>JARCFY010000015.1:15000000-16250000 GCA_029233225.1 Lepidodactylus listeri | reverse complement strand
GCATTACAGGTTTGTTCAGGGGATAGCTGTATTTTTCCTGAAGGTGTCTTTAAAACCAGATAAGTGAGGTGGGATTTTTCACCAATCTGCACTGCACACAGATTGCAATGACATTTATGTTTAGATAGCTCGTTGGAAATTCACTTCCAAGCCAGAAAGAAATTCTGTATAAAACTAAGAGTGGCTTTGAATTTCACCAGCCTAGTGAATCAAAGGACTGGGGAATAAAGTGTGAAGGCAAAAGATGGTAGCAATGATTTCTGGTCTGAAGTACTGTCTTTGTGAAACCAGATACGTATAGTACAGTCAAGTAGAGTAGAGTAGAATAGAGTATGGTATGGTATGGTATGGGTGTGTATTAGAACTGCCAGATCTTCCACTGTTGCAGGAGACCTCCCACTGGCAGCCCCCAACCTCTGCTGGTAAAAGGGTGGCTGGGACCCATTGACCAGCTGCTAGTGCCAGCCTTGTATCAGGAGGGGATCATGTCCCAAGCATACAGTCACCCCTGGGCTGGTCATCAAGACTTCAAGAATATGATGACTCAGGTATTAGCTCATTTCTTTTGGCTGTCTATAGCCAAAGATGTCCATACCTTCTGCTGCTCCTGTGTGGTATGTCAGCACCTGAACACCCAGGCGGCCCCTTGGGCACCCCTGGCACTGATTCAAGTGAAGGGGGGCCCCTTTGACAAGATAGCAATGGATTTTGTGGGGACCCTTACACGCACCCCCAGGGTGCCAGATATATACTAGTCATAATGGACTATGTGACCCAGTATCCCGAGGCCATCCATCTACCAAGTTTAAAGAGTGCGAGAGTTGCCAAGGCATTGTTGCAGGTGGGCCTGCCCTGTGAAATCCTGACAGATCGGGGGTTGCTGTTCATGGCCCAGCTCATGAGGCAGGTGTGTGACACCCTCCACATATGACAATTGTTCACCTCAGTCCATCACCCCCAGTGGATGGCCTCGTGGAGCGGGTGAATCAAACGCTGAAAACCATGCTCCGCAAGGTGTCCCGGGACCAACCCGCCTCGTGGGATTTGCTGCTCGACTCATTGATGTTCGCCCTCTGCAAGACTCTCCAGGCGTCTACAGGGTTCACGCCTTTCAAGCTGCTCTACGGTCAGAATCCCCGGGGGATCCTAGGGCTAGTGGAGGAGCAGTGGGCTTGGAAAGTCCAAGAGACCGAGACAGAAGTGAATGACTACGTGACCCGGCTGCGAGAGCAACTGGAGACAGTCCGGAGGGAGGCATACCATAACCTTCAACAAGCTCAACAAACCCAGAAGTGGAGGTATGACCAGACGGCCTCACAACAGACCCTACAGCCAGGGGATCAAGTCCTGGTGTCATAGCAAGACCTGGCCCACCTGCAAGGGGATCCCTGGCAGGGCCCGCTCAAGCTCACCAGGGTTCTTGGGCCCCCCTCCTATGCAGTCCAGTGTGGGGTTCGAGCAAGGCCGAAGAAACACCTCCACATAAATGACCTCAAGGAGTGACAAGAGAGGCCAAGGGTCGAGGAAAGTAATCTGGCCGCTAACCCCACTGAACTGACAGAAGGGCCCCTGCCATGGTCCATGGCAGCAGTAGCACCAGAGAAAACCCCTCTTCGACCCTGACCTGACGGAGGAACAGCAGAGACAGGCTCAAGATGTAGTCAACCAGGTACCAGGAGTGTTTGCCCTGTCCCCCAGGGGTACTCTGTTCACCACCCACTACATCCCCATGGCGCTGAACATGGGAGCTCAGACGAAGTAGAGACCTGTGCTGCGCCAATGCTGGGAGGTGATAGGACGAGAAGTGGAAGAGATGCTCAAGATGGGAGTGATTGAACCCTCTGCCCAGTAGTGCTGGTCCCCAAACCGGATGGAACGGTCAGGTTCTGCATTGACTACCGGGAGGTCAATCGGGTGCACCTCCCTCGGCCTTCCCTCCTGCCCCCGAGCCATCACCAAGGAGTGCCCTGCCAGTAAAGATCAGCAGCCCTGAGGGTGCCCCAAGCCAGGAGGTTGCGGCGTCACCACGGCAACAGGCAGCCCAGCCCCAGGGACCCCCAGAGATGGCGACATGCTGCCAAGAGAAGTCTCCCCCGTTTTATAATTATGCTTTTGATTTTTTCCTACCGAAATGCAGAACTTCACATTTATCCAGTAAACATTCATTTTATTGGTTTTAGCCCAGTTTTCCAGCCTGTCAAGATCATCCTGTATCCTGACTTTGTCTTCTACCGTATTTGCTACCTCTCCCAATTTAGTGTCGTCTGCAGATTTAATAAGCATTTCCCTTCCTTCCAAGCAGCCCTTTATGACCCCAACAAAGTTTATTTCTGATGTTATGGGACCTGCAAAGAAGAAATAGCCATATGGGTCTGGAGGCTGCAGTGGGAAAGGAGCGAATTGTTCCCTTTTTCGTTTTGCCCTCCTGGTTAATTTTAAACTGGGGGAAAGTTGGCTGGAATGGAAACCTAATGGTTGGTGCCCATATCATCAACAACGTATCTCCCATCCTCCAATTGGTCAGTCTCTGAAGCAGTTTTCAAATGTTTTTAAGTATTAAATATTTTAGATAACTTTGGAGGGTATAGTGAAGATTGATATACACACACAAACACCAACATCCCCCCCACACACAGAGGGTTAATGTGAGTGGAATGGTGAAAGTCACGAACACTATTGATTGTGCACCTTCACATAAAGGTGTTGAAAATGGGCACAAAATGACAGAATCAGTAGGTGATCAACAGTATGACCCTAAACCAGTGGTAGGCAAACTGTGGCTCGGGAGCCGCATGCGGCTCTTTCACATATATTATGTGGCTCCCGGCAGGGCGGCTGGGGAAGCTAAATATCATTAGCAAACAAATACCATTGGACAAATTAATATTGTTATCAATATCTGCTTTTACCCCTTTTGTTATTATTTTTGGCAGTCTCATTTAATGTTAATAAAAAGCAAATTTGCTTATTTTCCAATAAAAGCAGGTAATGTTTGTTCATGTCTTGTGGCTCTCAAACATCTGATGTTTATTCTATGCGGCTCTTACGTTAAGCAAGTTTGGCCACCCCTGTTCTAGGTGGCTCTTACGCTGAGCAAGTTTGCCCACCCCTGCCCTAAACTGAGTTACACCCTGCTAATCCCACTGACTCTGCTTAGTTTTGCACCCTTAACCGTTTTAGTAGCTGTGCCTTTTGGGGGTGTGGCTTTTGCATTGCTGACGGGTGTAATTTGTTCTCTGATTGTTTTCCATTGTTAGTGACATGAATGCAATAACATACATGTGAGCTGGGCAAGGTATGAAGTTTCTTGTTTACGCTGTCTTTTTGTGCAAGTTTGTGCACCTTCTCCACACATCCATGTGTAGGTACACATGTGGAGATTCTCCTTTCAGTTCACATCAGGCGCAACATATTGTGCTCCTTTAAAATTATTTGCTTGACTGAGGCTGACATATTTCCTTGGCAAGTGAAGCAGTTGATTTATCCAGCATTCATTTTATATGTCTGTAACATGCTGCAGAACAAAAAAAATGAGGTCTGCGCTTCTGACTTCTTATGTGACATTTGCATCCGGGATAAAACACTGTGCTGTAGCCTAATGTACATTAAATGAGATTTGGCATTTTCTTAACCCAGGAGTCCACTGCATTAATCTACCAGCCTCCTTCTGACCACCAGTATTAGTTTAAAAGAGCATTAGCTTAAAAGAGCATCCCCTTGAGGCCAAGGAAATCTCAGCCTATTAAAAACAAAGAACAGTTAGTGTGTCTGAGGCCAAATCTACACCTCCCCTCTGAAGCAGTTTGACTGCTGTTCTTTTCCTACCCTCATTTCACGCTGGTTTCAAATTTCACTTTGGTTTTTTCCCCCTGGTTCTGAAGAGCAGTAAGCAACAAGATCTGTTTAAAGCAGTGGAATGCTAGCTTGAGCACAAGAGGGCAATTTAACGAATGTAGACAGTGATTTTTAAACTAGAACAAGTATGGTTTGAAACTAGAAACAGGTATAGACGGGGTTTTTTGGAACTAGAATGATTCCAGCGGGGAAGTCAGATGTAGGCGCAATGTACACCTCCCTCTGAAGTAGTTTGACTGCTGTCTTTTCCTATGCTCATTTCACGCTGGTTTCAAATTTCACTCCCTGGGTCTGAAGAGTACTAAGCAACAGGATCTGTTTAAAGTAGTATAATGCTAGCTTGACCACAGGAGGGCAATTAATGAATGTAAACAGTAATTTTTAAACTATAACAAGTATGGTTTGAAACTAGAAACAGGTATAGATGGGTTTTTTTGAAACTAGAATGATTCCAGCAGGAAAGTCAGATGTAGATTTGACCGTAGATTTGACCTTCGGCCAAATTGACACCTCCCTTCTGAAGTAGTTTGCCTGCTGTCTTTTCCTACACTCTTTTCACTGGTTTCAACTTTCACTCCCTGGGTCTGAAGAGCAGTAAGCAATAGGATCTGTTTAAAGCAGTGTAATGCTAGCTTGACCACAAGACGACAATTAACGAACGTAGACGGTGATTTTTAAACTAGAACAAGTATGGTTTGAAACTAGAAACAGGTATAGACTTTTTGAAAAAACTAGAATGATTCCAGCGAGAAAGTCAGATGTGGATTTGACCAAAGAGGACATATCTATAGTAGCTTCCCACTGTGTACCCTGTTTGGCACTGTAAACAAAATACTAAGCTCAATTGGAAAAGGCAGGTATCATTTTTTTCTCAGATATCCATCTCATGTTTCCTTGTACCATGCATACTATACAGCCTATGATGATACTGCAATTGTCCTCATAGGTGGTGTATATGAATGGAAGTCTGCACTGGCTGAATATCTTAACCTAGGTGTATGACAGATGTCAGAGGTGCAGTGGATAGGTCAAAAACTTCCTGATGCCTGTACAGCTGAAGTGAACACTTCTTCTGGTGAGCCATTCCACAGTTTTGGAGGTGAATGAAACATGTCACAGTGGAATAATGTAGAGGAGGAAAGGGGGAGATCAACATTCAAATGCTGTTTAAAATTAATATTGAAAGCAGTGGCCAAATGGCAAAATCTCAAACTTTTACCAAAAGTTTTGCAGGGAGAAACGTGGAAAAGAAGCTGTTGAAGCGATTAACAAAACTTCCATTACCTATAATTTACTATTAACTGATTAACAGCTTTACTAGTTGGTGACTTGCTGTTCTTAGTTCCTTTCGCCAACAGAAACAAAACCTTTTAGCCACACTGTATATTTTTGTAGTCTAGCACTAAAAGGCTAGAAATTTGGCATTTCAAGATATTTCCCAATAAGCAACCTACTAATCGCCAGGGGTCCGTTGGAGCGGGAGCGCACAGGAACGCAGCTCCGGGAGTGAGGAGCCCAGGGGGCGGGCACATGACCAAGCCCCGCCCCCTCCTCGGCTTCCCCAAGCAGTGCAGAGGCGCAGTGCCCCGGGGAAAGCCCTGCTAGGGTCTTTATTGTTTTTAATGTTTTGTTTTAATATTGATAATTTTATCATTGTTCCTTTTATGACTGTGTGCTGCTTTTCCAGAGACTTGCTCAAGGTGTCATATAAATTTTCTAAGTATACCATTTTTTATCTGGGCACATGGCACATAAGTACTGGAGAAATTTCACCAACCCTTCAGCAGCTTCCACCCCATCAGTTTGGTGTAGTGGTCAGGAGTTGGACTCTAATCTGGGAGAACCGGGTTTGATTCCCCACTCCTCCACATGCAGCTGCTGGTGTGACCTTGGGCCAGTCACAAGTTCTCTCAGAGCTGTTCTCTCATGAGCAGTTCTCAAAAGACCTCTCTCAGCCCCACCTACCTCACAGGGTGTCTTCTTGTGGGGAGGGGGAGGGGGAAGGATGGGTGGTGCACATGTCCTGGGTATCTCAAGTCTACTTGAAACCTGGTGGTTTCAAGGGAGCAGGAAGAGAATGAGGGTGTGTTCTTTACGCTTATTTTTATTGCACAAAGTATTGGATGGGGAAGGGAATGGAGGAAGAGCAGGTCAGTTTCACTCACCTGTGGAGTGGAGCCTTAGGGGTGGGTGTTGCCTTCTGACACACTTCTGGTATGTCAGGGGGTGTGGCATATGCAAATGAGTTATGCAAATGAGTTATGCTAATGAGCTCCTGCACCTCTTTTTCTACGAAATGACCCCTGCTCATTGCAAGTAGTCTAAGTGCACCGGCATTCTCTAAGAGTGCAATTTGAAGTTGGAACTGTCGAAGGAACGGAAAGCGCTGCTCTGCTCTTGAATCTAGGTCTTCCAAAAGATCGATTTGTTCCAAATTGTTCCTCTCAAATTGCAAACCCAGAAGAAACAAGCTGAGCTTTGCTGGGACAGTATTTCAAAAGCCACTGAAGCATTCAGCATATGTCAGGATTTGAGCTCATGTAAGCAAGTTTTATTTGAATGAAGTCAGCCAGAACAGGAAGCTTCAAAAACATTATCAAGCCAGGCTGGACTTTGGGTTGCAGCTACCGCACATTAGCACAGAGACCTTTACGCTAACCTCACCAGCACCATTCATGGATGACTATAAAACTTCATGTGGTGTTTTTACAAGCTCCAGGGAGGGGCTGATCTAAACGTGAGTTGGCTGCTTGTCTGTGGGAGACAGGGTTTGTGATTACTGGTGTCTGGTGCTCTCAAGCTGAGCAAGCAGGAGGCAACTGAGGCAGGGAGCCCAAAGCCACTAGCCTGGCTCTTGTGGGGAAGCTAAGCCGGAAAGCAGTCATGTTTATTTATCGGGGGTTTTGCCGTGAAGGGTAACAAATTTGCACAAAACCTCAATGTGTAAGAAAGCTGCCAATGCTCAAAACAGATTTATTGTTTCATTCAATAAAGAAAGCAAGGACAGTGCCAAAGATAGCAAAGTGAATTTGTAGCAGAGGAGCCACCACAACCAAAACTGCCCAGTGAAATGGTTTCACGGGACACATCCTTTTCATTCTTTTGAGGCTTAACTCTTCTTTCGCTTGTGAGGACATGAAGATTTCATAGGTATCTTAATCTAGTGCCTTTTTGGGAGGGGACGTGGCAGCCAGATTGCTGATTTTAGGTAACAGAATCACACCGGTTCTTAAAGAGCTTCACCATGTTTTCACATTTCAGGGCTCGATTCAAGACACTGGCTTTGACCTACCCAGCCCTAAGCAGCTTCAGTCCAGAGCAGAGTGTCTACTCCTACCGAACACTGTTTGATAGGGTTGCCAACTCCAGCTTGGGAAATTCCTGGAGATTGGGGGGGCAGTGCCTGTGGAAGGTGGAAGCAGGCTTTTGATTAGCAGGGTTTTTTTTAATCCTGCTGATACTATAATTTATTCCCTGATGACATTTTTATTGTGCTGCTAAGATCTGAGATGTTTCAGATTTTAATCTACTTGATTGCTCGCTTTACAGTGGATTGGCTTACACTGATATTGCTAACTGCTTTTAGGTGTTATTTTTTTTAATGAAGATGCTTTAAAAAGATTTAATACCTAAGGTATTTTTATTCGGCTTTTTTTGTGTTTATATTTGTTGGAGACCACTTCAGGCAACTGAAGAGGCAGTATACAAACATTCTGAATAAACAAACAAGGGTTTTTTTTTTCTTAACAAGACATACGGTGCAGTCCTATGTAGAGTTACCTCATTCTAAACCCATTGACTTCAATGGACCTAGCAGGGTGTAACTTTGTGTAGGATTGCACTGATGTAGACCCGCATGTCTATTTTTGCACCAGAGTACACGTGCCTCGGGAAACTGCACGAGAAACAAAACACTGCTTTGCTTCTGGGTGAAGCTATGTTTCCCTCCCAAAAAAGAGTTGTCAGGGCTCTGCTACACACATTTAAATGTACAGTGAAGTTTTGCCCTCATTTACCCTGTGTTTAAGGCAGACAATGACCAATTAGCTGTGTCAAGAGCAAGGCACATGGTGGTTGAAAAAACTGTTATATATGGCTGAAATGGATAAATGGACTAGAAAATTGAATAATCTTTACTCAGAGACCTTTCTGGAAGACTGGAAAGATTTGAAAGAATATGTTGAAAAGTATTGGGATATGAAAAACTATATCTATACATGGTTATAATAGCATAAAGGAATAGAAATATATTATATGAATGCTTTAGTTAAAATTAGACAATGAAACTGTTTTTATTTAGAAATACATAAGAGTATAGAAAATAAGAATTGGTGTATAAGTATTTTAAAGCTATATAACCGTTACCAGAAACGAAACATAGATATAAGTATTACTATTTTGAATAAAATGGAAAATGTGTTATGCTTCAGAGGTGGTGGGAAACCACCAAAACAAGATAAAAATAGAATGTACAAATAGAACAAAATGTTATTTAATATGGAAAAAGGGATTTGTATAAGGTTAAATGTATTATTTTCGATGTTTTTTTTTTGAAAAATAAAAATTTCTTTACAAAAAAAAAAAGAGCAAGGCACATGGGGGCACTGCTTTGTCCGGCTTGCACAGCTCAGTTACAGTGAAAACCTAAGGACACTTCCCTAGGAGTAAGCCCCATTGAACAGATCTGAGTAGGATTCTGAGTAGAACAGTTTCAGCTTGTGTCGCTACTCTTCAAAGATGGTAGCAGATAAGAAATTAGCCTAGTACTATGTAGCAAAGGGAATTCTAGGTTGCAGTCACATGCGTGAGATAAAGCGGGGGGGGGGGGGGGAGAGAAGCTATTTCCTCCAGCGGAAGTTGACCCGCAGGTGTTTAATCACAGTCTTTTGAAGCTGCGGGCCCAGCCCACCACTGCGTGATCAGACGCAACCATGAGTGAGTCGGGGTTTGGGGTTTTTTTGCCATTTGTCTCCGATGCACTTAAACGAGGGGTCAATGATTCGCAACCCAGCCCCGAGGGCTCCCTATGGAGGGTGTAATGATGCGCATACGGAGAAGGGGAAAAAAAAACAATGGCACGGAGTTGGGATGGCCAGATCAGATCATCCTGATGCCATGACAGTGTGCTGGAGCAACCAGGCGTGGGAAAGTCCATCTGTGGCCTGTAGCAATCCATTTGCTACTGGACTTTCAGAGGTGTCTTTTAACTCCGCTTGTGCGGCGGAGCAAAATGGGCTGCGAACGGCTGCGGGGCGCTTCCCAGATGTTGTTGTCTGATCGCGCTCCTTTAATCCGCCCGGCATTCGCACCTATGTCGGGGCTAATTGTGCGTGTGATCGCAATCCTAATGTAGTATCTGTTTTTGTTTTTCTTGGTATTAGAGAAAAGTGTTTTCAGTTTATTTTGGGACTTTATTGTATGTGTATGATTTGCTGAGAACACAACTGGAAGATAAACTATGGAGGCCCAGGTCATGAACGTTGTCAAGCTGGCGTTTTCCCATCCACACCAAGCGTGGCAGCTGGCCTCTTTCCTGTCTCACCCCGACCTCACTACAGCAACCCATGCAACAGTCACCTCTAGACTGGATCACTGTAACTCGCTTTATGCTGGCCTGCCCTTGAGACTGATCTGAAATTATGAGGAAAGTAGGAAAAGTCCAAAATTATTGGGAAAAGATTCAAAAAATGATCCGAGAAATACTTAATATAGATCTACAATTATTACCCAAAATTTTCCTACTAAATATGCTCCCAGATCAGATAAGTAAACCAGATACAATTTTTATAATTTACATTATCACTGCTGCACGAATTACATGGGCCAAAAATTGGAAGTTAGAAAGTAGCCCCACAACAGACAAATTAATAAGTAAACTAATGGATTTGGCAGAAACAGAAAAGTTAAGCCAGACAGTTTATGGAAAGAGTAAAGAATTTTTGCAAGATAGATGGTCGAAGTTTTATAATTGGTGTAAAAATAATTGAATGACTCAAAATATGGTTATGGTAAATGTATGGTTTCTTTTTTTAGGAAAAAAAAGTGAGATATACTTAAAAGTGATGAAGCGAAAGTTAAAATATGAACTTGTATAATTTTGTAAGTTAAAATGATTATAGGCTGATATATACGTAAAAATTCAGATTATGTATAATGAGAGATAAATCATGTATTTCTAAAACTAAATAAAAATATTATACCCAAGACTGATCCGGAAGCTCCAGCTGATCCAGAACACAGCAGCTTGTCTCCTGATGAGAACGCCACAGACAGCACATACCCCACCTGTGCTGTGTCAGCTGCACTGGTTTCCAGTGGAACCAGGTCAAGTTCAAGGTTTTGCTACTGACATTTAAGGCCTTAAATGGTCTGGGACCAGTGTACCTGTAGGACCGCCTCCTCTGGTGTGTCGAGAACAAATTACTGGTGATCCCTGGCCCAAAAGACATCCGGCTGTCCTCAACCAGGGCTTCTTCTGCCCTGACCCCAGCCTGGTGAAACTCCCCGCCAAATGCCATACACACCCTACAGGACCTTATGTGGTTCCGCAGAACTTGCAAGGCGACGATGTTCTGCCAGATCTTTGGTTGAGGACAGTGTGGGTTATCACCTTGGCTGGCATCTCCTCCCTCCTACTCCTCCCACTCCCACTCATCCCTCTACGAGATGGGGACACAGTTGTAATTGGAAGTACCAATGCCATCTGAATACTGTAAACCATGATTTTTTAAATCAACCTTTAAATTGTTGGTATTGTTGGTTATGTGTTTTTAATATCATTGTTCATTGGTCAGAGCCCTGAGTATTCAGGGATTGTTGTTGTTCAGTCACACAGTCAAGTCCAACTCTTCGTGACCCCACGGACCACATCATGCGAGGCCCTCCAGTCCTCCGCCGTCCTCCGGAGTTTGCTCAATTTCATGTTTGTTGCATCGATCACACTAACCATCTCATCCTTTGCCGTCCCCGTCTTCTTTGACCTTCAGTCTTTACCAGCATCAGGGTCTTCTCCTTTCTCATTTGGTGGCCAAAGTATTTTCAACCTCAGTATCTGGCCTTCCAGGGAACAGTCAGGGTTGATTTCTTTTAGGATTGACTGATTTGATCTCCTTGTAGTCCAAGGGACTCTCAAGAGTCTTCTCCAGCACCATAATTCAAAAGCATCTATTCTTCAGCGCTCAGCCTTCCTTATGGTCCAACTCTCACAGCCATACATTACTACTGAGAATACCGTTGCTTTGACAATACAGACTTTTGTTGGCAGGGTGATGTCTCTAGTTTTTATTATGCTGTCTAGGTTTGCCATCGCTTTCCTCCCAAGGAGCAGGCATCTTTTAATTTCATGGCTGCAGTCACTGTCTGCATTGATCTTGGATCCCAGAAACATGAATTCTGTCACTGCTTCCATGACTTCCCCTTCTATTTGCCAAGGAAAGATGGGGCCAGATGCCATGATCTTAGTTTTTTTGATGTTGAATTTCAATCCAACTTTTACACTTTCCTCTTTCATCCTAAGCCAGAGGCTCTTGAGGTCCTCTTCACTTTCTGCCATTAGAGTGGTATCGTCTGCATATCTGAGGTTGTTGATGTTTTTCCTGGCAATCTTAATTCCGGCTTTTGATTCATCCAGATTGGCATTTCACATGATGTACTCTGCATATAGATTGAATAAGCAGGGTGACAATATACATCCTTGTCATACTCCTTTTCCCAGGGGTCATTTCAAGCAGGAACGCTGTTCTGGGAGTAACAAGCCCAGGAGCGGCACATATGGTGATGCGCTGTGGAAAAAAGCAAAAGCATACTAACTTGATCTGTATTTTCATGCTTGTTGTAGGGTAGCTTCCCTGCAAGAGCAAAGGAAACCTCAAGTGTCTTTAGTCAAAGTGTCAACCTGGCTCGCCAGCTCTGAGTTGGGAAATACCCGGAGATTTTTGGGGTGGAGCCTGAGTGTTGGGTGTTGCCTTCTGACACACTTCTGGTAATGGCAGGGGGTGTGGAATATGCAAATAATTTATGCTAATGGGCTATGCTAATAAGCTCCTGCACCTCTTTTTCTACAAAATGACCCCTGCCTTTTCCTGTGGTAAACCAACCAGTTGTTCCATATCTGGTTCTAACTGTCGCTTCTTGACCCTTATACATGTTTCTCAGGAGACATGCGAGGTGGTCTGGTATGCCCACCTCTTTTAAGGACTTGCCATAGTTTGTTGTGATCCACACAGTCAAAGGTTTTAGCATAGCCAATGAAGCAGAAGTAGATGTTTTTCTGGTACTCCCTTGCTTTCTCCATAATCCAGCGAATGTTGGCAATTTGATCTCTAGTTCCTCTACCTTTTTGAAAACCAGCTTGTACTTCTGGCAGTTCTCTATCCACGTACTGCTGAAGCCTAGCTAGTAGGATCTTGAGCATGGCCTTGCTAGTGTGTGAAATGAGTGCAATCCAGACAGGTAGCCAAGTTATTCATTTTTGTGTCACCTTACAGGCAAATAAATGAATTTATTGTGGCCCCGATATTAAAGTTAGCCTATAGGTCTCATAGCAACACTTCCGAGTGGTTAAAGGCCACTTTCACAAAGGGATACCCCCCCCCCTTTTGTTTGGGGATTTCAGGGTACAGCTAGAGTTTGTTAGAGAGTTTTGGTAAAATCCCCCTTTTTGAGGCTTTGAAACGTCTTGCCATGGTATGTACATTGAACAAATATATTTATTTATTTAAACATTTCTATCCCACTTTCCCAGTAACTCAAGGTAGCATCCAAATGCAAATTTGAAAGCTATGACATTTGGAAGAAGAGTAGGGTACAAATATACTATTTAAAAAAAAATTGAAAAAGATAGCTAATGAACAGCTGAGTTGTTTTCTGCTTTAGGTTGGGGAAAATGCTTCCAAAGGGTGATTGGTCCTGAACTGTGATTTCCTGTTTCAGTGGTACATTTAGTTCAGAATTAGAGGATACACTTTGCTTGCATGATAGTATATATGATGGTAAGTGTTACGCATGCAGTCTCTTTCTCCCCAACCCTAACAAATTGTTTGCAGTTGAACACCTTCAGTGTCTCTGAAGAAATCAGACAAAAACTCAACAATCCTCAGACTGACTGCAGTCTAGCGGATCTGAAACCGTGATGTTAACAGGATATCAAGAATATATGTATTAAAAGAAAGAGCCTCTGTAATGCTTTTTGCGGCAAAAACGGTCATTGCCAAAAGTTGGAAATCGACAGTGACACCCACACTTTCTCAATGGCATAAAAAGTTGTGGGATTTATATATTATGGCAAAACTCTCGGACAATCTTACGCGACTTGACGCTTGTTCTAACCTCACCACTTTTATTGCCACATGGTTCTCAGTGCTGCAATACCTTTCTAAACAAATGGACATCCCACCGATTGTGAACACTCTTTGGTGATGGTAAAACATTGTTCGTTTGGTTTTCATTCTCTCTGTACTTGAAATGTTAAAAGTTGTACAATGGTAAAACTCTATCTCTGACTAAACTCAACTGAAAGCTACTGGGGTTCTCATTCTCTGAGAATACTACTCTCAGTGTCTAAATGGTACTAATTACACTCATGTTATATTTATATGTAACCACAAGCTATTGTTATAACTCTTGGTATCTTGTAATAGTCATATTATTAAGATTACTCTCTGTTTCAGATAAATTCTGAATAAAATTTATTATATATATATATATAAGAATATATGTATCACCTTTGCAACTTTTGCCAGCTAGATGCCTTGGGAGCTCACAGGAAGGGTTATGAAGGTGATGAGCCTTCCTTTTGTTCTCCCTTGCATCTACCAGACAGAGTTATATTGCCGGTGAACATGACAATATAACTGTTATGGCTAATATTAGCCATTTGCCTTAAATCTCCCAAGTCTCCAGAGAAAGCACTTTGTAACAGCGCCATTAGGTGGCATTGGTTGCATTCGGTCACATCAGTAATTCATTTTATGTGCTTCTTGTGCCTTTCAGGACAAATGGGATCTGGGAGTTACTAACTCCTTCCTCTCCTTTTAGAACTCCAGCCCCAGGGTGTATTTTTTGCATAGCCAGAATTGAAATCAGTCCTGGATAGCCCAGCCTGGGAGCCTCTAAAGATACATTCCACTATATGAAAAACAAGAATAAGAGGCAGTAGATAAGTAACCAAATAGCATGGAAAAAATTAACATCCATGTTTTCACCATCTTGTCTGAGGTTTCCTGTTGCTATATATGATGTGCAGTGCAGCTCCAAAGTTCTTTGCTTCTGGCTTCCCTGGAGTTCAGGCTTTAGATGTCCTTAAGGTCGCTGGCCCAAACATCCTCATGGCCAGACATCCCTAGACAACCTCAAGGCCTGTTTTGTGAAGTGCAGACGTAGCCTTCAACACAGCCATTCTTCTCCAGCCTGTGAAACCCCCAGAGAGCTAGGAGAGCACAAAGTGTTCTCCACAGCAGCACTTTTTGGTCTTCTTCAACCGGTGCATTTTGAAAGTCCGCGATTCCCTCCCAGATCATTTCAGAAGGAAGTTAACCACCGCCAGATTCTGTGGACTGTCAAACCAATAGTGCATTAACAGTGCAATCTGAAGCATGATTACACTCTTCCTAGCCCACTGAACTCTATGGGCTCAGAAGGCTTTAATTCTGTTTAGGACTGCATTGTACGAAGCTGTGGATGAAGGTAATCTGTGAACTCCATAAGGCATCTCGTGGATCAGAAAAATCTTTGGACTTAGTGCTGCTCAGAAACAGCAGTACGGAGACTTCTGACTGAGGCCCAGGGGAAGCACACATTCTGGACTGGCTGATCCCTCTCTGAACCATCCTGCCATCCCAGAATATCGTTTGTTATGCCATGTTGTGTTTTGCCGGCTTGTTCTCCAAGCTCACAAAGCGCCCTTTGTTCAGGCTGCTGCAGCACTTCCTCCCTCTGACTGACTGGAAATTGTGCAGTCACTTAGTTTCAAGGTTTCACTGTCTGATGGGCATGGAGGAATGCCTATGCAGTGGCGGTGGCAGCAGCAACAACAGCAGAGCACCACTTTAGGAAGAAATGAACAAACAGGTGCTGAATGGTGGTGTGGTATCAGCCTATAGCTGAAAGCCCATAATTTGTTTCCTGCAAAATGGGACTCCTTGACAGGGCTGGCGTGACTCTCCACACGTACCTGGAGCAGCACAGTCTGAGGGGGACTCACTGGTAGATCATGCATGTCCATGGTCTTGTGTGGCTCTACATAGAAGCAGATGCCCAGAATTCTTTTCAGTGCCATTGGGGATTCTGGGACATATGATAAATTTATGCTCTATCCCTTTTTTGGGGGGGTGGGGGCATCAAGGGCTACCTTTGCAAGCAGGTATATTTGAAAACATCTTTTCCTACTACAGAACAGCCTTCAAAAGGGACGCAGTTATCTCAGCCCCTTCTAGTGCTGTTAGTCCATGACTAGTTATTTCCTAATTATAAACTGTGATTCAGTGACTCTTCTTCTCATGACGGTAGGAAGGTTAATGAATACCAAAGAAGATGAAACATTTCTAGATCCTGGAGCAGGACAGACTAGGACAGTTTGCATTTTGAAAAGGCTGTGAGATTACAGCTAACTCGGGGATGTCTTAGTAGATAAAATGATAACACTGATTAGTACGTTAATTTTGCATTGATAGCGTAATGTTTAAAGCCCAATATGTAACATTTTCAATGCCGACAGAAGCATGGCAAATGATATTCGTGTACAAGAATGTAAGACTAGCTGTGCTGGATCAGGTCCAACATTCTGTCCTTAGCAGCGACCAACTTTTAGGAACCTCGCTGCAGATAGTCATTCCCTGCAGGTCACTCTTAGCATCTGGAAATCAGAGGTATGCTGCTCCCATATACGGACAGTCCCTTTTAAACTCCTAAGAAATAATTCTAGGGATTATACTGTTGTGAAGGAGCTGCGATTTCTCTCCTTGCAAAACAGTGCCCCAACTCCATCACTGTTTCCATGGCAAGTACAAGCAGAGCGAGAAGAGGGGTTATAATGGCCACAGGGTCAGTTTAGGACAATGCTGTGCCATCGCATGGCATGTGGCAGACTCACAGATACTGTGTTCCTTAGTGGAAAGAGATCCCGTCACCACGGTGGTGCCAAGGGAAAAGTTAGCAATTTAGCTGGAGCATGACCCTCACCAGGACTGCAGATACCACAGACAATAGCAGCCATTGTGGAGGGAAATGAAGGCGGCACATAATAGCGGCATATCCCAGTGAGTGCTTGGGTTGCCAACTTTGATTTTTCTGGCAGAGCTCCATTTACTTCCTCCTTTCCCTTCCAGCAGTCTTGCCCATGGAGTGATTCTCATCATACCTCTAAGACCTGTTTCCCACAAGGCGCTGCTCCACCGCTGCTCTTCCCTTTCCCCCAATTGCGTGTGTCAATTTCCCACTATTTGCCTCACATCACATTTTGATCCGCGGCTTCGCCCAATTTTCCCCCACAGTTTCGTGATCCTAAAAAAAAGGATTGCAAAGCTGCGGGGGAAATTGGGCAAAGCCGCGGGTCAAAATGTGGTGTGGGGCAAATAGTGGGAAATTGACACATGCAATCGGGGGAAAGGGAAGAGTGGCGGCAGAGTAGCGCCTCATGGGAAATCGGTCAAAGTTTATTAAAGTCTGCCTTACTGGAATCTAACATACACGTGTGGCTATGAATTTCCCCCACAGCTAAAGGAATTCTAGCAGGACATGGTCACTTCCCCCTAATGTCCCCACCACCTTCACCCCATCTACCATCTCTTGCCTGCTGGTCAATATTGTTGAGTATGGCCAAGCCCCTCGTAGCTTCCTCCACCATTTGATGAAGGAAGTTGTCAGCCAGACAGGTCAGGAAGTTGCGTGACTGTGGACACTTAGCAAAGTTAGTCTCCCAGCACACATCAGGGAAGCTGAAGTCACCCATAACTACCAAGTCATGTTGTTTGGATACCCTGTCAAACTGTTCAAGGAGGGCAGCATCCACCTCCTCATCCTGGTCAAGAGACCTGTAGCAGACTCCAACCACAATACTGTTTGTCCTTCTTTCCCTTATCCTCACCCAGATACTTTCTACTGGGCTGTCAACCTCCTCATCCAGTATTTCCTGAGAAACAAGCCTTCTCATCACATAAAGCACCACTCCACCTCTTCTTCAACCCTTTCATTTTTTCTTAACTATTTGTATCCATCTACTACTACATGCCAGTCATGGGAATCATCCCACAGTCTCTGTAATGCCTCCCAAATCATATCCCTCTGTTTGCATTAGAAGCTCAAGCCTTTCCTTCTTATTGCCCGAGTTATGAGCATTGGCATACCTGAAGCCATGTACCTTTGGCTCCAGTAGACCCGGCCCTCCCAGGTGGGCCTCTGTTGTTTGCTCTCCTTCATTTAAATCCCTATGTTGTTTGTCTCCTTCTCCTTGTGGTGTCAATTTAAAGCCCTCTTGATGAATCTCTCAGGTTTCTGCCAATCACATTCTTCCCTGACCTTGACAGGTGAAGTCCCTCACATGCTAGTAGGTTGTCATCCAGAAAACCTCGCCCGTGGTCCCAGAAACCAAATCGCTCCTACCAGGACCACTGATGCAGCCAGTGGTTCACCTCCATTATCATCTGCTCCCATTGTATTCCCCTTCCTGTGACAGGGAGGATTGAAGAGAACACCACCTGTGCCCCCATTCCCTTCAGCTTCCTCCTGAGAGCTTCATAGTCAGCCTTAATGTGTTCAGTGGTGTTCATGGCCGTGTCATTGGTTCCCACATGGACCATCACAAATGGGTAATGCTCTGTAGGTTTGGTGAGGTTTGGGATCTTGTTGGTAATATCTTTAATTTTTTCCTTAGCAACACACCTCTCAGGCCGGGGGTCTGGCCTGGACATATGAGGTTCCATCCCCCTCAGCAGGGAGTCACCTATGACCAACACCTTCCTTTTCCTTCCAGTGCCATTTCTCTGTATCTCCCTGTCCTCCTCCCTCTGTCTTCCTTGTGTTTGTGATACTTCCGCTGGCAATGTTTCTATCTCTGCCTCTACCCCAAGAGCCTAGAATAATTCCTCAGTTTTAATGGCATAGAGTGCCATCTCGCTCAAAGCCTTTGCAGACCTGCTGTAGCACTCTGAGGAGTCTTGTTAGGGCAGTCAACCACACTGTTGTCCCTTTGACTTATCTCTCCTTCCCGATGCAGGACATCAAGGTTTCTGTTAATGAACTCATCCCCTTTCTTTATCTCATGGAGAGTAGTAATCCTTTCTTCCAGGCTTTGAGCCTTCTCCTCTTATAGTCCTATCAACTTACACTTCTGACAAGCATAGTCCATCTTGTCCTCAGGGAGGAAGAGAAACATGGTGCACTCCCTGCAGGTGATTGGAAATGGTTCGTGAGCATTCATCGTCACTTCCCCTAGTGGATTCTTTCACCTAGGGATACCTTGGTGTGTTGATGTACCCTGAAACTTAGAGAACTGACAAAATGGCTACTTGAGCCAAAAAGGGAAACAGCTTTACTTATGGGGTCCCCAGGCCTGATCCCCAGGTCAAAAGCTGCAGGGCAAGAGCTTGCTACTCTGGCGCAGGGGATCCAGAGGAAGCTACTGGCGGTCCAAACCGACAATGGAGGAGAATACTGACAATTTGGACATGACATAAAAAGGTACTTGATTGAACAAGGTATAGATCACCAACTCACCACGCCATACTCCCCAGAACAAAATGGTGTAGCTGGAAGAACCGATCTTTGACAGAAATTTGTAGGTGCATGTTGCTGGAAGCAGACCTACCAGAAATCTACTGAGGTGAAGCCATCAACACAGCAACTGATCTGCAGAACCGTCTACCTACAAAAGGTCCCAAAGGCACGCCATATGAATTGTGGTATGGACAAAAACCTAGGATGAAGTCTCTCAGAGGGTTTGGATCAAAAGCCTTTGCCTACATTCCCAAAGAAAAGGAGTCCATGCTGGATTTAAGAACTTTACCTTATGTCGGCTCTCCCGCAATGTTGGGTCTTGACACTCAGCTTGGTAGGATGGTTCTCTATTTTTATAACCTTGAAGATCCTCATCATCGTAGAGCCTTCTCCCTGGCTAGACTGAACGCATTCCCTTCTGAGATCCTTCTTGGCCATTACCAAAACTCTCCACTTCAGGGCCGATTTTGCCCCTGCAGTCTAAATTCCTTGGATTCAATTGACCACATATTCTTGGACTGCTCTTTTTATGAACTGATTTGGGACAAAATACTCTCCAAAGTATTACAGTCAAAAAGACACCTGACTAATGAACATAAATGTTGTTTTCTCCTGAGCAACTCAATTCCAGATGTTACTGAAATTGTAGCTAACTATTTAGCTGAAGTACTAAAATCAAAGACAATTCTGTATGGTAAGACCTATTGATTTTCAGTTTTGTATTTGTGCCTTGGCTTTAAAGTGGTTTTGTGGTCTTGTTAGGCCAACAAAGGTATGTAAAGTAAAGTAACTACAGGCAACCCTAGCTGCCACTCAGGAACAAGGTAGACTAAGGGGCCCCTATGGTGCTGGCACCACTGCAAAGACTGCTTGGACTTAGGCCACACAAGGGCCATTGTTGTTGTCCTCTGATCCAAGTCCCTTGGCATGGGCTGCTCCAGTCACACCTGGAATGCTCAAACTGAACTGGAGTTGCAGGGCTGTGGCCGTGTTTTCATCCTTTCAAATTCTCATGTTAGAAATTACCCCAGCAGTTTAGCCATGGGTCTGTCTATGTGCGTGTGTGTGTCCAGAAATAAGTTTTCTGTTCTTGGCCAGATTGGAAGTAGCAGCTTGAAGGTAGGATCTGGATTGATTTTGATAGGGCAGCTGCATCAGGGGGAAAGGATTTAACTCACCTTTCCCTGATGCCACAGCCCTAATCCAGTTGGCCTTCCTGCCATGGCTGCTTTCAAGACTTGAGATTTAAATCAGGAGATGTAGTCAACTAAATTATCCTGTCAGTTAAACCTCCCAGGAACGTATAGCTTGGCTGTCATGCTGGTCTTCAACTATAAAAATCCCATCCCTGCATGGGGAAAAATTGTAATTTGAGTGCTGGGAAAATGTTACATCTCAGCAACCAAAGTGCTAGTTGGAATGATGACTGGATTCCCCACTATAATTGTGCATTTATTACAGCAAAAACCCTAACATCTGGGAAGGCTCTTAAGCGAGAGCTTTACATTACACAGCAAAATCACATTCCACCTCCTGGCTCCTGCTTCTCCAATGTGATGGAGATGTGATTCTGGAAAAGTTTTGCTGGGAAGGGGGGCAGGCAGTGGGAGGCTTAAGCAGCCGTCCCCCCACTGCTTCCCCCCACAAATTGCTTCCATCCACTGGTGCTTTTCAGGGGAGAATCAGTGTCAGTGGTTTGGAAACATGGTTTGGCCACTTCATGACCCAGACCTGTAGCCAGAAAAAAAAATTATTGGGGGGGGGGGATGAGTACAGTGGTGGTCAGCCCATCAATATTTATTTATTGTTTCTACTTTATTATTTACCACTATTCTACTTGAGACTTAAAGTGGATTACATGGTATAGAACATGGTAATCAAACAACAGGAGAGATCTAATAAAAATGAAATAGGGCTAGGTGTACAAAAATTACAACAATGCAAAGAAGTATCAAAATACGCTATGCCAAGCAATGCAGAAAATGAAATTACAAAAAATTAAAAGAATGCTGTAAGAGCATGATATGACATACAACAAATCAATAATATATAGCATCCACTGTGACATTGACTTCAGTCCTGTTCTGTATAAGCTTCATAAAAATGCCCTTCCAAGCAACTGTTTTACACAGTTTGCAGAATTAAAGCAGTGTGGGAGCCTTCTTCCAGATACTGAATCCTGAAACTGTAAATTCAACCTTCTTTTCTCTGCAAATCACCACCTCAAGGCTTCTAACGGTGCCACCCCCCCCCCCCCTCCACACCCTTGCAGCCTTTTAAAATCAGGACTCTTCAGCCCTGCTAACTGCTAATTCTGTTCTAGTCAATTGCATAGAGTATTCACCCTTGGAAGATTTATGACAGGATTCACACTTTTTACCTCAACTCCTTCCTTTTTTTTACAAAGAAAATGTACACCTGAAAGATACGTGACAGATTTCACAGACCCCGGTAATGCTGATTGGAGGGGGCATGACAGATGACTGATGGGGTACCACCCCTTTTTGCATCACGGTGGCTACAGGCTGTAATGACCTAAGAACCCCTCGTATGGCATTAACGCCTGGGACCAGAGAATCAATACAAGACCAAGGCTGCTGTAATCTGCACAGTTAGGAATCCAAAGAGTGTGCAGGACAGCAACCACAGACTTTTGAGAGCAGTAGCTGCTCTAACCAGACCTAGAGTTCTGGGTGAAGGGGCATCGACTGAGGTGGGCCGGGAAAGCAGAAAGGCAAATTCCTAGTCAAATGCAAAGCCATTTGGCGCTTGCATCCTACGTGGTTTCAAAGCACAGGCCATTGTGTGTATGGGATAGCAAACCCTCCCAAGAAATTCCTCAGGCCTTTCCCAAACTGCCAATAAGGTTTCTGTTTATGGCTTTTTCTGTTGCTTGTCTTTGACAGGGAGACAGAAAGAGCCCATTGTGTAAAGCCTGAAAGGAATAGCCCAGTCCCACAGCCTGCCTGCAATCCTAATGTCAACTATTTGTTGCCTTGGCATTTCACATAAACAAGCTTTTCCCCTCAGTCCCTAAATATCTGATCTAGTGTGGCTCCTCCAAAGGCTTTCTTTAGTTTTTCAGTCTCTTTGATAGCTCAGAACAGTTTTCAGCAGGCAGGATGTATCTGATTATCCACAGGTACATTGACCACACAGGAAAAAGACGTGGATATGAATGGACTGAATGTGGAACCAGGGTCATTGGCCTTGCTAGGCCTTCACATTAGAAAACTGGTATGAGAAGAATTTCCCTCATGACATTCCTAGGCTTTTCTAAGAGTGTGTACAGGCAATCTCTTTATATAGTTTTTATTCTGACACTTAATGCCTTCCTCAGAGAGTTGTTGTGGTATAGTGGTTACAGTGTGGACTGTGACCTGGGAGATTTGGGTTCAATGAGGGTCACTCAGTGATTTCAAGATAGTTACTGCCTCTCTTTCTTCTCTCAGCCTATGTTATCTCCCTGGGTTGCTATAAGACTAAAACAGAGGAAGGGAGAGCCCCATATGCTACCCTGAGCTCCTTGGAGGAAGGCTAAAATAAAAATATATGGCAGATTCCAGTTAATAGTAGTGTGATATCTGTACAAAACACAATGGGAAAGATAGCCTTGCGGAGGACAAGTCTTTTTTCCCTCAAAAAAATAACAGGTCTTGTTAGGGCTGCCAAGTCAGCCCGGGGGGCAGGGGATCCCCTGCTATAGGGGTTCCCGATTCGCCAGCCGGCATTTGGCTGGTGGGGGAAACCCCGCCCCAGAAGTAGTCCGGTGAGGACGACTTCCCCCGTGTAATGACGTCACCTCCGGGTGACGTCATTATGTCGCCGTGGCGCGTGCGCAAAGTGCACGCGCCAGAAGAGCTCCCGGGGGGAGAACAACTCCCCCCCGCTGGTAAGTCACCGGTACTTGGCAGCCCTAGGTCTTGTACACTTACTTTTTCTTGAGAAACTTCTTCAAAGAAAAATAGATTTTAAAATAGTGATTTTTGAAGCAGTGAAGCACTAATGTGGGAGCATGCAGTTCTGCACCATTTTTTAAAAAATATTCTGCATGACTACTCATTTGTTCAAACAGAGAAGACCTTTCTATCAATAAGCCATTGCATGTAACGCAAACATGTAATGGCGCCGGCCATGTGGTCTGACCGCATGGCCTGGAAAAGGTACAAGCTTGAGGTAAAAGATAGCACCCAGGCTCCTAAAGATCCACTTATCAGGGGCTTAGCATATTCAAATGAACCAATGTAATCTCTGGTGGGAAGATTAACCTATCCCACAGTGTGGGTGTGGATGGGGGCGAGGCTTTTCTGTGCATATAAGCTGACCCCCGGGCCACCTCAGGTACGCTTGTTCGTGACCTCTAATAAACTCCACTATGCTGAAACTCACTCCACCAGCCTCCGGACTCCAGTACTTTTCAGGATGAAAAGTGTTGCTCTCAGTCATATCGCAATGACTATCCCGTACCCGTAGTACTGTAGTACACCAGCTGTGCCCATTTCAATGTGGTACATTGGTCCTGAGAAGGCAACGGATAAACAGATGCCGAGGAGTTCCTTGGGGGTGTTGATGATTTTCTGGTTAGTGTCTTGTTCCAAGAAGTTTCATCCACTGGTTCTCTGGTTTGCGGACTGTACCCACCTAAGAGCCAGTTCTCTCAGTCCTCCGGCCCCAAGTGCAATTACTGAGTTCTTACAGCTCTTCCATGACCTCCGCTGACTATATCTGCTTCTGGAGCAACCCCAGCTTATTGACAGAGCAAATTTACTTATATGAATCCTTGATTTTTTTCAGTGTCTTACCTGTCTCATGCATCTTCCAGCTCAGATTATCATTGCAACTCTGATCCAGCTTCAGCAGTTTATAATTTGATTCCAAGCCACTGGAATTTGATTCTTTTTTCAAGGGGTTTTTGGTTTGAGTTAGTTTATTCATCTCTGTATTACATGTGTATCTTGCCCCTCCTTCAATGAGTCTGGGGTAGGGTGGCTCACACTGTTCATTATTTATTAGTCTAACCCCGAGAGTAAGGTTAGGTTGAGAGAAGATGACTGGCCAAATGTTACCTGGTGAGCTTGGAATTTGAACCTGGGTATCCCTGTGGTGGCTCAGAGGTCAAGATGCTGAGCTGCAGACCAGAAGGTCTGTAGTTTGGCAGTTCGAGACCCGAGTGCTGTGTGACAGAGTGAGCTCCTGTCTCTGGCCCAGCTCCTGCCACCCTAGCAGCTCAAAAGCAAGAAACTGCAAGCAGATAAATAGGTACCACTTTGGTGGGAAAGTAACAGCATTCCATGCACCTCGGTGTTTTGTCATGCTGGTCACATGACAACGGAAACGTCTTCAGACAGCACTGGCTCTTTGGCTTGGAAATGGAGATGAGCACCACCCCCTAGAGTTGGATTCGACTGGCTTTCGATCAAGGGAAACCTTTACTTTTACCCCTGTGCTAGTGTGCTACTCTAACCCTGGTGATGGTGAGAGAAAAAAATTACTTCGTTGTTGGTTGATTTGAGTTGTTGCTGAAGCTGAATTCTGGTTTATCTGCTGATTACCGTGCTGGATTTTTATTTTATTAGTTATGTTGTGATACCTTTTAACTTCTTCTTGGTAAACTGCTTCGAGAGAGCTACAGTGTTTGAGTTATCGAATCATAGAATCACAGAGTTGGAAGGGGCCATGCAGGCCATCTAATCCAACCCCCTTGTCCAATGCAAGATCAGCCCTAGAGCATCCCTGACAAGTGCTCATCCAATCGCTGCTTAAAAACTACCGGGGGGAGGGGTAGCTCATCACCTCCTTAGGTAGCTGATTCCACTGTTGCCCAACTCTTACTGTAAAAAAGTTTTTCCTACTATCTGCCGGTACCTTCCTGCCCTTACTTTAAACCAATTATTGCAAGTCCTATCCTCTGCTGCCAACAGGAACAGCTCCCTGGCCTTCTCTAAAAGCAACAGGCCTTCAAATACTTAGAGAGAGAGCAATCATGTCCCCCCTCAACCTCCTCTTCTCCAGACTAAACATTCCCAAGAAGTCCCTCAGCCTTTCCTCAGAGGGCTTGGTCTCCAGGTCGTTGATCATGCTCATCGCTGTCCCCTACACTCTCTCCATTCTGTCCTCTTCCTTTTTGACGTGAGGCCTCCAGAACTGCACCCAATACTCCAGGTGTGGCCTGACCAATGCAGTGTATTGCGGGACTCTGACATCTCGTGATTTGGATGTTATGCCTCTGTTGATACACCCCAAGATCGCATTAGACTCTTTTTTTTGCTGCATCATACTGGCTGCTCATATTTAACTTATGGTCCAGCCGGAACTCATTAGCATAATAGGCCACACCCAACAGCAGAAACTCATTAGCATAGTAGGCCACACCCCTGACAGTGCGGCTCCCTCCCAGGATTGGCTTCCCCAGGTGCCCCGTGGCTTGCGGGGTGTATGGGGAGGGAAGGAAGGCAGTTTCTGGATCGGCTTCCCCAGGTGCCCCCACAGCTGCGGGGTGCCTGGGGGACGTGAGGAGAGGAGGTAGTTTAAACTGCCTTCCCTCCCTGGATCAGCTTCGCTTCCCCAGGTGCCCTGTGACTTGTGAGGTGCCTGGAGAATGGGGAGGGGGGAGAGGCTGTAGGCATGGCCAACTCGGAAGCTAGCTGGAACTCCGTTACTGTGCGTTCCTTCCCAAAAATAGCCCTGGGTCCACCTGTACTCCAAGATCTTGTTCACGTCATTATGCTGAGCACATCACGAAGGGGATGCTCTAGCATTTGGTTAAAAACTCAATGGTCACCTCCGGGCGATGTCATCGCGTTGGGCACGCCGGGGCTCTTTAGGGGCAAGGCTCTCCCGCTGGCCAGCGGCAGATTGGGGGCCCTGAAATCAGGGAACCACCCACCCCCATTGAGGGAATGGTGTCAGGAGTGCCTCTGAAAACCTGCCTCCTGCGGACCTAAGTGCGGTGGAGGATCAGTCCCCAGCTCCAGAGGAGCCTCCACCTGAACTCAAGCAAGCACCTCTCAGGGCTTTACCCCAGCACCAGCAGCAGCTGAGCCACAGCCAAACTCAAGCCCACCTGATTCACCTCCTCGGGTGGAATGGCTAAGGTCACGATCCAGGCAAGACTTAGCTGCTAGGAGAAATGAGGCACACCCTGCGTGGTCGCAGATCACTCAGCCCTGAGTTTTAGCGGGAGCCGGGACCTCACTGCCAGCTGCTAACGAGCACAGGAAGTGGCTGGGTATTTAGGCACAGCACAAAGACCAACAACTTGTGCTAGCAACAAGTCATTCTGGCTAAGCTCTGCACCCGCTTGGCTCGCATCAGCTAAACCTGATTCTGGACCTTCTGGCTTGTGACTCCGGTTGTGTCTGACTTCGGCTTGATTCTGGACCCTCTGGCTCATGACTCCGGCTCTGTTTGACTTCGGCTTTTGGTTGACTCCTCGGACTGGTTTTGCTCGTGAGTTTCCCTCTCTGACCTCGGCTTGGACTGACTCTGTTTTCGGCTTGTGTTTTGGACTTGGTCATTCATTCCTGATTTGGCTTGACCTTGGACTGGCTCGGACTTTGACTCGGCTCCTGACCTACTGGCACCCAGCCTGTGACAAATGGCAAAGCCACTGGCATACCTTCCAATTACAATATTGGCCCTCCTTCCAGTCCCGTGAGTTTACATGTTATTAATTTAATTTTTATAATTCAACAGTGTTTTTAATTATTTAAATGTTTTTATGTTGGCCAACTTATGTACCCTGATTGAGTGGAAAGACAGCATAACAGTGTTTTAAATAAATAAATATTTTAAAATTAACGGTCTTGGACAACTTTTTGCCCCACGCTTAAAGGATAAATTAAGGTGGGCATAATATCTGTCTCAGAAGACATCTGAAAGCTGTTCCAGAGTTTACATGCATTCTCGCACGTCTCTCCAAGTAAATGTATGTAGCCTCCTTTTTTGCAGTCCCAAAATTAAGATTTTTTTGGGTGCTAATGAGACTGCCATCTATGAGGCCTAATTCCTTCTTTTCATCATGGCCAATTTATGTCCTCAACAGCATTCTATAGACATGCATGCTGGAATCCATAAGAAAGTGAGCGTTGTGTCTCAGACCTGCGAGAACGTGAACACATCCATTTATTGCAAAGCCTGTCAGGCAGATTTTTGAATTGTGAAAGGTCTTTATCTCCGTTCATTGATGACACTCTGCTAATAACAGCCAGACCATCTGGACTATTTTCACTTGCTTTGAGCCAGGCTATAATCAGCCAAGAACTGCCATTCGAATACATGTGTGAAGGTGAATTCTTATGCCTTCTCAAGGACACGTGTTTTGCATTATTCTGGTTCTGAGTTCCAGAGGGAAAGGAAGCATTTGCCACGCCTCCTCCTTCTACCCTCACTCGTCTCTGGAGACGGGAGTGCTTTCTGATTAAGGGGCCCAGAAGAAGTGAATATGGAAACCACATGGCAAAATAAATAGGAGACCAGTACCGAGAGGCCCCTCACTCCTTTAGTGTATGTGAACGAGAGGGAAGAAGTCTATGAACACTGTTTTTAAATAAGAGGGTGGAAGGGAGGGGGGGAGAACGCAAGTCATTGTTATTCTTTCCAAAACAAACAAAAAACCCCCCTCTTATCCATTTGTAAAGTCCTCCCTTTCAAGGTATATTTTCATTTCTTTTACTTCGTGTTCCGAGCACTGTCAGAAGAATGGGCTCACACACACTCACACAGCAAATTGTCCTTCAATAGAAGGCAGTGGAAATCACCTCCATGCCAGCCTCTCCTCAGATGAGCAGCCATTCACATCCCCCCCCCCATTTCATAAAAAGCAAACTTATGCAGATGCAAAGAACTTGCTTTTTCCTTTGTTGCTATGTCAGGAAATTCAAATTCAAACAATCAGTGAGGTTTTGCTGTGCAGTGAGCACCCCAACAAAGGCTGTCCAGTCACGTGGAAAATGCTTTCAAGACAAAGATTTTTATCTGCTGAGTTTTGTTTCAAGGAATTTATTCCCATCAAATGGTTTCCTGCTGTCTCTTGTAAACTCAACCCGTCTGACGGACCCAACACAAAAAGCCAGTGTTTCTCGGTTGGGGTAACCACAGAGAAGAGAAAACAAGTAGAAATCCAGTCAAATATTATAATTTCAGAGGAACAACATTAAAATCCTGTGAGGCAGGATGAATCTCAAGGCAGGGTCTAAATTTTGCTACTATTTTGGAAGGGATGTTTTGAGGGGAGGCATCAAGCATGGAAAAGACAGAGCTGCTTGAGTAGTAACTTGTCACACACATTTATCCAGAAGATACAGGTGTATTTTAATGGTGGCTATGCAACGGGGCTTCATTGGTGATTTTAATGGACTCATGTCAACTCTTTCTCAGAGGAGAGCTTTAAACCTTTTGCGTTCTAGGATAGTTTTGACTCATCTACCCAAACGTTCAGGGGAATGCTCTGGTTCCCCACCCATAAACAACGGATCGATTTTGGAATTAGCGATGGGCACAAACCGAATTATGAACTGACATTTGTGATGAACCAGGCCTGGTTCATGGTTCGCGAACCTCAGTTCAGGCCACCCCACCCTCACAAGCCACACAAACCTCCCCGGGGGGGGGGTTGTGGTTCACGTTGGCAGACATGCTGGCACCGATGGCAGTGGTTGGAAAAGCCATGGTCGCAGCACAACTCACAAGTGAACTGGGAAAGCATTTTGTACGCCATTTCTGCATTTCAGCAATCCCTCCCTTCCCCCCGCTTCCAAGTGAAGGGGAGCAAAAGGGTTCACTGAAATGACTTGCAACTGGGAAGGCATTTAAATGCCTTCTCCGTTGAGTCGCTGAGTTGCACCACCAGTTGCAAGCCATTTCAGTGATCCCTTTCACCCCCCCCCCCCTTGGAAGTGGAGGGAGTGAAAGGGATCGCTGAAATACTGAAATGGCTTGCAAAAGCCATTTACTCTTTAAATGCCTATTGCAAGCCATTCCAGCGAACTGAGGGCATGACTTAGGGCTGCCAAGTCCAACTTGGGAAATATCTGGGGACTTTGGGGGTGGAGCCAGGAGACTTTGGGGGTGGAGCCAGGAGAAAGGAAGTGACATCATTTTGTGAAGTCACATCCTGTGATGTTGCTTCCACATGCTTCCACATGAACTCATGAAGTTTCCTAATACTGAATCAGGCCATTAGTCCATCAAGGTCAGTACTGACTACTCAGACTGGTAGTGGCTCTCCAGGGTCTCAGGCTGAGATCTTTAATATCACCTATTACCTGATCCTTTTTTAGCTGAAGAGGCTGATACCTCCTGCATGTCAAGCAGATGCTCTATCACTGAGCAACGGCCCTACTGAATCCTTCCTCATCTCGGCAGAATATGATTTTCATATCATAAGAACAGGAGAGAAGCCACAGTGGATCGGCCCATCCAGTACAGCCCATCCAGTACAACACTCTGTGTCACAACAGTGGCCAAAAATACCAGGTGCCCTCAGGAGGTCCAGCAGCGGGGCCAGAACTCCAGAAGCCCTCCCACTGTTGCCCCCCCCAAGCACCAAGAATTCAGAGCCTCACTGCCCCAGACAAAGTGTTCCATTTAGACCTTGTGGCTAACAATAGCCACTGACAGACCTCTGCTGGATGGGGACAGAGAGAGAGAGAGAGACAGACAGACAGACATAAAAAAGAAAGAAGGAGAGAGAGAGAAGGAAAAGAGCTGGCACAGGCACTTACTTCCATTTAGACCTTGTGGCTAATAATAGCCACTGATAGACCTCTGCTGGATGGGGACAGAGAGAGAGAGAGAGACAGAAAAAAGAAAGGGGGAGGGGGAGAGAGAGAGAAGGAAAAGAGCTGGCAGATGGACTTACCCCAGGCCCAGCAGCAGTAACCTTTCAATCTTACACCAGCCGCATGCAAAAGCAGGCCCTTCAGTAAGACCTTAGTCCCTCGTTAATCTCTGGGCGGGGCTCTCTTGCTAACTCTTAAAGGGGAAATGTCTGGTGAGGCTTTTCACTGCAGGCTCTTCAGACATTTCCCTTTAAGAGGCCTGGAAGGGAGAGGGCCCGGCAGGCTCCGACGTTCCCCTCCTGTTGGCAGCCATTGCCTCCCCCCCGGTGGCCAGTTTTGAAAAAGCGGGGAGGGAAGCATGAAAAATCGGTGTTTCCCCCACCCTACCGGCGGACTTGGCAGCCCTAGCATGACTACTACTTCAACTGATTCTGGTAATCGGCACCTGGTAATGGCTATTAACTGAGTCATTATTCATCTAGCCCCTTACAGAAAATAAAAAGGACTCTTTTAGCATCTACTTCAGTGGTGTCTTTAAGTAGCAGAAATTGCTGGAGGAACTAGATAGTTCTTGCTGTTACGTCTCTCTTTCTCCCAGGGCTAGCAACATAGTGATCTTCAGATAGCCACTTCGTGTTATAACTGCTATTATCGGCATGGAAGTCAGACCATTAAAAAGGAAGCAACTCTGGCTTTAAGCCATAACTGGCTATCAAGATACTGACAGCAGCAAGGGAGACTGGAGTGGGGAGAGTGGTTGTTCCCGTTTGGGTTATTTGTTCTGGGTTGAACTGACAACCCCTGGGGCTCTGGGGGCAGAGCATGGGGAGGGGAAGCACTGCTGATGCAGCAATGTCCTTTCTGGGTGATCACATCTGTGTCCCACTGCACCAGCAACAGGGAAGCCACACAAGCTTGTCCTCATGTGGAAAACTCTAGTATCTCTGGGCTTTGCTCCCAATTGGACTGATAGCCAATGCGAAAGGTACTGGTTTTGCTTCAACCCTCAGTAGTTATGAAAAGTACTGGAGTCGGGAGGCTGGTGGTAGTGATTTCAGCATAGCAAGTTTATTTCAGGTCCAGATGAAGCATAAGAAAACGGAGGTCAGGGGGCCTGCTTATATACACAGGTAAGCCGCACCGAGGCAGTTGGATAAGGTAATTGAATAAATTCCAAGTTAATTGAATAAGTTTCAAGGTAATCCCAGGATAATAGTTGGATAATCCCAGAGGCGGATAAGTCTCAAGGTAATTGAATAAGTTTCAAGGTAATTGGATAATCACAGATTTAATCACAGAACATAACAGGTTAGCAATGTTATTAAGGGTATGATTTTTTTTTAAAGAGTATTTTTTAGTTTGGAGCTTTTCAACCCCCCCAAATTTTTGTATTTCCAAAAAATTCTGGATCCCAATACCGATATGGTATTTGGATCCCGGATTTTTCAGAATCCGGGATCAAGTCCAATAGACTTGAGAAGAAAAATACTTAAAAAGAAAAAAAAGCTAGCCCAGTCCTGGGGCTGGTTTGGCTTCTCCGGCAGCGTGGCTTAAACTGTGCGGCAGGAGAAGCTGGCCCCCAGATCCGCATGCCGCAGGGAGGTCTTTCGCTGCTGCATGCAGGCCTGGCTGGGAGGGTTTCTCCTGCAGGGTGGTTAGGGCAGTCAGCCAGACTGTTGTCCCTCTGACTGTCCCTTTGACTTCTTCCTCTTCTTCTTCTATTTACTTCATCCTTGATTAGTCACACGAATTATCCCAACCATTCGTATTAGTGAGGTGGCATCCTAACTCTGTATAAGCCCGTCATAGTGTGAGAGTTCTGCTCAGATGACAATCTGTGAGAGTTCTGCTCAAAGTAGTCAAGGATCAGATCTTGGTTGGTAAACCAGAGTTCTTTATTTCCAATCTCTACATTAGTACAGCTTCTCGGATTATTGTCAGAGATGAGACAGATAGTACAGGCAGGTCTATTATACCTTTCCAAGAAGTTTGAATTACCCATAGGTAGCCAATCACTATAGGGGAAAAACGGCGGGCAAAAAGGGGCTCTGACCGTTTGTTTCCCACAGGAAAGAAAGTGAGGTGTCAAGCAGTAAATTCCCTTCCCAACCAGACCCTTCAGATGTTACCAGTTCACATAACAATCAATGGCCTCAAGGCTTTTGCATGTGATAAGAGATGAGACGCATCCTCCCTTGAAGTCCCAGCCGGGGCCGATGGAATGCGGAGGCAGTGGTGTGAGAGGCCCATTGTTCCCATACATTGCAGGTGTCACCTTCCCGCTTCAACAGTTACAAAACCCAGGCCTGGTTAGGCACTACAACATGGCATCTGCAAGCATACATTTGTAATACATACATGGCAATAGGATGTAACAGGAGAGACTAAAAAGGCACAACTGTAAGAACTAGAAATACTATGTCTGAATCAGCAGATTCTGACACATAGCTACTTGATATCATTCCTGATAATAGGGCTGCCAAGTCAGCCCGGGGGGTGGGGGATCCCCCACTAAAGGGGTTCCTGATCCACCAGCCAGCATTTGGCCGGCAGGGGGAACCCCACCCCGATGTCATCCAGCGAGGATGATATAATGACATCACCGGAAGAAACGTCAGCACATTGGGGGCATTGCCAGGGTGACGCTCTGGCAATCGCCCCAAAACTCCTGGCCAGAGGAGGACTCGCCCCCAGACTCCCAGGACTCCCCCCCCGCCAGTGAGTTCCGAAGACTTGGCAACCCTGATAACAAGGAAAATCAATTTAGAGTGAGGGTAATTACTGAAAAATTAGATCATGGTGTCTTTTTCAACCCTGCTTCAAATGTTGACAAGACGTGCCCCTCAAAGTCATTATGTGCTCTAGATTTAGGATTTTTATATTTTCAGCATCTGTTAACGGTCTTTAATCCTTCCTAATCCACAACAACGTATGTGTGCGCACATGGACAAGCAAGGATGAGCGCTTACACTGATCTTTAAATTATGCAGACATGTGAGTTGATAATAGCATTACCTCGTAATTGCCTCCCTGAAAGCATAATGGGAAAAATTGTCTCTGAGAACTACTGCTAAGGGTGGAACAAACATTGTATGCTTCAGATTCAGTTTGGAAAGGTATTACAGTGTGAATCTGTAATTTTATCCTCATGTGGAATGCCATGAAAATCAGACCAAAGTAGGATCTTTTGCGTGGCTCAGTAAAGTGGAGCCCCTACCGCATGTACCAACATGATGCTGAAACTGCAAGGCTGGTTTTTGCAATCCAGCAACAATTTAGGGTCTTTTGAGTCTCTCTATCTATTTTTTCTTTGTCTTTCTGTGCCTATTGTAATCTGATATTTGTAATTATCTCCCCACCCGCCAGTCTGAATCTCCAGTTATCTGGCATGACAAGCTGTTAAAACTAAAATATATTATTATTATTATTATTATTATTATTATTACTATTATTACTATTACTATTATTATTATTATTCCACCATGCTGGAATACAGTGGCACAGTTTTGGGCAGCATTAGAGGCTGGGTTGTGTCCAGGCAGTTTTGCAGTGTAACTAAAAGCTCCTGCCAGATTTTTTTTTTTTTTTTACAATATACTTTTATTATTAAGATGAGGTAAAAGATAGATACAGACAAAACTGTGAGATCGTACAAAGTTTGTCATATAGTCCAACAATAATAACTTAACGTTGACAACAAGCATGTTTATAAAAAGCAACATCTGGTGTCAGTGTACAGGGTCTTAATATTTTGATTGATCCACACACACAAAAAAAACCACAACTAATAAACCTACTATGAATACTATATATGCTATCATATACATTGAGGTTACCAGCATATACGCAAGATTCGTACTACACATTACCACGTCCACAATAAGGAGGTTGTTGAGGGTATATTTGGTTGTTTATTAAGATATTCCACTATAGGGTACCATACTGTTCCAAAGATAGAAGAGGCTGAAGGTCTGTCAAATCTCGTAAGATTATCCGAGAGTTTGGCCATTATGTATAAGTCCCACAATTTCTTGTGCCAATGTGAAAGAGTGGGTATCAAAGCCGATTTCCAGTTCTGGGCAATGACAGTTTTTGCTGCAAAAATCATAAGGGAAACCCTTTCTCTGATTGCTACAGAGTGACAATCTTCAACCCAGCTGTTCAAAAGTAGATGCTCTGGAGTTAGTTAGCTCCTGCCAGATTTTGATCCCGTAACATGAATTAGAGTCATTTGTTTCCTGCTCCAACCAGACTGAGACTGAAAGCCAGTTCTGGGAGGGCCAAAGCAGGGGACGAAGGAAAATGGAAACACACAGAGTCCATCAGTGGCCAATTATTACTGTGCTTCCAGGGCTTGGTTCAGGAAGGACAGCTGTCCAGCTTATATAAGACTGAATTCAGACTGTTCGCACCACGTGCAAGGCTATATGCCACTGCTAGCTGCATGGCAGCGGAGCCAAGGAGTCCAAAACACTGCAGAAATAGTGGCTGGATTGTCATGGGGAGATGTCATGCTTTGATAAACATAAACCTTCTCCTGTCTAGGTCCAGTTCCCTCTGATACTTGCCAAAGTGGATTCAGGTACAGTTTGATTTGAGAAGGCCACAGAGAGATATAGGTTCTGAAGCACAATTCAGCCTGATCTAAACATATGAAGCTGCCTTATAGCATGCCAGATCACCAGCCTGTCTAGCTCAGTACTATTTATTCAGCTCACCAAAGTCTCAGGCACAGAAAGGTCTTTCCTAGCACCAGCTACAGTGTAACTGGAGATGCCAGAGACTGAATTTGAAATGCACAGCATGTGCTGTCTCACTCAGCTGCAGCCCCATCCCTATTTGAATTTCAGATTTATTCGCTTATTTACTTCATTTATACCCCATCTTTCCCCCTCAATGGGCCCCCAAAGCAGCTTACATTGTTCTCTCCTCCATTTTACTCTCACAACAACCCTGTTAAGTTAGGCTGAGAATGTGTGACTGGCCCAAGACCACCCAGCAAGCTTCCATGGCAGGGTGGAGATATGCAGCATGCCTTTATGGACCAGTATTCTAACCTCTCCTTATTATATAATTGAGTGTTCGTGTGACTCTTTCCTCAACATTCCAAACATCACCATAGCCTTTGGTCCTCTGACCTGTCAATCAGAAGCTGTCCCTATCCATTGGCTCTGAATACTCACGTGCCATTGGCTGGGTCTGCTCCTCTTCCCCGCCTACTCCTTCAGCCACTGTGCCCTCTCAGAATTACTGGCAGACAAAGCAAACTTAAATATTAATTCCTGGAAATAGCTGAGATGGTTAAGTACGATTTGGTGTGATAAATCGGAGGACAGATTTTGGAGAAACTGGAATAAAGTATATAAATGGTTAAATGTAAAAATATTAATTAAGACTCAAAATGATTTGTCGTCATAAAAAGGGTAAACTTATGTTATGGGTATAGGTATTGGTTATATTGATGTCATACTATTTATGCCGACAACAATGTTGTTTGTGGAGGAAAAATTCAAAGTATATGAATTTAAGGTGTCTAGATATTAGAAAGAGGAACAAGAAACTACAAAGGAACTAACATAAAGACAGAAATTGTGAATGGTGCAAGATTAAACGGGAAAGAATTGAAGAAGAAATAAGCAGACCAAAATAAGTTGCAGTATGGTATGTGGAGGTTCCGTGCGGGCCCCACCCTACTAGATATTTATAGTAAAACGATAGGTCTATATGAAATAAAGTAAGAAACATGATATTGCAGAAGATGTATCTGATGTATCTGATACACAATTGTGTTGTTCCTTATTGTAGTAACTGTTCGGAGGCACCAGATGTAGAAGTGGATGTATATTTTTGAAAATGAAATAAAACTTTAAAATAAAAAAAAAAGAATTACTGGCAGACAGCTTTCTCTCTTGATGAAGACACTTCTCCTGCTTCCCTTCTGTGTGGGACTAACTGTTACCCCAGTGGCTGTTGGTAGGTGTAACGAAATGGCAGTTACCTGTGTTTATAAGATGGCTGCTGTCTGTGGTTTGTTTAAAATGTTCCCCCATAAGGTTCAATTAAGCTGTAGTTCCAGAGAGGGGCCTGCAGGGGTATCACTCACTGGGTTGAGTGGGGCTTCCTCATCTGCTGGCTTACAGTTCCCAGCGGCCCTAGGGCCAAAAAGTGCAGGGAAAGAGGGACCCTGCCAAGGGGTGGCGCACCATCAATTTAGACTCCAGCCCATGCAGGGAGGATTGTGTTTAACCCCTGTTGATTTATGCTCTGTTGGTTCATAGTGTGTGCTTACTCCTACAGTTGTGCCTTATTCATTTAGTGTGTGTATATGTGTTCCATAATTGTGTAAATAGTAAAATAAATTCTTCTATTTGGGGTAATAATCTGTGTTATGCTCTGACCCTATAGTCTCCCCTGCTCTGCACAATACCAAAGGGGGGGGGGAGCCCAAGGAAGCAAGGAAAGGCCAGACCCTTGTGTTGCCAACTTTCCAGGGATCCCCCAAAGGTTGGGGATTCCATCTCCAACTAGGGAGATTTGGCCACAGGGGTCTCACTGTCCCTCTAAAAAGGCAGTGACAATTCAGTGACTGGTGGCAGGGAACTTAAGGAGTGAGATATGCCCATGGGGCGAGGGTGGGAGGCAAACAGCTGAATTGCAAACTGCAGCCCATTTCGCCACAGTAGGCAACCAAGCTTGATTCAGAAAAAGGAAGGAAACCCTTTGCAGGCCTGGTGAGGAACTCATTGGAACCAGTCCTGACTAGGGTTGCCAGCTCCAGGTAGGGAGATTCCTGGAGATTTTCTGGTAGAGTCTATGGAAGCCAGGGTTTGGGGAGGGGAGAGGCCTCAGCTGAACAGAATGCCATCAAGTCCACCTTCCAAAGCAGTTATTTTCCCCAGGCGGGAGAGATCTGTTGTCTGGAGTTCAGTTGTGATACTTGGTGATCTTCAGGCTCCACTTGGAGGTTGGCTACCCTAGGCATAGGAATCAGTGCTTCAGAGCAGGGTCCGCTAGATCCAGGTTCTTGCTGTAGAAGCTGAGTGGGTGATTTTGGACCAGTCACAGACTTTCAGTCGAACCTACCTCACAGGATTGTTGTGCAAGTCAAAAAGAGGAGAAGAGAATGATGTAAGCTGCTTTGGTCCCCATTACAGAGAAAGACTACTTTTCCTCCTGGAAAATTAATTTATTTACATTTCTATGCCACCCTCCTGGCCAAGGAAACTATTGTTGCCAATCTCCAGGTGAGGGCTGGAGATCACTCAGAATTACAACTGCTCTCCAGATGGCAGAGATCAGTTCCCCTGGAGAAAATGGTGGACTCTGTGTCCTTATACCTTGCTGAGATCCCCCCCATGACAGCCAATATGACGTGGCAGTCAGGGCTTCAGAGCATGGTAGAGGCTGCCGGGGTGGGTGGGTGGAACGCTGAACAGTGAGGGAGAAATAAAGATAGGTTGCTGATTGGCTGGGAAGGAGAAAGGGTTGCCAACTCCAGGTGGGAAATTCCTGGAGATTTGAGGGATGAAACCTGGAGAGGGTGAGGGTTTGAGGAGGGGTGGGACCTCAGACAGGTACAATGCCATAGACTCCACCCTCCCAACCAGCCATTCCCTCCTGGGGAACCACTGTTACCAATTTCCAGGTGAGGACTGGAGATCACTCAGAATTACAACTGATCTCCAGGAGGGAGGGGGGAGGAGATGGAAAGCTGAAATCAGAGAGGCAGATAATGGCAGGTTGATGCTTGTTTGGAAAGGAGATAGGGTTGCCAACTCCAGGTTGGGAAATTCCTGGAGATTTGATGGGTGGAGCCTGGAGAGGGTGGGGTTTGAGGAGGGGTTGGACCTCAGACAGGTACAATACCATAGACTCCACCCTCCAAACCAGCCATTTCCTCCTGGGTAATTGTTGCCGATCTCCAGGTGAGGGCTGGAGATCACTCAAAATTACAACTGCTCTTTAGGTAGCAGAGATCAGTTCCTCTGGAGAAAATGGTGGACTCTGTGTCATTATACCCTGCTGAGGTCGCCACAGCAAATTGATGCTGAGTGCCCAAGGCCAGGGCACTCTCCCAGAGCCTTTTTCTAGAGCCCATTGTATTTATTTCCACAACGGGCCTTATTCCTAGTATGAAATATGTGCTTCATCTGAATCATCTGTGTCATCATCTTAGTTCTATAAATATGAATCAATGATGTTAACACTTTATTTAGAGCTTGTAATAAAACAACTGCAGGCAGGATAGGAAACATTCTTCTGAAACAAATTGTTCTACTGAGCCTGGTATAGAGATTAGAATATTGGACTAGGACTGAAGACCTAGGTACAAATCTTCACTCATCCATGAAGCTCATGGGGTGTTCATGGACCAGTTATTCTCATTGTAGCCTACCTCATAGAAAAGCTGAACAGCTAGATTTAAGTCCAGTAGCACCAAAGAGACCAACAAGATTTTCGGGGTATAGGCTTTTGAGAGTCGACACTTCCTTTGTCAGATACAAGTTGGAATGGAGATAGCAGAGTCCTTATATCCCAGTGAGAAGGTGGGAGGGATATTGCAAAGAAGTAACAGAGGATGCAGAGGTACATTTGGCATAGCTTGATTAGAGTAGAGGGGAAATTCTTGAGGACAGAGAATCTATAGTGATTAGCATCTATAGTGAGATAAGAATCTGTGGGCAGGGATAGGGGTGTCCATTGTTCTGAACTGGTGAATGAATTGAAGTTCAGCAACCTCGTATTTTTTTTAAAAAAGTGAAATACACAAAAAAGGAAGGATTGTATTGCACACAGTTAACTTTGTTCGTCCTTACTACATCTATATATTGAAAAGAAGAAGAGGGGGGAAAAGGGTGTTACTGTATGCCTTGTTTCAAATATCAATGAAACTAACTTAAGCCCATTTAGCCAAGTTTAGGGTACGTTACAATCAACTATATTTTACATAAAGATAGACTTCAGATTTCATTAAAAACCAGTTATTTCTTGTTTTTTTTTTTTTTTATCATAGCTCATCTTCATTTGGAGAGTTTTAGGGGCTGCTGCTCTCTTTTCAGAGTCAGAACCTTCTGAAAAGCTGTCAAACCTGCTTAAACCAATTTCAGAATCTTGATCGCTCTTTTCTTCTTCTTGCCTGTAGTCCTCTGTTTTTCCTTTGTATTTTTTCATTCTTAACTGTTGTTCCAAAAAAGTCTTTGCTTTATGGGCAGAGTCAATCTTCATCCTTTTATCATTGTAGTTGAATATAAGTCCTTCTGGGAATATCCATCTGAAGGGAGTAGAGTGATTATGCAGAAAAGAAGTTAAATTTTTGTATTGCTGTCTCCTTCGTATCTCAAATGGAATGTCCTTCAAAATCCTCGCTTCTTCTCCTTTAATTTTCAGGGGATTCCCATTTGTCACTTTCAAAATTGCATCTCTAGTTGATCTTTTGGAGAATTTAACAAATATTTCACCCGGTAGGTTATTTTTCTTGATGAAACTGCATAGGTTTGATAAACCAAATCATTTTGTAATAAGTCCGCTTTAAAACCTACCACTGGTGCCAATGCTTCACTTAGTATTTCTCTTAAGTTCTCCCCTTTATGTTCTGAGGATGCCCTGAAACCACAAGCTGTACAATGATTTCTCCATTTGAAGCTGCAGCAGTTGTTCTTTGTCAGCAATCCGTTCTTTTTCCACGACCTCCAGTCTCTGTTTGATAGAATCTGCCTTAGATTCAACTTGTTTGACAGCTTTGTCTGTTTTGTCTGCTCTCTTGTCTATACCTATCAGTTGTTTCTGGAAACAATCAAGCTTGTTGTTGATACTAGACATCTGGTCCAACAGAGGGTGCAACACTGTTGCAATCATATTTGGAAAGTCAGTAACTACTTCCGGATTAAGAGTAGTGCTCATTGGGTTGATAGTTCCTGGAGAAGGTCTTTTTTTCAGTGACATTTTCTCCCCTCTTGCTGTCATTGTTTACACAAGGTAAACTGCTTAAAAAAGATGAAAGTCCGTCAAGTTACTTCACTTTAGACTGTTTTGCACCCCAATTGCTTGGAATAAATTTTTCCTTGCTGCTATTGTCACCTTTGCCTCAAAAGAAACATTTTGGCAATCAGTAACATCCATTATTCCACATATAATTGGACGTCGACTAAAACCTTCACCCGAGCTTATGATTTTAAATCTTTGGCATGGTACTAATATTCTTGCAACTAGAAAAGAATTAGTAGTAATATTAAGTGCTGCAGCAAGAGCTGTTATAGCAACTCACTGGGAAAACACAAAACCTCTAATAGTTAAAGCCTGGTATAATAAAATATGGGAATTCTTGGAAATGGAAACGGTTGCTCTTCAACTCGAACAATCAAATCCAGAAAAAGCACTTTCCTCCTTATAGCAGTATGGTATCCTTTAATAAAATATATATAGCAAAATGTTGACTAATTTAATTTTCCGTCACCCTTTGATATTTTAAGAATGTAAAAATTTGGATATTCTTTATTCCTAACTGTAAAGCTCGAAAGAATTTAGAGACGCAAAGTATTGTAATTTATGGTGATCTTAATCATACTATCAACATATTTCAACTAATGTAATATACTGTAATGCTTTAATTGCAATTTATTTGCTTTGTATTACTGGTTTACATACTGTTGTTAACTGTTAAAATTAAATAAAATCTATATATATATATTAGACTTTATTTAATTTTAACAGTTAACAACAGTATGTAAACCAGATTTAAAGGGAGAGGAGGGGCTGGATTCCCCCACCGGTGGGAAAAAAGCGGACTTTGAGCAACAGTTTTGAGGCAAAGGGTATATCCAGCCCCTCCTCTCCCTTTAAATCAGTCTGAAGCTATAAATCCACTTTTCTGCTTCACTGGCTCAAGTAGGGGAATCGTTTAAACTCACAGTTCATACTGTTGATTTCACAAGATGTAGGCAGATCAGTGTAATGCTGGGTTCCTTGCCTGCTTCGTCCAGTGTGCACCTCTAGTCGCCATGATGGCCTCATGGCGGCAGGACCTATTGGAGTAAAGGAGTGCCTCAGTTCCTCACCCATCACCTTGGAAGAGGCTCACATCCCTCACACCCCAAGGCTGAGAGCCCCTACAAGGGCTCTGGGGGGGGCTCAGAATCATCTGAGTCCCCTCCTGCCCGCCATGATTCGGGACACTCACATTGGAGCTCAATGGAGCGCCCCCAATCTGTGTGTTTCCAAAACCAGAAGGCAACAATCTCGTATTCTAATCTCCCCTTGAAGTTTCTCTATTCAAGGACTGCCACTCTTAGGTCAGCAATGGAATGACCGGAAGATTAAATATCCTCCCACTGTTTTTTTTTTATTGTTGCGGTTTTTAATGTCAGACTTAAGTCCATTTATTCTTTTGAGTAGAAGATGAACAAGTGAATGAACTTGAGATGATATGGCTAATGTTATTAGGTCTGGTGCTAAAGTCAGAGTGAATATGGGGACAGATTTGGCATCGTAGGGCAGGTGCTGAGCTACTTGGAGGGAAAGTAGAATAAAACAAATGCAATAGATGTTTGGATAAGAAGCAACAGTGTTTTTATGACTAGTTCTATATCCAGGACTCCAAAACCTTTGAAAATTTTTAAGCCCTAGTTTCTCTGTGTGCAAGTTCTTTTGGGTTTCCTGTTTTTGCATGTTATGGTAGAATTTTGCCTTAAGATTCCTTTATCCTTCTTCTATGGATACAAGGCTAAAGTCTTTCTCTCTCTCTCTTTCTTTCTTGTTGGATTTATATCCCACCCTCCCCACAAGCATCCTCTTCTTGAAGCAAGAGACTTGAGCTTGAATCTACCAATCCCTGCCCTTTCTTGTTAGAGGCAAGGAGTCATCGCTCAGTGCTAGTATACCTCCTCTGTATAAAAGTGCCCAGCTCAGCCCTTAGCCACTCGCGTTCAAAGGGGATCTCAGAGATCAAAGCTAGAAAAGACCCCCAAATGAGACCTTGGAAACAGCACTGCCAATAACCTGGCAGAAAAAAAGTCCTGTCCCATTATCAGATCCTTAATGGGACATTATTCCCTAGGTGATGCTATTTATTCCTGTCCCACATAAACTGTAGATCCAGGTGGTCAGCCTGGTGGTCAGTATTTGAAAAAATGTGCGCGCACACGCAAGCTCATACCATGAATAAAAAGGTGCCACTGGACTCTAAATTTGTTCTACCACATAAAGTATCAACAGCACATTTCCAGAATCCACACCTGAAGCCTTTGTTAAAAAGGCAGGACACTGTTTTCCAAACCAGGCCAGGGAGCAACCCTGTTTGAAAGCCCCTGCTGTCAGACAGCACTGGGTTGGCTTGACTCACCACTGGGCAACGTCAGATGTTCACATTACCCACAGGGTCCTTTAGTCCTCAACATTCAAGTGTTTTGTGCAGCAGACTGATCTGTTTTGTGGCATCATTTTGAATTTGGATGTTCTGGAACATGGAAAGCAATGGCAGAAGGGACTGGTCTGTTGGTTAAAGGCAAATAAGGTTATTTGAATAGATGAGTGGAATGTTATGTAGCTTGAAATCTAAATCTGCAGATAGGGGGCACACTTACCCCAAACAAGTTTTTCCCTGCAAACTTGGGTGACCCCCGAGGTTTGCAGAAAAAGCTGAAAACTTTAAAAAATAACATTGGGTTTAAATCCCCCCCCCCAAAAAATAAAAAGTGTTGTGCGCACATCCGCATGCACAGACAACGCAACTTACCATTGAGGGCCTGGCTATTGCTTCTCCTGAGGGGCCAATCTGGGCCCAGCTGCAGGGGCAGGGAATGCTGGCAGCCACTCTGCACCCAGTTATGGCAGGAGGGAATGCCAGGAGAGACCCCGGGCCCAGCCACAGCAGCAAGGAACACTGGGAGCTGCTCTGGGCCCTCCTGTGACAGCGGGGAATGCCAGGAGAGGCTCCAGGCCCAGCTACGGCGGTGCAGACACCAGCAGAGACTCTGGGCAGAGCTGCCACAGCAGGGAATGCCAGGAGAGAACCCAGTCCTGGCAGCAGCAGACACCAGGCGCTGCTTGGAAACTCCAGGTTTGGAACAGTTCCCAAGCACTGCCACTACTGTCAGGCTCAAAAGTAGGTGAAAAGAGGGAGGGAGAAAGGAGGGATTGGCTTGGTGGAGGGTTGGAAAGACAAAGAAGGGGGGATTGGCTTCGGGAAGATGGGGAAGAGGGAAGGAAGCAAAGTTGAGGGAATGCCCCCTCCCCGTAAGTTTCTTGCGAGTCCCCACTTGTCTACATATAATGTCCTGGAAAGATAAGGCTGCTAATGGCCTGTGACCAAATAGTAGCTTGACCTGGCATCCAAAGTTCACTGCTGTTTATGGTTACACAATGGAGATGGCCTCGCAGTTCCCCCATGTGTAAAACTGGTGGCAGTGATTCCCTCACTGCCTTCCCATTTCACACTCTTTAAGGGAGCTCTTGTGATTATAAATGGAGCTGGGGACTTGACACTGATGAGTACTGTTTTGATGTGGAGCACTGCTAAACATGAAACAAAACCACATGAGTTTCCAGAAGCTTCTGGTGACCAAGAGGAAAGAGATCTAAAACGGGACACTTCCAACTCAGACCACTCACATCTCTGAGGGCCAGTTTGGTGTAGTGGTTAAGTGTGCGGACTCTAATCTGGGAGAACCGGGTTTGATTCCCCACTCCTCCACTTGCACCTGGCTGGATGACCTTGGGTAAGCCATAGCTCTGTACCAGCTGTTCTCTCAAGGACAGCTTGGGAAAGAGCTCTCTCAGCCCCACCTACCTCACAGGGTGTCTGTTGTGGGGAGGGGAAGGGAAAAGGAGTTTGTAAGCCGCTCTGAGACTCCCTTGCGGAGTGGAGGGCGGGGTATAAATCCAATATCTTCTTCTTCTTCTTCTACACCTTCCAGGGCTGGATTGACATTCACATTGACCAGGGGTTAGAACCTGCAGCACGCGGCACAATAAAGGGGATACGTATTTAATTATTGACTTTGGGACTGCAAGATAGCAGTGTCCAGATGGGGTTCTCCTGCGAGAGCCAGTTTGGTGTAGTGGTTAAGTGTGCAGACTCTAATCTGGGAGAACCGGGTTTGATTCCCCACTCCTCCACTTGCACCTGGCTGGATGACCTTGGGCAAGCCATAGCTCTGTACCAGCTGTTCTCTCAGGGACAGCTTGGGAAAGAGCTCTCTCAGCCCCACCTACCTCCCAGGGTGTCTGTTGTGGGGAGGGGAAGGGGAAGGAGTTTGTAAGCCGCTCTGAGACTACAAGTGAAGGGCGGGGTGTAAATTCAATCTCTTCTCTTCTTCTGTGCAGAAAGCCCTTCTACAGATGCTCTCTCCTGATAGATCTGCAGCTAGATTTGGCTGCCATATTCCCACAGCATACTTATTTGTAGGTGTTTTGACGGCTCCTTTCCCCTTACCTAGTAAATACTGCATGAGGTGTTGTTCCAGACTCTGATCACCCTAGGCAAAGTGAAAGGATACTGTGAGATATCCTGCCATTGCAGAGCAGGGGTGTGTGTTTAAATTTATTTCTATTATCTCCCCCTGCCCTTCTTCTGTAAAGACCTAAGGAAGCCCGTGCCAAGCAACTGGGCAGCGCGGCACTCAGGCCCCATCTACACATGACGAAGGCCTGATGTTTGTTGGGGGACAACATGATGATTTCGTATCAGACACAGGGGGAGTTTTGTGCCTGCCAGATACACACCAGCTCATTTCTGTTTGCAAACACAGCATGCAGGGAGACCAGATATAGCCTTTCCCCCCCACACAGACGTGCACTGTTTTCGGATCCATAAATTGTTCCACAGAGCTGCTACTGGCTGTTTTGTTATGCTCATGTTCCATGGGGTGGTTTTGACAGATGGCGAGAGGGAGGGTGAGAAGAGATGAGCCATAGGCGTAGAGTACGGGGGGGCTCGAGGGCTTGAGCCACCCCCGAAATTTCCCGGGGGGGGGCTCAGCCTCCCCCGGGAAAATGGAGCGCCTGCCGCCGCGCCTCCCTGGGTCCTTCCAAGGCCCAGCTGCCGCTGCTGGAGAGGGAGAGGGAAGGGGTGGCGGGCGGGGGGGGAGAGAGAGGCACCGGCAGCAGTGGCTGGCGGGCCTTGGAAGGGCCTGGGGAGGCGGGGCAGTTTCCCGGGGGGGGGGAGGAACATCGCTCCAGTTAGCCCCCCCCCCAAGATTTCCAAAAGTCTATGCCCCTGGGATGAGCCAGTGCTTGGCTCTTGTGGTCCTTCCTCACATGCCCAGGGTAATGCCAATGGGGTCATGAAGGAATTTTCCTCCAGGCCAGATTGGCTCAGGGATCCTGGAGGGGTTTTGCAGGGGTCACTGAGTGGGGGAGGGTAGTTGTGAATTTCCTGCATTGTTCAGGGGGTTGGACTAGATGACACTTGAGGTCCCTTCCAGCTCTATGTTGCTATGTTTGCAAATACAAAAACAGTGTGGCATGGAAAAGCAAAAGCCACTTCTCCCTGTGTGCTGAGGTTGCAAATATAAAGCAGCTGGCGTGCATATGAACGGCACACAGCTCCCATTGCACTTGTGATGCACAGTCATTGTGTTGTTCCCCAACAAACACAAGGATTTCGTAAAGTTGAGGGGGAGCCCTAAACTCTCTCCCACCTGGTCAGAACTCCTTACTGCTAGAGTGAAGTATGGGTTTCTGTGTTACTGTTGAAGATTCTGAGATATTCTCCCATCATTCACTGAAAGGTTCACCACTAAGGAAAGGGTAAACCCCCAACCAATGTGAAAGGGGGGGTAAGCAGAGAGGGGGATCAGGAAAATCTCGGCGGACTTGTGATAGAGTTAAAAAGTATTGGGCTCGGGTACATGAAATGTTACAAAAAATGTTAGTTCGCACCATACCCTTCACGCCTGAATTATATTTATTGAATATAAGACCAAACAATTGCAAAAAACAAGACTTTCACCTTATTGTTTATGTATTGACAACTGCAAGAATATTGTATGCTAAGTGTTGGAGAAAAGATGAAATACCTTCATAAGAAGGAATGGTAAGCAAAACTCTTGAAACTGCTGAGATGGATAAATTAAATTTGTTTTTGAGAGGACAAGAGGAAATTTCAGACCACATGGTCAAGATTCTATAAATGGCTGGAAGATAATAGTAAATGAACTGTATAGAAATAATTACACTTAGAGACATTCCAGAACTTTTTCAATACAAAGCAAAATATATACACAATTGAGATGGTGTTAAAAATTGCTAATGCACAACTGGGTATTGTGTGTTATAATAATAGATATGACAAAGATGTAAAATGGAGCCCCCAAATTTTTATGTTTTATGTGTTGTGTTTGTTATGTTTTGTTTGTTTGGTATCAAAATAAAAAAAACCTTTTTTTTTTTTAAAAAAAGGAAAATCTTGATCAGGAAATTGGTCGGCAGAGGTTCCAGCCCATGCTTCAAGCTGAAGAAGCTGTCAATTCCTGTTCTTCTAAGATTATCTCTGGATCTTGATTTTTTTAGATCGGGCTTTGTTATCCAGCAATATTGGCCTCCCTTCCCATATCATCCAACGTTGCCACCAGTGGCCAGCCTACACCAATTACACATCTCCCATAGTCAAGAAGATAGCGGAACAAGACAAGTTAAGAACGGCTAAGCTGCTGCCAGCACCCCAGATAAGCAGTGAAAAATTGTACAGCCCTGAGAGCCGTGAGGATGTCATCCCATCGAGGAACCACAGCTATGGATCTCAGGAAGCAGGAGCTACTGAACCAAGCACAGCATTTTCACAGATGCATACACCTTCCAGTCCCATTTGGATTTGGAAGGACTTGCCCGCTGATCTAGGGGTGCAGACCAGCCCAATACCACTGGGACCCACGGCTACAAGTAATGTAGTGATTTTTTCCAGAAGAGCCCCTTTCCATGTATTGCTGATGAAGCTGCCAGATATCACTCAGCATAAGGAAACCAAGACTGCATGACTATAGGGATAGCTCCTTATGCATTTTGACTGCTCTAGGCTGCATTAAAGTCCCTCTGCAAATAATGACTCTGTCTGGACTCTTTTCTCTAGAATTTGGGCATGTGTATGAAAGTAAGTGGCATATTGAAAGTGAAAGAAAATAGCAGATTGACGAGTGGGAAAGAATATGAAACCAGATTTCAATCCCCTGAGGCCTTTTCACGTAAAACTGGATCAGCAGTATAGCAACAAGACTATCATAGAATCGTAGAGTTTGAAGAGGCCTCAAGTGTCATCTTGTCCAACCCCCTGCACAATGCAGGAAATTCACAACTACCTCCCCCCACAACCCCAGTGACTCCTGCTCGATGCCCAGAAGATGGCAAAAAAAACAACAACACCCCTCCAGAATCCCTGACCAAACCGGCCTGGAGAAAAATGGCTTCCTGACCCCAAAGTGGCAATCAGCATTTCCCTGGGTGTGTAAGAAAGGGCCACAAGAGCTAAGCACTGATGCAACCCTTCCTGCCCTCCTTCTCATGATCTGCCTAAGTTCACAGAATCAGCATTGCTGACAGATGGCCATCTAGCCTCTGTTTAAAAACCTCCAGAGAAGGAGAGCCCTTCCCGAGGAAGCCTGTTAGAAGACAAAGACCGATTCCCCACAAGGCGCTGCCCCGGCGTCATTCTTCCCTTTGCCCCGATTGCCTGCTTGAATTTCCCACTATTTGCCGTGGGGCACATGTTGACCCGCAGCTCCAGCCAATTTCCTCCACGGCTTCAGTGATCCTCAAAAAAAAAAAAAGGATCACTGAAGCCGCGGGGGAAATTGCACGAAGTTGCGGGTCAAAATGCGCCCCGCAGCAAATAGTGTTAAATTGAAGCAGGCAATCGGGGAAACCAGAAGGACCCTGCCGGGCAGCGCCTTGTGGGGAATCGGTCTATGTATAAGAACCAGTGTAGTGCGGTAGTTAAGAGTGTCAGAGTAGGGTTCTAATCCCCTAATTCTAAAGATCAAGCATCCCATTTTATGTGTGAAGATCCGAAATGTGTATAGCTGCAGTCCCTCAAATTATGAGATGGTTGGTTTTGTATTCATTCTGTTCTTTGTGGTTGCAAAGGGAAATTTTCAAATGAGCCTCCCACAATTTTCCACTAAAGGTGCTTATTACTAGAAAGAAAACGCCTTAAAACCTGAAGATTATTTTTCTAGAGTCATAATCTTGTTACTTTTGCTATATTTTAATGTAAGTATTTTGGGGTGTCCCTTCTGATTGATCTACAAACAGTCTAGAGAAAGGACCCCGGTTTTTCCTTTATTGTCTAATAACATCTGGCATTCAGATTAGATACACAGTGGAAAGAGAACAAAGAGTTAATAAAGTCAGCACCCCCCTCACCAGATGTGGCAGGCCCCACTGGCTATTACAACATGGAATCCTAAGGGCCCCCAGCTAACTGCCTCTCTGAAGGAGCTTTATTGTGTTATGGCTGGGTAGATTGAATCCAGGTGTTCCTCTTTGTGCGTGATAGAATCCAGGTGCTGCCTGGCTTGTTTAAGTGATTGACTAACCTCACACAACAGCAACAACATGGTCAAACTTACCTCCAAAATAATGTACAGAGAAGTCTGAGGATTCTGCAATTTAGCAAGCAATTTCAATTATTATTATTGTGGTTTTAAAACAGATGGCTGTTGTAAATGAGATCCAAACCAGTGTGGTTTACCAGTTCCTTGTTCAGAGGAGCATTAATCGGAGCTATAACTAAGGGCCAGAAGATTAGCTTTCTGTGCACGATGTGGGAAGGAGAAATGGTCACACTTACTTAATGGACAGAAACACATTTGTTTTTGCTAGCGATACAGCCTTGCCCCTGCCACCCGGCTTCCGCTACTCCACCGTGACCCTCTCCAAAGCCTCAGTTTTGGCCATCAGATCTCACAAGGAGGGCCCACTCTTTGGAGGATGAGATAGCTGGTGACTAGGGTTGCCAACTTACCGGTGGGGGGGGTCCTCTGCCGGCCGGGAGCTTCACCGGTGCCGGCTGACGTCACCGGAAGTGATGTCAGCACGTTGGGGGCATTGCCAGGGCGATGCTCTGGCAATCGTCCCAAAACTCTATGGTATCATAGAGTTTTGGGGCGATTGCCAGAGCGTCGCCCTGGCAACGCCCCCAATGTGATGGCGTCACTTCTGGGTGACGTCATTACGTGGGGGAAGTCATCCAGGCTGGATGACTTTGGGGGCGGGGTTTCCCCCACCGGCTGAATGCTGGCCGGCGGATCGGGAACCCCTGTAGCAGGGGATCCCCCGCCCCCCGGGCTGACTTGGCAGCCTTACTGGTGACACCTGCCTGGGAGACTTCCCAGCTGGGCCACCCATCTTCCATAGCACCTTCTTAGCTGGCATCCTGTGCCCTTGATAGCTTGGGAATAGAATGACAAGAAGAGATGTGAAAGCCAAGCACTCCCTCCCCGAATGATGTTAAAGCCCAGCCCACCCTGCCTGAGAGGTGTCCAGTCCTGGCATGATGGTCCTAGACTCCCCCCCCCCCAATCTTCCTCCCTAGCTTACCTAAGCTGTCAAAGAGGTAGAAGAAGAAGAAGAAGAAGAGATTGGATTTATACCCTGCCCTCCACTCACTTGGAGTCTCAGAGCGGCTTACAAACTCCTTTTCCCTTCCCCTCCCCACAACAGACACCCTGTGAGGTAGGTGGGGCTGAGAGAGCTCTTTCCCAAGCTGTCCTTGAGGGAACAGCTGGTACAGAGCTATGGCTTGCCCAAGGTCATCCAGCCAGGTGCAAGTGGAGGAGTGGGGAATCAAACCCGGTTCTCCCAGATTAGAGACCGCGCACTTAACCACTACACCAAACTGGTGCACGCTATGCTGCCTTATTTTGGAAAAGACCCGTGTTCCCACAAACCCACTGCTGCAAAAAAATTCAGAATGCCGCCACAGTGAATTAGAACCCCCCCCCCCCAGCCCCTTAAAACTGTTGGTGGAGAGAGCTGCATGAGGCTGCCTTATCCTGAATTAGCCAAAGTCCCATAACTTACTGGGGGAAAGTTCCTGGTGAACTGCTGTCCTGGAGGGCCTGCAAGACAGAGCTCTTCCGCCAGGCTTATGAATAGGGGCCGCTACCCTTGCCTCCTCCCTCCCCTATAGAACATCCACTAATGTCTGACCATCGATTGCATTATCTGCCGCTGGGAAAATGGCACCGGTGTGATCAGATAGCCGCCATCTGAGTCTTGTCATCTGAGCCCTCTCATCTGAGGACTGTTGAGGACTTTAAATTGTTTTTAACTAAATGTTTTATATTGTTTCAAATATTTATAATGTTTAATGAATCCTGGCATGCCAGGTCCTGTAAGCCACTCTGAGCCTGCGAATGTGGAGAGAGCGGCCTAGAAATTAATTAATTAATCAATTAAATAAATGAAAACACACATGAAGCTGCCTTATACTGAATCAGAGAATTGGCCCAATGGTCAGCATCCTCCCCGCAGACTAGCAGCAGTTCCCAGATCCCTGGCTGAACTCCTTTAGGGTAAGAGGACTGCTGAGCTGCTGACCCCACGCTCATTGGCCCCGCCCAACCCCAGCTGCAGCCTGCTGAATACCCCCCTGGAGGGGCCCTTTTCCACAGCAACAAAGGCACTGTCAGCGGCCAAAGCCCATCAGCCCCAAGCAAAAGAGTCAGATGAGCAAGGGGCAGAGGTCTGGGAAAGTCAGACCAGTGAGGAGCAGAGGACTCGGGAATGGGTGGGCAGGCAACGGGGGGCACATAAAATCACCTGAATGGGATAGGGCGGGCAGCCAGGCACCTGCAGATGAGTATCTGGATGGATGGGGAGGCCGCCTGGCAGCACGGGTTAAACAAAGCCTCAAATAAGTTCGAGGGGAGAAATGTGCGCCAGTGCCTAAACAGTATGTGGTTGGTCAGGCGATGAATGGAGGAGCAGAAGATGGCAGAAGATGGGGATCCAAGGAGGAAACAGAGTAGGGAGCTGTCTTTGGAGCCCAGTAAGACTGCCTCTCTCGAGCCCTCCCCATCGCATCCCTATAGCCTGCTGGCTTGCTCGTAGGCCACGTGGAACCCTTCACAGCCAGCGCAACTCCTATCTGCTGTTGAGCTCACACTGGGCCGATCTGCCCCTGGAGGGCAGCTGCCGCCGGATCTGATTGGTGAGCTCGCCCTTGATTGGCCAGCACTCCCGCATTGAGCCATAATTGGCTCACCCACCCCCTGGTGCTTCACCCAAGAAGATGGGGGGGGGGGCAGGCAAAAGCTTGCACCTGTGCCACGGGCAGGCATTTGTCTTCTAGTCCAGGTTTCCGTGCATGATGTGGGAAGGAGAAATGGTTACACTTACTTAATGAACAGAAACACATTTATTTTTGCTAGAGATGCAGAATACCTGTATGCAAAGGTAAGTTCTAAGGACCAGTGCTAGAATTGTCAGACATGACATTTAAGTGATGTTTTGAATTTTAGAGGAACCTTTCAAATAGAATACAGCAAACATTTGAGAATGCTACAGCTCGTCAGAGAACAAAACCTACCACATTTATACTGTATGTGCTGCAACTGAAGAAGTGAGCACTCATGAAAGCTACTGGACTCTTGCTCTTTTCCACATTTATACAGTTTTTTAAAAATGGTTTTAGTAGATTTTAGTTATCATGGTTTTCACTCTGTAAAGAAAATGAGGTTTTGAAAGCCTCCCTATTACTAGGGTTGTCAGGTCCAACTTGGGAAATATTTGATGATTTTGGAGTGGAGCCAGGAGACTTTTGTGGTGTCATGTCCTGTGACGTCACTTCCTGTGATGTCACCTCCAGGTCAAAGGTTAAGTGATGTTGGTTCCCAAGCTCCACCCCTTCCAATGATGTCACTTCTAGCACACTGCACCCAAAACCACCTCTTCCTGTGATGTCACTTTTTGGGCACTCCCCCAAACCCACCTTTTCCTCTGAAGTCACTTCCTTCTTTCAAAATTCAAATTTAAATACACTATTATATATCACTTCCCACCCCCACCTGTATGCTTTTAGGCACTGGCAGTCTTTAAGTAGTGGCTGGACAAACACTTGTCTGGGATGCTCTAGGCTGATCCTGCACTGAGCAGGGGGTTGAACTAGATGGCCTGTATCGCCCCTTCCAACTCTGTGATTCTAGGATTCTGCCTTAAAGTTTTAGAATGCTGCTGCTGTTCAATTTATTTACTATTTGTACACTGCTTTTCTCATTTGGTGGCCAAAATATTTGAGCGTCAGCTTCAGTATCTGGCCTTCCAGGGAACAGTCAGGGTTGATTTCCTTCAGGATTGACTGATTTGATCTCCTTGCAGTCTTCTTCAGCACCATAATTCAAAAGCATCTATTCTTGAGCCTGGTGTGATGCAGTCCATGGGGTCGCAAAGAGTCATACTCGACTGTTTTCAAGTTTTAAATCCTTCTGGTGTCTCAAGGTCATAGCCAAACTTTTGTAACTCTCTGGCAAACTTCTGAGTATCGCAGAAATCATGTCTATTTCATCAGGTGTCTTTCCCAGCTCTTTCAGCTGATTGTAAATGCCCATTAGTTTCTTTAAGTGTTCAGGCAAAGAGTCACTTTCTTTCACTTTAAAATCAAAAATCTGACCCTTCAAGTAATAAATTTTACTTGTAGTTCACCCCCCATATTTCTCTTTCAAGTATTTAATCATTAGCTTAGAAGTTGCCACGCTATATAAATCAGGCACATCATGGCAATTCACAGATTCTAGGATCAGAGCCTTAGCATAGCCATCTTCCTTTTTAAATGCACTTTTCTCTGGCTCATTTGCTGCAAGGTCTTCTGTTAAGACATTTTCAGCTCCATGGGCCTCTAATTTGACTTTCAAGTAGCCTTCCCACCAGTTAAAATTATGTGGAGTTAATTTTAATGGAGCCAGGTCCCCTGGGGATTGGAACATACTCACAGAAACTGAAGAACTCTCTGTAGCTGTGGAAGATGATGCAGGAGTAATGCTCATTTCGGCAGGCTATAGCAGACACTCAGCATTTGCCAGGTTAATTGCTTCCTTTTAGCAGTTGGCTGGGAACGGGAGGATTGAAATGACCGGCTCGGCTTGTCCTGGTCAGCTGCAGTTTCCCCTCCGTCGGAGCTCCAAAGCGCGTGAAAATGAAAAACCTTCAAATGAAGCTTTCTCAGCAATCAAAGGTTTTTCTTTCAAATATAGGGCCTTTGCAGATGATGTGATGTTTATAGTGGAAGACCCTATGACTACACTACCATATCTGTTACAGAGAGTAAAAGAGTTTGTTGACTTGGCTGGATTTTATGTAAATAAGAACAAATCGAAAGTGATGTGCAAAAATATGTCAAATAACAAACAAACTGAGTTACAAAATCTTATAGAATGTGAGGTGGTGAAAAAGACAAAATATCTAGGTGTGAACCTAACAATGAAAAATATTGATCTTTATAAAAATAACTATGAGAAATTATGGCTGCAAATTATGCAAGATATTAAAAAGTGGAATGTATTAAATTTGTCATTGTTGGGTACAATTGCGGTGGTTAAGATGAATGTGCTACCACGATTAATGTTTCTGTTTCAAACTATTCCAATTGTGAAAGATGTAAAAACATTTAAATGCTGGCAGAAGGAATTGTCTAAGTTTGTGTGGGGAGGGAAAAAACCAAGAATCAAGATGAAAATAATGTGTGATGCTAAAGACAGAGGTGGGTTCCAGTTACCAAACTTAAGGCTATATCATGATGCAATATGTTTGACCTGGGTAGGGACATGGACTATGTTACAAGATAGAAAGTTATTGTCCCTGGAAGGCCATGACTGTAGGTTTGGGTGGCGTATTTGTATTACGGTAAAACAAAAATGGACAATATGTTTAAACATCATTATTTGAGAAGAACGCTAATGGATACGTGGACAAAATATAAAAACTTTTTTCCAGAAGAGATACCTATGTGGATTGTACCCGCAGAAGTTTTAAATCCAGCATCACATTACAAAGGACAAGACTGGTTGAAGTATAGAGACTTATTAACAAGACATGGTAAAGACTTTATATTGAAAGAGCAGCATCAGATAGACTTTGATTATGGTTGGTTAAGATATAGACAAATATATGACGTGTATAGAAGTGATAAAAAATCTGGCTTTAGAGAAAAAAATAATGAAATAGAACAAGTTTGGGAGGAAGGTGGGAAAAAAATGATCTCTAAAATGTATAAAATTTTGTTAAAATGGTTTAACGCTGATGAAATGGTAAAAGAACAAATGGTAAAATGGGCGATAAACTTTAACAAAGACATTGAAATGGAATCTTGGGAATTTTTATGGAAAAATGCTATGAGCATATCTACATGTTATAACCTAAAAGAAAATTGTTTTAAAATGATGTACAGATGGTATATGACACCAAAAAAAATTGCAAATATTAATCAGAATATGTCTAACAAATGTTGGAAATGTAAAAAGAAAGAAGGTTCTTTTTATCATATGTGGTGGACTTGTGATAAAGCAAAGACTTATTGGTCTATAATACATGCAGAAATGGAAAATTTTTTGAAATGTACATTCAAGAAGTTGCCTGAAATGTTATTGCTTGGACTTAAACTAGAAGAGATAAATGTAAAGAAAAGGACAATAATATGGTATATGATAACAACAGCAAGAATGGTGTATGCACAAAATTGGAAAAATGAAAAAATACCAGATGTGTGGGAATGGTTGAAAAAATTGTTATATATGGCTGAAATGGATAAATGGACTAGAAAGTTGAATGATCTGTACTCAGAGACCTTTTTAGAAGATTGGAAAGATTTGAAAGAATATGTTGAAAAATATTGGGACATGAAAAACTACATTTATACATGGTAATAATAGCATAAAGGAATAGAATTAGAGTATATGAATGTACTAAGGATAATTAGATAATGAAGTTGTTTTTTTATCTTAGAATTATATAAGAATATAGAAAGTAAGAATCAGTATATAAGTATTTTAAAGATATATGACCGTTACCAGAAATGTAAACATAGATATAAATATTACTATCTTGGATAAAGTGGAAAATGTGTTATGCTTCAGATGTGGTGGGAAACCGCCAATACAAGATAAAAATAAGATTATACAAATAGAACAAAATGTTATATAATATGGAAAAAAGGATTTGTATAAGATAAATGTATCAATTTTAATGTTTTGAAAAATAAAAAATTTCTTTATAAAAAAAAATGAAGCTTTCTCAGCTGCTTGTTGCAAAGTACAGCCTAGCTTAGGGAGTTCCCTAATCAGCAAGAATTAAAGGTACCCTTTCTGGCTGCAGCTTTGCTTGGCAGAGAGCAAAAGAAAAACTTGTAGGAAAAAAATTAATCCACTTTAAAACTTAAGCCTCTAAAACTCAACCACCACCCCCAGTCCAGTGAGCATTTCAAAAATCAACCCGTCACTGCTACCATATATGTTGGGAAAAATAGTCAAAATACTTATTCAGAATTTCAATGGATCTTTGCTTCACTGGAGAGGAGACATTTCTTTCTTTTTAAAAATGCTTTATTTCTAAGGGTAAGCATTCACAGGACACCTACAAAATAACAACATATCTAGGAGCTACATTTTGCATCCTACTCTTTACAAAGCATGGTCAGACAATAATGGAAAATCTGCTTCTTCTTGACCCCTAGAAAGAAGTCACCTGATTACATTAATCAATCAATACCAGTAAATACACCTAGATTGTGGGCTTACAAAGCATTGGCTGTCTGCCAGGTTTCCTTCCAGGTCAGCCTAAACAATAGAACTGAAGGTAAACAGATTAACCCTATAATGGCTGGAATCTGGACTTTGTAACCTATACATTTCCAACACACTGTGTGACTGAACAGCAACAGCACTGCTTTTCTCCCCAAGGGGGACTCAAAGCTGCTTGCAACTACATCCTGCACCAAAAATACAACTCTAACTTACCTTTCCAAAGATTTTGATATGATATATTTCTCTCTGAGCTCCTTGGGCTATATATGCATTATAATAAAAACAAACAAGTATGTGTGTTAGGAAAAAGATCACCAGACAACGTAGTTCTTCACACTGCGCCAGATACACAACAGAAAGGCTGAAGAACCTGAGGCTGAACACTCCACCAAAAACCATCAAAATCACAAATACAGCTTCAGGCAGAAGAGGCACAATTATCTTTAAAAAAAAATAATGGCTAGGATCCAGAGAGTTAAGGTCCAGAAAAGGGGTGGGAAACACTGGGGTAAAATAAAGACCCTACTAACAGTGTAATCCTGAGGAGAGTTATTCCATTCTAAGACTATTGAAATTAATAGTTTTAGACTGGAGTAACTTTCTTAGGATTGCACTGTAATTTCTGAATCCCTAGATTGCCGACCTCTGGGCGGGGTCTGGAGTTCTCCCAGAATTACAACTGACTTCCAGACTACAATGATCAGTCCCCTGGAGAAAATGGCAGCTTCAGAGGGCAAACTCTAAGGTATACCACACATTCTAGGTAAAATCCTCCCCAAATTCCCTCCCCACAGGCACCTCCCCCATATCTCCCAGGCTGGAGTTGGCAACGCTTTTTGTAAGGCTGCTATTGTCATTCACCTGCTATTGTCATTTGCCTGTTAATGTCATTCAGCATCTGAAATCACTCCACTTTCCAATAAATAGGACAGATGGACTCTTAGATGGCATCTTACACCTGCCAAACTGTCACACATATACTCAACTCAAATTCCCCTATGTTGGAAATGCCGCGCGGAGATAGGGTCTTACATCCACACTTGGTGGTCGTGCCCCATTATAGCCACCTTTTGGAAACAAATTTTGGTGGAAATTAAAACAATGCTAAAAATTTCCATCCCATATGATCCGGCGCTAATCTTGCTCAATCTATGGCCAAAAATCAAAATAGATTCCAATAGTAGAGACCTGGTAGAAGTTCTTCTTACAGCGGCAAAATATACAATAGCGATAAACCGGAAAGAAGCCACCAGCCCCTCACTCAGCACCTGGAAAGCCAAAATTTGGGATTACTTTATTTTAGATAAAATAGCAGATAAAATAGAAAGCTGGGATAATACACAGAACGCAAAAAGTCCCATGACTAAATGGTACCCAATTATCAATGAGTATTCTGAAAGTGGAGGGGGTCTACTCCCAAAAGCATGGGTAAATAACATCCCCCTGTATCTGTATTTATAATTGGAGAAAGAGATAATTGCTATTCTTCTTATATCATATGTTGCAAACCACATTTACCTGAAAAGTTATAACTTATAGCATAGTCTACATTTAAATTTTGTCTGTATTGTCAATTTGTATTTTTCACTTCTCTCTGAGAAGGATCAACTTATTAACTCCACATATAACACCAGGATGCATTGTACACTCCTACATTAATGGTAGCCATGTTGTCTGAGACAGTTGTTCTATAATTGTTAACCGTTAATAATTTTTCTGTACCCTCTTGAATCCTTAATAAAAATACTTTAATTAAAAAAATAAAAATAAAATAAAAAATAGGACAGATGGACTCCAATTCTAGCTGTATCTGAAGAAATAAGCAGTGAATCACAAAAGCTCACGCCCTACCATATATTTTGTTAGTTTTTAAGGTGCTATTGGACTCTTGCTCTTTTTTACTGTAAGACTTTTTGTAAGTCCTCATGTCTCCATCTCCCCCATGCATGTGTGCACTATCAAAACATTTGCGACATATCAACACATGTAAGTTTCTCCAACAGGGCAAATAATGAGGCTCAGGGCAGGAAAACTGTAGGGGAGTCCCCTTTCTATATGCACAGTGGTCTCAATCCAAATTCAGCCTTTATGTGCTTCGGAACAGAGTTCCAAGCATGGAAATCCCAGGGCATGTACCTTACTATGCAAGTGGGCCTGGCCCTGAGGCCAGCACCACACAACTGGGCCATATTTTTCCTAGGTGGAGGCTGCTGGCAGGGGAGGGAAAGCTGAAGACAGAGGGGCAGATAAATGTAGGTTAACTGTTGGGTGTGTGCGAAGGAGAGAAGGAAGCAGGAAAAGGGGAGTTTTCAGGAAAGGGAAGAGGAAATGGTGGAGGAGGGGGAAATGAGATGCCTCCTGAAAGTCCTTGTGGGTTCCAGCTTCTACACCCTTATTTACTTTGTCTTTCATGTTATATTGCTTTTATTTAGCTATCATTGGTTTTGTTTCAGATTTCCAAGTTTCCCATTGCTTTACCTTACATACCCTTCAGCTCATGCATTTTTCTCTCTGAAATTTGTTTCCTTTCTTTTTTACCAGTAGGGATGATTTTGATTTTCTTTGCAATTTTGATGTCTGGTCCCCATTGGTGGACCTCCTGATGGCACCTGGGGTTTGGCCACTGTGCAACACTGTGTGTTGGACTAAATGGACCATTGGCCTGATCCAAGATGGCTTCTCTTATTTATTTATTTATTTATTTATTGATTTGATTTATTGATTGATTTGATTTGATTTATATCCCGCCCTCCCTGCCTAGCAAGCTTAAGGCAACTTACAATAAAAGTTAAAAAGCATTAAAACACAGATAATAAACATCATAAAACTCATGTACATAACAAATAAAGTGCTGGTGGCAGTATAACATTATATAGTGATCCCAATAGGCCATGGTAAGATGATAACGAAGGAGTATAGCCAAAGTCAGTATCCAGTACATCACAGACTATTGGTAATAGCATAGAGGGCCTTACCACAGTTCAGTTGTTATTGAAGGCCTGGTGGAAGAGCTCCATATAAAAGGTCCTGCAAGGCCCTGATGTCTTCCAGGAGCTTGTTCCACCACCACCGCTACTGAGAAGGCCCTTGCCCTGGTACAAGCCAGTCTGGTGTCTTTCGGTCCAGGGAGGGCCAAACAATTTTGAGATCCTGACATCAGTGCTCTCTGGGGAACATATGGGGAAAGGCAGTCCCTCAGGTAGGTAGGCCCCAGACCATATAGGGCTTTAAAGGTCAAGACCAGCATCTTGAAGCAAATCTAGTATGCTATCGGCAGCCAGGGCAGTGCCTTCAGCACAGGCTGGATATGCTCTGGCACAGGGAAACCATCAGCAGCCTGGCGGCCGCACTTTGCACCAGCTGCAGCTTCTGGATTTGCAACAAGGGCAGCCCCATATAGAGAGCATTACAGCTACCCAATCTCAAGGTGACCATAGCATGGATCACTGTTGCCAGATCATTGCATTTGAGGAAGAGAACCAGCTGCCTAATCAGCCGAAGATGGTAAAAGGCTGCCTTGACAGTGGCTGCTACCTGGGCCTCCTTTGTTAAGGAGGCATCCAGGAGCACTCTCAAGCTCCTAACCCTCGGCGCTGGCACCAACGGTGCCCGATTGAAGGCCAGTAGTGGGATCCCTATCCCCAATCTGCTCCAACTCAGGCACAGGACCTTCGTCTTCATTGGATTCTATTTCAACTGGCTCAGTCTAAGCCAACCAGCCACAGCTTGTAATGCCTGGTCCAGATCTTATGTTATCTTAATATAGGGTTGCCAAATCTGGGTTGGGAAATACCTGGAGATTTTGGGGGGGGGAGCCAGGAGAGGGTGGGGTTTGGGGATGGGAGGGGCCTCAGCATAGTACAATGCCATAGAGTCTACCCTTCAAAGCAGCCATTTTCTCCACAGGAGCTTATCTCTGTCAGCTGGAGATCAGTTGTAAAAGTGGGAGATCCCCAGGCCCCACTTGGAGGCTGGCAACCCTATCTTATTATCATAACCTTGCTGTAGGATTTCTGTGCCTTGTATGTGTTGGATACACTGAACAGACAACCCAATTCCTTAACATCCTCTGTATGGAAGTACCCTTATCCAAATGACTTTGGCCAGATTCACAGAAAACTGGAAACCTGACCTCATGCCCTTCATCAAAGATTCCAGAATGCTCCAACAGAAGCTCTTTCCCAAAGGCCTGTATGAAAGAAAAGTTTTTTTATTCTCAGTTAAAGAATTTGTTCCTTGATGTAGGTTGCTTGTGATTCTAGGATCAAGACCTCGGTATCTAGCAAACTAGAAAATGAGAAATGCTTAATCCATAAATTAATCTAGATATATTTTATTGCACAAAGTAAACTCCATGAAGTGTCCAGACAATTTAAACCTTTAAAATTATGCATGCAATATCTCCAGCAGTCTATATTTAGCAGGCAGGGCTGTGCTTGGGGGATACAAGATTAAACAGACAAAATAATAAAATTTTCAAAAAGCTTGAAAATGTGACTGAAAGTTTTAAGTTCATTTCATCAGAGACCTCAGAGTAACTATCATCCAAATCCGATATTGAGGACTAGTAGAGAATGTCAGTTAGTAGAACAGGAATTTATTTGATACAGTCAGAAATCTAATAAGGCTCAAACAGAGGTGACAGCTTCACAGTGTAACAGATGCATAACCTTTATTACTAAATGTTCCGTTAAGAGTTCTTGAGTAAAACCTTCCTCCATATGCTCTCTCTTACAGGGGTGTAGACTTTGTAAATCCCCGGGGGGGGGGCTCTCTTGTGCGCACGCGCTTCGTGCGCGCGCATGGGACCATGTCCCCGCCGCTCTCCCCCCTGCCCCAGGGAGGCAGACCCGCGCTCACCTCGTGCTCGGGGCGTGCGGGGGTGGCGCAGATGAGCGCAGTCGTGGCGGCAGCCAGCTGGCCGGCTGACTGCTGCACGCGCGAAGTGTGGGACCATGTCCCCGCCACCTCTCTCTCCCCCCCCCCGCCCCAGGGAGGCAGGAGGGCAGGCTGGGGTGGGGGGGAAGGAGAGGCGGCGACGGCCAGCTGCGGGCACTCCATTTTGCCGGGGGTGGCTGAGCCCCCCACGGGAAATTTCGGGGGAGGCTCGAGCCCTCGAGCCCCCCCGTAGTTGACACCCATGCTCTCTTATATACAATTAAAAACTGGTTTTAAAAGGTACAACTAGATTAGTAAAAATATGTTCCTAAAGACCACAACAGCCACACTTGACAAAAAAAAAAAAGATGATCTTATTTGATGGACCTACTGATAAATAAATAAAGCAGCAGGCAAACTTGAACAATCCACATACCTCTTTGGTAGCAAAAAGGAACCAATTCTCAGGTGACATAGCTTCGTCTTGCAGGCCCCTGAGCGATGCATAACATACTATTTGGAACTCTCATAGCCAAGTCAGAAAATGGATCATTCATACTTTTCATTAGAACACATACCTTAAATACATAGGTGGCAGTGAGAGACCCACACCCACATCCTCCCCCCAAAGCAAAGTGCTCCAGCATGGGCAAACCCCCCTGCCTGGGGGTGCTGGTCTCAGGACCTCCACCTAGAGGTGGTGACGGGCTCACCTGCATCCTCCCTCCCGCAGCCCCGAGTACCCAATAGCTCTGAGGTAGCAAAGCGCGGCATGGACAAAAAACCAACAACTACCCAGACTGGAGATCATGGTCTCCGACTTGGGAGAGGACCTCCCTCCCAGTCCTAGCTAAGCTGCCACAGCTGGCAGTAGAGAGGCAAGGGGCCTGCCTGCACCCACCTCCCCCCAGCACTGACAATGGCTCTGTCTCAGGAGCGCAGGCCAGGCAAGCCCCCCCCTCCTGCCCAGAGGAGAGCATGGCCATAAGCAGGACCTCCCAATCCCTGCCTGGCAGCAGTGAGGGGCCTGCCTGCAGGCAATGGTAAGAGCAAACAGATGCTACCCATCACCATCACACCACTTGAGGGACTGAGGGCTGCTGGGAGCGGGGATGGAGGCTGCTAACAAGAGGATTGGGGCTGCCCAAGCCCAGTGCCCTTTCCTCAGAGCCAGAGACCTGAGGGGAAATCAATGGCATGTGCCCGAACACATTTTAGAGAGAACTGGGCTCTGAAGTGAGCATCCAGCTGTGACACAATAGCCCTCATCTCTATGGCTTCCATAGCCATAGAGACTTGGAGGACTGAAATTCTAGAGTGTCACAAATCTGGCCACCATTTTGTCCCCCACTGCCTGATTCCTACAAAGAGAGTGTGGGGGTTGCAAATCGAGTAATCCCCACCCCCAGCCAGGGTGTGGCAACTCTTCTTATTACTCCAATCATTCCTATTTTTTATTTTTTTGGAACTGAAAGGCCAGCATGGCAACTCTGCACAACCCCAGTAAGGCTGTGAATAACCTGGAGGGTGTGTGTGTGTGAGTCTGACCCTTTAAACTAGGGTTGCCAGACTCCCTGGTGGAGGTGAGGGTCCCTGCCACCAGGCCCTATCCCCCAGCTGCCAATCTGCTGGCCAGCAAGGAGACTTACCAGTAAAAAGAGGAAGGCCCATGCCATGCTGCCAGTGTCATATAGGAAGTGACATCATCACCACAACAACTTCTGGGTCACGTTCTGGTATCTGAGCAAAAATGCTATGGTAGAAGTCAGGTTTACCATAGAGCTTTTGCTGAAATACCAGAATGTCACCCAGAAGTTGCAGACATGATGGCATCACTTTTGGTGTAATGTCAGCTACATGGCCTGGGCCTTTCTCTTTCTCCTGGTAAGCCCCCCTATCCCCTACCGGTTGCTAAGGTGGACCTGTCAACCCTGCTTTTAACAGCAGTTTAATGTGTGGAAATTGGCAACGGAAGCTTTTCAGGGCATGAAGTTCAATAACATCTCCTGCTAAATAACATCCCATTAAGCTTCTATTAAGGAGACATGTTTTTTCTCCAGGTTACTGGCAATTGTAGGCTACAAGCATATGTGCACTTAAACTGGGAGTAAACCACATAGAACTCGGTGGATTTATTCCTGAGAAGACTTGCATAGGGTTTTCTTTTTTTTTAATTTTATTTTTATTGTAGTTTTCCATGCACAAGAAACAGTTACAGGTTTCATAAATTAAAAGAAAATCCTTACATTAAACATTTTTTCTTTAATTATTACAGGCAGCCCAAACCCATTGTTTTGGCAAATCCCAATCTTCTAAACATTGATATTTCTTTTACTATGGGCTTGGAAAGATTGTTACTCTATCTACTTTCTTCTTGAGGTTTTCTCCCTCCATGGCTTTCAACGCAATCATTTCACTAATCTTCTACTATTTAAGCTATTATAAACCATTACACTTTAACTAATACCTTGAAATATCTATTCAGCTTACATCTAGTTTATACGTCTAGACTACAAGCAAAGTAAATTAGTATTTAGGTTGCATTTTATCTTGTTTCTTGGAAAAGTCCTCAAGAGGAGCTTCCCTCCTCGGGGTTCGGGTTTGCCGAATGAGTCTCTGCCATCTTCCACGGTGCTTGCTCCCATGGGAGTGCTGTGGACTCTCCCATTAGGAGGGTGTGTGTGGGGGGAATCCCTGGAAACCTAACATCACCACCATTCTTGAAGCTCATTATATATCTTTGAGTCTGTCAAAATAATTGAAGTTAAGTCTTATTTCTCCAGTCTTATTTCAAAGTCTTTTGTTGTGTCTCTTTGTTTCTTCCTGCTTTTGTTTTTCATTCCTGTTGAGCCTCTTGTATTTCCTTAATGAGCTCTTCTCCAGACTTTGTATCGTATGCTGTTAGTATTTTCCCACAGAAAGTTACTGATAAATGCCCAAGTGGGAGCCACCTGTATCTCTGTTTCATTTCATTTAGCCGTTGTGCTATCGGACATAAATTGCATCTGGCATTCAATATTTCAACTGGCAAGTCAGGAAACACTTGGACTGTAGTGTCTATTAATTTCAAACCTCCATTTGTCCTTGCCATATCCAAAATGTTTTTTTTTTGTTTTAATGTCCACAATTTCAGCAATTACATCTGGGATTAACACCAGTGAGGTAGCATGTGTCATGTTCAGCCTGTAAGCATTTACTACAATTGTTCCTGATAAGTGGTGGAGTTCTGATAGCCATTGGTTTAAAGCTGCAGTTATCTCTTTGTTCATTTCAAAGTTGGTCGAAATTTTAATTTACACTCTCTGTTTTCTAATAGCATTATTTTTGTTTTACTCATGTTTCAAATGTTTTTAGTTCATTTAGTACTTGGGCATTTTTTTTTGTTCCATCAAGAGCCATATTTGCTGTACCTTCAAATTCTTTAACTTTGTTTGTCAAATTATCTATTTTGTTAAATACAAGTGTTATTATTTCTTTGATTTCTGTTTTTAAATCAGTTAGCATTTCTTGTATTTGTTTTTTTTGTAGTAGAGTCCTCTCTTTTCCTTTTCCCCACACATACCTCTTTAGCGTCTTCCAGCTCCATTTCTGGTGGGGGAGGAGGTGAGGAGTCTTGCTCAGAAGATTCCGATTCCTCTCTTGTGTCTTTAGAAGCTGTTTTTTGTTGAGCTTTCTTGTTCGTCCATGTTTCCCCATATCTTGGGCTCAGTTTGGATGTTTCCCAGCAGCGAAGAGTTTATTTTTAATTAGTTTTCCAGGATAGCGGTGCGGAGGCTGCTCCAGGAGTGACTGAACGTTTTGCTGGTCGCCACGCCCCATAGGGTTGTCTAAATCCCATGGAAACCTGTTAGTTGTGACCAACTAGCTGGATTAGGGTTGAAGGTTACCAACCACATAAAGAAAAAAAATGTCCTGCCACTTTAAAAGAGGCTTAGAATGGCCTACCTGAGGTCAGGAAGGCTCCTACACGGCTCCCATTCTTCAGAACACACAAAACAGAAATATTCGGGAGGGAATTTTTAAAAAGGGATTAGAATTGTAGAAGAATGAACAAGGCACCTTTATAATGTAGGATGGTAGTCTACTGCAGTGCTTACTGTGTATGTTACCTTGCTTTACTGCACTGCCTTAAAACTTGTAGTGCCACTTGCCTTTGACAGTTTGTTGCTGGCACTGTTTTCTAATTCTGTAATCCTACCATCAGTGTTCATTGGTTGTTTTATGCTGTCAGGTATTCTGTAATATGCCTTGAGGCTTAGCTAGAAGGGTGGGTGATAAATACAGTAAGGGAATAAATGGACAGTTCAATCTTTTCACGGAACAGAGGTAAATAACATCCCGTTAAGCTTCTATTAAAGGGACAGCGCATGTTTTCCTCCTGGTTGTTGGCAACCCCTATCTCTAGCTCACACAAGCTTTTGCTTCAATTAATCTCTTAGTGCCGCAAGAATCCCTTTTTGTTTTTATTGCCAGTTCCCCTGCCAAACTTGAATGTCTGCTGTAGACTGTGATCAAAGGTACTTATTGGAGACTGTTTATGACATCATATGTTGTGGGAGGGGCTGTGACAGTCCTCACATGTTAAAAATTCAAATTTCAGTCCCTGGCATCCATATGTAGCAGTATTATGAAAAACCCCGTTCTGCATGAGACTATAGAGAGCCCCAACCAGTCAGAAAAGATGGGGCAAGACTAGATGGACCACAGGTATAAGGCCACTTAGTATATTATTAATAACAAAGCACAACTGTTTTGCCTGTTTTATTAACCTTTTCTTTTTCTTTCTGGATTTAGAGTTGCCGGGTGCCTTACTGTTAGAGTTGTCAACGCTGGCTTCAAAAATTCCTGGAGGGTTCTTTTTTTTTGGGGGGGGGGGTGCCTAAGAAGAGCAGCATTTGGGGTCAAGAGAGAGGAGAAGAAGAAGAAGAAGAAGAAGAAGAGATTGGATTTATACCCCGCCCTCCACTCCCCAAGGGAGTCTCAGAGCGGCTTACAAACTCCTTTCCCTTCCCCTCCCCTCCCCACAACAGACACCCTGTGAGGTGGGTGGGGCTGAGAGAACTCTTTCCCAAGCTGTCCTTGAGGGAACAGCTGGCACAGAGCTATGGCTTGCCCAAGGTCATCCAGCCAGGTGCAAGTGGAGGAGTGGGGAATCAAACCCGGTTCTCCCAGATTAGAGTCCACACACTTAACCAATACACCAAACTGGCATGTGATGCCATGGAGTCTGCCCTCCAAAGAAACTTATCCCTATGGTCCGGAGATCACTTATAATGCCCGGAGAATTCCAGGCCACACCTGTAGGAGGTTGGGAACCCCGCTTACTGTACAATTTATTTGCAGGACAGTACATTTAGTCCCATTGTTTTTAAGTAAAGGTGATAAACAGCAACTTTGTTTTCCCCGGATTTTCTCGATATTAATTTACAAAGAACAAATTCTAATTCCTAGTTAAGTACAGGGGTATCTTCTGTTTCCACTTTGCAGGAGTGGGGTTAGTAAGAATGTCGTCAAAGTATTCCATCTTTTTTCCAGTGCTTTGCAGAAGCAGAAATAGCAGCACGTAACCTCATCGCTTCTATGTATGACTTTTTCCCTTACCAATGCCAGTGGCTCTGTTCTTTTCCAGGCTAAGGGCCATTTCAGACATTTAAAAAAGATGAATAAAGAAGCTGGAAGATACATTCTAATGCCACTTACAAAAATGTCCATTCTTACCGTCCTCCCCCCCCCCCTTTTTCTTATGTATTTTAGAGGAGACACCCATTCAGGAAGAAAATGGGTCATGCACCTAATCGCTCGAAGAGGATCTTCAGGCTGTTTTTCGCTTCATGAACCTGAAGAGCCGCTTCAGAAGTGGCGTTGCTGCTGATCTGTCTTCTTTCTCGCAGTCCCTGCTGCAGTTCCACAGCCCTGGTGACAACACTGCCACAGTAGGAGACTGGTATGATGTCAATGCTAGGAGTGGGCGAGGTGGAGGAGGCAGAAATGGATCTTTATACTTTTTTCAGCTTTGCCAGCGTGAAAAGGAGTGCTTATGGCGGTCTACTCAGTACTGATGGCATTATTTATGTACTTCAGAGGCACCCCTCAAAGATCCTGTTACTTCACATGCCCATCTCCCCAAGATCTGACTTGGAACAGCATCAAGCATGTTTCTTCATAATGGAGACTGTAGTTGTGTGCAAAGTAATGCCATAGAGATCAGTAGTACTTATTTCTAAACAAAGTTGCCTAGGGTCGGGCTGTAGGTCCTACCAAATACATCAGGGTACAGATCCATAGATGTGAGCTCAGGAAGGCAGTCCTGGTTTCTTGGAGGGAACGGAAACTTTGAGAGGGCCCTAAAGCATTCCTGTTTGAAAGGATTTCACCATGGTCTTGGCACGGTCTGGCTGTGCCTCTATTTTATCCGGTGTTATTATTTATTTATTTATTTAAATTATATTCCATCCTCCCCATGAGCGAGCTCAGGGCAGATAACAAAATAAGTTCTAAAACACATTGAATAGAACGTTAACAAATAATTAAAACAGTTTAAAAGCACAAGATTTAAAAACAGGTTGCACTATCTATGTGCATAGTTTCCAAGCTGGGGCTATTGGGACTGAAAGATCTTCTTGATCTGGGCTGTGTAGAGAAGGTGAACTTCATAGGGGAGGCTGGGTTTTTTGTTGGACGCCCACCACCTTAGCCAAAGGCCTGGTGGAGCAGCTCCATTTTACAAGGCCCATGGAATGGTGTAGAAACACGCAAATGGTGATTCAAAACCCTGGGGCCAAGAGATTCACTTAGGTGCACGTTGTTAACTGAACTTTTAAAATGGTGTGCAGATGGAAGTGTGCGATCTGACTTCCCAAACAGCTTGATTTTGCAAGAGAGAGTTCAGACATCAGGAAATGTGCAATGAGACCAGTTTGATCTGTAAAAATCAGACTTCCTCTGTCAGAAAAGTCATGGGTGAGAATGAGGTGCTGATGACCAGGGGCGTAGAGTTTAGTAAATTCCGGGGGGGACGGGGGCTCTTTAGCACGCGTGCTTTGCGCTTGTGCTCACTGGGGCAATGTCCCCCCCCGGCCAGGAAACCTCCGTGCCTCCCCAGGCCCTTCCGAGGCCTACCAGCCGCTGCTGCCAGAGCCTCTCCCCCCCCACTCCTTCCCTCTCCCTTTGCCAGGAAAAGAGGGAGGGAGAGGGAAGGATGGAAGAGTGGCCAGGCGGGGGGGGGGGGGGAGAGGCACCGGCAGCAGCAGCTGCCGGCCTCGGAAGGGCCCCAGGAGGTGCAGCGGCAGGCGCTACATTTTCCCAGGGGGGAGCTCAGTCCCCCCTGGAAAATTTCAGGGGAGGCTCAAGCCCTCGAGCCCCCCCATAGTCTACGCCTATGCTGATGACTGGGGAATGGGATACAGATGTCACTGTCTGCATGAGCATTTGTATTCTGGAGGGGAGAAGTGACAACATTGGATCAAACCGCTCATCTAATCACAGTCCAAGTCTCATGGGAGTCAAGAAGCCCACCAACTAAGCCAGAAGCCCACCTGCCACTTTCCCCCTGAAAATTTGGGGCTTGGAATGCAGGCGTGTGCATGGCCTTCCCCCTACCTCTCCCCAGCATCTTTTAAAGGCTGACTTTAAATGCTGCTGGAAAGTGGTGGGGGCTGCACAGGGGACCATGGCTGCCACTCCAGGACTGCTGCCTGAATTCAACCCCACACACCCAGAGAAATGGGAGGCCTGGGTGGAACACCTAACGTACTTTGTGGTGTTCCAAGACATCGATGATGCCACTAAGAAGAAGGCTCTGTGCTCAGCTCTTGCAGGATCGCAACCCGGGAGCTAGCACAAGGCCTTATTGCACCGACCACGCTGAAAGTCGCTACTTTCAACAGCCTCATCAAGGTGCTCACTTTGTGCCCAAGCCCACCAGACTGGTTCACCACCTCAATTTCTTCGAGAGGAGCCAGAGGCCCAGTGAATCGGCCTTTATGTTGCTGCCCTGTGTAGACTGGCACTCCATTGTGAGTACACAAATCTCGAGGAAGCACTCCTAGACCGTTTCATGTTTGGCCTCAGGGATGAGAAGTTCTGGTGCAAGCTTGTCAGCCAAGAGGGCGTAGATCTCCAAAAGGCACTCCAAGTGGCTGCAGCGTTCGAGAAGTCCCAAGAGGGTGGCAACCAGAAGGTCAACCGCCATTCTGTGGCAGTGCACCAGGCCGCCATCTCCTCAGCCTCGGACACATCTGACAGAAAAAAGGTCCTGCAACTCCCACATTCAGCCCGCTGCGATGCTCGCCCCACCGTTCCATGACATGCCATTGAAAGCATCATATCGACACCATGTGCCAGCTGTGGGGATCCCCATGAGCGGAGATCCTGCCAATTCTGAGACGCCACATATCGGACCTGTGGAAAGGTTGGCCACATCACCTGAGCCTGCCGCTCCAAGGGAAACAGGAGGCAACCAACAGCAGCCCCAGCGCACATGATGGAACTACACACCACCTTTGTTCTGCAGCAACAGGTACTGAACTTACCCCCAGGGCACCCCCCTCCCCCCAAAATTAATGTGATTGTTTTGATCGAGGGGGCTCCCTACACGATGGAACTAGACACCAGGTCCTCCATTTCCATAATCTTGGAGGACACTCTAAGTAGGCTCTGCCCACTGGGGGGGGGGGCTCCACTCAGGCCTGCCAGGTTTACACTCTGCAAGTTCCAACAAAATGTGGTGACTGTAAGAGGGGTGGGCAAGTTCTGGGTGCAGTACCAGGAATTTGATAGACTTTTGGACTTGCTGGTGGTTGGGGGCAGTCGTACAAGTCTCCCAGGACTAGCCTGGTTCCTGACCCTGGTGTTCCGAGTCACGGGTATGCACCACATTGCCACAAGAGACTTTCAGAAAGTGTGTGATGAATTCTTGGCCATCTTCGATGGGACACTCAGCCGATATACTGGGCCCCCCATCTCACTGCAGCTAAGCCCAGAGGTATGGCCCATACAGCTAAAGGCCAGGCACATCCCATTCATATTGAAGCTGTTATGTTCTGTACTCCAGTACTCTTCAAAGCCAAAAACAGATGAGGAGTTGTATCGCCTGGAGGGTCAAGGTATCTTGGAACCCACTATTTAACAGATCTCATTGATTTCTATATCTTTTGGTATGTTTGCTGCTCCTCCCAATTTGGTATCATCTGCAAATTTAACGAGTAGCCCCTCCACACCTTCATCCAGATCGTTTATAAAAATACTGAAAAGTACCGGGCCCAGAAATGAGCCCTGTGGCACCCCACTGGACACCTCCCTCCATTCAGATGAAATTCCACTGACAACTACTCTTTGAGTGCGGTTCTCCAACACTGGCTTCTCCTTTGTTCTTATGTTACCACTACACATTCGGGAACTAATCCTTTCAGACACACCACTGGAACCTTATACCTTTTATCTTCTACCCAAAATACACAAACCCAGCAACCCAGGATGCCCCATTGTCTCAAGCATAGGCACCATCATCGTGGGGGAATCTGGATATATGGACTCTGTTCTAAGACACTGTGCCATCAGTGCTCCTAGTTATGCTTGTGACTACACAGACTTCCGGAGGAAAATACAATCTTTGAAAACCTCTCTGTATAAACATCCCACACACAGATGGATTACAAGCCATAAGGAATATGATTTCTGACAACAACACAGCTGCCATTTTGTTGTCACTCATAACCACTTCAGATTTGGTAACAACCTGTTCCTCCAGATCAATGGTACAGCCAATGGCATCCACATGGCCACACAGTATGCTAACATCTTTATGGCTGACTTGGAGCAACACTTCCTAAACTCCCACCCACTCATACCTCTCTTATACTGGCGTTACATTGATGACATTGTTATTGTCTGGACACATGGTAAAGAAACCCTGGACACATTCCACTAGGCATTCAACGATTTTCACCCTACCATCAACCTAACAATGAACAAATCCATGCAAGAAATACATTTTCTGGACGCTATTGTAAAAGTACACAATGGATGCATAGACACCACCTTATACTGGAAACCTACTGACTGACAAACATACTTACATGCTTCCAGCTGCCATTCTAAACATACCAAACAATCCATTGTACACAGCCCAAATGACCCATTGTATACAGCCATGCTCTACGCTACAGCTGCATCTGCTCCAATCCTACAGACAGGGATTCTCCCCTGAGGGATCTACAACACACATTTTTGGAATGAAAGTATCTGCCTGTTGAAGTTAGGAAACAGATTAACAAAGCCAGATTGGTACCCAGAGAAAACCTATTACAAGACAGGCCCAAAGAGACAATAGTAGAACATCACTAGTGGCCACATACAGCTCTCAGCTCAGAACAGTTCAACACATTGTCAACAACTTACAACCTCTACTGGATAATGATAGTTCTCTTTCACAAGTACTGGGGGGCAAACCTTTTCTTGTGCACAGACAGCCCCCTTGTCTCAAACAACTCCTCATCCAAAATAATGCAACATCTAATTTGAAAATGGACATTGGGACCAGAGCTTGCAATAAACCCAGATGCCAACTTTGCTGCCACATAAACCCAGACAGCACAATCACTGGACCTAACAGCATCAACCACACCATCAGAGGCGCATTCACTTGCTCATCTTCTAACATTGTATATGCCATCAAATGCCAACAATGCCCTTCAGTTCTCTACATAAGACAAACTGGACAAACCCTACACCAGTGGTAGCGAACCTCTGGCACGCGTGCCAGAGGTGGCACTCAGAGCCCTCTCTGTGGGCATGCACGCCATCGCCCCAGCACAGAGTTTGCAAGATTGGACAGCAAAAATCACATTTATTGTTCAAAAGCATGCCAAATGCAAACTTTTACCTTTCAATAAAAAGTTGTTTGTATCATTGAAAGCTCTGTTATTGTGTTTTTCTTTTAAGACAAAAGATGTTAATGTAGGAGTTGTTTTTTTCTAAAACGAAAACCTCAGTATTCAGGTTAAATTGCCGTGTTGGCACTTCGTGATAAATAAGTGGGTTTTGGGTTGCAGTTTGGGCATTCGGTCTCTAAAAGGTTCACCATCACTGCCCTACCCCAAAGGACAAATGGACACAAATCTGACATCAGGAATCACAAGACTGAGAAACCTGTAGGAGAACACTTCAGCCTTCCAGGACATTCAGTGGGTGACCTCAAAGTAGCTGTTTTATTACAAAAAAGACTTCAGGAACAGAATGGAAAAGGAAACTACTGACTTACAAATTATAACAAACTGGAGATACACAGTAAGGAATAGCAATAAGAACAAAACTGTACAAAATAATTCACCAAAAATCTTCAAAAAGGTAGCATTCATACAACAAGAATATTTTATAGTCTCAGAGTATCTAATCCAAGATAACAGTACAAATGTCCATACAGAATAAGGCTGAATGAATAAACAGCTGTAACATCAATCTCCAGTGGTCACCCAGGAAACACTTAAGGAGCAGGAAAAAAATGATTCCAGTCAAAGGTTCCTATAGTTTCTTTCATGCGATGGCTAGCTGTGGCTTATTGTGTTCCGCCCACAAGCTTCTTCAAGAAGTGGAACCTTATGATCTGAAATTTACATATACATTTTTACATTTACATTTACCCTCCAGGATCCCTGGCCAAATTGGCCTGGAAAAAAATGGCTTCCTGACCCCAAAGTGGCGATTGGCATTTCCCTGGGCATATAAGAAAGGGCCACAAGGACTAAGCACTGAGGCAGCCCTTCCTGTCCTCCCTCTCATGATCTAAGTTCACAGAATCAACATTACTGACAGATGGCCATCTAGCCTGTTTAAAAACCTCCAAAGAAGGAGAGCCCACCACCTCCCGAGGAAGCCTGTTCCACCAAGGAACCGCTCTGTCAGGAAGTTCCTCTTAATGTTTAGCTGAAAACTTTTTAAATTCCAACCTGTTGGTTCTGGTCTAACCTTCTGGGGCAACAGAAAACAACTCCACACCATCTCTATATGACAGCCCTTCAAGTATCTGAAGATGGTTATCATGTCACCTCTCAGTCCTCTCCAGGCTAAACATACCCAGCTCCTTCAACCTTTCTTCTTCTTTTTTTTTGTAAAAAAAGCCAGTTTTGTGTAGTGGTTAAGTGGGCGGACTCTAATCTGGGAGAACTGGGTTTGATTCCCCACTCCTCCACTTGCAGCTGCTGAATGACCTTGGGCAAGCCATAGCTCTGTACCAGCTGTTCTCTCAAGGACAGCTTGGGAAAGAGCTCTCTCAGCCCCACCTACCTCACAGGGTGTCTGTTGTCGGGAGGGGAAGGGAAAGGCCTTTGTAAGCCGCTCTGAGACTCCTTTGGATAGTGAAGGGCGGGGTTTTAATCCAATCTCCTCCTCCTCTTCTTCTTATTTTATATCGAACAAAAACAAACAAACAAACAAACAAACATAAATACCTTTTTTCATAGGACTTAGTCTCCAAACCCTTCATCATCTTTGCTGCCCTCCTCTGGACACATTCCAGCTTGTCTATATCTTTCTTAAATTGTGGTGCCTAAAACTGAACACAGTACTCTAGGTGAGGTCTAACCAGAGCAGAGTAAAGCAATACCATCACTTTGCATGATCTGGACACTATACTTCTGTTGATACAGCCCAAAACTGGATTTGCCTTTTTAGCTACTGTATCACACTGCTGACTCATGTTCAGTGTAAGGTCTACTAAGACACTTAGATCCTTTTCACACATACTACTGCCAAGACAAGTCTCCCCCATCCTATAATTATGCATTGGATTTTTCCTACCTAAATGCAGAGCTTTACATTTATCCCCACTGAGGTTCATTTTATTTTAGCCCAGTTTTGCAGCCTGTCAAGATCATCCGGTATCCTGACTCTGTCTTCTGCCATATTTGCTACCTCTCCCAATTTATTATCATCTGCAAATTTAATAAGCCTTCCCTGTATTCCTTCATCCAAATCATTTATAAAGGTGATGAACAAAACAGGTCCCAGGACAGATCCCTGAGGCACCCCACTTGCCACTCCTCTCCAAGAGGATGAGGAATCATTCACAAGCACTCTTTGGGAGTGATCTGTCAACCAGTACAGATCCACCTAACTGTAATAGAATCCAAACCACATTTTACCAATTTGTTAACAAGAATATTATGTGGAACTTTATCGAAAGCCATACTGAAATCAAGATAAACTATGTTTACAGCATCCCCCTGATTCAGCAAGGTAGTAACTCTCAAAAAAAGAGGTAAGGTTAGTCTGACATGACTTGTTCTTGAGAAACCCATGCTGGCTCTCAGTGATCACAGCCATCCTTTCTAAATGCTCAAGGACTGACCAATGATTTATTCTAAAACTTTTCCAGGTATAGATGTCAAGGTGACAGTACCTGGATCCTCCTTTTTTCCCTTCTTGAAGATGGGGACAACATTTGCCTGCTTCTAGTCTTTTGGCTCTTCACCTGTTCTCATTATTCTCAAAAATAATGGACTGAGGTTCAGAAATTACATCTGCAAGTTCTTTTAATACCCTTGGATACAGTTCATCTGGCCCCGAGGACTTAGTTTAATGTAAAGAAACCAGGTGTTTAGGTACCACCCCTATGCCAATCCCTGGCCACAACTCCCTTCCCTCATCACGTGTTCTGTTTTTGTCATGTTGAGCAGCATTTCCCTCGCAAGAAAAGACTGAGGAAAAGTAGGAACTGAGCAATTCTGCCCTCTCTTCATCAGCTATTATAATTTTGCTATCCTGACCCCATAATGGGCCCACCATGTCCTTGCTCTTTTACTTACTTTGAACGTAAGAAAATAACCCTTTTTTGTTTATGGCATCTCTTGCCAGCCTGAGCTCATACTGAGCTCATATTTTAGCTTTCCTAACTCTCTCTCTCTATGAGCACTGATTATATATTTATATTCATCCTGGGTTATAAAGCCTTCCTTCCATTTCCTAAATGAGTCTTTTTATTTCTCAAATCTTTAGAAAGCTGTTCATGGAGACTTCATGGCTTCTTCAGGCTCCTCCCATTTTCCTTCTCATAGGAATCGTTTGTGATTGTGCCTTCAATATTTTGCTTTTAAGAAACTCCCACCCATCTTGAACTCCCTTCTCCTTAAGCAGGGGTCCGTTGGAGCGGGAGCGCACAGGAGCGCAGCTCCGGGAGTGAGGAGCCCAGGGGGCGGGCCCATGACCAAGCCCCGCCCCCTCCTCGGCTTCCCCAAGCAGTGCAGAGGCACAGCGCCCCGGGGAAGTCCTGCTAGAGTCTTTATTGTTTTTAATGTTTTGTTTTAATATTGATAATTTTATCATTGTTCTGTTTATGGCTGTGTGCTGCTTTTCCAGAGACTTGCTCAAGGTGGCATATAAATTTTCTAAGTATACCATTTTTTATCTGGGCACATGGCACATAAGTATTGGAGAAATTTCACCAACCCTTCAGCAGCTTCCACCCCATCAGTTTGGTGTAGTGGTCAGGAGTTGGACTCTAATCTGGGAGAACCAGGTTGGATTCCCCACTCCTCCACATGCAGCTGCTGGTGTGACCTTGGGCCAGTCACAAGGTCTCTCAGAGCTGTTCTCTCATGAGCAGTTCTCAAAAGACCTCTCTCAGCCCCACCTACCTCACAGGGTGTCTTGTTGTGGGGAAGGGAAGGGAAAGGGATGGGTGGTGCACATGTCCTGGGTATCTCAAGTCTACTTGAGATACCCAAGCAGGAAGAGAATGAGGGTGTGTTCTTGACGCTTATTTTTATTGCACAAAGTATTGGATGGGGAAAGGAATGGAGGAAGAGCAGGTCAGTTTCACTCACCTGTGGAGTGGAGCCTGAGGGGTGGGTGTTGCCTTCTGACAAACTTTCGGTATGTTAGGGGGTGTGGCATGTGCAAATGAGTTATGCTAATGAGCTCCTGCACCTCTTTTTCTACGAAATGACCCCTGTCCTTAAGTATTTCTGACCATAGGATTCTACCCAGCATAACTTTGTCAAAATTTGCTTTCCTGAATTCCAACCTATATGTCTGACTACCTACAGCTTTTCCATCCTCCAAGCCTGTGAATTCCAAAATTTCATTGTTACTACTACCTAAGTGCTACATGTCTTAATCTAGCCCAGGCTGAGCAGATGCATACGGCAGACGCAGAATTCATATTGGAGAATGTGAACCATTGCTGTGGGTGGGGCGTGTTTAAAAGCAGGAAGGCTCTCTCTAGGCGCACAGTAAGCCAGCTGCTGTTAGGATTCAGAAGGAGCTAATGAAACTGCAAGCTGAGTGGCTGTACAGAGGAAACACTGTGCAGATCCCTGGGTAGACTTGGCCAGCAGCAGGAGGCGAGCCTTGCCTTGTTTGGATGGTTGCATATGATAGCACTTCCAAAGGCACAGCTAAAAAATGGGCTGGGCTGGCTGTTCCCTGCCTCCCTCCGCTCTGTTTACTACGGTAGTAACATTTGATCCACTCGGAGGATCCTCCGTAGTGAGTGGTAAGGCTGGAATGACAAGACTGTTTTGGACAAAAGATGTGTGTCGCTTTGAGGTCAAAGCACTGCACACCCAGGAAAGTCAGCTGTGGCTGCCCATAGCCTGCTGTCAAGGCGTCCATTGCCGTGGGTACAGCGGCATGAGTTGGGGGGGGGGGAGAGGAGGCAGGCAGTGAGACATTCGGCATGCCTCAGCCTCCTGAACAGAAGAGGGAGAGGGTAGAAGCCGCACGTGCTGTACTGTCCTGCAGCCGAACTCTGTTCTTTGGCTGCAGGAATTTGGGATTGGCAACATCCCACAGAGCAAACGAATAAAGGCAAACTGCATGGAATTGGAGATGAGGCTAGGAACCACAGAAAACAATAGCTGGAACCTGCCGAAGGGGCAGCTCTACAAAGTTTAGAGGTGTCGTGTGATCAGGCCTGTAGCCAGGATTTTGTGGCTCGTGGGGCAAATTTTTTTTCAGGTGGGGCTGAAGTTCTCAGTGTAGAAAGAAAAGCCAGAATTCTGAGGGTTATGACTCAGCTACTGTGGAATCAAGGCTTTTAAAATCAAAGCATAGAGGCTGCTGCAAATCTTAGCCCCAGAGTGTGACAGTAGTGGGCTGAGAAAGGGTGGGGAGGGAGAATACATTTCCTGATAGATGGTAGGTGTGGCGCTGGAAATACTTATCTGGATTTGGCCAGTAAACTCACTCCAATTTGTATAAAACGCACAAAACTTTATTTACAAAAACAAAGGACAAACAACACACATAGATAGGGGAAAGAATGTATACAGTTCAGCAAGGAATGCAAACCAAAACAAAAAAATCTAGCTGGCTATTCTACTCACTACTTCTATAGTCAAGAAAGCTAAGAGGCAGAAAAACTCTCTTAAAGGAGACCAGTTTCTTGAGACAGAGTTAGAAAGGATCCTAGAGGTCACCTACTCCAACCCCCTTGCTCAGTGCAGGAATTAGTGAACTACACCACCCCACTCTGCTTAAAGGAGTGCATGCCTTTAAAATGTTTTTAAATGAATGAAAAAAAGCATTTACAGGAGAAATTCTTGTGGGGCTGTGTCTTTAAGAAAGGGGCGGAGCCCCCAAAAGCTATGGGCCTGCATGTGATTTTGCACAGCTTGCACTTAAAAACATTAAACAAACATTGTTTTTCATCAGCCATAAGGTGTATAGTAAATGAATCAAGGCTGCAAGCCTAAATACACTTACAAGGGCTACGATTACCAGCTGTGGATTGGGAAATACCTGGAGATTTTGGGGGTGGAGCCCAAGGAGAGGAGGGACCTCAACACGGTACTGTGTCATAGAGTTCCAACTCCAAAGCTCCCATCTTGTCCAGGGGATCCTGTACCTGTAGACTGGAAATCAACTGTAATACTGGGAGATCTCCAGGTCCCACCTGGAGGCTGCATTCCTAAATTGCCTCCTCCTTGTAGTGTTGGTGTATCTAGCTCAGTGTTTGCCAGGAGCTTTCTTGGGGGTAGTGAGAGGTGAGAGGTAGAAGAAGAAGAAGAGAAGAAGAGATTGGATTTATACCCCGCCCTTCATTTTGGTCTCAGAGCGGCTTACAAACTCCTTTCCCTTCCCCTCCCCACAACAGACACCCTGTGAGGTCGGTGGGGCTGAGAGAGCTCTTTCCCAAGCTGTCCTTGAGAGAACAGCTGGTATAGAGAGCTATGGCTTGCCCAAGGTCATCCAGCCAGGTGCAAGTGGAGGAGAGGGGAATCAAACCCGGTTCTCCCAGATTAGAGTTTGTGCACTTAGCCACTATACCAAACTGGCTCTCCAGGTGTGAGGGGGGGGGGGTTGGTCTGAGGGAGTGGTGATGTGGTGGACATTTCTTCAGGTTCACGAGGGAGCCATGCATCGAAATGGCTCCTAGAAAGGTCCTTTACAATCTCCCCGTGAACATTCATAAACTCAGTTGTCATGCTGGCTGTTATGAGAAATGTCTATTCGGGAGTCTTGAATCGCTGATTTCTTTTTATTTTTTTATTTTTTTAAAAAATTTCATTTTTCATATATTACAAATATCATCTTAAAAGACATCAGTATATCATTTGCAACAAAGAAAGAAAAACAACAACAACCTAACCTATTTTTTTATACTATGTCTTTACATGTATTGCACAGAATCTCTGATTTCTGTAACTGTCCTCAACTGTCTGCAGTTTCCTGTAACTGTTTTTACCTCAGAACACTGAGCTCTGCAGCTGACCAATCAGAGAGTGGGGGGTGCAAGGAGGCAGCAGCCTGACAGCCACATAGGAAGCAATGGGGGGGAGCACATTTTACCCCTTTTGACCCACTTAGGGGTCGAATTTCTAAAAACCCCTCCTTAGTGAGCACCTATGCCATGGTAGGAGTGCTCTCCCTGAATCTGGTGTTTCTAGGTACAGCGGTTTGGCCTGGGTGTTTATTTTATGGTGAGGGGACTTTCTTACATATATATAGATATAGATATAGCACCACCCGAGTCCACGGTAGCTAACATTCATGAGCCAAAAAAGATGTCTCTACTTCAAGGGGCTTACAGTCTGGATGCTGACGCTTCTATATGTTGTTATGGAATCAACGGTACAGCACCGCCTGGATGCCCACTAAAATTGGAAATTGGACTAGTGGGGGGGGCAGCAAATTGCACCCCTTCCTACCATACATGGGGCCATTGCATTGTCTGAACTAGCCCACTGTGGGGGATGGTATTGGAGGGACATGGGGGGGGTGCTACATCACTCTAAGGGTGTATAGGTGCTATTTACTTGAATGGGATGCCTCTCTTTGTCTTAATCCGGGAGCTATCCTCTGAGTCACTCAGAGGGCAGCTCCCAGGTTAAGACGAAGAGAGGCATCCCTCTAAGCTGCACTAGGGGGTTCAGTTCCCTCTTAGTGGTGCTAGGGGGTGCCAGTGCACAAGATTTTAGCTCCAGCTCAGGGATTTTAAGCTTCTGTTCACACTAAGGCATTTTCCCCTCCATTGGAAACAACGGAGTATGGAGGCACCACCTTCTGGAGCCCATAGAATTGGACCCTCTGGTCCAGTCTTTCTGAAACTTGAGGGGCTTTTTTAAGGAAAGGTGCCAGCAGCTATGCTGCAGATTTTGTGCCTCTACCTCAAAAAAAGCCCCCCCCCCCTCGGCTTCTGGTTTCAGCGCTCACCGGGTGAGCATGCTTTCATCAGAGCTCTGATGACAGCGGCCCATGCCCACAGCGGCTGGGAGGGGTACCAGATGAATCTGGTCCCCCTTTGAGCCCTTGTAGAGGACTCCCAGCCTGGGGCGCGAGAGGTGCCTCTCCCAAGGCGAATGCTGAGGGATTGAGGCTCCTCTTTGTCCTGCTAGGTCCCGCCGCTGTGCAACCAGAAATGGCGACAGAGACGCACACCAGGACAAGCGTGCAGGTGGTCAAAAACTTTTCTCTTACCTAGTGAAAGACATCTGAGGAAGCGTGAGTTTTTCATTTGTTAATTCAGATGGCCACATAAGTGCTTAAGCCCCCAATCCTCAACTTTAAAGAGGAAGGGGGGAAGTTAACTCCACCCTATAAAGATAAGAACTCTTTAAAACTCAACAGAGAGGAGGAGGGATGCAACCAAAGCATTTTTGGCTGAAATAGGAGGCAGATAAGCTTAAAGCACTTTTTTTAACTGGCTCCAGAGACTTTCTAAGAACTTTCCCCAAACGTAAACAACCCGTCTCTGACTATGAAAATCATGGCATCAAAAGTCAGACCTTCTCCAGGAACTGCGAGCTTAGCCATGTCATCATCCAAATTGGAAGTAACCATAGACTTTCCAAACGTGTTAAATGCTGCATTGCACCCTCTGCTGGACCAGATGACAACTCTTAACACAAAATTTGATACTCTTCAAAAATGGCTTGAAGAAACTAATCTGAGATCAGCAGTTAAAAAGTGGATGCCATGACCAAAAAACTAAAGCAGTGACTGGAGGCAGTGGAAAAAAAGAGAATTTCGGATGAACATCAATTGCTACAACAGCAAATGGAAAAATCAGCTTATGTACTGAGATTCCAAGGAGTCCTAGAACATAATGGAGAAGATCTGAAGAAGCTTTTAAGTGATGCCTTGGCACCGGTTGCAGATACTACAGTGGAACTTCTACAAATGGATATGGGTATAGTTTATCGGACCTATTCAGGCTATATCAAGAAAAGCAATCTGCCCGGAGAGGTTTTTGTGAAATTCTCCAAAAGATCAAGCAGAGATCAAGTACTTAAAGTGACTAATGGGGCTACCCTAAAAATCGAAGGTACAGACATAAAAGTTTTAAAAGACATTCCATTTGAAATTAGGAAAAAGAGGAAACAATATAAAAATCTGACAACCTTTCTACAGAAAAATTCCATGTCTGACAGATGGATTTTTCCCAAAGGACTCACTTTTAAATTGAAGGACAAAAAAAAGAAAGAGTGAACTGTGTTACAAAAGCCATAGCCTTCTTGGAGCAGTATCAAAAAAATGGAAAAACCAAAAAGAACAGCACAGGACGACAAGACATCAGATCACAGCGACATGATTTGGGAATATATGGAGGCACATCGAGCAGCTCCTCTGAGGAGGACTCTGAATCCAAATTCGGAGCTGCTCCTCCTAAATTACTTAAAGTCAGATGGGACTTCAATAAAAATAAACCAAAAAGGGGAAAAACCGAAAAAATAAGAAGAATGAATCCAGTTATCTGTTTTGAACTTTGAATGTTCTGGCACACCTATCTCAGCCTTAAAAAAAATCCTTCTGTATTATTAATAGCATATAACCATAACTCTCTATGCTTCATCTCACTAAAATGTATTGTAAGTGAAATTTCTATTAGCTTTGTAATATTGAAAAAGACCACTGCTACTTGGGCTTTTAGTGGCCTTATCTTTTCTTTCTCCCATAGTTTGTAGTTTCCCCTTCCTATTTTCTGTTGTAGTTTTATAGAAAAGCAATATTTTTTTAAAAAAATACCCCCCCCCGAGCCCCAGATACCCCCAGATCTATTTTCCATTATAGCCTATGGGGTCCATTAACTATAATGGCCCCCGTAGGCTATAATGGAGCTGGGAAAAATAGATTTATTTTTTTACACACCCATTATGCTTTTCAGTATGATCTGTAAGCTGTCTTGAGTCGCAGGAAAAGTGGGATATAAATATCTGAATAAATAGTTTGGGTAGGTTGATAACATTTGAGCAACTTCCTGTTCATTGGGTTAGGCAGGGTTCTGACAGTGATTGTTCCTCCTCTGTTATACTTGACCTGTAATTTGTCATATTTCACTAAAAATACCCAAAGTAGACTGCAAGAATCCCCCCCCCCCCGGTGCTGTCAAATTTCCTAAGGCTCAGTGCAGGGTGGCAGTCCAAGGTCAGGTCTACTGATATAGTGGACTGGGGCAGGTAGACCTGTTCTCTAAAGGCCAGGTCTATCAATATAGTGGGTGGGGGTGGATAGACATTCTCCGAAGGCCAGATCTACCACTATAGTGGAAACAGGAGGATAGACCTGTTCTCTGAAGGCCTAGTCTACCCCCATACAGGACATTTTCTGTAATGAAATTTGACTTGATTCTGTTTTCTCACAATATTTTTTTCTTAAAATATAGCTTAATGTAGTTTAAAAGAATTCATTCTGAGATTTTTACATTGTAGAAATAATCTTAAAACTAATTTATGCGATAGTCAAATGTAGACTTGCTCTCAACTTTAATGCTACTAGCTTTTTTTGCTCAAGAGGTAGAATTTTTGCTTACAGCATTGTGGACTTTAGAGGGAATATTGCCTCTGACCCCTCTGTCTCTTGCTTTGTTCTCTCACTCGCTCACATGACCTTCCATGTCTCTGCAGGTCTCTCCTGTGGATACAATGCCCTCATACTCTCACAAACATGATGCTGGACAAGCTAGCCATTTGTGATAGGGAAAGTACTCTTTAGATAAGGCTTCTTTCTCTTCTTTTGACCACAACCTGAATGTGAACTGAATCTACTTGAATAAATGTAAGTTTTTACTTTTTGCAATGTACTCCTTGGGAGATTTATTTACTGCACTCAGGCCGAGGACAGACTGGCAATCTGGAGCGGGAGGAATCCGGAGGCAAAAGCTGTGGGGGGAAAATTCCCTGGGGCTGGCCGTTCACACTGGCCAGTGTATTGCGCAAGGATGCTGTTACAGAGCGTTCAGACTACTGCGGAGTGGCCCTGGTGGGCTGGCCTCCGCAGCTTGTGGCAGGGCTGTTTTGGCAATGTGCACATGTGCGCAAATTGCCGAAACGGCACGTTCACACAGCTGCCTCCACTTGAATCCAGCCTTCTTCCGGTTCACACTGCCTGAAAGCGGGAGGCATGCGGAAGACGGCCCCTGGACACCGGTTTCTCCTGGTGTCCTTCTACAGTGAGAGGAAACCAGCTTCAAAGCGCGTAAGTGCGGAAGGGAGCCGAGGGACAGCTGCGGATGTCTGGACCGGCTCCCTTCCCCCACTTCCCAAGCGGAGCTCTCCCGGGGCAGATTGCCAGTCTGTCCTCGGCCTCAGTATCACATTTCTATGACTGGGCAAAACTCTGCTATATTAACCAAATATCCCAAAAGAGGGAGGGAGAGAAGGAAGGACAGATTAGCAAAGCAACAGAGAGAGGGGTGGAAGGAAAGAGTTAAGAGTAAGAAAAAGTGAGCAGATATGACACATTAATAGCAAGTTGCAAATTTAGGTCTCCTAAAAATGTAATTAGTGTTGACCACTCTTCTCTTCTCTGAGTAATGCAGGAGCAGTACTGAGATTACTTAATATCTTTTGGATGAAATAACTGGAGGTTAATGGTGTATTTTGTACTATTTGTTTTATCTATCACGTACAAGGCACAGCCTTTTGGAAGTAAGAAGACTCTTAACAACAGGCAGCAAAACCATCAATCCTACATCCCAGAGATAACCTCTCCCCTCTGCCCAGCTGTTTCCAGTCCAGTTAAACTCACAAATCTGTCACCTATTATGTCTTCCAAATTTCCATCTGGTTTTATTTTCTCTCACTCACCCACCAACCCCTGCAGAGCAGTGATTTAAAACACAAAAGACATCTCCTTACCATTAGCCTAACCAACCATCACTGGCCATGAGCAAGTAATCAGCTTAATGAAAGATGGTTACTCAGCAGCTCTAACACACTGGTGTATAAACAATCATTCTCCTGACATTGCTCTTTAGCTCATGTGGAACCATCTTCTCCCCCAAGAAATACTATAGCAAGAGAAGTGAAGGGCAGCAAAGTTCTATTTACCTGTCTGGGACTAACTGTCTTTTGGCTCCACCCCTCCCGGACCTGTCTCTTGCAATGGCAGTTCCACCTGGTCATTGGCTGTGTTCAGATGGGCACTTCAAACCTCTGTTGCCCCGGCTGAAATTGAACCAGATTATTTTGTGACAGAGAATCCTGATCAGACTCACCCCTTTTAGTGTGCTTCAAAGCTCTTTTACACGATCAGACAGCATCAAGCAGGTAGTCAGCCTGTCAGCCATTTTTTTTTTTAAAGTTTGTCCTTGGAGCATGCCCACAAGCACTGATCAGCCTGCTGGGATATGTAGTTCATGGGGCTGTCGGCCATTTTTTAAAAAGTTTGCCTTCTGAGCCATGCGCACAAGCACTTGCTGAGACTGCTGGGATATGGAGTTCACTGCTGTCCTCCCTCTAATCTTTTCAATTTACCCCTTCCCCAGAGGACAGAAAAAAAGCCGTCTTTCTTTGAGAATTTTGAGCAGCCCCTGGGAAGGGGTGTGTGAGAGAGGTTCGTATATGCAGTTATGTGCTCCTCACTAACTAAGAAAACAAAATGGTACCTGGAAAACAAGAGACCAGTCAGACCTGCCTGATGGCTTGGGTATGCAACAGAGCAATCAGACAGCAGGAAATTCATTTTGGAACCAGCTCAGATCGACAGGACTGGACTTTCTCAGGTATCAAAGAAACATGCAGTGTGTGTGTGTGTGGGGGGGGGGGAACAGGACTCAGATGACTGTGGCACGACAGACAGATGTTTCTGTCTGATCGTGCACTTTAAATCTGTAAGGAAACAGCAACGACAACGGATGAAACTGCCTGTCTGAACACAGCCATTGTGTAGCATATAAGTTATCTAAGTTATACAAGTTTTCTTGTTTCCTCTCACCACATCTCTTTTTCTTTTGTGTTGTGAACTGTAGGTGATCATTTTGACTTGTAAACCACGTGGAATGTATTGGCATAAATATAGAGTATAAATGTAGTAGAAAGAAATTAAGTAACAAACTACTTTACAAGCAAGCAGAAGTCCTTAAGTTATCTATACAAGAGTAGATCAGCCATGGAATACAGGGTAAGGGAGGGAATATTTCATAGAGGCATTCCGCTTTAAATCTCCTTTCACAGGTTGCGCATGAAACACTGCAAGGCAGAAGGCTTGAGTGGTACCCCAGCATAGTCACCAATAGCTCATGCCAGTCTTTTAAGCAAAGGGAATGGAATGCCAAGCTGATCAGAGCTTCTACTGCCATCCAAAGAATTCCACCCTCTGGGTTGGAAACCTGGGTTGCATTTTAGCAACCTCAGGAGATAGACAGCATACCAACAACCCACATTTAGCTAATTTGTCAGCTAAAAACAGCCAGAAGCTTGGGCAGTGAATAAATAAGCTCTATAATGGATGCTATTGTATCCTACACTCTGGGCTATACAACACTGCACATTACATTGGTTCCATCCTGTAGAAAATTCTAGCAGTCTCGCTCATTTTTCCAGATCGTCAAAGAAAATGTTTGTAAAGTTCACATAGCCTTAAAGTCTAGTAACTCAGAGACATTCTATTGAGTGTTCATTTTCATTCTTAGATCCCGGTGGGGAGCCTTGCTGGTCTGAAGCAGTAGAACAAAGTTTGAGTTTAGTGGCACCTTTAAGACAACAAAGTTTTATTCAAGGCATGAGCGTTCATATGCACACACACTTCCTCAGATACATTGAAATGGAACGTAACCGTTCGTTGATATATGTAGGGGGTGAACAGCAAATTAGCATACAGCATAATGATGATGTTTTAACAGGTGCAGAAAAATAAACAAATAAAATTTGTTTAGGTTTAATTGTGGGGGAAACACAGTAAATATGTCAAAATAAGAGACTGCGTAAAAGTACCCTTCTTAATTGTGGGATGCTAAGAATCATTAACTGAGACCATGGCTGCGGTCACATGGCCCCTTTAAATCCGGGAGGGCTCCCGGATCTAAAGGGGCTGCTTTTATTTACCGCGGGTTGGGATGTTTACACATCCCAACCCCTGCGGCATCGGCAGGGACAGGAGGGACGCGGCCCCTCCGAGATTATTTGCTCCTGCCCAGCTCCAGCGCAGCAGCAGCAGCGGCAACAGCGGCTGTGGCGGCTGCGGCAGCTGCCGCTGAAGAGGCAGTGGCTCGAGCAGCTCGCGGAGGCAGCCGCAGCAGCAGGAGAAACGGCGGTGGCGGCCAGCCGCCATCACCTGGTGAGTTGGGGGGGGGCATCTGGACAGCCCGGCTCTTGCAATGCTCGCGAGAGAGGGCTGTCCAGAAGGCTGGAATGAGGGTTCCTCCCGCGACTCCTGGGAAAACACTAGTTTTTCCCGGGGTCGGTAAATGCGGGAGCAACCCGCATTGGAGCCCACTTCGCCGCGGGACTCGCTGCGGGCCGTTGTGGACGGCCCCTTTAAATGCGGGAGGAAGCAGCCCTTCCTCTCGCATTAAGGGGCCGTGTGCTCGCAGCCCATGTTGTTACGCTTCATTCATCTCCTCTCAAGCATGGAGTTAATTAAAAGCATCCTTTCCTTTGAGGTGGGGTGGATGGTACGTCATTGTGCTGTGTGCCAATTTGCTGTTCACCCTCTACATATACCAATGAACGGTTACCTTCCATTTCAATGTATCTGAGGAAGTGTGCGTGGACACAAAAGCACATCCCTTGAATAAAACTTTGTTGGTCTTAAAGGTGCCCCTGGACTCAAACTTTGTTCTGTTTTCATTCTTAGTTAGAGACCTGATCCTTTCTTGCTCTGTCCTATTTCCAAGTCATGCTAGCAAACATTTTTTTTGGTTTCTATGCATCTGTAGTAAGTTGAGAGGTTGTAGCTCAACAATACCGTGCAAAATATTTAAACACCACTCCTCCACAGTAGTATATCAAAGTCACAATATTAAAAATTATATAATAAAAATGATAAAACACAGACACAAATGGTTAGCAGAAACACAGCAGCTGAAACGTACCTGTATAAGAATCTTTGCATGTCTGGAAACTCTTTTTGCACATTTTGCATGTTTGGCAAAATGTACTTATGGATGATGGGGGATGTAGCCATCTTCAAATTTCTGATGGAGCACACAGCCTAGCTTGTCTTGCTCTGCAGACATCTGTTTGGAGACTACAGCAGGATTGCTGAGGATTCTGCAGTATACACATTCTAAGATGTGACACTGTCATGGGGATCTTCCTATGCCACACTTTAGCATATCCCCATAGCATTTATTCAGGAGTGCCAGAAGCCCCTACACAGATGTTCCCCTAGGCAAAGCTCCTGACACGCAAAATGTACTCAGTGAGCACTGATTGCCTGCAAAGGGAAGCTTTCTTTCTTTCTTTGTTGATGCACTTTCTGTGAGAGTCCTACAGAGTCAGTCAACAACAAGTGTCCTAAAACAGGAAAGATTTATTGAAAAAGGTCTGCTATGGTCATCTGCACTTTTTGTGTTAGTAATGGCGGGCACTATTGAAACCAGGACAGTTATACAGAATTCAAAGAGACATCGGGCAGTGCATTGTAACCAATCATAAGGTAAGGGAAAAAAGGCGCTTAAAGTACTGGTTTACAGTTCCCAGGAAATAAGTGGGAAGACTCAGGGCTATTTTTGGGCAGGAACACACAGGAACGGAGTTCCGGCTGGCTCCTGAGTTGGCCACGCCTATAACTAAAACCTCCGGCATGCGTGGCTACAGAGTACGCTGCTGTCCCCGCATTACACACAAGAGGGAAAGGCGGCATGTTAAAATGCTGTCTTTCCCTCTGGGGAGCCCTTGGGATTTCCTTGTCAATTTCACTCCCCGCCAGTCAGCTGAGAGTGAAATTGACAAGGAAAAGCCTCTCTCTGCCTTCCCTTTTCTAGCTGACATGTCATGGCTGGAAAAGGGCAGGCAGGGAACGCAGGCACGCTGAAAATGCCTTTCTTTCCCTCCCCATGCCCGCCCTGTGCTTTCCCAGACCCCTAATATGCTAATGAGCTGTGCTGTCAGGAGTGTGGCCTAATATGCTAATGAGTCTCCACTGTTGGGTGTGGCCTATTATGCTAATGAGTTCCTGCTGGGCTTTTTCTACAAAAAAAGCCCTGGGAAGACTTATAGCCAGACAGAAGAAAATGAGTCCCTCATGGTCTCCACCAATGCTCCTTCCAAGATGTTGGGTCTTCTTTGGTGCCAGTTTGGTGTAGTGGTTAAGTGCGCGGACTCTAATCTGGGAGAACCGGGTTTGATTCCCCACTCCTCCACTTGCACCTGGTTGGATGACCTTGGGCAAGCCATAGCTCTGGACCAGCTGTTCCCTCAAGAACATCTTGGGAAAGAGCTCTCTCAGCCCCACCTACCTCACAGGGTGTCTGTTGTGGGGAGGGGAAGGGAAAGGAGTTTGTAAGCCACTCTGAGACTCCCTTGGGGAGTGGAGGGCGGGGTATAAATCCAATCTCTTCTTCTTCTTCTTCTTCTTCTTGTGAGCAAAAATTCTGCTTTGTGAGCTACTGGCATTAAAGTTGTGAGCGAGCGATTTGGCTGCTGTGTAAATTGGTTTGCCCTGGAGCCCTCCTTCCTGAGCCAAGACAAAAATGTGTGAGCTGGAGGCTACAGAACTGTGAGCTGGCTCCGACTAACTCAGCCTAGAGGGAACCCTGCTTACTGCCATCATTTGCCACACTTGCTTGGCTGGGCAGAAAAACACACCCAGAAGTTAGGCTCTTTTTGTAGTTGCAAAACACCATCCCAGGCTGGCTGCCAGCCAGCCAGCCTCCTTAGCCCTCACAAATAACAGTGAACAATGAGCATAATGTAGACTCTAGTTTTCAAAAGACAGCTAATTGATCCACCACAAATAAGCTGAAGATCTCGGCATCATTCCCTCATGGCTACATAGGGAATGCACAACTGCCTGCATCTATAGGAAAACAAACTCCTGGAGAAGGGGCTGCCATTTTCACGTCGTGCTATATACATTTTGGCAGCAGAACGATTTGCTGGTGCTAACACTCAAAGAACTCTTTGTTCCAAGGAAATATAATCACTCTATTGCTTTACTGCTCTTCTGTAGCACTTTATATCAGAACGGAAACACACAGAACTGCTTCCCACCAATTTCTGTGCTTAATGGCCTTTTCCTTGTGTAGGGGGATACCGCAAAATGTCATCAGTTGCAGAGAACACCCATCTCTGTATCCCATATCTCTTCTCTCTATATCTCTGTGTCCCATCTCTATATCCCATATCTCTTCTCTTTCCTCTCGAAGGTACTCACCAATGGACATACCCCATTGCTGATGTTGACAAAGGAAGTATAGGGAGACTCTGTAAAAATGCTGAGTGTATCTGACTTCCAAGGCCAATGAAAGCCACCATGGATGCCCAGTTTAAAATGCTCAGTGCTCCACTCTCACCCTCACATTTGGGTCTTTGTCTCATTTACAAGAACCCACTCATGTAGCTTGATCTGAACAGGTATGGTCCTTCTATCCCCCCAGAGGGCCTGGCCTGGTTGTCTTGGCCTCTATGGTAATACAGGCCCAAGAGTACATGCATGAGAACAAATCACTTATGAAATGCCAGTGCCTACGCTTTCCTTGGTGGTGATACTATGGGAAGAAAGCCCCAGTGAAAGTCAGGAGACAGTTTTAAATTCGTCTTCTTGTTGTGGGGAGAGGATGATTCTTAAAGGTGGGAGGACATGTGAAAGAACTATGACTGAGAGCTTGGAGAACTACTACCAGTCATAGGCGTAGAGTACAGGGGGCTCGAGAACTCGAGCCACCCCCGAAATTTCCCGGGGGGGAGGCTCAGCCCCCCCCCCCGGCAAAATGGAGCGCCTGCCGCTGCGCCTCCCCAGGTCCTTCCGAGGCCCAGCTGTCGCTGCTGGAGAGGGAGAGGGAAGGGGTGGCCGGGGGGGGGAGGGAGAGGCACCGGCAGCAGCGGCTGGCGGCCCTCGGAAGAGCCCAGGGAGGCACGGCGGTTTCCGGGGGGGGAGAGAACATTGCCCCAGCGAGCGCGCGTGCTAAGGAGCCCCCCCCCCCAGAATTTCCAAAAGTCTACGCCCCTGCTACCAGTTTGAGTAGACAGTGCTGACTCTGATGGCCCAGCTGCAGTAATGGCATCTTCAGGGGGTTATGCCATCTTGGTCAGAGACAGGGGTCATTTTGAGCAGGAGCTCGTGGAAGCTCAGCTCCGGGAGCTGGTGCCAGCCCCCCCACCCCTGTGGGAGAATGCCTGCTTGTGTCATGGCTGCATCCCCCTGGAAAGGTCCTTGTTCCTCCGACCAGCCTTCTAAAGGCTTCAGCCACCACTGAAGCGATCCTCCCAGAATAGTCGTATTTCTGAGGCTTGGATTAGTAGCTGTCCCCTCTCTGTCAGCTCGCTCCTTCCTTCCTTCCTTCCTTCCTTCCTTCCTTCCTTCCTTCCTTCCTTCCTTCCTCTCTCTCTCTCTCTCTCTCTCTCTTGCCTTCTGACATACTTCCAGTGGTGTCAGGTAGTGTAGCATATGCAAATAAGTTATAATAATGAGCTCCTGCATCTCTTTTTCTACAAAATGACCCCTGGTCAGAGATAAACATCAGAAAACAATTAACAACAAAACATCAGAAAACAATTAACAATTATCAGGAAACAATTAACATCAGATAAACAGAGAAAAACAATCAGAAAACATCAGAGATAAACATCAGAAAACAATTTCACCCCACCCTTGGGCAGTGCTTAGGGTTGCCAAGTGTGGAATACTCACCGGCGGGGGGGGGGGAGTCCGCCGGGAGCTTCCTCGGTGCGCACGCAAAGCGTGCGCTCGGCAACGTCACCAGAAGTGATGTCAGCACATTGGGGGCGTTGCCAGGGCAACGCTCTGGCAATCGCCCCAAAACTCTATGGTATCATAGAGTTCTGGGGCGATTGCCAGAGCGTCGCCCTGGCAACGCCCCCAACGTGATGACGTCACTTCCGGGTGACGTCATAACATTGGAAAAGTCATCCTGGCTGGATGACTTCGGGGGCGGGGTTTCCCCCGCCGGCCGAATGCTGGCCGGCGGATCGGGAACCCCTGTAGCGGGGGATCCCCCGCCCCCCAGGCTGACTTGGCAGCCCTAGCAGTGCTATATCAACTGCTTACATGAATGCAGACCTCCACATCAAAGCATGCACGACTGTATCTTAAAAGAGAGATGTTAATTCTATACAGTATTGCCGCACCACCTCAATCCATCAAGAGAGACCAGAACATGAAGCAACCTCCCGTGACTGAGGTTTACCTAGATGCACATGCCTAAACTCTTTGCAGTCTTCATCCGAGTTTTTTTGAGCTCCATAGATGTGAAATGGGAAGCACATTTATGCCGAGGCACTTTTGTGCCTGCATGTGAGCCCTTTTCAGATGTTAAGGTCGATGTATACCAGGAGACTGGCAACTATGGACTCAGTCGCTCAATCTGTACTCTGTTGATGCTTAACTATTTTACTCTGCTTAAATATATTCTTACCAAGAATAACCAACAGTAGAGCCCTCTGATACATGATTACCATGTTCTCTGAAAGGGAAGGTACATGGAACTTCAGCTTTGGCACGAACAGAACCAAACACAGATAATCAGATTTCATGTAGCATGTACAGAGACATTCAGACATTATAGTGACAGAATGCATCGGGAGATTGAGAGTGGTCCACACTCCCAATATATGTAGTTGGCAGGCTGCTGGTACGTGCTGTTGTGTGCACAACAGCCAGGCATAGTGCTCAGGGCCAGGCCAGCATCTGGGAGACCCCAGTTCAAATCCCCACTCTGCCATAGAAGCCCACTGGGTGACCTTGGGCCAGTCACGCACTCTCTCAGCCTAACCAAACCCACAAGAATGCTGTGGGGATAAAATGGAGGAGGGGAAAATTATGTAAAGCGATTTGAGGAGACGTGAAGTAAATAAACAAACATTGTAAGGACTGATAAGGGCTGACAGTACAACTGGATCGGAGTTTTAGAATTTTGACCAAAAATTATTAAATTATAAAAATCTGTAACTGGATGATACTAATTAGACACTTTATCCCCTTTCTTTACTGATTATTCATTAAAAGAGATTAAATTATAAGCCCTCCGTTTCCCACTCCCCTGCTCGGCCCTGGCCATCTTAGTTTATTTTATTTAAACTTCTACTCCACCCTTATCCCATGAGGATGGTTTAAGTGTTGTCTAGGCTTCTCATAGGCCTCCACCCTAAAGGGAATGTTATCCTGTCTTTATTTACACAGCCTAACAATAAAAAAAACGTCCCACTGGCTGATTGATGCCAGATCTGAGAAGTCTTTCCCCCGCTCTTCATCAACAGAAGTCTCTCCACCCACTCAGGCAGCTGATTCAATAAAATAAAAGGCCCTCCTGAAACAACTTATATAGTTCTCCATATTGTGCCACAGGAAAGCAGAGAGGATGATTTCCGGAAAAATCTTTTCCTGGCTGCACCGACTGCCATGCTGTTCAGCTCAGTAGCTGGGGGGGAAATCCAGTCAAGGAGGAGTCCCTCAAGATCATTACGGAGCATCCCGTACCCCACCCACCCAATATAGCACCCAGAACGTCACATTTAGAAACTGAGGATCCTCCCCAATTCCAGCAGTCTGTTTCAATTTTTTTTTTAAATTTGAAAAAGTTAAGTATTTCATTTTGGATGGACTTTCCATGCTTGCACGTTATAGGAAGCATGCGGGACTCTTCCTTACAACCAGGGGTCCTTTCGTAGAAAAAGAGGTGCAGGAGCTCATTAGCATAACTCATTAGCATAACTTATTTGCATTTCCTAAACCACCTGACATCACCGGAAGTATGTCAGAAGGCAAGAAAGAAAGAAGAGAAAGAGAGAGAGAGAGAGCTGGCAGGTGTCAGAATCTGCAGATTCAGACAAGGATTTTTGGGGTCTTCTGCTATATATTATGACCTGTTGCTATGTTGCTATGTATTGTGACCTGTTCCTGTACCCATTTTGTACTCATGTCTATTGCTATCAGTTGCTCCTATGCCCACTATGTAATCATGCCTATTGCCATTTGCTTGACCATTGTGAATGTATGCTATGTGACCCCAGGTTTATGGCTTTGACCAGGCCTGGTCTATGTAACTGTTTGCCCGGGAGAATGACAACTTCAAAGCATGGGAACAATGGGCCTCTCACACTCCTGCCTCCGCATTCCATTCATCCCGGCTGGGAAGACAAGGGGAGGACAGGGACTATTTCTTATCAACGTGCGAAAGCCTTGAGGAAAGCATTTGTTATGTGAATATGGTTACATCTGAGGGGTCTGGTTTGGGAAGGGAAATTTACAGCTTCACACCTAGCTTTCTTTCCTGTGGGAAGCAAACGGCCAGAGACCCCTTTTGCCCGCGTTTTTTCCCCTTTGGTGATTGGTTACCTATGGGCAATTCAAATTGTACTGAAGGGTATATTAGATCTGCTTCTATTGTATGCGTTATCTCTGACAATAATCCGAGGACCTGTACCAATGTAGAAATTGGAAATAAAGAACTGTGTTTCATCAACAAAGATCTGATCCTTGACTACTTTGAGCAGAAGCCTCACAGCAGAGAGGGGACAGCTATCACCAATAGCAGAATGCCAATATGAGACAGAGAGCAAGCAGCAATGCCTGGTAGCATTTCTCATGCACCGAATTATGAATAACAAATTAATTAGCCAACAAATTACAGTACAAGGCTATGGAGTATGCCAATTACTTAATGTGAAAAGGGAAGCAGTGACTCAACAGATAAAAATGTCACCAACGCCAAAGGAATATATCTCTTCCATTTCATATTTCCTGTGTTTACATTTCCTCCTTTACGCTTCAGACCCATTTTCTTCTCCCCTCAGGTCCTGGCCAATGGGAATCGCCTTTTTTATACCTTTCAAGTTACAACAAGAAGAGTTGAGGAAACTGTGAAAGAACCACAAAAGCCGTTGAAGCTCAAGAGCTACCCTGTCAGCCATTTCCTTGGCTAAGTAACGGGATGTTTCCTGCAACCACATTGTTGAAATTTAGCTCTCTTTCTCCCCACTCCCATAACCATCACATTTCTCTCTCTCTCTCTCTTTTCTTTAAGTTTGAATGAAAACATGGAAATATCTTGAAATACTAACTGTTGCCATGAGCAGTGAGGAGCATTTATGTAGACATACCTAGAATTTCCTCAGTGTTCAGAAATGGGACTGTCATTTATGTAGCTCTTACAATGCGCTTCTTGACAGCAACAAAATACTTTTTGAGTAACTTCAGGGACAATAGACCTGACATAAGCCAGACTCAAGGAGTTGCACATTGTTCTCATCTTAGATACATGCAGATGAAAAAAGAGACCATGTTGTATCTATTAAGGTACCAGGAAAGACCCACAAACACTGGGGTGAAACCCATATTGACAGGGGTCATTTCGTAGAAAAAGAGGTGCAGGAGCTCATTAGTATAACTCGTTCACATATGCCACACCCCCTAACATACCGGAAGTGTGTCAGAAGGCAACACCCACCCCTCAGGCTCCACTCCACAGGTGAGTGAAACTGACCTGCTCTTCCTCCATTCCCTTCCCCATCCAATACTTTGTGCAATAAAAAAGCGTAAAGAACACCCCCCCATTCTCTTCCTGCTCCCTTGAAACCACCAGGTTTCAAGAAGACTTGAGATACCCAGGACATGTGCACCACCCATCCCTTCCCCTTCCCCTCCCCACAACAAGACATCCTGTAAGGTAGGTGGGGCTGAGAGAGGTCTTTTGAGAACTGCTCATGAGAGAACAGCTCTGAGAGACCTTGTGACTGGCCCAAGGTCACAACAGCAGCTGCATGTGGAGGAGTGGGGAATCAAACCCTGTCCTTCCAGATTAGAGTCCAACTCCTGACCACTACACCAAACCGATAAGGTGGAAGCTGCTGAAGGGTTGGTGAAATTTCTCCAGTACTTATGTGCCATGTGCCCAGATAAAAAATGGTATACTTAGAAAATTTATATGCCACCTTGAGCAAGTCTCTGGAAAAGCAGCACACAGTCATAAAAGGAACAATGATAAAATTATCAATATTAAAACAAAACATTAAAAACAATAAAGACCCTAGCAGGGCTTTCCCCGGAGCTCTGCACCTCTGGACTGCTCGGGGAAGCCGAGGAGAGGGTGGGTGGTCATGTGCCCGCCCCCTGGGCTCCTCACTCCCGGAGCTGCACTCCTGTGCGCTCCCGCTCCAATGGACCCCTGCATATTGATAACCATAATTACTCAGGTGAGCACAGCTGCCTGTGTTGAGGCAGGAGAGAAGAAATTACACTCTGTCTCTAGGTCCAATCAAGCCACCTGTGAATCAAGCCTGCAACAAACCATTTAGCCGTACCCATTTACTCATGGAAAACTCTCCAGAAGACTGTTTCCATGTCCTTGAGTCCTCAGCATGCCAGTTCCCCAGTCTTTTGCTAGGGGATGCTGTTCTACTAGTGGTCATTGCATTTGGACTGATGCAAGTAAAAATTATTGCTCCTGATCACCTTTTTCAAAACAGACAATGGAGCCAGCTTTGAAGGTCAATTTTGTCCTGAGAAATCTATACTCATATAGCCTTTATTCTTGAGTTTTTTGTTTGTCTTATAGGGTTGGCGATCATCTCTCCTTCTCATAGAATTATGTGATCTCTAAGGTCTTCTTTCTTCTTTCATCAAACCTGGGTTTTTGGTTACAACATCATGATGTTCGGACAGATAGTCTTGCTTGCTTTAAACTGGTCCTCTCATTTAAGCTGCCCATCTCCAATGGCGTACTGCAAGACCACACTACAGTTAGCACCAGAAGAAAGGAACAGAAGTGCTTTTGCAAGCAACTCCAAAATAACTTTTCCATCTATGTCTGTGATAGCTTCATAAGCTATCATGATGAAAATTTACATTGCAGCTTTTACTGTTTCTCATTTGCCTAATTAATACCTTTTCGATCACAAAGGAACCTACCCATTGCGGAAGGGGGGGGGGGGGATGCATCATTTTCTCTAATGGGATCTAAGACCAACCCATTCACAAGAGACAGAAACAGTAAATGAAGATAAGGTGCCAGTGAAAAAACAAGCATTCTGCCAGGCCCACAACTGACTTTAGTTTAACAGAGAAAGCAAAACACTTACAAATGTAATTACGCTTTTAAAAAATGGAAACTGTATGTTAAGACTGCCACCTTAACTTCTGCACCAGACAAGCGGTACAGACATTGCACAGACTGGCAGTGCTTGCTTGTCTACAAGCGTGATTCACACATTGGAGAGTACACAGATTGGGCCTCCAGCATTGAACCTCTACTAAGAGCTATATAAATGTTTAATAATAATTATAATTTGGTCCACATGTCAGACATGGAATGGCAATAGGAAGGGGGGAAAGTTAACTGGAAAGCCAGTTTAGAAAGAAATGAACAGTGATAATTTTGCTAGTTGGCTCATGCTAATTGGCACGTTCAAAAAAACCCTATTGCTGAGACTCTGCCGCTTCAAACCCAGACCAGTTTCCCACAAGCAGCTGTGCCGTGGTCACTCTTCCATTTGCCCCGGTTGCATCGGTCAATTTCACACTGTTTGCCACACGGCCACATTTTGACCCACAGCTCCCCCCGATTTCCCCCACGTCTTCTCGATCATCAAAAAACAGGATCAAGAAGACGCGGGGGAAATCGGGGGGAGCCATGGGTCAAAATACGGCCATGGGGCAAATTGTGTGAAATTGACCAATGCAACCAGGGCTATTGGAAGAGCGACCGCAGTGCAGCTGCTTGTGGGAAATCGGTTCCAGTGTCTATTACAAGCAAGATTTTCTCCCCCATTGGAGAGCAGTGCTCAAGCCTAATTCTGTTAGGATCTGGCATAAAATATCCACAGCCTCCTTTCTCCCTTCCCACACAGTGGATTAGCGTAATGAGTACTTTCTCTGACTAATGTAAACAGGTATTTCTCTTTCTCTCCACTGCCTGTAATGTACATTTTTACCAGGGCACAGGGGCGTAGACTTTGTAGATCCCCGGGGGGGGGGCTCTCTCGTGTGCGCGCGTGCACGGGAGCATGTCCCCTCCGCTCCTCCCCCCCCCCGCCCCAGGGAGGCAGACCTGCACTCGGGGCACAGTCGCAGCGGCAGCCAGCTGGCCGCCACGTGCGGGAGCATGTCCCCGCCACCTCTCTCCCCCCCCCGGCCCCAGGGAGGCAGGAGGGCAGGCCGGGGGTGGGGGGGAAGGAGAGGCGGCGACGGCCAGCTGGCCAACTGACTGGCCACCTGCAGGCACTCCCTTTTGCCGGGGGTGGCTGAGCCCCCCCCCCGGGAAATTTCAGGGGAGGCTCGAGCCCTCGAGTCCCCCCGTAGTTGACGCCCATGCCAGGGCATGTTCTTTTCTGCTGAGGGCCACAGGTAGTACTGTGTCTGTGAGGCAGCTGGAGAGATGACAGACAGCTTAGGCGTGCCATTCTATCTGGTCCTCCTTCTGTCAATGGTACTCAAACCCTATTTATGGCAGAAAGGATATTGCTAGTGTATGGGCTTGAAAAGCTAGAATTTGCCAGCACTGTGTGATGGAGATTAGGCAATAAGCTGTTACTAAACAATCTACACCCAAACCTTTGGTTTCAACAACCTCCCCTACCGGCTTCAGTCAGGCAGAACTGAACAAGATATTACATAGCTAAACTGTAGACCAAAGACACTGGATTGTCCACCGCAATGACAGAGCAACATCCAGCACTGACACAGCACTGAGGGAGAAAATGATACCATGATGGAAATGTTTCAGTGCGCATGGAAAAATAATAGCTGTGTTAGTGCAACACTGGCACATTTTAATAACAACACACACAGCCAAATATTTGAATCCACCTGTTTGAGGAATTTCAGGCTTGTTCTAATTCAGATAAATTAATGTGCCCTTTCAAGTATTTCTTATTTTCACTGGTACTGGAATTAAGCTTGACATTTTAAAAAACAACACAATCTCTACTAGCTCACATATTTCAAATCTGAATTACACCCAAAGCCAATTGGCGTGCACATTTTGATCCACAAACCTGATAATGTAATATAAAGCAATTTCGGCGGGCTGGAAGGCATAACTTTCCCATAGGGAGAAGCAGCATTAATTTCTCCACACACAGAGACAACACTTTTTTCAAGTCTACAAATCACCCCATAGTAACTTACACAGCTACACATAAGTTTCACCATGAACCAAACAGCAGCTGGATGCGGAAGGATCAGTGTGTGTGTGTGTGTGTGTGTGTGTGTGTGTGTGTGTGTGGAGGCAACAGTTGCTTCTCCCGGCATGCTGTAGGTGAAAACGGAAAAGAGATGGTGTGCCTTTGAGAGGCACAAAACTCCTACCACACACATTACATAAAATCCTCCTCTTGCTTCTCAGCACAAGGACTTTATTATGTGTAGATGGAGCTTCAGTGTTGCACCCACAAGGACTCCGTTATGTAGTGGGAAACCTTAACAGTAATATTGTTGGTCCAACAATAGGTGCTGCTGTGTCTAGAGGTAAAAAGCCAGCAGTTTAAGGGTCAAGGGCTTTATTTTTTGTAGAAAAAGCCCAGCAGGAACTCATAAGCATAATAGGCCACACCCAACAGCAGAACTCATTAGCATACTAGGCCACACCCCAGACGGTGCAGCTCATTAGCATATTAGGCAGGGGGGCTGGGAAAGCACAGGGCAGGCATGGACGCTTGCCTCTTCCCCCCCCCCAAGCTTCTCTGCTCCACTTCAGCATCACCTTTCTAGTCTATCCCCCCCCCCCGAACCAGATGGCCAGGGAAAGGCACTGCTGAAGTGCCTGGGATCTCCTAGTCTCCCACCCCCCGCTCCGAACCAGACAACCAGGGAAATGAGGTGCTGAAGATCCCAGGCACTACAGCATCGCCTATCTAGTCTCCTATCCCCCCCCCCCCCGAAAGATTGGGAAGGGAAGCAGGCATGTTTGCCTGGCTGCCCTCAGTCTCCCCAGCTGGCCCACCACAGCGCGCAGGCTCTCTGCTATTGTTTGCCTGGCTGCCCTCGGTTTCTCCAGCCAGCCCGCCAAAGCGCGCAGGCTGGGGAGACTGAGGGCAGCCAGGCAAACATGCCCCATTCATTCCCTGAGCCCTTCTGCTTTTGTGGAGAGACTCAAGGAAGTGCGGGGGGGGGGGGGGGCTGGGTATATGACTTTCTCTCCCTCCCCCAGATCGGGGAGAAAAAGAAAGGCATTTTCAACGTGCCTGGGTTCCCCTCCTGATCCTCTTGCACCTGGAGAAGATCAGGAGGGGAACCCAGGCATGTCTGCATGCCTTCCCTCTTCCCCCAGCCTGCCCGCTTCAGAGGACAGGCTGGGGAAAGGAAGGCAGGCATGCACACATGCCCCTTTCTTCCCTGAGCCTCTCCGCTATTGTTTGCCTTGCTGCCCTCAGTTTCCCCAGCCAGCCCGCCAAGGCGCACAGGCTGGGGAGACCGAGGGCAGCCAGGCAAACATGCCCCATTCCTTCCCTGAGCCCTTCTGTTTTTGCGGAGAGACTCAGGGAAGTGCGGAAGGGGGGGCCTGGGTAAATGCCTTTCTTTCCTTCCCCCAGATCGGGAAGAAAAAGAAAGTCATTTTCAACATGCCTGGGTTCCCCTCCTGATCCTCTTGTACCTGGAGAAGATCAGGAGGGGAACCCAGGCATGTCTGCATGCCTTCCCTCTTCCCCCCAGCCTGCCCACTGTGGAGAACAGGCTGGGGGATGGAAGGCAGGTGTGCACACAAGCCCCTTTCTCCTCTGAGCCTCTCCGCTATTGCAGAGAGACTCGGGGAAGTGTGAGGGGGGCATGGTTGCATGTCTTTCTCTCCCTCCCTCTGATCAGGGAGGAAAAGAAAGGCATTTTCAACATGCCTGGGTTCCCTGCTTGCCCTTTTCCAGCTGCGACACGCCAGCTAGAGAAGGGCAGGCAGAGAGAGGCTTTTCCTTGTCAATTTCACTCTCAGCTGACTGGCGGGGAGTGAAATTGACAAGGAAATCCCAACTGGCTCCCTAGAGGGAAAGACAGAATTTTAATGCATGCCAGAGGTTTTGGTTGTAGGCGCGGCCAACTCAGGAGCCAGCTGGAACTCCATTCCTGTGTGTTCCCACCCTAAAATAGCCCTGATGGTGAGAAATCCTCCTGGTTTTTCTATGGTAATAAAAACAGAGAGGGACCTGGTTTGGCTCTGGGCTGCTTGGGGAGGGGAGGGCTTTTCTTTAGAGGTCTGTACAACACCTCCCCCCCAGCAGGGTTCTACACCAGATCAGGCTCCTCTATGACCTATTAGTGTTTTTAAAGAAACAAGAATACACTTTTCTAGATTGGTGTCTTTTAAGGAATAATCTGGCAGAGTACCAGGAACTGAAGTTTCTTATACAGCGAAATGAGTGTGATCGCTCCTTCCTAATTATAGACTGAACTGAGGTACTGGGGGGGGGGTCTAATTGGCTCTTGATAATAAAAGTGGAGGAGTTGCAGCTTTCAGAATGATGGTGTCTCTTTAAGACAGGCAGCTATCTCCCCTTCTCAGTCCATCTCAGCCCGAGATTGTGTCATCAATCAATGTAAAGGCTGGTGCATGAAATCTGCTAACTGGCGAACAACCCCCATTGTGTTTACCCTCAGCTAGCTTCCTAAAATGTAATTTCAGGCTCTAATTGCACTCAGGTTTGCAATTGGTAGTATATCGCTGGCAGCAATGAGTTCGTGATGGATTGCAGAGTGAAAGTAAATGAATTAGAAGATGCAGCGGGATAATCCAATAAAAATAGATGGGGCAATTAGATCCCCATTACATCAATGCAGAGTTGTTGGATGCAGGCCCACATATATATGACCGGGGTTGTAGACAGAATCTCAGTGTTGTGTGCATTAAACGACCTTATGCCAATTACAAACCAAAGTTGTGTGCTAGCTGAAGCCAGCGGGAAGGAGGGGAGTCCTACAATTCATAGGGGTGACAGAAAACACTGGAACTGAGTGTGTATGGCATTTTTGTGTGTTGCAAATTAACAAGAACATCCACTGTGAAATGTAGCACTACTACAGTGAAAACAAACAATATTATAATCGATATATATATTGTAATAATTATTTATAATATTCTAAAATATGACAGTCAATACAAACATATGATAATTAGTCCAGTGTTAGTGAAACATACAAAAACCCTTACAAGGGAAAAAGTCTAAGAACAATATTTTAGGGTCGAATTAATCGCAGTCTGCAGAGTGTCCAAAGTACAAGTGAAACCTGGCTTCTGGTTGACTCCCACTTCTTCGGTGAAGGAAACTGGCAGAATATCTACAAAGAATCACAAACTATCTAGGTCACCAATACTTTCTCATACTTTGTGAAAATATCTTGAAAAGGCCATACATTAACATATATAGTATACCAGTTATATGTCAACATGAAAAACCTTTCAACGTCGACGTGCGCTCACAATCTCTTGTGTCAGTGAGGGAGTGAAAGTTGCTACCAAAATGTATCAGGAACAAATGGCTAATGGGAAACAGCTACACTACCCTCCTATAGTCTACCTTAAAAGGACCGTGTTCTGTTAGTGTTATTTTACAAACCGGGAAATATTTCAGCAAGGCATTTTTACTCAGTAATATAAATATACATAGTACAAAAATATAAATAAGAAGGAGCATCCAGTGGGCAGCCATCACATCCTATAAAAGACAATATTGTAATACTACAGAAATACATGAAAAGTAATGTGCTTTTTTTTTTTTTTTAACAAAAAATAGGACAATTCCAGTGTTTGATTCAGCCCATGAGAGGTATAGGATCTCAGTCTGAAAATCCAAAAGGAAAATCCAGAGAAGCTCCTTCTGTATAGCACCTTTAGCATAAGGTCTAGGTTCATATAACATATAACACCTGACATTTACACATCAATAAATATACAACATATCCGGTTGCACAACTTGCACAGTTAGCATATGATTTCAATATAAACTCAAAGCCTGGGAGAACTAATTTTTTAGTCTCCCAGACTTGAGGACAGGCAGAACTTGAATTACATTTGAATTGCCCTGAATAAGATAACATTCTTAAAGGTGGTATGATATTACTCAAATTCCTGGTTCTTCTCAATCACATATAGAGGTTTGTCTTGGCACCCAGAAATGTCATTTAGTAGGTGCCAGTGTTTAAATATATATAATTTAAATAGAATTAGACAAAGAAGAAAATTCAGCTGTTATATGTAGGTTCTACAATGCATACTGTGAGGACACAAGTCATGGAGCATTGATCTCGTATAAGGAATAAAGTTACAAACGCAGCCCTTGAGGAGCATTTTCTGGAAGTTGGGCATGATCCTGAAGATTTTAGGATCTTGGTGCTTGAAAAATATGAACCTAGATCTTATGCATTCCACCATGGATGTTCTTGTTTATGTGTTTCAAACTCTGTGATTCCTCTGGCATAATTATTACAAGATAAGATGATGGCATTGGACATAGAAAGGAACAATTAATGGCTGAAAGACACAAGAGGTTTTGAGGATTTCAGGCCTTGTCTATTGGTGATAATGTCAAAGCCTTACTCTAAGACAGGGGTCCTCAAACTTTTTAAACAGGGGGCCAGTTCACTGCCCCTCAGACCGTTGGAGGGTCAGACTATAGTTTTTTAAAAAAACCTATGAAGATGGGCTTTTTCTTTGGTTATTTTGCGGGTAGGGAAGGCGCGCACGTGGGGGGGGGGTGCGCAAGCAAGGCACCCTTGACGGGGCTGTTTTCTTTCCCTCTCTGAAGAAACAAAGAACTCGGCATCCTCACAAACTTTTTAAGGCAGCAAGCCCCCAGCTGCTTCTCCCTGAAACTCCACTAGTGCAGGCATCATGATGGGAAAGAGAAACCTCTCTCTCTCTCTCTCTCTCTCCCCCTCCGATTCCCAGCAGCACAAAAAGCCTGGAAAAAGACCCCCGCCCGGCTCTTGGGACTGGCGCAGGTCTCCTAGCCGGCTGAGAGGCCTCTCAGCCGGCTAGGAGACTTGGGGCCAGCCGGAGCGCCTGCCACCCCACATTTACCCTCTTCCAGTCTTCCTTTTGCCTCCTCCTGGCTGACTGGAAGCAGGGGGGCGGGGCTTTGTCATGTGGCCCGGGACGAGTCGGCTGCAATTTTCCCACTGCTTTGTGTGCTGCTGGGAATTGGAGGACAGGCAGCGGCACACCCGGCGGGCCAGAAAAATGCCCTTGGCGGGCCGCATGTGGCCCGCGGGCCGTAGTTTGAGGACCCCTGCTCTAAGATCTAAATCCCTCTGGAGAAGCCGAGTGTTACCTAGGCCTTGGGAGGGGCATATATTGATTTCATTTCATGTCTAGAAAATTTAATAAATATAGCAAAAATCAGGATATATCTGGAGTTTTGTGGTGACTCTAAAAGCTGTGAGTGCATGATTCAAACATTAAGACCCATGCACTGCTAAACTGCTTTTACATGGTGATGCTTCATGTAGATGCCATAACATACTGTTGTTTCTGGCATACAGATACTTCACACCGTCAGACCCAAGAGTAAATTGTGCAGTGTTCAGGATGAAGGGCTGCAATGCAAAACCCATGTTGGAAGTTTAACGTCAAACAGGACCTTGTATATATGCGTGTGTGTGTGTATGTCCCCATGAGAAAGAGATATTGAGAGACATGGACAGTTGCACCAAAGGGGAGAAGTCGGTGAAATTGCCTTCCTATTTGTTTCTAGCACTTCAAGTCTCCAAAGACAAAAGAGTCCTCATTTAATGCTTTCTCCTCCTTAGTGCAGCCATTTGTGTTGCTGGCTTTTCATCTATGGAAGATCTTCAGCCCTTTGTATAACCTCATAGACAGCTGCTGGGGAAGGTGGGAAAATCCACCTTCATCAGAGCCTTCTGCTGGGAGTGAGAAGAATCTTCCAGCATCTTGGGTTTCTACACTTCGGTATTAGAAAGTAAAAAATAAATAAATCAGTACTGACATTTATCAAAAGTTGAAATAAGATGCTGTCAACAGAAATACCAGTGGAAGTGTGGAAATAGATATAGATACGTGTCAGCTCAAATTTAATATCTTCTAATCTAAAGGGAAATTTTTGCAAAAACTATGTAATTTCATAATTTAGTCTCTAATAAACTGGCAGATGTATATCCAGAAGATATTAGTGGTTGTTGGAGATATTCACTGTTAGGCTATACAAGTAAAAATTATTGTGTTAGCTATAGGCCATAATAAAATTACGCAACATTCAACACTATGCTGTGAGAAGATACAGTTACATTGCTCTGTTATCTAAAAGAACATGTCTCTGAGGAGGTGGATCGGCACTAGTAGCACAAAGGGAAGCCTATCCAATAATCCATAGCTGTTGGGTCATTGAGCAAAGGTATTCATGCCTGCCTCCTCAGAGCTGAAGCCACCAGAGTTCACCCTCCAGCCCTACAAAGGCCTCAGACAAGGAGAGGAGAGGGTTGAATCTTCAACTTGGTCCACCTCCTCCCACCAGGACACTCCTTTCACTCTCCTGCCCTTTTCTATGTGCTAGCTCTGTAAACAGAGGCATAGCCCCACCCATGTCCTCCTTGGCTAATTAAGAACTGTTAAGGCTAATTAGGAACTCTCTGTAGGGTCAGCCTTCATCTCAATATGTCTCTTTCATGAGTGGTAAGCCCCTTTTATTGTTCTCTATTCATGCAACTTTCTATTGTTTCTGGATGCCTCCATATATTGTATTTATTCATATGTGTTTCAGATCTATAGTACTATGTGACTGATTTTTGATCTATTGAAATTGATGTTCTACTTCGTGTATGCGTTCTGCAACTTCATATGGAAGTATGTATAGCCTTTTTATGTTCCTGTTCTCCCGTGATTTCGTGTTTTAATTACGTATATGTACTTTTTTCTAAAAGATCATATATTCCTGTTCGGATGAAGTGTCTACGAAACGAGATTATATTCCGGAGAACCTCATCATTATCTGAAAGATTTATTGTAAACATCTACACATTTTGGCCTTTTGTACTATATATCTTTGTATTGTCACATATTTATTATGATATTTAAATTATAATTCAGCGTTCTGTACAGCCCCTTTTGTTCTTTTCTGCTCAGCTCTGTGGACAGAGGCATAGCCCCACCCATGTCCTCCTTGGCTTTTTGCTGGAGAAGCTTAAACATCTCCCACACTCCCTGCAAGTCCCTCCCCCTTCTTCTGGTTCATTGGGAACCAGCCAATCCCAGGTGTTACATCTAATCCCCGGAAAAGGCTTCTGAATAGACTGCATCCTCTTGTGGCCAACTGTGCTCTGGCCTCCTCCCTGGTCTGACATTGTTAGGCCACTGCTGGGCTGTAGAGGCATGGCTTTGGTTTGTGGCTTGCTTCAACAAGCCAGTTGCTAGTTCGCCACCTGCTTCAACAGCCTCGAGGAAGCCCAGTCTCACAGCTGCACCTGCAGTCTCACAGGTGCCTGTGGATGCTGCTAATGCCCGCCATCTTGATACAAACCGCACTAGCACTTTATAATATATTATGTGTTATAACATTGTTGTGATTTTACTCAATTCTTGTTTTAGTTGTTTTATACATTCCACGTAAGCCGCCCTGAGCCTGCCTCAGCAGGGAGGGCGGAATACAAAATAAATAAATAAATATAAATATAAATAAACCACCTTCCTTGCCTCTGTAGCCTCCTCTCATTCCCACCAAGGGACTGCAGTCCTGCCCTCCTGCTCCACCTTTGCAGTGGTCATGGGACGGAGCCCCCATCCAGCCTCAGCTCCAGACAGTGTCTTAGCCACAGACAATGGAAATCAAAACAAGTGTCTCTTAAAAATGACTGGATTTTGAGAATTTAGAAAACGGCATTTATTGTTTAAATGAATGTAACTACATAGAAGTCTTGAAGATGTTGATGTACAGTGGAATAAGTTTGTCAAGAAAGTGTCAGGGCGTTTTCTCACTAGCTTTCCCCCGCGGTTTACACCGAAGCTAGCACCGGAGCTTCTGGTCAGTTTCCCACCATTTGCTCCGTGCTCACAATTTCCTCCAGAGTATCACTGTGCTGCTCCGGAGCTTCCCTGGAGCAAGAAAATCCTGCTAGGAACAGGATTTTCTTGCTCCAGGGAAGCTCCGGAGCAGTGCAGTGATACTCTGGAGGAAATTGTGAGCACGGAGCAAATGGTGGGAAACTGACCAGAAGCTCCGGTGCTAGCTTCGGTGTAAACCGCGGGGGAAAGCTAGTGAGAAAACGCCCTCAGTGTTTGTTATGGTATGGAATGAAAAAGTTAAAGATGAGATTTAGGGTTGCCAGCACGATCTCATTAAATGCTGGGAGATTTTGAGGGTGGGGCCTAATGAGAGTGGCGATCGGGGCAGGATGTGGTATCACCTCCAGGTGGCACTATAATCTCTGCGGTAAAGACTGTAGTAACATGGGGAAATTCCTAGAGTGTCACTATGTAGGCCATTTTTAGCCATTTTTTCTCCAACTCCTCAATTTCTCAGTGGTAGGGGATTAGGGGAAATAGATTACCAACAGCAGAAGGGCAAATGGCAAGCCTAATGGGGCTAGATCTTAGATATTTTCAATGTTTTTGATAACCTTAAAGTATTCACTTTTGTAAAATATTTGTAAAAGTAACATTTAAAAAAAAAGAATCCAGCCTCCTGTGTGCCTCCTTTAGAACGCTGAAAGAAACAGCAAGTTTTGCTTTGAAGTAGATGGATGTCTTGCAACATGTGCTGTATGAGGTATACCCAAGCTGTAGGGTAATACATTATAAAATGGTACATTTCCAGCAGGAATTAGAGGTTTGAATTGGAAATATTTTCCTTTCACAACAGGTATAGTTACCATCCAATTTTGTAGGGAAGTGGTTCTGCTTTATGGAATTTATCTCTGCCTCAGACCTCCAGCCTCGCAACAATACATACCTGACATTATTATACCAATAATTAACATTATAACTTATTGACCACAATGTCTAGTTGTGTCATTGCTAAATCTCACTTAATTTTCTCATGCACAGTTACCGTTTTTTACAAAAGTTCTCTCTATATTCTTCAGCTTGTTATTACAACACTCAATGCACTGCTTAATATGGTTATCAAAAAAATTATATGTCTATCAACAAGTTAGCTAAAAGAGCAATGCAATATTGATTTACACAATATCTTTAATGTAGTATTGTTAAGCGCTGTCCATTATTGAAAAATTTATTAAAATAAACTTAAAAAAAAACCCCAATGGGTATAGTTAAAGTGCTTGTAAGGTGTCATCTGGAATGTTATTCACTTTTGGTTGCTCAAGTTTCTGAGAGAAGAATTCAGACTGGAACAACATGAAAGGCTGAACTTTGTTTTAGTTTCTAAAATGAGTCCAAAGATGAAGCCAGAAGATGCTGACGATGTTAGCTCCCTTCCCTGCCTCCCAAGAACGCAAGAAATTACTCAAAACACTATAATAAATATTCCTTATGTTCAGTGAATCAAGGAAAACTCGTCAGACCTCACAGAGGGTCGTAATTATTTGGTCAATGTAGTGCTAACATGTTGATAGGTATTATTTCATGGTCTGACTAAATGCTTGTATGGGTCAGGCCACGGAAGACAAGCCTCCTAAATATCCTCACAATTGTTTTCTTTACAGGAAGGAAAGTTATTAATTCTAATCTCCTGACCAAAATCAGCTCTAAATATAGGTTATAACCAAGCTCAGGATGTTGCCTGAAGGAAAAAGGAGTTTAAGGAAGCCACAAGTATGTACTTCCAATCACCAATGGCTAACTGTTTTTAGAACTCTGACCCTGCAGCAAGGGGCCCCAAATGCCAAAAGCCATCAAAAGAGAGCATTTGGGGAAGTTATGGTGCGATTCTCCAAAAGATCTACCAGAGATGTGGTTCTTAAAACCACCAACAAAGCAACTCTGAAAATCCAAGACCAGGAAATTACAGTGTTAAAAGACATTCCGTATGAAATCAGGAAGAGGAGAAAGGCGTATAAAAAACTGACTGTTTGGTTGCAATCTGCTAATATTCCATATCGCTGGATTAATCTTTGAAGAGAAAAAGAAGAAAATAGACACTGTTGCCAAAGCTGATGCTTTTTTGGTTCACTGCAAGAAGAAAGAAGGGGAAAAAAGGAAAGGAATCTTCATCAGAGGACTCACTGGACCAGCAAGAAAGCATTTATGGACTGAATAGTTCATCTTCAGAAAGTTTGGGACTTGATGAAGGTGATTCAGAATCGGAACTGGGTGCAGCAGGTCCCAAGATCCTGGAAAAAGGGAAGAAAAAGAGGCAGAAGAAGGAAAAATCAAAGAAGAAATAATTGTTATAAACTGTAATCTCTTGAAAGTTTGATTGTTTTATTTAGTCACACACTGAAACTCAAAGATATTTGTATAACTTACTTAGAATCTAGAATAAGAATATGATATAGCCTGAATTATGTAACCATTCTTTTAAGAAAGTTGAGTAAGGCATAGACTAACTATTATCTGGATTCCTGTTACCTTAAAGGTAGTTTAGTTTTTTTAGTTTTTAGTTAATGTAGTGTTTGGTAGGTGGTAGAGTAGGATGAAAAAAATAATAATAATTAAAAAAAGAGAGAGCACATCTACGTGCAACTGTCCTTTCATTGGATTATTTGCAAAACCCAAGAGGTGTAAAACTGAAACAGACTGAATTCAGGCCTGGAACCAAAGCTTCTTTTTTCTGTTCCAAGATCAGAAAAACAATTACCTGTAATTAGTTCTGATGGTCAATTGACCGCATGGCACTCCATGAGTGTAAGTGTGTGTGTGTGTGTGTGTGTGTGTGTGTGTGTGTGTTTGTGTTCACCACCTTAGGAACCCTATTTGGGTAGGAAAGTGGCATATAAATGGTTTAAACAAATTTAAATAAAGTAAACATTTAAACTGCAAAGCGTTACCCACCATCCGGTTTTTCATTTTTTTAAAGTTGTGCTATCACTGTGCCAAACAGGAGTAAAAATCCATGCATGGTAGCTAAAAAGTTGAGCTTTTATCTCTATCACCGTAAGGACTGGTTAGTACAAAGATCAAAAGCAATAAAATAAGAGAGCCATTTAACAAGTCCATCCACATATACCCTTAAGTGACTTGTAAAGATCAGTAGCCTCAGTGCTTTTCAGGAAAGAACATTCCACAAAATACTGGGCGCCTTATCTTTGTTTTGTGTCATTTCTTCTTTTGTTTTTGTCGTACATTTCCATTTTAGCTACCACTATGGGCTGATTTCCTTCTTTACGGTTCCCACTATCATAAAGTTCTATGGCCTTTTTCTGGCAGCCCATAAGTGTGCATGTGTGGGGGTGCAGGGGGTGAACTTCCCTGAACATTAGGATGGGAAAATATTCTCAACCACGAAGTCGTCACTTGAATATCAAATTGCATTTCATCATTCAATATGCTGCTAAATGCCATCCCTTTGCAGAAGGATGACGATATTCAGGTGTGGAACTTTAATTCCGCATCTGAGCTGTTTAAACTGACCTGTTTCATCAGCCATTCTCTTGAGGGCCGCACTGCCTGAGACTGCTCTAGGTGGGAAGAAGCATGGGGTCGGGGCAGGAGTGAAGCCAGGAAGCTGCTTTGTACATAAAGGGTACCACATAGTCATCACATTTCTTCTAGGACATAACAGGAAGAGATGAGAGAAGAGGATAACCTTTTCAGAAACAACAAGCAAGGTTGTAAAGCTTCTCCTTCGTTGTATTGGCGCACCCAGTCTTTGTGGTCCTGGATGGGTTTGGGCCAGCCTCCCAGTGCACTAGTCCTCTTCCTGGCCGCTGAGTGAGTACACATACAGACACCCTCTTTTCCCCACCCTGGTACTCCCTCCAGTTTTTCCTCCAAGGCCCAGCTTCAAAAAACCTCCCTATTGTACCACCCTTGGCCACTCCTCTAGACCTAGGCTCCAATCAAGATCTGGCCCCACCTCTTCCTGGAAGTGATTAAAGGAAGTAGGGTACCTACTCTCAGGGCTGCCTGTCTTTTACTCTCTTTTCTGAGCTTTAAAGGTATCAGGCCCCTCCTCCATCTCCCTCTCACTGTAGCCCTTCCTGGCCACCGACTTTCTCTTTGGTAGGCTGACACTGGGCTGTCCATGTCTCCAGCCTCCTCTCTAGCAGTGTTTGGGGTCACTGATTGGTTGGGACCTGCTGCCTGCCCTGCTGGGCTGTTCACTGCTCCTGGGTTCTCTGCTGCCCCCTTCTGGGTAAGAGCCCTCCAGGCACTGGGTTGTTTGCAGCTTGCCCATGGGGGGTGGACAGTAGGTCAGGAATGGGAGCCTGCTCCAAACAAAGGTGTAGCCTGGGTTTTGCGTGTTTCAAAATAAACAGTATTTTCTGTTTTTGTGTGTATAAATCATCTGTAGGTATGTTTCTGTGCACTTAATAATATTCATGTTTCACAGGAGTAATAAACCTTCAGGGGATCTCTAGATTATGCCTGTGTCTCTTCCTGTTTCCATGACTCAGTCCTTCAGGCCTTTCCAGTTACTCTGAGGCTCAGACCTGCCTTGATGCTGTCGCGGAGGCCCTTCCCAAAAGCATATTTGTAAAGCTGCAGCACAGTCCACTGTACAAGTTGTGTTCTCTTTAACAGATCCCTTTATGACGGTAAGTTTATATAGCTGATCAATACAAGTAACGCTTAGCGCTGTTCATCACATTCCTTCAACTCCATCCAATGCCCATAAGGAATTCTTATCTTATCCTCTCTTACCGCAAATCCTCTGCATTTTCTGAGTATTTTCAATTCCCACTGGGTTTAGCGGGGGGGGGGGGGGGGGAGATTAAAAGGAAGACACAGAAAACCCAACCTTGAAACTGAAAAGCAAAAAATCTTTTTTGAACGTTTAATTCCATTCACTGATCTCTTTCATGTCTCTCTATACATCTCACATTAACCAAGAATGCCACATCTCCAGCAAAACACCTACCAACACTTGGACGGGGGGCAGGAGCTGGACACACATTTTGTATTTTTACTGAGCTCTGTGTAGCCTTAACCAGATGCCCAGACCCTGAACAAAACACAGAGCTTCTCTTGTTCTTCTGATTTGCGCAAGAAAGATACATCTCTGAGACGGAACCCATTTCTTTTCACACCTGTTTGGAATCTCAATGCTCCCTATAGCCACTCCACACCCTTTTCAAGGTGTAGCTAGAAGCTTGGTCCAAGGAAAATTTGGTTTCCGCCCGAACAACAAGTTTTGTTTTTAGGTTTTGAATTGGTTCTCTGTTATCATAACTGGGAATGTCTTTTGTTTTTCATTATTGTTTAATACTGCTGTTTAATATTATTTGGTACCTGCCTTAAGCACCCATTGCGGAGAGGTGAGCTGCAAATTACGTAAGTACACAGAGTTTGAGCTCTATTTATTCCTGACTGTTGTGTTAACTCTGGAATAGGCCATAGACCTCATTACCTCTCACCATGCCACTGAGATCCTATAGGATTTCAGTCTAATAGGGTTGCCAAGTCTTGAAAACTCACCGGCGGGGGGGGGGGGAGTCCTCCTCTCGCCGGGAGTTTCTTCTGGCACGCATGCTCCGTGTGCGCACCCATCAACGTTACCGGAAGTGACACAGCACACTGGGGGCATTGCCAGGGCGATGCTCTGGCAATCGCCCCAAAACTCTATGATACCATAGAGTTTTGGGGCGATTGCCAGAGCGTCGCCCTGGCAATGCCCCCAACGTGCTGCGTCACTTCTGGTGACATCATTACGTCGTCCTTGCTGGACGACGTCAGGGGTGGGGTTCCCTCCGCCGGCCAAATGCTGGCCGGCGGATCGAGAACCCCTTTAGCGGGGGATCCCCCGCCCCCCGGGCTGACTTGGCAGCCCTACGGTCTAAGGATGTCATTCACTGACACAAGCTAAGCCTTTCTTTGCAAGCTTACTGTCAAGAGGACCCTTGGCCTTACAATGTTCAGCTGAGAGTTGCTGGTCATTCCTCAGAGGGAACAGGGAGAGGTCAAAGCTATGGAGATTCCCAGAGGCTTGCTGGATAAATGACACCCCTACATTTTATCTCTTGTGAAACAGTCTTCCAAGTCCCAGTCCACATGTAACAGATCTGCAGAAAAAATGTGTAGTGGGGAAGCTTGGAAACTACTTTAACATTAGACATTGACTGGTGCATGACAAATATTGTTGTTACGTTTACTCTGAAAAAGCTGTGCAAAACCTAATTGTGAGATATGAAGCTCTCTGATCATGGGAGGATTGGATTGAATTACGGACCCCAGAAGTACAATTCTAAGCAGGGCTACACCCTTCTGAGTTCACTGAAATCCATGTTCAACTTTGCAGATTCTTTCAGCTCGTAGAAAATCATACCCTTGCTGTGCAAAGGCTACACACTCAATAGCCTGTGCATTCTACTTCCATTGTGTAGCTCAAATGGCACTTTAAGAAATACACTTTTTCTTTTACTATTTAAAATGGGGGCGATTTATATTTTCAGGTGGCTTTGAAAGTCTTTGGTCTCAAGCCAGGCAACGCTTGGCTCAGTTTAGCCCTCATTCCATGCGGTTTCGTCCAACAAAACTTGAGGTGGGTGTGGAACAAAGTCACAGGAACGAAAAGTGAAACAAAGTTTGACATGAGCTTTCTGAAATAAATAAATAAATAAAACTCACTACGTTCTGGATTTCCCACCACTTTGTGTGTACTGAGAGACTAATAATAGAGGCGTCTCTAAGACCCGTCGAGTTGTAAACTTTAAAAGCATTTGGTGGTTTTAAAAACGAACTGGAGCAGATCCTTAGCCCTCCCTGAGGTCTTTGTGTACTGACAAGGCAGAGAATAAGATCATCAGAATTGGAAATACCGATCCATTTGCCATTTCTTCCTGCTGTTTGCATACAACTTCCCCGTGATAAGGAAGAAAGCAGTAAAGCTAGATCTGCAAACCAAAATAAATGAACTAACACTTCTGTTCTGGGGCAGGGGAGAGAGAGAAGGGACATGGCTGATTCCACCTGTCCTGTGAGCATCAGTGAGGCTTTTGTTTTTAAATGCTTTCGTCACAACGGGTAACTGTGACACGCTCCAAGAAAGTCTAGGGAATGTCTGGGTTTTAACAAACATCTGAAATTTCACTTAGTAATGAAACTCTCATTTCATTATTTTCATAGCCAGCTTTTCAAACAGGCATGTATGCATGCACACACACAACCATACCTTCATATATAAATGACTTTCTAAAAATATACCACCAAAACAAAAAAAGCAGTATTTGCCAGCTGTTTTGTTTAAGGAGACCTCCCAGAAGGGTTTATAACACGATTCCTAATAGTCCACTACCTAATAGTCCACTACCTAATCGTCCACCTAATAGTCCACAAAGGATACCAGTAGAAATAATAAGCAGAGCAACGAAGTGGCAGCTTTTCTTGATAAAATGCCCCTCCCAATTAGTAAAGGTAAAGGTTTCCCTTGCTCGAAAGCCAGTTGAATACGACTCTAGGGATGCGGTGCTCATCTTTGTTTCCAAGCTGAAGAGCCAGTGCTGTCCAAAGATGTTTCCGTGGTCATCTGGCCGGCATGACTAGACGCCGAGGTGCATGGAACGCTGTTACCTTCCCACCAAAGTGGTACCTATCTATCTATTTGCAATTTCTTGCTTTCAAACTGCTAGGTTGGCAGGAGCTGGGACCAGAGACGGGAGCTCACTCCGTCATGCAGCACTCTGGTTTCGAACTGCTGAACTACCAACCTTCCAGTCTGCCATTCAGCGTCTTAACCACTTGAGCCACATGGTACGCATGAAGCTGCCTTATACTGAGTCAGGTACTTGGTTGACCAAGGTTAGTATTGTCTACACTGACTAACAATGGCTCTCAGGGGTCATGGTGGATGTCTTTTTTCACAACTCCTACCCAGGCATTGCCTGGCATTGCAGCATTGCAGGAGAAAATTAAAAAAAAAAACATACAGCCTCATGTAGTTACCAGTAGTTGATACAGGAAATGACAAGGATAGCTCTAGAAATCACTGGAAAATCTTGAACAGGGATCCCTAACGTAGGCACTATGGCATCTACCAACCCATATCCTTGCACCCAGGGGCATAGACTTTTGGAAATCCGGGGGGGGGGGGGCTCCTTAGTGTGCACGCTTTGTGCTCGCTGGAGCAATGTTCTTCCCCCCGGAAACCACCCCGCCTCCCCGGGCCCTTTCGAGGCCCGCCAGCCGCTGCTGCTGGTGCCTCTCTCCCCTCCCCCGCCACCCCTTCCCTCTCCCTCTCCAGCAGCAGCGGCCGGGCCTTGAAAGGACCTGGAGAGGCACGGCGGAAGGCGCTCCGTTTTCCCGGGGGCGGCTGAGCCCCCCCCCCCAGAAATTTCGGGGGTGGCTCAAGCCCTCAAGCCCCCCCCCCCCGTACTCTACGCTTATGCTTGCACCCACCAAATGTTTTGAGAAAGCGGATAGGGCCTGGTGGGGATTTTGCCTAAAACGACTTCTTATTGGCCACTGGAGATTTGATTGGCAGTATATATTTTTTGAAATTTTGCTTCAGCAGCAGTTGCTGCCGTTGTTTTTGGGCTAGCTGAAGATTTAAGTCCTCCAGTTCCCATGGACACTTGCCAAGGCCCATTACTAAGATTAAGGGAGTTTTGCTTGTTGTTAGTTAGCAAAATGATAACACAGGGCTGAATGGAAGAGAGGCAGCCAGAAACCAAATCCTTATAGTTTAGAAGCTATTGTACTCAAAAAGGTAAAATGAAGGTTGGGATTGAATAGATAAGTAAAATGAAATAAGATAAAATAAGATAAAATTAACTTGCAGACCTCTACATTCACTGAGTCACGATTTGGTGTTGCTTGCTTCTCACTCAACAAAACAAGATAAAAAGCAAACTGCTTCAATGGGAGACTAAAATCAGTTAAAATCAGTTAAAAACAGTTTTAAAACCAATTAAAATAATTAAAAACACTTATCTGTGACAGAGCACAATGAAAAGAATTTTTGCTCACAAGACTCCACAGCTTAGAGGGAGCATTGGTCCCAAACCACTCAAGGCCTTGAAGGTAAACACCAAAACCTTGAACGTGACTCGGTATTCCATTGGGAGCCAATATAGCTGGCACAGCACCAGTTGTATGTGTGCTGTCCATGGCATTCCTGTCAGGACTTGTGCCGCCACATTCTGGACCAGCTGGAGCTTCTGGGTCAGTCTCAAGGTCAGGCCAGCGTAGAGCAAGTTACAGTAGTCTAGTCTGGAGGTGACCGTTGCATGGATTACAGTGGCTAGGTTGGGGCACAATGGGATAGTTGTGTAGCTTGGTGTAGATGGAAAAATGCCAACCTGGCAATATTCGTGACCTGGGCCTCCATAGTTAGGGGGCATCCAAGGTCATGCCCAGACTCCTGATGGATGGTGCCAGTCCTAGTGATGCCCCATCAAGAGTGGGGAGTCTGACTTCCTGGTGAACATGACTGCTTGCTAGAAGCACTCTGTGCTTCATCTCTACCCCACTGCGGACATTTCGCGCTAAACACTGGAGTGCCTCAACTGAATTTGAAACCCTGTATAAAGTGCTCAGTGCTGGGGGGAAAGGGGTGGAATTGACAGTGCCAGCCCAGGAGGAATGAAGGAAGCTCAGTGGAACTGGCACACCCGTGAAAAAGCTGGTAGCCGAGCCAGCATTTCATTAGCCATCCACAATGGTTAGAAAATACAGATCTGGCATTTTGTAGAAGAGTTAAATTATCCTCATATATTAGCTATGATAAATTTATTATGCCATTGCCATTATATATAGACCAAAGGGACCATAAGAGGACCAAGGAACATGGATTCAGCCAGTGGACCCGACCCCTGACCCCCCGAATGCAGATGAGTCCCCATGGGACAGCACTGCAGAGTTGTTTCTGTCAAGAGAAAAAAAAAATCCTTGGGGAGTTAGATCTACAAGCCATAGGCTGTATATGAGAAGTGCTTTCTCTTTTCTATAAAATACACAGTTCATAGTTTATGAAGCAATGTCAAGCTGTTAGCCGAATTGCTTTAATTTAAACTTAGCAATTGGCAAAATACCGGGTTCTTGCCAGCTATACCAAGGTCCCACCCCTTCCGGGAGTTCCCAGTAAATAGGCAGTGAGGCTGTTGTTCAGTTTAAATGATATTTACTGAAAATATGTTTTTCAAGCATACAAAAACAGAATCTCACACACAAACACACAGGCATCAGGAAATAAAGATAGAAAATAGCACTGTTGTATTAGCAGGAGTTTCGTTGTGGGGTGATACATTACCTGTCCTGGAGATGGATCCTGGTTCCAAAATGGAGGGGTTTAGAAAGGAAGAAAAATGGGGAGCGTGTTCTGAATCGGCAGAATGGGGAGCGTGTTCTGAATCGGCAGAAACACTGGCTGCAGACTCAGAGATTTAAAGATAGAGGGAGGGTGTTGGGATAGGAAGCTGGACTCAAGAGGATATAGAAGCAGACAGGGGTCGATGGATGCTCAAGAGACCGATTGCATGCTGTGCAAGGTCTTTTATTAGGTGGTCTTTGGGGGTGGGCTGCGCAAACCACATCCCCTTGACACACCTCTCAGGTAGTCCGTCCCTTCAAACCCTATCATTGGTCAAGGTAAAAAGAGGAGGGGATGCAGAGGGATGGCCAATATTGCAAAACTATGACCTAAACAGGAACTGGCACCTGGGCAAAGTCCGATGACTCATTGGGGCCACGCTATTGTCTCTTAATGGCCCTAGCCGGCTGGCTGATGGCTTGACCATTAGTTGCCAGGTAACCTCGTTTAGCATAATCCTTGCAGGTATGTTGGAGGGGGCAGGGGTTGACCAGCGCAAAGTGACAGAAAGAAACCTTATTGCAAAAGGAGTCTTTGTCTCTGTCTTGGTGAACTATTGTGGGTGCCAGCCTCCTGGAGTGGACTGGGGCTTCTCCCAGCAATGGAGAATGCCTGTAGCCCTTACAGCACAGCAACCCAACTTCAAACTTATGCATATTAAAATCCATAAGAGCACTAGCAGTGCCTTGCTGGCCAACAAAGCAATCAAATAAAATAATGTATGGAAAAGCCCAAGCAAGCATTGCATAGCCCCTTTGCAAATTAACCTCTCCCAAGTAGGCTAGTTTATAATTTCTTTGAGTAAAATTCAGTGATTATCTTTCTACAACACAGATATTGAGGGGAAAGTCAAAGCAGTGATAATCTATCCTAGTATGGCCCCATTAGGCCAGTTCAATGAAAATTTATATGATGAGGGATTGGTTTACTTAATTTTCCATCAAATGCCATACTGTCCAAACAATCTTCGTTGGTCTCCTCTAAACTATACCCTTGATTAGTTTTAGCCATTCTATAATATGTCAATTAGAACGGGATACTGTACTCTTTCTTAGGTCTTTTCCAGGGCCAAGGACTGTTGTATTGTTGCCTATATTCCTATTTATGACAGGATCCATGATCTAACAGCAACAGAAGTCCACAACTGCAGGCGGTTGCTGTGGTCCAATTCCCCCCTAGCAATCCTTACTAGTGCTGACCCCAGGAAAGTTGATTTCTGGAGTTGCAGGACCTGCGTGACTAATAATCCCGTGGGCCAGAAGGCTGAACTGTGGAGAGGGAAGGGGACAGCTGGAAGGGATTGCTGAGAGGAAGGGAATGCAGCTAGGTGGAAAAACAAAACAGGGAAAGCCACCAATGACAATTAATTACCCCTGTTGGCATGAAACTAAAGTTCATGGGCCAAGCTTTAGCACAAGGAAAAGGCACTCGTTACTACAGATACATTATAGACAATAATGGCTTAGTAGTGATGTTCACCTCTGATTAAAGAATTTCAATGCGTGCATATTATCTAGAGAATATTTAGAAAGCTCCAGTGTTATTCATTATCATTGCCCAAGTGAAAGACCATTGAAATTTCTTTCCAGAGATGTTTTTGGAGCGGGAGGTAGGGGGCCCACATCAGATTCCAGGCTCATAATTCACCAAATTTTTATGGCAGACCACCACCCACCGAAGTCATGGCTCTTTCACTATCGCAGGAGATCTGACTCCTTACAATATTATTTCATGGTATGTGAGCTGCAGTTGTGGTAGGGGTAATGTTGACATCAGAAAACATTCTGAGGGTAATTTATTGGGAGTTCATAGCCCTTCTGGGAGTAGTAAGAGTTGCCGTGTCTCTGGGAGCTTGCTTGAGTCTTTGAAAAGCTTCTCCCTTTATCAGGAAAATGTCAGCTCAGAAGAGGGGACAGCCTTAGCACTGGCTGTTGTCCAAGCACATGTGTATAATCATTCAGGCTCCAGAGAGCCTAAGCAGGCAGCAGCTTACATGACTGTGTATATTCAGAAGTTCTCTTGTTAAGCAGCAGCCATAGAAGGAGAAAAGTCTGCTTCTCAAGGAAATTATGGGGAGTCTCACAAGTTATTGCTGATCCTTATTCTTCACACCTGCAAATACGTTTGCTAACCTCCAGGTGGGGGCTGGCAATCTCCAAGGAGCACAACTGAACGACTGGTCCCCTGGAGAAAATGGCTGCTTTGGAAGGTGGACTCTGTGACATTATACCCCACTGAATTCCCTCTTCTCCCCAAACCCCGCCCTCTCCAGACTCCAACCCCGAAATCTCTAGGAATTTCCCAACCAGGAGCTGGCAACCCTACCTGCGAATGTGAATGGTATAAGTAGTTCCCATCGCTATTAGGTAGGAAATGATGGCTTGGACTTTTAACGGGGTAGTGAAGGAGGTTCACAGAGAAAGATGCTCCTCTTGTAGTAAAGTGTGATGGTGGCTTCCTGCATAAAAGACAGGGGTCCGTTGGAGCAGGAGCGCACAGGAGCGCAGCTCCAGGAGTGAGGAGCCCAGGGGGCGGGCACAAGACCAAGCCCCGCCCCCTCCTCGGCTTCCCCGAGCAGTGCAGAGGCGCAGCACCCCAGGGAAAGCCCTGCTAGGGTCTTTATTGTTTTTAATGTTTTGTTTTAATATTGATAATTTTATCATTGTTCCTTTTATGACTGAGTGCTGCTTTTCCAGAGACTTGCTCAAGGTGGCATATACATTTTCTAAGTATACCATTTTTTATCAGGGCACATGGCACATAAGTACTGGAGAAATTTCACCAACCCTTCAGCAGCTTCCACCTTATCAGTTTGGTGTAGTGGTCAGGAGTTGGACTCTAATCTGGGAGAACCGGGTTTGATTCCCCACTCCTCCACATGCAGCTGCTGGTATGACCTTGGGCCAGTCACAAGTTCTCTCAGAGCTGTTCTCTCATGAGCAGTTTTCAAAAGACCTCTCTCAGCCCCACCTACCTCACAGGGTGTCTTGTTGTGGGGAGGGGAAGGGGAAGGGATGGGTGGTGCACATGTCCTGGGTATCTCAAGTCTACTTGAAACCTGGTGGTTTCAAGGGAGCAGGAAGAGAATGAGGGTGTGTTCTTTACGCTTATTTTTATTGCACAAAGCATTGGATGGGGAAGGGAATGGAGGAAGAGCAGGTCAGTTTCACTCACCTGTGGAGGGGAGCCTGAGGGGTGGGTGTTGCCTTCTGACACACTTCCGGTATGTTAGGGGGTGTGGCATATGCAAATAAGTTATGCCAATGAGCTCCTGCAGCTCTTTTTGTACGAAATGACCCCTGATGAAAGATATAATCTCTCTCCCTTCCTTCTGTTTGTGTGTGAATCTGGCAGCTGTGTTGCATCTGCCCAGAGCAACTATGTCACATATTATGACCATGGTGGAAAGGAAGTACAAATGCCTGAGCGCCACATAAAGATGGTTACCTCAGGAAGTGAACCTCCATTTTCTAAGAGCTGAACACCAGCTGCTGTTAGGCAACCACTGGAGGAGGATTTGTGCCTCTTCTTTCAGGCCTTCTGGGGACTTCTGTTTGGGCACTGTGGGAAACAGGATACAGGACTAGATGGACCATTGGTCTCATATAACAGGATCCTTCTTGTTCTTCAATATCCATACTAGCAGGGGTCATTTCGTAGAAAAAGAGGTGCAGGAGCTCATTAGCATAACTCATTTGCATATGCCACACCCCATAACATGCCCTGTGAGGTAGGTGGGGCTGAGAGAGGTATTTTGAGAACTGCTCATGAGAGAACAGCTCTGAGAGAACTTGTGACTGGCCCAAGGTCACACCAGCAGCTGCATGTGGAGGAGTGGGGAATCAAACCCGGTTCTCCCAGATTAGAGTCCAACTCCTGACCACTACACCAAACTGATGGGGTGGAAGCTGCTGAAGGGTTGGTGAAATTTCTCCAGTACTTATGTGCCATGTGCCCAGATAAAAAATGGTATACTTAGAAAATTTATATGCCACCTTGAGCAAGTCTCTGGAAAAGCAGCACACAGCCATAAAAGGAACAATGATAAAATTATCAATATTAAATCAAAACATTAAAAACAATAAAGACCCTAGCAGGGCTTTCCCCGGGGCGCTGTGCCTCTGCACTGCTCAGGGAAGCCGAGGAGGGGGGCGGGGCTTGGTCATATGCCCACCCCCTGGGCTTCTCACTCCTGGAGCTGCGCTCCTGTGCGCTCCTGCTCCAACGGACCCCTGCTCTTGTTGATCTTCATGCAAGAAAAACTTTGCTCACAAATATATGTAGACCCAAATATAGAGAACATTTTCCCAGCAAATTTCTTCATACATGGAATTTTTTCTGCAGACAAAGATTTGTAAAAGTCAACTAATGTCACAGCATTAAACATTTCTTTCACAGTGTGATCTGACTGTGTGTCAGTAAGTTCAAGCTGCAGCTCCTCAGGTGCTTTATCAATATCAGCAGTGATGGGATAAGAGAGCAAACTGAATTTAGGCTAAATTTTCTTGAAGTCCTGAAATCTTCTTGGCGGGCCACAAAAAACACTGTGGCCGGCCGCATGTGGCCCCCGGACCGCAATTTGCCCACCCCTGGTGTATAGGGTTGCCAAGTCTGGGTTGGAAAATACCTGGACACTTTGTGGGCAGATCCAGGAGAGGGCGGGGTTAGGGGAGGAGAGAAGCCTCAGCATGGTACAATGCCATAGAGTCCACCCTTCAAAGCAGCCATTTTCTCCAGGAGAGCTGATCTCTCTCAGCTGGAGATCAGTTGTAAAAGCGGGGGATCCCCAGGCCCCACCTGGAGGCTGGCAAACCTAATTGTGTACTGGGTTCTTGGCATTCACAAGCCGGACGACGACGTGGCAAAGAGCATACTTTATTAGAGTACACAACAAACATGCATAACCGGCCAAGATGGCCAACTATATACAGTCCCTCAGACACACCCTAAAGTCCTATTGGCGGGTTTGAATTTCCCGCCACAGTTCTTATTGGAGGGCTAGTGGTGGCCTAGGATCCTTGCCTCCTATTATTCCCTGGAGTCAAGCTCATGCAGTACGCTGCTGGTGCCATGCGGCGAACAGCGGACATAAAAGTATGGCTCTTACACTATCTTTTCCCTTACCTGTGGGCCTATCCACTATCTCCCCTTTGGGACAGCCTTGCCAAAGGGGGAGGGGGATATGTCATCTTACCTAGCTGTGGCCAGACTTTTCTCTTCCAAAGTTACTTTTTTCACATTACCTGTGGAGTGACGCTTCATTTCGCTGCAACGGGTGCTTATTTAATGCCACGGCCTCCTGCTGATCCTCCTCTGTGTATAGGAATGAGAACATCTCTATGCAGCTGTGACGAAATGGAATTTAAAGGGGCAGAGTAGAATGCCTGGAAAGTCACATGACTTAAAAAGGTGGGGGGGCCGAAGGGCTCGGAACCCACTGCTGATAGTAGGGCTGCCAAGTCCCCCCATAGGGCGGGGGAAACACTGATTTTTAGTGCTTATCTCCCGCTTTTCCAAAGTTGGCCACCGGGGGGACAAAATGGCTGCCTTAAAAGGGAAATGTCTGCAGAGAGCCTGCCCTGCAGTAAAAAGCCTCGCCAGACATTTCCCCTTTAAGAAGTCAGCAAGAGAGCTTCTTCCACACCAAGAGAGGTCCGCCCAGAGATTAAGGAGGGACTGAAGGAGCTGCTTTTGCATGTGGCTGGCAAGGTGAGTTTCTCTTCCAGCTCTTTTCATTCTCTCTCCCTCTTTCTTTTTTCTGTCTGTCTGTCTGTCTGTCTGTCTCTCTCTGTCCCCATCCAGCAGAGGTCTATCAGTGGCTATTATAGCCACAAGGTCTAAATGGAACCCTTTGTCTGGGGCAGTGAAGCTCTGCATTCTTGGTGCTTGGGGGGCAACAGTGGGAGGGCTTCTGGAGTTCTGGCCCCGCTGCTGGACCTCCTGAGGGCACCTGGTATTTTTGGCCACTGTTGTGACACAGAGTGTTGTACTGGATGGGCTGTACTGGATGGGCCGATCCACTGTGGCTTCTCTCCTGTTCTTATGATATGAAAATCATATTTAGCACTTGTGTAGCACTTAGTGCTTCATATTCTGCCGAGATGAGGAAGGATTCAGTAGGGCTGTTGCTCAGTGATAGAGCATCTGCTTGACATGCAGGAGGTATCAGCCTCTTCAGCTAAAAAAGGATCAGGTAATAGATGATATTAAAGATCTCAGCCTGAGACCCTGGAGAGCCACTACCAGTCTGAGTAGTCAATACTGACCTTGATGGACCAATGGCCTGATTCAGTATTAGGAAACTTCATGAGTTCATGTGTCAGCATGTGGAAGCAACATCACAGGATGTGACATCACAAAATGAGGTCACTTCCTTTCTCCTGGCTCCACCCCCAAAGTCTCCTGGCTCCACCCCCAAAGTCCCCAGATATTTCCCAAGTTGGACTTGGCAGCCCTAGCTGATAGACAGAGAACTGTCGGAGGGGTCAGTTAGGAAGGGACAGTCAGAGAACCACGAGGGGGAGAGGGAGTCCAGCCGGGGACGTCCGAGAGAGCAGAAGGGCAGTCGGTGTCCCTCGGTGCTCTGTGGGTGCGAACAGCGTGTGAACGCTCAGTGAGAAGAGCGAAGGTGTCTGACTTGCCAGAGTGGGAGCAGACAAGTGAACTTGAGAACACACACAAACGCTATTCAGTACTGTCAACCAAAGGATCCTGACTGAAAGGGAGATTAGGGAGGCTGAGGGGCAGGACGGTCAAGAGCCCACGGGGGCTAGTGTGAGACCGGGGTGCCAAGCCAAGAAACTGGACATCTCCACGCAGCAGGACAGGAGGGGGAAGTCTGAGTGTTTAGCGAGTGGGTGCAAAGTGTATCACAACATACCATCTGCAACAAAGTAACCACGAGTCTGTAAAACAGTCAAGCTTAATGTGACATCAGGAACAGTAACATCGTGACAATATAAGCAATCTCCGCAGTATCCCCCCACTTATACTCAATGGTACCAATAAAGTTGTATTCAGTAAAAGAAAAGCTGTGGTGCCTTTTGAAAAGGGATTTCAGACCAAAGTACACAGGGTCCCAAATATTACATCAGCTACAAAACGCAGAGACCAAATATCAACAAACCCCGAAGAGACTATATTGTAAAACTGTATCTCCTTTAATTGGAGGACACTGGTCAGCGGGTTTATTATTATTTAGAGAGAGGCTGATCCAGGTTACCTCAGGGACCCCGTCACCCAAAGTCAGACAGGAGATCCACTCGCTCGCTGTCGGTCAGAGTTAGGGGACTGGTTGGTAAATAGGTGAGGGGTCGACCAAGTTATAACAGCCTATTGCTTTCCCAGAAACAAGGATCCTCTGCCAAAGTTTTTGTTCAAGGGGATGGCTTCATTGCATCAAGCATCTTCGTGACTCTGTAACCTAGAAGAAAAACCTTTCCCCAATGCATCTGGTTTTATTTTTTCCAGCACTGCGTTGCAAGGATATAGGTAAGGTTTTCCAGCACTGCGTTGCAAGGATATAGGTGATTTTCCAGCACTGCATTGCAAGGATATAGGTAAGGTTAGAGATGGACCTGGAATCACTTACAACGCAACTCCCGTTTACTGGCATTGTGAATACAGGCAATGCCGGGCAGCTTCAGGTGTTATGGAGAAGAATCATAAGCGCAAACCCACAACTCCTTGCCCACAACTCCTTGCCCTTTGAAAAGTTGTGTATAGGAAGCTCAGCCCTCCCTTGGCAGACCCCTCAGTCACAGTCAAAGGTCCATCCCAGAATCCTCTTCAGACATGAGCAAGAGGCAGTGGCACCCAGCAGCCAGAATGAGGGGTCCAAGGAGGAGGAATGGAGAGTAGTGCTATGTCCAAGTGAGAAAGTCGGGCTATAAATGTTGCTAATAAACATTGATGATGATGTTGGCAATAGTAACAATAACAATAATAATACATCCCTTTTAAAGCCTGAGCTGGCAGAGGTTGAGGGGTGAGCTCTTCAGATAGGTGAGTGCCCTGGGAAGGAAAGAGAGAGTCCTCTTACAACTTGGACCCCCTTCTTATATGAGGACTAAGCCAGATCTGGGAGGGGCTGTGGCTCAGTGGAAGAGCTTCTGCTTTGCATGCAGGAAGTCCCAGGTTCGATCCCTGACATCTGATTAAAAGGAGCAGGCAGTAGGTGGTGTGAAAGACCTCCATCTGAGACCTGGAGAGATCCACTACTAGTCTGAGTAGACAGGCGTGACTTTGATGGACCAGAGGTCTGATTCATCTGTGTTCATCTGGTGGGAGAAAGTCCTCAGCTCAAAATCCCAATTTGTACTTTTGTATTCCACCTTCTATTGCTGAAACAGCACTTAGAGCAGCTTTCGTATTCAGCTGATAGTACTTCTCCCTAACATCCAAAGGGAACTTGAGAACCTCCCCTCCCGCTTCCATTTTCAAATGAGCAAGTTCCCATTACAGTGCTGTTTTTGGACACTTCCAACATGCACTTCCAACATGCATACAGCGAGTCACTGTTAAGGTTTCGGAGCAGAGAAAAACCTTCACTGCTACAGAGCACTACCACATCAATCTGGCCAGGGGTCATTTCGTAGAAAAAGAGGTGCAGGAGCTCATTAGCATAACTCATTAGCATAACTCATTAGCATAACATTTGCATATGCTACATCACCAGAAGTATGTCAGAAGGCAAGAAAGAATGGAGAGAGAGAGAGAGAGAGAGAGAGAGAAAGAGCTGGCAGAGAGGGGAGAGCTACTAATCCAGGCCTCAGAAATACCACTATTCTGGGAGGACAGCTTCAGTGGTGGCTGAAGCCTTCAGAAGGCTGGTCAGAGGAACAAGCACCTTTCCAGGGGATGGGGTCATTTTGCTGCAGTCACAACACAAGCAGGCATTCCCCAACCAACTCCCGGAGCTGCGCTCCCCCGAGCTCCGGCTCAAAATGACCCCTGAACCTGGCCCTCTCCCCATAATCTCCTCAAAATCATCCATTGTGAATTTGCTGTGGAATAGTCTTAACATTTGCCGAGTGTTTAAGGGTTCAACACTTTGCTCCATGTATTTGCTGTGTGACATCAGCTTTTGACAGTATCTGACAGCTGGCATCCAAATTAGCATTTGATAGTATACGATATAGCAGTTGTTATTTTCATTTGACAATATTTAGCAGCTGACAGGCAAGAGGTCAGCATTTGACAGCGTCAGACATGCAGCAATCAATATTTGACGGTATCTGACAGAGGGTATCTGGAAGAGAGGAGCTTACTGGAGCTGAATTTAATATATTTTATGCACATTTCTGCCATTCAGTCAGAAGAGGCGCATTTAAAATTCTCATGTCAAATTTTGGTTTCAGAACTTGGCTAGTGAGTCCCATAGTCAAATTCGGAGATTGAAATCCAAGATGTGAATATGATCTGAGCAATATTTTTAACATTGATGTGCAGGCAAGAAAAGCCGGAGACAGAATCTGGGAAACCTTGCTTAATGTGAAGGATGCTGGCTTCCCCTTTCAACACAGTTAAAGCTGTGGGATGCTTTCTCAACGCACCTTAGTCTCTGTTTGCTCATTTCCTGGGACTTTCCCAACATAAAGGTTGTGGTTAGTCTACTGGATGGAATCTAAAGAGACAGGGCAAGGACTGAGGATGGGGGAGGGGAAAAGGAGAAGCTTGGAGGCAGGGAGGGGCACTGCATCCAATCTCTTATCTAAAGCACGGCTTCAAATGTACATTAGTAAATGGAAACTGCTTGGAAGGGAGTTATTATCCAATAGCTTCCAAGTGGCACCCAGATGGGGGTAATGCACACATTAATTTATACTTTGGACATGGATAGTACAGTAGATTCTCCCTGGTTTTTCAATATGTAATAAAATCAACATACGATGACAATAATCAGGGGTCATTTCATAGAAAAAGAGGTGCAGGAGCTCATTAGCATAACTCATTTGCATAACTCATTTGCATATGCCACACCCCCTAACATACCGGCAGTGTGTCAGAAGGCAACACCCACCCCTCAGGCTCCCCTCCACAGGTGAGTGAAACTGACCTGCTCTTCCTCCATTCCCTTCCCCATCCAATACTCTGTGCAATAAAAATAAGTGTAAAGAACACACCCTCATTCTCTTCCTGCTCCCTTGAAACCATCAGGTTTCAAGTAGACTTGAGATACCCAGGACATGTGCACCACCCATCCCTTTCCCTTCCCCTCCCCACAACAAGACACCCTGTGAGGTAGGTGGGGCTGAGAGAGGTCTTTGGAGAACTGCTCATGAGAGAACTTGTGACTGGCCCAAGGTCACACCAGCAGCTGCATGTGGAGGAGTGGGGAATCAAACCCGGTTCTCCCAGGTTAGAGTCCAACTCCTGACCACTACACCAAACTGATGGGGTGGAAGCTGCTGAAGGGTTGGTGAAATTTCTCCAGTACTTATGTGCCATGTGCCCAGATAAAAAATAGTATGATTAGAAAATTTATATGCCACCTTGAGCAAGTCTCTGGAAAAGCAGCACACAGTCATAAAAGGAACAATGATAAAATTATCAATATTAAAACAAAACATTAAAAACAATAAAGACCCTAGCAGGGCTTTCCCCGGGGCGCTGCGCCTCTGCACTGCTCGGGGAAGCCGAGGAGGGGGCGGGGCTTGGTCATGTGCCCGCCCCCTGGGCTCCTCACTCCCGGAGCTGCGCTCCTGTGCGCTCCCGCTCCAACGGACCCCTGACAATAATAATAACATAATAACAATAACAATTTAACAAATCAAATCTACTTTCTTACTATTTCTTGGTAATGTTACTCATATTACTATATAAACATTACAACAGTCATTAGACGATAAATTTGCAATTTATAGAATCAAGTAGTCCTTAACAATATAATTCTTTGGGAATTCTCCGGCCACGCCCACACTGCCACTTTTGTCGCTCATTTCTCCCTACTGCTTAAGGTTCTCCCACCCCACCATATGTTTTGCTCTCTCTAGTAGTCCCAGAGGGAGCAAAACACATGTGGAAAAGGGGTGGGGACCCAAAGCAATAGGGAGAAATGAGTGAGAAAAGTGACAGGGTGGATGTGGCCTGTTTCAAAAGCAACATAAACCTGCACCAATGAGATCAGGTTGTTATGATAGAAATTATTCCATTCCATTTTCTCCATGACACATGATTCTCAAAGTGGTCCTTGTAGTTGGATAGATTTCACACATCTGTTACACCTGAGGATGTTTTATCTTGCATTATTTTCGCTCATCAATGGAGGGTGGGGGGGAGTGCATTAACAGAAGAAGGGTTTGGGCCTGTAAGAATTGTTTCTCAACGCCTCCCAGAATTATTTCTCAGCCTGTGTCCATCTCTTTTAGTGTGGATCAGCAAACCCCAGCCTTGTATTTCACGTGGTAAAACAGCTGTTTCATAATTACATGATTGAGCTGATGATTGAACTGACTGGGAACAAAAAGCCAAGACTGCCACTTCTGAAAATCCTTTCTACTCCCTCAAATGAAATTTAGTTGAAGGTTAGTATAGAGCAGGGGTGGCCAACCTGTGGCTCGGGAGCCACATGCGGCTCTTTCACACATATTGTGCAGCTCCTGGCAGGGCGGCTGGGGAAGCAAAGGGGAGGCATGCTTTTTCTCTCTTTCTCCCTTCCTTCCTTCCTTCCCTCCTCCCTCCCATCTATTTGCTTTCCTAGTTTCTCTCTCTCTCTTTCTTTCCACTTCTTTAATTCTTTCTTTCCATCTCTCTCTTTTTCTCTCTCTCTCTCAATATCATTAGCAAACAAGTAATATCATTATCAATAACCGGTTTTCCTTGTTTGTTTTTATTTTTGGCAGTCCCATTTAACGTTAATAAAAAGCAAATTTGCATATTTTTAAAAATAAAAACATGTGTGTGATATTTGTTCCTGTCTTGCGGCTCTCAGACATCTGACGTTTATTCTATGTGGCTCTTACGTTAAGCAAGGTTGGCCACCCCTGGTATAGAGATTTGGAAGTAAGCTTTAGGAACAGTTTCCCCAAGAGATGACTTTTTAAAATCTCCTTGTGTTCCTTTAAATTTCTTTATCTTATAACTGGGGGAAGCCGAAGCAGTAATGGGAGTATGCTGGTCTTTTGAGAAGGAGATGCCTGTAGGGTTTTCTACCATCTGGTCTCAGCAACCTTTGTGGAACCCCTGATTCCTATATCCTCCTGTGTAAATTACCCAGACAATCAGCATGCTTTGGAGAGGATGTCATGAGAGTCATCTCAGCCCAGCCTTGGTCTATCAGTGCCACATAGAGGAGGAGGAGGAGACTGGATTTATACCCTGCCCTTCACTACCCAAAGGAGTCTCGGAACAGCTTACAATCCCCTTTCCTTCCTCTCCCCACAATAGACACCCTGTGAGGTAGGTGGGGCTGAGAGAGCTCTGAGAGAACTGTGACTGACCCAAGCTCACCCAGCTGGCTATATATGGAAGAGTGGGGAATCAGACCCAGGCCGAGGACAGACTGGCAATCTGGAGCGGGAGGAATCTGGAGGCAAAAGCTGCGGGGGGAAAATCCCCCGGGGCTGGCCGTTCACACTGGCCGTTCACACTGGCAAGGATGCTGTTATGGAGCGTTCAGACTGCTGTGGAGTGGCCCCGGGTGGGCTGGCCTCCGCAGCTTGTGGCAGGGCTGTTTCGGCAATGTGCGCATGAGCACATGAGCCGCCTCCTCTTGAATCTCACCTTATTCCGGTTCACACTGCCTGAAAGCAGGAGGCATGCGGAAGACGGCCCCTGGACACCTGTTTCTCCTGGTGTCCTTCTACAGCGAGAGGAAACCGGCTTCAAAGCGTGTAAGTGCGGAAGGGAGCCGAGGGACAGCTGCGGATGTCTGAACGGGCTCCCTTCCCTCGCTTCCCAAGCGGAGCTCTCCCGGGGCAGATTGCCAGTCTGTCCTCAGCCCCAGTTCTCCAGATTAGAGTCCACTGCTCTTAACCACTATGCCAAGGTCCTTGTGCATTTCAACAGGTAATGTTAGTTACAGTTACAGTATTATCCTATCAAGTTAGTTACAGTATCTTCTTACCGAGTGGTGAAGATTCTACCACACATCCGGTGTTTAGTGGATGTCCAGTCCTGCTGGTTGTATTGATTTATGTGGGGTAAGCTGCTTTGAGTGTCAACAGGAGTGGATAAAGCAGAAAGAGGTTTGGATAAAGACCAGGGGGCTGTTCCAGATGGGGAGAGTAGTAGTACAGAAATACAGAGATGGGGTGCTGTGCTGCGTATGTGACAGGAATCTTGTTAGTGGAATTTTATTGCTTCTCGCAACTGGGCTAGCTTTCTTGAAACCTAAAAGAAGGATTCAGAGAGCTGGCTGTTATCTCTAAAGCCTTGACAGTGCAGTCTCAAGCAGATTTGCACCCTTCTCCCAAATGAGCCTTCCTGATAACTGAATGAGGCCACACTTTGTGTCCCCCTCTCCCAAGGAAAAGATGGAAGTATGGACTACATCATTTTCTGTTACGCTCTCCCTCCCAGCTATGAAATCCCTTACTAAGAAAATATTTTTTGGGGGAGTGGGGGTAGCCCTGTTATTTTGTTGCAACAAAAACAGAAATAGTATGCCACCTTAATGCTGAACAGCATGAGCTCTAATCAGATCTATTCATCTGGGGAAGTGGGGTCTGTGGTGCAAAAAAAAAAAGTTGCCAAGAGAAATCCATCCAATGCCACCTCTTGCTTAGGTTGGCAATAAAGGTTTGAACATTCTTCTAAGCATATGAGAACACAAGAATGGTGCTGAGTGATGCTATAGAATTTGTATATATAAAGAGCTGGCTACTACTCTTTATTGCTGCTTCCATGCAGTTATGGCTGTTTTGGAATTTATTGTTTATTTGTATGACTTTTCATTACTTGGACTGTTGGAAAGGCACACTATAAATTTAAACATGAAATTTACAATGAAACCTTGGCATTATTGCTTTCTGAGTGCAAAACTGTAACAGGCCTCCATAGAACATTTTAAAGAATCAAATGAGAGAACGGATCTACCTACACAGATATATCTTGACATGATTAAATCAATGTACTGTACATGAGTAAAACCATGTTTTAAGAACATTAAGACAAGCTCATGATTTGAGAACTGGTTTATTTTTCATTGTTTTTTCTCCCTTGCTATTGGCTCAGATCCTGTAAAATGCCCGCAGCAATTCAAGGAGACTGTCTACAACAGAATGTTCATAAACAGTACAGGCTTCATTGGAAAGTGAAAGGTCATTTTAGAGTGGTTCCACATTATTCAAATGCAGTGTTCATCATCACCAGTTCACTATTACTATTTCTCCATCACAGTCCCATTTTTAGAAGTTGTTTGTTGCATTCTTTTTTTTCTTTTTCTTTTGCAGAACAGGAGTGCAATCTTGTATTGTGCAGGTGTTTTTTGCTATTTCACCAGACTCTCCAGATGACAGGTGTTTTAGTATGTTAGAATATGATTCCAGCTGTCGACTTCCAATCTGCTTGTTGGATCTGTGGATACTGAAATCTAGAGACCGGAGCCATGAATAGATAAGACAAACCTGTCTATGAGAAAAGCTCCAGATATGCAGAAAAAACTGAAATCTAAAACCCCCCCAAAACAAAATATATTTGGGAGCTAAAAAAAATCCCAAATAAAAGAAGCCCCTGTACATTTAAGAAAGGAGATATCAGTGGCCACTCTGGGGTTGCGAGGCAACCACAACAATATTGCCAGCCTTCAAACTGTGGTTTTCACCAGTAAAAGGTAGTGGGAGGAACCCTTCCAGGTCTACTTCGGCCTCCGGGTCCAACCCTGCTCCCCTCCTTCCTGCACTGGAGGGAGGACTCATCTGTGCCGGGCCCAGCATCAGCCACCGGGCCGCTTGCTACCATGCAATTTGTGCAGCTCATTCAGGTGCAGTAGTGGCTACTAGATGACTTGATGGTATACAACTTGCCTGGGACCAGTGACAGCCTCCATATAACTTGCACAACTTAATCGGGCCGGACAGTGGCCATCACACAGCTCACCTGAGCAACTTGCTACGGCATGACTTTTGCAACTTGGCCTTTTTCCAGGAAAAGCCTGCTGGGCCGAGGGAAGGAGGGAAAGCTGAGAGCCACTGTGGTACAGTGGTCCGAGGGTAGGGTTACCAGGCCCAGCCTGGCAACACCTGGGAGAAGGGGGCGGGGGGACGAGGGAGCAGCCATTGGTTTTTGGCAATTCCTAGACGGGGTGAGATAACTTCCATGTTGATAAGTATTGGAATCGGGAGTCCATGGAATAGTGAAACAGCTAGATCTTTATTGCTGGTCCGGATGAAGCATACAACCCAGGGCTCTGAGCCCTCCTTTTATGCTGGTCAGGGACAATCCCCTGACCTCGCCCAACTGGCCTGATAGGCTATTAGAAGTCTATTTACATCTCATAGGTTCCCTGGGAGAAACCTAGGTACATGATTGGTGGCCGGTTCGAATCCACCTGGCCTTTGTTCTACCTGGCTGAAGCTCAGGTAGTTTCTTGGCCATGTGCTCTGGCCATGCTCTGGCCATGTGCTCTGGCCATGCGGTCACAATTAAGAGAGCACATGGCGACCGCATGGTCAATACATAACACATGTTTTCCCCAGAAGTGACAGTTAACGCTGTTGGCCCAATGGCCCATTTAAAAAAGTTTTGCTCCTGCACCACTCAGAGTGGATGAGGGAAAGAGGAGCCAAAAGCAGGAAACTGCCACCCCCGCTAGGAAGTTGGCAACCCTAGATTAGGATATGGAGGCCCAGGTTCAAATCCCCGCTCAGCCATGGAAGCTTGTTGGATGACAACCTTCCAGGGATGTTCTGAGGATAAAATGGAGCAGAGGAAAATGATAAAAGCTGCTTGGGTCCCTATTGGGGGAAATGGTGGGGTATAAATGAAGTAAATAAATAAGAATAAAGCTGAAGACTGGAAGATTAGATAAAAGAAAGGTTGGTTGGGGAATGGAAAGGAGAATAGAAAGCAGAGGAAAGAGAGAGTCTACGGGGGCTGACAGGATGAAAGAAAGAAGACACTGTGTAGGGAAGGGGATATGGTGGGAAATGTAGTGATCCTTCAAGTCTCACCTTCTTGTTGCTTCAAATAAGTGGCAAAATGGCTGTAAAGTTTCTGTGAATGGTTAATTTGTATGCACCACTTTCTTACACTGTAACTTGGTAAGAAACTAAAATTTTACCACAGCCAGGGCTGCAGCATTACTTTGTGGCCTGCTCACCATGCTTCTGAAAACTAAGCCTTTCGTACTCTACCATAGAGTATCACCAAAGAGAAGGGAGAATACACACCTAAACTCCCTGAAATTATAGGAGTATGTCATGTAGCATTAATCAGCTCAAACATAAAAGAATGAAGGTATGCTCTGCCAATGTCAGTAAAGCCAGTTTGGTGTAGTGGTTAAGTGCCCAGACTCTAATCTGGGAGAACCGGGTTTGATTCCCCACTCCTCCACTTGTACTTGCTGGATGACCTTGGGCAAACCATAGCTCTATACCAGCTGTTCTTTCAAGGACAATTGTCTCAGAGCTCTCTCAGCCCCACCTACCTCACAGGGTGTCTGTTGTGGGGAGGGGAAGGGAAAGGAGTTTGTAAACCGCTCTCCCTTGGGGAGTGGAGGGCGGGGTATAAATCCAATCTCTTCTTCTTCTTCTTCTTCTAAATGAAAAAGAAGCAGATTCGTGATCCTAATGTAACCAACTTCTCCGTGTGGATGGGGAAATGCAGGAGGTGAATGATTCCAGTGGTGCAATATGCACTAATTTATGGATCCTCCATTCGAACTCTGGATGCTGCTAATGATGGGCCGGGAATGATTTGATGGTGCGTATCAGCCCCAGTGTTGAAAATGCCAGTACTTATGGGCAAGATACTGATACTGTGTGTACAATACTGAAAGGAAGTAGAATCAGAGACAAGAATGCTAGAGGAAGAAAGGAGGTAGAGGACTGGGAAGAAGCTCCAGAAACAAGGTGGCTGGTAGAAGGGAAATAAAGTTAAAAAACAAAGGAAGTAAAGGAAGGGGAGGGTGGAGGCTTAAGGAAAGGAAGGGCAGAGGAGGCATAGAGTTCAGGAAGGGACTACAGGAAAATGCTGGAAGGGGCTGTTTACTTAGGAGAATGGGAGAATGTGGATTTGCAAGCCAAAGAGGTTAGGAGAGCTGCTTGCAGGGCTGCCAAGTGCCGGCAACTTACCGGTGGTGGTGGGGGAGTTGTTCTCCCCCTGGGAGCTCTTCTGGCACGTGCGCTTTTGCGCACGCGCTGGTGATGTAATGACATCACCCAGAGGTGACATCATCACGTTAGGGGCGTTGCCAGGGCAACGCCCCCAATGTGATGATGTCACCTCCGGGTGACGTCATTACACGGGGGAAGTCGTCCTCACCGGACGACTTCTGGGGCGGGGTTCCCCCCGCCGGCCGAATGCCGGCCGGCGGATCGGGAACCCCTATAGCGGGGGATTCCCTGCCCCCCAGGCTGACTTGGCAGCCCAACTGCTTGTTTTATTGTGATCTAGACTAACATATCAAACCTTTGCCTGCAGATCTCTAATAAATGACAATAATAGTGATTAAGCTGGTCTACTCCCACAGTAATGCTCACAGTAGCTACTGTTTCCCTCTGCCTATGTAAAATAACTTATTCACGGTCCTTCTCATTTCGTTGTGCCCAGGGCTATTTTGGGGCAGGAACGCACAAGAACGGAGTTCCAGCTGGCTTCTGAGTTGGCCAGGCCTACAGCCTCCCCCCCTGCCGGTTCCCCAGGTATCTCACAAGCCACAGGGCACCTGGGGAAGCCAAGCCAATCCAGGGAGGGAAGGCAGTTTAAACTGCCTCCCCTCCTCGGGTTCCCCAGACGCCCCACAGCTGAGAGGCACCTGGGGAAGCTGATCCTGAGAGGGAGCTGCACTGTCAGGGGTGTGACCTAATATGCTAATGAGTTTCTGCTGTTGGGCATGGCCTGTTATGCTAATGAGTTCCTGCTGGGCTTTTTCTACAAAAAAAGCCCTGCTTGTGCCTAACAGAAGTTGCACATTACACACCACCAGCAACTTTTCTTGGTGTGGGTTGAGTCAAGTGGCAGTGAGCAGTGCCACAGGTTCTGCTCATGGTGATCCAGTCAGATGATGCCTCAGGCTCCTGCTAGCATAGAAAAGAACCTTCTTCTGCCACAAGCAAGGCATCAGATTCCATTCCTGCCAGTTTGGGGAGGTCAATCAAAAATAAATGGGAACATGTTAAAGTACACTTGAGGGCTTTGGAGCACTTTGCAAAGTTTGTTCCTGGGCCATGTTGAATTGAGATCTGCTTAAGTAATGTTTCTACTCTGTCAAACTAGACTGACAAAGAGAAAAAAAACCCAACATATAACCATGCTGGTCATTTCAAAGTTCTTAAATTACTTTCCTTTGTAAACCCAGGTCTCTCTCTCCCCCTCTCCCCCCCCCCTTTCTCACACACACATGCATGCACACAAAGTCCTCTTTATTAAGAGAATATCAGACAACATGCTGTATAGACCAGGAGTCATTTCATAGAAAAAGAAGTGCAGGAGCTCATTAGCATACCTATTAGCATAACTCATTAGCATATATCACACCCCCTGACATCACCAGAAGTGTGTCAGAAAGGGAAGCAAAAGGAGGGCATCTTCTTTTTTTCTTTTCTTTTTTTTTTTAACATTAAACACCTTTTATTTGATTATTACAGGCAGTCCAAACCCATTGTTTTGGTGAATCACAATCATCTAAATATTGATATTTCTTTTTTTTTTTTGAACAGTTTTTTATTTTAGATCAATTAACCACCAATTAACCATCCGTATATACGTCACTACCTTAGTAACAATCGAGTTCTATATTACTACAACATCTCCTTCACCAATGTATATAAGTATATTAGATATTTCCAAAAGATAAATGGAGACAAAAAGGAAAACAAAGCAAATACTAATGTTATTTAAGCATTCTTAATATGTACCTTCTTCTAATTTGTTATTATATGTATACACCTTTTATCTATTATTATTTATGTCTTCACTATCTTTATTAAAATAAAGATTTTATTTGAATCTTTCTACTGAGTCATTATTTTATTTTTATACCAATCGTAAAATTTTGACCATTTTTCCTTCATTATTTTAATCTTTTTCATTTTTAGTGACTGGCTTAATTTTTCGGCTTCAGCCAAATCCATTAGTTTGAGTGTTACCTCCTCCATTTTGGGACTATTTTTAAGTTTCCAGCTTTTAGCCCATACAATTCGTGCAGCTGTTATAATATAAATTATGAAAATTTTTTCCGCTTTATCTAGATTTTCCGGGAGCATATTTAATAAGAAGCTTTCAGGTACCAATGGTAATTCTATATCCAAAATTTCCTGAATCATTTTTGATATTTTCCTCCAATACTCTTGTACTCTTGGGCATTTCCACCACATATGAAAAAGCGTTCCTATACTTTTCTCACATTTCCAACATGAGTTTGAGATGTTTACATAACATTTAGCCATCCTGTCTGGAGTCCAGTGCCACCTATAAAACATTTTATATAGGTTTTCTTTATACGAGACAGCACTTGTATATTTCAACGTCTTCCATATCTTAGACCATTCATCCAAATCTATGGAGTAACCAAAATCCTTCATCCAGGATACCATTACATGTTTAACCATCTCATTGTGCATCTCTTCCATTAATAGGAATCCATAAACTTTTTAAATATTTTTTATATGTGTGGATAGCCATACCTTATCTAATTGATCATTTTTCTTTTCTAGGAATCCAATTTTCTTATCTTGGTCATATACCGAATGTAATTGGGCCTTTTCCCACCAAGAGAGTTCTATTTTATCTAAGATTTTCAACGTTATTTCATCTTTTAAAATGTTATCCTTATTTAGGAGGGCATCTTCAAAAGCCTCTCCTTCCCTTCCCCAGCTGGCCTGCCAAGGCAGGGCGGGGGGATCGAAGCAAGAAGGGCCCCACTGAATACAATGGAAAGATCGTGCCGCTGCTGCCACGCAACTCTAAGCAGAAGGGGTTTAAACTTTAAACCCCTTCTTGCTTCGCTTCCTCTACAGGCCCACTGGGAGCTGGGGGAGGGGCTTGCCATCACTGCCATTTGTGCCCACTAGGGGTGTGCAAATAAAAAATTTTTTGGCCCGATCAGGTCGCATCTGTTCCAGCTGCCGAATGACCCCCCCACATGTCAGTTTTGGCAATGCAAGCCAATTCGGGAGTCATTGGGCAGGCCGAATGTCAGTTTCAGCCCCATTATATCCTATGGGCCATTGAAATCAATGGCAAAAACTCATAGGGTATATGAGGGGCTGGATGAGAGGGGGTTTGAGGGCGAGGCTCCAAACTGCAGGGTAGCTGCTGGGGCCTCTCCCTGAAATACCCACCAAGTTTCAAGAAGATTGGACCACAGGGTACAATTCTACAGGCCCCCAAACAGGTTGCCCATCCCCTCCATTGTTCTCTATGGTGGGAAAAAAATGTTACTTTTTCCCCACCATAGAGAACAATGGAGGGAATGGGGGCAACCTGTTTTGGGGCCCGTAGAATTGGACCACCTACTTCAATCTTCTTGAAACTTGGTGAGTATTTGGGGGAGAGGCTCCAGCAGCTACCCTGTAAGTTGGAGGCTCTCCCTCAAACCCCCTCCCTCCAGCCGCTTTTAAAGCCACCACCAAATTTTGGTGGCAATTCAGTGGCAGGCCAAATCAGATCAGGGAATCTGATTCGGCCCGGGGCTGCCCTAGTGCCCACTCCTGGGCTGGCGGAGCGCCACTCTGCCTTGTTCCGGCTCCAAATGACCCCTGGAATAGACTGATGTTCTTTTTAAATTTTGTACACTGAGGGGCTGATTTCTAAAGTGAAAAGCTATGTATGACCTCATTGGTATATCAGTGTTGCCTAGTAGTGGATAAGGAACAGGAAAACTGGGTTCAAATTCCTCCTTAGTGAAGTTCAGTAAGTAACCTTGAGCAAGGCACACTCTCTCACTTGAATCCACATTACAGGATTGTTCTCAGGGTAAAATGAAGGACAGAACAACTGTAGCTTTGATCCACTAGTCATTTTCACAGATGGAAGAATACAAATGCATCTCTCTTCTCCCCATTGCAGCCCCAAATTCCACCCAAAACACTGTTCCTGGGGGAAGACCCCAGGAACAGAATGAAAAGTGATTCAGAGGCTTGCAGCAGCAGATTTCTGCCAACTACACAAACGTATCTTTGCAAAAAAAAGTATTTCAATAACAGTATTTCAAAAGTATTTCTATACTTGTGGCTAATAGCCACTGATGGACCTCTGCTCCATATGTTTATCTAATTCCCTCTTGAAGCCGCCCATGCTTGCAGCCGCCGCCACTTCCTGTGGCAGTGAATTCCACGTGTTCATCACTCTTTGGGTGAAGAAGTCCTTCCTTTTATCTGTTCTAACCTGACTGCTCAGCAATTTCATGGAGTGCCCATGAGTTCTTGTATTGTGAGAAAGGGAGAAAAGTACTTCTTTCTCTACCTGCTCTATCCCATGTATATATATTTATAAAAGAAAGTCCCCTCACCATAAAATCAACATCCAGGCCAAACCGCTGGACCTAGAAACACTAAATTCAGGGAGAGCACTCCTACCATGGCGTAGGTGTTCATTAAGCAGGGATTTTTAGAAATTTGACCCCTAAGTGGGTCAAAAGGGGTAAAATGTGCTCCCCCATTGATTCCTATGTGGCTGCCTCCTTGCACTCCCCCACTCTCTGATTGGTTAGTTGCAGAGCTCAGTGTTCTGAGGTAAAAAAAGCAGTTACAGGAAACTGCACAGAGCTAATGACAGTTGAGGAAATCAGGAATGGCCAACAACCACCTGTGAGGTGCAGTGATGCTGCTGGCCCAGCCTCTCTGATGGCTTCCAACACACTCCCCCCCAACTCGAACACCTAACAGGTGGCTGTCTGTCAGGTGCAGCAGTGGTTGCAGAGTGCTTAAAGCCATGAGGGAGCCCACCCCAGCAGTAATGCCTTAGTGATTCTGCCAGCCCAGCCTCCACAGTGGCTTCTAATACTCCTCCCCACTTCTACACTGGACAGGCCACTTCTTAAATGTAACATAAATGAGAAGAAATTTTGTAAAAAGAGGGGGGTATACCCTCCCCCCAGCTCAATTTCCAGGCCAAACCCCTACACCAAGAAACCCAAAATACAAGGAGGGCATTCCTTCCATGATGTCAACCCCCATTACGAAGAGATTTCTGAGAAAAACAACCCCTAAGTGGGTAAAAGGGGGGCAAAATGTGTTCCCCAAACTGTTTTCCATGTGCCTGGCAGGCTGTTGCCTCCCCCCCCTTCTGACTGGTCAACTGTGAAGCTCAGAGCTCTGAGGTAAAACCTGCCTGCTTGCACCCACCTCCCTCTGATTGCTCAGCTGTGGATTGGAATGTTCTGAGGTAAAAACACAGTTAAAAGAGACTGCAGACAGATGAGGACAGTTACAGAAATTAGCAGTTCAAGACTCCTGAATAGACATTTCTCATAACAGCCAGCATGGCAACTGAGTTTGTGAATGTTCATGGGGAGATAGTAAGGACCTTTCTAGGAGCCATTTTGATGTGTGCCTCCCTCATGAACCTGAAGAAATGTCCACCACATCACCACTCCCTCCGACCAACTTCCCCTCACACCTCTCACCGCCCACAAGAAAGCTCCTGGCAAACATTGAGCCAGATACAACAATGCTACAAGGATGAGGAAACTTAGGAATGCGACAAAGACATCTGCACACAGTACTCCTGAGGTGCACTGAGCTGCGCTGGCCAAGTACCAGCAAGATCACCCTGAGGTGCTCAGAACAATCTCTATATGAGCAAAACTGTCTAAGGAGAGGTCCTTCAGTAGAGGGAAAAAAACAGTATGTGTGTCTCACTTCATTGTTTACATTACAATCATCTCCATTAGAATTCCTACAACAAATATTACATTTCAAACTTCACATTATCAATACTACAACTGGATTTATGGAACTTAAATACTGTAGCGAAGCACTGATATCAGGCTAGTAATCTTGTAAACCTCGATCATGTCACCCCTCAGCCATCGTTTCTCCAAGCTAAAGAGCCCCAAGCGCTTCAACCTTTCTTCATTGGGAAAGTGTTCCAACCCTTTTATCATTCTAGTTGCCCTTTTCTGCATAGGTGTCAACTTCAGGGGGGCTGGGGAACTGGAGCCCCCACCCTGAACTTTTCCAAGAAGTGCTGAGCCTCTCCTGGAGGCAACCAGAGCCTTGCACATCCCCCACGCAGAACGCCCCCCCCCATGTTGAAAGTGGAGGGGGTTTCTGAAAGTGGAGGGGGTTTCTGTCAGATGGGTTGGGACTGGGAAGGAAGTCAGGCAGGGCAGGGGCTTGCTTCCTAGAAGCTAAGCCCCACCCCCAACTCCCAGCAGCCCTCAGTTCAGCTGGATCCTGAAGCCTGCATGTCGCTTCAGCTTCACTGCTTTCCCATGCACATGCAGACTGCAGAGAAAGCCAAGGTAAGGAGGAGGACTGGAGCTGGCTGCGGCAGCAAGGGTGGGGGGATGTTTTCAGGGGTGGGGGTAGGCTGGACAACTATGCTGGAGGATCGGGGGGAAGTAACCAGCATGCACACGGAGTCTTGAACCAGCTTGGCTGATTCCCTGTGAATCTTGGTGCAGAGAAAAGCCCCTTGAGTTCATTTTGAGTTTTTTTGGGGGGGGGGGGGGGGGAGGGAAGGAGCTAGCTTCCACATGGAGGCTTCTGCCTGCTTGGCTGGTTGCTGGTGAGTCCAGGAGAGAGAGAAACACCTTGAGTTTGTTTTGAGTGTAATTTTGAGATCTTTTTAAAACTAATTTGGTGCCACAAAGCCTTCCTTCCCCATCTATTTACTTTTTTTCTACCTCTCTCTCTCTCTCTCTCTGTCTCTCCTTCCTTCCTTCCTTCCCCATCTACATGCTTTCTTTCCACCTCTCTCATCCCTCCCTCCCTTGTTAAAACATCCCTAGTTAGGGTTGCCAGGTTCATCCTGTGACTGTCCACCTCTGGGGGATGGGGGGGAGGGGTGGCCCGATACAGGTTGGGAAACTCCTGAAGATTTGGGGATGGAGCCTGGGGAGGACAGGGACCTCAGTGGGGTACATTGCCATAGATTCCACCCTCCAGAACATCCATTTCTTTCAGGGAAACTAATCTTTGTAGTCTGAAAAAGAGCTGTAATTCCAGGGGATCCCCAGGTCCAGTGCTGAAACTGGAAGCTCTGGTTTTGCTGTGTGAGTTGGTGGATGCAGACAACTGGCATTGGCTTGCATCTGCCTGCTTCATGTAGGATGCACAACAGCCAGGTGGAGGAGGGGTGTCATTTTCATTATCTACTACACCTCCAAGATCTCTCTCTTGGTCAGTCTCCGCCAGTTCGGATGCTATCAACGTGTATTTATAGTTAGGATTTTTGGCTCTAATGTGCATCACTTTGCACTTGGCCACACTGAACCTCATTTGCTACGTTGACTCCCACTTGCCCATCCTCGACAAATCCCTTTGGAGTGCCTCACAATCCTCCCTGGTTCTCACCACCCTGAACGACTTAGTGTCATCTGCAAATGTAGCCACTTCACTACTTACTCGCAACTCCAAATCATTAATAAACAAGTTAAAAAGCATCGGACCGAGTACCAATCCCTGCAGTACTCCACTGCTTACCTCCCTCCACTGAGAAAATTGCCCATTTATACTCACTCTCTGTTTCCTATTAATTAGCCAGTTTTTGATCCACAAAAGGACTTGTCCTTTTATCCCATGACTGTTGAGCTTACTTAGGAGCCTTTGATGAGGAACTTTGTCACAAACTTTCTGGAACTCAAGGTAAACAACATCTATTGGGTCCCCCTTGTCCACATGTTTGTTCACTCCCTCAAAGAACAGTAACAGGTTTGTGAGACAAGATCTTCCCTTACAGAACCCATGCTGAGTCTTCCTCAATAGATTTTGTTCATCAATGTGCCTACTAATTTTTTCCTTAATAACAATTTCTACCAACTTGCCTGGTATCAACGTCAGACTGACGGGCCTGTAATTTCCTGGATCTCCTCTGGAACCCTTTTTAAAGATGGGCGTGACATTCACTACCATCCAGGCCTCAGAAAAGAAGGCAGATTTTAATGAAAGAGTACATATTTTCGTCAGGAGAGACACAAGTTTACATCTGAGTTCTTTCAGAACTCTTGAATGTATGCCATCTGGGTTGGGTGATTTATCTGTTTTTAAGTTGTCTATTAGTTGTAGGACCTCCTCTCTCGTCACCTCAATCTGACTCAGGTCTTTCAACACCCCTCCCAAAATCAGCGGTTCTGGAGTGGCAAGCACTTCTCATCTTCCACAGTGAAGACAGAGGCAAAAAATGCATTCAGCTTTTCAGCCATTTCCCTGTCATCCTTCAGTACACCTTTTACCCCTTGGTCATTCAAGGGCCCCACTGCCTCCCTGGCTGGTTTCCTACTTGTAATGTATTTGAAGAAGTTTTATTGTTGGTCTTTATGTTTTTTTGTGGTATGCTCCTCATATTCCCTTTTTGCCTGCCTAATCACAGACTTCCATTTTATTTGACACAATCTATGTTTCCTTTTATCAACCTCACTGAGACCAATGCTTAAAGGAACCCTTTTTACCTTTTACAGTTTCCATTACTTTATTTGTTGACCATGCAGGCTTTTTCCTATACCCAGGGGTCATTTCGAGCAGGAGCTCGGGGGAGCTCAGCTCTTGGAGCTGGTCCCAGCCCCCCCCCCCCCGAAGGGGGAATGCCTGCTTGTGTCATGGTTGCAGCAAAATGACCCCGTCCCCTGGAAAGGTCCTTGTTCCTCCGACCAGCCTTCTGAAGGCTTCAGCTACCACTGAAGCTATCCTCCCAGAATAGTGGTATTTCTGAGGCTTGGATTGGTAGCTGTCCTCTTTCTTTCTTTCTTTCTTTCTTTCTTTCTTTCTTTCTTCTTTCTTTCTTTCTTTCTTTCTTTCTTTCTTTCTTTCCCCCTCCCCTCCCCTCCCCTCCCCCTCCCCTCCCCTTCTTACCTTCTGACATACTTCCGGTGATGTCAGGTGGTGTAGCATATGCAACTAAGTTATGCTAATGAGTTATGCTAATGAGCTCCTGCACCTCTTTTTCTACTAAATGACCCCTGCCTATACCTATTTGTGCCTTTCCTAACCTGAGGTATATATTTTTTCTGAGCTTCTAGGATTGTAATTTTAAATAGTCTCCAAGCTTCCCCAATGGTTTTGACCCTGTCTACTTTTCCTTTCAGTTTCCTCCTCACATGTCCTCACATGTCCCCTCTTATCAGAGAAGTTACCCCTTTTCAAAGTTAAAAGTGGTTGTGTCAGTCTTTTGGGCATCACAACATGGATATGGAAGTTCAAGTGGGAAATGAAAGGAGATTATCAAATAGATCGATGGCCCAGAATACATGACATAATATTAAAGAATTCAAATGAAATGTTTACAAGCCAAATTGGAATAACATTTCTGTACCCATTTCTACCTTTCCAAGGTATTCTGAATTGTATGACATAGTCAGTGTATAAAGACAGGAAGGACAAGAACAGTAATGCTTGTGGGCTCAGATGATGGTCAGGCCCTCTTCAGCATTGTACAGCTGCCACAAAAAGGGAGGGAGTTGGCAACTGCGCAAGTCACTAGTGTACACTATAGTGACTCTATCTCAGGTGGTATCTCAAGCTTCCAAAAGCACTAGCCACCATTGATGTCTCTCTTGTGTTTGGGGAGAGGGCAGTATACCTTGCTGAGGTCCCTCCTCTCCACAAACCCCACCCTCTCCAGGCTTCACCTGCAAATCATCATAAATTTCCCAATCTGGAGTTGGCAACCCTAGGATCACATGTAGAATTGCCGCCTTCAGAATGGAGACATTTTCTGGAAGCTTGGGGGTGGAGCCTGGAGAGGATGGGATTTGGGTACAGTTGCCAGCTCAGGGTTGGGAAGTACCTGCAGATTTGGGGGGCTGGAACCTAGGGTTACCAGCCTCCAGGTGGGGCCTGGGGATATCCCGCTTTTACAACTGACCCCCAGCTGACTGAGATCAGCTCCCCTGGAGAAAATGGCTGCTTTGGAGGGTGGACTCCATGGCATTGTACCATGCTGAGGCCCCTCCCCAAACCCCACCCTCTCCTGGCTCCACCCCCAAAGTATCCAGGTATTTTCCAACCCGGACTTGGCAACCCTACTGGAACCTGAGGAGAGTGGGATTTGAGGAGGGGAGGGACTTCATTGGGGTATAATGCCATAGAGTCCACCTTCCAAAGCAGTCATTTTCTCCAGGTGAACTGACCTCTATCGCCTGGAGATGAGCTGTAATGCTGGGAGATCTCCAGTCACCACCTGGAGTTTGACAGCCATAGATTTGAGGTTTAGAGGGAACTCAACTGGGTATAATGCCATAGAGTCTTCCCTACAGAACAGCCATTTTCTCCAGGGGAACAGATCTTTGTAGTCTGGAGATTGGTTATAATTCCAGGAAATCTCCAGGCCCCACCTGGAAGTTGGCAACCCTACTTCACACAACACTGCTAACATATTTTTCTTTCTCTTTCTTGAAGTGGAGGATGACAAACATTGATACCGAAGGATGCTGTAGGTCCTAATGATATTTATTTGAAACAGCTTGGGTTTCCTTGATAGGCTTGGGCCATATGGAATTAAGTTTTTTGTTCTAAACAAAAAGCAAACATATATTACTCAACCCGATGGAAGCCAAGGCTTTTAAAAATGTATTGGCGTCAAACTCTGCAATACATGTTATTATTTCTGTACATGTTTGGAAATGCAACACTGCTATGTTTTTCTAATTAGGGTCTTGTGTCTGTTGACTCTTTCTTAGTCAAGGTGGCAGGAAGCAGAATCAGAGAACTTGGTCTCGGGTTTTGAGAAAGGCTAGCCTGTCCTGCCCACAATAATACTTCAATGAGCTGTTTAAACATTGGAAGAAGCTGAAGTTGAAAGAAAAAGGCCTGGGGCAGAAAGTAAACTTTGAATCCACCTACCCGCCTATGAGCAGGCTGGTTGGGGCATGCAAATGTTATACTGGAGATGGAGAACTTCTGTCAAAGTTCTGAGCTGAGGTGTTTTCAGTGGAAACATGTGGGACAAGAAGAGGAGCAGATGGTGGGACAGAAGACTATTTATACAAGTAAAATGTCTTTTGTAACATCCACTGTTAAATTACATGCTGCTTGTGGAATGGGGACAGCTTGTGGCTGCATCTTTGGCTTCTTAACATGCTAAATTGTTAAGAAGCATTACTGCCTGATATGAAAATATATATATACAAGCCGGAGGACCCGCGATACTCGGGGGGGGGGGGTAGGTGAGCCTCTTCCCCCTCCTCTGGCCCCGCGTGCTGAGCCTCTACCCCGTCCCCCCTCCAGGCAGCTTCCCCCCCGCCTTCAAAACGACGGTGGCGGCAGGGAGACAGCTGCCCGCCGAGGCTCCCCCCCTGTAAGGCGGTGGCGGCAGGGAGACCGCTGCCTGCTGAGGCTTCCCCCCGCCTTCAAAACGGCGGCGGCAGGGACACCCGCTGTCCACTGAGGCTTCCCCCCCTCCCTCCCTGCTTTCAAAACGGTGGCGGGGGCATAGAGACCTGCCGCCCGCCAAGGCTCTTCCCTCCCTCCCCCCCAAAACAGCGGCGGTGAGTCCTCGTCACGCCGCTTCCCACCCCCTCCCCTACAGCGGCCACAGCGTTCTCTGCGCAACTGCGGGGAACGCTTTAACTTTTCGGGGGATTTAAAGATCCCCCGAAAAGTTTTTTAAACATTTAGGATTTTTCTGCACATGGGGGGAATGCCCCCCGTGTGTAGAAACCCCACCCCATCCCCCAAGTGCCCCCCCGCACGGATTGAGGTATCCGCATGGGGGAGGGTACTTGGGAATTAGATATATAGATGTACAGATGTGTGCTAGATGCCCACAGAATAATACAATAACAAAAGAGACTAGATTAAAGCCATAACATCATTTAGTGTCTGGTAATGAAAAACAACCCCATTCCTTCATAGAAAAAATACAAAGGTCAATGAAATGGGTCCACTTTGACTTTGGCAGCAGCAACAGTATGCTTGAAAATAAGTGAAGAGACCTTGCCCAAGTAGATTAACATAGAAATAAATCAATGAAAGTGTCAACTTGAAGGTAACATTGAATGTGAGATTCCTATATAGGACTTGTTCCTGAGGAAAGACCAGAGGTCTGAAACACTTGAATATCCGGAATATGTGTTGAAAGAGAGACTGACTGAATTGGGAGCAGACTGCTTGTGAGCACACGAGACTGTTAGAGGGATATGGACTGAGAGTGCCTGGAGCAGACTGCGGCGTGAAATTTCATTGACCTTTGTATTTTTTCTATGAAGAAATATGGTTGTTTTTCATTACCAGACACTAAATGATGTTATGGCTTCAATGGCTTCAAATGATGTTATGGCTTCAATGGCTTCAAATGATGTTATGGCTTCAATCTAGTCCCTTTTGTTATTGTATTATTCTGTGGGCATCTAGCACCCATCTGTACATATATTTTTTTCATATCAGGCTGTTTTGGGATTGTGTGATTTGGGATTGTGTGATTTGGGATTGTGAATTAAGAAGCATTACTGACAAATCCTGAAGCTTGATGGAAGTTACTAACCGTACTCAAAATGACTGCTTGCTAAAAAAAAAAGGGGGGGATGGAATCATTTTCATTAACAAGCGTAAGATAAAATATCAAATACATTAAACTGTGCAAAAATGGCACATGTTCATTGCTAAACAAAAATATTTCTACAAGCATGTTTATCTGATTATTTTTGAGAGAAATTTGCACACCATAAACCTCTTTCCCATTGTCATCTGGTTCGGTTGCTCCCTTCCCCACCCACTGCGACCCATTCTCTCTCCACATCATCTTCACAAGGATGGTTTAGCTTCCACATTTCCACCTAGGACTGCCCTTGGTGGTCCCCCTTGGTCACCGGCAGGGGAAGGGGAAGGCTGTCAGATCCCGGTTGGGAAACTCCTGGAGATCTGTGAATGGAGCCTGGGGAAGACAGGGACCTCAGCGGGGTAGAAGAAGAAGAAGAGACTGGATTTATACCCCTCCCTTCACTACCCAAAGGAGCCTCAGTGGCTTACAAACTCCCTTCCCTTCCCCTCCCCACAACAGACACCCTGTGAGGTAGGTGGGGCTGAGAGAGCTCTTTCCCAAGCGGTCCTTGAGAGAACAGCTGGTACAGAGCTATGGCTTGCCCAAGGTCATCCAGCCAGGTGCAAGTGGAGGAGTGGAGAATCAAACCCGGTCCTCCCAGATTAGAGTCCGCGCGCTTAACCACTACACCAAACTGTCACAATGGCATAGGCTCCACCCTCCAAATCAGTTTTCTCCAGGATCTCTGTAGTCTGGAAATGAGCTATAATTTTGGGGGATCCTCAAGTCTTATCTGGAAGCTGGCATCCCTGTTTCCACCATTTCCGAGTTAAGATGTTGTAGACAAAAAAGGAATATAATATAGTGTCTCTGTGTGTGTGTGTGTGTGTAATCCTACAACTACTTTTGCTAAGTGCAGAACCTTGATCTGGAGGAAAAGACTCCTTCCTGTGAGCCAAGACTCCTAGCAGAACTGAGTTGATTTTTGGTGAATTAGGGTTTTTTTTTTATTCACAGGGGGTAGCCCAGTTGGTCTAAAGCAGCATCACAAAGTTTGAGTCCAGTGGCACCTTTAATCCTGACAAAATTTTATTCTGGGCATAAGTCTTCATGTGCGTGAAGACTATATTTCAAGCTTTAAAAAACCTCAATTCAGATAAGCTCTAAACAAGAGGGAAAGTATAAAAAGGGCAATCTGTAGATGCCGAAATACAGGTTTTGGTGGCCAGTGTGTGTGTTTTCTCTGTGTATAAGCAATAGGGTTACTTATTACTAGAGTTACTTATTACTTAGGATTGCCAGGGCTCCTGCTATGGCACGAGGCCTTCTGCTCATTGCTATAGTGATGGGAGAATTTTTTTAAAGCTGGCATTACATGGTTATACCATAGAGTTTCCAGTGATTCCTAGAGCAGCATGACATCATGCCCATATTTCCCCAGAATTAACATCATGGTGCATGCAATGCCATGTCCCCTCCATGACCCCATGTCCCCCCCCCCAAGCACAACTTGGCAACCTTATTATCGCCTGCATTCTATTTTACAAGTTAGAATTGATCCATCAGTGAAATATTTCTCTGTACTTACCATTCTCTTTGCTGTAATCCATGAGAAGAAATTTGGGGAGAGGAGAATTCATATGGGCACAAAAGACAGTACTCAAATTATGGGTAGAGAGTAGGGGGCCCTTAATCCACTGTAGCCAGATCATGCCTCCTGTAAAAACACTAGCTGAAGGCAGCTATCACAAAAGACATAAGGACTGAGGCTGCGGTCACACGGCCCTTAAATGCGGGAGGAAGGGCTATTTCCTCCCGCATTTAAAGGGGCCGTCTACAACGGCCGCAGAAAGTCCTGCGCCGAAGCGGGCTCAAATGCGGGTTCCTCCCGCATTTTCCGACCCCGGGAAAATCGACGGTTTTCCCGGGAGTCGTGGGAGGAACCCGCATTTGAGGTATCTGGACAGCCCTCTCTTGCAATCATTCCGAGAGCGGGGCTGTCCAGATGCTCCCATCGGCCATTCCCCCCCCCCTTTTATACTTGGGCGCTTGGGCAGTCAAGCGCCCAAGTGTAAAAGGGGGAAAAAATCCCCAAACTTACCAGGTGGCGGTCACGTCCTTTGCCACTGCTTCCGTGGCTGCAGGCGCCTCTTCCGCAGCCGCCGCTGCTTCTGTGGCCACCGCTGCTTCCGCTGTTTCTGCCGCCGCCACTGCTGCCTCTTCCGCAGCCACGGCTGCTGCTTCTGCCGCGGCCGCCGCTTCTGCAGCCACCGCTTCCGTGGCCGCTGCTTCTGCCGTCGCAGGGGTTGGGATGTGTAGACATCCCAACCCGTGGTAGAAAAATGCGGCCCCTTTAAATCCGGGAGGGCTCCCAGATTTAAAGGGCCCGTGTGACCGCAGCCTGATTCTCCTCTCCAGCACAGTCTTTGCAGTGGTTTACTAATCAGGAAAGATTCACCATAGTTTGCCAGGCACGTTGTCTGGAAAAGCAAATGCTCATGGCTTAGGTATTCACTTGTGAAAACACAGGGCAAAATTTGCATACAGAATTCACCACATTTGCCCTGCAAGACATAAACGGATATATATGTGGTGTATTTAGTGTCTGTGTTACAATGGAACAGTCTGCTTGCCCCCTCTGAGATTTGTGTGAGTTACAGTTGCTAAGTTGAACTTACTGTTTAGCGGGGGGAGTCCCATCCCCGTCTGGGAGTCTTCTGGTGCGTGCGCTTTGCGTGCGCGCCACAGTGACATCACCCAGAAGTGACTGCATTGTATCGGGCATGTTGGGGGCGGGACCTGTATAATTCGAGGGGAAACCTTCGAGTTTTCCCTCAAATGATAGAGCGTCCCCCCTGAAATGCGTCCAATGCAATGACATCATCTCTGGGTGATCTCATCATGCCGGGCATGTCTCTGCAGCCCGGCAATTTGGGGGTGGGGTTCCCCTGGGCGGCCCAATCTGGGCCGGCACAGAGCAAGCCAATCAAGTGGGGATTCCCCCCCCCCCCGGGGGACTTGGCAATTCTAGTGTGCGTTGTCTTAGTCTCATGGGGTTTGTTTAGCTGAGTTTGGGCACGATCAGACGGCTCTTTAGATCTGACCCAGGCACTCGGGCCTGGTGGATTTAAAGGGAACAGCCAGTCAGCGACATCTGGGAAAGGTGCCGCTTCCATGATCAGCACATTGATCCCCGCCAGGGAGCTGTACTTTAAAGATACTGGCGAAAGTTCGGTCTAAAGCTTGCTGATGGGCCAATAGAGGACTGTCCCCCTTCTGATAGTTCCAGCGTGCAATCAGCCCATTGGGTTTTTAAAAACACACCAACCTCTGCTGTGTAAACCTAAGAGGAAGAGCTGAGTACCCCATTCCTGACTTTCAAGCAACAGGGAACATCACTACATGGGTCCACTTTTGTAGCAAATATATATTGTAAAACAAATTATACAACGTTAAACATCTGGGGGGGGGGGGTAGGGGTTTACATTGACATATGAGGCTCCAGCCTACCAGGAAGCCTACCTCTGACTTGCCCCTGTCCCAAATGTGTGGGTCCTGGCTGTGGTTACTTCTTAATGGGATAATGGAACTCTGAAGTCACTAACAAGGCATTAACAAGATTTTGGGGGGATAACCCTGCTTACAGGCCTTCCTTAAGGCTAGAAAGGTAAATGAACTCCTGGCTTCCTGAAGGAAATCCTTTCCTTATGGCTGAAACTGTTACTGAAAAGACCCGTGAAAGGGCTCAGGTTGTCAGCGCTGGCTTGGGACGTTTCTAGAGATTTGGCATTGGAACCTAAGGAGGGGGAGGTTTGGGGAGGGGAGGGAACTCAGCAGTGGATAAACAGAAAATGGCTGCTTTGGAGAGTGAATTCTATATGCACTCTCCAAAGCAGTAATTTTCTCCAGTGGAACAGATCTCTGTCATCTGGAGATCAGTGGTAATTTTGGGAGGTTTCCAGGCCCTACCTGGACGTTGGCAAACCTAGGCTGTGGCCATCCTAACTACCCTTGAAGTAGGGTTGCCAGGTCTTACCTGGGTCCCAGCAGGGGGTGAGGGCTGCAGCCCCGCTCCTGGAATCTTCTGACATGCGTGTGAAGCACACATGCTGCAATGACATCATCCCAGGAATGATGTCATTGTGCCGGGCAAATCGTGCAGGGGGTACTCTAGCATTTGGGTAAAAAAAACCTGTATGGTCACCATAGAGTTTTTACCCAAACGCTAGAGTGTCCCCTGCAAGACTTGCCTGGCACAATGACATCAATTCTGGTTGATATCATAATGCTGGGCACATTGGGTGCGATGGGGCTCTCTGGGGGCAGGGCTCCCCCCTGCCAGCCAGCTGGCTGGTGGTGGACTGGGGGGCCAGAAAGTGGGAGAAACCCCACCCCCATTGGTTGGCATACCTGGCACTTCATTGGGGGGTTGGCATACCTAGCACTTCATACTGGAAAAGTTCACTCCTTCAATAATATTCCATGTTGTTGGAAGGGCAGGACTTTGCCCTGTTTCTAAGTTTCATACTCCAGAGGGGGATTATAGAGAGTAAGAGTGGTAGACTGGTCAGAACCCGTGCATCCCCTCCTTTCTACTGCAGATTGCTACTCTCAGGGTGCATTCAGATGCACCATTTAATCAGGTTTAAATGGCCCCACTCTTGTTGCAATTATTTTTACTCTGGACAATCACGATCACACAGGAACGTACGTTGGGTTTTTTTTTAAAAAAAAAAAATCTAAGTTTGTGCATGCACATAACGGTTCATCTGTAGAACTGAAAAAATTTATCCTTGCGCATGCGCAGAATCACTAGGGCGAATCACGGCTTTCGTTTGACAGTCCCACAGAGCACCGTGATTTCACCGCTGTGACAGAAGACTTCCCTTTAAACTTTTCACCCGAAACTGGCCTCTTTGGGATCTCAAACTCAAAACTGGTGCCCATTTAAATGTTGGCTTTATAAACGTGGGAGCGGAGCTCCGCTTATGGGCATACCGCCAACGCACAAAAAAAATGGCGGGCAAAAAGTGGAAGGGGGGTTAAACTATCAAAGGTGGCTTGACACCAGAGGAGCGATCACACAGGGAAAACTGTGGCTTTAAATGAGGGAGCTGATAAAACACCACTTGGGACCCAGTAACGAAATACTCCGGCTGAAGGGGGTTTTTGAGCAGGAAACCAATGGATCGGGACAGGAGGCAGATGTTGCTGTGTGAACGTGTACATAAAATCCGTTGTTGATCAGTCACGAAACCTGATTAAATGGCGCGTCTGAATGCACCCTTAGGGGATTTTCCTTCCTTCCACCACCTCCTCTCTTTCCATCATGCAACCATGAGAGCAGGTAATGATTTCCTGCATCTCCAGCCATCCTAGTTTAGCTAGTTACTCTAGAGTACTATCGCTCTCCTGTCTAGAAAAGAGCTCCTTACAATAAAGGACTCATACTAATTTACTAAAATACAAAAAGGCTCCATGTGAACTTTATTTCCTTAATCAGCAGCCTGATGCATACTCCCTGTGCCTTGCGTACTCTGCTAATCCTATCACGTCAGGTTAAGTGAGAAGCTAATGCATTTTATTGCATATTGGCACAGACTGGTAACCATTTTAAAAGATATCTCGAAAATCTCCACAAAAGTTAAATAGGGAAAAAATAGGGGCAGTGATTTACCAGGGATAGGAATGACAGAACAGGACTTCCTCTGATAAATGTGGGCACTTAAAGTGTATGTGATTGGGAAAGGATAGCTGTCTCCACCCTTCTAAGGATGGATGAGGATGAAAGAATGATCCACTTCCATTTTCCATCTCAAATGGCCCAGCTGTGAATATAGATTGCATTTTTCTCAGCAACGTGTCTTCAGATTGAAGAAAATGCGTCCCAAGAGCATGTGTTTAAGAGAGCCAGCTATATGGCCTTTCTAACCTTGTAATAAATTTCAATCCAGCTCAGTAAAACTTTGAAAAGTCTCATGGATTTGCCAGCTCAAGCCTGGTCTAGGACACTTTGGCTGCACGTCTGGCTGGACCCTGGAAGTTAATTTTGATTGCATTGCTGAATAACATAAATAAATAAAACCCTGAAGCTCTTTATTAATAATAAAGGAGCGCTGAAACAGGGACCTTCGCATATGCTCTTTGCTGTAGCAGGAGATTAAAACATATTTACTGCTAAAAGTAGATTGGTGGGCTTGGTCTTAGGGAAGAGAGGACCAAAGAATGGAGACAGTCCAGGCAGAGTTTGAAAGAGCCTCTGCTGGGTGAGGGTGTTTTCTTGTTAAATCAAGTTTTTTGGCAACCTCCAGCCCTCTGCCTTGGTCTCCCAACCACTACTTTAAATGGTGGTGGAAGAAAAATGCCGGGGGAGGGGCGCGCACAACTGCATCCTGCAATGTCACAGCATCCCTTCTGATTGAGTAATTTGAAGTGATGTCACCATGCTGTGGGATGCTCCAGTTTGATGTAGAGACTGGATTTTTACCCTGCCCTTCACTTGGAGTCTCAGAGCAGCTTACAAACTCCTTTCCCTTTCTCTCCCCACAACAGACACCCTGTGAGGTAGGTGGGGCTGAGAGAGCTCTTGTGAGAGAACAGCTCTGAAAAAACTTGCGACTGGCCCAAGGTCATCCAGCAGCTGTAAGTGGAGGAGTGGGGAATCAAACCCAGTTCTCCCATATTAGAGTCCATGCGCTTAACCACTACACCAAACTGGCTCTGTTTAAGGGCCAACAAGATTCTGGGAAGATAAGCTTTCAAGACCCTAAGCTTTCAAGACTCTAAGCTCCCTTCATCAGAGTTTGGACTAGAATCTAGTTAAGAAAGAAGCAATCTGAAGCATGAGAAAATTAACTGACACCAGTAAAGGGTTATGGAAAACAACAGGCTAAGAGAAGAAGAAGAGAAAAGGTTGGATTTATACTCTGCCCTTCACTTGGAGTCTCAGAGCGGCTTACAGACTCCTTCCCCTTTACTCCCCACAACAGACACCCTGTGAGGTAGGTGGGGCTGAGAGAGCTCTTTCCCAAGCTGTCCTTGAGAGAACAGCTGGTACAGAGCTATGGCTTGCCCAAGGTCATCCAGCCAGGTGCAAGTGGAGGAGAGGGGAGTCAAACCCGGTTCTCCCAGATTAGAGTCCGCGCACTTAACCACTACACCAAACTAGTTTATATTAAAGTTTCAAAAAGGTGTTCAGTGGGGTTATTGGAATTTACAATGAGTAAGAAACCCCAAGTCCATCAAAGCACACAGAAATACTCAAAAGATAAAAATAAAACAAGGGGTGGGTTAAAAGAAATAATGGAATAAGTCAGACATGGTCCTGACACTGGGAGCAGAATGAGAGTCATAGATCTGCTATTCAGATGGTGGTCCCTGGGAGGAGAGTGAGCTCTCTAGGTCTGGAATTATGGTCCCTGAGCCTGGAATGACAATGTCCATTCAAGGGAGGGAGGAATCCCACCTCATCAAAAGACTGTTACTAAAGATTGTTACCAGAGCTGCAACATTTAGTGGTTTAGTTGGTTAGATCAATGGATTAGAAACATTTTAATTGGCTAAAAATGTGGTATGTTTTTTGTTGAAAAACATACGTTAAGTATTACGGGGACAGAAGAGAAGAGATTGGATTTATACCCCGTCTTTCACTACCCAAGAGAGTCTCAGAGCGGCTTACAAACTCCTTTCCCTCCCCCTCCCCACAACTGACACCCTGTGAGGTAGGTGGGGCTGAGAGAGCTCTGACAGAAACTGCTCTTTTTCAAGAACAGCTGTGCCAGAACTATGGCTTGCCCAGCAGGTGCAAGTGGAGGAGTGGGGAATCAAACCCGGTTCTCCCAGATTAGAGTCCGCGCACTTAACCACTACACCAAACACAGAACTGGTAACGTTATTTAACTACAAATAAGGTTGCCAACCTCCTGGTGGAGCCTAGCAATCTGGAATTACAAAGATTTACAGAGCAAAAGACAACTCTTTAGAGCAGGGGTGTCAAACATGCAGCCCGGGGGCTGGATCAGGTCCCTGGAGGGCTTCTGTCAGGCCCACACTGGAACTGGCCATCTCCTGCTTCCAGTTCTGTTGCAGTTGCTGCATCATAGCTTGCTTTGCCAGACTCTCTCAATGGCTCAGCCATTTCATGTTTTCCCCTGGGTCCTAGACTCAGAACTCTGAGCATGAGATTTCTGTGGTGAATGTCCTGGCCCCACTTATAGACTTCCTGATGTCACCTGGCATTTTTGGCCACTGTGTGACAGAGTGTTGGACTGGATGGGCCATTGGCCTGATCCAACCATGGCTTCTCTTATGTTCTTATGTCAATAAATCAAAAGTAGGTTTGCAGCTTACAGATACACACCTGAACAGCATACTCAGGATTGCTAAAGCACAGACATTTTGATGCAATAATTCAAAGCAACAGGCGTCAGTTTTCAGAGACTGTTAAATAAACGAAACATTGCAAGACTGCTAATGTTTTAAGCATGTTTTTATTTTAAGTTAAAAAAAACGTTGTGTTTGTGTCCCTTATAAAGTTTATACCTCTGCTACCTGGCATTACATTTTATGACACACATGGCCCGGCCCAACAAGGTCTCATTTATGTCAGATCCGGCCCCATAACAAATGAGTTCAACACTCCTGCTCTAGGGGAGTGAGTTCCACAAGTTTAAGGTGAGTGTTGAAAAGGCCTTGTTCCTGGACAATGCCAGTATTTCAACAACTAGAGATGATTTTCTGAGCAAAACTTCACTGACAGATCTCAAAGAGCAGGAGGATTCATATGGGAGCAGATTAGGGTTGCCAAATCTGGGCTGGAAAAGTCCGAGAAATTTGGGGGTGAAACCTTGGGCTGTCTGACTACTGCCCTTTATTAGAATCCCTGATAAGAGACTTATTCTCTTCTTGATTTAAGAATGACTTTAGGATACTGCTTATCCATATCTAGACAACAGAATTATAATCTTAAAGAATATAAAGCAGAAGGATCAGACAACATCTCATGTGATGGTATACCTTTATTGCAACAGACAGAAGGAGCTTACAACAATTGATGTGATGTTATGAATATTTGTTTCTGAGGAAGTTATCCACGGAACGAAGTTTCATTCTGGAGTCTTTGTTATCTCATCTTGTGTGCATCTATCATCCTGATTCCACCTAGAACACTTGTATTGTTAATTTTTAATTCTTTGTTAACACCTTAAATATTTGTATATTTTGTATATAAGACTTGCAGAATCTGTATACTTGCCTGTTATATGCTTTTGACTTTAACAATATTATTGTTAGCGTTCTTCCCCAGCTTGGTTTTTTGCTGTGTTTTATTGTTTGCAGCTGGGAGGTCTCAAAGTCATTTCTTCTTTAATACTGTGTGTTTAGCATGAGCATAGTTGTACTTAGAAAACGTCTGTACAAAAAGTTTTCCCACATCCTCCAGTTATATATAATTCTGTTTTCACCATGGACTCTCCTGAACATTTCACACACTCAAAAATCAGTTGGCTCCCTGATGTGTCACTCAGAAGCTGTCCCTATCCACTGGCTGTGAGTACTCATGTGCCATTGGCTGGGTGCTGGGTCTGCTCCTCTTCCCCACCCACTAATTCAGTCACTGTGCCCTGTCAGAATTTCTGGCCGATGGCTTTCTCTCTTGAAGAAGATACTTCTCCTGCTTTCCTCCTGTGTGGGACTAACTGTTACCTCAGAGGCTGTTGGTAGGTGGAACGAAATGGCAGTTACCCATGTTTGTAAGATGGCTGCTGTCTGTGGTAAAATGTTCCCCCATATGGTTCAATTGAGCAGTAGTTTCAGAGAGGGGCCTGCAGTGGTATCACTCACTGGGTTGAATGGGGCTTCCTCATCTGCTGGGCCACAGTTCCCAGCTGCCCAAGGCCAAAAAGTGTGGGAAAAGAGGGAAAAGAGGGTGACGTGGCAGTCAGGGCTTCAATGCCCTCCAAACCAGCTATTCCCTCTTGGGGAACTACTGTTGCCAATCTCCAGGTGAGGGCTGGAGATCACTCAGAATTACAACTGTTCTCCAGAAGGCATCATCAGTTTCCCTGGATAAAATGGTGAACTCTGTGTCCTTATACCATGCTGAGATGGCCCCCCACATGACAGCCAATGAGACATGGCAGTCAGGGCTTCAGAGCATGGTAGAGACTGCAGGTGTGGGGGGAGATGGAAAGCTGAAGAGTGAGGAAAAAATTAAGGTATGTTGATGCTTGGCTGGAAAGGAGATATGGTTGCCAACTCCAGGTGGGGAATTCCTGGAGATTTGGGGGCGGGGGGTGGAGCCTGGAGAGGGTGAGGTTTGAGGAGGGGTGGGGCCTCAGACAGGAACAATGCCATAGACTCTGCCTTCCAAACCAGCTATTCCCTCTTGGGGAACCACTGTTGCCAATCTCCAGGTGAGGGCAGGAGACCACTCGGAATTACAACTGCTCTTCAGATAGCAGAGATCAGTTCCCCTGGAGAAAATGGTGGACTCTGTGTCATTATACCCTGCTGAGGTTGCCACAGCAAATTGATGCTGAGTGCCCAAGGCCTTGGCACTCTCCCAGAGCCTCTTTCTAGAGCCCGTTGTATTTATTTCCACAAAGGGGCCTTATTCCTAGTTCATGCATGTTTGCATTATAGTGACCAGATGCAAAGGAAGTTAGGGTTCTTTAATAGTGCAGAAGAGGAATTTTTGGCAAATGCAGCGCTTGTCATGTGACAGCCTTCACCTGCCAAAATTCCCTTTTCTGCAAAAATACTGAAGGTTAAGGAGCCCTGGCCTCTTTTCCATCTGGGCCCCTTTTCCACACTGGTCATACCTGGATATACATGGCAGACAGACAGAGATCCTCTGCATTCTCTCACCCCTCCCCCTCTCATGGTTACCGGGCTTATGGCCTTCCGCAACACAATCCTGTATCCTAAAGGCCATCTTTCAGAGTGTCAATGTTATCTTCTCTCCTTTAGGGAGCTTTTTTGACCTCCTACTCATGATGTTTTACATTTGCTGAGGGAGAAAAAAACCTGACAGGAAATCCTGCAACTGTCTAAACGGTAAAGCTTATAGAGAAAAGTGCGGCTGGCTCAGTATCTACTTGCCCTGAGGGAGTGAGGCCGAAGGCAACAGCGGGATAGGAAAGGGAAGGCACAATAATTACTTGATGTATTTATTTAATTAGAGATGAGCATCCTGTCTTAAAGTGCCAAAAATGGACTCTTGAGGCAGCTTGCAAGCAGTTTAAATGTTCAATAAAAAAGGAATGAAAACAGAGTAAAAACAGAGAACAGCCATATGAGAGACATTGCTTATTTTAAAACTCTGGGCCAGCCCAACAAGTACACAACAAGCACATGTCCAAATATAGGTTGCACTTGGATTTCCTTTCACACTCAGTTTGTAGCTGGTTACATTTCCTCTGGAACATTTTCCCCGATCAAGACTCGCAGTGTTGATAGCCCTTTAGCTTGCTAATGCCTTGACCCTGTTGCCTACAGAGCTTCCTTCCATACAACAAACACTCCCCTTACGGGGTGTAGTAGCAGGACTTGCTGTGGAAAGACAGTTGTTCAGAGTGCGATTGTCTCTGGCTGCTGCAGTGTAAAGAGACATTCACTTGCCTAGGCAAACAGCTGCCCTTTCTGCTTTTCTCAGTCTCTCTACTCACCTACCCCCCCCCCCCGCACTTGGGGAATAGAGTTACCAAGCAGCCAGTGAGTCCTTAGCAACGCTTATTCCTCCTCCCCTCCCTTCTTCCCGCCTTTTGACCAATGGAAAGTATTGGAAGGGTATATGTCACAAAGGGTGAGGGTGGGATAGAAGCCCTGTGTGGGAGGGAAGCATACTAAGATGTTGCTACTGGGCACTGGGTGAACAGCAGCCTGTGGATACAGGAGGCTCCCTCCATCCCTCTATCTTCTCTTACTCATGATCAACCTGCAGGCAGGTGAGTGACAGTCAGTGTGGCTACCCAGGAGCCCTCTCCTGGCAGCAGAGAGGGGGAAAGCTACTAGCTTAACCAAACATACTAATTTGCTGAGGAAAGACACCTTACCCCTGTGTGGCCTGGGGATTTCATCCTAGGTGCATATGAAATCATAAGATCTTCACTTAGGTGGTGCAGGGCAAGTGTCTGTCTTCAAAACTGGGTCTCCTCCAGAAAGAAACACACATGCCTGTCAGACACAAGACAAAAGAGATGAAGTAGCCAGTGACAGAAAGCTGGGAGAATATATTTTCACCCTCCTCAAAGCAATCCACTGTACAGATCCCAAGGGAGCCACTTATATATAACAGACAAAAAGGTGTGGTGGAAGATCTCCAACACAAGGGGAGAAAGAGAGGAGAAGCGTTCCGTGGGAAAGAAAAAGAAGTGGGTTTGCTTAAAAAATTGAGAGGAGTGGGTAATTATGGAAAGCAGAGTTGAATTCTGTTTATTAAGGGGTTTATCTCCTTTCTAAATGCAGAGCGGTAGGATTTAAATGGAGAATTGTTTATTTGTGGAAATAGATTTGAATATCTTCACACACACACACACCCCACTTTCCTCCCAGTCGGTTGTTTCCAGCTCCTTAATATGCACTGAATGTAAAAATAGACAGACCATAGTAGTTTGCTTTGTGGAAAGCAACAGATTCCTCTTCAAAAATCGCAGTTCGGCAACAGCACAGAAAAAAAATGTCTCCTCTGATTCTGTGCATTGGAGATGAGGTTGGTCGGGGCTCTTAGTTTATAGGTTTGTCCTACCAAAATGTCTCAGAAGGGACTGAATTACACATTCATATCCTGCTCCTTTATTATATGCTCTCCAACCCTGGGACAAGTAGTTGGTATAATGGGGAGAGATATTTAAAGTCAGGTACCAGGACACCAGTCTGAAACTAGAAAATACTTTTACAAATGAAGAATTCAAAGATAAAACATTCTCTGTTTTCCGTCATCAGTTTGTCACTGATTTGCTTAGGTTTGTAATGAGAGTCGCTGGGCTATGCGGCAGGATGGAGAGACAGCATGGTATAGCGTTCAGAGTCTCAGACTAGGATGTGGGAGATCCTAGGTTCAAATTCCCACTCTGCCATGGAGCCCCACTTGGGCCAGTCCTTCTCTCTCAGCCTGATCTAGTTGACATGATTGCTGTTATGATGGAAGAGGAAAGAACAGTGCTGTCATTTGCTGTGGATTGCCACTAGGGAGAAAAAGATGTAGCATGTGCCTAGTGGCTAACAATATTTTTTTTTTAAATTCAATCATTTATCAATTTCTTTCACATTTACTTATGAACAGCCCATGAGCTTACAAACAGCCCATGTCGAGGGGTCAATGTGTGAGTGATCAGACAATGTATGATGGATAGAACTGAGAGACATGGGTTGATAAAGGACTAGTGACAAAGCAGAGAAATCTAACAAGCAGAAATAGGCAATAATGGATGATACTGTGGATGTCGGAATGGTTTAATGCCTATAGCATACTGGATCCGGTTCAAGGTGTTGGTGTTGACCTTTAAAGCCCTATATGGTCAGGGGCCTGCCTACTTGAGGGACCGCCTTTCCCCATATGTGCCCCAGAGGGCACTGAGGTCAAGCACCCAGCATTGCTTGACTATTCCCGGTCCGAGGGATGCGCAGCTGGCCTGTACCAGGGCTAGGGCTTTCTCGGTGGCGACCCCATACTGGTGGAATGAGCTCCCAGATGACATCAGGGCCCTGCGGGATTTGTTGCAGTTCCGCAGGGCCTGCAAGATGGAGCTCTTCCGCCAGGCTTTCGGATAGGAGCCGCCACCGGGGAGATGGCAGGACAACATCGCCCTGGTTCCACAGCCAAACCTTCTGTTGCCGCTACTCTCCAGGAGCACATAGATGCCGCCAATACGGCTATGTGAGTCGTTTTATAATGTTGTTTGTTTATGCTTTTAAATTGTAAACCACTTCGGTGGTATGTTATGCTGTGAGCCGCCTTGAGCCAGTTCGCTGGAAAGGCGGGATAGAAATGCGAAAAATAAATAAATAAATAAAGAAGGAGATGGTGTTTGCTGAATAGATAGGGGGACAGTTCTAGGCAATAGAGAACAATATGGAGGGGGGCACAGTAGTAGATGGGAGAAATGGGGAAAGTGGGAGATGGGAGAAACGGAGGGCAACAGCAAATGTGAAGCAGACCCCCCCAAAAGGCAGTGAGCTGCTGTGCTGAGGAAATAAACGCAATGATAGGAAAGCCTTCTTAAAAGCCAGGTTAGAGGCAACATGGCCAGTACAGAAAGAAATCTGATAAAAGTTCTCAAAAATGTAATAGTCTCCTGTAAACTGTTTGTAACTTATATGGACTCCATTGGGTGGGTAACTAAAATGTAAGTTTTATGTTGGATGTGAAGAACTTAAAATAAGAACGATTTGCAAGTAACATAAATGGAGCAGTGAAGTATCTATCACTGGGAGGTTGATTGGCTTCTTCTACAGACAGTGAGGAAACACCTGGTTGGGGGTTTTAATCAATGACGCTGCTGTCCTATGGAGAGTAATGGTGACAATTCAAATTAATCTTCACCGGCTGGACTATTTAGTCTAAGGAACAAAATGAAACTGAACAAATGTCCTTGTGAGGCATCACAAATTACAAAGGAAAATAAAGGCATTGATAAAAATGTATATAGTGGCCACAATCCAACATGGAGTTCAATGGGCTTAAGAAGGTTTAGCTCTGGGTTGGACTATAGGCCAGATACAGAAATGCGTAATCATTGGGAAAGGGCTATGCCTCTGTGGGAGAGCATGTACTTGGCACGCAGAAGGTTCCAGGTTCAATCCCCGACATCTCCAGGTAAAAATAATAGGTGACGGGAAAGACCTGTACTTTAGACCCTGAGGAGCCCTTCTAGTCAGACAGTGCTGATCTTGATATACCAGTGTCAGGAAGCTTATGTGTTCATGTGTTCAACCCAGTGGTTGAAAGGCAAAACTGTCAAAATCCGAGTTAGTTTTGGGATGCTACTGCAACCCAGGCAAACAACAGTTGTGAAGACAGTAAGGAAAACATTGTATGGAAGATCTGGAAGATAACAAGGCTATGGTCTTTGGCAGTGGTGAGGACTTCATCACAATACCATGCCTACCTTTCTGCCAACACATTTGCTCTATCTCTCTAGTGTATCCAAAAAGATCAGAGATCCACTCTTGCAACTAAAGTGAAGTTTTCTTCAGCACAGTGAACGCCAGTTTGATGTAGTGGTTAAGTGTGCTGACTCTAATCTGGGAGAACCAGGTTTGATTCCCCACTCGTCCACATGCAGCCAGCTGGGTGACATCAGGTCAGTCACAAGTTCTCTTAGAACTGTTCTCTCACGGGCAGTTCTCAAGAGAGCTCTCTCCGCCCCGCCTATCTCACAGGGTGTCTGTTGTGGGGAGGGGAAGGGAAAGGAGTTTGTAAGCCACTCTGAGTGAAGGGCGGGGTATAAATCCAATCTCTTCTTTGTTACTGGATCTGGTATTATGCAAACCTAGATATTTGACATTAGACCGCCATGAGTATTCGATTTCCAGGGTATAATTAGCTAAGTGAAAGGGACAATGGGCTGCAAGTCAGCATGCGGTTACTTGAACCAATAATCTCTCTGTGTGGTCATACTCTCCAAGGTGAGCTTATTGAGATGTTTTCAGAATGGTACAATAGTGAAAAAGAAACTGTCAAAACCCTGAGTTGCCTTTTTCTCTAAGTCTATTTACTCAATATTAAAGTCATCCACACAATTTCTTTTCTATTTACAAAAACATTGACCTTCCTCCATCTCGTCAAAATTATGCTATGCGGATTTTCTTTTTTTTTTTCATGTCATCACCATCAACTAAGGCCATCATTACAGACCTTGATTTATATGTGTGTTTTCTGTATTAGACACAGAAGCTCAGTATCCAGAAAGGGCCCCTACACTGGAATTGGCTTGTTAAGTGTTCAAATTTTTCATTTCCTTGCTTGTGTCAACACTCACAGAAGGACATAATGAAGGCCTCACTCAATCAGACCAGAGGTCCATCTCGTCCAGAAACTTGTTTCCTTCAGTGGTCAACCAGATATCCTGAGAAACCCCCAAGCAAGACAAAAAAAATGAAAGCTCCATCCTGCTCCCCCCCCCCCCAGCAATTAGTATTCACTGGTGTGCTTCTCTGAACATGAAGGTTCCATTTTTATGTATGCTTCAGCTATGGTTCTGTAGCCCAGATTGGCCTACAACCAAAATATGTATTGGACCATTCACATGCTCAAAGTTAAGCTGCATATCAGCAAAAAGTCACCACAGTATATGGGTGGTTGTGTGAAAGCACTTTTGATCTACTTCTTCATGGTGAGTACCATGCTAAGCACATATGATTATGTAGGTTTGAAGACCACAGGGAGTGCCTTGCTGAGTCACACCTAAATTCAGGGGTCCCTTGGAGCGGGAGCGCACAGGAGCGCAGCTCTGGGAGTGAGAAGCCCAGGGGGTGGGCACTTGACCAAGCCCCGCCCCCTCCTCGGCTTCCCCGAGCAGTGCAGAGGCGCAGCACCCCGGGGAAAGCCCTGCTAGGGTCTTTATTGTTTTTAATGTTTTGCTTTAATATTGATAATTTTAGCATTGTTCCTTTTATGACTGTGTGCTGCTTTTCCAGATACTTGCTCAAGGTGGCATATAAATTTTCTAAGTATACCATTTTTTATCTGGGCACATGGCACATAAGTACTGGAGAAATTTCACCAACCCTTCAGCGGCTTCCACCTTATCAGTTTGGTGTAGTGGTCAGGAGTTGGACTCTAATCTGGGAGAACCGGGTTTGATTCCCCACTCCTCCACATGCAGCTGCTGGTGTGACCTTGGGCCAGTCACAAGTTCTCTCAGAGCTGTTCTCTCATGAGCAGTTCTCAAAAGACCTCTCTCAGCCCCACCTACCTCACAGGGTGTCTTGTTGTGGGGAGGGGAAGGGGAAGGGACGGGCGGTGCACATATCCTGGGTATCTCTCAAGTCTATTTGAAACCTGGTGGTTTCAAGGGAGCAGGAAGATAATGAGGGTATGTTCTTTACACTTATTTTTATTGCACAAAGTATTGGATGGGGAAGGGAATGGAGGAAGAGCAGGTCAGTTTCACTCACCTGTGGAGTGGAGCCTGAGGGGTGGGTGTTGCCTTCTGACACACTTCCGGTATGTTAGGGGGTGTGGCATATGCAAATGAGTTATGCAAATGAGTTATGGTAATGAGCTCCTGCGCCTCTTTTTCTACGAAATGACCCCTGCCTAAATTTATACACTGCAGCACTATGTTTCCAACAGCAGATGTTTCTGGCCTTTCACAAACATTGCATGATGCTGACAGTCTTCTGTTTTTGTTTTGAGATTACTACATGGGACAAGTGGGGACCCGCAAGAAACTTGTGGAAGTGGGTATCCCATTTCCGCCACCTCTGCTTCTCCTCGTACTTCTCTCTGCCACCCCTTTTCTTACTCTCTCTCCCCTCCATGCCCGTCACTTCTTTTCTGCCCCCACTCCATCAGTCTTTCTGCCCCTGTAGTTCTCTCGGCCTCCCACCTTCCTCCTCCTCCCCACAGCAGCAGCGGCAGCAGCTGCTCTCCTGGAATCACAACGCATTGCCCAATTGCAGTTCCTCTTAGGGTTGCTAGCTCCATGTTAGGAAATTTCTGGAGATTTGGGGGTGGAGCCCTGGGAGGATGAGGTTTGAGCTTGTATAATACCATAAACTCCACCCTTCAAAGCAGCCATTTTCACTGGGGGAACTGATCTCTGTCATCTGGAGATGAGTTGTAGTTCCAGGAGATCTCCAACCCTCACCTGGAGGTTAATACAAAAATAGAGGGTCACAGTGTTTGGAAGAAATACCAAAAATATATATATCACTGTGTACAATAAATATATGTGTATGGTAAAACAATTTTATGCTTTTTTCTTTTTCTTTATAGTGCTCTAAATGTTAGTATTAAACAGGGGTCCGTTGGGGCCGGAGTGAGGTGGAGCAAAGCTCCGCCAGCTCAGGACTGGCCAGTAGGGCAGCCAAGGGCTGAATCAGATTCTCTAATCTGATTTAGCTCGCCACCGAATTGCCGCCGAAATTCAGTGGCAATTTTAAAAGCCACTGGAGGGAAGGGGTTTTGAGGGAGAGGCTCCAAACTTGCAGGGTAGCTGCTGGGGCCTCTCCTCGAAATGTCCACCAAGTTTCAAGAAGATTGGACCAGGGGGTCCAATTCTACGGGCTCCCAAACAGGTTGCCCCCATTCCCTCCATTGTTCTCTATGGTAGGAAAAAAGGTAACATTTTTTCCCTCCCTAGAGAACAATGGAGGGGATGGGACAATCTGTTTGGGGGCCCATAGAATTGGACCCCGTGGTCCAATCTTCTTGAAACTTAGTGGACATTTTGAGGAGAGGCCCCAGCAGCTACCCTGCAAGTTTGGAGCCTCTCCCTCAAACCCCCTTTCCTCCAGCTTCTCATATACCCTATGAGTTTTTGCCATTGATTTCAATGGCCCATAGGATATAATGGGACTGAAACTGACATTCCCTTTCTGACACACTTCTGGTGATGTCAGGGGACGTGGCATATGCTAATGAGTTATGCTAATGAGTTATGCTAATGAGCTCCTGCACCTCTTTCTACGAAAGGACCCCTCGTATTAAATATTATCAAAAATATATTTCACCCAAACAATACATAGAAAAATATATATTTCAGCCAAACAATACAACCAGTGCAGGTTTACCTGACAGATTTTGAAAGACATGATATCTTAGATAGGTTATTATCTATTATGCTGGTATCTTAAGAGCTTTTGTGCTCACAAAGAAAAAAAGAAAATTATTGCACTTTATGCCATTTATATAAGAATCATGTTCCTTGAAAAAGATTCATTCGAAACAGGTATATTACTAGAGTCCCAAAGGACTCGTGATAAGTGTTTCTGATAAAGTGCTGTCTGAATGTAAACCTGCACTGGTTGTATTGCTTGGGTGAAATATATATATTTCTATATATTGTTTGGGTGAAATATATTTTTGATAATATTTAATACTAACATTTAGAGAACTGTAAAGAAAAAGAATAAAGCATAAAATTGTTTTACCGTACACATATATTTATTTGTGATGAGTCTCCAATACACCAAAATCTAAACTGGGAAAGGTAAAACCACTGGATTAGATTAACAGAATAGGCCCAGTGTTCATTTGATATCTAAAAGTGAGAGATGCTCACTCTACATATTACCACATATAATTATTTTAAAAATTCAAATAGGGTAAGTGGCTGCTTGTATTATGTATATAGCTGTGAGAATTTTGTGGTGTGACAGAGGTGGGAAGAAGAAGAAGAAGAGATTGGATTTATACCCCGCCCTTCACTCACTTGGGGCTTTTTCCCACTCACATTGTGCCGGCGTTCTGCCTCCGTTTGTCCCGGCGCTGGGGGTCAATTTCACACCCTTTGCTGCGGCGTGTATGTTAATACGGGGCTTTGCACCATTTTCTCTGCACCTTCGGTAAACCTAAAAAAAAAAGGTTTACTGAAGGCGCGGAGAAAATGATGCGAAGCCCCGTATTAACACACATGCCGCAGCAAAGGGTGTGAAATTGACACCCAGCGCCGGGACAAACGGAGGCAGAACGCCGGCACAATGTGAGTGGGAAAAAGCCCTTGGAGTCTCAGAGTGGTTTACAAACTCCTTTCCCTTCCCCTCCCCACAACAGACACCCTGTGAGGTAGGTGGGGCTGAGAGAGCTCTTTCCCAAGCGGTTCCTTGTGAGAATAGCTGGTACAGAGCTATGGCTTGCCCAAGGTCATCCAGCCAAGTGCAAGTGGAGGAGTGGGGAATCAAACCTGGTTCTCCCAGATTAGCGTCCGCACACTTAACCACTACACCAAACTGGCTCTCACACCAAAGTGGCTCTCTGGAAGGGATGGAAGGGAGTGTGGACCTCTATGGAGAAGATTATGGAACTCAAATAACTAGGATCTCTTTATACATTACAAGGTGCCCATGTTTGTTGGGTGAAGACATGAGGACTTTGAGCCAGATGATCAATGGGAGTCTTGTGCCTCCCAGGCACGCTTGTGCCTTTTTCTATTCACACCGGGAATGTGGGAAGAAGTGGTTGCAGCCTTCCCCTCCGTGCTGTTTCCTCTGCCTTAAGCCCCCCGTGGAGCTGCTCCTGGCTTCACTGCAAAATTTACACCCAGCCACCTATGTAACATGATTTTGCAAACAGAACCAATAGTGACTTCATAGGATGCTTTAATGAGGAGAAAACAGCACAGAGGGCAAGGCAGTCGCTTGCGTATACCTGCATGACAGAAAAAGGGCTCAGGTGAGTCTGAAAGGTGCAGCGCTCCCATCAGACTTCTGACTCAAAATCCTTTTGCTGTGTCATCCAACAAACACAAGGCCTTTGTAATGTGCAAAGAAGTCTAATATGTCATTAAGGGAAATTGTTTATATGGCAGTGATGATAGGTTTCTGTTGCTGTATCAGAAAAAATCTTGATGCACCAAATGATCTGCCGATCAGACAAACAATGGGACTTCTTTGGCAGTGACAGGCGTGAACTCTTGAAATCTCAAGGCCAGCTGCATAGACGTTCCTTGTATAAAATCCAGTATGAGTCAGAGGTGACCAAAGATCATCTCTTGTTCTGAGACAGAAAGTCCAAACGGTGGATTTAGTGGTAAAAATGTAATTAAATAATTGATAACTTGCTGGCCTTTAATATTATTACAAAAAAAATCTGCCTGAGGAGTAGGGCTGCCAAGTCAGCCCGGGGGGTGGGGGATCCCCCGCTAAAGGGGTTCCCGATCCGCCAGCCAGCATTTGGCCGGCGAGGGGAACCCCACCGCCGACGTCGTCCAGCGAGGTGACGTAGCACATTGGGGGCATTGCCAGGGCGATGCTCTGGCAATGCCCCCAACATGCTGCGTCACTTCCGGTGACGTCAATGGGCGCGCGCGCAAAGCATGCGCGCCAGAAGAAACTCCCGGCGAGAGGAGGGCTCCCCCCCCACCCGTGAGTTTTCAAGACTTGGCAGCCCTACTGAGGAGGCCTTCCTTTGCCTTATGGTAGGGCTGGCACCAGCATCATTCATTTGGTTTCTCAATTAAGAGGTTCTGTTATTTGTAAGACACTCTTCATTTAATGTGCACCTGTTCTCATTCTTCTTTGTCACAGGAAGCTTTACTGGATAGATACTTGCAATAATGGAGCTTGTAGGTTCTACTCTGACGGCAACATATGCCCACCCTAGACCAATACCATCAAATTTTCTGCCAGCCATCAGCACGATGGCATCAAGCTATAAGAACCGATTTCCTCACTACAGTCTGACCCACAGCTTGAGCCTTCCTTGGAGACCCAGCACCTATTACAAAGTGTCTGCCATCACTCCAACTTTGGCGCCTTTCTCAAAAAGTTCTCAGGGACTCACCCCAAGCAAGACGCTCCCCTTTGTTTCCAACAGGACAGCACTCTTTACTAGGTACACCCCAGATGACTGGTATAGATCGAACCTGACAAACTACAAGGAATCAGAAATATCACGGCATGACGCGGAGAGGCTGAGGGTGGACACCTCCCGCATGATCCAGGACAAAAACCAGCAGACGAGGAAAACTCAAACCGAAACAACCAAAAATCTGGGAGAACGAGTCAATGACATAATATTCTGGAAAACTGAACTCAACCATGAGGTAGATGAAATGATTGGAGAAACAAATGCCCTTACAGATATGAAGAAACGGCTGGAAAGAGCATTGGCAGAAACAGAAGGACCACTCCAGGTAAACCCTTCAGTTCCACTGATATCCAGCAATACCTGCCATGGGTCAGACAATGAGATGTCGGTCAGTGGGCATTCAAATCACCTATCAGGTTTCATTACCTGAACTTGTGTGAGCTGAGCTAGTGATGATCAGGGTTTATGACGTATCTCGGCTAGCAAATTTCTATGGAGCATCCAAGCGCTGTACTTGACTTAATCCCTGCTTTTTCAAGTACCAATTGTTGGCAGAGTTTAAACATGCAGAGGAATGGAGTATCAACTGTTTAAAGAAAATAACTCGGTTTATTAAAGAAGAAATAAACTCTGACAAAGTAGAGGAGATGGAGAGAGGCATAACTAATTGACTAATTGATGTGAGAGACAGGAAGGAAGGGGGAGGGCTCAGTTGGAGCAGGAAGTCTACACAGAGCCAATCAGGAGACAGGAAGGAGATAATTTGAAATCGTGGGAGGTCCCTAATCTAGCTATGCTAACTAGCAGTCCTTTGGCTGGCTGTCCACCAAAAGGGCGTGCTTCTGTTCTTCAAGTAGGTGAACTATGGATCTTGTATATTCAACACCAATAATACACTATATCTTCATTGTAACTCTAGAAGCAAGCCACTCCACCTCAGTTCTTTTCACAGTGCCACTTCAGTGGGAATTAAATCAGTGGTGTCCCTCAACCCTTTGTCCTTGTGCTGAGAAGAAAGTTCAGTTCAGTTGCTGAGGATATATTTAATTTTTGCTGTTTATATACAATCAATAATGTAGCTAAATCCTCCAGAGTGACACAAGGAAACATTCAAGTCATTAACAGCACCTGATATAATATCTATAGCATCAATTAGAATTAATGAGGTATGTAGACATTAACAGCTGAGCAGGTAATTGCTGGCCATGTATTACCTAATATAAAAATCATTTGACAAATAGGGAAATTAATTTTCCTTGACAAGAGGGATGACCCTTTAGTCTTCAAGGATTTATATCTTTCTCATTCAGAGATATAATAAATAAGATGCTCTCTCTCTCTCGCTCTCGCTCGCTTTTGCTTTGCAAGTCTCTTGCAAAGACTTTGGATGCATTCAGGTTACCAAACATGACAACGGCTTTTTGGGGGGCCAGTATGGAAGTCTCAGGGCTTGGCCACTCCCTCCTTTCCCCCTCCCTTCTCTCACTGCATGCAGTGCCAAGACTGAAGACTTGCTGGTTTAAGACTAATAAAAATTTCAGTTTCTGTCTTGTCTACCAGCCACTCTAAATCCTGGTTTAGAAGAAAGAAAAACCCCACAATTTGTTAAAAGTGTTGAATTCAGGTATCACAACAAATTGTGGTTGTTGTAAACTAAGAAAATGTCTGTCTTGGTGTGTCATACTGAGGGAAAGTTTGCTATCACTGCCACCACAAATACTAGGGAGATTTTGAGGATGGTGAGAGCTTGGGGAGGATGCCATGTCACTTCTGGATGGCACTGTAGGAATTTCACCTAATTTCCATAAATTATTATAAGGGTTGTTATGACCAGCAGCCGGTAAGAGAAAAAAATGTTTAGAATTTGTTTTAAAAAGTTGTTTCCTTGGAGGTGACCTTGAGGGCAGGCAAATTAAAGCTGTCAACCAACAGGCAGGGCCTGGAGATCTTCCTGAATTATAACTGATCTCCAGACAACAGATCTCCTTGGAGAAAATAGCTGCTTTAGAGAGTAGACTTTATGGTATTATGCATGCTGAGGTTTCTTTCCTCCCCAAACCCTGCTGTCTTTTCTGTGCTTTTCTTTCTGCAGTCATGGTATCATACCAAACACCAAAGAGATTAATCATTTACTTTTTTGTCAAAGGACTACATTACTGCTTGTCCACTATCAGGACTGAGAAGCAGAGCTCATTCAATAAAGATTGGTTGTTGTTTTTTAAAAGACACACACAAAATGGTGCAGAAACGTTGGCCCAAAAGCTGTGTCATTCATCACTTAGAATGCCCCTGGCATTGTCTAGAAGATGGCCCGCACGACATTCGCACAACCACATCCCACAAAACCCACATGCTCTGTACTAGATGCATTTTCCCTTTCACAGTATAATTTGATTTCAATATAGGAATGCAATATCTCCATAACAAGACGTAATCCCTTGCAACAAATTAGCAACATTTGCATATTTATTGCTTGGAAAAAACAATAATCTGAAGAAGGTATCCAACCATAGGATTCCTGCCTATGGCACTCAGAAGATCTGTACCCACTGGAAGAACTTTTCCTCTCAATCATGGGGACTATAAGGCCAATTTCGCACTGGCCAGTTGCCTCTCATTCGCTCCGGAATTTCCCCTCCCAGTTTCCTCCGGAGTATTTTCTTCATTTTCCCACTGGGAACCTCAGCCCTTTTAATATAGCATGACGAAGGGTTTTCTCCAAAAAAAATGAGGATCTCCCACACTGGGGTGGCCCTGATGAAAGGCGGGCGAGTGGGCGTGTTTTCATTTTGGGTTCTCCCCCGGAGCAAACAGGAAAATCCTCTAAAAACAGGATTTGTTTGCTCCAAAGAAACTCCGGTGTAGCAGTGCGACACTCCAAAGCAAAACGTGAGCCTGGAGCAACTGGCGTGAAATCGACTAGAAGCTCCGGTTGCAAGCATGAGGGCAAACCTGGGGCAAACGCTAGTGTGAAATCGGCCTAAATATGTTGTTAATGAAGGGGAAAGTTCTCATGAACTCAAATGAGGAGTCTAGTCCCTTGTCTGTACAATTTATAGAATTGTGAAACTTGGTTTATTAAAAACATGCATAGTCCAAAATGTAGTCTTGTTGAATGAGATTTACTTATTACATGCCCAAGTGAAAAGCTAGACTTGGATCCAGTGGAGTGCATCTATGGGAAGAACGATTTACATCCAAGGGGCAAAACCTCCTCTCTCTTGCTGCAGCCCAGAACAAACCAAAGGAAATCCTTCTGTTCACAGAAAGGCTCCACTGAATCCAAGCCATAGGTTCTAAAAGAAAGAACTTGGAAGTGCTCTCTCCCTCCCTCTCTCTCTCTCTCTCTTATTTCCCAACATACTCAATACAGTGGAATAAGTGTCCAGTTTCATAATGGAAGTTCCTTTATAGTCATGGTCTCTCTCAGTAGCTCCAGAACATGTTATTACCCCTGTTTTGATCTTTTGTCAAACAGGTAGCTGAGGAATGTCTGCTTCATCGAGAAAAAAGGATGGGCATTGATCTTGTTCATGACGATGTGGAGAAACAACTACTGACAGTGAGTCCCAGTGGCATCCCAAGAAGGAAAAGTGCTTTTTCCCCCAGGACTGTCTAGCTGAATATTGTATGCTGACTTTCATTTAGAGTGTGGTTGTTGTTACTGCCACTTCAGTTTTGCGGTGGCACTTGTCTAGAATGTTTACAAAGATGAGCTACTTCTCCCTTGTAGAATAAGACAGACAAACTCTTCCTGATCTTCACCTACCTATGAGGCATGTGTAGGGAGTGGGGTGCAGCAACAGAAGTTTTGTCTGTGTTTCCTTTCTCAAAGGCAGGCAGGAAGACGTCCTCTGGTGACCTATAGTGACATGGTTTGTGTCTGACGAATGAGACAATCGTATGCCAGGCCATGATTCTTCTGTAGGTTTTGGGGGACACACAGGTTTCAGTGTATATGCATGTAATGGCACCTTTCTGCAGATCTACCTGGATCTTGTCTAGACATATATAAAAAGCTAGCCGTGTTCCTGGCAATGCGCCTTCTACCTGATTGGGCCAGCCTTTCAAGGTCATTTGCATATGTGGGCTGATTGGGTCTTGCTCCATTTCACACATCATCCTCCCTCCCCATAGCCAGTTGGAACACAGAGGTCATTTGCATATGTGGCCTGATTGGCTCTTGCCTCCAACATTCCAAACAGTTTGCTGTTCCTCTCCCTCCCATAGCCAGTCAGAACACAGAGGTCATTTTCATATCCAGCCTGATTGGCCCTCTCCTTCAACTTTCTAAATAGCTTGCTGTTGCTGTTGGGAGTCATTGAATGTGTCCTAAGGTAAAATGCAACTCCCAATCTTCCCCTGAATGTTCACTGGGGTTGCCAATCTCCGTGTGGGATGTGGAGAGCTCCCCAAAATTATTGTGTTCCCCAGCCACAGCACATCATTTCCCCTACAGAAGATGGGTGCCTTGATGCATATACTCTATGGTAGCCCATAACACAAGCATGCCACGCCAAAAAAAGACAGAGCCCACCATAAGCACATGCTGACACTAAACACCGCAAGGCCAAAAATGACAGGAAAAGGTGCCAACAAAGCACTGCACATTAAAGGAATGTGGAGCTTCAGCGTCTGCATAATCATCATCATGCTATGACGCCACAGCAAAGAGATGCTGAATCTCTCTGCATGTGTGCTGTCCGTACCACACAGGCACAAACATGACTCCTGAACAAAAGGCACATCTCACCAAACAAAAGACACACAGACAACTCGTTAGCAGGCAACAAGAAACAGCAGATGTAACTGCTCAAAGACTTCAAAACCACATTAATAGAGATGTTGCAGCTCTCCAAGCTACACAAACCACTACATGCCATAAGGACTTATACCACATAGATTATGAGAACGCTGTTCCTTCACACTCATATGGCACTCTGGACCAAATTTGTGAATTTTGCCATGCCAAACATTTTCCCAGAGAAAGAACATCCTATGGAAAGTTCTCTAGCTATAGCTCCAGAGGAGTAGTCAAATTAGATCCCGTTCATGTTTCCCTAATAATTGAACATCTTCTGACCATGAGTTTTCAACAAACTTCTTGGTTAACATACAGTCAATTAATAGCTCCCTTGCATTTGCATCAGTAGGAGCACAAATGGATCCTCCACCAGGTTACTTTATGTTGCATTGTCCAGAGTTTGATGCTTTGAGGATGTAAAGGTTTACACTGTCCACCAAAAACATTGTTTACAGAGAAATTCTGCAATGCTGATGACTGAATCCTCTATACCTCCTGGCCAGCTATACGTTGGGTTTTCCAGAGACCAACACAATGAGGATGTCACACTTCACATTCTCCATGTACAACACCAAGGTGTAGACAAATAATTAAAAACGATGATGACTGATTTCACACTAATCGTATATACTTCATCCATGCAAAAGGCCACTAAAAACTAAACACTGCCACACATAACGACCATAAACAGTACAATATCTTGACCCAACCAACTATACAACCATCAATACCAAAACAAATATCAGACCGTCACCCTAACATGCACTTCAGCCCCCTCCCCCCCCAAAGCTGGGGCACTCGCCCATAGCCTCTTTCTAGAGCCCACTGTATTTATTCCAACAACAGGCCTTATTCCTAGTCTGATATTATTAACAATAAGCCCACCTTCACAATATTCATATTTGCTGGTTAGTATGGAACCTGGATTTCTGACTAGGGAGTTCACAGTAAGAACATAAGAGAAGCCATGTTGGATCAGGCCAATGGCCCATCCAGTCCAACACTCTGTGTCAGGGGCCAGAATTCCAGATGCCCTCCCACTGTTGCCCCCCAAACATCACCAATACAGAACATCACTGCCCCAGACATGGTGTTCCATTTATACCTTGTGGCTAATAGCTTCTGATGGACCTCTGATCCATATGTTAATCCAGTCCCCTTCTGAAGCTGTCTATGCTTATAGCTGCCACCACTTCCTGCGGCAGTGAATTCCACATGCTAATTACTCTTTGGGTGAAGAAGTACTTCCTTTTATCTCTTCTAAGCCTACTGCTCATTAATTTCATTGGGTGCCCGTGAGTTCTTGTATTGTGAGAAAGGGGGAAAAGTACTTCTTTCTCTACCTTCTCTGTCCCATGTATAATTTTGTAAATCTCTGTCATGGCACCCCTCAGTCATCGTTTCTCCAAGCTAAACAGCCCTATCCTCTTTAACCTTTCTTCAAAGGAAAGGTGTTCCATTCCCTTAATCATTTTATTTGACCTTTTCTGCAACTTTTCCAATATTTTTTTTGAGGTGTGATGACCAGAACTGGGCACAGTACTCCAAATGAAGGCACGGCATAGATTATGGAGCATTATGATATTGGCTTGTTTGTTTTCAGTCCCCTTCCTAATAATCCCCAGCATAGCGTTTGCCTTTTTATTGCAATCACACACTGAGTTGACATCTTCAGTGAGTAATCTACCATGACTCCAAGATATCTCACCTGGTCAGTTCAGACCCCATCAGTGTATATTTATAGTTAGGATTTTTGGTTCCAATGTGCACTTTGCACTTGCCCACGTTGAACCTCATTTGCCACTCACCCAGCTTTGACGGACCCCTCTGGAGTGCCTCACAATCCTCCATGGTTCTCACCACCCTGAACAACTTAGTGTCATCCTCAGACTTAGCCACTTCACTGCTTACTCCCAATTCCAGATTATTAATGAACAAGTTAAAAAGCACCGGACCTAGTACCGAGCCCTGTAGTACCCCACTGCTTACCACCATCCACTGTGAAAACCGCCCGTTTCTACTCACTCTCTGGGCCTTTCTGCACTGACAGCTTGCTCTGGAGAATCTGGAGGAGTCAAGCCTTAAGGGTTGACTTTGTTGTTGCACGCATTCCCTCTGCACTGGTTTCCTCCCCTCAGTTTATTAATTTGTGTATTGTTATGCATTCTGCATCTACAAGCAAAACCCACATTTTTTTCCTAACTAATATTGGATTCAACAAGAGACCAATTTTACTGAGAGATCATAGGGGAGATCTGCAGCTGGCTAGTCTAGTTGGAGATGGAAAAGTTCCAAGTTGGGGAAGCTGCTGGCAGAAAGCTGAAACCATGAGGAAGAAGAAGAAGAAGCAGGATAACACCCCTCCCTCCGCTTCAGTTACCGGGGCATCACCAGCGCACAATCCTCCGACTGCACAAGAGATCTTGGCAGGACATCCCTTGGCACAAGAGATCTTGTGCCAAGAGATCCCTTGGCACAAGAGATCTTGGCAGGACATCCCTTGGCAGGACACCCACATGTGGCTTTGGGAGGCAGCAGGGGATGGCGAGGAGTATGGGGCAAGCAGGCTTGGATGCAGCTGGCCCTGCTATGCGTGTAGAGCATTAAAAACACATCAATAAAACTATTAATGAGGGAGGGGAGAGCTGAAGCGGATCCTAGTTGAACGTTGCTGGCATTTTCCTCTGACAGGGCATGAGAACACAGAAAACAGGACACTGTACCTTTAAGAGAAAAGGAAAGGAGAAAGTCATGCTGAAGCCCTATGAATGCACACAAGCACATCTCACAGTTCAGCAACTTTTTTTCCACCAGTGATCAAAGTTTAATAATAAACTCATCCCTTGGTTAAAACATTGTTAAATTCATCCCTGAGGGTTTTTTAAATATATATATATATATATATATTAAAAGACTTTTTTTCCCTTGCAAAATGTACCTGCTCACCACAGGGCTTGAACTCATATCCCTTGTATGATGAGCATAATCCTTAACACACTGAGCTAACTAGCTGCTTTGTATGAGATGAAGAGAAAGGCAGACCAAACACCTCCCTCCCTGATTCTGCAAAAAGAAAGGAAGGGAGCGGAAAATCCAAGCCCACACAGACACATTTGGGATCAGGGAATCCCTTAGCTTTTTATAGTCACAGATTCCTTCCTATGCTCTCTCTGGCTTTTTAAAAGTTTGCCTGAATGGGAGGACACATCCTCTTTTGTCTTTGGAGAAGGAGGGAAAGAAAACAGAATGGAAATAGGGGCGGGGGGAATGGACAGAGATCAACGAGGCCGTGTCAAGTTGTCTGCTTCTTGTTCCCTGCAAATCGGAAGCAGAGGAAGGAAAAGGTGTGGTGCAAAACCACATTCAGATTCCCTGGGGCAACGCTATACTGTCTGCGAACTCACCCCTGAACGGCCATAAAACTTTGCAGAAGGTCCCCAAAAACCCAATGCACAAGGAAAATTGAACACAGCGTGCAGTGCAGAGGGAGATTAATGTCCCAATGTGGCTGTGGAAAAACTGTGGGGAAACAGACAGGTGCAGAATCTCCCTCTGTTTCCTGTTAATTAACCAGTTTTCATTCCTGTCTTTCTGTCCAGAGTACAAATCATGTACCCTGTGCTATAGGCAATGTGCTGCTAGTCCAGCCCTGCTGTCATTTGTTCCAAGGTGCTTATTAGCTCATGAAGTCAAGTGACATACAGCTGAACTGGATGCCAGAAGCTAGCTAGAGAATGTTTTCATCCAGAGGAAATAAAGAGTTTCCAACAGGGAGTGTCACATGGAAAAAATTGGTCCTTGAGAGCTGTGTCCCTGTATTTTGCCAGAGTCAAAGGTGTGTGGGTATCAGAATAACTTCAGTCATTAAACGTGTTCCTAGAAACTAAGGCAAAATAAATTCCATCCTGGCATGGTGAGTGTGTGTGACTGATACATAGATGAGAAAGGAGGAGCATGTAAGCAAGATACAGTAAAAAAAAAATCAGCATTGTTCAGCATGGATTGGTAGGATAGTTTGCATGTTCATGTTTATGTAACGACCCATGGCTTGAATTTGTTGATGTAGTCAAGGGGCTGTTTCTACTTCAAGTGAGTTAAAAGTGAAGGATAGAGTCTCTGAATAATCAGAGGTGTTCTAAGATGATGCTGTGATGAACCCCTGAATCTCCCCAACTGACTGGCAGATTTCTTTCCCACCAAATCTTCAGTTCCCCTCAGTGACTGAGTTGCCCCACAGTAGTGTGTATGTATTCTTTGTCATAAAAGACTTGACCCTGTGTTTGGATATTTAGTTTAGGCTTTTTCTCAGCTCAGAAACGCTACTGAAAATACAGGAGCTGTCCAGTTTTATTAAATCCTTGAGAAATAGCACTTGAGGCAAATTAACTTTCAAAAACAGAATAAAGATTTTATCAAACAGAGAATATATGTATAATAGGAATAGTCAAGGGTTTGAGATTGCTGAGGTAAAAAACTTCCTAATATTTACAGAATTGAATTCGTAGAACATTCAAGAGAGTGTATTTGTAGTTTTGTTTCAAGGCTTTCTATTTCTTTCTTTGAGAGGTACTTTGTTTATTATAATTCAGCACTAACACAATTCTTATTGATGTTTCTAGATTTCTTCAGATATTACACATTTTCTTTTAGATAATGAAGCTTTTCATTAACTCCTGAGGTGTCTTAAGCTTCTCCCCTTTATCACAGACCAGGGTTCTCTTCCCAACCCCTTTCACTGGCAGGAAACTATTCTCCTTGTCCTTAAGAAGCAATAACTCCTTTTACTATTTGGCTTGTATGGGAGTTCTCTTTAACTACCCAGACCTTCTACCAAATTCTTCTCCAGTGCCCTTTGTCTGTTTAAGGTTGTTCTGTAGCTTTTTTGACTGAGAATTTAAGTTCTCCCTCAGAGCAGTTTTAATATAGATAATGGGGTCTCGCTTCTTCTTTCTGTAGAAGTACTTTTCTGACTATTGCCTGTCAGAAAACACTGACTCCCAAATGTATCTTTCCTCAGAAGCCTAACCCTCTGGCTACTGATCTAGATGTTAGTAAGACCAACTTGCAAAAGACCTCTTTCCCCTCCAGATCAGCTGTTTTATTTTCTCTCTCAGCTGATGTTGGCAAATCAGAGAGCAAACAGAGCAGCCAACCACATGAGCTCTCCAGGGTAGATTAACTCATGAACTCCCTGTCTCTCTGATACAAGCAGCATTTTAAAAAAGCCTGTTTTTCTGTGCAGTCCATCACAGATGCCTTCTTTGCTTACTGTATGATCAAGTAGCAAATTTTATCCAAAGTCCTTTTCTGATGTTCTGGTGGTCAGTGATAAAGGGATTCATGAACTGGTGGAAGAGCAAGATTGTGACAGTAAACTCTGCCCAAGCTGTACATTTTATTTAAGACATATACAATCCATGCCCTCTCACCTGGATAGCCCAGGCTACCCCAATCTCATCAGCCCTTGGAAGCTAAGAATGGTCGGACCTGGTTAGTACTTGGATAAGAGATGGGGTCATTTTGTAGAAAAAGAGGTGCAGGAGCTCATTAGCATAACTCATTTGCATAGCTTGTTTGCATATGCCACACCCCCTAACATACCAGAGGTGTGTCAGAAGGCAACACCCACCCCTCAGGCTCCACTCCACAGGTGAGTGAAACTGACCTGCTCTTCCTCCATTCCCTTCCCCATCCAATACTTTGTGCAAAAAAAAAAAAAGCGTAAAGAACACACCCTCATTCTCTTCCTGCTCCCTTGAAACCTGCATCAGGTTTCAAGTAGACTTGAGATACCCAGGACATGTGCACCACCCATCCCTTCCCCTCCCCCTCCCCACAACAAGACACCCTGTGAGGTAGGTGGGGCTGAGAGAGGTCTTTTGAGAACTGCTCATGAGAGAACAGCTCTGAGAGAACTTGTGACTGGCCCAAGGTCACGCCAGCAGCTGCATGTGGAGGAGTGGGGAATCAAACCCTGTCCTTCCAGATTAGAGTCCAACTCCTGACCACTACACCAAACTGATGGGGTGGAAGCTGCTGAAGGGTTGGTGAAATTCCTCCAGTACTTATGTGCCATGTGCCCAGATAAAAAATGGTATACTTAGAAAATTTATATGCCACCTTGAGCAAGTCTCTGGAAAAGCAGCACACAGTCATAAAAGGAACAATGATAGAATTATCAATATTAAAACAAAACATTAAAAACAATAAAGACCCTAGCAGGGCTTTCCCCAGGGCGCTGCGCCTCTGCACTGCTGGGGGAAGCCAAGGAGGGGGTGGGGCTTGGTCATGTGCCCGCCCCCTGGGCTTCTCACATCCGGAGCTGTGCTTCTGTGCACTCCCGCTCCAACGGACGCCTGGATAAGAGACTGCCATGGAAACCCAAGGTCATGAGGCAGAGGCAGGCAATGGCAAACCACCTCTGAACATCTGAACCACCTCTCAACCCCACATGGTTGCCATAAGTAAGCTGTGACTTGATGACAAAAAAAGGTAACATATGCATGCATAAGGTTGTCCCTGTGAGATCCAGAGTTCTGAAAAAAGTGGACTTCCTGCTCATGAAGAAAGAGCAGTGGGTATGAACATTTTTACCTGTTATGGGATCTATATACCGTATTTTTCGCACTATAAGATGCACTTTTTCTCCCTGCGTCCTATGGTGCGAAGCTCAAGGGGCCGCGGCAAGCACCGCGGCCCCAAGAGGAAGCCCTCCTCCCACCCACCCCCCTCAGAAGCTCCCGGGGCCGTGGCAAGTGCCGCGGACCCGGGAGGAAGATCCCCCGCCACCACCCCCTCGAAGTTCCCGGGGCCGCGGCACTTGCTGTGGACCCGGGAGGAAGATCCCCCGCCACCACCCCCTCGAAGTTCCCGGGGCCGCGGCGCTTGCTGTGGACCCGGGAGGAAGATCCCCCGCCACCCCCCCTCAGAAGCTCCCGGGGCCGCGGCGCTTGCCGCAGACCCGGGAGGAAGATCCCCCGCCACCACCCCCTCGAAGTTCCCGGGGCCGCGGCGCTTGCCGTGGACCCGGGAGGAAGATCCCCGCCACCCCCCCAGAAGCTCCCGGGGCCGCGGCGCTTGCTGCGGACCCGGAAGAAAGATCCCTGCCACCCCCCCAGAAGAGCCCCAGCCACCCACCCCCCTCAGAAGCTCCCCTCCCACCCCCCTCAGAAGCTCCCCTCCCAGCCCCCTCCCTCCCACCCCCCTCAGAAGTTCCCCTCCCAGCCCCCCTCCCTCCCACCCCCCTCAGAAGCCCCTCTCCCTCCCAGCCCCCTCAAAAGACCCCCTCCCACCCACCCCTGTCAGAAGCCCCCCTCCCTCCCACCCCTCAGAAGCTTCCCTCACTCCCACCCCCCTCAGAAGCCCCCCTCCCATCCACCCCCTCCCTCCCACCCCCTCAGAAGCCCCCTCCCTCCCACCCCACTCAGAAGCTCCCCTCCCAGCCCTCCTCCCTCCCACCCCCCTCAGAAGCTCCCCTCCCACCCACCCCCCTCAGAAGCCCCCCTTCCACCCACCCCCCTCAGAAGCTCCTGGGGCCATGGCAAGCGCCACCGGCCCCGGGAGGAAGCCCCCTCCCTCCCCTGCTCACCTTTCCCACCCCATTCCTCCCCCCTCACCATTCTTGGGCTGCGGGGGGGGGGGAGGTAGGGAGGTAAGAGCTGGGCCTGAGTGGCGTTAAGCCACTGGGGCCCAAGCAAGGGGGGGGGAGGGAAACACCTTGTCTTTCTGTCTTTCTTTCTTTCTTTCTCTTTCTGTCTGTCTTCCTTCCTTTCTTCTCTCTCTCCTCCCTACCTTCCTGTTTCTTCCTTTCTTTCTGTCTGTCTTTCTTTCTGTCTTCCTTCCTTCTCCCCCCCCACCTACCTACCTTCCTTCCTCCCTCCCTTTCTTCCTTCCTTCTGTCTCTCTTTCTCCCCCCCACCTACCTACCTTCCTTCCTTCTCGCTCTCTCTCTCCCCCACCTACCTACCTTCCTGTTCCTTTCTTTCTGTCTGTCTTTCTTTCTGTCTTCCTTCCTTCGTTCTCTCTCTCCCTCCCTCCCTCCCTCCCTCCCTTCCTGTTTCTTCCTTCCTTCCTTTCTATCTTCCTTCCTTCCTTCTCTCTCTCTCCCCCCTACCTACCCCCCTCCCTCCCCCACTCACCTTTCCCGGGCTGCAGGGGGGGAGGTAGGGAGGGAAGAGCTGGGCCTGAGTGGCGTTAAGCCACTGGGGCCCAAGCAAGGGGGGGGGAGGGAAACACCCTTTCTTTCTTTCTTTCTGTCTGTCTGTCTTTCTTTCTGTCTTTCTTCCTTCCTTCCTTTTCTCTCTCCTCCCTCCCTCCCTCCCTTCCTGTTCCTTCCTTCCTTTCTTTCTCTTCCTTCTTTCTTTCCTTTTCTCTCTCTCTCTCCCCCCTACCTACCTACTTTCTTTCTTTCTTTCTTTTTTCTCTCCCCCCCCCAAACTACCTACTATTTGGATCAGAATATTTTTTCCCTGTTTTCCTCCTCTAAAACTAGGTGCGTCTTATGGTCAGGTGCGTCTTATAGTCCGAAAAATACGGTATACGCTGAGGTTCTATATGCACATTTCAATAAATACAAGTAAAGTCAGGGAGTGGAATTTGCCACTCCAATACAAGGGCTATTTTTGGGCAGGAACGCACAGGAACGGAGTTCCGGCTGGCTCCTGAGTTGGCCATACCCAGCAGGAACTCATTAGCATAATAGGCCACACCCAATAGCAGAAACTCTTTAGAATTGGCTACATTAGGGGTATGTGGCCTAAGATGCAAATTAATTCCTGCTACAAAAAGAGCCCTGGGTTTTGACAACAAACAAAATAAACAGAATAAGAAGCAAAAGGTGGGTGTGGCCTAATATGCTAATAAGCTGTGCTGTCAGTGGTGTGGCCTAATATGCTAATGAGTTTCTGCTGTTGGGTGTGGCCTATTATGCTAACAAGTTCCTGCTGGGCTTTTTCTACAAAAAAAGCCCTGTCCAGTACTGTTCCCGTCTATGTGTGCATTCATTGTCTTCCTCCTTAGAATATCAGATTAGAATTTATTTATGTTTATTTATATTTTGGTTTTCCAGCAAACTCCACTCAGTCAATTGATTTATATTCAAAGGTATTCAGTAACAGTATTCAGTATTCATAACAGATGTTCATTATAAAACATAGAAGAAAACAAAGATAAAACATGGCAAAATGTAAAATTAGGAAACACCAGACATGTGTTACCAAAGCCAAAAGCTAAAGGCTTCACCCTTGTGAAGAACAATACCACATTAAACTGATAGCAACTCCACAGATGTTTCAGGAAAGCCTGCAGACCAGAGTTTACATGGAACAAGAGAACTCCAAGACAGTAGGGCTATCAGCAAGAAATCTAGGTACGTCTGGCCCCCAAATTTACCTTGAATATATAGGAGACTTTCATCTTTGCAGTGAATTCTTCAAAGACAGGAAGGCTCTGATTTATCACACTAAGGCCCCGGCCACACGAGCGAGATAATCCGGGGGGGGAAGCGAGGCTATTTTGCCTCGGAGCGATTTGAGCCACAGTTGCGCGATCACACAGGTGCTGCTGGCCACTGCTGGCGCAACTCACCACTGCGTGCTCAGACGCAACCATGGGCAAGTTGGGTTTTTGCTGTTGTTGTTCTTTGTTTCTGATTTGCTTATTCGCTTAAACGGGATCGATGAATCGCCTCTCCAACCTGGGGTCTTCCGCTGGCCGTATGCAATGATACGCATACTGAGAAGGGGGGGGGGAAACAATGGCATGGCATTGGGATAGCCTTATCAGACTATCCCCGACGCCACAAGTTCACGCTGGAGTGATCACACTGGGAAAGTCCGGTTGCGGGCCACAGCAATCTGTTTGATCCCGGAGTTTAAATAGTGGTTTTTTTACTCTGCTTCTCCGGCGGAGCAAAACGGCTCGCCCACGGCTTGCCGACAGGTGCGGGACGCTTCCTACATGTGCTGGTGCGATCGCACCGCTTTGATCTGCTGGTGAGTCATCCCTCTCGCGCGGCTAATGGGTGCATATGATTGGGGCCTATGTTGCATTTTGGGTTACAGTGGTTGAGAAGGCCACCTATGGCTGTTTTTGATTGCAACTCACGTTATTTTCATGAATCAGTAGAAATGCTGACAGAATTTTTGCTTTTTTTTAAAAACTTAAATAGGAGATTGATGTCATCCATTCATGCCAAGAGAGAATGAGAAGACACTTGGATAAGGCGATAGCCCAGCTTGCGTAAGGAAACATTTGGTCTGTTTTTCTAAGAGGACTTTAAAAAATAGTTGGATATGAATAGTTTGTCAGTTTTCCCCCACAGTGCAGCCTGAAAAGAGGAAATGTCTCCAGGATCCTTTCTTGGCCTTCCGGTTGAACAGGTGAATGCGGAGTGGGCCAGAAAGAAATTAAATGTCTATGACAGTTACAAACTTGATTTTGAAACATATTTGGGAACTGGACACACGGGTAAATATTAGAACAATGCTGAAAAATAGCCTTTCATCTAGAGCTAGTAGCAAACTCCTTACAGAGGAGCCCGTTATTCCTGCCCCGGGTATGCTGGTATATATTTTTGTACTTATTTGCCAAGTGTATATTTTTGTACTTATCTGCCCGGCTCTGTTAGAGTTCATGAAACACAATTCATAGACCATCATTTTAAGCAATGTTTCTCACCAGCCTTCGCACATCATCTTGATGAGCTGGACAATCCGACTGCTTAGCACCCTGGAGTCACCGTGAGTTTATCTAGCATTCCAGCACCAATCTCTGTCCTCCTTTATAGACTGGAAATGTTTGGTAGCTTTACCTAGAAACAGGTCAGTTCTTGTCTTAACTGCACTGTTGACTTCTCTGAGAGCCAGTCTGGTGTCGTGGTTAAGTGCGCGGACTCTAATCTGGGAGAACCGGGTTTGGTTCCCCACTCCTCCACTTGCACCTGGCTGGATGACCTTGGGCAAGCCATAGCTCTGTACCAGCTGTTCTCTCAAGGACAGCTTGGGAAAGAGCTCTCTCAGCCCCACCTACCTCACAGGGTGTCTGTTGTGGGGAGGGGGAGGGAAAAGGAGTTTGTAAGCCGCTCTGAGACTCCCTTGGGGAGTGGAGGGCGGGGTATAAATCCAATCTCTTCTCTTCTTCTTCTTCTCTACTCAACAGCTTACCGCAATGTTGACCATGTTCAGCACAGGTTTGCTGAGCCCACACTGCCCTCCTGCCTCACCGTTTATCTTCTAATTGTTGCCAAATTAGGCTGAAACTGATGTTTACACACAGGCCCTCTCAGAGGTCCACAGAGGCCCAGGTCCCTAGCCACAATAAAGTATTAAAATGACTACACAGGGTGCACGTAGAAATATGTTGCAAAACTTACCAAATGCTAAAAAGCAATTTAGATTTGAGGTGCCCTTGAAGCTTGAGGCTGAGGCCAAATGGCCCTTCTGCTCCCCTCTCCATTGGCCCTGTTTACACAACCACAGAGCTGTTCCCCTCTGCCAAATCATCTGCCCTCAAACCCCTCAGGTATGGCTTTCTTCCCTGACACCAGTCAAGAAGAGTTTTCCTTTCCTGTTACTGTCACAGAGAACTGCTAATGTCCCACAGAATATCAGGTACAATAGCCTGCACTGTGAATGAGGGGGGCATAGGATTGTCTGGTATACAATCACCTGCAGCAACACAGAGAAGGGATAGAGACAGCACGGAAGACACAATAGGGTTTCCAGCCCAGTGCTAGCAACCAACAGGACCTTTAGGGGCAGGGACATGCAAATAGGGGTTGTGCCAATGCTGCTACACCACTTCTGGTGCGAGCCTGGAAGTGACATCATTGCATGTACGCAACATTCTAGGATTCCCCCGAAACTCTATGGTTATATAGAATCCTAGAGTGCCACTCTGGTGTGATGGTCTCTCTCTTTCCTGGAGCGGGACATCTGGCAGCCCTAGGACACAATGGCCAGCACAATGCAACCCTGATACCAGTGGCCAGATTTAATTCAGCCTTTCTTCTCCAATACATTCAAACCTTGTCATGGTTTACAAGGGACACCTGCCCCTCACTGGAAAAGGGCCATTTTTATGGATGCTGTTGGAAAACAAGAAGCACAAAATATTACACAGAACTCCCAGTAGTCTCCCATTAAGGTTGCCAGCCTCCAGGTGGGGCCTGGGGATCTGTTTTTACAACTGATCTACAGCTGGTAGAGATCAGCTCCTCTGGCGAAAATGGCTGCTTTGAAGGGTGGACTCTATGGCATTGTACCATGCTGAGGCCCCTCCCCTCCCCAAACCCCACCTTCTCCCGGCTCCACCCCCAAAGTCCCCAGGTATTTTCCAACCCAGACTTGGCAACCCTATCTCCCATCTAGAGTACTTCCAGTGCAACCCTAAACAGAGGCAGCTGAAGTCCACGGACTTAAAAAAGTATAAATCTTAGCATGGCACTGTTTGCTTCCAACATGGTAGAACATGTGGTGTTCCTAGGCCTTGAATTTTCCAAACTGATAGCCAACTCAAATATGTGTCATATTTTGTTTCATTTTAGCTTTAGCATAGATCTGGAGGACTGGCAGTCAGTTTCAGTGAAGTATGTAGACAACCCTGCTTTGCAGGCAGCAGCTTTTCCCATTGGTTATGGAATGGGAAATGGGAGACTGTTAAGCCATGCCTGCCGTGGACTGATCCTTCTCCTCCTGAGAAGTATTGGAGTCGGGAGTCCATGGAACAGTGAAACAGCTAGATCTTTATTGCTGGTCCGGATGAAGCCTACAACCCAGGGCTCCGAGCCCTCCTTTTGTGCTGGTCAGGGATAATCCCCTGACCTCGCCCAACTGGCCTGATAGGCTAATAGAAGTCTATTTACATCTCATAGGTTCCCAGGGAGAAACCTAGGTACATGATTGGTGGCTGGTTCGAATCCACCTGGCCTTTGTTCTACCTGGCTGAAGCTCAGGTAGTTTCTTGGCCATGTGCTCTGGCCACATGGCGGTCGCCATTATTGGAGCACATGGCGACCGCATGGTCAATACATAACACCTCCTCCATACGAAGTCATCATAGATGCCATAAAGTGCTTAAGTTAGCATAACATCTTGGAAACGTTTCAGTAAAAAGAGTGACAGAAGATAACATGCAGGGGTTTTTTCTATGCTCTTGCAGCTTGTTCGTCTTTCCTGAACCATTCAATAGGCCTGTTCCTTTAGGGTCTCATTACACAATGTGTGAACTGTGAGACCCCCAAGTGGACTTGTATTTCACATCTGACACAGGATTCACCTTAAAAACAGTGCATGTGTATGGGGGGGGGGGGGCTCAGGAGCATGGTGCAGTCACAGGAGCGGCTTCATCTCCCCTCCTTCCATTTGCAGTTTTTGACAGAAAAAAATAGGCTGCAAGGAGAAGTGGCTGTTTGTCCTGCTGCTAGTTCCTCATGACTGCTCACAGTTCCTGGGCAGACACATGGAACTGTCAGTGAGACAAACAGTGCCTTCCACAGTCATTTTTTTTCCTGCTGAAAGTAGCACAGGGTGGAAGGGAGGGAAGAATGAAGCCCCTCCTGGCGTTGTAACACACACTGGGACCAATCCCTCCCTCCACGCACACTGTTCATAAAGTGAGCTGTGGGTCAGGTGTGAAATGTGATTTCCCCAACCCAACCCAACCCAACTCTCATTTCGGGGTCATGTAAGGAGTCCCTTAGTTAGGTGTGAGGACAGCTCAAAATATGAGAGTTACTGTGGAAAAAACTGGGGTTTATACCAGAGTTTTCTGTGTGGAATACGTGATGTGAATCTGACACATACATCAGACTAAACTGACTGGGTTACAGTTTCAAAATGTGTGCATATGTGTGCTTAAAGATGAGTATACTTGTGTTTATGAGGTCTATATGTTTCATATTTATAATCATAATTACGGCTGAGCCTGCGCAGCGGGGAGAGTGACCTATAAGTCAAATAAATAAAATAAAATAAAATAAAATAGTGTTCAGTGGCAAAGGTTGATGATTGACATTAGCATTGTAGGGTGTTCTGTGACCTATCCCCACAGACCAATAACTTTCTCTGGCTTTTTGCACCTTGTTCTCAACCCAAATGGCAGGTATTCTGCCATAGACCCCCCCCCCATGAGCTACTTCCTCCTCCTCTATAGGTGTCAACTTCAGGGGGGCTGGGGAGCTGGAGCCCCCCCCCCCCCCGAACTTTTCCAGGAAGTGCTGAGCCAGTTTGGTGTAGTGGTTAAGTGCGCGGACTCTAAGCTGGGAGAACCGGGTTTGATTCCCCGCTCCTCCACTTGCACCTGCTGGATGACCCTGGGCAAGCCACAGCTCTGTACCAGCTGTTATTTCAAAGACAGTTGTCTCAGAGCTCTCTCAGCCCCACCTACCTCACAGGGTGTCTGTTGTGGGGAGGGGAAGGGAAAGGAGTTTGTAAGCCGCTCTGAGACTCCCTCAGATAGTGAAGGGTGGGGTATAAATCTAATCTCCTCCTCCTCCTCCTCCTCCTTCTTCTGAGCCTCCCCCGGAGACAATGGCCTGTGATGTCTCTGGCCCAGCCCCTCCCTCCCGGAAATTGGAAAGTCTACGCCCTTATGTGAGCCCAGCCCAGGCAATCAGGGATCATATAGGGAAAGAGTTATATAGGGATCCAACAAAGTGATATAGCCAGTTAGTTGAGGTTATATGATGGTATAACAGACCCAAATTCACAGTAAGAGCAATGGTTCCAGACATCCATCTGAGTTGGCTTCATGATGATACCACCCTGTTCGCAGTCCCCCTGACACACAGAAAGGGGAGTGCTTTATATTGCTTGCAAAAGCCTTCATGTGTCACGGAGCAGGCATGACATCATGAAAAACTATCTAAACACACACTGGGTTAGTCCTAATCAGGGCTTTTTTTTCTGGGGGAATGTGCCAGAACCAAGTTCCGGAACCTCACTGACAAAATTCTTTTAAAAAATGTTTAAAAGTTCATGAGTTTTCAATATACAGATTGAAAACATCATTTTCCTCTCGAGAGTTCCAGCGCCTCTTTTTTCCAAAACAGAACGACTCATTCCATTAACTGAGAATGTTGAGGGAGTGACTTCTTCATTTCATGTAAAACTTCTTCCAGTAATTCTCCTCTGTGAGGATACTGATGGAGTCATACAACTGTATGAAGGTGGCTTGTTACCCCGTGCTCAGTAAGTCTCTCAAGTGCCCTGGAGAGGTTTTGCCGACAGGTACCCACCTGCCTCCGATATTAACTCTTTTAAGGGAGATTCAGGCAGTATAATGACCTCTTACCTGCATTTGAAGTGTGACATGTGCCATCTGTACAGGAGAAGACAGGATGTCATAAAGCCAGGGCTGCAAATGCAATCATGCATGTGTCTGCAATATGCGCAACTGCATTAGCCACTTAAAGACTGGAGTTATTTCTTCCTATGGTAGAAAGCCATACAAATGAAGGGAAGGTTTATGCTGAGAAAAGTTGTATACCTATTTCTTATAACAAAGGGGAAAAGCTCTAGAATCACCGTTAGGGATTCTAAATTTGGTATTTTGCATGAGCCATTATCACTCCTCTCCTTCTGGCTCATTCTACCACAGGTCTGATAGGGCTGCCCAGCATGAGTTGGAGAAAGACCTGAGTGACAAGCAGGCAGCTCAACGGATTGACGACAAATGCCAATATCTCTGGAACACATCTGATGGCATCAGCTATTACCGAGGTGTGGAGCGAGTCGATGCTACGTAAGTGTTTCTGAAGCCTTGTGCTCTAAGTATTCTTACTTTGCTGATTGGGAACTTCAGGGCTAGCTGTGTAAGCAGGGGTCCGATGGAGCGGGAGCGCACAGGAGCGCAGCTCCGGGAGTGAGGAGCCCAGGGGGCGGGCACATGACCAAGCCCCGCCCCCTCCTCGGCTTCCCCAAGCAGTGCAGAGGCACACTGGGGTCGTTATTGTTTTTAATGTTTTGTTTTAATATTGATAATTTTATCATTGTTCCTTTTATGACTGTGTGCTGCTTTTCCAGAGACTTGCTCAAGTTGGCATACAAATTTTCTAAGTATACCATTTTTTTATCTGGGCACATGGCACATAAGTACTGGAGAAATTTCACCAACCCTTCAGCAGCTTCCACCCCATCAGTTTGGTGTAGTGGTCAGGAGTTGGACCCTAATCTGGGAGAACCGGGTTTGATTCCCCACTCCTCCACATGCAGCTGCTGGTGTGACCTTGGGCCAGTCACAAGTTCTCTCAGAGCTGTTCTCTCATGAGCAGTTCTCAAAAGACCTCTCTCAGCCCCACCTACCTCACAGGGTGTCTTGTTGTGGGGAGGGGAAGGGAAGGGGAAGGGATGGGTGGTGCGCATGTCCTGGGTATCTCAAGTCTACTTGAAACCTGGTGGTTTCAAGGGAGCAGGAAGAGAATGAGGGTGTGTTCTTGACGCTTATTTTTATTGCACAAAGTATTGGATGGGGAAGGGAATGGAGGAAGAGCAGGTCAGTTTCACTCACCTGTGGAGTGGAGCCTGAGGGGTGGGCTTTGCCTTCTGACACACTTCCGGTATGTTAGGGGGTGTGGCACATGCAAATGAGTTATGCTAATGAGTTATGCTAATGAGCTCCTGCACCTCTTTTTCTACAAAATGACCCCTGTGTGTAAGACATGGTTTTCAATAGCCTGGAAGGATCACCTACTTATGTGAAGCTAAGTAGCCTCTTCCTAAACACACGTACAGCCTTTAGCTGGTTCTAAACCTTCGTTTGTCTATATAGCCCTTGTAGCTGCATCTTGGAAACTGCTAACTGATCGCAGAGTTTAAAATAATAGCCATATTTGTTCATAGCAGCAGCAGGCTACATACTGCTGTTATATCCTAGAGGCCTATGGATGGTTTGCACATGCATGCATTTCATTTGATCTCTCCGCTTTGATTGCTTACTCACCATTTAATGACACTGGGTTGAATGTGTGAAATCTTCTCCTGGGGGTGGGGAGGGAATGTGTTTTGACTTGAGGTGATATGAAATTACAGTCTATAGGGTTTAATCTCCAATGGCTCATTCACATACGCAAGTCATTACCTGGTGTTTCATTTTGAGAGAGGCATGCATCTACTGGTTAGGGCAGGGGTGGCCAAACTGTGGCTCGGGAGCCACACGTGGCTCTTTCACACATATTGTGTGGCTTCCGGTAGGGCAGCTGGGGAAGTGAAAGGCAGGCATATTTTTTCTGTCTACCTCCCTCCCTCCCTCCCTCCCTTCCATCCATCTATTTCCTTTCTTTGTTTCTCTCTCTGTGTGGCTTTCTTTCTACCGCCTTCATTCTTTCTTTCCACCTCTCTCTTTCTCTCTCTCTCTTAGACAGATATCATTAGCAAACAAACAAACATCACTGGACAAATAAATATCAGTATCAGTATCTGTTTTTACCCCTTTCGTTTTTATTTTTGGCAGTCTGATTTAATGTTAATAAAAAGCAAATGTAATATTAGTTTATGTTTTTATGGCTCTCAAACATTTGACATTTATTCTACGTGGCTCTTACGCAGAGCAAGTTGGGCCACCCCTGGGTTAGGGCAGCCACCTCCAGGTGGGGCCTGGAATTTCCCCAAAATTACAACTGAGCTCTGAACCACAAAGATCATTACCCCCAACCCCTGCCAGTGGCCAGAGCGGACCTGACAACCCTGGTTCCCCTGGAGGTAGGGTTGCCAGCCTCCAGGTGGGGCCTGGGGATCTCCCGCTTTTATAACTTATATAATCTCCAGCTGACAGAGATCAACTCCCCTGGAGAAAATGGCTGCTTAGGAGGGTGGACGCTATGGCATTATACTATGCTGAGGCCCCTCCCCTCCCCAAACTACACCCTCTCCTGGCTCCACCCCCAAAGTCTCCAGGTATTTTCCAACCCAGACTTGGCAACCCTACCTGGAGGAAATGGCAGTTTTGGTGGGTGGACTGTACGGCATGGCATCCACACTAAGCTCCCTCCACTCCCCAAACTCCACCCTCCCAAGGATCCACCCCTAATTCTCCATGAATTTCTAGGTCAGAGGCAGCCACCCTACTACTGGTCCTCACTGGTTTAGTGATGCATAAAGTTTTGCAGCTGATAATAACCTATTCAGTTTGTAAAGGTGCACAGAATGCTTTAAATGCATCCATAGTGGAAAACTGGTGCACAAGAGGGAGTGAAGCTTGAATTGATATGAATGGTGAGAAGGCTACATTTTGGAAGTCAAACATCAAGCCAAAACCTCTGGCTACACTCTTGCTTTCTTTTCATGTATATTTTTTTGTAAAAAAAATCTGTCTCCCAGTCTCCTATCCTCTTTTCCATGCTGAATTCATGACACGCATAAAATCTAGGAAGATACTCCAAGAGTCACATCCAGCAAAATGTACATAAAAGCTGTTAGATGGGTTTTTAAAAATGAATGTGAAAATAATATATTTGCTTGCAAATATGAAACATAAACGGCCTTCGATGGGGTGCCGTTCGTACCAGCGTCGGAGGTTAGAAGTTTGGGAGTGCTCCTGGACCCCTCGTTAACGATGGAGGTCCAGGTAGCAGCCGCTGCAAGGTCAGCTTTTTATCATCTACAGTTGGTCAAGCAGATGGTTTCCTTCCTTGAACGCAACGAACTGGCTACAGTGATCCACGCTTTGGTCACCTCAAGATTGGACTGCTGTAATGCTCTCTACACGGGGCTGCCCTTGTGACAAATCCAGAAGCTGCAGCTGGTGCAGAATGCGGCAGCGCAGCTGTTGATGGGTCTTTCCGTACAGGAGTTGATGGGTTTTCCCGTACATCCAGCCTGCCTTAAAAGCACTGCACTGGCTGCCTATGGCATACTGGATAAGGTTCAAGGTGCTGGTGCTTACCTATAAAGCCCTATATGGCTTGGGACCTACCTACTTGAAGGACTGCCTCTCGCCATATGTTCCCCAGTGAGCACTCCGGTCTGGATCCCAAAACCGTCTGATCCTCCCAGGGCCGAAGGAGGCCCAGTTGGCGGTCACAAGGGCCAGGGCTTTTTCAGTGGCGGCCCCGCACTGGTGGAATGAGCTCCTGGATAACATCAGGGCCCTGCGGGACCTCCTACAATTCCGCAGGGCCTGCAAGACGGAGCTCTCCCACCAGGCTTTTAAGTAGGGGCTGCCTAATATTTATATCTTTGGGCCTGGCCCGATTTTATCCGTCAGTCTGTGTGACCGCATACAACGGTTACATCTGGGCCCTGCTCTGCTATACCAAATTGAAGATACGCCATCTGCACGATGCTTATGTTGTTTTATATGTTTTAATGTTTTAAGATATTGTATTTGTTACTGTTTGGCTTTGTTGTTAGCCGCCCTGAGCTCGCCGTATGGCAGGGAGGGCGGGATATAAATCTCAGGAAATAAATAAATAAATATGTTTCAGGTTTTCATTCTGTATTTATTAATTCAATGCCGTTCTTTTGGAATGCTCAATGAATGCTTTACCAGCTAATACAGGAGGGACCAAATGACAGATATTTTGTGCAAACTGTCTGTAAGTCTCCAAATGTCCTTTCCCAGGATTTCAGTGCCAGAATCCTGGGCCAAGTTCACAGATGATAACATTCTGCGCTCCCAGAGTGAGAGAGCTGCCTCCTCTAAACTCAGGGATGACATTGAAACACTGCTGGTAGTGACTGCCAATGAGATGTGGAACCAGTTCAACAAAGTCAATGTTGCCTTTACCAACCGCATCTCTGAAACAGCAGATGCCAAGAACAAGATCCAGACTCATCTGGCTAAGGTGAAATCCATTTCTAGGTTTTTCCTCCCACTTAACGTTGGGTTAATTGCTTTCTCTTTCAGCTCATTGCTCTTTTGTAGGAGTTATTTGGACCTATTTACTCAGTAGTGTACCTATCTACTTGTGGTTACAACAAAGCACTGAAGTTGACATAGATCATAAACTTCCAAAAGTCACAAATTCATAAATGTATACATGTTAAACAATGAACACATATGAAAAATGGGCAATGAAGCCAAACATATTACATAATAAATTATTTGCACAGGCAATATACATATTCTCCAAATATGTGTAGAGATGACAGGTCCAGATGCTGCTCTTCGTTTCGTGTCCTTCTTCAGAAAACTATACAAAAAACATACCACAACCAAATTGTGGATTGATTATACAGCCCTCCCTGTTTCTGGGGTGTTCTTTCTTTTTCAAATCCTATGGGAATCCTAAAGTTATTATAGACGGGCACTAGGGCTGCCAAGTCAGCCCGGGGGGCGGGGGATCCCCCGCTAAAGGGGTTCCCGATCCGCCGGCCACCATTTGGCCGGCGGGGGGAACCCCACCCCCGACGTCGTCCAGCGAGGACGACGTAACGACGTCACCGGAAGTGACGCAGCACGTTGGGGGCATTGCCAGGGCGACGCTCTGGCAATCATCCCAAAACTCTATGATACCATAGAGTTTTGGGGCGATTGCCAGAGCGTCACCCTGGCAACGCCCCCAACGTGCTGACATCACTTCTGGTGACGTCGCTGAAGCACGCACGCCAGGAGAAACTCCCGGCGAGAGGAGGACTCCCCCCCGCTGGTGAGTTTTGAAGACTTGGCAACCCTAACGGGCACCCAGTCACATACACTGGAATTACTCTCAATTGCCGGCAGGTTTTTTTCTTCTTCTAAGCAAGCAAGATGGGATAATGTACTGATGTTTCTTTTCTGTAAGAATTATGAGATTGTCTAATGCCATTTTAAGATTCTTCCGAGCCAAAGGCTGCTCTTATGTGCCTGTAGCCCTGAATTTTTTCAAGCCAAAGTTATCAACCAGCTTTGTTATGGTATCTATTTAGGTATCCCGGCTAACAGTTTACATCTACTGGAGAAAATTCAAACTAAATTCATTCGCTCTGTTTTACATTCCACCCAATGTTTCCAATTCTTTACTGCATCTGGAAACTGGGCAAATAAAAAGTGAGGCAAGAATTTTTTTTGGCCTCAGCATTTTTTTGGCCTAGGACAAACAAAAACCCAAAAGGCCTACTCCCTTTAGTAAGCCAAGATTGGTATCAATAGAAATGGATACGTCTAACAGAGGGTAACTTAAAGTATATAGGCTTCTGTCTTGACACACTGCTGACCCAAAATATCAATATTGCAAGATCTTTAATTAAGCAAAGATTAATTAATTAAGCAAAGATTAATCAATCGATCATGAGATTGAACGCCAACAAGATCTAATAAAACCCCCACATTGTATGATTCCTGAGAAACACAGATATACTACTAATATGGCCCAATATCTAAAAAATATAGAATATCCCCCTTACTGGAGGCTTTTACCCTTCTTAAATGCAATGTATTGCCATCTAAGGTAACAGAAGGGAGGTATCTTGCTCCCTTGGAGAGGTGGAAACATTGGAACATATTTTCATTCACTGTCCCTTTTATAAGGAAGTCAGGGACAGGACAATCCTCCCTATTCTCAAACAGCCCACGCTTCTATCGGATAAGATATCCTTGAAGAAATGACTGCTTGATGAAATACCAGCAGTCACTAGAGCAGTGATGGCGAACCTTTTAGAGACCAAGTGCCCAAACTGCAACCCAAAACCCACTTATTTATCGCAAAGTGCCAGCACAACAATTTAACCTGAATACTGAGGTTTTAGTTTAGAAAAAAGAACTCATTAACATCTTTTGTCTTAAAAGAAAAACACAATAACAGAGCTTTCAATTATACGAACAATTTTTTATTGAAAGGTAAAAGTTTACATTTGGCATGCTTTTGAACAATTAATGTGATTTTTGCTGTTGTATGCATGCTGATAATTCATCTAACCTTGGCTCATACTTTGTAAGTTTGAGAGCAGCCCAGCCTTGAGTCTGTCGTCTTTTTCCTTTTAAAGAATGAGTGCCCAAACTGTGTGCGTGCCCAGAGAGAGGGCTCTGAGTGCCGCCTCTGGCACGCGTGCCATAGGTTTGCCACCACTGCACTAGAGTGACAGCTAGGTTCTGTGCCCAGGTGATTAAACAGAAGAATAGTTTAAATAGGAGCTTCGCTGTCTGATGTAGATTTTGAGGAGCTGATATACTAATGACCTTTTGTATATTAACTTTTATTAAAATATATCATTGCTGGATTAGATCAATTATAACCTGGATGTACATTTTAGTAGTATATTTATGGCAGATTTGTATTTTATCCTTAGCTATGTGTAAACTATTTTTTATCTGGTCTATGACTGTTATAATAAACTATCTCTCTATGAGATGGTATTGGGGGGGCAGAGAAACAAAGAACTGGAAGAGGTGAAGAGATGGCCCCACTCATCCCATGTCCTGAGGCAGTGTCCTTATAAAAAATGAACCATTTAGAATCTTTCTTAAAATTTGCAGTAGATTCCATAGCCTCTCTGGACGACTTTTTTCATAGTTCAATTGTTCTTACAATTAAGAGGTTATTTTTGAACATTCACCGTAAATCTTCTGTTTCATCCTTCCCTGAGGGACAGAAGGGAATATCTGCTTTCCCTTCTTTCCCATTCTTCTTTTAGTAAGGACATAAATGTAATGAGATTCCTCCCTTGATGGGAACAATACCTGGTGCTTCATTTTCACCTGTCTGTGCAGAAGCAGGAAATGCAGATATACCCTAATACATTCAGTGCTTATTCCGTTTCTCCCCGTCTTCTGCATGATTTGATGATACATTAACAATCACTCACAATAGGAAAAACCATACCACAATTTTTTGAGAGATAAATAGTCACACTGATCACAGAGATCTGCTGGCTTTAAGAGGAATAATTCATTCAAGACAGAAATAAGTTAATTTTGTCAGTGCACCTACTGAGAACAATTTCAGACCCTGGGACTACTAGCTTCTGAACTGATCAAGGTTGTATTATATAATAGAAACAGAGAAAAGTACATTCTCAAGTCTTTTTTATTAAAGGTATTTACACATTTGTTGTTGGCCTTCCTCCACCCTTATTCTCCCCACACTTCAGACTCTACAGGAAATCTTTCAGACAGAGATGACCATAGAAGCAGTTCGGAAGGCGATTAGGGACAAAGGGCCTCCATTGAAGGTGGCTCACACACGCCTGGATGAGCGTACTCGTAGGCCCAATGTAGAACTCTGCCGGGATTCAGCTCAGTTACGGTAAGATAACAGCAGGCTTGCTTCCATATAGGAATAAAAAATGTGAGGCTGTGGAGTAGTTTTTATAAACAGTCAAGATCTTTGGTAAGTAATTAGTCCTTCCAGTCCTGATTAGGGTTGCCAAGTCCCCTGGTAGGGCGGGGGAAACACCGATTTTTAATACTTACCCCCGCTTTTTCAAAATTGGCCACCAGGGGACAAAATGGCTGCCCTGCCCTGCCTTAAAAGGGAAATGTCTGCAGAGAGCCTGCCCTGCAGTAAAAAGCCTCACCAGACATTTCCCCTTTAAGAATAGAGTCAGCAAGAGAGCTCCGCCCAGAGATTAAGGAGGTACTGAAGGGGCTGCTTTTGCATGTGGCTGGGGTAAGGTTGCAAGGTTGCTGTGGTAAGTTTCTCTTACAGCTCTTTTCCTTCTCTCTCTCTCCTTCTTTCTTTTTTCTGTCTGTCTGTCTGTCTCTCTCTCTCTGTCCTCATCCAGCAGAGGTCTATCAGTGGCTATTATTAGCCACAAGGTCTAAATGGAACCCTTTGTCTGGGGCAGTGATGCTCTGCATTCTTGGTGCTTGGGGGGCAACAGTGGGAGGGCTTCTGGAGTTCTGGCCCCGTTGCTGGACCTCCTGAGGGCACCTGGTATTTTTGGCCACTGTTGTGACACAGAGTGTTGTACTGGATGGGCTGTTGGCCCGATCCACTGTGGCTTCTCTCCTGTTCTTATGATATGAAAATCATATTCATCACTTGTGCAGCACTTAGTGCTTCATATTCTGCCGAGATGAGGAAGGATTCAGTAGGGCCGTTGCTCAGTGATAGAGCATCTGCTTGACATGCAGGAGGTATCAGCCTCTTCAGCTAAAAAAGGATCAGGTAATAGGTGACATTAAAGATCTCAGCCTGAGACCCTGGAGAGCCACTACCAGTCTGAGTAGTCAATACTGACCTTGATGGACCAATGGCCTGATTCAGTATTAGGAAACTTCATGAGTTCATATGGAAGCATGTGGAAGCAACATCACAGGATGTGACATCACAAAATGATGTCACTTCCTTTCTCCTGGCTCCACCCCCAAAGTCTCCTGGCTCCACCCCCAAAGTCCCCAGATATTTCCCAAGTTGGACTTGGCAGCCCTAGTCCTGATAGCTGTGCTTTGACATCCACAGTATTACACACTTAGAAACAGATACAGTTCAACCACATGATTCTGAAGTTCTGAGAAACATAATAGTAAATCTTCTACAGAATATATAGCTCCATGTAGGGTTGCCTACCTGCCCGGCAGTGGGGGGCTCCCGGGCCCTCTCCTGGATGTTCGGCACGCATGCTGCTATGACGTCACCCGGAAATGATGTCATCACATCACCAGCATTGGGGAGTGACACTCTAGTTTTTGGGCAAAACTCTAATGTTTTTTTTTTTACTTAAAAACCATAGAGTCTGCCCAAAACTTAGAGTGTCACCCCCCCTGACTTCTGGGTGATGTCATTATGTTGGGGATGCCATGCGGTGACATCCCTGTTTGGGGGTGGGGTTTCCCCTACTGGCCAGTGGCAGTGGCCAGTGGCAGATCAAGTCCCCTAAAAGTAGGGGAACCCCAACTGGGACCTGGGAATTGGGAACCCTAGGCTTAAGACAATACCATGGTAATGTCCCTCAAGGTCTTTTTACTTCCACAGAAGACTTGGAATGATTTCTTTCCTTGTCAAAAACAACACACTGAAATATATTTTGCATTTTCCTAGCGATCTATTGTTATGCATCCCAAGCTCAGTCCTTTTGCAAGTACCGTATTTTCCGGCGTATAAGACGACTGGGTGTATAAGACGACCCCCAACTTTTCCAGTCAAAATATAGAGTTTGGGATATACTCGCCGTATAAGACTACCCCTCTTCCAATGCACACCAAATACAGGGCCAGGCCTTCAGTTAGTCCTCTCTCAAGCGGCTCTGTGGACGCCGGAGGCTAAGAAACTAAGCTAGCTCACACCAGGGGCGTCGTCTTTTTAAATTCCCGGGGGGGGGGGGGGCGGGGGTTTGTGCACCAGCACAACACCTCCCTGCAGCCGCTGTGAGCGGTGCGGGGCCTCCCCGTGAGCGGTGTGGGGCTTCCTTCCCCGTGGCTGGCAGCGATGCGAGCCCCCCGAGAAATGAAACGGCTGCTGCTTGCACCGCTGCTGGCCTTGGTAAGGGAGGCCTCGCGCCGCTTGCGCCACCCCCGGCCATGGGGCCTCACTGCAGCTGGCGCAAGCAGCGCAGGGCCTCACCACCACAAGCGGCGCAAGGCTTCCTTCCCCGCAGTCGGCAACGGCACGAGCAGCACAAGACCTCGCCACGGCCGCCACAAGCGATGCGAGGTTTCCCTCCCCGCGGCCGTGCAAGCGGCCCGAGGCCTCTCTTCCTGCGGCCGGCGGCGGCACGAGTAGCAGCCGCTTCAGCAGCCCTGCCTAGTCCCACCTCACTAAGCCCCGCGTGCCGTCTTTCGGAAGGCGCCCTTTGGCTGGAGGTCTGCACAGTGCCCTTCCCTTTGGTTGCCCCCTCGTTCCCCTCCGTCGGCCGAGCTGTGGACGTGGTAGGGATGGGGTAACCGCAGATTCTCCAGTCCGGCTTGGAAGTTTCATCACCCGCCCTATAAGATGACACCCGGCGTATAAGACGACCCCCGACTTTTGAGAAGATTTTCCTGGGTTAAAAAGTAGTCTTATACTCCAGAAAATACAGTAAGTCCAGGCTCAATACCTAACAGGCTACAATATGGAAAATGCATGTATATGGGGATGAGCAAAAATCCCCCATTTCATTTGATTTATATATTCATTTATATATTTGTCAATGATGTCGCTTTTTCATGTTTTTGTCTTGTGTACATGGGCTGTAATATGCAGTAGAGGGATACTATTTCACTTTCACAAAGCACTGGGAGGCAACCTTATTTTAGGTTATCCTGAAACTGCTTTAGCAGTTGTGGAAGAATAAGAGGCACTTGGCTCCAGCAAAGAATAACTGTTTCTTCTTTCACATTTCCTCTGAAGCTCTTATATCGGCCACAGTTGGAGGCTGAATAGATTGTTGGTCTAATCCAATATTGGTATTCTAAGGGCTAACTTTTAACTCCAGTTCAGTAACTTGAAATAAAAAGACATTACTGTTGAGTGCCCTCTTGGCACCCTGACTGCCTTTATTCACCTATTTACTACCTTTGAATTAGTGGGATCAGCTGGAGTTTGCCTACTCATGTTAGTTGACAGAAGAATGTGAAGCCCAGAGAAAATAAACTGACAAACCAAAATACCAACATGAGAACAGGAAACCACAATTTCCCATCCTTTTCCTAAGTGGCTCTGTTTGTCCCATAGGTTTTTTCCGTAATTCAGTCAAACATTTTATCTTACTAGTTTTGTGGGGGTCGGGCCTGCTGCTTAGTCTACTAAAAAAGACAGGGTGTTTTGCTAGCTTCATTATGACAAACCAGCATGCTGATTTCTAACCTGACTAACAAGATCACTGGGTCCACTGCGTTCATAACCATTGATGGGACTTACAAGAAGCCTCCAGAGACCTCACCAGAAACATAACAAATGGAAGACAGAATGCCTTTCCTGGTTGCTAACTTTTTTTTTTATGTCCTACACAGCCTTGTTAATGAAGTGTATGAAATAGATGATACAATCCAGAGCCTTCAACAGAGGCTGAGAGATGCAGAAGATACACTCCAGACACTGGTCCACACCAAAGCCAATTTGGAGCATGACCTAGCTGTCAAAGCAAATTCACTCTTCATTGATCAGGAGAAATGCATGGGGATGAGGAAGACTTTCCCCAACACATTGAGGCTGGTGGGATACATCTAGACCAGAGGTGACCTCAAAAGAGGTTAGAAAATGATTAACCAACAAAACTGTGTCCAGGGAAGGTTTGCTCTGTTGCATTTTTCTGAGGTTTTTATTTTTAAAGATATTTTCATTTATTAAAAGATGCTCTGTGCAGAAATTCTGATATCTTTCCCAAGTGTCATCTTTTCTAATTGGATATTCTCTTTTACAACACAGAGACTCACCAACACCTAAAATATTTGCTGTGGACAGCTAACTGGCATGAAGCCCAGACCTATGCAGTTTCCCCCCCCAGAAGTAGGAGGTCCCCTCTAGGGTTGCCAAGTGTGTAATACTCACCGGCGGGGGGGAGTCCCCCATCTGCTGGGAGCTTCCTTGGTGTGCGCGCAAAGCGCGTGCACCCGGCGACATCACCCGAAGTGATGTCAGCACGTTGGGGGCATTGCCAGGGCAACACTCTGGCAATCGCCCCAAAACTCTATGGTATCATAGAGTTTTGGGGTGATTGCCAGAGCGTCGCCCTGGCAACTCCCCCAACGTGATGATGTCACTTCCGGGTGACGTCATAACGTTGGAGAAGTCGTCCTGGCTGGACGACTTCGGGGGCGGGGTTCCCCCCGTCGGCCGAATGCTGGTCGGCGGATCAAGAACCCCTGTAGCGGGGGATCCCCCGTCCCCCGGGCTGACTTGGCAGCCCTAGTCCTCTCTGAGTTTGATGGGACTTACTCCAGGGAAAGTGTGCATAGGATTTTGTCTTATACCTTGATCCAATAGCAGGAAATGCAAAAGGAAGACTATGTGCATATTTCCCTAGGCTAGAAAATTGATACGAGCATCAACTAGAGAGTGGGAAAGATGGCGCAAAGAGGATGAATCAAGCCCTCTGATCCCCTCCCCTTCCTACACCTGAATGGATTATTGGCAGTTTTGAACAATATCAGATCAGGGCGACATCTGTGTAGCCCCACTTCCTGGACGGGGCTTTTAGCATGGTGGTGGTTTATTCTTGTCAGTTTAACCAATAATTTTAGTCAGTTCAAATTGTATCGCTTTCCACTTCTTTGTTTTAGATTAACTGAGGTGGGGGGATGGCATAATGGAGTCTGAAAATACTTGGCAATTAGTGTAATCTGGTTCTGATATTCAGTGTGTATTTTTAGGCACATGGAAGGACAAACATGAATTATTTGGCATGCAATAAAACTTCCCAATATATCCTGTTACAAGCAATCCAACTTTTCTGTGGAAAACCCCCCCACACACACTATGAGAAATATACTAGTTTCTGCATGTCATGTCCTGTACATTTATAGCATTTTTGGTGCACCACAAGACAACAGGAAAATGTACTTGAGTAGGAAAAGTCTGTGAACGATACCCAGTGGCTCCTCGGCAGAGGCACCAAGTAAATTTAGCAAAACGTCAGCTTGGTTCTTCCTGGAAGCCTTTTGCACTTTTGCATTGTGGAAACAATGAAGCGCTTCAGGAGGGAGCTAGGGTTGCCAAGTGTTGAAAATTCACTGGTGGGGGGGAGTCCTCCTGTCGCCGGGAGTTTCTTCTGCACGCGCGCCCATCGACGTCACCAGAAGTGATGCAGCACGTTGGGGGCGTTGCCAGGGCGACGCTCTGGCAATTGCCCCAAAACTCTATGGTATCATAGAGTTTGGGGGCGATTGCCAGAGCATCACCCTGGCAACGCCCCCAACATGCTGCGTCACTTCTGGTGATGTCATTACGTCGTCCTCGCTGGACGACGTCGGGGGCCGGGTTCCCCCCGCCGGCCAAATGCTGGCCGGCGGATCGGGAACCCCTTTAGCGGGGGATCCCCTGCCCCCCGGGCTGACTTGGCAGCCCTAGAGGGAGCTGAAGATGTAACAAAGTAGTCAGTCTTATTTTAAATGTGGCCCTCCTATAAGGGCCTGCGCACAAGGCTAGTGTGGAGAGCACAGCCAGATTTATATTTGTGGATTTGGACAGATAACATTGGAAACATGAAAGTTCCCACTCATAAAACTGCCACCTGTTATTAGTGATCTATATAATCATGACTTCTAAACTGGGTGATATCATTCTTCATAACGTCTCTGAAGTTTGAGCAATTGGCTATGTAAAAGATGCAGCGGCCTCACTCCTTGACTAGAGAAGCATGAATATTTCACACACTGCTCAGCATTTCACTGGGTCTCGATGAATCTGCAAAGGCTTTCACTTTCCTCACTTTTTGCTTGGACGTATCCCCTATCTTACCCCAAAGAGGGGGCTGGCAGATCATATAAGTCAAGTACTGCAAAGCCATTATTGCCTGTCAGAATATGTGTTGACCTGCTTCCACTTTGACCAAACAGAATTTCCACACTTTCAGACTTGGAAACTGACCCTTAACCAGACATACATCAGAATCTCCAGAACTTAGGCCCATTCCATCAGGAGAAGCGAGAGCGACACAGGCTGGAGAGGGGCAATCTTTCCCCATTTCTGTCTACTTCTCTGCACCTGATTCCATCATGACCTACCATACCCATAGAACAAAGTTCAAGTCCAGCGGCACCTTCAAGACCAACAAAGTTTTATTTAAGGTATAAGCTTTTGTGTGCAAAGCACACTTCTTCAGATACAATGAAATGGAAGTTACCAGGGGTCCGATGGAGCGGGAGCATACAGGAGTGCAGCTCCGGGAGTGAGGAGCCCAGGGGGCAGGCACATGACCAAGCCCCGCCCCCTCCTCGGCTTCCCCGAACAGTGCAGAGGCGCAGCGCCCCAGGGAAAGCCCTGCTAGAGTCTTTATTGTTTTTAATGTTTTGTTTTAATACTGATAATTTTATCATTGTTCCTTTTATGACTGCGTGCTGCTTTTCCAGAGACTTGCTCAAGGTGGCACATAAATTTTCTAAGTATACCATTTTTTATCTGGGCACATGGCACATAAGTACTGGAGAAATTTCACCAACCCTTCAGCAGCTTCCACCCCATCAGTTTGGTGTAGTGGTCAGGAGTTGGACTCTAATCCGGGAGGACCGGGTTTGATTCCCCACTCCGCCACATGCAGCTGCCGGTGTGACCTTGGGCCAGTCACAAGTTCTCTCAGAGTTGTTCTCTCATGAGCAGTTCTCAAAAGACCTCTCTCAGCCCCACCTACCTCACAGGGTGTCTTGTTGTGGGGAGGGGAAGGGGAAGGGATGGGTGGTGCACATGTCCTCGGTATCTCAAGTCTACTTGAAACCTGGTGGTTTCAAGGGAGCAGGAAGAGAATGAGAGTGTGTTCTTTACGCTTATTTTTATTGCACAAAGTATTGGATGGGGAAGGGAATGGAGGAAGAGCAGGTCAGTTTCATTCACCTATGGAGTGGAGCCTGAGGGGTGGGTGTTGCCTTCTGACACACTTCCGGTATGTTAGGGGGTGTGGCATATGCAAATGAGTTATGCTAATGAGCTCCTGAACCTCTTTTTCTACGAAATGACCCCTGGAAGTTACCCATACATACATATAAGTAGAGGATGAGCAGGAAACTAGCATACGACATAATGAAGATTATGCTCAAGGACCAAACAGGTATAACAAGCTTAGTTTATATAGCTACCATTTGTTTGGGTTTAATTCTGGGGGGGAACATAGTGAAGGAAATAAATACATCAAAATTGGAGATTGATGGGCAGATATGCTTTTCTTAATTGTGGAATGCTGAGAGTAATCAACTGAGACTCTGCCATAACGCTCCATCCATCTCCTCTCAAGCATGGAGGTGACCTTACAGCATCCTCTTCTTTGATGAGGGGTAATTGGCTGTGTAAAGTATCTCCCCTGTCCCCAGACCAGAGAAATACATCCCATTCTGCCATTCCAAATTGTATTACATTCTACTATTCATTACATGACATTACAATCTACTTTGACGTCACCCACTGAATGTCCCGGAAGGCTGAAGTGTTCTCCTCTAGGTTTCTCAGACTTGTGATTCTTGATATCAGATTTGTGTCCATTTATCCTTTGGCATAGGGTTTGCCCTGTTTGCCCTATGTAGGGAACTGAAGGGTTCTCTTTCACAAGCACTGGGGGGCAGACCTTTTCTTGCACACAGACAGCCCCTCAGTCTTGAAAAGCTCCTCACTGTGAGGCTTCTGTACTTTCAGCAAGAGATCAGACCTTTGTACTTAAACAGAGTTCTTTATTTCAAATACTGGAACAGGGTCTCGATGTTTGTTAGAGATGCCAAACAAAGAAGCTTTGGGTTAATATACCTACAGGCACAGTTGCATAAACAAATTCCTCCAATCAGCATACATACAAAATGCGGGAAAAGAAATGGGACCGTTTGTTCCCACCAAAGGTAAGAAAGTTGTAAAAATTCCCTTCTTGCCCTGAGTGACCCAGATGTGCTAACTCGTAGGCAAAACATTTGGGCAGAGACAATAAAATAACTTTCAAGGCTATACCCACTCTGATAGCACCCTGAGAGACTTCGGCCGGAGGGGGAGGAAGCCATGGCAAGACAGCTGTTGTTTATGTGACGCATTGGAATACAAGAGGCCATCCTCCCGGAGGGAAAATGTAACACTGAGCAGGACAGCAATTTCTACTTCAAGGCAAGCAATAAAACATTTAGGTGATAGCGAGGTACAAAGAAACAGAAAGTAACTTTTCAGAACAGCATAGTACAAGCAAACTATTGTCAGAATCCTGACACTCACCCACAATAATACAACATCTGACTTGAACATGGATACTGGTACCAGATCTTGCAATACACTCAGATGCCAGCTTTGCTGCCACATGCACCCAGACAACACAACCACTGGACCCAACAACATCAACTACACCATCTCAGGCACATTCAATTGCTCATCTTCTAAAATTATATATGCCATTAAATGCCAACCGTGCCCTTTGGCTCTCTCCTTTGTTCTGCTGCTACCCACCTGGATCTACCGCACCCAAGTGATTAAAGAGCCCCCAATATACTCCTTGACCTCACAATCTAATTTTATCCGCAGGATATTTTAATTATTTAAATTTAAATTAAGACAATGGGTTGAAACAGATGACCTTCAAGCTCATTCAACTACAGTAGCATGATTATGAGTTGCCTTTCCATCAGTAGCTTTGCTTTACGGATTCTTTCTAGCATTCCTCCACCCCAAATCAGAAACAATAATATAAATCCTATCTTATCCCAATTTTAAACAATTTATATAGAATTTATTTTCACTTCCCACAGTATTCATTTTCAAATCATAAACACTAACCCCTTCCCTGCCCCCAAAATATATCCTTCTAAACCATAGGCGTAGGGTACGGGGGGGGCTCGAGGGCTCGAGCCACCCCCAAAATTTCCCGGGGGGGGCTCAGCCACCCCCAGCAAAATGGAGCGCCTGCTGCTGCGCCTCCCCGGGTCCTTCCGAGGCCTGGCCGCCACTGCTGGAGAGGGAGAGGAAAGGGGTGGCGGGGGGGAGAAAGAGAGGCCCCGGCAGCAGTGGCTGGCGGGCCTCAGAAGGGCCTGGGGAGGCGCGGCGGTTTCCCGGGGGGGGAGAGAACATCGCCCCAGCAAGCACGCGCGCTTCACGTGCCGCTAAGGAACCCCTGCCCACCCAGAATTTCCAAAAGTCTACGCCCCTGTTCTAAACCACTTAAAAATGAGAATGATCATTCCACAGTTTTCTGTGCATCACTCAGATTCTACAACAGCAACTGTTCTCTCTCCCTTTCCCTAAACCAAGTGTTCAGGGGGGGAGAGGTGGTTAGAATTCTGCAGTCTTTATGGACCCTGGCAGACTGAACAAAAGATAGATTCCTTGCGCATAAGGAAGAGGCATCAATTGAAATCCAGGACAGTGTACTGCCAGAAAAATTAAAGGGGGAAAGGGTGTTCATTGGATCTGAAGTAGGGATGCTTGAACTCCACCAGCTGGTTCTCAGTCTGTTCACTACTTGCAAATGGAGCGGATTTTGTGTTGATCTGTTTGGCTCTTAGCAAACAGTTAAAGCCTGTTCATTACTTTTCATGTGTCCAAACAGTATAGTACAGTGCAATCAGCAGTGTTTTCATGCATGCACATTTTCACACAGCCCAGCCGGAGTCCTATTGTCTTTTGTTCACCACAGCGACATGCCTTTCCCACCCACATATAAACAAATAGTGAACAAATCAATCAGTGAGACACAGCCAGTGACTCTAAACACTATTTTTTAAAAATGCATGGTTGAGGCATATTTAGAAACAATAACCACTATAATTTCTGCATTATATACTTCTTGTGTCTCACCTGGGTCATCTTGCCCCATCTGACTGGAACTTCTGGGAAAATGGTATGGTTCCGTTAGCAGGCCCACATTTACTACTCTGGTGTTAACACTTATCAAAAATTAGTATGAGTCTTTGGGTGCATTTATTTAGCACTCCTCAGTCCTAAATATCTATCTCAAGTGCATGTGTGCTGACTGTATGACACTGTGATCTCAGGTGGTTTCCTTTCAATGGGAGTAGCAGGTTCAAATCCTTCAGCTTTCATGTTAGTTGGCTGGTCTAGGAAGATGTGTCTGTTGTCTATTGTTCTTCCTCTGACAAAGTGTCCCTTTGGCAAGATCTTGGACACCTTTTTTTGTTGCATCTTGGCAGAATGTCCTAGCAGATCAGCAGGTTCAAACAGGAAGCAATCTCCAGGTTTTTGAACGTATCTGATATATATAAAACCCCTAACGTACTGGCACTTTCCAGCTCTCCCACTGGCTGTGCTGTGTTCTCCATCAGCCACTGGCCCATCAACTGCCATTCAGGAGTACTCACGTGCCATTGGCTGGGGGCTGGGTCCACTCCTCTCCCCCATCCACTGCTGGCTTGGCCACTCTTCCCTCCCTGTCAGAATAAACTGCCAAAACAGCTGTCTCTCCTGATGAAGAAGCTTCTCCTGCTTGGCTCCTCCACGTCTAGCTGGCTGGCTACTGAGGTGGGTCAGCGGCCATCAAACTATTATCTTCTCCTCCTGCTGTGCAGCTCGCTTTCCCATAAGGCTTCCAACCTCCAGGTGGGACCTGGAGATCTTCCGCTGTTACAATTGATCTCCAGATGACAGAGATCAGTTCCCTTGGAGAAAATGGCTGCTCTGGAGGGTAGACCCAATGGCATTATACCCTGCTGAGGGCCTTCCCCTCCCCAAACCCTGCCCTCCACAGGATCCACCCCCCAAATCCCCAGGTATTCCTCTACTAAGATCTGGCAACCCTACCACCAACAACAATGCAGGTGGCTCCTGGGCCTAGGCATGGCAGTATTTTAGTTATTTACTTATTTGTTGGATTTCTAGGCCGCTCTCACCACAGTTGCAGGCCCAGAGCGGTTTACACGATTTGGACATGCCAAGAATCATAAAACAATAAATACAATAAAGATAAAACAGATTAAAACAGTATAAACAGGAAATTTAGTACAACTCCATTAAAAATTTGATGGCGAACCAACTACCCATACCCCTCCTGGCCCCGAAACAATGTCACGGAGCCAGATGATGTTCACTGGGCCCCTTGTTGATGGTAAAGCATAGGGGGGAGAGAGGTGGTGGTGGTGGGGGGGTTGGACATCCTCTGCAATCACCATGTCTACAGAGAATTAGCAGGGCCCAGGGACATGGTCACCCACAACAATGCATGTGGTTCCTGGGCCCAGGCAGGGGAGTTGGGGCAGGGGAGGAGGGAGGTTGGCAGTACCCAGCTATAATCTTGTCTGCAGAGAGTGAACGGGGGACATGGCCACTCAAAACAGTGCAGGTGGGTCTCGGGCCCAGGCAGGGCTGGGGAGGAGGGGGGTTGGTCATGTTCCGCAGACAGTGAACAGGGCCCAGGGATGCAGGTGACTCCTGGGCCTGGGGGAGGAGGGCTATTGGCCATCCTGGGTCTGTTTTATACACTCCTGAAACTGTGCCTGGCATTTCCCAGGGAGGTCTCCTGCAAGTTTGATGCCTCTAACTTGCACCGGGTCTGTTCTATACACTCCTGTAGCTGCACCTGATGTTTTCCCAAAAACACTTTCCTTGGGGCACCTTCTTTGGGGGGCCATAACTTGGACCTCCCAAGTCCAATCCATATATAACTTGGAGGACATGTAGGAGAGCATCCTGTGGATGTCTGATATGACTTTGATCCCTCTAGCTTGCACAGGGTCCATTCTATACACTCCTGAAGCTGCATCTGACATTTTCCCAAAATCAGTTTCCTAGGGCCCCATCTTTGGGGGACTGTAACTCAGACCTCAGTCCAATCCTCACCAAACTTGGTGGGAAGGTTGAGTCAGCTGGATATCCCCTGTGAATTTAGCATGCCCGAGGGGGAGGGGGGGGGCATTCTGCTGCATCACAGATTTCATGAACCATTTTGGTTAATATGAGGTCATTTTAGTTCCGTTTGCTTCGTGGGTGCACCATGAACCACACACCGAACCACATCCTCCCGATTTGTGCCCATCCCTAGTGTAAATGTTCAATGAAAGCTGTCACCAGTTTCTTAACCCCACATAAACTGCCTTCTCTGAGTCACCCAGCAGTTAGGAGTGGTTTCCCTCAGGTGTGATCTCACAGTGCTGAGGGGATGTGAATATTCCAGGCTTATAGGTATGTGTAGCTGATCTTCTGAGGTTTTCCTTCTCAGTGTGTACTGTTTTTTGTAGGGTTGTCAACTTTAGGTTAGGAAATTCCTGGAGATTTGGGGTTACAGCCTGGAGAGGGCCGGATTTGGAGAGGAACCTCAGCAGGATGTAATGTCATAGAACCCACTTTCCAAAGCCGCCATTTTCTCCAGGGGAACTGACCTCTGTGTAATTCAGTGTAATTATGGGAGATCTCCAGTTCCAGCTGGAGGTTGGCAACCTCCCTTACTTTCCTTTCAAAACCAGAGCTTTCTACTTCAGAGTTTCTTGTTCTTTTCTCTCTCTCAATCCCTAGATTAAATAACCTGACTGTATTCATTGCTATTAGGGCAAAGCTGCTATAATGACTTTGTGGAAATTCTCTGGAATCCTAGAAGCATATTCCACCTACCAGGCTGACATATTTGTCTATCATTCTGATAACTGCTGTTGTTGTCCATAGTGACATGATCACATAATATCCCTCAGATGTTAAAAGGGATTTCTATATAGTTATACCACAGCTCTGTATCTGGAAATCTCAGAACCAGAAGATGTAAAGTTTGGAGTGAAAACTGCAGTGCAATCCTAAGCACAGCCACCTAAGCAGAGCCACCTAAACCTAAGCAGGTTTAGAAGGGTACATCTGTTTAAAATTGTATTATAAAGTTTGGGGAGCCAGTTTGGTGTAGTGGTTAAGTGTGCGGACTCTAATCTGGGAGAACCGGGTTTGATTCCCCACTCCTCCACTTGCACCTGGCTGGATGACCTTGGGCAAGCCATAGCTCTGTACCAGCTGTCCCCTCAAGGACCGCTTGGGAAAGAGCTCTCTCAGCCCCACCTACCTCACAGGGTGTCTGTTGTGGGGAGGGGAAGGGAAAGGAGTTTGTAAGCCGCTCTGAGACTCTTAAGTGAGTGAAAGGCGGGATATAAACCCAATCTCTTCTTCTTCTTCTTCTTCTTCTTCTTGTATCAGACAGAAGGTATAGATAGGATCTCTCAGTCTGGGGCAAGTGATGCTCTGTATTCTTGGTGCTTGGGGGCGGGGGCAACAGTGGGAGGGCTTCTAGTGTCCCGGCCCCACTGCTGGACCTCCTGATGGCACCTGGTGTTTTTGGCCACTGTGTGACACAGAATGCTGGACTGGATGGGCCATTGGCCTGATCCAACATTGGCTTCTCTTAACGTTCTTATGTTCTGAGAGTGATGAATGCAGTAATATACAAGATAATGAATCTGTAATGTTTCGCATCGCCACCGGTGTACTTTGTAGTCAGACAGTTATTTGAGAGGTGAGGCATCAGTCAGGCATTTTAAAGTTAACTTGGAATATTGTGCCCATATCTAATCAAAGCGCTATGCAAATGACTTACGACCAATTTGTGGTTTTTTGGAAGAGGTAGTTACTCTGGCCACACTAGCTAAAAGGAAACTTTCCATTATTTTGTGGGTCTGAGCTGATCATTCTGCAGTTAACATGTGGTTGCAACAACTCTGTTTACGTGAAAGTAAAGCCTTCTCTTTGATCTAAAGGACTTGACTGGGGGGAGCCGGGCAGGCCCAAGCAAACACTTGAGGTGATGAAGCATACTACGCCGGAGTTCCAGGAGGTACTTGACTGAAAAACTGAGGTACGGCAGGACAGAAATGCAAGTACACACAGACTATGAAAGCAAAGGGGCTTCTCACCAGAAATAGCATAGTGACCATGATTTGAACTTACACAGGGAAACAAAGGAAATATGTGGAAGAGATGGTCTTGCTTCATGCGGACAGCAAACATAATCAGGTAGTAAAATATATCTTCTTGATTACAATACCACCCAAACATATACATGGCACAAACACATTCCAAGACCCAGAAACTTGCACCACACATGCACACAAATATACACATCCTATTCTAGGTATCCTCTGCCCAGTATATATGCATGTATAATCTGTAGAATAAATGTTTTAAAGGCATTTTTAAAGGAATTAATTGCTGGGAAGAGGGAAATGGAACACAGAATGATTTTCCCTCTGAAGTTCCCTGGCTGCCCAGTCAAGCATATGGCCCAGAAATCCAAAAATGAGCCAGGCTTGCCAAAAACCAGTCAGCTGGCAACCTTAAAGGAAGATGCTGAATAATTCAATTACGCCATTAAGTACAGGGAGAGCTGTGTATGCTTCCCTGAGCTCCTTGGAGGAGCAGCAGTATAATAATGTGAGGTAACAGTTATTGCCTCAGCCATTAGCATAAATCTGGAAGTAATGGGCGATTCTGCATTGACTTTTCTCCCCATGTTGGAACAGAAATTCCTCTCTGCATCACATACTGCTTTCACTTCCTTTGACCATCAGATTTTACTGTAACCTCTGCATTGCATGCTGCTTTCACTTTCATTGATCATTGGCAGGGGCGTAGAGTTTAAAAACTCTCGGGGGGCAGGGGCTCTTCTGTGCGTGCGCGCAATGTGTGCACGCCTGCTGGGACCATGTCCCTGCTGCCGCCTCCGCTTCCCCCCCCGCCTGACCACTCCTGCTTCCATCCCTCCGTCCAGGGACCAACTGGGCCCCTGGATGGACGGAGAGAGGGTCGGAGTGGCCAGGTGGGGGGGGGAGAGGCGGCGGCGGCCCTAGGAGGGGCCGAGGGAGGCGCGGCAGAGGGCGCACCATTTCCCCGGGGGGGGGCTCAGTTCCCCCCGGGAAATTTCGGGGGTGGCTTGAGCCCTCGAGCCCCCCCGTAGTTGACGCCTATGTTCATCAGGTTTTATGATACCTTCTTAATAGATTTATGGCCATTTTGTGGCCGTTCAGGTGTGACTTTGCAGTTGGTACAGTGTTGGCCCAGGGTATTTGAATGTGGTTTTGAGCTGCACCTTTACCTCAGTCTTGAGAAAATGGGGAGCGAATGCCCGATGCAGAACCAGTGGATCAGTCAGAATAATGAGAGAGCCCACTCAGTTTTAAAATACACTTACCTGAAACTCTATAGGCAGAGATTCAGTGGACACTGAAAGCCGATCTTCCAGATACTAATACAATAAATGCAATTTACACCTGAGCAGTCTATGGTCTTGATTTGGTCTAAGCATAAGTAAGGTTATAACAAAATGGGTATAATTAATGACATGTATCGGGGAAGGATAAAAGTGGCTAGGGTGGCCTTTTCCAGCAGGGCTACAGTGTGAGATAATAGCCCATCACCTCCAGTAGCTGTGTTTGTTAAAGAAATAGAAAAATCTCACAGAATATGTAGTTCTACCCACCCGACCCCCCATTTCAAAATCCCAGGGCTCCGTTGGGGCCGGAGTGTGCCGGAGCGCCGCTCCGGGAGAGAAGGGCCCGGGGGGCGGGCACATAACAAAGCGCCGCCCCCCGGCAGAAAGCCTCCCTCGCCCAGTCGCCTTTCCCGGGGCCGCGGCTGGCCACCGGCCCCGCTCAAGAGCCCCCTCCTTTGCCCTGTCGCCTTTCCCGGGGCCACGGCCCCGACCCAGAGCCCCCTCCCTCCCCCAGTCACCATTCCCGGGCCGCAGCTGGCTGCCGGCCCCGGGAAGAACCCCCCTCCCTCCCCCACTCAACAGTTCCCGGGGCCCAAGGGAGGGAGAAGCCGGGCCTGAGTGGCTTAACGCCACTCAGGCCCAAGCAAGGGGGGGAGGGAAACGCCAGCCCTAGTGGGGGGAGAAGCGCCCCTCCCTCCCTCCCTCCCTCCCTCCCTCCCTTCTCTCAACCCACCTACCTACCTACCTACCTGTTCCTTCCTTTCCCCCTTCCTTTCCCTCTCCCTCCCTCCCTCCCTCCCTCTCCCCTTCCTTCCTTCCTTCCTTCCTTCCTTCTCTCTCTCCCCCCCCAACTACCTACCTACCTTACTGTTCCTTTCTTTTTTTCTTCCTTCCCCCTTTCTTCCTTCCTCCCTCCTTCCTTTCTTCCTTCCCCCTCCCTCCCTCCCTCCCTCCCTCTCTTTCTTTCTCTCTCTCTTTCTTTCTTTCTTTCTTTCTTTCTTTCTTCTCTCTCTCCCCACCTACCTACCTACCTTCCTGTTCCTTCCTTTTCCCCTTCCTTCCCCTCTTCCTTCCTTCCTCCCTCCCTCCCTCCTTCCTTCCTTCTCTCTCTCTCCCCCCACCTACCTACCTATCTTCCTGTTCCTTCCTTCCCCCCTTCCTCCCCCCTTCCTTCCTTTCTTCTCTCTCTCTCTCCCCAACTACCTACCTACCTTACTGTTCCTTTCTTCCTTCCTTCCCCCCTTCCTTCCTCCCTCCTTCCTTCCTTTCTTCCTTCCCCCTCCCTTTCTTTCTTTCTTTTCTTTCTCCCTTTCTTTCTTTCTTTCTTTCTTTCTTCTCTCTCTCTCTCCCCCACCTACCTACCTTCCTTCCTTCCTGTTCCTTTCCTTCCTTCCTTCCTTCCTTCCTTCCCCCTCCCTCCCTTCTTGCCTTCTGACACCCTGCCCATGACGTCAGGGATGTGTGGCCTTTTGACACTTCCGGTGACGTCAGGGGGTGTGGCATATGCAAATGAGTTATGCTAATGAGCTCCTACACCTCTTTTTTTACGAAAGGACCCCTGCAAAATCCTAACAGGTACCCACCTTGGGAGGCCAGACCCAAAGGGGAAACGGCACAGTGTCATGTAAACAGGGGGAAAGGATTTTGAGGACATGACAACCATGGCTGAAGCTGCATTGGCACTTGCGTCAGGTTGCCATGGCTCTGGTTTTATGGCCGCGGTCACATGGCCCTTAAATGCGGGAGGAAGGGCTATTTCCTCCCGCATTTAAAGGGGCCGTCCACAACGGCCGCAGAAAGTCCCGCGCTGAAGCGGGCTTAAATGCGGGTTTCCAACCCCGGGAAAATCAACAGTTTTCCCGGGTGTTGTGGGAGGAACCCGTATTTTAGCCATCTGGCCAGCCCTCTCTCACAATCATTGTGAAAGCAGGGCTGTCCAGATGCCCCCCCCATTCCCCCCCCCTTTTTACACTTGGGCGCTTGGCCACTCAAGCGCTCAAGTGTAAAAGGGGGAAAAACAACAACCCCAAACTTACCAGGCGGCCGGGGGGGCTCGGGGAAGAGTGCCTCCCCTGGCCGCCACTGCAAAAGCCCTGCCGCCACAAAAACTGCCGCCGCACGCTTCGAGGTTGGCCGGCCACCGATTCTTCCGCTGCCGCTGTTTCCGCTGCCGCCTCCAGCCGCTTCCGCCGTCTGCCGCTGCCGCCTCCCTCCGCCACTTCCACCATCCGCCGCTGTCGCCTGCTGCCGCCTCATCCTCCTCCCCCCGCCGCAGCAGGGGTTACATCCCAACCCGAGGGAAAAAAAATGCGGCCCCTTTAATCCCGGGAGAGCTCCCGGATTTCAAGGGGCCATGTGACCGCAGATTCCCTCTTGCAGGTGGAGCTTCCACAGAGAGACTTGTGGGTGCGCCAAGTCCCGCCCCCCTCTCAAGCACTCTGCTTGGTTCGCTGTTCCAGCCCTCCTCTGGAAGCAGAGCTTTGTGGCCTTGCAAGTTGTACCAGCAATGCCATTCACCTAGGCACCAAACTTGCCATGGATCCTCATTAGCTCCCTTCATCACCCCAGCACAATGAACACGTGCCTTCTCTCCAGAAGCACCACCCCCATGAGCACAGATGCATGGGACAGGTGAAGGCCATGTGGCTGCTGGCAGCGTACCTTGCTATCATGGGGGTTTCCTTGAAGGGCGCTCCCCCCACAATACGTGCCCCCCCCCATTAAAGGACAACAGAGTGGGGTCGAAGGCTACACTGTCAGTCGTGGCCAGCTGACATGGAGCGATTCAGTTTTGTGTCCCATGAATTGCAGGTGGAAATTCAACAGGTGGAATGCCATTGTGGGTTGGCCCGACTCCCCCCAGTGGGCTGTGTCAGAAGGCGATGGTTAATGGCATCCTGGAGAAAGGCAGACCATAAGCTCCCCCAGGAACCACCCTCAATGACAGATGGCCGTGACATGATCCATGATCACCGTGTTTTGCATTGCCGTTCAATAAAGGCTGTGCTTGTGGAACACTGTGTCTGTGATCGTGTGTGGTTGTGCTAGGGCCAAGGGTCATCCTTCTGCTTCCAACGCATCTTGGTGACGGGGGTGGGGGTAGAGAGTGGTCTGGGGGGTGGCTGCAAGGGGCACCCCTGGAGCACTAGAATATGCTGCAGACAGGGATAGTGTTCCACATGTGTGCTATGTGAGAAGGCACCAGAGGAGGATTCTGGTGGAGAAAGGCCAGGAGTGCCCTCTTGATGCCCCCAACCCCCAGGTAGAGGCCTGGGGGGGGGGGGTTTGAAGTCCCATTGCTGTGGAGCCGCTTGGCCATACTATCTTGGCATGCCGTCGAATGGTGCAATAACTCCCACAGGTGCAGCAGCCACAAGTGCTATAGCAGATGCCTGGGAGGCAAGGCTGCCCTCGTAGCACAGGAGCTCATGCCAAAGGGCCACGTTGGGCCACTGCAGCCACACTACTGGCCACCAGACGGCATCCATGACCCCACACCCCCATCACAGCTGTGCCCAGCAGCGGATGGGGATGGGCGGAGGCCGTTCACCTACTCCATTTATGGGCTCCAGGTGGTGAACCATGATGGTGGCCATGGGGCCCGTTGCCGCTTTCAGCACACAAAACCACCTACCTCTCCTGGCATTGCCATGGGCGACTGAGGGTGACCACAGAAAGGTGGCGCCTGGAGAGAGTGGTGCTGGGGCAGAGTCTAGGGCAGGGAGGTAGCCAGGACTGACAAGCTAGGTGAGTTCAGGCAGCCAATCCATGTCCAGCTGTGGGGTTGAAAGATCATGAGGGGACCCCCCTATGGAATATGAAGGGGCCAGGGGGTGGGGTGGATTTGGAGCCAGGGGGCATGCAGGAACTCATGAGTACCCAGATTAGTGTCAGTGGCTGGGAACAGTGGTCCCCAGGCTGGCCCCTTGTCCGTTACCCAGGAAGTTCCAAGGCTTGGACCTTGAGTTGCCCCGCCCTCAGCTGCATGACTAGGGGGGTTTCTAGGAGTTCCCACCATGACAGGCAGTGGATCCAGGTGGTGGTAGGGCTGCCAAGTCAGCCCGGGGGGCGGGGGATCCCCCGCTACTGGGGTTCCCGATCCGCCGGCCAGCATTCGGCCGGCGGGGGAAACCCCACCCCCGAGGTCGTCCAGCCTGGACGACCTCCCTCACGCAATGACGTCACCCGGAAGTGACGCCATCACGTTGGGGGCGTTGCCAGGGCGGCGCTCTGGCAACGCCCCCAACGTGCTGACTTCACTTCCGGTGACGCCGCCCGGCCGGGGAAGCTCCCGGCCAGCAGAGCTTCCCCCCCTGCCAGTAAGTTTCTTACACTTGGCAACCCTAGGTGGTGGGGGGGAGAGGGTTTCCACGTGCAGCTGCTCATTTCTTGTCTCCTTTGCAGATGACATTGCATGGCTGATTAATGTTCATATGAGTTTCCAAATGTAGGAATTTTTGGAATGGGAGGCCCACTAGGGGGAATCCCAGTGCTATGGTTTAAAAATAAGACACACAAGAGGCGGACCCATGGGGGGGGGGGGGAGAGAGAAGGAGCTCCACATGGAGCAGCAGCCAAAGGTAAGGATTCCTCCTCCACCCCGGGCAATGACAGCGAGCCCCGGGCCCGCTGATCTCTTCCCCCCACCCCCAGTTGCCCCGGTGAGGCCTTCCCCCCCCCCCCGAGCACTGGCGAGGCATGAGCAGCGTTCGCCAGGCTGGCAGCTTTGTCCCCCCAGGCACCGGAAAGGTCTGAGTGGCGCTCACTGGGCCCACAGCTTCGCCCCACCCCCATGGGCGCCTCCACATTTCCAAGAGGCAGGGAACGCTCTTTTACTTTTGGTGGGATTTAAACTGGGAGAGCCAGTCTGGTGTAGTGGTTAAGTGTGTGGACTCTAATCTGGGAGAACCGGGTTTGATTCCCCACTCCTCCACTTGCACCTGGCTGGATGACCTTGGGCAAGCCATAGCTCTGGACCAGCTGTTCCCTCAAGGACAGCTTGGGAAAGCGCTCGCTCAGCCCCACCTACCTCACAGGGTGTCTGTTGTGGGGAGGGGAAGGGAAAAGGAGTTTGTAAGCCGTTCTGAGACTCCCTTGGGGAGTGGAGGGCGGGGTATAAATCCAATCTCTTCTTCTTCTTCTAAATATCCCCCCAAAAGTTTTTTAAACTTTTCAGATTTTTCTGCACATGGGAGGAGTCCCCCAAGTGTGCAGGAAAATCTCCCTTCCCCCCAAGTGCCCCCCCACGCAGATTTAGATATCTGTACGGGGTGGCCACTTGGCTATTAGATATATAGACAAGAGGCGGGACCTGCGATACTCGCGGGGGTGGGGAAGCTCCACATGGAGGAGGTAAGGCTTCTCCCCACCCCAGGCACCAGGCTTGATCTCAGTGAGTACTAAGGGAGTAGAGGACCGGGCTAGAGTCCCTGAGCGTGTGCAGAGTGCTTTCATTCCCCTAACTTGCTTCCAGATCACTGGAAGGGGAGAGGAGGCTGCCCTGCAGCGCCCTCGGCCCGCCACCCCCTTACCTGTCCGCCTCCCCCGCCCAACCTACGCTGCTTACAACCATTGCTCCTTCTAAGCTATGGAGTCCTGTGAGCAAAAATTCTACTTTGTGAGCTACCGGCATTCAAGTGGTGAGCAGGTGATTTGGCTACTGCTCTCCCCCCTCCGGCCCCCGGCTTCTTGTGGCGAGGCCTGGAGCTGCTGGGCCTTGCCGCTTCCCCCTCCCCTCTCCCGCCCCCGGCTGGTCCCGGCAAGGCCCGGAGCTGCCAGGCCTCACCGCTTCCTCCTCCTCCCCAGCGAGCCTCTTCCCCCCTCCCCCCGCCCTCCTTGAAAGCAGCAGCAGTGGCAAAGCCTCAGCATGCTGCCTCCCACCCCCTCTCCAACAGCGGTCAAAGCGTTCTCTGCGCACACACAGAGAACTCTTTAACTTTTCAGGGGATTTAAAGATCAGAACAATTTTTAGAACTTTTTGGATTTTTCTGCAGATGAGGGGAGTGCCCCCCCATGTGTAGAAAACCCCCCTCCCCCCAAGTGCCCCCCTGCACAGATGTAGGTATCCGCACGGGGTGGGCCCTCCGCTATTAGTATATAAATGGGGACATGCACCCCCCACCTAAGGCTGCCTCGAGAAGGGGCTTTCATGGGCCAGCCCCCATGAAACTGTGTTGGCCCGTGTTGGCCCTACAGGAGGCACGTGAAAGACCTCACAGCACTGAACTCGCACTTTCCTTCCCTTTGTGGCTCTTGGCTTCATTCCCAATAGCCACCATGCTACTGTCCAGTTAAACAGGGCTTTTCTTTTTTTGAAAAAGAGGTGCCAGAAATGAAGTTTTCAACCTGTGTATTGAAAAATCATGAACTTTATTTAAAAAAAGAATTTTGTTGAAGAAGTTCTGGAACTCCATTTCGGCACTGAACGTACCACATGTGATCCTGGGACTGATATGAGTGGTGTGCCACTGTCCCTCTGAACGGAGGTACTTGCGCAAGGATGCCCCTGAGCTCATGGACCGGCTGTTGCAGGAAGAGTTGATGCAGGAATAGCTCCCTAGGCAGACCCATAGGGGTTCCACCTTTGACAGCACTACAGCCTGGCTCGCATCCCGACCAATTCCCTCAGGGGGTAAGGGGTTTCGTTGTGGCAAAGACATTACAGTCTGTTACCCATCAAAACATATATTATGCTTGTTGTATTCTTATTATTTTACAGCCACAGCTTGCAGAGACTTTGGGATGCAAAAGGCCCTTTTCTGATTGGCTAACAAATAAAGACTCTCATTGGTCCTTAAGCCACTCTAGGGTAACCAATTGCTGAGCCTCGCTTAGGTCCAATAGGATTGTGTGTACATAGTTACATTGTTTGAAGTTATGAGTTGGAAACAGCATAAATTAAGCTGCCGCTCTCATAGAGCTGTCTTTGAGCTGAAGCAGTGTGTTTGAATAAAAGCCTGTTTGTTTGATTCATCGCCTCGCGCTCAATACTTAAAAATGCTGTAGGGGGTGGTATCCACAAGGGGCCAGTGTGCAAAACAAGGGGTTGCATCCAACTCCCAGAGCACAGGGTCTAATGCTAGGACACATCAGACAAGTCTGGGGCCTGTCAGCCCGGTCCCAGAGCTCTCCGTCTGGACCCACAGACCTTGATGGAGCCTACATGACCCACTCCCTTTGCAACTTGTGTGGGGTTCCAATGTCTCCCAATGCTGGATCTGCACATCTATTGCCCTGGCTGGCTGCCAGCATCCACTGTGCAACTTAAAAGGGATCTTGCATCATCCCCAGTGTCAACATCTCCCTTGGCATGGCCATGGCCACCCAGGCTGCCCCTCCACCGGCCTTTGCTTGTGCACACAGTAGCTCCAGCACAGGTCCCAGTGAACCGAAGGGGGGGGGGGGGAATGCTGCAGGCAATGTGCCGTGTCTGGTCGGTGAGGAGGGCCAAGCCACAAGCCGGGTGGGCAATTGGGCACTCTAGTGGCCAGTGTGGTCAGGCACCCAAGTACAGGGGTCTTTGCCCTCTGCCTCAGTGAGCTGTATGGCTTGATGCCCCTCCGCCTCCAATGGCCAGGAAGCCTAGCCATCGTGGTGCATGGTGAGTGGGGCAGGGCTCACAGGGATGGTCCCTTCCTGGTCGCTGCCCACAAGGATCCAGTGGGCTGTACTGAACCCCATCAGAGGTGGCACATGCATTTGTCCTTGACTGGAGGCTTCAAGACCCCATGAGCCACGGGACTCCGCCACGGGCAACCTGGGCCCAGCCAGGTGTTGGCTCACTCAGGATACCTGGTGGCATTGGGGCACCTCCAGTGGAAGCCTGGTGGCCTTGCATGGACTGGGCACCAAGGCTGGCAAGTGGTCCACACAGGGGGACAGGGGTGCCATGACCATGGCCACCATTACTCTGGAGTCAGTATTGACCACTGGGCTGTATCCGGGGGCCAAGTTCTTGCCCAGGGTTCTTGCTGCGCTCACTCCCTGTGTCCTGGAGTGGGCACATATGGCAGCAGCAACAAGCCCCACTCCTGCCCGCCAAGGTAATAGTGTGGGGAAGCCCAGGGGAACTGGTGGTTTGCCTCTCCGCTGCTTGGTGGTTCCCCATCCTCCTTCAGCAGATGGGCTGGAAGGCGGTGCTGTCTCACAACTATGTTGTGTAACATCGCCAACATCAGTTCAATTTATGAATCGCCCCATCCCTGTAAAAACATGTCATGAGGCAGACCGTGACCAACTTTGCCACTGGCAGGAGCTGCATGGATCACCGTCCTCCCCTGTGGTTCAGGCAGCAGAAACACATCTTCAGCTGGCCAAAAGCACACTCACCGACCATTCTCATGGTGCAGTGTGTCCGGTTGAGTGCTGTGTGGTTGGCAGGGTCATCTTCAGGGTATGGCATCAGCAGATAGGGCAGTGGTGGATAGCCACAGTCTCCTGTGGTTGCATGGTCCTGGCGGAACCAGTCCAGAAAGATCCCATCCTCCAGTTGTTGGGGATTGTGGGGGAGCTGGCCTCAACCCTCCCAGCCCCTGGGCTGCCACTCACCAAGGAGCCATCCCTGGCCATCTGGCCAGGTGGCAAGTAGCTGGTTCAGGCCTGAGGCTGTGAAAATCTGGGCATCATGCACACTGCCCAGGAACTTGGCAACAAAATCAGTGAAAATGCCCCAGTGGTCACACGATGCTTGGACATTCAGGCTACAGAAGTGGTGCCTGTTGTGGTAAACATGGGGTTCCTCCTGCGGGGCTATCAGGGCTATGTGTGTGCAGTCCACCACTCCAACGAGATTCATGAAACTCACAATGGCTGCAAACCTGGCTCAGACTGGCTGGAGCTCCCCCTCCTCCACTGGAAAGTGGACATGTTTGTGCAGCTGTGTCAGCGCGTCCAGGGAGGCTGGGTGACTGTGACACCTCCAGCCCCATGGCCACCATGGAAGGAGCCAGTAGCCCGGAAGCAGAGGGAGAGCAGGACCTTCTGCAACACCAGGACAGCCCTGGGGGCCAGCATCAGATCTGGAAAGGAGAGCCCTAGTTGCTCGCAGAGGCTCTAGATGGCTGCATGGTCCTGGTGGAACCAGTCCAGAAAGGTCCCATCCTCCAGGCGCAAGGTGCAGATGTGCTCCTGGTACTGACGTGCCCTGTGGTGCCACCTCCACACTATCCACCTGCACAGTACCAAGAGAAGGTGAATGTGGTGGACTCCTACCATGGGTAGAGGTGGAAGAGCAGGACAGCAGGCTGTGTACATCTGGGTGTACTGGAATTAGACTGGTGGGTGGTTAACAAGAGTGCAAACATTCTTGAGCCATTTCTGGGGCTGGGTTGGTGCCCAGGAGATCTGCCACCAACACCTACTCCCCTGGCTCCTTGGATGTTCATCCACCTGCTGTGGACATGTCTGGCCCGGCTGGCTCCATCCTATATGAACCAGAGGCAGTGCTGCCCATGGGAATGTGGTGTCTTCTGGAGCTGGAAAGCTCTCCTGCATGTGTTCTGGGAGACAAATTCTGCAACGTGTCCACAGTCATACAAGTTCCTGATCGGTCTGGAGGACAACTTCCTCCATCAAATGGTGGAGGAAGCTACGAGGGGATCAGCCATGCTCAGAGGTCATTTCGTAGAAAAAGAGGGGTGTGAGCTCATTCGCATAACTCATTTGCATAGCTCATTTGCATATGCCACACCCCCTGACCTCACCGGAAGTGTGGAATAACTCTATACATAATCCATCATGGGAAAATACAGAGGTCAACAAAATCCATGAAGAGAAAATATACAAAATAAATATCCAACACTTTTCCCAGATAGTATTCAGTGTTTCAGACTTCTGGTCCTTCCTCAGGAAAAAAAAAAACCACTATAGGAAGTCTCATTCCATTTCCTGATAGGCTAATATTATTCAGTTTCTTACATATCCGGGCAAGGTCTCATGAACTTGAGTCAGTTGCTCTCAAGGCTGCTTCTATGTACCAGGACCAACAGATGCCTCTCATTTAAACCAGCTGTCGTAAATCTATCTTTAAACATGCAGTTGAAGATCAACTTTAAAAAATATGTAACAAGAAGTATTAGAAACGGAGGGAGCATCAGTAGAAAGCCAAGATATAGCTAAACGCTGAATGAGTTGGGGAAGCGTTTTTGCATAATAACTGTGTAAGCCTGGATTTGCTGGAAGCTGTTTTTAGCGGAGAGGTTTAAGTAGAATGCTATTCAAAAAACTGAAATAGGCTTAAAGGTAGAAGTTGGAAAAATATTAGTTGGAACGCTAGGCTGCACTTCAACAATAAAAAATACGTAACGTTAAATAGATGTTTGCAATTACTTGTGTTAGCTTTAAGGTAGGAGGATAGGAATTTAAGTATTCATGTACAAGGTAGTTGAAGAGAAACTTTAATGGAGTGCAGAGGAGAGTGATGAGGATGATTGGGGGGCTGGAGACCAAGCCCTCTAAGGAAAGGCTGAGGGGCTTGGGAATGTTTAGTCTGGAGAAGAGGAGGATTGAGGGGGCACAGGATGGCTCCCTCTAAGTACTTGAAGGCCTGTCACTTAGAGGAGGGCGGGGAGCTGTTCCTGTTGGCAGCAGAGGACAGGACTCGCAATAATGGGTTTAAATTAAGGGTGGGAAGGTATCAGCAGGATATTAGGAAAAACATTTTACAGTAAGAGTTGTGGAATCAGCTGCCGAGGGAGGTGGTGAGTTCCCCCTCCCTGGCAGTCTTCAAGCAGTGGCTGGACAAACACTTGTCAGGGATGCTCTAGGCTGATCCTGCATTCAGCAGGGGGTTGGACTAGATGGCCTGTACGGCCCCTTCCAACTCTGTGATCCTATGATTCTTGTGCTTGTGGGAGCCATGGTAGCTTGAACTGCAGGAGGGGAGGAGGGCTGCTGCCATCCCAACTGGACAGTGGAGGAGAAGGTGCTACTCTTTGGCTTGGTGGTGGAGAACACGGTGGTAGGGCTGGCCACTGTCAAAAGCAGCTCCACCACCTGCCAAAACTTGAATCAGCAGACCTAGATGAAGACTTATGCAATTGTTTATGGATTAAGAAATCAATTAAAATGATCCTAATACAAGAAAGGATCAGAGATGGACTTTTGAGAACATGGTTTACACATGCCAAAATTTATTGAGCCCTCCAAACTCTCCACTCATGTCCTCAGTAGAAGCTTATCAAGATAAGAACATGAGAAATAAAATTGGTTCTTCTTCTTCTTATTATTATTATTTCTGAATCACTCAATCCCTAAGTACACAGGGCTCTGGGAGATTTACAACCAGTTAAAAACATACAAAAATACAAATTAAAATCAACAATCAATTTATCTTAATTTTGCAGTTCTCCAGATGGCATCTATAATTTAACTTAGAAACCTCCTCTGGACAGTTCTTCCATCTCATGGGCAGGTTATTGGAGGAGGCCAAAGTGGGCAAGGTAGGAGGGTGCCAGCTATGATGGAAACCATTGTCATGCTCAACCAAAAGCCTGGCAGAACATCTCTGCCTTGCAGGCCCTGTGGAATTGTAAGTCCCACAGGGCCCTGATGGAAGTTGGCAGAGAGTTCCACCAGGTCAGAGCCAGGGCCGAGAAGGTCCTAACTCTGGTCAAGGACAGCCGGATAACTTTGGCAAAATGGTAAATGTATGGTATGGCAATATGGTAAATGTTCAGGGGAAAATCAAGTCCTGGCAAGATATTAGAAATCAAGGAATCAGCATTCAATGGTTGCTATATTATCAGCTTCAAGACTAAAGAAGATTCTCAACATGGAAGGTGGAGCTCTAAGAGAGATGACTGACCAACCATCTCCCCAACAGGGTGCGTGAGTGACCACCAGAGCAGCCCTTGAGCCGAAAAGAGACCTGAGTGCCAACTACTAAGCATTGCCCTGGGAAAGAGTGGTGACACCCACAAACTATCTCCCCATTGGGGTAGGCAAAGTTTCGGTGCAGTGGTGAAGGTGCTCACAAGTGGAAGGGGGAGACCCACTGACTGGTAAACGTAGCCCCAACACACAGCAACAATCTCAGCAATGGGGAGAGCTAGTGACATATAGGCTCCAGGACCCTAAAAGGAAGGGGAGACCAGCAGTCAGCTCGGACTCGAAGCAGGGGCCATAGAGATGGAATGCTTATCTACAGTAACAATCTCCTAAGTGAGGGAAGCAAGTGGGAGACTGGATCTGGGCCCCTGTGCCAAAACTTAAGGATGAGTCCCCGGGGGGGGGGGGGGGATACTGACAATGCAGTCACAGCAGTCGCCTTGATGGGGGGGGGGGGGGCTTCAGGCGCTGCCACAAAATGAGATGCAGCTTGACCAGAGCTAAACACAGCTGGAGATTCACACCAACCCCCCTCCCCCCCTGGAAGATTTGGACATGGCCGGTAATCTTGCTGATGGCAGGGAGACTAGAAGGACATGGTGTGTGGCTCCCGATGGGGAGAACATGCCAGCATCCACAAACACAACCCACCAGGCTGTGGGCAGACTGGAAGGACATGGCGGGGGGCTCTTGATGGGGAGATCAATGTGGGGTTTGTGACCAGCGTGATGGCATGAGAGGATGTGGCACTGCCCACTAATCATGTTGCCAGCAGGCAGAATGGGAGGCACTGCTAGCTCACGATGGAGGACCTGCAGGTCTGGAAGAAACCTTCTCCCCCAGCAAGATCGGTTCTCAGACACAGTCGGGGCCTGAGACCTAGCTGCACTCACACCTCAGGATGTGCCCAGTAATCACATCACCAGTAAACAGAGTGAAAGGGGATGCCTGGAGCCACACGATGATGTCAGCAAGGATGAGAAGGAGTAAGGACATGGAAAACCAATGTAGGCTCAGGGAAAAATGTTGTCCATCTATCACCTTCACAGCTGGAACATTTGAGAGGTGACAGTGTGCTAAGAGTCAAGTTACTGGACAAGATGGTGTTTGGTGCGAGTCTCTAATCTGGATATCTAGAAATCTAGCTGTTTTTGAGTTATTAGTGACTATTTATACATGGAAGAGCTCTCCTGACAGTTAAATCCTGTGGGTATTTGTGGATTAAATAAGTTGGAACTGCCCCAGTGAAAGTGCTAAAGCAGGGGTGGCCAACCTGTGGCTCGGGAGCCACATGCGGCTCTTTCACACATATTGTGCGGCTCCTGGCAGGGCGGCTGGGGAAGCAAAGGGGAGGCATGCTTTTTCTCTCTTTCTCCCTTCCTTCCTTCCCTCCTCCCTCCCATCTATTTGCTTTCCTAGTTTCTCTCTCTCTCTTTCTTATAACTGGTTTTCCTCATTTGTTTTTATTTTTGGCAGTCCCATTTAACGTTAATAAAAAGCAAATTTGCATATTTTTAAAAATAAAAACGTGTGTGTGATATTTGTTCCTGTCTTGCGGCTCTCAGACATCTCTATGTGGCTCTTACGTTTATTCTATGTGGCTCTTACGTTAAGCAAGGTTGGCCACCCCTGTGCTAAAGGGAAGGAAGGAAGGAAGCCTACTTGGAAAGGTTCCCGTGATTGTTGGGAGAGCTGCCGAAGAAGCCGCGCATTGGCCTTGTAGCCACAGTCTTGCCTGCCACTGCCGCCATTCTGGAGTTGCTGTTGGTGGAGATGCTGATTCAACTGGGGCCACTGATGCCGGAGCCTCGTTCGGGATGACTGGTGAGCGGCTCCAATTGTACTGTGAACAGGCCTGGACCAACGTGGAGCAGACCTTGGGTGACCCCCAGACTCGGGACAACTTGGGGCGCTCCTCCAACCATCAAGAGCTGGTATCCGACTCTGGAGGTGGGTTGGCTTGGATTGATGTTGAACCGGGCCCCAGCTGTGGGTGGCCTAGACAACACTGGGTCCTGCTGACCCCAGAACAACTTGATGCAATATGGCAACCACCTGGTGGAACACCAACTTCTCTGGTCCTGGTGCAAAGTCAGGAGAGAGAGCAACCACTGGGTTGTCTTGAGGACCTTGGCCTTTTGTGGGGATCCCCATTTAGGACAGCCCATCTGTTTTTTCACAGGCACCATTATAGCAGGCTTCCCCTTCTGCAGAACAGTAGGCTCCAAATCAAAGCTGTGACTGTGACATCTACTGGTAGCTGGTGAGATTGCACTTAAGACTTGCCACTTTAACCTGAAAGTCCCTCAACCAGAAAGCGTGTTGAGCTCCTCTGCTAACTAAGTTATGAGGATTTGATTAATTAATTAGACTATTTATAAAATGATTACATTGGGTTTTATATGTTGTTTGCAGGAGTCATTTCATACAAAAAGAGGTGCAGGAGCTCATTAGCATAACTCATTTGCATATGCTACACCACCTGACATCACTGGAAGTATGTCAGAAGGCAAGAAAGAAAGGAGAGAGAGAGAGAGAGAGAGAGAGAGAGAGCTGGCAGAGAGGGGACAGCTACTAATCCAAGCCTCAGAAATACCACTATTCTGGGAGGATAGCTTCAGTGGTAGCTGAAGCCTTCAGAAGGCTGGTCGGGGGAACAAGGACCTTTCCAGGGGACGGGTCATTTTGCCGCAGCCATGACACAAGCAGGCATTCCCCCATGGGGGGTGGCTTGCACCAACTCCCGGAGCTGAGCTCCCCCGAGCTCCTGCTCAAAATGACCCCTGATTGTTTGTGATCAATTTACTGGGTTGCTTATTGGTAGGGTGAGGTCCAAGAGGTTAGAGGGAGGAGATAGTTGGGCATTTAATAAATTTATCCCCTAGCCTAATTCCTTAATTTTCCCCTACTGATTAAATCATTAATGAATTTTGTTTAATTCATCAAATTAATTAATTGCAATATGTAATTGATTAAATTGGGATTGTTGACCCATTTACTGGATCTTGTAGTAGGGTGGAGCTGGCAGGTGGGTGGCCCTGGATAAAGGGTTATTGATATTAGGGGGTGGGCTTTAGGTCTAGTGGGCTAAGACGTACCATCCAGCCTGCCTCCAGATACTTAGTGGGGTTAGTTGTGACCTGATAAGATCTGATGGGGAGGCCATGTTGGGGTTGGGGATTCCCATGATGATGGGGCAGAGGAGGTATTAGAGGTATGGTGATGGAACTAGGCGGATTATGGGAAGGAAACGGAGATATGGCAATGTTCTGTCTCCTTCCAATCTTTGTCCCATCTCGAGAGATGCCAGCTGTGGGGACAGGAAATGTTACCCTTCTCCAACACTGGTGTTGTGCAATACCAGATCTATCAAAAATAAAACCTCCTTTCTCCAGAATTATCTGGTAGAGCAGGCGGTAGACCTGGCATGTGTGACTGAAACCTGGAGAGTGAAACAGTTGCTCTGAGTCAACTGGCCCCTCCAGGTTTTTTGGTCCTTCAGCAGTCCCGGACTCATGGGTGGAGGGGGTGGTATTGCTCATTTGGGAGGTTTTCTCTTTTAGGGCACTCTGTGGGACAAAGATTGGTGGCACTGAATGTGTGGTTCTGGTGTGGGATGCCGAGGAGAATTTGACCATCTGCCTAACACACCAACAAATGCCCTACTGAGCTTGTTGGAGGCCATATTGGGCTAGACTTTGGAGTGCCCCAGATTATTGGTTCTGGGAAACTTCAATGTCCATGCAGATGATGTGGCCTCCTCTCAGGCCAGGGACCTAGTGTCATCCATGGCAGCACCGGGACTCTCCCAGTTTGTTTCAGCTCCCACACATCAAGCAGGCCACAGGCTGGATCTTATCTTTGCTTTGGGGATTGTAGTGGACCAAATTACTGCTCATGCAGTACCATGGTTGAACCACCTTGCCCTGAAGGCCCAGCTGGGCATTTCTAACCCTCCCTGTTTAGGTGGGGAATGAATTTATGCTCACCCATGGAGTCTAATGGACCCTTCTATGTTCCAGGAAGCTCTGCAGGATCCAATCCTCTCTGTGGCCACTTGGAGAAACTAGTGGAAGACTGGCAGAACTGTCTTTCCAAAGTCATCAACAAGGTCGTTCGCCGGCACCCTCTTTGCCCTCGTACCAAACTAACTCTGTGGTATTCCCCAGAGCTAAGGCAGATGAAGACAGCTAGAGAAAAAGTGGTGGCAAGCCCGTGATAAAGCTGGAAGAACATCCTATAGGTTTTTAATGAAAACCTATGAGATAGTGAAGATTGCAAAGCAGAGTTCCTGTGCGACCTCCATTGCATCTGCAAGCTTGCTTTCAGCCCAATTATGGAGAAGAATTCGTTTTTTTAACTGCTTTGCCTCAGGGCATTTCAAATGCTAGAGAATTGGTTACAGGCTGTGAGGTATTTGGGAGCCATTTTGCTATGGCTGCCAAGTCAGCCTGGGGGGCAGGGGATCCCCCGCTACAGGGGTTCCCAATCTGCCGGCCAGCATTTGGCTGGTGGGGGGAACCCCACCCCTGAAGTCATCCAGTCAGGATGACTTCCCCAGCGTAATGACGTCACCTGGAAGTGATGTCATCACGTTGGGGACATTGCCGGGACGATGCTCTAGCAATTGCCCCGAAACTCTATGGTACCATAGAGTTTTGGGGCGATTGCCAGAGCGTCACCCTGGCAACGCCCCCAACATGATGATGTCACTTCCGGGTGACATCATCACGGCGCACGCCTAAGCGCACGCGCCGGGGAAGCTCCCAGACCGAGGAGGACTCCCCCCCGCCGGTAAGTCTCAACGACTTGGCAACCCTACATTTTGCAGATTAGGGTTGCCAGGTCTGGGTTGGAAAATACCTGGAGACTTTGGGGGTGGAGCAAGGAAAGGGCAGGGTTTGGGGAGGGGAGGGGCCTCAGCATGCTACAATGCCCTAGAGTCCACCCTTCAGAGCAGCCATTTTCTCCAGGGGAGCTGATCTCTCTCAGCTGGAGATCACTTGTAAAAGTGGGAGATCCCCAGGCCCCACCTGGAGGCTGGCAACCCTATTGCAGATAAAGTCGGGGGGGATTTTCAGGGATTTCCTTCTTGTGCTGTAGAATTCCAGTTCACCCCCTCATGCTATTTCTGCAGGTCTCCTGTCCTCTAAGGAACAGCATTCGGGGGATCATTTGGGGATGCGGTGAGAGATAGGTTACCAATTCCAGCATGGGATCTTCCTGGAGATTTGGTGGGAAGGGTGCCTGAGGATGATGGAATTTGGGAAGGGGAGGGCGCTCAGCAGGAATAGGATGCCTTCACGTCCACCCTCAGAAGCTGCCACTTCCTCCGGGGGAACTAATCTGTGGAGATCAGTTGTAATTCCAGGCCCCACCTTGAGGCTGGTAATCCAAGAAGGAAGAGAAGGTAAAGAAGGTGGAAATATGTTCTGTGGATCATTAGCAGAGATTTAGCACAGGATCTGAGCTCAGCCAGAAAACAAACAAACATAAGAAACCCTCAAAGGCCTCCTGGAATAAACATGTCTTCAGTCCAGCGTGGAGAACACGAGGTGATCGTACAAGTCTCACCTTCCTGAGGAGGGAATTCCACAACCTGGGCACAGCTGCTGAAACAGTCCCTCTGTGCATTGCTGAGAAATAAATTTTTGCCTTGCAGGATTTGAGCCTGGCCCTATGGACCAACACAGACAGAAACTGAAACAGAGTTACACTGTACCATTGGCTTAATGATGGCAGTCATATCCATGGGGGGGGGGGGGCGGCATCTGAAGGCAATGACCCCTACAGATGTGCACTGCCCCCGCAGACAAAAAAAATCAGAAAATTTGATTTTTTAAAAAAGAAATCATTTTAAACATGTAAGATGCACATGGGGTTTCCAAAATGATCTCGGGCCCAGTCAGGGAAGCTTCAGTCTCATTTTCTTTTTTTTCCAGGCCGAAAAATAAATAAGTTTTTTTTTTAAAAAATGCAAATAAAATAAAATTGCAAAAAATAAAATAAAAGTGCAAAATGCAAGAGAGAGAGAGAGAGAGAGAGAGAGAGAGAGAGAGAGTCGGAGATTCCCTCCCTCCTCGGCTTACAAAGAAAAGTCCCCCAGAATTGAGTCTCTCCAATCGAAAGGCCTAGCGGAGGACTAGAGGTCACAGCGGAGCCAGAGCTGTTTCTTCTGCAGCTGCAAGAGGAGCAGCAGGTGTGGCTGGGGCACCCCCTGGATCTCCCCACACCCCACCAAACAAATTTGTCTGGCTACGCCCCTGACTACAGTAGATGTGAATCCTAAAGTTTGGATAACACTAAGGGACTCAGGCACTAGGGTTGCCAGCCTCCAGGTGGGGCCTGGGGATCTCCCGCTTTTACAACTGATCCCCAGCTGACAGAGATCAGCTTCCCTGGAGAAAATGGCTGCTCTGAAGGGTGGACCCTATGGCATTGTACCGTACTGAGGCCCCTCCCCTCCTCAAACCCTGCCTTCTCCTGGCTCCACCCCCAAAGTCCCCAGGTATTTTCCAACCCAGACTTGGCAACCCTATGAGCACGGGAAACTGGACAGCAGCTAAGTGGCACCATTTTCACAAAACAGTAGATAGGGCTAGGGTGGGATACCAAACAAACAAACAAACAATCCCCATCAAAATGTACTGAATGCCTGAGCCCACAAGCTGTTGAAACTACCATCAATCATTATTGTCCCATGATCTTTCTTGGTTTCTATGCAGCCTTCCAACAGAGGAAGAGGGAAGAAGAGAGAGAGCGCATTCAAAACTCAGTGCAGTGCCCAGGCCAGTTCTTGACACACACGACTAACAGTTGCCATGACCAGTATGCATATATTTGCTTTCTTGACCGCTGCTTGGATTTTAATTGCATGCAAGTGGAAACAGGGAAATGTTCTGACCATTCAGTAGTGCAAGTTAAATTTTTGGATTTATATGAGTAATTTAATGTTAACATATTGGTTAAGAATTCATGAAAGATCTATCTATCTATCTATCTATCTATCTATCTATCTATCAATAGAGTTAGATAGATAGATTAGATAGATTAGATAGATGGATGGATGGGTAGATAGATATAAAAATAGACAATCCAGCACAGGAAGAGATTAAGGAAAGAAATTTTAGCATTACCTTTCTGTAATTAGTGATAGATAGATAGATAGATAGATAGATAGATAGATAGATAGATATAAAAATAGACAATCCAGCACAGGAAGAGATTAAGGAAAGAAATTTTAGCATTACCTTTCTGTAATTAGTGATGGATGGATCGATAGATAGATAGATAGATAGATAGATAGATAGATAGACTTCCGGCAAGACTTGCGATAATGGCGGACGCTCTCCTCCGCAACTGTGGGGAGCGCGATCCGTATCCGGCGGGAAGAAGGGGCTCTGGACTGGTGCCGAGCCCCCAGAGACCCCAGTGAGGGGACTCTGCCTGGGGTGGCACGATGGGGATCTCTTCCTACAGTGGCGATCGAGGGATTGAGATCCCTTTTCATCACCCCCATAGGTTCCCCCGCCGTGGGAGCCATATGGCTGAAAGCGCAAATCCGTGAAGCAGCAGAGAGTGCGAAGCAATGAGGCTGGAACTGACAGTTACGCATGGAGAAAACGTGAGTCTGAAGTAAGAAAAGCAGAACAAAGCGGAAAGACGGCGGGAGGAGTGAAACCCCCCCCCCTCTCCAGGACTAGCGTACTTACGAGACTCTTTACGTGGCGTTACTGCAGAAATAAAAGCCCATCCGCCTTGCTAGATGGCAGCATCGCTCACTTGGAGACATAAACTTTAGAAGGACATAAGTGCTGTTTGAAAATTTGCTCCTTTCGTTCATCTTATCTATCTATAAACAAAGAGCGTAGCCTCAACAATGACGGGGAAACCGAAACCTTCCCCCAAACTAGGAAGTACAGCTCCGAGTTCAAAGGTTGATACCACAGAGATGAGTGCGGTGTTCTCCTCATTACTGCGACCTCTAGTGGACCAAATGACAGCTCTCAACGTTAAGATGGACAAAATGCAGCTAGAACTAAAAGAGTCGAATAAATCCACAGAGAAGCTGCAGCGAGAACTTCTGGAAGTAAAAACTTCAGTAAAAAACCAAGACGTAAGACTACAAAAGGCAGAGAAGGAAAAGGCCTTCCACCACGATCAGCTTTTGAAATTACAAATGGAAAGATCGAATTTTTTCCTAAGACTTCAGAATGTGCCAGAAAATACAGGAGAAGACCTTAAAAATTTACTAAGTGAAGCACTTGAACCAGTGACAGGCATGAAAGCAGCGGATATAAAAAGCGATATGGATATGGTTTACAGAACCTATCCAGATTACACTAAAAAGAAAAGCCTGCCTGGTGAAATTATGATAAGGTTCTCCAAAAAATCTACAAGAGACGTGGTGCTTAGGACCACAAACAAAGCAGCTCTGAAGATCCTGGGAGAAGAAGTAAAAGTGATGAAGGATATCCCATTTGAAATAAGGAAAAGAAGGAAAGCCTATGGAAAATTGACATCTTGGCTCCAGTCTGAGTCTATCATCTATCGTTGGAATACTCCGGAAGGACTATGCTTCAGCATCAAAGAAAAGAAGTATAAGATTGACTCTGTTCAACAAGCGAAAAAATTTCTGGAAAAAAGCAAAGAGCAGAAAACTGGGAGAGACTCAGATGGTTCACTGGCCTCGCAAGAAAGCATGTATGGATTTGATAGCTCAAAGAGTGAAGAAGAAGAAGTGTCTGACTCGGAAAATGGAGCTGCAGCTCCAAAAGTAGTTGAGACTGTTAAGACAAGAAGAGGACGAAAGAAGAAATAGTGATTAAACTGTTTTATTAAGCATTGCACTTATGTATTACAAATTGTTTAATTAACCGTATTTCTCTAGGTGGGCGTATCTGCCAAATAGTTTTGATAATTTTTATAGTAGCAGTAACAAAGTAATTGAAATTTATCCAAGGTTCTAAATGCTTCATAAGTATATTATGTAATAAGGTAGTATTAAGCAAATGATAAAGTACTCTCTGTATAAGGTATATGTAGATTAGATTGTAGCGTTATAGTTGTAGTTATAGGGAAAAATCAATAAAAATTTATATATAAAAAAAGATAGATAGATAGATAGATAGATAGATAGATAGATAGATAGATAGATAGATATAAAAATAGGCAGTCCAGCACACGAAGAGATTAAGGAAAGAAATTTTAGCATTACCTTTCTGTAATTAGTGATAGATATATAGATAGATAGATAGATAGATAGATAGATAGATAGATAGATAGATAGACAGACAATCCAGCACAGGAAGAGATTAAGGAAAGAAATTTTAGCATTACCTTTCTGTAATTAGAGATAGATAGATAGATAGATAGATAGATAGATAGATAGATAGATAGATAGATAGATAGATAGACAGACAGACAGACAGACAATCCAGAACAGGAAGAGATTAAGGAAAGAAATTTTAGCATTACCTTTCTGTAATTAGAGATAGATAGATAGATAGATAGATAGATAGATAGATAGATAGATAGATAGATAGACAGACAGACAGACAGACAGACAGACAGACAGACAGACAATCCAGCACAGGAAGAGATTAAGGAAAGAAATTTTAGCATTACCTTTCTGTAATTAGAGATAGATAGATAGATAGATAGATAGATAGATAGATAGACAGACAGACAGACAGACAGACAATCCAGCACAGGAAGAGATTAAGGAAAGAAATTTTAGCATTACCTTTCTGTAATTAGAGATAGATAGATAGATAGATAGATAGATAGATAGATAGATAGATAGATAGATAGATAGACAATCCAGCACAGGAAGAGATTAAGGAAAGAAATTTTAGCATTACCTTTCTGTAATTAGAGATAGATAGATAGATAGATAGATAGATAGATAGATAGATAGATAGATAGATAGATAGATAGATAGACAATCCAGCACAGGAAGAGATTAAGGAAAGAAATTTTAGCATTACCTTTCTGTAATTAGAGATAGATAGATAGATAGATAGATAGATAGATAGATAGATAGATAGATAGATAGACAGACAATCCAGCACAGGAAGAGATTAAGGAAAGAAATTTTAGCATTACCTTTCTGTAATTAGAGATAGATAGATAGATAGATAGATAGATAGATAGATAGATAGACAGACAGACAGACAGACAGACAGACAGACAATCCAGCACAGGAAGAGATTAAGGAAAGAAATTTTAGCATTACCTTTCTGTAATTAGAGATAGATAGATAGATAGATAGATAGATAGATAGATAGATAGATAGATAGATAGATAGATAGATAGACAGACAATCCAGCACAGGAAGAGATTAAGGAAAGAAATTTTAGCATTACCTTTCTGTAATTAGAGATAGATAGATAGATAGATAGATAGATAGATAGATAGATAGATAGATAGATAGATAGATAGATAGATAGACAATCCAGCACAGGAAGAGATTAAGGAAAGAAATTTTAGCATTACCTTTCTGTAATTAGAGATAGATAGATAGATAGATAGATAGATAGATAGATAGATAGACAATCCAGCACAGGAAGAGATTAAGGAAAGAAATTTTAGCATTACCTTTCTGTAATTAGTGCTTGAACCCAGGATGTGAAGGGGGCTTATCCCTTGCCATTTCTCTGATGTTTATATTTACTATTTAATAATACCAAAACATTGTTGATGGGTTGTTCTGATGGGTTCTGCTTCAACCTCCACCACCAAAAATGAGAAGAATAGAGATCTATCCGTACATGTTTCTAACTGTAGCCCCCTCCTGGAAGAAAAGGAAGAGCCAAAATTACCATATTACTCTGGCAGATGCCAGGGCGGTACTCTTGCAAAAGTGAAGTCAATGATCAGCAGCAAATGGATGCCCGTAAACAGCAAATGGAAAGTAATGGCAGAGAAGCCAAGGGCATGCTCAAGGGGAGGTCACCGAGGTAATCAGAATGACAAAGTTAAAGCTGCCGGTCTGTCTCATCAGGAACAAAAGAAAACACTGCAGGATTCTCATACAGAGAAGTAAGCGTCATTCACAGCAGAAAAAGACTATAGGTCCTACAAGATGAGCAGCAAATCAAGGATGAAAAAGTCAGAGTCCATGTCCATTCTGGCACCTTGGCACTCCTGTTAAAATCCTGAGTTTAAAATCCTGTTGAGAAAAAAAAAAGCGACTTTCTAATGCTGGTGGATGCTATAGATCACACAATACACAATACAATACACAACCTTTATTGGCATACACTGCAGGGACATCGATAAAGAAACAGTAGCAAGCAGCTAGCAGTAAACCAAACAGTAGACGACATGACTAAATGGAACTAATCAGCGAGGATTAAGCCTTATACTCCCTTACCCTTAACTTCCAAACATAAGCTAAAAATTCGGCTACAGACAGAGTAATTGCCGAGAACTTGTCGGACAGTAAAATTTTTAGGTCACTGTCGGACACGTTCCTTGAGGGGGGTAGGTGGGGGCCAATCAAATAGCTACGCATAGTGGAGTAATGGGGGTAGCATAGAAGGATATGGGCCACTGAGTCGGGTTCGCTAGAAAGGATGCTATAGACATAAAGGTAAAATGTGCAGAAATAACACGGCATCTAAACCCAGACCATTTATTATGCTTCTTCAATCTCATTATTACAAAGTTTAAGATTATATATTTAAGGAAAATAAAACACACCGGTCAGTTTCACATCCACAGCTTGAATAAGAGTGCAGTGTTAGCTGTCATTAAACACGCAATGCTGACATGCAAATTGGATGTGGAGCTCACTGCTTACCGAATAACTAATCTCAGCTCTGGTGGCTCTACGGGAACCGTATCAAAGAAGATGGGGATTTCTAAGTAATACTGGACCAGTTCCCAAACAGACTTTGCTATAGTCCCAAGATCTGATCTACCAACAATTGTGTTCCACAGAAACCCACTGGAAAGCACCAATAGGCATCTATATCTGGCTGTTCAGCTAGGTGAACAAACCCGACTTACACAGGCTCTCCGTCTCCATTCACCGCTCCTCCCCTCTTCCAGGCCTTTTATTAATTCCATGCTTTCTGACCTCAATCTAGACTTTCGACTCCCATCTCCCCCTTTCCTCAAGCACATTCCATCCCCCTCCTTTGTGTAGTTTTAATCCTTAGTAGAGGAAATGAGAAAAACATCCCAAAAAATCTGGTTAACCGAACAGGGCTCTTAAACTGAAGCTCTTTCTACAGAAGGAAAAATACACAGCAAAAGCCCAATCCTTTAGAACTACGGCTTGGGAGCCTTATGTGGCTCTTTCACATTGCGTGGCTCCCGGCAGGGTGACTGGGAAGCAAAAAGGAGACATGCCTCCCCAATCGGTCTCCCCTTTCCCAGCCAGTGTTCCCCTCCCACCCCCCACCCCCAGCCTACAAGATAAATTGGATAAATATCATTATCAATATCTGTTTTTACTGCTTTGATTTTTATTTTTGGAAGTCTCGTTTAATGTTAATAAAAAGCAAATTCACATGTTTTTCAATAAAAACATGAGTGTAATATTTGTTCATGTCTTGCGGCTCTCAAACATCTGATGTTTATTCTATATAGCTCTTGCGTTAAGCAAGTTTGGCCACCTCTGCTTTAGACTGTTTGAACAATGCTTAGGATGTGTCTCTGCAGGGCTATCTTTGGGATCAGATATGTTCATTTGGAATACTTTAAGATACACGAGCGTTTCTGTTATGTATTGACCATGCGGTCGCCATGTGCTCCAGTAATGGCGACCGCCATGTGGCCAGAGCACATGGCCAAGAAACTACCTGAGCTTCAGCCAGGTAGAACAAAGGCCAGGTGGATTCGAACCGGCCACCCATCATGTACCTAGGTTTCTCCCAGGGAACCTATGAGATGTAAATAGACTTATAATAGCCTATCAGGCCCGTTGGGTGAGGTCAGGGGATTATCCCTGACCAGCATAAAAGGAGGGCTTCGAGCCCTGGGTTGCATGCTTCATCCGGACCAGCAATAACGATCTAGCTGTTTCACTGTTCCATGGACTCCTGATTCCAATACTTCTCAGTTTCTGTGCAGGAATCTTTCCTTGGTCCTAGTACAGCATTTCCATTGCCGCCAAGCTGAAGTCCCATTCACACCTGGACTCAATTTTCCATGCTGTCATGCAAAGACAGAAAAAAGTGTAACTAAAAATGCAATCCTACACATGTCTGTTGTTGTGGTTAGCCATTCAGTTGTGTCTGACTCTTGGCAATTCTATGGGCCAGTTCCCTCCACATTTTCTGATCTTGTACTGTTTCTTTGAATTGTTCCATGCTCAGGCTGGTGTCGACTTTTATGGCATCTAGCCATTGTGTACTTCGGTGGCCCGGTTTCCTTTTGCTGCTAACCAATCCAAGCACAATTGCTTTTTTTTTTAGTGAGTTCTTTCACATGACATGGCCGAAACAAGTCAGTCGCAGTTTTGTGATTTTTCCTTCCAATGACATGTCTGGTTTTATGTGCTCCAATACTTGCTCGTCTGTCACCTTTGCTGTCCAAGGAGTGCGCAGGAGCTTTCTCCAGCACCACAGCTCAAATAAGTTGATTTTCCTCCTGTACACACGTCTCCTCAGAAGTAAATGCTACTTTGTTCAATATGGCTTACTCCTAGGAAGTGATATAGGTTTCCCAGGAAAATTTTCTGATTCACATTTAATTAACTAATTTAAACAAAGTTTGCAAAAGAAGTCTAATACAACAGGCCCGGACCGTGTCAAGCACTGGGTGTGTCCATACCACATATCCCATATTTACCCCATCTAGTATGACTGATTTGCACTACAGCCATCCTGCCAATGTTAGATAAACAGACTATATTTACATATGTAGGGTGGGAAATTTCCCATGGAAAAATATACCACAGTAACTGTTCGGCCATTGTATGAGACAGGAGGCTGGAGTGGATGGACCACTAGTCTGATCCATCAGGGCTCTTCTGTGAAGTTCTTAAGTTCAGGCTACGTGTCTTTACTGAGCCACAGGTAGATGATTATCGGGAGCTAGGCAGGGCACACATATTACCCCCATTCTGCAGTCACTGCATTAGTTACGGCTCAGTCACTGAACTCAGTTCAAGTTATTGACTATCGCATACAAAGCTCTTCACAGCCTTGGTCTTTCATATTTGCAGGATTGGCTCTCTCCCTGGGCTCTGCCATGACGTTTTCACTCATCTCAGCATGGCCTTCTGCAAGTGCCACCGCGAAAGGCAAGACCAACAATTACGGCCCACACCTTATGGAATATCCTGCTTGATGAGGCTGGGAAGGCTCCTGCTCTCCTGGCTTTCCACAAACAATGCAGAAATGAATTATTCAAGACGACTTTTCTGTGCCGGTAACTGTGCTGTACTGTACTGTAATGGTTCACGAAGCTGCTCTGGAAAAGGGATAGAGACTGTGGCCTCTACCACTGTATTGCTGCCTATCACTCGTAGTATAAGCCTCTTCTACACCATTTAACATGTCCTGTTTAAATGCTTCTACTTTGTGTCAGGTTTCAGCTCTGTTTCAGGCTTCTGCTGGTTTTCAGATTTCTGTAGTACATAGGGCTGCCAAGTCAGCCCGGGGGGCGGGGGATCCCCCGCTATAGGGGTTCTCGATCCGCCGGCTGGCATTCGGCTGACGGGGGGAACCCCGCCCCAGAAGTCGTCCGGTGAGGACGACTTCCCCCATGTAATGACGTCACCCGGAGGTGATGTCATCACGTTCAACGTAAAGACTTCACCTCCGGGTGATGTCATTACATTGCTGTGGTGCGCGCACCAGAAGAGCTCTTGGGGGGAGAACAACTCCCTCCCACCGGTAAGTCGCCGGTACTTGGCAGCCCTGGTAGTACAAACCCTACCTGTTGATTGCATTCGACTTACACTATGTAATCCACCTTGTGTCTCGGTAAGAAAGGCAGACTATAAATAACGTAAAGAAATAAAGTAAACAAGTAAACCAGATGTCCAGATTCTCCCTCCCTCCTCCCATATCCTTTGCAGAAGTGCTCTTAAATTATTTTTAGGTATGCATGCTGGTCCATTAGATGGACACTATTAAAAGACTATGGTCATGATGACTTCAGGTTGGGGACAGAATTGCACAGGAGGAAAACACAAACTGAGTGGGGCTTTAGGAAGCCGCCCTGAGCCTTCCTTGGTAGGGAGGGTGGGGTACAAATCAAATCAAATAAATAAATAAATACCCTTCAGTTGTCGTTTGACCTACCATGTGTTCTTGTACCATGAGGAGGTGGGGAGAACATAACAGTGCATCACTTTTTAAGGAAATCCACCCCTTCTGCCCCTAGTCTTGGGAGTTATATTATTTTATACTGTGTTTTAATGTGGTTTTAATCCACTGTATTTTATACTGTCGGAACCTGCCCTCAGTATGATAAGGGGAGGGCAAATATAAATCTAAATAAATAAATAGTCTAAGGTCCTTTCCGCACTAGGCAAAAAAGGGGGGGCATACAACCCGACAAATAGCTGCGAACCAAGAGGGTCAAGCTAACAAAAGAATTATTATGACGAATATAGACATTTATTAGGGTGTACACATAAATAAAACGAAATTAAATTAAAAGAGACAGTCCAAGTATCAGACATTTAAAACTAGGTTCATTAAGAACTACAGTATTTTTCGCTCCATAAGACGCACTTTTCCTCCCTAAAAAAGTGGGGGGGAAAGTGTGTGCGCTTATGGAGCTTTTCTTACCTGTAACAGGGCTCTTTCTTCAGCAGGAACGCAGGGGAACGCCATTCAGGCTGGCATCCCAGCCTTCCCCGCCCCTCCCTGCTGGGCCTGAGCTGTTAAGACTTAAAAGGGAAATGGCAGGAAAAATCCCACCAGGCTAAGTACTCTTTCCCTTTAAGTGCTTTCCCCCTTTAAGACAGCCAGCAGCAGAAAGCCCCGCCCACAGATTAAGCTCCGTGGCTACTTTGCACAGAAAGGCCTGGCTTTGCATGGCATGCTGACGTCTCTCTTCTTTCCTTTCTCTATCTTTCTTCCTTCCTTCCTTCCTTTCCTTTTTTCTGTCTGTCTTTCTGTCTCTCTCTCTGTCCCCATCTTTCTTTCTTCCTTTCTCTTTCTCTCCCCTCCTCCTTCCTTCCTTCCTTCCTTCATGTCTCTCTCTCTCTCTTTCTTTCTTTCTGTTTCATTTTTTCCTGTTTTCCTCCTCTAAAAACAAGGTGCGTCTTATGATCAGGTGCATCTTATGGAGCGAAAAATACGGTAATTGCAGTACATATCAAACTGATGGATAAAACCTTTGACCTAAGGACCATATGCATTTTGGCCCCTAAGCGACCTCAGTGGTCAATATTCCTTATTATAAAATAACACACATCCAAAAATACATGCATTTAGAATTTTGTATGTACATATATAAATAAGACCAGGTGTTGCTGTCTTGAATGCTATATATTTGCTACAACTGGTAAAATAAGCCTGTGGTAGCTGCGCAATTTCTCCAAATTAGTCTGGTGCCAAATGTCCCATTCGTCAGGATGTGTGTCACTTCCATCAAGTGGAACAGTCAAGGGGAGGGCAAATCTAAATCTAAATAAATAAATAGTCTAAGGTCCTTTCCACAGTAGACCTTAAATCCTGGTTCAACCCTGTCCTCAAATTTACATCTATATATCTAATTCCCAAGTGCCCCTCTCATGTGCGGATACTTAAATCCGCACGGGGGGGGCACTTGGAGGGCAGAGGGGGGGGGTTCTGCAGGTGGGGGGTAACCCCCCGCTTGCAGAAAAATCCGAAATCTATCAAAAACTTTTCGGGGGATCTTTAAATCTCCCGAAAAGTAAAAGAGCGTCCCCTGCGCATGTGCGGGGAACGCTCTTGGAACGGCAGTGGCCCGGCGAGAGTCGCCGAGGCCAGCCGACAGCTCGCGGAGGAGGGGGAAGGGGGCGAGCGGCGGGCCCGGCGAGAGGCGCCGAGGCCCACTGGGAGTCTCTGGGGGGGGGAAGGGGGCAAGCGGCGGGGCCGGCGAGAGCTGCCGAGGCCCACAGGGAGTCTCGGGGGGGGAAGGGGGTGAGTGGTGGGCCCAGCGAGAGCCGCCGAGGCCCACTGGGAGTCTCTGGGGGGGAAGGGGGCAAGCGGCGGGCCCAGTGAGAGCCGCCGAGGCCCGCCGGGAGTCTCTGGGGGGGGAGGGGGCAGAGGAAGGGGGGGAAGGGGGCGGAGGAAGGAGGAGCAGCTGTCAGCTTCTCCCCCCCACGAATATCGTGGCCCCCCCTTGTTCTATACTATACACGAGTTCATCCCTGTAATTATCTTGGGGCATTTTTACATTCTACACTACACTTGAGTTCACCCATGTAATTATCTTGTGGTATTTTTTGTTTCCACGTTACACTTAGGTCACCCTGGTTTTGCCTCACACTTGTCCCGGGATAAACGGATGCTGTTATAACCACGGATAAATGCAAGGTATTGTGTCGTGAGTAGAACTCTGATAAAATCAGGGATGAGATCCAAGTGCGGAAAGGACCTAAGTGTACTATAGCTCTATGCCAACAGACTGTATCAGTGCATAGAATGGTATGCACATTACAAGCTTGTGACTTAAAGGCTGCTGCCCATTCATCACTCCTCTGAAAGCCTCTCTCGTTCCATTTATTGCTTGCGCAAAATCCATATGCACATATTCCTAATGCATCCTCTTTGTCAAAGGCAGGCTGAATAGATTTCCTTGTGGCTTATTCACATGATCCCTGAAGCTATAATGGGAACCACTTGTTCCATATATATGCCCAGGGGCCCTTGACTGTCTGAACCTTTCCAAAAAGGGACAAACCTCTATCTGAGACAGGATAGTGGCAAGATGGGATCTCATGCAGTGTACCCTCTAAGCTGAGTTAGTGTGAGCTAGCTCACTGTTTTTTAGCCTCCGGCTCACACATTTTTGTCTTCGCTCAGGAAGGAGGGCTCCAGAGCAAACTAATTGATGCAGTAGCCAAATGGCTGGCTCGCAACTTTAAGGCCAGTAGCTCACAAAGTAGAATTTTTGCTCACAGGATTCCACAGCTTAGCGGGAACACTGGAGGGTCTTCTTTCTGCTTCAGCAGACCAAGTCCAGCACAAAACTCAAAGCTTTCCAAATCTGACTGACGGTAAAACATTAATCACTAAACCAGGATTTGAATTAGCAGGGCTTTCCAGCGCCAGCTTGCTGCATGCTCCATGATCATGCAAACTGGCCTTGTGTGGATGTCAGTAATGCAGACAGAATTGACTTCCTCCTCCAGTGATTCCTTCCCCCTGCAGCTGCTAGAAAGCCATTATTCTGTATGGCATCGACTCCAAGAAAGTGGGTATTGTATGCAAGGAACAAAGTGCCTACTCAGTCTTGGAAACAAACTGCACTTTCTCTGCACATCAATAGAAATCAAAAGGGCTTGAGTTGTTCCCCCCAGAGAGCAAATGTCCGCAACTGAAATGTCTTATGGAATACTTGAAGGAAGCAGGTGTGTGCCGGTCTCGGTCTGCGCGCAAAAGAGTCCCGGGGGGGGGGGGGGGGGGACAGCTTCTTATTTAAACATGTAACACATATCAAACAGATAAATCATTTGGGGTCTTTCAGATTTGTGAATCAGATCCGAACATGCTTTCTCTTTGATGAACGCTGGTTTTCAATGCATGCCCTCAGAGAATACTTACAAGAATTAACTTAAGCAACACTAGGGTTCTTTCCACTTGCCTCCGTCCCTTCAGTTAAACCAAACAGCCTCCCAGACTAATATTCTCACAAAGACAATGAGTGGAATATATCTTCAGAGGGGACATGGGAAAACCTAATGGATGACTAACGTGGAGTTGGGAAGGCAAACAGCACTGAGCTATCAAATCTTGAACCCACCAGGGTTCACCAGGGAGCCCAAAACCCCTTACATAAGTCTCCCCATCTCTGTGTTATCCTCACCACAGCCCTGTCAGGTAGGTTAGGGAGAGAGAGAGAGGGGGGGGGAGAGAGAGCGAGCGAGAGAGAGTGATCCAAGGTTCAACACTGAACTTTGGGAATTTGACCTCAGGCCTTTACCCTTGGCCAACCCTCTCTAACTACTACATCAGGGGTGGGCAAATTGCGGCCCGGGGGCCACATGCGGCCTGCCACAGAGTTTTTTGCGGCCCGCCAAGAAGATTTCAGGACTTCAAGAAAATTGAGCCTAAATTCAATGTGCTCTCTTATCCCATCACTGCTGATATTGATACAGCACCTGAGGAGCTGCAGCTTGAACTTATTGACGTGCAGTCAGATCACACTGTGAAAGAAATGCTTAATGCTGTGACATTAGTTGACTTTTACGAATCTTTGTCTGCTGAAAAAATTCCATGTATGAAGAAATTTGCTGGGAAAATGTTCTCTATATTTGGGCCTACATATATTTGTGAGCAAAGTTTTTCTTGCATGAAGATCAACAAGAGTAAATATAGACGCTCTTTGACAGACATTAACTTGCAGGCTGTGATGAGAATCTCAACAAGCAATCTCACTCCTGATTTCAAAAAAGTTGTAGAAAAGTGTGATAGGGTACATTTGTCTCATTAAACTGATTCTAAAATTAAATGTGCTTGCAGCTATAGATTATATGAAATTCGCACAATAAATAAATTGAATAAAACTACCACTATTTTATTTAATTTATATTTATTGATTTTTATAATACAATTTATACCTTTTCTGAAATGCAAGCTGAACTAATGAATGCAATCATTTTAAAAGGTCTGGCCCTCCGGTAACCTCCGCTCTCACAAAGTGGCCCCCGAACCAAAACAATTGCCCACCCCTGTACTACATGATACTGGCTTTCACTACCTACTGTTTTGGTGTCACTCACAGCATTGAGTTATATCTTAACCATATTTCTCAGCATCCAAGTAATGCAACGCATGAAACAGACTGGAGTACACACAGGCTGAGGACAGACTGGCAATCTGCCCCGGGATAGGTCCGCATGGGAAGCGGGGGAAGGGAGCCTGTTCAGACATGCACAGCTGTCCCTTGGCTCCCTTCCGCACTTACCCGCTTTGAAGCCGGTTTTCTTGCGCTTTAGAAGGACACCGGGAGAAACCGGTGTCCAGAGGCCGTCTTGTGCTTGCCTCCCGCTTCCAGGCAGTGTGAACCAGAAGAAGGCGGGAGGCAAGCGGAGGCGGCAGTGCAAACGCGGTGTTTTGCCAGTTTGCGCATGAGTGCACATGTGCACATGAGCGCATGCGCAAATTGCCGAAACAGCCCTATCATGAGCTGCGGAGGCTGGCCCACCTGGGGCCACTCCGCAGCAGTCTGGACGCTCCGTAATGGCATCCTTGCGCAATACCCTGGCCAATGTGGACAGCCAGCCCCGGGGGACTTTTCCCTTGCAGCTTTTGCCTCCGGATTCATCCCACTCCAGATTGCCAGTCTGTCTTCAGCCACAGTTTAACAAAACTCACTGTAAAACCCACCTCCCCTGCAGAAACAAAAAAAATTCCTGTGTCATCCATTGTGTCAAAAAAAAAAGGGAGCAACTAAAGCAGCCCTATCACCAGGATTTTTTTTCCCGGGGGTGCTGGAGGGGTGCTAATTAAATTAAACTGAGCAAATTAAGTTTTTTGCAGAAACAGAAATTCAGCAGGTGTTGCTCTAGAACTGTAAGTATTTTCCCCGTTTGCAGACCTTATGAAATAGTGTAAAGTAGCTCAGACTGGAGGACAGGGGCGGGTAGCTTGAGGAACCCAAGGCTTTACCTCCCTGTCCACTCACCCCCATTATACCAGGAAACTGAGGGGCACAGAGTGCCCCGAGTCTCCATGTACCCCAGCAGAGGTGCTGGTGCTGACTTTCAGTAGGAGAGCTGCATGCATTCTTGTAGTCAGAAGTTTTGGGTTGGTGGGGCATGGGGAAATTTTGTGGGGCAGCAGGGAGGGGGAGGGAGAGGGGTAGCTGCACACTTTCCTTGAACTCCAAGTGGTGATTTTGTCACTTGGAGATCAGGTGTGGGCAGCCCCCACTAGAAAACCAGCATTTAAAGGTTTTACTTTAAATGGTATCTTTCAAGCAGGGGCTGCCCATGTCTGAACTTCAAGCGGCAAAATCCCGGCTTGGAGTTCAGGGAAGGTGTGCTGCCAGAAATTGCCCCTCTCCCTCACCTCCTGCAAGACTCAAAGGGCCTGCTGATCAGCTGGAGGGCCCTTTTAATGTCACAGGAGGGGGGGAGGGGAGGGGCAGCAGCTTTTGTGGGGCATGCCCCCCATTTGAGGGGGTGGAGCCCCCAAACGCCCCACTGTAGCTACGGGCCCGGCTGCAGGAAGGGAAACCCGAGAGTTTGGCTGTGGCAGAGGCTGCAGGCAGCGCTGCCTTTTTTTCGAGCAATGTGTATTCGCCGCTTCCTTTTGCAAGTCAGCTGGAGGACTACAAGAAAAGGGAGAAGACAGTGTGCACGGGGGGGGGGGGTGATTTTTGCCATCCTTGCCTCATGACTTGGTGTATCCCAAGGGTGTGAGCTGTGCCTCGCAGAGCCCCTCCCCTGGGCCTGTCTGTGTGAACGACTGCAAATGCGCTGGGTGCCGGGTGTGTGGGAAATCGACCACCCTTCAGTCGGTGGCAGTCACTTGCATGTGCAGTGGCCGAGGAGGCACTGCAGAATCAAAAGGGGGTGGAACCCCATGCGCCCCACCACTGGCCACGGCCTTGAACTAAAGTGCACTGTGCCAAAGGTCACTGCAAAGTAGGGAGTAAGAGTAGCAAAAGAAAACCCTGGCAAGTTCCAAAAATGCGTCTGCATTGATCTTCAAATACCTATGTGAAAGAAACGCACAGCAGTTAGATACCTTCCGGTTTTTAAATTTTCTGCCTTTTCTGACCCCCCAAATCAGTGCAATGTTTATATGTTTACACCTCATTCCATGGAGCCAAATGTCTCTTTTGCTTTTGCATGCTTCTTTCACTATCGTGTTCCTACAAGGCTCTCCTTGGCCTAAAAGGTCACACTGAAATAGGGTTGCCAGGTCCTCCCCCCCCCCACCAGCGAGGGATGGGGGCGGGGCAGGGTTGCCAGATCCAAGTTGGAAAATGCCTGGGTATTTGGGGATGGAGCTTTGGGAGGACAGGGGCGGTGGCGGGGGGGGGGTTTTGCAATGCCACAGCCCCCAGCCTCCAAAGCATTTACTTTCTCCAAGGGAACCATCTTCTGTAGTCTGGAGATGAGCCGGAATCTCAGAGGATCCCCGGGCTGGCATCCCTATGGCACAAAGAAGAAGAAGAAGAAGAGATTGGATTTATATCCCACCCTTCACTCACTTAAGAGTCTCAGAGCGGCTTGCAAACTCCTTTTCCCTTCCCCTCCCCACAACAGGCACCCTGTGAGGTAGGTGGGGCTGAGAGAGCTCTGAGACAGCTGTCCTTGAGGGAACAGCTGGTACAGAGCTATGGCTTGCCCAAGGTCATCCAGCCAGGTGCAAGTGGAGGAGTGGGGAATCAAACCCGGTTCTCCCAGATTAGAGTCCGCGCACTTAACCACTACGCCAGACTGGCTCTCACACCAGACTGGCTCTCCCCCCCCCAAAAAAACACACCTGTGCCTCCCCCCCAAAAAAACCCCCACAAACAAACAGAGAAAAGCCAAACGCTGGCATCTTGGATGGCCTTGTCCCTCTGGTAAAAATGGAACATGGGTGAAGAGTACTGGAGTCTGGAGGCCGGTGGAGTGAGTTCCAGCATGATCAAGTTTATTGGAGGTCAGGAACAAGAATACCGGAGGTGGCCCGGGGGTCAGTTTACATGCACAGAAAAGCCTCGCTCCCGTCCACACCCACACCCCGGGATAGGTTAATCTTCCCACCAGAGATTACATTGGTTCATTTGACTATGCCAAGCCCCTGATAGGTGGACCTTTAGGAGCCTGGGTGCTATTGTCCTTCTACCTCAAGCTTGTACCTTTTCCAGGCCATGCGGTCAGACCACGTGGCCGGCGCCATTGCATGTTTGGTCACATTGAAGAATCATACAAGGGTACACGTAGAGAATCGCAGTCTGGTTGTCTGCGGAACTGCGTCCAGGACAGAACACCGGGAAAGGGGGGGGGGGTCTTTTGTTTCAAAAGGGTGAGCTCAACTCTTTCTGCAAGTACCCGAAACCCCACGTGATTCTTCGGCACTATGGCGGCTGAGAGTCCCCACACCGGCGTCGGGGCTAGGGCTGCCAGCCTCCAGGTGGGGCCTGGGGATCTGCTTTTACAACTGATCCCCAGCTGACAGAAATCAGCTTCCCTGGAGAAAAGGGCTGCTTTGGAGAGTGGACTCTTGCATTCTACCATGTGGCCCCTCCCCTCCCCTCCCCAAACCCCACCCTCTCCTGGCTCCACCCCCAAAGTCTCCAGGTATTTTCCAATCCAGACTTGGCAACCCTAGATAGACTACCGGCAAGACTTGCGATAATGGCGGACGCTTTCCTCTGCAACTGTGGGGAGTGCGATCCGTACCCGGCGGGAAGAAGGGGCTCTGGACTGGTGCCGAGCCCCCAGAGACCCCAGTGAGGGGGCTCTGCCTGGGGTGGCACGAAGGGGATCTCTCCCTACGGTGGCGATCGAGGGATCGAGATCCCTTTTCATCACCCCCATAGGTTCCCCCGCCGTGGGAGCCGTATGGCTGAAAGCGCAAATCCGTGAAGCAGCAGAGAGTGCGAAGCAATGAGGCTGGAACTGACAGTTACGCATGGAGAAAACGTGAGTCTGAAGTAAAAGCAGAACATAGCGGGAAGACGGCGGGAGGAGTGAAACCCACCCCCCCCTCTCCGGGACTAGCGTACTTACGAGACTCTTTACGTGGCGTTACTGCAGAAATAAAAGCCCATCCGCCTTGCTAGATGGCAGCATCCCTCACTTGGAGACATAAACTTTAGAAGGACATAAGTGCTGTTTGAAAATTTGCTCCTTTCGTTCATCTTATCTATCTATAAACAAAGAGCGTAGCCTCAACAATGACGGGGAAACCGAAACCTTCCCCCAAACTAGGAAGTACAGCTCCGAGTTCAAAGGTGGATACCACGGAGATGAGTGCGGTGTTCTCCTCGTTATTGCGACCTCTAGTGGACCAAATGACAGCTCTCAACGTTAAGATGGACAAAATGCAGCTAGAACTAAAAGAGTCGAATAAATCCACAGAGAAGCTGCAGCGAGAACTTCTGGAAGTAAAAACTTCAGTAAAAAACCAAGACGTAAGACTACAAAAGGCAGAGAAGGAAAAGGCCTTCCACTACGATCAGCTTTTGAAATTACAAATGGAAAGATCGAATTTTTTCCTAAGACTTCAGAATGTGCCAGAAAATACAGGAGAAGACCTTAAAAATTTGCTAAGTGAAGCACTTGAACCAGTGACAGGCATGAAAGCAGCGGATATAAAAAGCGATATGGATATGGTTTACAGAACCTATCCAGATTACACTAAAAAGAAAAGCCTGCCTGGTGAAATTATGATAAGGTTCTCCAAAAAATCTACAAGAGACGTGGTGCTTAGGACCACAAACAAAGCAGCTCTGAAGATCCTGGGAGAAGAAGTAAAAGTGATGAAGGATATCCCATTTGAAATAAGGAAAAGAAGGAAAGCCTATGGAAAATTGACATCTTGGCTCCAGTCTGAGTCTATCATCTATCGTTGGAATACTCCGGAAGGACTATGCTTCAGCATTAAAGATAAGAAGTATAAGATTGACTCTGTTCAACAAGCGAAAAAATTTCTGGAAAAAAGCAAAGAGCAGAAAACTGGGAGAGACTCAGATGGTTCACTAGCCTTGCAAGAAAGCATGTATGGATTTGATAGCTCAAAGAGTGAAGAAGAAGTGTCTGACTCGGAAAATGGAGCTGCAGCTCCAAAAGTAGTTGAGACTGTTAAAACAAGAAGAGGCCGAAAGAAGAAACAGAGATTAAACTGTTTTATTAAGCATTGCACTTATGTATTACAAATTGTTTAATTAACCATATTTCTCTAGGTGGGCGTATCTGCCAAATAGTTTTGATATTTTTTATAGTAGCAGTAACAAAGTAATTGAAATTTATCCAAGGTTCTAAATGCTTCATAAGTATATTATGTAATAAGGTAGTATTAAGCAAATGATAAAGTACTCTCTGTATAAGGTATATGTAGCTGAGATTGTAGCGTTATAGTTGTAGTTATAGGGAAAAATCAATAAAAATTTATATAAAAAAAAAAAGACTTGGCAACCCTAGTCGGGGCGCGTCCTCCTCCTGAGCCTCCGAATCCTTGCTTCGCCCCAGGCGAGCCGGGCGAGAGTGACGGCTTCGCTGGCCTTGGGAGGCTTTTCGCCAACCGTTTCGCCCACTAAGAGGCCAGGCCGGCCCCTCTCTCCCCCCCCCCCCCCCCCCGGAGTAATCTTTTGCTCCCCCTAAATAGGCCCTGCGTGCTCACCCTGTTCCCTGCCGGGGGATAAAGATAGAGAGCTGCGGGCTCTTTAAATAGTCGCGGGTGTTCTCGCTCAGGCCACCATGACAGAGCTGGGCGGTGGAGACGGGGTCTGAATAAACCCGGCCCGCACGAGACCGGCGCTCGCAGTAAAGGGATAGCAACCTCGAGGAGAAGGCGCGCTCTAGGCGCAGAGACTCGGGCGTGGTTGGGGCCGCTCTGTTTCTGCCTGCTCGGGATCCACAGGAGTTTAAGCCACCCCCACCCACCTCCCCGGCTCTCGCTTTCCAGGGTATTCCCACTACCAAGCAAGGGGAGTGACTCTCTTTCGCGTTGGTAAGTCCGCCTTGAAAACTGCGGGTCTTTCTCGCGGATCTGGAGTTTCGGGGGGGCCTTGCCTCTTTTGCGCGGGTGTGTGTGTGTGTTTGCTAAGCAGCCTTGGGCCTCCAGGCCATCGCATCCCCATAGAACGCCACGGCCGGGTGTTAATTCGGATCACCCGCGCGAACAGCTGCCCAAATTCCGGGGTGGGGGTGGTGAGAAAGCGCGAGACTGCCAGAAGGACGCGGAGCGTAGGAACCCTTTCTTTGGACAAAACGTAAGTCATGGGCTGGAAAGAGGAAGTGAGGCGGTCGGCCTTGGCTCAGCAAAGGAACGCGGGGGGTCGTTGGTACAGATAGGGGCGCGCGGGTGAAAGTTGCGGCAAAGAAACAACGTGCGTGGGTACGGGCTGCAGGGCAAGAGCCCAAGGGCTCTGGTGAGCAAGACGAATGGGGCCCTGGGGTCTCCTCTCCCTGTAAAGTCTGGGGGGCTAGTTGAGAAAAAGAGGACCGTTGGTTTCTTCTCGGGCACTGTGGACGAGTGGTGCCGCCCAACAGCCCATTGGCGGGGCTGGCCGTCTCATTCGGCGCTCTTTCAAGCCCATTCATGGGCAGCAGCCCTGCGTCCCGGGGCAGCCCTGAAGACTCTCCCCAGAAGCGGAGAAGAGGAGCTGGGTTTATCCCCAGCCCTTCGCTCCTCGAACCCCAAGCGGCTGACCACCCCCTCCCCTCCCCTCCCCACCCCACAACAGACACCCTCCGAGGTGGGTGGGGCTGAGAGAGTCCCGAGAGACAACGGTGACTGACCCAAGGCCGCCCAGCCGGCTGCAAGTGGCAAAGGAGCGGGGACTCCAACCCGGTGTCTGCCGCTCTGAACCGCGACCAGCGCTCCCTCTAAGCTGAGTAAGTGGGCGCTAGCTCACAGTTTTGTTAGCCTCCGGCTCACACATTTCTGTCCTGGCTCCGGAAGGAAGGCTGCAGAGCGACCTGCTTTATGCAGTCGCCGAATCGCCCCGCTCCCAACTTGAAAGCCAGGAGCTCCCGAAGTAGAATTTTTGCTCACAAGCGGGAGCATCGACGACACCTCCTCTGGGCGCCCTCGAGCAACGAGCCGCGCTTCGCTGGGACGAGGCGGAGTTGAGCGGGGAGCCTGGCTCGGCGAGGTCTGGCCTTTCGGGCTCCACGTGGGCTCGAGGTCTGGAGAAAGCAGAACCGAGGAGGAGGAGGAGGCAGCCGGCCCGGTCTCTGCTTTTGGCGGCGTGGACCCCGTGAAAGCAGCGGGAGAAGCCTTTCGAGGGAGGCGGCGGGCGCCGCGCTCTGGAGCCGGCGGGACGGACACACCCCGCCTGGCGCGCCGCCACCCCTGGGGCGTTGGTTCCCCCGCTAGACGGTCTTCTCCGCTCCCGCCCCCTGCCGGCCTCAGTCGGCCTCGGCTCTGCAGCCGCCTGGTGGGGACCGGACCCGCAGTCTTTCGGGTGGCGGAAAGGGAGAGTAAGTCGCGGGCGAGTAAGCAGCTTTTTGGGGGGGAGGGCGGGTGGAGGAGAGCTTAGCCCAGCGGCGCCGCAGACGGTCTGCCCTGACGCTTCTGGCCCGCGGCGTGTCGGGGAGAAGGAATCGACAGCAACTTCTGCTCGTCGCCGCTTCAAGCGGTCCAGTCGAGCCCTGCCGGTCTGGAGGAGCCGCCCGGCCCGGCCTCCTGCTCCGGGAGCTGCGCAGCAGCCTCTCTGCGTCCCGTCCACGGGGGTGAGCGCACTCCTCCAAGCGGTTGGGCTGGGTTTGGTATAATTAGAAACGGGTCGGCACTGTGCGGCACGTACGTCCGCCGCCCTCCTCCTCTCCCCCCCCCCCCGCCGGAATCCCACCCTCTGGGCGTCGCTTGGCAGACTCGGGTGGGTGGGGGGGCCGGTCGATGGGCTTTGATTTTCTCGAAGCCCCTTTTCCTTTTCGAGCTCTTTCCCCCCATTGCAAAGGCCTCTTTTGGGGCTTTCCTGCGGTAAGGGCGAGTATCTCTTGAGTAGTCCCGCGTCCTCCAGGCTGCCTTCGCTTGGGCCCCTGGCTGTCCGCCCGCCTTAAGAAATTTGTCCCACCCGCTGCTGCGTCCGACCCAAAAAAACCCTGCTTTGGAAAGACTCTTGACAAACCTCTGTGCTGATTCTGTCCCGCCGTTTGGGAGTCTCTGCGTTTGTCCAGACAGGTTTGTCGTCTTGTTTGGTTGGGGGAGAGCTGGCTTGGGTGCGGTGTTCCCTCTGCGCGGAGTTAGCGTGAGCGAGCTCACAGTTTTGTGAGCCTCTGGCTCTCGCGTTTCTGGCTGGGCTCAGGAAGGAGGGCTCCGGAGCAAACCCATTTATGCAGGAGCCAGAACGCTGGTTCGCAACTTTAACGCCAGGAGCTCACGAAGTAGCATTTTGGCTCACAAGACTCCACAGCTTAGAGGGAGCGTTGGTTGGGTTAGCTCAGGGGGTTGCTGATGTTATGGGACTGCAGAAGGTTGATTCTTCAGTGGAGAATGGGGGCTTTGTGGCATAACGGTTTTCCATTCCCTGCCTCCCAGCCAGCAGGGGCTTGGTCCAAGCGGGGAGGGGGGGGGGGGAATGGCAACTGTGTTTTCAAACTTTATTTTAGCGTTACTTTTGCAGTCCCTTTATTTGACTTTACTTTTGCTTTGAAGGCCTTTCTTGAACACCCCTTCAGAATACAGCTATTTGGTTTTTGTCCGCTTGCTGTTTCTGAAGAGAGCCTCTTGACTAAATGGAAACTTTGAGGAATGTAATGGCATTGGAAGTGTCTGCCGTGCGCCAGAAGGTTTCCAAATCTGCGGGAACCCCGAGAAAGTAAATAATCCAAATAGTAAAGTTTTAGGGTGAGGTACATTGGGAGTTTTGCGGCGTTTATTCCAAATCCTTCTACTGTGTTTGCTTCCCTTGGCAGTAACCAAACAGCGCCATTTGTCCAGCATCCAGTTTTCTTCAAGTATTGCCCTTTTCAGCCCTTCAGACAGTCAAGACTAATTTATTTCACGATGCTGTAGTGCTTTCAGCCATCCCAGGAAAGAAGTTCCAGACTGTCTCTTTTCTTTGCATTTAGCCTTTTTCTGTTTATGAAGCAGGGACATAATTTGTGAAGGTATTTCGCCTCCGTACACACCCAACTGTTTGTGTTGATTTTCCATCTCCGCTGCGCCCTCTGCCGTTCGCTCTTAGAGGATGGCTCCTTTTTCCTAAAGGCCTTTTTCCTTTCCCTCCAGATCAATCCAAGACCTTCTGCCAAAATGCTTCTTTTGTTGCTGGGGATCATTGTGCTGCACGTGTCTGTTCTTGTCCTTCTCTTCGTCTCTACAATCGTCAGTGTAAGTATGGACATCTTTAGCGCCTTGCATTGCACGTTGTGAGCGGCGGTTTAACGAGAGCTAGAATCTGATTCTAGTTCTCTTTCGTTTGGACATCATTTTTATTTAGGTCCGTAGCATTACTTCCGGGTAATGCGTCCTCATTCTGCAGCCCCATGGGATATTTACTTGGAAATAAACCCCAGTGCAATCAAGGAATGTCTGAATAAGTCCCGTATTTTTCGCTCCATAAGATGCACCTGATCATAAAACGCACCTTGTTTTTAGAGGAGGAAAACAGGAAAAAATGAAACAGAAAGAGAGAGAGAGATAGATAAAGGAAGGAAGGAGGAGGAGAGAGAGAGAAAGAGAAAGGAAGAAAGAAAGATGGGGACAGAGAGAGAGACAGAAAGACAGACAGAAAAAAGGGAAGGAAGGAAGGAAGGAAGATAGAAAAAGGAAAGAAGAGAGACGTGGGCATGCCATGCAAAGCCAGGCCTTTCTGTGCAAAGTAGCCACGGAGCTTAATCGGTGGGCGGGGCTTTCTGCTGCTGGCTGTCTTAAAGGGGAAAAGCACTTAAAGGGAAAGAGTACTTAGCCTGGTGGGTTTTTTCCTGCCGTTTCCCTTTTAAGTCTTAACAGCTCAGGCCCAGCAGGGAGGGGCGGGGAAGGCTGGGATGCCAGCCTGAATGGCGTTCCCCTGCGTTCCTGCTGAAGAAAGAGCCCGGTTACAGGTAAGAAAAGCTCCATATTCGCTCCATAAGACGCACACACTTCCCCCCCCCACTTTTTTGGGGAGGAAAAGTGCACCTTATGGAGCGAAAAATACGGTATGCTTAGGGCTGGGTTTCTGAATGCAGTGTCCTCTTGTGTCACTGGTCATGGTATAAATCCAGTTAACTTCATCTAAGTGGGGAAAATGTTGTGTTCTCCAAAATAGCTTCATTGTTATCTCTGGATCCTGGCCAAAGAGCTTTATTTTTCCAGAGAGTATATCTTTGGTGTATATGATACCTTTTGCACATCTTTGTCGTTAAAATGGGTGAAATAGAAACGTTTCAGAAGCAATGTGAGCCAGGATTCAGCCTCAGAATTAACGTTTCAAATGTCGGAGAAGAATGTGCACTTGAACATGGGCAGAGTATACCCCCTGCACACTGCACACTGAGTAGGCCCAGTCAGCCAACACCTACCGTTTACTGGAAGGAAAAGATTCCTGCAGTAAGTAGCACATAGCCTTTGAGTGTGCTTGAGTCCGTTTCCAGTTTTTTTTATTAAAAAAGCAAAACACAGCTACTGGGTTGATCTAGGCAGAGAAATAAAAACAGCCACATGAAACTGATTGTGTGAGCAGAGAGCTCGACTCTAGGCAGCCTCATTTGCATGCTCTTCAAGAAAGCCTTATAAAAATACTTCCAGAACTCCTAACAGCCGTGTTAGGAGTGCATGCAGAAGAGTTCTTACAGCCTTGCCAGTGGGAGGTGAGGGTCGAAGGGAACTGGATTTCCCTTCCCCTGTGAAATTTGGCAAAGGCTTAGAGATCCCCCCCCCCCCTTTTTTGTTCGATTAAGTCAAAGAAATGAAAGAACAAAGCAGAGATTTTACATTCTGAATAGTGATATATGTGGATTTGTGTATATGCTTTGGGGCAAAAAGGCCTTTATTTATACACTTTGCAGGGAGTTCAAATAAACTGCTGCTGATTCTTCTTTAACTCATTCTTTCAGAATTCAGAACTAGGCAAGAACGACCATGTCTGGGGAAGGTTCCCTTGGAAATGTTATCTGTTGAGCACAAGGCTTTTGCTGGTGCTGAGTTTTCCTTTGGGTTTCCCTGCGTCTTATCCTATTATCCTCCTTATCTTTCAGCAATGGCTCACTAGCAGTGTGCGCACGACAGACCTTTGGCAGAACTGCACCATGGGGCTGACAATCTCAGATGTATTTCATTGCTCGACATCATCTTCAAACGGTGAGGACTTTGGCTGAAAGTGTTGTCATTTTTCAGAACGCTGTTTTGTTACCGTTCTTCCTTGTCCCACCTTACCCCAGTGAAATATTTATTGGCTTGACGTAAGCTGCTAGTCCATAGCTTGTTCTGAGTACAGTTTGGGCAAATTCCCATCTTTTTGGCTCTGCCAGGGTGTGCCTTGCAGTGCCCCTAAGGTTGCCAACCTACATGTGAGGCCTGGAGATCTCATGGAATTACAACAGATTTCCAGACGACAGAGTTCCGTTCCTATGGAGAAAATGGCAGCTCTATGGGATTGTACCCTGCTGAGTTGGCACCCCTAAGTATCCCCCTCAACTTTAAACAAGTTTTATGTATTCCTGGATCCACATTTTAATGAAGACCTTCGTTTGTGATCTTCCCTCACATTTTTTTAAAAAATCAGCTGGCCGGCCTCTTCTTTATAAGATCACAGGAACTCCTGGGGTCTGGTTCGGTGCCAGAAGAAAGTTTTACACATGAACTAAATGGCAGCAGTCTCGTGTATGCAGTGGTTGGGAGCTATCCTGATTCAAAGACCCTCCCACCAATCTATTTTATTAGGCACAACTAAAATATCAACCCCCCAAAAAAAGAGTGTGCAAGTTTTTGACTTCTCCAGCTTTCTTCATTAGGCTGTGTATGTTTCAATAAAGGAGGAGAAAGGAATAAAAGATTCCTCGGGACATGATCTTGTCTGCATTTTATGTAGAATGTGTTTAGACTTGATTGCTATGGATTAGGTGCTCGGTGGAGCTGGCATCAAATAGCACCGTAGTTTTTTGGGAAATGATAAGGCTGCCTTTTTTTTGTTTTCTTCTATAATACAAAAATCAGTACGGGAAATTTATATACGATATTCTGTAGTTGCATGCTGTATAAACTGCCTGCTTTCTGATACATGCTTGGAATGGCTTAGCGCTTGGAACGTCGTAGGCACTTGCTCATATTTTGTAAGTAAAATGATGCAATAATATCTATTAAGGGAGACACTGAGAATAAAGGTAGTCAGGAGGTGTCGATTCAAATTGCTGCTCAGTATGTACTTAATTGCCCTTGGACAAATCCTTGTCTTTCGTCTTTCATCTCCATAGAAATTATGAATAATGTAAGTGTGAAAATGGGGTCTGTTAAGGAAACTCATTTGCCGTAAGAATTCATAAATTCCACCTCTGTATGTCTCTAGCAATTACCGCAGCATTACTATAGCAGCAGACAACTCTTTGTTAATCTTGTTGCCTTTGTTTTGTTCACACGTTTTGCGTTAGTTTGTAGCTAAATACGCCAAGGGGTAGTAATTAGAAGTGCCGCATTCCAGCAGTTCAGGAGTAAGATAATTCAGGCATCAGTTATTTCGACTTGGTGATCATAAAGAATCCTTTTACTCTCAGAGATGCTTTAACCACAGAATGTTTTATCACATGTACACTTTCTGGTTAATATACCTTGGGGTTACTTTTCAGTTTTTTCCTGAAAGCTTTTGATAGGGCATCACACAAAATTTTGAAGGCGGGAAATGGCAAGGACGACTGAATTGCCGCTTTTCTCAGCGGAGGGAAGTGGGCAATCAGCTTTCCTGTTGATCTGGAAATGAGACAGGTACTACTTAATTCATAAGGAATACGGCATTGGGCTATTATCCATGATAGCTAAACATGGAACATACTGGTTTGTAAGTGATATGATTTTGACTTTCAGGCACTGGGGACAATTAACAGGATAGCTTGCAAACTGCCTCAGTCGTGTTCTCCCATTCGGAGAGCCAGGAACCCCCTTTTGAGCCCCCTATTCTATGCATTCAACCTAAGAACAAACTACCCTGCTGCCTGTGGATTTGCTGCTGCCCTTATTGTTGTGCTTAAGAAAATGAAGCTGTCTACCGCATCTACGTGGTGGATGTTGCTATCTCTCCCAGCTGTCATTCACGTCTCCAGGATCATAAGCCTTTGTGGGCATTTTAATTATTACAAGCATTCACACCTGTGGTATTAATTGGGTTGGATCTACTGCAGATAGAAGGGGTGAGAAGACCTGTTTCCCCCCATTGCAGTCTTACAACTCACGTGGCTGTTACTCTTAAGAGAATCCCACAACTGAACAAAGTTGTGACCTGGGGTCAGGCGGGGCTGCTGTGGGGGACAGAAAGCAGCGACGAGCCGTAACTTGCAGCACCTTTGACTGACTAATCGCTGGACGCAACCCAAAGTTCTTGAAACGGCCAAGTTGACTGCATGTAAAACCAATCACAGTTGACCCCGCCCAGGAGGCAGCTCAGGCAGAGAGTGATGGATTTCCCAAATGAAGTGTGAAAGCGAGGGGTGTTTGTCACTTGAGCGTGTGTGTGTGCTGCTTCACATATTTTGCATCCAAACCCTGCCCCGAAGCACCTTTCCTTCATGTCAGTTGGCGTGCACTCTGCTGAGGAGCTGCACATCACTTTTGGGTGGTTGTTTCTGAACTTCGGTGTAGCAGAGGATTTTCTGGTGTACCACCAACTTAGAGCAGTCGCTCTGTGTCTATGCAGGCGTTCTTGAATTCATCACAGCTACGCAAAGAACAGAGGAGCATCTAGGCTAGTTCTCAGACTGAGTAATTTCATGTTGAGTCACTGAGAAGACTCCCAACTTGTTCAGTACTTAAACTGGGCTGTGTTACGCAGTTTGAGTAGGCCTACTTTTAAATACCCTCAGGTCTGTTTATTTAGAATCAGAGTTGGAATTATGGTTTAATTTTTTCTTAAAGAAATTTTCTGTCAATAACAAAACTTGCGCCTTCAGAAGTTTAAGACACGTGACTTCAGAAGTTCAGGGCTTTTAACTCTGGAGGGAGGGAGGAATTTAAAATCAATCTGTAATTTTAAATCCATGACATTACAAAATGTTAGTTTAATATTTAAGAAGATAAAAATCAATTTCACTGTCACTAGAAACAGCTCAGGGTGGCTTTTCCCCTCTACTGTTTTATCCTCCCAACAGCCCAGCGAGGTAGGTTAGGCTGGTAAAAAGTAGAGAGGTCATTGTGCATTTTGCAGGTTACTGATGGTCAGACCATTCGTCTTGCTCAGCCACATGAATGTGTTCCCACCTCTGAACATCTCTTGCCTCAAAAACCCCTGTGGTGTTGCCATAAGTTGGTTGTGACTTGACAGCGCTTTCCACCACCAAGAGGGTGTCCCTTACTATTCTTCCTTAAACTCAAGGCAGTCGTGGGAAGCTGCAGTCTGAATTGGGGGTTTATATTGGGGAAAACAATATGTATCTATTCCCCTGCAGGCTTTTCTTATCATACTTGCCCTCTCCTGTCTGGGTTTTGCCCCCCCCCCGGGGGCAAAATAGCAGCTGGGAGGGTGCAATTTTGATAAGAAAAACAGCCATAGGGAAAGAGATAGAGTTCCCTCCTCCATATGAAATTACATTCCAGACTGGAGCTCTCTGTAGCTGTTCAGAGTTTCTTTGTAAAAAAAAAATCGGGGGGGGGGGGGGGGGAAATCATACAACCGAGCTGTCGTGTGACCTTAATTTGAGCCCGGTCAAAAATCTCCAGTCTTAGCAAAGCACGCTGGGACAACTGCACTAACAGTCTTTAGCAAATAATAACCTCAATGCACTTATCTTTTTTTAAAAAAAATCTTGTGGCATTTGGGATTTAATACGTTTTCTAATACTGAACGTGCTTCTCTCTGCTCCTTGGAACAGATGGAAAGGTATCATCGGTGTATTATTGCATCTGCACTAACTGAAATTAAAGTTATAGCATATTAGCGATGATAGAACAGGTTGAGGGCAGAACGTCAAGTTGATTTTAAGCGCATTAAGATGCCATCCTTTGTCCACAAATCCAAAGGCTAGCCATAGCATCTTGAGCATTGGGTTGCACCTTGCGAATTCCGTGGAAGACCGAAGACTAAGAAGCGGCTAAGAGATGGTGGCCATGCAGAGGGCGGTGCTTTTGCGTAATATTAGTGGACTTCTAGAGTTGTTTTATTGTCTTTTGAAGTCTTTCGAAGTGGAGGTGACAGAGTTTATGTTAGGATCTGAGAATCATATTCTGCCCTCATACTTTAAGGATCACGGGCAGGTAAAATGTGGGATTTGTCATTCAGTGTTAATTGTGAGTTCAAGCCAAAAAGAAGTTCGTAATCACAGCTGATGTATAGTTATCACAACATTTATTGACTTCACTTATACCCCACCTTTCCCCCCAGTGGGGGATCCAGAGCAGCTTGCGTCCTTTTCATCTCCATTTTATCCTCACAACAACCCCGTGAGGGAGGTTAGGCTGGAAGAGTGTGGTGTGCCAAAAATCGCCCCGTGAGCTTCCATGGCACCAGTGAGGATTCAAAACTGGGTCTTCCAGCTACTAATCCAGCACTCTTAACCTCTGCACCACACCAACTCTCCAGTGTAGGGAGCCCACTTAGGCAAAGAGACCCCTGGAACTAAGTGACCCCTAGTCAAGTGATGGTCAGGCCAAGCAAACCCAGGGTAAAGAACGTCTGCAGAGTATTGATATTCAAGGAGGAAGAGGCCAGGTTTTCTATCTTCTCTTATTGAATGTACTTCAATACCAGTTTGGTGTAGTGGTTAAGTGTGCGGACTCTATTCTGGGAGAACCGGCTTTGATTCTCCACTCCTCCATTTGCACCTGGCTGGACGACCTTGGGCAAGCCATAGCTCTGTACCAGCTGTTCCCTCAAGGGCAGCTTGGGAAAGAGCTCTCTCAGCCCCACCTACCTCACAGGGTGTCTGTTGTGAGGAGGGGAAGGGAAAGGAGATTGTAAGCTGCTCTGAGACTCCCTTGGGGAGTGGAGGGCGGGGTATAAATCCAATCTCCTCTTCTTCTTCTACTTATTTAGTTCTGTTTTCTGTGGTGCAATTGAGAGAAGGGGCCGTGACTCAGTGGTAGAGCATCTGCTTCGCATGCAGAAGGTTCCAGGTCCAATCCCCAGCATGTCCAGTGAAAAGGATCAAGTAGTAGATGATATGAAAGACTTCTGCCTGAGACCCTGGAGAGGCACTGCTGGTCAGATGAGATGGTACTGACCTTAGCAGGACAAGGATCTGACTTGGTATAAGGCATGAGTTCATTTGGGAGCAATTTCTTAACTTGCAGCATCTCTGTAAAATCCCCGGCTCCACAGGTATGGGAGTCTTGGCTTCATAAAACCAGTGAATTCCAGCATGCATGCTATTTCTGAACCAATTAGTTACTTTTGACCAGGGGTCATTTCGAGCAGGAGCTCAGGGGAGCTCAGCGCCGACAGTTGGTGCCAGTCCCCCCCCCCCCCCACGGGGGAATGCCTGCTTGTGTCATGGCTGCAGCAAAATGACCCCATCTCCTGGAAAGGTCCTTGTTCCTCCGACCAGCCTTCTGAAGGCTTCAGCCACCACTGAAGCTATCCTCCCAGAACAGGGGTATTTCGGAGGCTTGGATTTGTAGCTGTCCCCTCTCTGCCAGCTTTCTTTCTGTCTGTCTGTGTTTCTGTCTCTCTCTCTCTCCTTTCTTGCCTTCTGACATACTTCCAGTAATGTCAGGTGGTGTCGCATATGCAAATTGTGCTAACGAGCTCCTGCACCTCTTTTTCTATGAAATGACCCCTGCTTTTGACGTGCTGGAAAGGGTCCCGAGGGAGCTTTATGGAGAATGAGGGGTGAGCATGTGGTAGAAAGGGTCTTGTGGGCAGTGTGCGGAAGGACTAGCGGTGAGCTGTTAAGTCCAAATAACTGTCATGCATTCATCGGTGGGGCTTCACAGCATGCTGGGTTTCAGCTGTTTGACAGTAGAACCGTGGATGTGCCACACGGTGAGGAATTTTTGCAAAAGCTTGCCATTATAACAATGCTGCTTTTAGCAATGCTAAGAGCAGCACTTCATGGCTTGAATCCTCACTCGGCTGTGGAAGCTCGCTGGTGACCTTCGCCTACTTCGCAGGTGTAATGAAGATAAAATGGAGAAGGGGACAATGGGGCAAGCTGCTTTGGGTCCCCATTGAGCAGAAATGTGAGGTATAAACAAAGTAAATTTTCCCAGGGATGGAACTCTCTGCAAAAACGGGTGTGTGCCTGCCAGTGATGCTTTCTTCTTGTGCCTCGCTGCTGGCCCCTAGTGGTGCCACTCCAGAATCGCTGATGCAAGTGTTTGGAAATGTAGCAGATTTACATGCGACAGTTACGTCCTTAGGCAGCATTTAAGGGCATTAACTTCACCATGGCTACAAATGCATGGCAGGCAAACCAGTTCAGTGTCAGTCATGCATGGCAAAATTTGACTGTGGCTTGCCTTTCAAATAAAAGATGGTCTTCATTAGGTTCCAAAAATCAGGGCCCCTGTTTACACAGCCGGGGAAAGCTTGGTAATTACTTTCTCTGAGCGGTGGATAGTTACACAGAGGAAGTTCCAGATTTCACAGAGCTGTGGAAGAGAAATTCCTTTCAGATCCCAAGGCACAACTGCTATTAAACACTTAAGTTTTGTTTTGGAATGGTAAACTCCTTTCAACCTAAGCTCGATTGCAGCAGAAGGCAACCTATGCTAAGACGTAATTTGAGAGCCCACTCTTCTCTGGTCCATCGATCATAGATTGGGACAGCCCGACTCTTTGCACTCACCTGTTGACCTATCAGTTAAAGCAGGGGTGGGCAAATGGCGGCCCGAGGGCCACATGCGGCTCGCCACAGAGTTTTTTGCGGCCCGCCAAGACACTTGGCCACTGTCAGCACCTGAGGAGCTGCAGCTTGAACTTATTGACATGCAGTCAGATCACACTGTGAAAGAAAGGTTTAATGCTGTGACATTAGTTGACTTTTACAAATCTTTGTCTGCTGAAAAGTTTCCATGTATGAAGAAATTTGCTGGGAAAATGTTCTCTGTATTTGGGTCTACATATATTTGTGAGCAAAGTTTTTCTTGCATGAAGATCAACAAGAGTAGATATAGACATTAACAGACATTTGACAGACATTAACTTGCAGGCTGTGATGAGAATCTCAACAAGCCATCTCACTCCTGATTTCCAAAAAAATGTAGAAAAGTGTGATAGGGTACATTTGTCTCATTAAAACGGATTCTAAAATTAAATGTGCTTGCAGCTATAGATGATATGAAATTCGCACAATAAATAAATTGAATAAAACTACCACTATTTTATTTAATTTATATTGATCGATTTCTATGATACAATTTATACCTTTTCTGAAATGCAAAGTTAACTAATGAATGCCATCATTTTAAAAGGTGCGGCCCTCCGCTAACCTCCGCTCCCACAAAGCGGCCCCCGGGCCAAAACAATTGCCCACTCCTGAGTTAAAGAATCATTATTATATGTGGTGTTCTGTTCTGCATAATGGATCACCGGTTTTCCACGATCTCTTTCATAGTGGAAAAGCAACTATGCTTTGAATTGTGGGCATGCTGCTGTGCAGTCTGGTCTTGGGAATATTCATGCAGGGAAATGATTCCACTGGGTTCTGGGGACCTTAAGCCCTAGTAGGAGGGCTACGGGGCTCAAATGAAAGCAGCATGATGGTGAAACTATCTGTACCAGGGCACCTTCAGCCAATACTCTCTCACCCATGGTCAAAGAGTATACCCTGAACGCCCAAAGATTGTGACAGTAGGCTCCCCCCCACCTGTGTGTGTTTCTTGTAAGGTCTCTCTTGTGTGCAACGGTTCAGGAGTCCTGATTGCATGGAGAGGACCTGTCATGCATACAGTTGTATTTGTATATGCTGTATACAGATTTTACACGTACAGGTCAGAGGCACAGCTTGTTGCCACACTCCTCTCTCCCTTCCATTGAACATGTGAAGGAGACTTACAAAATACATCACAGTTAGAACAGCAGTTTTACTTTAGTATGTGCTGGATCTTAATCACTATAGTGATTAATTTACTTCTGCATTTTTTTAAAAAAAATTATACCCCGCTTTTGTCCCCAATGAGACCCAAAGTGGCTTACAGTATTGTGCCCCCCCCCCCCCCCAATTTTATCTTCATAGCAGCCGCCACCCTTTGATGTAGGTTGGGCTGAAAGTATGTGATTGGCCCAAGGTCACCTATCAAGGTTCCATGGTATAGTAGGGATTTGAACGTGGGTCTTCCGGACCCTAGTCTGACATTCTAAGCACCACACTATCCTAAGAAGAAGAGATTGGATTTATATCCGGCCCTTCACTCACTTAAGAGTCTCAGAGCGGCTTGCAAACTCCTTTCCCTTCCCCTCCCCACAACAGACACCCTGTGAGGTAGGTGGGGCTGAGAGAGCTCTTTCCCAAGCTGTCCTTGAGAGAACAGCTGGTACAGAGCTATGGCTTGCCCAAGGCCATCCAGCCAGGTGCAAGTGGAGGAGTGGGGAATCAAACCCGGTTCTCCCAGATTAGAGTCCGCGCACTTAACCACTGCACCAAACTGGCTCTCTTGTGCCTCTTATTCCTTAGCAGTGAATCTTATTAGTGTCCTAATCACTCTGTGCAGAGGATGTATGGGTAATTTATTTGGCACTGTAGATTGAGCAAAATGTATTGTAGCTTGGAGTGCTGTGCGTTGTTTTACATCACAAAATTCCATGGGGTTTGAAGCCACAAAGTGTTCTCTTTCTCTGTTCCTGCCCTATAATAAACAGGAGCACAATTCAGACCCTTCTTAGGAGAAATGGCTCATGGACATACTGCGACTCTTTCCATTCTTTGGTCTCCAGCCTTGTAAAGCGCATGCTGCAATACACCTACCTATGTTTCAAAGGTGTGCCCCAGTAACCACCTAATCCCTGGGCCTTTGGGTGTGGCATCACTCCTCCTGGAAGCAATCTGTCAGTGGTTAGTCAGGGCAGAGGCAGGCTGCTAGATGTATTTAGGTGAGGTAGAAATAGCGCCTTTACATTGTAAGTGTGGCTGGATGTGTTGTGCTGTGCCAAGTGTGAGGCTGACACTTCAGGAGGGGAGGAGGATTTCTGTGCCTTCTGTGAAAGGGCTCCGGCATTTTGCTGGGTGATGCCCACCATAAAGCAAATGCGCCTGTTTACCAGTACTAGAGTGAGGCACCCTAATGTAAAACTGGCAAGGTTTCTAGGGACAATTGATTGCTGCTGTAGTATCGGAGTACATTACAGTATGCAGCTTGATTTCCGTAAACTGCGATAATCTTGGGAATTGTCTTGGTTGATTTATCAGTCTAGATTTGACTGGTCAACCACAAATTGGCATGGGTTTGTGAGAATGCATTAAAGTCTCTTCCTGTTTCATGTTGCTGTAGGCTACAGGATTTCTCCTGATGATTTCCATGAATAATTTCCTTGAATAATACTCTTCATCAGGGATGCTTTTTATTCATAGGCCAGAGCTTTGCAAAAAAAATGGGCACCACTGCGGGGAAACCATGGCACTGAGAGGTTAGCGGGAATAGTTTCAATAGAACAGGCTTTACTACTGTCTTCAGAAGGGCTGATATGAGCTTGACATGTGGAATCCCTGAACCACATGCCAGCCCAAGGAACTGGTGTCTGGCTTTTTAGCAGCTGCTGGCTGCAAGAGTGCAAGTTTTATAACCCCCTCCCATGACCCCCTCTCTGCAAAACACCTGCTGGCAACAGTCCATAAGTACCTAGCACTAATTGCTTCAAGGCAGCAATCCTATGCATGCTTGCCAATTAATAAGGTCCATTGGGCACTGTGGTACTTAAATAGGCAGAAGGCCAGGTTGCACAACAAGAGGCTTTGTGACTTCCCCATGTCTTCAGTTAAGTTGAGTAGGCAGGTGAAATGCAGCGTACATAAACAGGGGAGGCAAAGTCTCCAGCTAGGTGAATTCTGAACATCAAATGTGTAGAGACGGATCAAATGTTGCATTTTTAACTGATGAAATCACAAACAAATCTGTAGTCAGAACATGCGAAATAAATGCAACAAATAATTATATAGAAAACAAAGTCAATGATAATGCCAAACTAGGGTTGCCAAGTCTGAGTTGGGAAATACCTGGAGACTTTGGGGGTGGAGCCAGGAGAGGGCACGGTTTGGGGAGGGGAGGGGCCTCAGCAGGGTACGATGCCATAGAGTCTACTCTTCAAAACAGCCATTTTCTCCAGGGGAGCTGGTCTCTGTCAGCTGGAGATCAGTTGTAAAAGCGGGAGATCCCCAGGCCCCACCTGGAGGCTGGCAGCCCTATACCATACTCATATATATATTATTGTAGAATCGCAAACAATAAAGAGCAATTACCCAAAAGTGGGGGGTAACAAACTCAAACCCACAATAAGTTACAGCATATCTCAAAAACAGGCAGACTCCCTTCATAAATAGAACAAGCACGCGAGGAAAATAATTGTCCTTGAATTGAAGTTCAAACATCTATATATTGTGGCTTGTAGTAAATAAGATCAGTTTCAAGGAGAAACTGTGCAGTTCCAGATAATCAGCATTTCACACCTATTCCTTCGTCAGGTAAATCAGGTTAAGTCTTCTGCAAAAAAAGGTATATAAACAATTCCAAGAATCATTCTAACCTGCAACAGAATGTCATATGAATCCTATCAAATGCAGGTCACATTTCACCAGTAATATACAATGACATTTTTAACTGGGCAGGTCTAAATTGCTGCACATACTGAAATCTTAATGTGCAGAGAATACCAGAAGACACACACTGCTGCAAAAGTCATCAGCACGCACCTGCAAGTAAATAAATATACAAAGGATCGGACTGCATGCAAAGACGGTCAGTTAGCGATGTAATAGGGTGGTCAACTTCAGCTTCTGAGATGCCTGGAGATTTAGGCATGAAGCTTGGGGAGGACGGAGTCTGGGGAGAGGAAGGGGCTTGGCAGGTCTGTGAGGCTGGAGGTCCAGCCTCCAAAGATCCATTTTCTCCAGGGGAACTCTCCTCTGTCTGATGATCAGTTGTAATTCTAGAAGAACTCCAGTCCCCACCTAGTGGTTGGCAGCCGTACCGTTATAGCGTCCACACTTTTTCAAGCTTCATATTTCCAAGTCATAGGCCTAGAAGACAGCTGTAAACTGAAGCACTGTTCTAATGCAAGTGGTTCTGGAAATGTTGTTCGACGGATCTGATTCTCTGTGGTGTACATCCGTTTTTTCTGTAGGACTTTGTCAGAAAAATCAGCCCCATTGAGGGAAAAAGTTAATTCACTAATGGCAGGTTCTGGCACACAAGGGGGTGAGATGTGGCTGTCCTGGCTTTATCCCACATTAGGCCACAGCTCTCATTGTTCCTTCTCAACCTACAGTAGAGCTTGTTCATAGCAGAGGTTGAATTCAGGGTTGCCAGTTGCCTGGAGACAAAAGGCCCTGGTCTCTTTGGCTGTAGTCACGCCACATTAAATAATCCACTTCCAATCCATTTGCAGTGCATTTGCCAGTTCACACAGTAAAAATCCAGTTGGAAAGTGTACTGAAAGTGGATTATTTACCATGTGTGACTGCAGCCTGAAGTAGAGGCTTAATGGGATGTTATTCACCAGGCGCTGTTGCTTATCTCCATGCCACAAATAGCTTCAGTTGTCCATTTCCACACATTAAATCTCTATTACAGGGGCAGACATTTTTCTTCAGGCCCACTGGCAGCCTTAGCGGTACTATCGGATCACGTAGGCTTTCATTCATAACCAGGAATGCCATCAACCTTAACAGGAAGTATGCAGTGTGTTCAGTAAGGCTATATTGTATTGCTCTTCATTTTCTGGACCAAACACTTTCAGGACCATTTTCAGGACCAAGTGCTTTTGTGTGTCAGTACATAAGTGTGGTGAGCTTCTCAAAAGAAAAGTGGGCACACAAAAGATCTGTTGGATAGACACGCGGATTGACAACACCCCTCCCCCAAGCAGGCTTCCTTTGTTCTTAATCGCTGCTTAAAATGTCAAGGCTGTCCCACTACCGGATTGTCAGGGGGAAAAAAATCACTTGCTGATTGGTTCTGTATGCAAACATTTAAACGCACAAAAGCCCGAGGAGAGGGAAAAGTTGGCAGCCCTACTCAAATCCCGCTGAAATCCTTGTAGCATATCCTAATTAGCTTCCCTTCCAAAATCTTACTGTGTTAGACTGTGGTTAAAGATAAAGGATTAAGGCTATTTTAAAAAAACGGGCATCCTTATTCCCAGTGTCTTAGACAAACAGGATTCTCAACAGGCTCCAGGGTTTCGTTTTATTGAGTGAAAAGCATACTGTATCATAAAGGAAGGAGGAAAGAATGGAAACATAACTCCCCACGAGTTCTTGTTTTGTGAGAAAGGGAGAAAAGGATTTCTTTCTCTACCTGCTCTATCCCATGCATAATCTTATAAACCTCGATCATGTCATCCCTCAGCCGTCGTTTCTCCAAGCTAAAGAGCCCAAGTGCTTTCTTCATAGGGAAAGTGTTCCAACCCTTTTATCATTCTAGTTGCCCTTTTCTGCACTTTTTCCAATGCGATAATGTCTTTTTTGAGGTGTGGTGACCAGAACTGTACACAGTACTCCAAATGAGGTCGCACCATCGATTTATACAGGGGCATTATGATACTGGCTGATTTGTTTTCACTTCCATTCCTAATAACCCCCAGCATAGCATGGCCTTTTTCATTGCAGTCACACACTGTCTCGACATTTTCATTGAGTTACTACGACTCCAAGATCTCTCTCTTGGTTAGTTTCTGCCAGTTCAGACCTCATCAATGGGTATTTTTAGGAGTTTTGGCCCCAATGTGCATCATTTTGCACTTGGCCACATTGAACCCCATTTGCCACGTTGACGCCCGCTCGCCCATCCTCGACAGATCCCTTTGGCGTGCCTCACAATCCTCCCTGGTTCTCTCCACCTTGAACAACTTCGTATCATCTGCAGATTTAGCCACTTCACTGCTTACTCCTAATTCCAGATCATTAATAAACAAGTTAAAAAGCATTGGACCCAGTACTGAGCCCTGCGGTACCCCACTGCTTACCACCCTCCACTGAGAAAATTGCCCATTTATACTCACTCTCTGTTTCCTTTTAATTAGCCAGTTTTTGATCCACAAAAGGATTTGTCCTTTTATCCCATGACTATTGAGCTTACTTAGGAGCCTTTGATGAGGAACTTTATCAAAAGCTTTCTGGAAGTCAAGGTAAACAACATCTATTGGGTCCCCCTTGTCCACATGTTTGTTCACTCCCTCAAAGAACACTAACAGGTTAGTGAGACAACCTGTTATGCCTTCTGGTCTCTTTGATGTACCTTTTGCTCCAGTGAAATGGAAGAATATCAGGATTGTGTTTTTGGGGAAGAAGGAAGGGGGCACATTGAAACACATCAGTGGGTACCATGGCACTGTGGTTGGCAGACCGATAGGGAGAAAGTTCTGTCCCTTTAATAAGAGTTTTAATTCATGGAAATAGGCAGTAGTAATTGCTTACAGGTCAAACTGATATTAAAGGATTAGCTGGAGGGAGCATTCTAGAAATTAGCAACCCTACATGGCACTCATGGGCAATGTTCCCTCTAAGCTCTGGAGTCTTGTGAGCAAAAATTCTGCTTTGTGAGCTACTGGCATTAAACTTGTGAGTGAGCCATTTGGCTAAATTAGTTTGCTCTGGAGCCATCCTTCCTGAGCGAAGACAAAAATGTGTGAGCCAGAGGCTAAAAAACTGTGAGCTAGCTCACACTAACTCAGCTTAGAGGGAACACTGCTCATGGGTACCATGTTGGGTATCACTGTCTTAAAGAGAAAAGTTGTAACAGCTGCTCTTTGTTATATGAGTTTGCAGTTACGTTTCACGTGCATAATTCTTTTATGAGTGACAACATATTTTAGTAAATGGTTCTTTTATTATAGAGTAGCCACTTTTGCAAATTTGCTGCATGGTAATTTGATGGTGTAGCATAATTTTTAAAAATTTTGAAGTTGAATTGCCACTTGTTTATTGGCCCTGCTATTCTTTCTGTAACGGCTTGATACACTCACACGGAGCAACTGAATCTCTTCTCATTACCCTAGTACAAGTAGAATTTATTGTGTTAGCTATAGGCCAGGGGTGGGCAATTGTTTTGGCTCGGGGGCCACTTTGTGGGAGTGGAGATTAGCGGAGGGCCACACCTTTTAAAATGATTGCATTCATTAGTTAACTTTGCATTTCAGAAAAAGTATAAATTGTATCATAAAAATCAATAAATATAAATTAAATAAAATAGTGGTAGTTTTATTCAATTTATTTATTGTGCTAATTTCATATCATCTATAGCTGCAAGCACATTTAATTTTAGAATCACTTTAATGAGACAAATGTACCCTATCACACTTTTCTACAATTTTTTTGAAATCAGGAGTGAGATGGCTTGTTGAGATTCTCATCACAGCCTGCAAGTTAATGTCTGTCAAAGAGCATCTATATTTACTCTTGTTAATCTTCATGTCTTGGTGGGCCACACGTGGCCCGTGGGCCGCCATTTGCCCACCCCTGCCATAGGCCATAACAAAGTTACAGAACATTCAAAAACAACAGTGAAATAGTATAATAAAATACATAAAGAAGTAAAGCCTAAAATCCCATAGGTAAGATTAGAGTGGGTTAAAACGGCCTGCATATTATGAGAATGGCCCTGGTGGTGCCCCCCTGGCTCTAATCTTTTTAGCCGCAAGGGCAAAAAGGGAGACTCTATAGGAGTCAGTATCTGATAACAAGAACGCAATCTTCTCATTTTCAAGATATGCTTTTCTGATAAATAAAATTCCAGTCAAGAATTTGTCTCTGGGCGCGTTGTACAGCGGGCAAGCTAGAATACCGTGAGGAAGGTTCTCAACAGCAAGCGAGCCACAAATACATAAAGCTCTTCTCACTGTATCTCCGTGCCTGGAAAAGCTCCGGCTGTTCAGAGTCTGCATGTTAGGTTCTTGATAAATACCTGGGAGCAGAGCCAGTGAAAGAATGGTTAGGTCTATAAATGAAGCAGAGCAGGATTGTAAGTGGCATGAATCATTCATTCTTAAATGACTAGGGGTATACCCTAAAGGGTTTCAGTAAGGCCCAAGAGGCACTGGATTGCATAGATAAAGTTAGGAATGTCAAGCATCTCCTTAGGATGTTCTCCAGAGAGCCCTTATCTTACTTGCGGGGGAAGGGGCCAGGTAGAGAGCCTGCGGGAACAAGGGAAGCATCTGCATGCCTAGCTCAAAGCCTTTGCACTTCAGCAGAGCTTCGCAACCTTGTAGAGCTTTAGAGGAAGGAAAGGTCTGTGGCTCAGGAGTAGAGAACATGCTTTGCATGTGAGAACTAAGAACGTAAGAGAAGCCAATGTTGGATCAGGCCAATGGCCCATCCAGTCCAACACTCTATGTCACACAGGGGCCAAAAATACCAGGGGCCATTAGGAGGTCCACCAGTGGGGCCAGGACACTAGAAGCCCTCCCACTGTTGCCCCCCCCCCCCCCGGTCAAGCACCAAGAATACAGATGCATCACTTTCCCCAGATGGAGATCTCCTATCTATACCTTGTGGCTAATAGCCACTGATGGACCTCTGCTCCAGATGTTTATCTAATTCCCTCTTGAAACTGTCCATGCTTGTAGCTGCCACCACCTCCTGTGAATTCCACGTGTTAATCACTCTTTGGGTGAAGAAGTACTTCCTTTTATCTGTTCTAACCTGACTGCTCAGCAATTTCTTGGAATGCTCACGAGTTCTTGTACTGTGAGAAAGGGAGAAAAGGACTTCTTTCTCTACCTGCTCTATCCCATTCATAATCTTATAAACCTCGATCATGTCACCCCTCAGCCGTCATTTCTCCAAGCTAAAGAGCCTAAGTGCTTTCTTCATAGGGAAAGTGTTCCAACCCTTTTATCATTCTAGTTGCCCTTTTCTGCACTTTTTCCAATGCGATAATGTCTTTTTTGAGGTGTGGTGACCAGAACTGTACACAGTACTCCAAATGAGGTCACACCATCGATTTATACAGGGGCATTATGATACTGGCTGATTTGTTTTCACTTCCCTTCCTAATAACCCCCAGCATAGTGTTGGCTTTTTCCATTGCAGTCGCACACTGTCTCGACATTTTCACTGAGATATCTACTACGACTCCGAGATCTCTCTCTTGGTCAGTCTCTGCCAGTTCAGACCCCATCAACGTGTATTTATTGTGGCTCCAATGTACATCACTTTGCAGTTGGCCACATTGAACCCCATTTGCCACGTTGACGCCTGCTCGCCCATCCTCGACAGATCCCTTTGGAGTGCCTTACACAAATGGGCCTCTCTGGTTCTCACCACCCTGAACAACTTCGTGTCATCTGCAAATTTAGCCACTTCACTGCTTACTCCCAACTCCAGATCATTAATAAACAAGTTAAAAAGCATTGGACCCAGTACTGATCCCTGTGGTACCCCACTGTTTACCTCCCTCAACTGAGAAAATTGCCCATTTATACTCTAATTTACACTCCATTTATACTCGCTACCAAGTTTCATCCTTGGTATCTCCAATTAAAAGATTTCTGGGAGAACCTCCCCCTGTGTGAGATCCTGGAGAGCAGTTGCCAGTCAAGATTAAATAGTTCTGAGCCAAATGGATCAGTGACTTAATTCTGTATTAGGCATTCTCTCTATGGTCAGAGGCTGTTTGCATTGACAGAGCTTGGCATGAAAATACACAGGGAACCGCCATACATTCTTTTAATAGAAGAATCGTAATTTTGAGCTTCCTTCTCCCGCACTTTGAAGAATTCTTGTCAGTTAAGTCTGTTAATTTCCTGCAAGCATGTTCCATTACAGGATGGGTGTGCAGTCTGTTAAAAACAGTCTGGTCCTGGACGATCTCAAATGGGACAAAATATAGCACGCTTATTTCATGAGTTTAAAAAATGCCATACCTCTGGCTTAGAACTCATGACAACCGATATATAAACATCTAGTGAAATCAAGTATGCTAAAAATACAGATCCAAATGGGCCACTAAAATACCTCCCCTACCTATTCTCAGCATGCTTAGATAACAAAAGTCTTACATCACTGTTGGAATGAACTTAGGCTCAGACCTCCAAAGAAGGGAGTTCAAGAGCCAGTTGCTGCTTGTAGTGGGTTACAAAGGCAGCTTCTGACACTGGTGCAAAGGGAATGGGGTGTTCCTTAGGGAGCATAGAGTCTCAGTAACTAACTGAATGCCTTAAGCCAGGGGTGGGCAAATAGCGGCCCGCGGGCCACATGCAGCCCGCCACAGAGTTTTTTGCGGCCCACCAAGACAGTCGGCCACGTGGTTTCAGTCAGGCCTCCGTTGGGAATCTCAGCCAGCAATCTCACTCCTGATTTCAAAAAAAATTGTAGAAAAGTGTGAGAGGGTACATTTGTCTCATTAAACCGATTCTGAAATTAAATGTGCTTGCAGCTATAGATGATATGAAATTAGCACAATAAATAAATTGAATAAAACTACCACTATTTTATTTAATTTATATTTATTGATTTTTATGATACAATTCATACCTTTTCTGAAATGCAAAGTTAACTAATGAATGCAATCATGTTAAAAGGTGCGGCCCTCCGCTAACCTCCGCTCCCACAAAGTGGCCCCCGAGCCAAAACAATTGCCCACCCCTGCAAAAACCCAGCACCTCAAGTGTTTGCCAAAAGTAACACTCCCTGCCATGCTAACTTCTTTGTGCAGGATTTATGGAGGGACACTAAAAGATACAGTGCACAACTTGGAGTCCGTATAATCCTCAGTCTTGTAACTTGTCTCATCTTGTATTGACTCCTCCATAGCCATTCACCAACCTCAGCTGGATTCTGTTGATATGCGGGATTCACCCTGAGGCATCCTTGTGAAATTTCTGCACTGTTACTAAACTTCGGGTTACACAGAATGACTCTTGATTTGGTGGAAAGGCACCCTGTAAAGGAATCATTTCTGTAATTTTTTCCCTGTCAAGTGTGTGTTCTCCTTAGGAGATTTCACAGTGCAATTCTGGGTCGAGTTATTTCGGTGTAAGTCTGTTGAGCGACTTAGACTGGTGTAACTGTACATTGTGCTTTGGTAGTTGTTACTCTGAGACATGAAGGGGGAGCTGCAATTTTATGGTGAGAATTTTCCATGCATGGGAAAGCTGTACAGGAGGACTAGTAGGCTTGCCGTGTTTGGCTAAATTATCGATTGAGTCAGTTTCTTTAGGTACAGCTCCCCCACCCCCACTTATTCCCAACAGCACAGACAAATTAGGTTCACCACTATTGTATAGAAATCATAGAATCACAGAGTTGGAAGGGACCATACAGGCCATCTAGTCCAACCTCCTGCTCAATGCAGGATCAGCCTAGAGCATCCTTGAGAAGTGTTTGTCCAGCTGCTGCTTGAAGACTGCCAGGGAGGGGGAGCTCACCATCTCCCTAGGCAGCTGATTCCACTGTTGAACAACTCTGACTGTAAAAAACTTTTTCCAAAGATCCAGCCAGTACCTTCCCGCCCTTAATTTAAACCCATTATTGCAAGTCCTGTCCTCTGCTGCCAACAGGAACAGCTCCCTGCCCTCCTCTAAGTGACGGCCCTTCAAATACTTCAAGAGAGCAATCATGTCCCCCCTCGGCCTCCTCGTCCCCAGACTAAACATTCCCAAGTCCCTCAGCCTTTCCTCAGAGGGCTTGGTCTTCAGGCCCCCAATCATCCTCAAGGCTCTCCTCTGCAAATGCTCCATTCTGTCCACATCTTTTCTGAAGTGAAGCCTCCAGAACTGCACCCAGTACTCCAGGTGCGGCCTCGTCAATGCAGTGTTCAGTGGGACTCTGACATCTTGTGATTTGGATGTTATGCCTCTGTTGATATTCCCCAAGATTACATTAGCCTTTTTTGTTGCTGCGTCACACTGGCTGCTCAAGTACTATATTCTTTCCAACCAGCATGGCCACCGTTGTCTTATACTGTCCCCTCTTCAATTTTTTTAAATGATCATCATGCCAGTCTTTTTCTCTGGCACCCAGAGCCAGTCTTTTTCTCTGGCACTGGCGCCCAGGAGCTGAAGAATCTGATGTATTACCCTTTCCTCCATGACATGGCTTAAGTCAACCAAAGCTGTTTGTCTCTCTGTTAACATATTTATCCTGCCCTTCCTCTAAGGTGGTAGCCATGGTTTTTCTCTCATATTCTAAATAAGGTTTATTTCTTAATGACATTTTGCTTTTTAATGCTGGATTCAGAAACCAATACTCAGCGCGTGGGAAATTCAAAACATGAACGTGTAGTCCTTTGATTAAATTACGGATAGATTCAGTGTCACGTGACAGCATGGAATGGTATTGGATTATGGGGGGGGGTGCCTTTTTTTAGTTCAAGTTATAGTACAGTAACTCATTTGCTTGCGTGGAGGTTCTTTTGTCACGCAACTCCTTTATTTTGCAGGCTCCCTGCTAATGCTTTCACATAATGAAGCTGCCTTAAGCCAAGTCAGAGCACTGGTCCATCTAGCTCAGTACTGGCTCTCCCGTAACAGAGGCTCAGAGGTTGGGCTGCCAAGTCAGCCCGGGGGGCGGGGGATCCCCCGCTATAGGGGTTCCCGATCCGCCGGCCAGCATTCAGCCGGCGGGGGGAGCCCCGCCCCAGAAGTCGTCCGGTGAGGACGACTTCCCCCGTGTAAGGGCAACGCCCCCAACATGATGACTTCACCTCCGGGTGATGTCATTACGTCGCTGTGGCGCGCGCGCAAAGTGCACGCGCCAGGAGAGCTCTCGGGGGGAGAACAACTCCCCCCCACCGGTAAGTCGCCGGTACTTGGCAGCCCTGGTAGTACAAACCTTACCTGTTGATTGCATTCGACTTACGCTATGTAATCCACCTTGAGTCTCGGTAAGAAAGGCAGACTATAAATAACGTAAAGAAATAAAGTAAACAAGTAAACCAGATGTCCAGATTCTCCCTCCCTCCTCCCATATCCTTTGCAGAAGTCCTCTTAAATTATTTTTAGGTATGCATGCTGGTCCATTAGAGGGACACTATTAAAAGACTATGGTCATGATGGCTTCAGGTTGGGGACAGAATTGCACAGGAGGAAAACACAAACTGAGTGGGGCTTTAGGGCCATGGGGTTTTAGGGCTTTAGGGTCATGACGTCGCCGTGGCGCGTGTGCAAAAGTGCACGCGCCAGAAGAGCTCTCAGGGGGAGAACAACTCCCCCCCACCGGTAAGTCGCCGGCACTTGGCAGCCCTACTCAGAGGTCCTGGGTGGAGTTCTATCCAAGCCCTGCTATCCGAGCTTCATTGTTAATTAGAGGTACCAGAGACTGAAGTAAAAACTATATATGTTCAAAGTCTAAGTCCTCTCTCCCTCTTAGGTACTTCATGGGGGGAAATGATAAACTAGAGCTGTAGGTAAAGTACCTGCTGGGGCCTTGCCATTCCTCTGACAATTGACTTGCCTTGTGGAGGATGCTATTTTTTTATTGCTTACTCTAGTGGTTCTTCAACAGCTTGCGCCTGCCTGGGCTGCGTTCTGTAATGCTCACACCGTGATGAAGGAGCTGAAAGCAACATGCACGGTCTTCTTTTTAACCCAGGAAAGGTCTCTGAAATCAGCTAGTATTTAAACCTCTCCATGTTGTGTTGCTCTTGATACTCTTCATTAGACAATATTTTGATCTTTAAGATGTCAACCTTTATCTATGGTAGTTTTATTTTTTTTAAATAATTTTCTGTAATAACAAGGACTGTTGGGTTGCCTGCCATTAGGGTTGCCACGTCCCCCCGGGGGGGGGGGGGCGGGGAAACCCCCGCTTGATGGGTCTGTTCCCCGCCGGCCTGGTTTGGGCCGCCGGGGGGAACCCACCCCCCCAAATGCCGGGCTTGCGAAAACGTGGTGGCCTGATGATGTCACCCAGAGGTGACATCATCACGCTGGGCACGTTGCAGGGGGACACTCTGTCATTCGAGGGAAAACTCTATGGTTTTCCCTTGAATGGTAGTGGTCCCACCCCTAACGTGCCCAGCACGATGACAGCACTTTCGGGTGACATCATCATGGCGCGTGCACCGATGAACTCCAAGATGGCACCCAGGACTCTAAAAGGAAGGTAAGACTTGGCAACCCTACCTGTCATTGAGGTTCAACGGTTCCTCATGAGCAGCCATTTTGGAATGACTTTTCTTTGTGACTGTTCATTTGGGGGCTGAATGTGAACAACACAAGCACCTGGGGTGGGGCAAATCATGTGTCTGCATGCAAAAGGCCTGTTCTCTCTGATAATTATTTTTATAGACTGCAAGCAGCTAGGGGTGCCCTTTTGAGGCAGAACTTTTAAATAAACATGTTGCCAGAAACTCTCCCTCAGCTATCTCAATGGATTGAGCAGTTAACAGAAAGAAAGCTGTTCCTGTTCATTGAAAAGGGCTGCTACAGAAAGGCTGGATACCTTATTATGCATAGAGGAAAAGAAGACATTCTGAACATGTGGCAGAAGAAGTAATTAGTGCCCATAAACAGCTATATCGTCAAAGCTTGGTGAAATAGCACCTGCATTGCAAGAAGTACAGTCACATATGAAATATGGTGAAATCTTTATCTACAGGAGGTGAGATGGCATATTATTTTCCTGAGCTGAACTCCTCCTCAGGAATGGAGAGAATGGCTGAACAGCGAATTACGCTTTTGGATCGGCTTCCATGGAGTACGATGAAAGCTGTACTCTTTGTGACAGAAAGCTTTATCTGATGAATGATGTTCAGTTAGGGTTGCCAAGTGTCCCTTACTTACCGGCGAGGGGGGGGGGAGTCCTCCATCGTCCGGGAGTTTCCTGGGCGTGCACGCAAAGCGTGCGCGCCTGGCGATGTCGCCCGGAAGTGACGTCATCACGTTGGGGGCGTTGCCAGGGAGACGCTCTGGCAATCACCCCAAAACTCTATGGTGGTATAGAGTTTTCTATGGTGGTATAGAGTTTTCGGGCGATTGCCAGAGCGTCACCCTGGCAACGCCCCCAATATGATGACGTCACCTCCAGGTGACGTCATTACGTTGGGGAAGGAGGGTGGGGTTCCCCCCGCCGGCCAAATGCTGGCTGGCGGATTGGGAACCCCTGTAGCAGGGGATCCCCCGCCCCCCGGGCTGACTTGGCAGCCCTATGTTCAGTTGAAGTTCTAGGAAAGGAGAATATATACATTCGTCTGGAGATTACATCTGGCCACCAAGACAAGTTCTGGCTCTTGTTTTTTTAACATGTTTACACTTTTCACATAGCCTGCAGATAGTACCAGGAAAAATCCAAGGAAATTAGAGAGGAAAGCAACAGGCGTTAATTCAGAGCACGCCTGATCTGCACATTCAGTCAGTGCATTAATCCTGTTCAGTTTTTACATCTTGGCACTCCTGCCTGGTGTTCTGGAAGAGCACACTGTGTGCAGACTTTCTGATACAATCCCCATTTGAATAGGGCAGTGGGCATTTGTTCAAGCTTCCTTATGTCCAAGTATGTGCCCACAACAAACCTGGGTTTCTGATTGCCCTATTCACAGAATGTGGTGAGCATGCATGCTGAGAGGATCATGTGTAATGTGCTTTCCTGTGCTTGAGGTAGGAGTTTCAAAAACATAATGACTATATGTTTGACACCACAGCTACATATGGATTTTCTGGCATGCATTTTGTGCAGAGCAGTTCCCCGTGCATTTTCGCGGTGCTGATACTTGGTCCCCTAAAGTCCCTAAACTGAAACAAAGTCCCTAAAAGTCCCTTTTGTTCATCCTAGGTCCCTAAAGTCCCTAAAAATGGGCATATATATATATAAATAAGTTATGTAAATTTTTATGATTTTCAGTATAATTTTTAGCTAAGTTGCAGCAGTTCAGGCCTGATGTCTTTGAAAATTGGTAAGTTTCAACCTTTTGTCCCAGGTACGACGTTAAACTGCCTTTCAAGGCCCTTCCCCCTTGTTAAGTTTTTTTTTAATTGTCCTGGTGTCTTTTCTCTTTGTTTGGCATTTCTTCCATTTGTTGTGGTTGCTGTACATTTAAAAAACCCTGTGAAATAAAACTTGGAGCCTTACAGTTGAAACTCGCATTACAAGGACCTGGGGTCTGTTCAACTGCTTCAACTTCAACATCAGAACTTATTTCTTCACCATCAGAGAATACAGCTTTAGAAACTTCAACATGCAATGAAGAGTGTAGGCCTGATTCGGGTCAGTTTACAGTTGGAATTCTTAAGATGATAAGTGAGAAGAATGGCTCCATTTCTGCAGAACTGATCCTGGCCATGAAATGTGTCGTCACTGCTCTTAAGCCACTTGCTCTGACTTCCAAATAAACATTTCAAGCTATGTTCCCTCGACTAGATCGCACTACTTTTCTGCAGCCAAAGTTGCATACCTTGTATCAGATGCACTTGGATCTTATTTTTGGAATAAACTAGTGGATGATGTGAGGAATTCTTACTTCAGCTTATGCTTAGATGAGACAACAAATGATGGTGGACATAAAGAACTGCAAATCAAAATTCGATTTTGGTCTGACAGATCTCAAAAGGTGGAAAACTAGGCATCTCAGGACATTTTTTAATTGCCATGCAACTGCAGTGGACTTGAAGAAGAAATTACGTGAAGCCCTTGATGACAGCAGTTTAGCACCACTCAAACTTGTGACCCTTGGTAGTGATAGACCAAATGTAAACAAAAAAGTTTTTAGGCTGATGAGTTATGAGATGGAAGCGTTGAGAGGCCGTGATCTTGTGCAGACTGGAACTTGTAACCTTCACCTTCTCCACAATCCTTTTCAAAAGGACCTGGATGAATTTGAGGGATCTGTGTCTGATCTTGCTGTATTGGTTTACAGTTTTTTTCATGAGTTCCCAGCAAGATTTGAAGACTTTCAGAATATTCAACATTATCTTCAGCTTCTTTCCTTTCCAAAGTTTTTATCAAACGTGTCTTCAAGGTGTTTGGCGCTAGGACCAGCAGCTGGTTGACTCCTTGAGCAATGGCCTTCTGGAACAAAATACTTTCTAGAATTTGTACCACTGCAAAAGTCATCACTGATGAAAAATCAGTCCTACAAAATCATTTCTGCATACTTAAAAAATCCTCTTATGAAAGCTGAAATTCTTTTTGTCATCTCAAGTGCTAAAATGTTCCTTGAATATAGGGTTTCCAGGCATGTTGGAAACTCTGGCAGGGGGATTGGGGGTGTGTGTTCTAGGAGCCAGAAGTGGTGTTGTATGATATGCCTACGTCACCTGGAAGTGACGTGGGCACGTCAGTGATGTCAGGGGCGTTCCTCTGGTTTTGGGGCAAAACTTTATGATAAAATCAGCCTCAAACCACAGAGTTTTGCCCCCAAACCAGAGAGTCACTCCCCAACATCACTGACATGCCTACATCACTTCTGGGTGATGTAGGCACAATGTGTTTATTTCTGGCAACGTTGATGTTGGGGGGGGGGGATTTCCTCCCGCCAGCGGTGGGCAGGAGCCTGCAAAACTGGGGAACCCCCTACCCCCAACTGGGGAATTGCAACCCTTATTGAAGAATTTTACAACCTGTAACGCCAAGAATATTATTTATGCCATTTTGTGTTAATGCCAAAAAACCTATAGAGGAAAAAACTACAAGATGTCTAAAAACATGTATTGCTGAGCATAGAAGTAGTATCTCACTTAAAAAGACAGGATCCCCTTTAAGTTACACACCTTTTGGAAAATAACCATAGTTCAAATGATATAGTTTTCTGGGCAATACAACAAATCTCAGAACACAATGATAAAATATTTCTGGGGGGAAAAAAGGCAGAATGGATTTTAAGGCTAAAATCCTTGGTACCATCAGCGTTAAATGAAATTTTGGAACTTATACATTTGATTTAAGATCCTTTTTTAAAAATAGCTTTTATTGATCCTACATCCTAAGGGAAGGAGACCAGGAAAATCTCTAAGATTAAAACAAAAAACTACATAAAACAAGTATCATATTCCAAAGGTTACATTCTTATATATCGTTCCTATAGTACGAACAAAAAGTACTTATTAAAATGTTATTTTCTAGATAAAGCTAGCATGAGACTAATACAGATCTTTAGGTGAGAAATAGTCAATTATGTTCTGTTGAACTTCCAGTTTATTTATCAGGCTTATTCTACTTGTGTTTCATTTTAACTTTAGGCAGCTTCGGAGCTGCTGCTCCTTTTTCTGAGTCTGAAACCTCAGAAGTACTGCCAGAGCTGTTTGAAGTATCTTCTTATCCAAAGTCTCTTCATCATCTTCTTGAACGTTGTCCTGGTTATTTCTTTCATTTTTATTTGGGTCTTGTTGCTGTTCCAGAAAGACATTGGCTTTCTGGACTGAGTCGATCTTGATCTTCTTGTTTTTGTAACTGAATATGAGTCCTTCTGGAAATGTCCTTCTGTAAGGGATTGAATTGTTATGGAGGAAGGAAGTTAGGTTTTTGTATTGCTGTCTACATTTTCACACCTGAACTGGAATGTCCTTAAGAATTTTAACCTCTTTATCTTTAATTTTCAATGTTTTCCCAGATGTAGAGTTCAAAACCGCATCTCTGGTAGATCTCTTGGAGAATTTGACAAATATTTCACCCAGTAACTTATTTTTCATGATGAAATCGGAATAAGTTCGATAGATCAGGTCTATGTCATTCTCCAGTACATCTTGTTTAAGTTCAGTCAGTGGTGACAAAGCTTTGCTTAATAGTGCCTTTAAATTTTCTCCTTTTTTCCTGGAATACCTTGAAAGCGTAGTACACACATTGATCTTTCCATTTGGAGCTGCAGCAGTTGACCTGTATCTGAGAGTCTCTCTTTTCCACTTCTTCCAGTTTTTGTTTAATATCTTTTGTTTTTATCTCGACTTTCTTAATGGCTTTTTCAGTTCTGTCTGCTCTTTTATCCATCTGTGTCAATTCCTTTTGGACCCCATCCAATTTGCTGTTGATGTTAGCCATCTGCTCCAGCAGAGGGCACAGTGCTGTTGCCAACATGCTAGGAAAGTCCATATCTGCTTCCGATGCCTGAGTAGGAGTCGATGGTTGGGCATGTCTTGCACGAGATTTCTTCTCCGGTGCCATTCTTCTCTCTCTACCAGTCATTGTTTACACAAGAAGAAAGTTTTTGAGATTAAAATGAAAGTTCTCTGATTTGAACATGCTTTGGACTATTTTACACCTTTCGATCTCGTTTACAGACTCATGGTCAGTTATGCTTTTTTCTTTGTTTCTTGGGTTAATGTTTAAGAACTGTTTAGATCTGTGGGGGGGGTCCCCATCTCCTCTTCAACCCACCGCTTATCTGTAAATTGATACAGTACACCTTAAAGGCTCAGCCGCTTAGCTAGGTGATCCGTTAACTCACAGTTTGTCACTTTAAAGTTATTGTAGGAGCATGTTCATGCTAGATCACTTGTCCGCTTCATCCGGTGGCCAGCTGTAGTTGTCATATCGGCTTTGTGATGTCAGGACCTCTTGGGATCAGGGAAGCCTCGATTCTTCAGCCGTCACCTCAGAAGAGGCTCCCCTATGCACCCCAGGCTGAGAGTCCCCTACAAGGACTCTGGGGCCACCAGACCCCTCCTGTCTGCTGTGTCTCAGTGTGTCCCCATCAGTGCTTGATGGGACACATCCGACCTGGGAGTTGCAACAACCGGAAGTCAATTTAAGATCCTTGAAGTCAAATTGACAACACCCTGGTACTAGAAGATAAGAGAAGAAAAAGAGATTGGATTTATACCCCACCCTTCACTTGGGAGTCTCAGAGTGGCTTACAAACTCCTTTCCCTTCCCCTTCCCACAACAGACACCCTGTGAGGTAGGTGGGGCTGAGAGAGCTCTTTCAAGAACAGCTATGAAAGGAGTATGGCTTGCCCAAGGTCATCCAGCAGCTGCGAGTGGGGAATCAAACCCAGTTCTCCCAGATTAGAATCTGTACACTTAACCACTACACCAGAATGAACAGCGGCCGCACTGCACACTTAACCACTACACCAGAATGAACAGTGGCCGCACTTGTACTGCCCTTCAGAAAGTTTAGTACCTGGTAAAAGTTGCTGTTCCTTACACTAAAGACCTTACTCTCAAGGTCAGTTTTTTAAATTACTTTGAAGCAACAGTCTCCTGTCTGCTAAGTGCTTTCTTTCAGATAACCCCTGCTAGCTAAGTTGTTAATTAAAATAGAAGATTCTCTCTTAGGATGTGAGGGCGATCTGGCCGCAACATCTGTCACCCCATTGATCGCCAGGGTTGATTCAGCTGACCTGGCTGGCTAGGCAGGTGTCCCCTACCTCCCCCACCACTCCATGTATGTCCCTCCCAAAGCTGCACACTCAGTTGAAGAGGATGACCATCCCAGATAAAAGGAGTGTACCATTCTTCGGTCAAGGGTATGTGATAGAATCTATCTTAGAGTCCAGGTCTTCAGAACAATTTCTGTGTAATCTTTAAAAATGCCCCAAAGTTAAATTCCTCCTAATATGTAATGGATGGTAACTGTTATGTCTTAGGAAAGAATTTCTGTTGGTAGGTTTTTTATGTAGGCTAGTAAGTAATTTGGTGTCCTTAATCTTAATTCTAATATCAAGAAAACTGATCTGCTGTTTGTCACTGTGTATGTCAGATTTTATATTAGTGTCTTGCTGATTCAACCATCCATAAAATTTAGTTGGTTTTGATTACCTCTTCATAAACAAAAAAATATCATCCAGGTAGTGCCACCATTTCAAGATATAATTATTAAAAGGATTATTACAGGAATAAGCATTCTGGTTCAAAGACCTCCATATATAGGTTGGCAATCTCCAGGGCTATTGAACAGCCCATAGCAACTCCTTTTATTTGCCAATTATAGTAAGAAGGGCTTAACTTTCTGCTTACGAAATAAAATTCTGCCACCAAAATAACTTTAAAAATTGGTTCTGAAAAAGAACCCATGCAGATATTAGACAAATAATGTATGTGTTCAGTTTCTGAAAACTGCCTGCTTTCAAAAATTGCTTTTTTTTTTTTCTTGGAAATCGGAAAATAGAACATATGAAGTTGGCGTGTTGAGAACAGAAATGTCGAGGTCAAAAGGTTACAGAAAATCTAGGGGCTAGCGTGTGTGAGACTTCTGATTAGATCCAATGTCAGGCCTTGTAGTTCAAAACAAAGTCTTTTATTTCTTAATGGTCTTTCAGGAAACACTTGCGTTGTTAGTGATACCAGATACAGAAGAGGAGGAATTGATATAGTAAATTCAAACTAGAGTAAAAATGCGGGTACCAATGAAAAAAGAACAAACAAGAACCAAAATGTACTACCATTACTTTCTCAGGGAAAAGGCCCGTAAGCAGAGCTACTTTCCCATCCCCGGCCCTGTGGTTTTTTCTACATGCATTCCCACGCGAAAGACACCTGGAAAAGCGGAGGCCCAGTTGCCCAAGGTTACAAGTGCAGCAACAGAGATAACATGAGTCTAGCAAAATATCTGAGCTCATTCTAGTGAAGGAGGGGGGGAAGGAACCGTCAGAGCGGAAACTGATGCCGATCTCCCGCTGGGACCTGCAACCGAGATAGACATAGGGAAGCAAAACATGACAGGGAACCCTGACAGCGTGCGGGGGAGAGCAAGCAGGATAAAATATACAACACCAACACCAAAGGAGACTTTGCACAGTTCCCTCTTGTGTCTATGGCTTTTCCAGTAATGCATACAAACCTTCACGTTTTCCTGCACATAAACAAAACAAGGGAGTGTAATTCCATCCAAAGGAGTCATCTGGGCCTTCATTCGGTAGAAACAATTCTTTGGGTTCATTAGGTACAGAATAGGTAGAAGTGATTCTTTGGGTTAGTTAGTCACTTTGAGTCTTGTACCAATGTCAGTATGTGCCATATAGAAACTTCCTTGTAAACCATTCCTGCATCCGAGTAGTGCTGTTATGGTATTTTAGTGTTTATTGTAGTGCTTGTTTTGCAAGCGCACATACCCACCCACTGGCATTAAATAGCTGGACTGTGACTCAGGCTTCAAGGATGGCTTTGACTGATCTCATAAGTCTCCTGACTTTGACAGCTGTGGTAAAGTGCCTCTCCTAAGGCTCCATAAGGGAACAGGACAGGATTGTCACATAGGATATCTGGTTATTTTAAGGCCTTTTTTTGTTTTTGTTTTTGTTTTTGCTGGTATCTCAGTTGCTGTAGAAGTAGGTCAGGACCTTCCCAGATACCATTGTTTTCCTGCTAGGAGTTGCATGGATGTAACTAAGCCATGTCACACAGCAAGCATGACCATTGGGGTTTTCTTGTTTTTGTTTTTTTTTGCAGTTTACCAGCACTAATCGGCACCAGTTCCTTAGGAACTATTATTCTTATCCCAGCATCTGCCACTCTTGCAGTGGACCTGTTGTAGTTATTCCAAGGGCCCCTTCCCTGACTACCTGTTCCACTTTAAATGCACAGGTGTTTCCAACAAGGTTTCCCCTGTCATTTTTGCCTCCCTCTTTTTGCCCTATTGGCTGTGGTGCTCTCCTCCCCATCAGTACTTGAGTGCACATCTCTGGTAATGTGGGAAAACCCTAGCGGGAAGCTTGACCCCCACACCCATCAGCAGAGGAGGTATTGTTTCGCGTAATTAATGCAAGCGCAGTACCAACAGATGAAGATGATAACCTCATGGAAAAGTAATTAGTGCAGGATTTGTACTTCTGACTGGGTTTTAGTGGGGCTGATGGTGCAGTTGCGTTTAAGTGGCTGCTCTGTCATGTTTGCCGTCTTGCAGCCTCTGTTTCCCATCAATAAAGTGGTGTCAGTTCTCTCCTCCCCAAGATGTGGTGGTGTTTTGGGTACTAATGATGGGGAAAATAAGGGCTATAGAAGTGGTTTTGTTGGTGTGTTTGAAGAAAGATTTCCTTTCACGTAAATGAAATCCATTTAGATGTAGATAATAGTTGTACTAGGTTGGTCTTATGGGGCAGGCACAGTTCCTTACAATTAAGACCCTGCCCAAATCTGGTACATCACACTTTATGAGTTAAAGGAATAAACTTTCCCTTCAGCAGGAACCAAGGGATCATATGCATCATTTTGCACTGAAACCCTACGAGATTTGATAAAGGAGGGGTATTGGTGTTAAGGCCAGTGGTTACTATAGCTTCTAAAAACGCCCTGGTTGTCATCTAACCCTAATGCATCTTTCATCTTGCCTGCCTTAATAAATTCACCAGCGCCAGTGCAGCCCCCAGTCACCCATCTCCCTTCTGCCAGGCTTAAGCACCAACTGCATAATTCAACTCCCCACCATCGAGTTCCCTCTCGTATGGGCTACTGCTTGACTTCCAAAGTCCGTCTTGTATGTTCTTCCTCCATCCCGCCAACCTAAACATCCCCCTTTGTTTGTTTCCATTGACCAGAAGGTCAACTCTTTTCAGTCGGTTACAAAATGTGGCAAACTGCAAAGTGTGCATTCTGTATGTTTCTTGAAACCTGTGTGGCTAATTTCACTTCTGGGGAAGAGGCTGATTATGTGGTAGCAGCCACTGGAGCCATTGTTTCTGAGTCATGCAAAGTCATTGTTTCTGAGTCATGAAGATGGTTCAGTAATGGTTGTAGAATATGAGAGGGGTGCTACACTGAATCCCCCAGAGGACCTGATAAAGCTACTTGGCCTTAAATTTTACAAGTGGGAACCTCCAAGGATTTGTGGGAAGCATCTCACTTCCCCCTCTCCCACCATGTCTTCTTTCCCTTTCCTGAAAGCCGCCATAGTCTCTCCCCTTTTACTGCTTCCTTCTTGCCTTTTAGGGTTGCCAACATCTGGGTAAAAGCTGGAGATCTCCTGGAATCACAGAGGATCTCCCACCTACAGAGATCAGTTCCCCTTAGGATTGCCAGTTTGAGGTTGGGAAATCCCTGGAAATTTTGAAGTGGAGCCTTGGGAGGGTGAGGTTTGGGAAAGGGTTCAACCTCAGCAGGATATAGAAGAAGAAGAGATTGGATTTATATCCCGCCCTTCACTCACTTGAAGTCTCAGAGCGGCTTACAAACTCCTTTCCCTTCCCCTCCCCACAACAGATGCCCTGTGAGGTCGGTGGGGCTGAGAGAGCTCTTTCCCAAGCTGTCCTTGAGAGAGAACAGCTGGTACAGAGCTATGGCTTGCCCAAGGTCATCCAGCCAGGTGCAAGGGGAGGAGTGGGGAATCAAACCCAGTTCTCCCAGATTAGAGTCCGCGCACTTAACCACTACACCAAACTGGCTCTGCCGTAAGGTCCACGCTTAGGGCTGTCAAGTCCCCCTGGGGGGCGGGGATTCCCCTGCTAAAGAGGTACCCAATCCGCCGGTCCAGATTCGGCCAGCGGGGGAACCCTACCCCTGAAATGACCACTTCTGGCCAACGTGCCTTGCGCAGTGATGTTGCCCAGAAGTGACATCATCACACTGGGCACGTTGCAGGGCGACGCTGTAGTAATCGCTCTGAAAACTCTATGGTACCGTAGAGTTTTTAGGGCGATTACCAGAGCGTCACCCTGCAACATGCCCGGCATGATGATGTCACTTCGGGGTGATGTCATCGCGGCACACGCAGGCCCCAGAACAGGACCGGGACTCCCCCGCCGGGAAGGGTAAGTGACTTGGCAACCCTATCCACGCTCCGAAGCAGCCATTTCCAGATCTCTGTTATCTGGCGAGCAGTTGTAATTCAGGGTGATCTCCAGCCCCCACCTAGAGGTTGGCAGCTCTAGTTCCCCTGAAGGAAATGGCTAAGGTAGTGTATGGCATTATACCCCTCTGAGGTCCCCCCCCCTCCTGAACCCCCCGGCTCCCCCCCCCCATTTCTAGGAATTTCCTAACCCCTTTCCCTCCTCTTGGCAGTCCCCATATCCTCTCCTCGCCTTGTTCTCGCCTTCTCTCAGTCATTCACCAACCTACCTTTTATCTGCTTCCCATCTTCAGCTATATTTATTCTTTATTTATTTCATTTATGCCGCTTTCTCCATAGTAGGGACCAAAGCAGCTTACATTATTCTCTTTTCTACCTTTTTATCCATATAACAACCCAGTGGGGTAGGTTAGGCTGTTGAAATGTGTGACCGGTCCAAAATCACCCAGTGAACTTCCACGGCTAAACGGGGATTCAAACCTGGGTCTCTGAAGCTCTAGCCACTACATCACACTGGATTTCATAGGGTGGCTGCTGTTGAACAGTAACAAGCAGCTAGGCCTAGTTCAGTTATGCACGTCAGGTGATATCAAGTTACTCAGAGGCTGCCGTAAGGCCTAGAATTGCCAGCCTCCAGGTAGGACCTGGAGATCTCCCAGAATTACAGCTGAACTCCAGATTTCAGTTCCCCTAGAGAAAATGGCTCTTTGGAGGGTGTACTCTGTGGCACTGTATCCAGCTGAGACCTCTCTCCTTCCCAAACCCTGCACTCCTCAGACTTCGCCACAAAATCTCCAGGAATTTCCCAACCTGGAGCTGGCCACCCAAGTCTGAACTCCCTCAAAGGCCAAAATAGGCCTGGAAAGGGCCTTGCCCTCTCCCCCTGCCTTTTTAATCACAAAAACTGAGCTTGGAATACTGTGGTTGCCGGTCAACAGCCACTGAGGGAATCTCTTGCTTGGAGCTACAGGTGCTGCTTTTATCATTTTTAGATTCTTTAAAGCTACCCAGTGTATTTTTTTTTTAGATTTCACATTTTTCTGCAAACCTAGGGCCCTTTTAAGGTTGTAGATAGATTTGTCTCGCCTATTCACAGCTCCAGTCACCAGATTTAAGTATCCAAAGATATCCTTACTTCGCAATTAGAATATAAGACAAGTGTGGACCCACAAGAAACATCTCTCCCCCTTCTGCTTTCCTCCATCTTCCTCCTTTTCTAACAATCTTCTCCCTCTTTCTCCCCCTCCCCTTATCTGTCAAGCTACCCCCTTATTTTCCGCCTTTCTCCCAATCCCTTTATCTGTCTACCTACCCTCTATTTCACTCCTTTCTCCCATGCCCCTTGTATGTCAATCTACTCACATCTCTTTTCCCCACCTTTTCTCCATCAGTCTACCCAATCCTTTCTACCACCAACCCCAGGTACTTCACTCACACCAGCTTTCCAGCTCCCCCCCCCCCCGCACTCTACTCACGCACAACTCTTGCTGATCTCTCTACCTACCTGTTGTGTATTACTATAGCGGTCACCATGCGGTCAGTCAGTGGCTAAACACACATGGGCAGGAACTACCTGAGCTTTGGCCAGGTAGAACAATAGCAGGTCGGATCCTAACTGACCTCCAGTCAGGTACCTAGGTTCCTCTAAGGGACCTATGATATGTAACCATGTTCGTAAGGTCCTATCAGGACATTCGGGCGAGGTCAGAGGTGCGCCTCTGACTAGCATAAAAGAGGGCTGTGAGCCTGGGGTTTCCATGTTCCATCTTGACCTGCAATAAACCACCATGCTGATTTCACTGTTACCGGCCTCCCAACTCCAGTACTTTTCACTACCCCGACCCTTGACATTCATTTACCCGCACCCTTGCTGCTCTTCCCACCGATCCCCCCAACCTTGGCACTGCACTGACCCCCAACTTTGCAGTTGTCCCTATCTACCTCCTGCCCTTAGCATTCAATTACCCCCACCCTTGCTCTCTTCCCATCTAGCTCCCACCTTTGGCATTCCACTATCCCCCATCCTTGCTCTCTTACCACCAACCCCCACCCTTGGCATTCATTCATTCATTCTCTGTGTCCCCTCCCTCTCCCCCTCCCCGTTTCTCAGCTCTTTCTTTTGGTGTCCCTCTGTGCTCAAGCCGCCCGTGTCTGTGCCAACCCATTCCCCTCACCTCTGCTTCTTCCCCTCTCCCCCTACTTCTCTCACAGTCTTTCTCCCCCTGCCACCCTTTTTCTTACACTCTCTCTCCCCTTCATGCCTGTCACTTCCTTCCTGCCCCCACCCCATCACTCTTTCTGCCCCTGTCACTCTCTCGGCCTCCCACCTACTTCCAACCCCCCCCCCCCCAAAAAAAAACCCAGCAGGAGCAGCAGCCACTCTCCAGGAATCACAATGGATTGCCCTAATGCAGAGATCAGTTCCTCTTAGGGTTGCTAGTTCCATGTTGGGAAATCCCTGGGGATTCGGGGGTGGAGCCTTGGGAGGATGAGGTTTGAGCTTGGAAGTGACCTGAGCTGAGTATGATACCATAAACTCTACCCTTCAAAGCAGCCATTTTTTTCTGGAGGATCTGATCTGTCATCTGGCGATCAGTTGTAATTCCAGATCTCCAGCCCTCATCTGGAGGTTGGCAACATTAGTTCTGGAGGGATTGACTGTAGGGTGGAGTCTATGGCATTATATCTTTCTGAAGTCTCTCCCCTCCTCAATCCCCACCCTCCCCAGGCTCCACCCCTCAAATATCCAGGAATTTCCCAGTCTGGAGTTGGCATCCCTATCTCCTTCCCACCCAACAGCCAACCTACCTTTATCCCCACCCGCCCGTCTTCAGCTTTCTGTCTCATTTCCCCCTGCAGCTTTTACTGAGGAAAACTGGTCTTTCTCCACAGTGGGGACTAAAGCAGTTTACATAATTCTTTCTTTTTTAAAAAAATGCAAAAAGCCTTTATTGACATATAGCAAGGTATCCATACAGACAGTAAGCAAATATAGAGGTACCAAGGATACTTTAAATATAAGCAGGTAAACAATTTTCCATCGGTCCTTGATTACCAAACTTAAAAATGGGGCTACTTCTTCAGTTATTTCAGGTAACGAGTCATTAAGAAGACGGTACACCATCAGGGCATCCAAATGGGCTGACAAACTGAATAAACTTGAGTCTAAAAGATTAGAACGTATATCAGCATACTGAGCACAATAAAGAAGAATGTGGGAAACGGAGTCAACTGATTCTAAATCAGAAGCGCAGTCTTGCAGAGCAGGGGACCTTGTTATATCTGCCATAAGTGATTGCAGGTGGAATAGCATTGGGCCTAGCAAGCGCAAGCGCAAGTGCTCTGCACATTTGTGGAGCATAGGGGACAGATACGTAGGGTGCCAGCTGGCCGGTAATTAAGGGAATTTCAGAATTCAGAGGGGAACAGAATTTTTTTTTTTTTTTTGCAGAGCTAGCTAGCTAACTTTTGCAGTTTGATATCTAGGATTCTGCGTTTGACTGACTGGTATGCTTTTGGAAATGGAAACATAAAAAATGTGGTATTTTTCCCCCCATCCGGGCAGTCCAACTGGAGATGTTCGATTCTGACAGCATTTGATGCAAAAAGCTCCCGGGGGGGACCAGCACTTCTGGGTGCTCGTAGCCAATACTTAATTGACATGAACCATGCTCCTGTTTCTATCAAGTTTAGGCCTGTTTCTAAACAAAGAACAGCATTTGAAACACAACGTGGCAGACCCACGATGTTCTGCACAAACTTGGATTGAACTCTTTCAGTACCAGCCTCAAAGGTGCTGATTAGGGTTGCCAAGTGACTTACAGTTGCCGGTGGGGGAGTCCCGCTCCTGGTCTGGGGTCTTCACATGCACACAGCACGATGACATCACCCGGAAGTGACGTCATCACGCTGGGCACGTTGCAGGGCGATGCTCTAGTAATGGCCCTAAAAACTCTATAGTACCATAGAAGTGATGTCATCGCGCCGGGCACTTCTGGGTGATGTCATCGTGCCGGGCACGTTCGCCTGATGTGGTCATTTCAGGGGTGGGGTTCCCCCCGCCGGCCGAATCGTGGCCTGCAGTTTGGGGACCTAATTAGCGGAGGAATTTTATTTAGAAGAGAAGAAGAGATTGGATTTATATCCTGCCCTTCACTCACTTAAGAGTCTCAGAGCGGCTTACAAACTCCTTTCCCCTCCCTTCCCCTCCCCACAACAGACACCCTGTGAGGTAGGTGGGGCTGAGAGAACTCTTTCCCAAGCTGTCCTTGAGGGAACAACTGGTACAGAGCTATGGCTTGCCCAAGGTCATCCAGCCAGGTGCAAGTGGAGGAGTGGGGAATCAAACCCGGTTCTCCCAGATTAGAGTCCGCGCACTTAACCACTACACCAGACTGGCTCTCTAAATTTATTTATTTATTTAATTTCTAAGCCGCTCTCCCCGTGTTCGCAGGCCCGGGGGGACATGGCAGCCCTAGTGCTGATCCATACTGGAACGCCATACAGTAATTCAGCAATAACTTTAGCCTTAAAAACTTAGCGCAGCTGGAACAAACTGCCTCTGTTAAAAAAGAAACGTAAAATGGCTGATGCATTAATAGTAGCTATATTAATTGCTGATTTGTGCTGGGTTGACCAAGATATATTATAACTAAAATGAAGACCCAAATATTTGAAGTGTTTGACCTGCTCTATTTCTTTTCCATCAAATATCCATTTTGGGACTCTACAAGACTTAGCAAATACTAGTATTCTAGATTTCTCATAATTCAGATGTAATTTATTTATACAGGGCTGCAGTGGCTCAAGTGGTTAAGATGCTGAACTGCAGACCGGAAGGTCGGTAGTTCAGCAGTTCGAGACCCGAGTGCTGCATGACGGAGTAAGCTCCCGTCTCTGGTCCCAGCTCCTGCCAACCTAGCAGTTCAAAAGCAAGAAATTGCAAGTCGTTAAATGGGTACTGCTTTGGTGGGAAGGTAATAGTGTTCCATGCGCCTTGGTGTCTAGTCATGCCGGCCACATGATTACGGAAACGTCTTCAGACAGCGCTGGCTCTTCGGCTTGGAAACGGAGATGAGCACCGCATCCCTAGAGTCGTATTCTACTGGCTTTCGAGCAAGGAAACCTAATTTATTTATAGGGAAGAAACTAAAACATCTATTTAGGACTAAAGCAGTTTACCTTATTCTCTCAACCCTATGAAGTAGGATAGGCTGAAAGTATGTGACTGGTCCAAAATCACCCAGTGAACTTCCACAGCAAGATAGGGATCTAAACCTGGGTCTCGCAAACCCTACTCTGAAGCTCTGACCCTTATACTACACTGACTTTCATGGGGTGGCTGCTATTGAACAGTAACAAGCAGCCAGGCCTAGTTGAATCATGCAAGTCCTGTGGTCTCAAGTCACCCTGAGAGTGCTGCTAGGCCTAGTAGGGGCTGGAGATCCTCCCGAATTACAACTGAACTCCAGACAACAGAGATCTGTCCCCCTGGAGAAAATGGGTGTACTCTGTGGCACTGTATCCAGCTGAGGTCTCCCCCCCCCCCCCCAACTCTCCACTCCTCAGACTTCACCACAGAATCTCCAGGAATTTCCCAACCTGGAGCGGCCAATCTTAGTCCCAAGCCCGGTTCCAAATCCCCTTCTGTTTAAGCATTCATACTGCAGGAGGAATCCTTCCCAATCCCAGATCCAGTCCTACTTTTTGCTCCTCTCTGTGTGTCTGTCTGTATCTCTTCATCTTTATCTCTTGCTGTTGATGTGGTGGGGCCTGGAGTAGATCCCTGCAGTGGCCATTTCAAAAGGTATTGGGGGGATTCAACCCTTCCCGAGGGGTTGTTTTTTAAAAAAACTTTTTGGATTTTTCTGCAGACCCACAGAGTCCCCTGAGTCTGTAGAAAAAACCTGTTGGGGGAGAGTGTGCCCCCATCTGCCAAAATAAGTATCCGCATGCAAAGGGCACTGTTGAGAATTAGGTATATAGATAGCGGTGGTGAAAAGTGCTGTCAGGTCACAGCTGACTTATGGCAACCGAGTAGGATTTTCAAGGCAGGCAGTGTTCAAAGGTGGTTCGCCATTGCCTGCTTGTTCATAGCAATCTAGACATCCTTGGTGGTCTCCCATCCAAATACTAACTGGGGCCAACCCTGCTTAGCTTCAGAGACCTAACAAGATTGGGCTAGCCTGAGCCATCCAGGTTTTTATAGCCTGCTGTTAAATAAGCAGAGTCTTCTCCATTCTCTTCAGAGTAGCAGATGCTAAACATTAATAGAAGGATGCCAAAATATCTTCCAGCACAAAGCAGATTTTTTTTTCCAGAATAATGCTTAGTTGAATGGGCTAACTCTCTATTCGTTCTGTCTCACATCTGACACATTGATGAGCCAGAGCTCATTGTAGAGAGGCAAAATGTGTTGTGTCAGTCTGTTGTTTAGTTTTATTGTCTTGAGCAAGAGTCATCACAACGTGCAAATAGAAAATATCAAGAGTGGCTTCAGGCTTTGACATGGACAGGAATTGGGCTATTCATAGCAGCTTCACTACTTAATCCTAGAAAGACCGTGAACTAGTAAGTAAACTTGGAGTCATTTGTCCTCCGGTAGTGTTAGGTTAAAAAGCACTGTGGGGTTTCTGGAATTACTAGTAAGGTTTGGCTGGAGATTATACAACTACAAGGGGGGGCCCCGCGATATTCACCAGGGGGTGGGGAGAAGCTGACAGCTGCTCCTCCCTCCGCCCCCTTCCCCCTTCCTCTGCTCCCTCCCCGCCAGAGACTCCCGGCGGGCCTCGACGCCTCTCGCCGGGCCCGCCGCTTGCCCCCCCCAGAGACTCCCGGTGGGACTCGGCGCCTCTCGCCGGGCCCGTCGCTCGCCCCCTTCCCCCTCCTCCGCGGGCTGTCGGCTGGCCTCGGCGACTCTCGCCGGGCCACTGCCGTTCCCAGAGCATTCCCCGCGCATGCGCAGGGGACGCTCTTTTACTTTTTGAGAGATTTAAAGATCCCCCGAAAAGTTTTTGATAGATTTCGGATTTTTCTGCAAGCGGGGGGGTTACCCCCCACCTGCAGGACCCCCCCTCTGCCCTCCAAGTGCCCCCCTGCACGGATTTAAATATCCACACGCAGGGGGGGCACTTGGGAATTAGATATATAGATTACAAAGCCTGATCTGCTGTTTCACTAGTAAGTCTTAAGAAGAAACTGTGAAGAACTTAGTTGTACTTTAAAAAAATTCCATACTCCACCCTTCCATTTGGCCCAAGAGCCGCTTTGAATCACATCGGAATTACAGGAATGAGCCATAAAATGAAAAATGCATTAAGAAACTGAATATCATGGAACAAAAGCCTGAAAAAAAGCAGCAGTAGAATGTTTTACCATCGTTAATAAAAGGCCTGCTGAAGTAGAGCTGCCTTATAGGCCTTAGTAAAAGCTGACCGAGATGTTCCATAAAGTAACTCAGCGGGTAGTGGCAGTGCAAGCAGCTTGGCAGTGAGGGTGCTATGTGAAGGTACAGTGGCTGACCTCCTTTCTTCAAGGTCGGGGACAGAGAGGTGGCGCTGGGGGGGGGGGGTTATCTCAGCGGCACCTACTGTATATCTACATGCACCCCCTGGACCAGATTATCTGGAGGTATGGGCTGGGTTGTCACCAATATGCTGGTGACATCCTGCTTTATCTACTGATGGATGGCCACCCGGACTCTGCCCCAGAAAATCTGGACAGGGCATTATGAGCCGTGGCTGGATGGTCACAACAGAGTAGACTGAAATCGAATCCATCTAAGATGGAGGTCCTGTACCTGGATCGTGGGGAAATTGGGATTGAGCATCAGGCTCCCAACCTTTGACGGGGCCTTACCGTTGCTGGCATCGGAGGTGAAGAGCCTGGGGTTGTTCCTGGATGTCTCACTAATTATGGGGGCCCAGGTCGTCGCCACTGCCAGGTCTGCCTTTTTCCGTCGGAGACAGATCAGGCAGTTAGCCCCATGTCTCAAGCCCTGGGACCTGGGTAAAGTGATCCATGCAATGGTCACCTCCAGATTAGACTACTGTAATTTTCTCAGCGTGGGGCTGCCCTTGATTCTGCTCTGGAAGCTGCAGCTGGTACAGAACGCAGCAGCACGGATGTTGACCGTCATCTGGGTGGACATGGATCCACTCGGTGCTGCGCAAACTGCTCTGACTGCCTGTTGAGTACTGGATCCATTTCAAGGTGTTGGTGCTTACCTTTAAAGCCCTATATGGCCAGTGGGCTGCATATCTGCGAGACTGCCTCTCCCTCTATGAGCCCCAGAGGGCTTTACGATTTGCCAACCAACATCTTCTGGTTGTCCCCGGCCCCAGGGACATTTGTCTTACCTCAGCCAGGGCCAGGGCCTTTTCAGCCCCAGCCCTCACCTGATGGAATGAACTCCCATATGAGAACAGGACCTTGCAGGACCTTTTACAGTTCCGCAGGGCCTGCGAGATGGAGCTCTTCTGTCTGTCAGGCTTTTAGCTGAGGCAGCAGGTGTTCCCACTTCTCTGTTGGGCCTCCCCTCCCCTCAGTGGGTCAGTCCTCTATTATCATCTAAGGCAGGGGTGGGCAAATGGCGGCCCGCGGGCCACATGCGGCCCGCCGTAGAGTTTTTTTGCGGCCCGCCAAGACATGAAGATTAACAAGAGTAAATATAGATGCTCTTTGACAGAGATTAACTTGCAGGCTGTGATGAGAATCTCAACAAGCAATCTCACTCCTGATTTCAAAAAAATTGTAGAAAAGTGTGATAGGGTACATTTGTCTCATTAAACTGATTCTAAAATTAAACGTGCTTGCAGCTATAGATGATATGAAATTAGCACAATAAATAAATTGAATAAAGCTACCACTATTTTATTTAATTTATATTTGTTGATTTTTATGATACAATTTATACCTTTTCTGAAATGCAAACTTAACTAATGAATGCAATCATTTTAAAAGGTGCGGCCCTCCGCTAACCTCCGCTCCCACAAAGTGGCCCCTGAGCCAAAACAATTGCCCACCCCTGATCTAAGGACCCAAACTTGAAACAGAATGCATCTGTGAGGCTTTGACCATGATTTGTACCATAGGAATGTTGTTGTATTTTATTGGGGTTTTAAAATTGTTTTTAATTCTTTGTATATTGCATATTGGTTACCGTGTCTGATGGAACCTGCCCTAAGGCTGCCGTGTGGGAGGGCAGGATACAAATCCAGTAGAATCAAAATAAGTAAAATATATGGAACCATCGAAAGGAGCACAGCTGTTGTGTGGATTCATATACGAGTTCATCCTTGTATGGCTTGGGCTGAATTTGCAACAAAACCTTTTGGTAGTTACACCTCCATTACCTTAGAGGAGAGAGACACATGTCACGATGTCTGAAAGCTCCTCCAGCTCATTTTCTTTATCCTTGTATGACATTTCTGAGTACAGATATCTGCAATAAGTTTAAAGCATACTAGCTGGGGAAGATTTATTGTTTTGACTGAGGAAAGCTTTGCTCAGGTTCAACAGCAGGTTGAACAGGAAATAACTGTTATAGCCACCACACAGAGACACTTATTGCTATGCTGTCTGTAGTCAAGATGGGCATGAACTGAATTACAAACTGAAATTTGTCACGAACTGGGCCCAGTTCATGGTTTCCGAACCTCGGTTCGTGCCATCCCGCCCCCCACAAACCTCCCACGAACCTCCCAGCTGGTTTTGGGAGGTTCGTGTGGTTCATGTCAGCAGGGCTTGGAGAAGACATTTAAAGAGACCATGATTTAAATGCTTTCCGAGTTCATTTGCTGAGTCATGTCTCCATGGCGGCACAGCTTGCAAAAGCCATTAAATGGCTTTTGCAAGGCGTGCCACATCATGATCCTTGAACCAGTTTGTTAAATGGAAAGGTTTGTGGTTTGTGAGTCCCCACGAAACTTCACAAACCTCCATTTCCCCAGTTCATGCCCATCCCTAGTCTCTAGCCATTATTGCCCTAATGTCTTTTTCCCTTTTTTCCAGAATGGCTGCAGTCTGTCCAAGCTTTGATGATCCTGTCCACCATCTTCAGTGTCCTGTCTTTGTTCCTGTTCTTCTGCCAGCTCTTCACTCTCACTAAGGGCGGGCGGTTCTTCCTTACTGGCATTTTCCAGATTCTTGCTGGTAAGTAATAGAAGGGCGTGGTTTGCAGTACTGCGAAGGGAGCCTCGGAGATGAAATATCGATGAATGAAGGAAAACAGGACAAGTCTGAAATAGCACAGTCAGCGACTTAGATGGGAATATGTTTGAAACAGAATCCCTACTCTTAAAATAACAGGAACACTAACTGGGCATGCTCAGTGTGTTTCTGAATCCAGGACTGTTGAATACTATAATTATTTAAGTTACTTCCTCTTTTGAAGGTTCCATTTGACAAACTTGATCCTAGGTGAGGAACTGCTGTTCTCATCTGATTGGCAACCCTTTTCATGTATTAGGGGATCAAATGCATTTTCCATCTCCTGCCCCCGCCCATTTCTTTTCCCTTGCCAAATACTACACTGGGAACGTGTGAGTGTGCGTCCAGTACCCCATCGCTGACCAAAAGTCCAGATGTGACGCACGCCTCAGTAGGGAATGCCTTGTATTTTCTCAAAATGAACCATGGTTAATTTTTAGATCATTTAAAGAGGTCCCCATGAACGGAGCTAACTAACTAACCATGTTTCATTGGTGGTGAAAATGCAGTCAAGTCACAGCTGACCTATGGCAACCCCACAGGGTTTTCAGCGCAAGAGATGGACAGAGATAATTTCTCATTGTCTGCCTCTGTGTAGCGGCCCTGGACTTCCTTGGGTTTTTTAGGGAAGGCCAGATTCTGGTCTGTGAGAGCTGTGTGGGAGATGAAACCTGGACTCTAGCTTGGAAGGACAGGAGGCCTTATGGCTCATACTGTGCTGTGTCATGATGTCAAGTGTGTTCCTTATGAAAGCTTAGAACCTGTTCCCAGTTTACCTACCTTAAGTACAGTGGGGTATGCATAAAAATGGGGAAAGAGCATCTCAACAGTCATCAGTCTGCTGCCTTTTCTGAACTCATTCCCGCACAGCATAAAGCCTGTTGATGACCTTTGTAGCCAAAGGGAATCCTGTCCTGGATTTAGCTTGTTCTGCAAGCCACCCTCTTAAGAGAAGTGGGGAGGACATGTGTCACCGGAGGATGTAGCCTATAAAAAACCATTTACATCTTTATGGAGATTTATTTCACAGTGTTGACACCAAACATTAAATACTAAGTGAGAAATCAGTTAGAGATCACAAAGTATCGGTTCAAATGAATATATAATAAATTGTTAATTTAAAAATCCAACTTGGGAGTAATTCACTGAGAAATGTTGTAAATCTTCATAGTAATACGCCAAGGGATGTCGATGGGATGGGGAGCCAGTTCCGCTCCTGTTTCAAAGTTTTCTTCTTCAAGGCCAACCTCGTTAACACTTCAGTTGCAGCACGATCAATGGCTTAACAAACTTAAAACAAAGTTTACTGCCAAATAATTGTAACTAGCCAAATGCATATCATTCATCCCATGTAATAACAATAATAAAATGATGCCAAACTTTCGCACTTCAATTGCAGCACATCAGTAGCTTAACAATGTTCTAAACAGATTCCCTGGGAATTCAATGTAAGGTGCTCTGAGGGAACAGGATAAAAATATGTATACATATTTCACATTTGCACCTCTAGCATTTACTCCTTTTACACGGTTATAATGCAAAAGTAAGTGGCATTCAAACAAAGCAAATAATTCTTGAATGGCTGGCTGATACCAGCTCTTTGAGAGATCAGCATATTGGGAGTCAATATCATTTTTTTTTTAAAAAAGGGAGGGGATTAGTTCAGCATCTATTGCTTTGCATGCTTGTCTGCATGACACAAATATGGCTGAAGATGTTGTTTACACAGCAAACTGTTAAAATCTGGAATTCACTGCCAGAGGATGTAGCGATGGCTCAGGTATTGACTGCTTTTAATGGGTTATATAGGCCTATCAGTGGCTACTAGCCATGGTAACTGAAGTGAACTTTCGTGTTCAGAGGCAGTAAACTGCTGAATACTAGTGCCAGGAGGCAACATCAGTGGAAGGTCTCAGCCTCTACACCCTGTTATTGGACCTCCAGAGGAACTGGTTAGCCACTGTATGCATCAGGATGCTGGGACCAGATGGACCGCTGGTCTGATCTAGCAGGGCTGTTCTTATGTCATTGGCACTTAGTTAAATGGAAGCTTGAGACATGCAAACCGTATTGAAACCACCTTGAATATTGTCCGATATCTGCCTCATATTCATGTCTCCCCATTCACATCTGAATGAAAGATTTGCAATTCTGAGGCCTTTTTCTGTTTGCTTCCAGATACGTATACTCAGATATGTATACTCAGAATGGAAGTTGATAAAGAGAACAGTAGTTAAGACAGAGAATTCAAAGCTAGTCTATTTCCTTTAGGTTGGAATGGAACAGGGACTGTCTCTTGTAGGATGGCAGTCTTAGTTTCGCACTGTGCTCCTTCTAGACCTGGACTCTAGAGCTCTTATTCTGCAGTCAGAGTTGAACTCTGGCCTTTGCTTCTGCAGTGGGTGTACTGTCATGGGAATAACTACAGATACCATCTTTGGAAACTGGCTTTTAAGCTTGCTTTGCAGGATAAGGAACACAAGCCGTGTATGTTAAAGTCCTTCACAAGGTGGGGATTTCATCTCATCTCACACCTATGTTGAGGCCTCGTGAAGCTTTCTGGTTTCTCCTAGCAGGGATAGATCCAGAACCTTCTCTTCTGCCCATCTTTGCAAATACACAATCCATGCTCCCTCATCTTAGTGACTGTAGAGGAGTTGTGGTATGACCAACAGCACTCTTTGCCATCCCACTCAGATTGGAAGACAATCATTTTTTGCTCCCAGCATGTGGGCTTCTGCCGTTACTGTGGGTGTCCTCTCCATGGCCTGGAGAGAATGGGAGCTGCATCAGCAGCTTGTGAATTCAACACATTCCCACTCCTGCACTTTTCTGTGAACAAAGAGGGCAGTGTAGAAGGAAAGAACAGCTCAAATATCACTGTGGTTAGGTGTAGGTGGTCCTGAGACACATTGCAGGGCTTTGGAACAGAGTAGACTCTGGTGCCCCATTGAGCAGCGTGGTGGAATTGCTGGGATCAACGAAAAGGCCTTGTTCTGGGCAGTGAATAGAAGAGTCATTGTGTAATCCTTGGCAGTCCCTGATGCTAGGCTTTTAGAAAAACACACCCATCGTTCTAGTGCTGGTATTGCTGACCTGACAATACAAAGAAGCTGAGCTTAGTGGCATTACTGCACAGGGGGCTGGCTCAACCTGCTCGTGCTTTGATCACTGGGGCTTAGGGCAGTGGAGCCAGCAGGACAGAATAATGAGACAGCAGTCTGGTTTAGTGCCTAGCAGCAAGGCAGGCTTGATCGTTATGCTAAATAAGTTAAGGAGGTAGGGACCCAGCCAAATTGCGATCCCTGCTGAAATGTTATTGTCAATATGGAAAGAGTGCCTGTCCAAGATTCTTCTACTGGGCATCTTTAACCTCTTTGCAATTCAAACAAGAGGACTGTAGGCCATTTTTATTACAACTGCATCCTTTAGAAATTGTCATAACAGTCCAGTGCGTGTTGTAGGAGGCCCATGTTTTCTATACCATAGGAGGAGAAGGAGGAGGGGGAGATTGGATTTATACCCCGCCCTCCACTCCCCAAGGGAGTCTCAGAGCGGCTTACAAACTCCTTTTCCCTTCCCCTCCCCACAACAGACACCCTGTGAGGTAGGTGGGGCTGAGAGAGCTTTTTCCCAAGCTGTCCTTGAGGGAACAGCTGGTACAGAGCTATGGCTTGCCCAAGGTCATCCAGCCAAGTGCAAGTGGAGGAGTGGGGAATCAAACCCGGTTCTCCCAGATTAGAGTCTGTGCACTGAATCTGAATGATTCTAGGACGGATAGGTAGGTAGATCCTGAAGGAAACTTAGTCATCTTTTCGCAGCTGATGTTTCCACTGAACTCCTGATGTTGCAAAAATGCAAGATACGTTGATCTGGTCTCTTGAGTATAGCTGCTGAGCTAGATTTTCCTGATATGAGTATTTGCACTGAGACTGGGGTGGCGAAGAGGAAGTGGTTGTAAATTTGGTCCTATGGATAGGTCTTCAATTTCACTCATGGCATTTCTTGCTTACGTTCTGTCTCCTCTCCTTCCCAGGCCTGTGTGTGATGAGCGGTGCTGCCATCTTTACAGTGAGACACACAGATTGGCATCACCCTTCAGAGAACCTCTCCTTCGGCTTTACATACATCCTAGCCTGGGTGGCCTTTCCACTGGCCCTGATCAGTGGGGTGATTTACGTCATCTTGAGGAAGCGTGAATGAAAGGTCAAGTGAAGGTGCCGAGAACGGAGCACTTGGGACAAGGTGGTGTCCAAGAATTAGAAAATTAAAAAATGGAATTTAACCAAAAAAGCATATCCAACAAGGGAAAAACGAAACCAAACTGAAAGAAGGGTTACTGTGTTAATTGAAGATGTATATAGTATCTATGGTTTTAAGAAAAACCTATTTATAACACTTTTTACATATATGTACATAGTATTGTTTGCTTTTGTTTGTGTGACCTGCCGCCATGTTTAAGCCTAAAGAAAGTGCCTAAGAACTCTTACTCCTAACAGTGTGTTTAGAGTGTCATTTTTTTGCCCCTTCTGCTGTGGAAGCAAATGGATCCCTCCTCCAAAGTTTCCACTCCCAACCCCAAGCCAAGGACAAATCAAGAACCAGGCTGGTCCTTCAGATGGGCAGGAGAAGCTGTTACTGCACTGATGGTGGGCTGATGCCTTCATTAGCCCATATTAATCAACTGATAGAGGCAAATTTTAAGTGGAAGGAGGAAGGATATTTCCCAGAATGTAGATGATGCTTTTTAGTCAAGGGTGAGCGAGCCAAGCTTCATGATAGCCAATATGTAGTGTAATATGTGGACCATAGTCTCATTGTGGCATCCTGCAAGTAACACTGTCACTTCCTCCCATGTTATACCCTCCATGTTTGACACCCTGAACTCTTCAGAGGAAGGGCAGGATGTAAAGGTCATCATCGATAAATATTCCAAGCGAGGATGCCCTGTTGCTCATTGTATGCCTTAAGTCCGACTGAATTCAGCATGTTCCAGAATACCCAAGACTATTACTGAGGCTGAGGTACAATTAAAGTGAGTGGGATGAGAAGAAGAAGAAAAAAAGATCTAGTCAGTTTATAATAACAATCCCAAATGGCTGTCTTCAGCCGTGCCTGTTGGGATTGGTAGACAATGACCTGTTTAAAAAAAAAAGCAGCATTTTCCTTCCCTATACTTCAGAATAAGCTAAAGCAGAGAGAAAAAATAAATCGTGGTAAGCTCTGAACCCTTCCCCTGCACCTCTCTATGAAATTGAATACCAAATCTGTGAAATGGTGCTATCTATTTACCATTCCTTATATTGCGAAGCCATTTAACCTTTACTCACTGGAAAGTCAGATAACAATTTTATAAATAAACCAAGGAATAGGAATGATAAATAATTCTGTGTAATATATATAGCCTATAACTGCTTTTGTATTTAGGAAGGTTGCTATTATTATTACTATTATTTTTTTAATAAAGCATTTGTAACCAAAATGTTCCCCCCCCCCCCTCCTTGACAGTCAGGAGGGAAGAAAGCGAATCTTATAGACCCTGCAGGATCCCCCCCCCCCCCCCAGCTCCTCTATAATCCTTTTCTGTGCTTCCAAAAGCGTGTCTGGCAATGAACTCTGTTGGCAGCCACATGTAGGATGTGTAAGCGGTGCCTTTTGATGCTAAGACTCCAGACATTATGATATGATTATTTTGCTTTGCCTTTCTGATTTTATACCAACTGCGTGGACTAAGAAGCAACAAAATAAAAATCAGAATAACTCAAACATCTCTGCCCGCTCTTGGATATTTTCTTTTTCATTCTCTGTTTGCAGTCTTTTTGGATCAGTTTCCCATCACGTTTATTTATTTGAATACTTGCGTCTTGCCCTTTCTCCATCAAGGAGACTTTGCAAAGCTCCCAGAACCTAGCCGTTCAGCATATGGTCACATAAATGTACATTTTCCACAACACCCAGGATAAAAGTCCAGTGAAATCACTACTTATTCTCATTGAAACCCATAGGGGAAAAAAGCTCCATCTTGCATGTTCTCTTAAAAACAAAAGAGTAGAGCCCAGCGTAGAGGCTGTTGCAAAGGTAGCTTGTTGGGCAGGATGTAGTTTTTGCATGGCTTGATAAAGAGAGAGTACAATTATCAAATCTGAGGGTTTAATAGGATTTGTACTATCGGTTGTGGGAGGTACTGGCAGGGGTCATTTCGTAGAGAAAAAGGTGGAGCTCATTTGCATAACTCATTTGCATATGCCACACCCCCTAACATACCGGAAGTGTGTCAGAAGGCAACACGCACCCCTCAGGCTCCATTCCACAGGTGAGTGAAACTGACCTGCTCTTCCCCCATTCCCTTCCCCATCCAATACTTTGTGCAATAAAAATAAGCGTAAAGAACACACCCTCATTCTCTTCCTGCTCCCTTGAAACCACCAATTTCAAGTAGACTTGAGACCGAGGACATGTGCACCACCCATCCCTTCCCCTCCCCACAACAAGACACCCTGTGAGGTAGGTGGGGCTGAGAGAGGTCTTTTGAGAACTGCTCATGAGAGAACAGCTCTGAGAGAACTTGTTACTGACCCAAGGTCACACCAGCAGCTGCATGTGGAGGAGTGCAGAATCAAACCTGGTTCTCCCAGATTAGAGTCCAACTCCTGACCACTACACCAAACTGATGGGGTGGAAGCTGCTGAAGGGTTGGTGAAATTTCTCCAGTACTTATGTGCCATGCGCCCAGATAAAAAATGGTATATTTAGAAAATTTATACGCCACCTTGAGCAAGTCTCTGGGAAAGCAGCACACAGTCACAAAAGGAACAATGATAAAATTATCAAAACAAAACATTAAAATCAATAAAGACCCTAGCAGGGCTTTCCCCGGGGCGCTGCGCCTCTGCACTGCTCGGGGAAGCCGAGGAGGGGGCGGGGCTTGGTCATGTGCCCGCCCCCTGGGCTCCTCACTCCCGGAGCTGCGCTCCTGTGCACTCCCGCTCCAACGGACCCCTGGGTACTGGTATAAGTCGTAGTGGAGTGTCAGGCATTTATTGTTAGATTAGGGTCAGGTTGTAAAGTACTGTATTTTAAACTGATTCTGTGTCGTGGGTTTTTCTGCTGTGGGATAGGGAAGGAGAGCCTTAAAATGGAGTTGATTAACATTTCTGGGAGCGTCAGCACTGGGCTGGGGATCTCAGTAATCAGGGCAGAGGGAGGTACGGCAGTGGGAGAAGGTGTGGGAATGGAAGGAAATGGAGATACGGTTACGCCCTGTCTCCTTCCAGCCTTCGTCCCATCCCGAGGCATGTTGGTATGAGGGCTAGGAACTTAACCCCCTCTTTGGCACTGATGTCGCTCAACACCTGGCCCATTAATAACAAGACCAAAATGCTGTATGATGATATTGCAGCGTAGGATGTGGACCTGGGCTTGTGTGACCGAGACCTGGGCTAGGGTGAGCGAAACAGTCACCTTGAAAGAACTGCCCCCCCCCCCCCCATTTCTTGGTCCTCCATCAGTCCCAAGCAAAGGTATGGGGGGGAGAGGTTGCAATACTTGCCCAGGATGATTACTCCTTCAGTTCACACCCCATCCCAAAGATTGCCAGAACTGATTCTGTTGGCCTAGTCTGGGACACTGAGGAGAGTTCGGCGACAGCCTGCTGGAGGCTGTAGCAGGCTGTGCCTTGGGAGTTCTCAAGGCTGATAGTTCTTGGGGACTTCAGCATCCGTGCTGATGAAGCTGCAGCGCCCATGCAGGCATCGGACCTAGTGTCGTCCATGGCAGCACTAGAACTTTCCCAGATTGTATCAGGTCCCCCACACTGAGTGGGCCACATGCTGGATTTAATTTTGGCGGTGGAGATGGATCTGATTACAAAGATGGAAGTGCCATGGTCAGATCTTTTGGTCCTGAAGGCCCAGCTAAGTGTTGTGGCTCCCCCCCATCTAGGTGACAAGCTGATTTATGCTCGCCCGCAGAGACTAATGAACCCAGTTGGGTTCCAAAATGCTCTGCGGGATCTGATACTCTCTGGCGACTCATTAGATGCGCTGGTAGAGGACTGGAACTCCCGTCTCTCTGAAGACATTGATAAAGCCGCCCCCCCCCCAATGTTGTTTCTGTTCCCAGCCGACGTCATCCCCCTGATACACTATAGACCTTAGGGGAATGAAATGGGAGCTCAGATGACTTGAGCAGATTTGGCGGCGTGCTCATGACGAAGCCACAAGAGCATCTTACCGGACGTTTATGAAGGCCTATGAGATGGAGATGAAGGCTGCAAAAAAGGCAGTTTTATTCAGCTTCCAGCACGTCTGCTAGCTCTCACCTGGAGCAATTGTTCAGGGTGATTAGGTCCTTAAAGTGTCTCACTGAGTGAACCAAAAAATATTATAATTCGACCATTAGCTGTGAGGCATTTGCGAGCTTCTTCACCGATAAAGTCTTGTAGCTCCGTTGCAACCTAAGCACCAGTGTTGATACAGTAAGAGAACTAGAGACCCCTTGGCCATCTCTAGATTCAGTAACTGACAACTTCAGCCAGCTCTCTTATGCTGATGTTAACAGGATCCTGTGTGCTGTTAGGCCAACCACATGCCTCTTGGATCCATGTCCCTCATGGATGGTAAAAGCCAGCAATGATAGAATATGGGACCCCTGATGGACATTATCAAGCTGTCCCTGGAGTCCAGTGGGGTTCAAAGAGGCTGTGGTGGTACTGCTCTTGAAAAAACCATCTCTGGATCCTACAGATCCTTCCAATTACCGCCCAGTTTCAAACTTCTTGTTTCTTGGAAAGGTAATTGAGAGAGTGGTAGCTAAGCAACTCCAGAGTTTTGTGGATGACACATTGGCACTGGGCCCATTCAAGTCCGGGTTTTGCCCTGGCTACATGATGGAGAAGGTGCCGGTTGACCTTACGGATGATCTCCGCAGAAAGCTGGAACGAGGTGGGTCAATGCTGCTATTGTTACTTGATCTCACTGCAGCGTTCGACACAGTTGACTATGACCGCCTCCTCCGGTATGTCCCCCAAAGAGCATTGCACTCTGCCGAGAACAATTTAGTGGTGATCCCTGGCCGAAAAGACATCCAGCTGTCCTCAACTGGGGCCAGGGCTTTTTCTGCCCTGACCCCAGCCTGTTGAAACTCTCTGCCAAATGACATCTGCACGCTGTGGGATCTTGTGCAGTTCCGCAGGGCTTGCCAGTTTGGTGTAGTGGTTAAGTGTGCGGACTCTAATCTGGGAGAACCGGGTTTGATTCCCCACTCCTCCACTTGCACCTTCTGAATGACCTTGGGCAAGCCATAGCTCTGGACCAGCTGTTCTCTCAAGGACAGCTTGGGAAAGAGCTCTCTCAGCCCCACCCACCTCACAGGGTGTCTGTTGTGGGGAGGGGAAGGGAAAAGGAGTTTGTAAGCCGCTCTGAGACTCCCTTGGGGAGTGGAGGGCGGGGTATAAATCCGATCTCCTCCTCTTCTCCTTCTTGCAAGGCAGAGATGTTCTGCCAGGCCTTTGGTTGAGGACAGCGATGGTCACCATCTTGCCCAGCACTCCCTAACTCCTACCCATCCCCCTATGAGATGGGGACACAGTTGTAATTGAAGGTACCAATGCCATCTGAATACTGTAAACCATGAGTTGTTTTAATCAGATTTTAAATTGTTTGTATTGTTTTGTTCTATGTTCTTATATGTTTTTATTGTATGTTTTTATTGTTCAGAGCCCTGACTACTTAGGGCCTGAGCAATTTACAAATCCAAATTATAAGTAAGCAAATAAATATATCGTATCTTCAAGCAAGTGGGCCTCAGCGCATGAAGGTAAGCAGCAACAATCTTGAACTAGAAACATTGAAAACCAAAGATGTCCCAGACAATGCTCCCTCTAAGCTGTGAAGTCTTGTGAGCAAAAATTCTCCGTTGTGAGCTACTGGCATTAAAGTTGTGAGCAGGTGATTTGGCTGCTGCATACATTAATTTGCTCTGGCGCCATCCTTCCTGAGCTAAGACAAAAATGTGTGAGCCGGAGGCTAAAAACCTGTGAGCTAGCTCACACTAGCTCAGCTTAGGGGGAATACTGGTCCTAGATTATATGACTGATGTTGAAAACTGCTAGATCCTGTGAAAAACTGAGCTTCTGCAACTTGCACCAATAGTAGTTTCTAGGTTGTCCAATCATATCCTTCAACTGAGGGATGGTTCATAGACTCTTTTCTGATGGTTGAGACTAGGGATGGACACGAACCGAACCATGAAGCAAAATTCGTGATGCAAAATTCGTCCTGAACAGAAGTTCGTGATGGGTTCACTGTCACACACTTTTAGAGCAGTTTGTGTGGTTTGTGATGGAGCAGAAAGCAGGGGTTTAAGGGGACTCCAGGTCCCTTTAAATCCCTGCTTTCTGTTCCCCACTAAAGCCACAAAAACAGCTGAGCAGCAGGGAGGCTTCTTGCCGTTCAGCTGTTTCAGTCTGTCTTGTGTAATCGCTTTAAACTCAAAGAAGACAGCCTGAAAAACTGCTGCATGGCAAGGAGGTGCTCCCAGCCATGCAGGCCTTTTGCACTGTCTTCTGCAGTCCCAAAACAGTTGAGCAGCTTTGGGGGGGGGGGGGGGACTTTCTGCAAACCCCACCTAGAGGGGCTGCAGGGCTATGGGGTTTGCAGGGCTATGAACCGGTTTTGTTTGTGAATGAGCTTCTGTGAGGCTTCTGTGCTGACAGCAAAAGATCAGACCTTTGTTTAATAAAACAGAGTTCTTTATTTCTTAATACTGCATGACAGGTTCTCGAATGTTTGTTAGAGATGCCACATAAAGTACAGTCAGAGTTAATATACCCTCCAGTACAGTTTGAACCCCAACATTCAGCCAATCACAATAAAGGGAGAAAAGCGCGGTTAAAAGTTCTAAGCCGTTTTACTTCCCACAGGAAAGGTGAAGTGTGAAAGTTATAAAAATTCCCTTCTTGGCCTGGGCGCCCCAGATGTGTGAAACTTATACATAACAATGTGGCTCCGGCGGCCTTTCAAGGTCTTCACAATGAGATAAGAGAGTTCCATGTCCCAGGGAGGGGAGGAGGGAATGCAAGGGAGGAAAGGCCCTTTGTTTCTGGTGACGTGCAGATATGTGAGGTCGCCACTCTCCCGGATGAGATGGTTACATTGACCAGACCTTCAAACAGCAATATAACTCAAAGCAATAAACGACAAGGAGGGGAGGCAGGAGACAGCTTGACAGAGATAGCAATGGTTACATTTGTAGCTGAGCAATAGGCAGTTACAGAAAGCACAATGGAGACCCTGTTAGGATCTTATGATCCTGACAGCTTCCCAGTTCAGTTTGTGGCTCAGGCATGAACCAAACCACATTTTCCCAGTTCATGCCTATCCCTAGTTGAGACTTAATGGGGAACTGAAGGTGGATGGAGTGAGCAATACTAACCTTCTCTGTTCTTGGCCAGAAGACATGTTTATCTGTCCCTATTATATAAAAGCCAGTTGGGGTGACAACATTCCATGTGCTCTCATTGGCTGTAAAATGCTCTTCCTCAGCCATTGGCCCATCAGTCGCCACTCAAGAGTGCTCGCATGCCATTGACTGGGTGCTGGGTCTGCTCCTCTTCCCTTTCAGCCACTGTTCTCTGTCAAAAGCACTGAGTCTCCCAATGAAGACACTTCTCCTATGGGGGACAAAGTTTTCCCTCAGTGGCTGTTGTGAGGAACTCTTAGGGTTTCCAGCTCCAGATAAGGAAGCCAGAATTTGGGGAGGGGAGAGGAAAGGCCTCAGCTGAATAGAATGCCATAGAGGCCACCGCCCAAGTTGGAAAATTCCTGCTGAGTCCTTCCACACACACCCCACACGCTGCCCTCCACATGATCCACACCCCCAAATCTCCAGGTATTTCCCTATTCAGAGCTGGGAACCCTACTTTCCCCTCAGTGCCTGCTGCTGGTCAACCAAGCTTGGTTTCTGTCAGTAAAGGACCCTTTCCACACCTATTTTGGCCTTTGGGAGAAAACTCATTGTGTCCTTATACCCTGCTGAGATTGCCCCCCTTCCCCCATGACAGCCAATGTGACGTGGCAGTCAGGGCTTCAGAGCACAGTAGAGGCTGCAGGAGGGGGGGGGAGATGGAAAGCTGAACAGTGAGGGGAAAATAAAGGTAGGTTGATGCTTGACTGGGGAGGAGATAGGGTTGCCAACTCCATCCAGGTGGCAAATTCCTGGAAATTTGAGGGATGGAGCCTGGAGACGGTGAGATTTGTGGAGAAGTGGGGCCTCAGTCAGGTACAGTGCCATAGACTCTGCCCTCCAAACCAGCCATTCCCTTTGGGGAATCACTGTTGCCAATCTCCAGGTGCAGACTGGAGATCACTCAGAATTACAACTGCTCTCCAGATGGCATCGATCAGTTACCCTGGAGAAAATGGTGGACTCTGTGTCCTTATACCCTGCTGAGATGCCTCCCCCATGACAGCCAATGTGACGTGGCAGTCAGGGCTTCAGAGCATGGTAGAGGCTGCAGGTGGGGAAGGAGAGATGGAAAGCTGAATAGTGAGGGGAAAATAAAGGTAGGTTGATGCTTGGTTGGGAAGGAGATAGGTTTGCCAACTCCAGGTGGAAAATTCCTGAAGATTTGAGAGAAGGAGATAGGGTTGCCAACTCTGCCCTCCAAATCAGCCACTCCCTCCTGGGGAACCACTGTTGCCAATCTCCAGGTGCAGGCTGGAGATCCCTCAGAATTCCAACTGCTCTTCAGATGGCATTGATCAGTTCCCCTGGAGAAAATGGAGGCCACTGTGTCCTTATACTTTGCTGAGGTTGCCACAGCAAATTGACCCTGAGTGCCCAAGTCCTTGGCACTCTCACAGAGCCTCTTTCTAGAGCCTGTTGTATTTATTTCCACCACGGGCCTTATTCTTAGTATTACCTATTGGTATGGACCCTTCTTTACACCTCTTATGAACCAGAATCCTAGGGCACAAAGTGAAGTATGGAATGATATTACTCCCTTCATTGCTCTGTGTTTGAAATAATAGAGAGCTCAATGTGAAAGAAGTATCACCTACAGATGTTCCAGCATCTTTTCAGGTTCTCTTGCAATCCGTTCTGGCACAGCCAGGAACAAAGCACCTAAATTTAATACAATTTTAGTATGGCTGCCTAAGGTAGTCCTACTGTTGTTTTTTTTTTGCTTTAGATCTTTATTACGTCTTCACAGTAGATAACAGATCTGAACTTCTCACTCCCAGAGGCTAGTCTACATAAAAACAATTATATAGGTTCATTTGAGATTGCTGTTAGTCTGGCCACTCTTGTTTTTAAGAAACAAGTGAAAATATATTAAGGAATGATGATATATTTGGTGTATCTATGAAGCTGAGCAAACTCCAGAGGACGATCAGAGAACAGAAGGGCCTGGCGAGATGTGGTCCATGGGGTCACGAAGAGTTGGACTCGACTGTGCGACTGAACAACAACAACAACAATATTCACTGAAGACTGGATAATCTTTCTTCCTCTCTCTGCTGAATCAGTAGTCTCTAAATTCTGTCTCCTCTGTCTTTGCATGGGAATCCATATCTTATTGCTTGGTTTCCGGCTGCCTAGGTAAGAAACCCCATAATTGGGTTCTTCAGGTCCACTGAACTGCTGGAGCACAATTGGGGGTTTGGGGGACACAGAAGTAAGAGGGGAGAGGCAGGGAAGTGGACTTCTTCGAGCACAACTCTGCTTACACCTCTTAAGATCCAAAGCCCAGTGTACATATACTTCTTCCCGTCTTTTCAGTGTCCTGAAAGTGACAAACCAAGCATGGAAAGGCAGTGTTCAATATACTCAGTTCAGATCCTTCCTGCCCACCACATTTTTTCTTTCATCTATGCCTGAGCGGAATTCATGTGCATTCTTAAACCAAGTAAGGGAGCAACAGGGGGAGGCAATTTCACTGTCCTATTGAGGGGGTAACATGATGTATTAGTAACTCATGTTCACTGTTTCTGTTCTTCTTTCTAATGGGCAAAATGGGACATGATTGGGTGTGGAGAAGGAAGAAAGCAGAGAAGGTTCTAGAGTCAGGGCTCAACTACGTGATATGTTTGTTTGGTGAGCCAGTTTGGTGTAGTGGTTAAGTGTGCGGACTCTAATCTGGGAGAACCGGGTTTGATTCCCCACTCCTCCACTTGCACCTGGCTGGATGACCTTGGGCGAGCCATAGCTCTGTACCAGCTGTTCTCTCAAGGACAGCTTGGGAAAGAGCTCTCTCAGCCCCACCTACCTCACAGGGTGCCTGTTGTGGGGAGGGGAAGGGAAAGGTGTTTGTAAGCTGCTCTGAGACTCCAAGTGAGTGAAGGGCGGGATATAAATCCAATCTCTCCTCCCTTCTTCTTCTTGTTTATGGGTTGTGTCCAGGTTCACTGCTTTGATCAGCATTATATGTCCACTCCAAGAATGTTGCTTTAAAAGCTACAGAAGCTGATTTCGCTAAGAAGGGGTACCATGGGTGGAGGAGGGGGCTCCTACTCCCCCCAGCCTTTTACATGAACCTAACCCCCCCACCCCCCATGAGAAGTTATCTGCATAATTTGGAGCTGTGAGTGCTAGGACTGCTCCACATACAGCTCCAAAGTTATGCAAATACTTGGAAATATATGATAAAACTTTTCACTAGGTTGCACCTATTGTTAGATGTTACAGTTATTTTTGGAGTCGATGAGTGACTCTGATCAAAGCAATGAACCCAGAGACAACTTATAAACGTATTGTGTAGTTTATCCCTCAGAGACCACAATAGAAAGGTCAGATAAGTGACATGAACCATTCCCAGGAGCATCTGAAATAATAACAAACTTCCAGTTTACCTGATTGGTTCCTTCACCTTAGTTATGAGCTTCTACCTCATTCCCCTGTCTTTATTTCCAGTAAAGGAGGAAGCTGGGGAAGGAGAACATGGGAGTCTTCATCAGATTCAAAGGTGGGATGAGGTGCCATCTTCCACACCCAGTTTCAGGTGGAAAGAATTGGGGGGGGGGGAAGTGTTCAGAAAGGTTGTCTCATGTTCCCATTGAGCCTCAGATTGTTCTGAGGTACTTAGTCATCCCAAGAAGGTACACTTTTGCTGCTCCCTCCATTCCTTAGCAGCAGAACATGGTTCATGAAAATAACATATGGTTCATCTTCAGTCTTCTGTGCAGTCCCCCATTGGGACTGTTTCTAAACAGGCCTGCCGTGGAAAGATCTATTTTTTTAAGCTTCAAAGTTCTCTAGAGGGCTCCCCTTCTCCCGCACACCATTGTGCGCTGTCCTTTTCCTGCCCCCAAATGATCACATGGTCTGAGGGGACACCCACTCACCTCAGTTCTTTTTTTTTGCCACGAATGAGAAAAGTTCTACTTTCCAACACTGCTGCTTCCGGAAGAAACAGAGAAAAGTACTATTTGCCCTTTCAAGGTATTTATTTATTTGGTTCAATTTATAGTCCGCCCTCCCCGCAAGCAGGCTCAGGGCGGCTTACAAAGTCGATACACAGGTACCATTAAGAAACGTTAAAAGCATTTAAATAATTCAATTCAATAAAATCATAAGGTCAATAAAATCAAAGCGCTAGTAGTATTTCCATAAGATGGTGTGATATTGCTTTCAAAAGTGCTTACAGACATTTTACCATCTCAATGGCCTCCTGAGTCATGGTGGAGTAGACCCACTGTTGGAATTGTGGGCCAAGCTCGTTGATGGTACTAGTGAGGGCGGTTCCTTAGTTGAAAGCCCGGTGAAAGAGCTCCGTCTTGCAGGCCCTGCGGAACTGTAAAAGATCCCGTAGGGCTCTGATGTCTTCCAGGAGCTCATTCCACCAGTATGGAGCCACCACTGAGAACGTCCTGGCGATGGTGAGCCTGACGTCTTTGGGACCTGGCAGGGTCAGTTGGTTCTGCGACCCTGACCGTAGTGCTCTCTGGGGTATATATGGGGAAATGCAGTCCCTCAGGTATGTCGGACCCTGGCCATATAGGGCTTTAAAGGTAAAACCAGCACCTTGAAACAAATTAAGTATGCTATTGGCAGCCAGTACAGTGTCTTCAGCACAGGCTGGATGTGCCCCCATCTAGGGAAGCCCATCAAAAGCCTGGCCACGGCATTCTGCACTAGCTGCAGCTTCTGGATTTGCGACAAGGGCAGCCCCATGTAAAGAGCATTACAGTAGTCCAATCTTGAGGTGACCATCACATGGAACACTGTAGTCAAGTCATTATGGTCAAGGAAGGGAACCAACTGCCTGATTAGCCGGAGGTGGTAAAAGGCTGACCTAGCAGTGGCTGCTACCTGGGCCTCCATAGTTGAGGTATCCAGGAGCACTCCCAAACTCCTAACTTCTGGTGCTGGCACCAGTGCTACCCCACCGAAGGTTGGGAGAGGGGTCCCCACCCCCAGACCGCCCCAGCTGATACCCAGGACCTCCGTCTTTGCCGGATTCAGCTTCAGCTGGCTCAGCCTAAGCCAACCAGCCATGGCTTGCAACGCCTGGTCCAGGTCTTTCAGACTGGAGTCTGACTGGCTGCCCAACATCAGATAGAGCTGAGTGTTATCCATGTACTGGTGACATCCCAGCCCATACCTCTGGGCAGTCTGGGCAAGGGGGCACATATAGATGTTAAATAGCACCGGGGACAGCACTACCCCTTGAGGCACTTCTCACACTAGTGGTTGCCTCTTGGACTGCTGTTCCCTTAGTGCCACCCTTTGACCCCGACCTTGGAGAGAGGAAGCAAGCCATTGTAAGGCGAGCCCCTGGATTCCTGTGTCGGTGCGGTGGTGGATCAGTAACTGATGGTCGACGGTGCCAAACACAGCCAACAGGTCTAACAGCATCAGTACTGCCAAACCGCCCCAATCCTGATGCCTCCAGAGGTCGTCAGTCAGAGCTAGAATGTTGAATTGTGAGCCGGGCACAAGAGGAAAGTCACATGCTCCTTTGCCTCTCTCTGGGGCCTTGGGTTGACTTTGTTCCCAACTTTGTCCCCATAGGAAATTATTCCCTTTGCCTCTTGATCCGGAACGGCCCAGAAAGGCTCTCTTCAAAAACAAAATGCTCCAGATGTGGTACTAAGATGCCACATTCTGATTAACACAGTCTTTGCCTTATTTGTCTCGGAGATTAAAATAATGTGGGGTCCTGCCGTGTGCCAGCAGTCTATCCCCAAAGCATGAAGTGATAAGGCTTTCTGCCTAAAAGCAGGCCTCTTGGAAAAGGCTCTGTCCTCTGACAAGCCTTCTAAAGCGACCCCACCATCTACCTCAAAATCAGCGGTAGCTTTGGTTTGGTCGGCCACCCGTTCCAAACTGACTCGATGCCAATCATTGGCCACTTCCGCACTGTCATTTTTGTCACTCATTTGTCCCTATTGATTCAGGGTCCCCCCCCCAGTGTGTTTTGCTCTCTCTAGTAGCCCCAGAGGGAGCAAAACACATGTGGAAAAGGGGGGGAGGATCCAAAGCAATAGGGACAAAGGAGTGACAACAATGACAGTGAGGAAGTGGCCGTTGTCTCCGGTTCCATTGGTTTTGGAGCCACCAGCCAAGAAGAGTCAAGTCTAAACATAAGGACAGATCTAAGTCCTCAGCCCGAGCCCAGCAGTCATCCAAGGCGACTTCTGCAACTACCGCCACTGAATCTGCAGAGTCCCTTGCGCCACCTGGGACCCCTTTGGTTCATTCCACTCCATTTTGGAGGCAGAGCTTCCATTGGGTCTGCCTTCAGCCCTGGGCCCAAAACTGATGCACACAGATCTGTCGAATTTGACAGCTTGACAGATTTATATGATTGGTTGCATTCCTCTGTGGGACCCTCTTTGAATTCTGCATAATGGCCCTGCCTAGGGATTGTTCTAACCATTACTGACACAGGACGTGTAGATGACCATAGCAGACCCCTCTCAATAAAGATCACCTTCTTAAAGGATGCTTGTTGTGATTGACTCTGTAGGACTCTCACAGAGTGTCAGTAATCTTGCTTGGGATCTTGCCTCACACCGAACCATGGAAGGCGAGGACAAAGTACCCACAACTACTGCTCCAGTGGAGCTGCCAATGACTACCGAGGAAGAGACAGTGATCCCCACCACCAGTAGGTGGGTTTACGAGAGACCCAAATGGGGCCAGTACTCCTGGACTAAGTTTTCAACTGCACCCCAGGAATCGTGGTCAATGCCTAAATGGGGGTCTGGAGTAAATCAGTATGATGTTCTGATGGTCTCAAGTGTCCCGGGACCATTGAAAGGGGCAATGGGGCCCCCTAGTGATCTATGGGCCCATGTGGACTGAAGATTTGAGACTCTGAAGGCAACAGTGCAGAAGGAAATGCTGGAGATGTTCATGGACCTCCCTAGGGTGATTGCAGAGGTAATCGAGGGAGAGGAGGAACAGGTGTCTATGACTACCCATCGCAGCCGGCACCACTGCCGCTGGGGGTACCAGCAGGGCTAGGACCAGGCGGCCTGCCCCCGGGACCGGCAGCTCCGGGACCTGCAGCACCCCAACGACCTATGCTTAAAGAGTTCCTAGATGTTACATTTGATGGAACCCCGATAAGCCCCAGTTCTTTGTGATCGAGGCTGGACAGTTCCTGCAGAATTGGGGCCATTCCCTACTGAGGAGGAGCAAGTCGGCTACATCGAATCGAGGATGCAAGAAAGTGCTGCCGATTGGTACGTGATCCTACACAACATTTTGGGACTGGAGCTCAGAGACACGGAAGAATTTATGTGGGCCTTGCGGTGGCAGTTGCGCTGTCCGAAGACATTTCCATGGTCATGTGGCTGGCATGACTAGACGCCAAGGCACACGGACCACTGTTACCATCCCACCGAAGTGGTACCTATTTATCTATCTGCAATTTCTTGCTTTCGAACTGCTAGGTTGGCAGGAGCTGGGGCCAGAGTTGGGCGTTCACTCCGTCATGCAGCACTCGGGTCTCGAACTGCTGAACTACCGACCTTCCGGTCTGCAGTTCAGCATCTTAACCACTTGAGCCACTGCAGCCCCGTTCCAGCTATTAGAGCATCCCAAAACCAAAACTCCAGGCTAAAGTTCAATCTTAGGCTTCCTCCTTTCTATGCAAGTTCTACTTAGTTCCAAAAAAGGGTGTCTACTATAAGCTGAACAAAATTTCCAGTTAAGACAAAATAATAGTAAAAAAACCCCTCACTCTTTCAACCCCTATGGTAAAAAGTAAGGAAAAGAAAAGCCGGGGCCCTTCACAGCCGCTTGTCTAGAAGGGGGACGGGAATGACTTCCACTCCTCCTTCCTTTTTGCTCTTGGCTTTAAAGTTTAGAGGGGATCTTAAGTCTCTAAAAACTAAGATATATATATATATATATATATATATATATATATATGAAAAGATGGTCAAGAGTTTATGACTGGTTGGACATTAAAACAGTAGTATAGACTCACAACCTTGACAATATGCAAATATTTGAAAAATACGCTCAGGAAAGTTTATAATGTTAATATATGCGTGTTACAGGTATGTTTGTATGTGAAAAATAAAAAAATATATAATTTTTTAAAAAAAGATCTCGTAAGCTAAGCAGACCCTGGAAAGTACTTGGAAGGGCAACCTCCGAGCAATACCAGGGCGGGGATGCAGAGGCACCCAGTATCAATGCCACCTCTCTGACATGTCCTAGACCCACTAGGAGTCACCAGAAGTCACCATGACTTCCAGGTTCTCAAGCACATACACACCACACTACACACACTCAGCCATCTTACCACAGGCACGCAGCCACACACACTAATTCTAATTTTTTTTTTTTTTTAGTAACCATTATAGTGGGCGTTTGTTGTATTTCTAGTGTTCATATGAAGCTGCCTGTACTCAGTCCGATCCTTGATCTACCCAGGTCTGTATTGTCTGCTATGCCTGACACCATCTCTCCAGAGCCTGAGTCTTCACATCACCTACTACCTGACCATCTTAACTAGTGATGTTGGTAATGGAACTGTACGCATGTCAGGTTCCCTGTCATTTATATGCTTTCTGATTTGCTTTGCTTTCTCCCGGCTGGGGAATGGCGACCCAGTGCCCTCTACGTCATAGTGCTCTCTATCGCCCCCCCCCCTCCTCCTGTGCTTCTCTTAATCTGACCCGGTGAAGTATGACCTTGGGTTGTTTATGTAGTAGCAGAGCTCCAGATGGCTGTATGTGTGGGAATCTGAAGTTGGACTTCTGGGAGGGAGAGCTCGGCTGCCAAGCCTAATCAGGGTGAACTGTGCGCATTTTTGGTGAGAACGCAACGGCTAGTATTTTTCCCGCTTTATTGTAGGTGTCCTGATTGGTGCTAATATTTCTCCTGCTGTTTGAAAGGTGTATAATTACCTGTAACCATAAGCACAAGTATCTCTAACACTGAAGCTGCAGACTGCAAGACCATTAAGAATAAAAGGACTTTGTTTAACACTGAGGCCTGGCTTATTGGATCTATCAGTTCCTCACACACAAAGCAGGTGCTCTAGTGCACCAAGCCATGCTCCCTCTTCAGAAGCAGCGCTGGGAGTCTGCAGTAACACTTCTGTCTTTTACTGCGTTTCAGTATGTCAGTGAACTGCCATAGCCTGGGGTGTCTGCTCCTCTCATACGATTCATACTCTGATTCTGTTGCATTGTTTTGGGTTTGCTGCGTTCCTTTCAGCTTTACAGGTCCCGCCCAGGAGCTAGCATCGGGGACCCGACCCCTCCCGCTGGAATGCACAGTTAGCTTTGCCTCGCTTGCTCTGCTTTGCTTTGCACATGCTCATTACTCATCCGCTGTTATCTCTAGCCTCCTCAACTAGCAACCTTGGAAGAAAGTGCCTCCTGTTATGCGTTACATGAACCACAGGTTTCTGTTTTCTTAATTTCCCTGGGAACAGTTCTCTTAGAATGTTCAACAGCATTTTCCCTTAAGAACCCATTTTGCCGTGCTTTCCTTGGGAACATTAAGCCAGTATAATTGGGCGCCAAATATGCTGTGTATTGATTGGTAGAAGGTAGCCAGACCATATTTCATATCCAGTATAATTATGATTGTACTTCTAAGCTTGGGCATTACTAACAGAAGAAGTGTCTGACCAACATGATCTTTTCTGCAAAATAAAGGACTATCTGTTTAAGGAGACCTGTTGTGGATTATATCTATTGATATAATTACTGCTTATATATGGAAAGCAGCAGTTGGGTGGTGGTTATGGTTGCCAGTGTGGCCCAGAGATCTTCCAGAATTTCAACAGCCATTTCTCCAGGTGAACTGATCTCTGTTGCGTGGAAATCAGTTGTAATAGTGGGTGATCTCAGTTGTAATAGTGGGGATCTCTAGCCACTAGCTGAAGGCTGGCAACTCTAGTGCTGGTGGAAGTTTTGAACATAAAAGCTGCTGCAGGGGAAAGTACTTCCTTTAGCTGCTTTGAACAGTAGTCCACTTTTGTAGCCAATGCCTAGCAGTCAGCTACTTCCTGTTTAGGCAGGAATTTCCCCCAGCTGCTTCTTCAGTTTGATGTCTCCTCATAGTGAGAAGTCAAGAGGTGTCCCTTCTGTTTCAGAAAACTAAAAACAAGAATCCTGGAACATTTATGGACTGCTCTGTCCTGAGCACAAATATTTCCTGTGGCCATAGAGAAGTCTTTCAGTTGGCCAGACCAGGAGTGTGGGTTGGGACTGAACAGAAAACTACTGTTTTTCTTGTGGTACTTCTCCTGGAGACCGCACGTTAGCACAGGACCTGGCTTGCTTTCAGAAAGCCCCCAGCTTAGTCAGTGGTGATGGCACCATAGGGATGCCAGCCTCCAGGTGGGACCTAGAGAGCCCCTGGAATTACAGCTCATCTCCAGACTACAGAGCGTGGTCCCCCTAGAGAAAACGACTGCTTTGGAGGGTGGACGCTAATGCATTGTACCCCCCCCCCCCGAGGTCCCTGACTTCTCCAAGCTCCATTCCCAAATCTCCAGGAATTTCCCAACCAGGATCTGGCAACCCTATATGCACCTTGCATGCACACACGCACACACACACACACTTTTGCCCCGTGCAGCTGCTTGGTGGGTGAAATGGCCTTGATTTTGGGTTGCCAAGTCCCTTTCACCTGCTGGTGGGGGGATAGGGGGATGTTCTGGGAGCGGAAAGTGACATCGCCCCCCCACCCCAACAGTGATGTTGCACACAATGTGCCTGCGTCGCCCGGAAGTGACACTGGGGGTGACGCTCTGAGTTTTGGGCAAAACTCTATGGTAAAATCAGCATCAAATTATAGAGTTTTGCTCAAAAGCCAGCGTGTCAGCCCCTGATGTCGCCAATGTGCCAACGTCACTTCTGGTTGATACAGGCACATCGCATGCGACGTTGCTGTTCAGGAGGGTTCCCTCCTGCTGGCCAGCTGGTGGTGGTGAGCAGGACCCTGCAATATCGGGGGATCCCCCGCCCCCACCAGGAAAACAGCAACCCTACCTCGATGGAGCCAGGCCTTCAGCTTCTCTGCTCCCCAGTTTCCTCCCCTCCTACATGTGAGTAATAAGAGAACCTACCCAGCTTTCCCTCCCACTTCTGGTTTCTAACTCAATAAAGCATAGCAGTTTTGTGAGAATGTTTTGGGTTTCAGAGTCTGCTGGGGATGGGGTACTATGATCCTTCAACTATACTTACAGCCACTAGACATTTAAACTGGGCCAGTAGCAAACTAGAATGAAAGAATAACTTCTTCGTTATTCCCATATAGCATTCACAGCACTGGAAAGCATGACAGATGTAAGCAGGGGTCATTTCGTAGAAAAAGAGGTGCAGGAGCTCATTAGCATAACTCATTTGCATAACTCATTTGCATATGCCATACACCCTCAACATACCGGAAGTGTGTCAAAAGGCAACACCCACCCCTCAGGCTCCACTCCACAGGTGAGTGAAACTGACCTGCTCTTCCTCCATTCCCTTTCCCATCCAATACTTTGTGCAATAAAAATAAGTGTAAAGAACACACCCGCATTCTCTTCCTGCTCCCTTGAAACCACCAGGTTTCAAGTAGACTTGAGATACCCAGGACAGGTGCACCACCCATCCCTTCCCCTTCCCCTCCCCACAACAAAACACCCTGTGAGGTAGGTGGGGCTGAGAGAGGTCTTTTGAGAACTGCTCATGAGAGAACAGCTCTGAGAGAACTTGTGACTGGCCCAAGGTCACACCAGCAGCTGCATGTGGAGGAGTGGGGAATCAAACCCAGTTCTCCCAGATTAGAGTCCAACTCCTGACCACTACACCAAACTGATGGGGTGGAAGCTGCTGAAGGGTTGGTGAAATTTCTCCAGTACTTACGTGCCATGTGCCCAGATAAAAAATGGTATACTTAGAAAATTTATATGCCACCTTGAGCAAGCCTCTGGAAAAGCAGCACACAGTCATAAAAGGAACAATGATAAAATTATCAATATTAAAACAAAACATTAAAAACAATAAAGTCCCTAGCAGGGCTTTCCCTGGGGCGCTGCGCCTCTGCACTGCTTGGGGAAGCCGAGGAGGGGGTGGGGCTTGGTCATGTGCCCGCCCCCTGGGCTCCTCACTCCCGGAGCTGCGCTCCTGTGCGCTCCCGCTCCAACGGACCCCTGGATGTAAGAGGTAGCAGACTTTTGGGAGAACCCCTGTTCCCTTTGTTCAGAAATGTTTTATCTTTAGCCTGGTTAAAGATCTGGTTCTGATCTATGAAATTCTACTGCTAATATCTGACACATATTTCTGGAGGTGGTCTGCTTTACAGACACATTGCTGCATGACCTGAAGAAAATGGCATTTGATGTGTCTCTGAGCAAAAGAATTCCATAGTCCTGCTGGAGCATGTCAGGCCTACGTTCTTTATCAAGAAGAGAAACATGGTGGAAGTCTGCCCCCTTATGGTCAAGCCAATGGAAAACAATGTTTCTGTTTTCATCGCCGTCATCATTTAATTATTGCAATCTCCGTGTCTGAGAAGCACATTTACCCGATGAATTGTTCATGTTATTCATTTAGAATATTGCACGTTCACGTACATATTTCCAGTCCATGTTGAGAAATGGCATTTTATCTCCCATTTCTACACCTGCAGAAAATTCTGATCGGATGGCATGTAAGGAGTCTAGTTGAGCCCTCTTTGCCACCCTCCGTTACAGAATCCATAACTACTGCCGTTTTGCCCAGTAGCAAACATTTTGTGGAAAATGTTTGAATATATTATTTATTTATTTAAAACATTTTAATGCTGTTTTTTTTTTTTTGCACCATCAGGGTCCCCAACCAGCACACATTAAAACCTTTGAACAATTAAAATAATTAAAATTATAAATTATTCAGTAAAAACACACAACACCAGAACCAGGGAGGATAGTCCATAACTGTTACTGAGAGTTTGCCAAACTAAACAATTCCCCCCGCCTTGTTCTGCTGTGCCACGGACGCACGGCAGAACTCCAGTATGTCCTCGGCCATAGTAAGGGCCCCAGAGGGTCATTTTTGTTGACCATAGATTTGCCCCCAAGAGACAGGCAGATAATTGTAAAGCAGGGGTGGGCAAATAGCGGCCCGCGGGCCACATGCGGCCCGCCACAGAGTTTTTTTGTGGCCCACCAAGTCAGTTGGCCACGTGGTTTCAGTTAGGCCTCCACTGGGAATCTCAACAAGCAATCTCACTCCTTATTTCAAAAAAAATTGTAGAAAAGTGTGAGAGGGTACATTTGTCTCATTCAACTGATTCTAAAATTAAATGTGCTTGCAGCTATAGGTGATATGAAATTAGCACAATAAATAAATTGAATAAACTACCACTATTTTATTTAATTTATATTTATTGATTTTTATGATACAATTTATACCTTTTCTGAAAGGCAAAGTTAACTAATGAATGCAATCATTTTAAAAGGTGCGGCCCTCCGCTCACCTCTGCTCCCACAAAGTGGCCCCCGAGCTAAAACAATTGCCCACCCCTGTTGTAAAGTATATAAACATCCTCAAAAATCAGTGAACATTCTGATACAGAACTGATATGAGTAATAACTTGTTCCCTGAAAAACTGAACGGCTGGATATGCCCAAAGCATGTGTTTAGGAACATGTCCTGTGAGCTACAGCACCAACAATTAGACACTTTGCTCAGTCCTTTACTAAAAAATTGTTGTGATGTCCAATATATTGTGATGTGGTGTCCAATATATAAATAAATATATATTGTCTATTTATGTATATAAATAAATAAATATATATAAATAGACATCGTTTTTTGCTGCATAAGTCACAATTCAAGATGCTCAGAGAGAACAGGTATAAACTTTAAGGCCACATCCCACTGCTTTGACAAAGTAGGGTGACCCAGCTCTCTGTTCCATTCATTCCATTCACTAATCACTTTAAATGGGAAACTCTGGTTTCCACTGGTCTGGTGCGGCTGGGGTGCCTGCCAAGCTGCCATTGTAAAGTAACTTTGGGGAGCCTCTATCGGAAGTCTACTGTCATGGCTGTCTTTCTTTCCTTCCAAATCTCCCTTTTGGAGGATTGTGGGTAGCCCAGCCAGCCCAACAGTTGCTTCCTGTACAGAGAAGAAGGGGGGCTGTGAGAGTAGTGGGCCCCAGGCATGCTTTCCTTGCCTGTCTTGTGTGGCTGGGGTGCCCACCAAGCTGTTGTGGGGTTACTTGTCGGAAGCCCTTGTCGGAAGTCTGGTCATGTCTGTCTTTCTGTCCTTCCAAATCTCCCTTTGGAGAACTGTGGGTGGCACAGCCAGCCCAACACTGACTGGAGTAGAAGAATTCACCATGGGTTTATGTCAGCCCATGGGGGGGGAGGGCTGTGAGTGTTGTGGGCGCTGGACATGCTTCCCTAGCTTGTCTGGTGTGGCTGGGGTGTCTGCCAAGCTGTCATCGTGGGGTAACTTTGGGGAGCCCTTGTCTGTTGGAAGTCTCTTGTCATGTCTGCCTTTCTGTCATTGCATCACTATCTGGTTTGTCTAGTGTCAAAAGGTTCATGACAGTCTATAGTTCACAGACCGTGCATGCCACAAACCAAGAACTGAACTGCGTTTTCCCAGTTTGTGCCCATCTCTACTTCTGAAAGATGATCCATAAGGAGACCATGACTGATGATATTGAAAGCTGCTGAGAGGGAGAATGAACAGCGTTGCACTCCCTCAGTCCATCTCCCAGTGTCAGGATCTGACAAAATCTTGCATTCCAATGCGTCACATAAACAATGGCTATCTGGCCATGGCTTCCTCCCCCTCCTGCTGGAGACTCTCAGGGTGCTATCAGAGTGGGTATAGCCTTGAAAGTTATTTTATTGTCACTGCCCAAATGTTTTGCCTAGGAGTTAGCACATCTGGGTCACTCAGGGCAAGAAGGGAATTTTTATAACTTTCTTACCTTTGGTGGGAACAAACGGTCACCATTTCTTTTCCCGCATTTTGTGTGTATGCTGATTGGAGGGATTTGTTTATGCATCTATGCCTGTAGGTATATTAACCCAATGCATCTTTGTTCTGCATCTCTAACAAACATCGAGTTCCTGTTCCAGTATTTGAAATAAAGAACTCTGTTTAACTACAAAGGTCTGATCTCTTGCTGATAGTACAGAAGCCTCACACCCAGGGCATTTCATCTACTAGGACAGTCAAATCCCATAACCAGGCCTGAAAACAGATTGGCGTGGCTCCAAACAATCTGTTTCATTCAGGAATCTCTGAAGCTGGCTGAAGTTCTATTGAATATTGATGTATTTGTGTGTAATACTGGCTATTTCATTCTCTTGTCCCAGAATGGAATTTGACACTGTCATTCACAACGAACAGTAATTACTTTTCTTTTTCCTGTCTAAAAATTAGTGAGGGCCAGTTCTCAAGCTCAGCTCATATGTTTGCCAAGTGTTGATTCAGTTCCTGTACAGAAACAGAGATGTACCAGTTTGCATACAAATCTTTAAAGTGCAGGATAGCTAAGTCCAGCTTTTGTGACATTCAGAACAAGATAAAGACACCTCTCTAATATTGTCCTTCAGATGTCTGTGAGCAGGGGTCATTTCGTAGAAAAAGAGGTGCAGGAGCTCATTAGCATAACTCATTAGCATAACTTATTTGCATATGCTACACCACCTGACATCACCGGAAGTATGTCAGAAGGCGAGAGAGGGAGGAAGGAAGGAAGGAAGGAAGGAAGGAAGAGCTGGCAGAGAGGGGACAGCTACTAATCCAAGCCTCAGAAATACCACTATTCTGGGAGGAAAGCTTCAGTGGTGGCTGAAGCCTTCAGAAGGCTAGTCGGAGGAACAAGGACCTTTCCAGGGGACGGGGTCATTTTGCTGCAGCCATGACCCAAGCAGGCATTCCCCCACGGGGGGGGGGGGGGAACTGGCACCAACTCCCGGAGCTGAGCTCCCCCGAGCTCCTGCTCGAAAGGACCCCTGTCTGTGAGTATCCACATCTGCAAGCACATTCACATTCACCTCCTGAGCTGCTGCACCAGCACAGGTACTTCCAGAAAGCCTACATTGAGAAGTCGACAGGCTGTGGTTAGGAAACCTGAGTTCTGTCTTCTGTGACTGAATTCCCCCAAATTTTCCATAGCCCAAAAGAACAGCAGTAAGGAAGCAACTTGCTTTATGTCGATTTGCACATCTGTGGCCAGATTAAGTTCTCCTCTGCCTTCTTTCCTGTTTGCATATTTGGACCATTCTGATCACAGGAGCCAAGCAATCCATTCTCTTGTGCTCTGTAAAGATTTTTTTTTTTGCCATCAAGTTGCTGCCAATTTAGGGCAACTCTGTGGGCAGGATCATACCCAGAAAATTTTTATTGGAGGGGCAAATCAATACAGTGATGGTCAGCCCATCATTATTTATTTATTTATTTATTTATTATTTTTATTATTTACCAATTTTCTATTTGAGACTCAAAGTGGTATAGAACAGGGGTGGGCAAACTGTGGCTTGGGAGCCGCATGCGGCTCTTTCACATATGTTATGTGGCTCCCGGCAGGGCGGCTGGGGAAGCTAAATATCATTAGCAAACAAATATCACTGGACAAATTAATATCATTATCAATATCTGCTTTTACCCCTTTGGTTATTATTTTTGGCAGTCTCATTTAATGCTAATCAAAAGCAAATCTGCTTATTTTCCAATAAAAGCAGGTAATATTTGTTCATGTCTTGTGGCTCTCAGACATCTGATGTTTATTCTATGCGGCTCTTATGTTAAGCAAGTTTGGCCACCCCTGTTCTAGGTGGCTCTTACGCTGAGCAGGTTTGCCCACCCCTGGTATAGAACATTGACATTGTAATCAAACAGCATGAGAGATCTAATAAAATGCAATAGGACTAAGCGTGCAAAAACTACAAAAATGCAAAAAAGGTATCAAGCACGCTATGTCAAGCAATGCAGAAAATGGAATTACAAAAAATGAAAACAATGCTGTAAGACAGGGGTGGGCAATTGTTTTGGCTCGGGGGCCACTTTGTGGGAGCGGAGGTTAGCGGAGGGCCGCACCTTTTAAAATGATTGCATTCATTAGTTAACTTTGCATTTCAGAAAAGATATAAATTGTACCATAAAAATCAATAAATATAAATTAAATTAAATAGTGGTAGTTTTATTCAATTTATTTATTGTGCTAATTTCATATCATCTATAGCTGCAAGCACATTTAATTTTAGAATCAGTTTAATGAGACAAATGTACCCTATCACACTTTTTTACAATTTTTTTGAAATCAGATTGCTCGTTGAGATTCTCATCACAGCCTGCAAATTAATGTCTGTCAAAGAACATCTATATTTACTCTTGTTGATCTTCATGCAAGAAAAACTTTGCTCACAAATATATGTAGACCCAAATATAGCGAACATTTTCCCAGCAAATTTCTTCATACATGGAAACTTTTCAGCAGACAAAGATTTGTAAAAGTCAACTAATGTCACAGCATTAAACCTTTCTTTCACAGTGTGATCTGACTGCATGTCAATAAGTTCAAGCTGCAGCTCCTCAGGTGCTGTATCAATATCAGCAGTGATGGGATAAGAGAGCAAATTGAATTTAGGCTCAATTTTCTTGAAGTCCTGAAATCTTCTTGGCGGGCCGCAAAAAACTCTGTGGCGGGCCACATGTGGCCCCCGGGCCGCCATTTGCCCACCCCTGCTGTAAGAGCATTGGTAGAACATACAACAAATCGGTAATAGATAGCATCCACTGTGACATAGACTACAGTCATGTTCTGTGTAAACTTTATAAAAATGCCCTTCCAAGGAGCTGTTTTTACATAGTTTGCAGAATTAAATAAGTGTGAGAGCCTTCTTCCAGGTACTGAAACTTGAAACTGTACATTCAACTTTCTTTTCTCTGTAAATCACTAGGGCAAGGCTTCTAATGGTGCCACCCCTCACTCCTGCAAACTTATAAAATCAGGAGTCCTCACACTTTTTACCTCAACTCCTTCCTTTTTTACAAAAAATATTTATACCTGAAAGACATGTGACTGATTTCACACCAACTTGTAATGTTGATCGGAGGGGGCGTGGCAAATGATTGATGGGGCACAGTCCTGTTTTGCACCACCCTGGCTGCAGGCCTGTCTGTGGGGTTTTCAAGGCAAGAGGTGAACAGAAGTGATTTGCCTTTGCCTGCCCCCATGTCATAACCCTGGTGTTCCTTGGTGGTCTCCCTTCCAAATATTAAACAGGGCAGGGCTATCCATGTCAGGGCCTGTAACAACTACAGCTTCCCAAATAATAAAGATGTGAGTTATGTAAGTTGTAGGAGACCTGTCATAAAATGAGGATAACTCTGGAAGAACCAACTACCAGGAGGGATTTTTAAAAAAAGACACCAGTGATCCAAACCCTGTATAGGAGGAGCTGAAATTAGTATGAACCTGCCAACATAGCTGCAGCTGATCCTTATGGTCATATTTCCGGATGCATTCCAACCACCATTGCACTAACCAACTAGAAAATTTTGAATGTCCTCATTCTTAGCAAGGCCATCAGTGAGATCCAACATTTGAACTGGTCTGATGCATTTGGATAGAATTGGAACCCAGAGAGTTCCTAGAATGTCAGCATGCTTTTGGGACTGCTAAAGTATAACAAAAATGGCCAACTAAAACAGCTGGATAGGAGAACAGCAGCAATATCTTGGAAGAGCTGTAAACAGAGAAAGCGTGAACACCTAATGGGAAAGATTCTTCAGTGCATATTGTGTCATAAACGTAATGAGTTTAACTACTCCAGCCTGAGCTCAGCGATAAACCCTTTTGTGAAGCAAATATATTTTTTTCCCCTTTCACTTATTGCCTTGTAAATGCCGACACACAATTATATTTTGTTAAAAACAGCTTTCAGTTATTGTTCAAGTAATTTATTCCCGATTTGGCCGCATGGGGGCAGGGTTTAGCTGGCTGAAAGCACTTGCAGATTTTTGCGAAAGTGAGCGAAATGACCTGTTTGGTTTGGAACATTTTCTGTTGGCTATGAATATGTATCCAATAGTGGGTCCTTTTGACTGTGTACCTTCATTGCTCTCAAGGAAAAAACAACAACATGTAAGCAACAGAAGGGGGGAAAGCCCCAGCGCTGAATGGGGCAACAAAAGGCATATTTATTCCCAAAGGGCTTACTTAGAGCTCTGAGGGTATAAAGGGTCCCTTGGAACCTTTAGTCCATTGTAGACTTCCGTAACCTCTGCATTTATATAAGGATCAGTTCAAGGCAGAAGACCTGGTTTTCAGTAAGACACAAAATATCCATCTCAGTGCAACAGGGCAACAAGATATCCCAGAAAGGTCAGCGGTCAAAGAATTTGCTCCCCCCGCCCCCGCCCATATATTCAAGCTCCTCAAAGACAAAACTGTGGCCAGGCTGGTATGTCACTTGGGGTGACACAGTACCAACAAACAAAAACACAGGAAGTGTTACCATTGTGAAGTGGAGCACAACTGAATACTTCGTACAACTATATTTCATGCCAGTGGTGTGCTTTCAATGGGACATGCTTGCTGATTTCACGGCTACCGGTCTCCAACTCCAGTACTTTCCAAACACAGAACACGTGTATGTCTGTTCGTAAAAAAGAGTCAACACCCATTCACTTTAAAAACAAAAATGGAGACCACTAAGTGGATCAATGCTGCATTTTAAATTGCATGTTCAGCCATGCATGGGTTGAAGATAAAATACAAATCCCTCAGCGTGTGTATACTGTATCTGCATTCACTGGATTCTGTTTTCATTCACCGTAACTTCAGTATGGGGCTGCAGCCTTCCTCCCTTGGATTCAAAGGACCTTGGTTGATTAATACCAACTACGTTGAAATATAAAGCCAGGGGAGTTAAGCCAGCCTCATCTTCAGATATCTAAATCTGTGAATGGGGGCCACACTTATCCAAAACTGATAGATCTGAAAACTTGAGGGACTCTCCAAGCTGAAAACTTTTAAAAAATACATTGGGGGGGGGGGGGTGTTAAATCGCCCCCAGCACATTTGTTGCCTGTGCATGTAAATCTCTCTCCTCTGGCAGCAGCTGCAATGGTGGGGTTGATGGGAGCAGTTGCCAATACATCAGTGCAAGCTGGACACTGCACCAGGCTCACTGAGGGGAACTGGAACTGCCCTGGGTTCACCTGCACTAGAAGCAATACGTGTGTGGGGGGGGTAGATGTGGTGGGCCTGGTAGTGGAGACAGGAAGTCCCCCTGGGCTTGCTGGGGCCAGAGGTGGTGGTGGGAACCAGAGGTGTCAACTTTTAGAAATCCAGGGGGGGGGCAGGGGCTCTTATGTGCGCACGCACAAAGCGTGTGCGCACGCCAGGATTATGTCCCCACCACCTCTCCCCCCCTGGGGCTGGCCTGGCCACTCCTGCCTCCGTGGGGCCAGCTGGGCAAATGCCCAGCATGCTGGCGTCACTTCCAGGTGACGCCAGCACGCTGGGCATTTGCCCAGCTGGCCCCACGGAGGCAGGAGTGGCCAGGCCAGGCCTGGGGTGGGGGGGAGAGGCAGTGGCTGCCGGCCAGGTGGGCAGTGGGCTGGCAGGCAGGTGGGCAGGCAGGCAAGCAAGCATGCTGGGTGGATGCTCCATTTTGCCGGGGGAGGCTGAGCCCCCCCCCCGGGAAATTTTTTTGGGGGGGGCTCGAGCCCTCAAGCCCCCCCGTAGTTGACGCCTATGGTGGGAACTGAAACTGCACAAGGTTTGCTAGCAGTGGGGGTGAGTAACTTTGGCTAAGAATGAAAAGGGATCCCCCCCCCTTGCAAGTATTGTGGGTTCCCACTTATAATAATGAAGATACAAAAACTAGAATGTTGAAGCATGGCTTAATTTTGTGGAGGAGTTTCTTCTAGAAATTTAGATTTAACATCAATTATTGTGGCTCAGTTTCTTGCAAGTATCTATCGTTGTGTTTTGTTTTAAGAACCTTTTTTTCCTTTTAAAAACAGCACCCTATTTTTGAACACATTCAAAATCATTGCACATGCGGGGTCTCATTGGTATTCACTGATCTCTTTGGAACGTGTGTTGCATGACAGTGTTCCAGTACTGGAATCCCAACTACATCTCTACCTCATGAAAGCTTGTGTCGCAGTACATTTGTTTAAGATGCCATGAGATTCTTTGTACTAGTGGATGTATATTCTAACAGCTTGCCCTACAATTACTTAGGAAAAAAAATGTTTTTATGACTTATTTTAATATTGATAATTTTATAGTTGCTCTAATGATTTTATTGTATTTTTTTTTTTACTTTGCAAGCCTCCTTGAGCAGGTTTCTGGAGAGGAAGCATAGAAATTGTTTAAATGCATGAGAGTATTTCCTGATCTAACTGGGGCAGCCCTCCCAAAAAAAAATTAAAGGGCAGCATCTAATTGTTATTACATGTTTATTGCCCAGTGCATTTCAATGACAATCATCCTCATGGACTCTGTAAGTGAAAAACATATGAAATGACAAGTTGTGAACACATAACGCTGCCTTATCAGACCATTAATCTATCAGGGTTAGTATTTTCTACCATAGGCGTAAACTACAGGGGGGCTTGAGGGCTCGGGCCACCCCCGAAATTTCCCAGGAGGGGCTGAGCCCCCCCGGCGAAATGGAGCACCTGCTGCCGCCTCTCCCCCCCACCTCCCCGGACCCTTCCTAGGCCCGCTGGCCGGCTAGCTGTCTGCTGCCGCCAGAGCCTCTTTCTCCCCCCCGCCCAGCTCCCCTGTACCCACTCCTCCCTCCCTCCCTCCTTCCCTCTCCCTCCCTCCCTCCGGGCAGGAGAGGGAAGGAGGGAAGAGTGGCCGGTGGGGCGGGGGGGGGAGGCGGCGGCATCATTTCAGAGTGCATGCGCGCTTTGTGCATGCACGAGGCCCCCCCCCCCCCGCCCTGGAGATTTCAAAACCTGACGCCCCTGTTTTCTACTCAGACTGGCAGTAGCTCTCCAGGGTCTTAAGCAGAAATCTCTCATATCACCTGTTACCTGATCCTTTTAACTGGGAATCCTGGTGATTGAACCTGGGACCTTCCTCGTGCCAAACAGATGCTCCGTTACTGAGCCATAGCCCCTCCCTGTACGATGTCATATGTTTCTTCCATTTGAAGGCATACATTTTACATTCTTTTAAATGTCTGTTTCATACATGCTGTTCATTTACAGTGGCACTTAGGCTCGTTATTATAATGCACTGGACAATGTATTTGCAAATGACAAATCACTGTATTTGAGCAGAAGTTGTGGTTTTGATTTTTCTTTGTCTTGGTGCTCCATTTCTCCTGTTGTTTTGTTTTCTGCTTTCCAATATCTTCTGATACTATGAGGTGCCATGGGTATAGCCTGTGGTGATAAACAAAACAGACCCAAACACTCTGTTTTCTCAACAGAAGAGAAGAAGAAGAGATTGGATTTATACCCCTCCCTTCACTCAGAGTCTGAGGGTGGTTCACAATCTCCTTCCCTTCCTCTCCCCACAACAGACACCCTGTGAGGTAGGTGGGGCTGAAAGAGCTCTGAGGGAAGTGCTCTTACTGTGACTGACCCAAGGTCACCCAGCTGGCTGCATGTGAAGGAGTGGGGGATCCAACCCAGTTCTCCAGGTTAGAGTCTGCCGCTCTTAACCACTACACCACACAGGCAAGTGTTCAGAAAGCTCACACATGCACATAAACACACGAGCACTTACTCCTCTCCCCACCAGTTCCCTCTTCACCAGCAATGAAACTTCCCTTTTAAAGGTGGGGTGGAGTAATCTGCTACAGACCGGCTCGAGCAAGACCTCAGAAGGGTGCCTGTACAGCAGCCCAGAATCCGTTTCATGAAGTAACTTTCAAGGGTGGAGTAACAACCAGCAAGGGTGGTCAGACTGCAGAGCAAGGGTCTCGGAACCTGGAATAGCTCGAAGCCTCAAAGCTTATTCTAACCACTGCTACAGTCAAACTTTGTTCTTAAATTAAGGCAACAGGCTCAGGTAGATCCAGACAACTACCATGCTCCTAGGGTAGGAAATGCTGCTAAAGGGAGCTATTTTTTTTTTCATTTGGAGTTTGAGATGGAACAGTGCAACCTACTGGTATGTCCGATGGTGTCTGTGGCAGGTGGGACTCGTTTATTTATTGACTTCATTTACTCCATCTTTCTCCCCAGTGGGTACCCAAAAGCAGTGCACACTTTGTAAAAGTAAAATATCTTTACTAGAAAAATAAATTAAACATGGGAATGGTACTTTGGATAAAAAGAAAATAAAGGTTACATACTTGCAGCTACTCTAATACATGCTAACAGCTACATCTTTCTCTTCTCCGTGAGTGTTTTTTGTTTGTTTGTTTCACACAAAGGGCCATAAACCTTGCGAAAACATGAATGCTAGATTCAGGGGTCCGTTGGGGCTGGAGCAAGGCGGAGCGAAGCTCCGCCAGCTCAGGACTGGCCAGTAGGGCAGCCACGGGCTGAATCAGATTCTCTAATCTGATTCCGCTCGCTGCCGAATTGCTGCCGAAATTTGGCGGCAACTTTAAAAGCCACTGGAGGGGAGGGGGTTTGAGGGAGAGGCTCCAAACTTGCAGGGTAGCTGCTGGGGCCTCTCCTCGAAATGCCCACCAAGTTTCAAGAAGATTGGGCCAGGGGGTCCAATTCTAAGGGGCCCCAAACAGGTTGCCCCCATTCCCTCTATTGTTCTCTATGGAGGAAAAAAGTTGACATTCTCTTCTTCTTCTTCTTCTTCTTCAAATAGCTATAGGCAATAAGGGAACAATCACCTATATATACAGGAGTCCCACTTCTTCCAAAAATACCAGAAACAGATGCAGAGACCAGTTCAGGTAGAAATGATTTCTTTTACTGGGTAAATCTTCACAAGCAAACCATACACTGTCACACACACAGTTACACAGCTTCTAGGAAATTTAGATAGAAAGATAGCACAGTTGCATTAACAGGTTTATCTTTGGTATCTCATCGAAGGCAATATTTACCTGTTCGGAGTGACGTTGCGATTTCAGCTGGAAGAAACGGAGAGGCTAATGGGGAATAAGGATCGTGTTCTGAACCGGCAGAAAATGTGGAAAGACTCTTGGTTAGCTAAGCCAGAGTCTGCAAGATAGGGCAGGGTTAGTCTAAAGGCAAAAAGAGAGAGAGAGACCACGTGGCTGGGTAGCTCTTTTTATTAGGGGGGCTTTTTGGGGAAGGGCTTTGCTGGCCACCTCCTCCTGGTACGCCCACCTTCTAGTCCATCCCCCAAAAGGTACGTGACCTACAGCAGGTCACAGGGTGAGTGGGGGCTAAAGGGTTGGTCAATATTGAACTCTAGCTTAACCTGTGGCAGAGACACCGGGCAGGATGTGATGACTTATTGGCCAGCACTATTGTGGTGGAGATGCATCCTTTTGTCTCAGAGCGAGCAAAACCAGTTCCTTGAGTGGATTAGGAAGGCCAAGTCCTTTGTCAATGGAAGGTGGGAAAGAGTCTTTTGTGCCTCTGTTGCAGCAAAGGTTGGGGGGGTTGCCTGCATGATAAAGAAGGGTTTCCCTAATGGCATCAGAAAACCTCTGTTTAAACAGCAATGGCATTTGGCTGTCTCTGGGTACTTCATATGTCTAGAGATACATCTGGGAACAGGGCGATCTTGGGTACCACTGGTACATCATCTCATGAACAAGCAGTATTTCCTATTGGTGTGTGGCTACAGCTGATATTCCATTCTGGTCACCATCTATCTCAGTCCCATTTTGCACATGTACAGGCTCAGTCCATTTTATCACTTATAGACTTTTATGTCTATAAGAGTGCAATAAGTGTCTTGCAGGGCAACACAGGACTATCATGTCCTTTCAGTCTTGTGAAAAGGGGTAAGATTTGGGATAAGGTCCATTTTGAAAGGCTGCTGAGGAATCACACTCCATGGTTCTGATATTTGCAATTGAAAAGTCTAATGGAACATCTTGCTTCCTTAGGATCCTTTAAGAGACCGCTGACTGAGTTTGAATTAATCCTTGCAAATTTCTCTGATGCCTGGAAAGGTCTGTTTTCTAAGCCATATAAAATCATACTGGCAACTGATAATACTACTACTCTGAAACATCAAAAGCTATGGCAAGACAATCTTTAATTGGAATTAACATGCTCACACTGGTCTTCCACTTGGAATTCCCCGGCAAATACTTCTAAAGTTTTTAATATCAGATGTAATTCTTCAAACTCACTTCCAGATGGTATTATACTCCAGAATGACTGCATCAAGTGAACCTCAAGCTTAGTCTGCTATGTTGGAAACATTGCAGACATACAGGCAGTTATTTTCATTGCTGGTGGGAGTGTCTTGCAATCCAGCACTTTTGGCGGGAAGTTGCAGCCCATATTAGCACAATTACCTCACAACCACTTCCTGTCAATCCAGAGATGATGCTTGAAACTTGTGGGAGACCTCAACTGATGATGTCATACACCAAGAACTCAACTCAATTTTGCTTGCTGCAGCTAGATTAGCAATTGCGGCAGCCTGGAAATCGCCTATGCCCCCTTCTTTATCGGCCTAGTACAATAAAATTTGGGATCAGTGTGTTATGTGCAAAATCTCTAATACTCCAGATCAAGATTAAGCTCCCTCAGATATGATCTGTTCTAAATTTATCTTAACTTGGGCTCTGGTACTACAGTACATGGCAAAATCGGATCTCCCCTCAAATCCAAGTTAGCATACTTGGCTTCATTTTTGACTGCTTCTTTGACTGGATATGCTGTTGAGACTCCTTTTGATTGGCATCGCTTCATTACTGCTCTGATTCCAGTATGTCAGAATGGAATCCCTTGGACTACCATGTATTGTATTTTACATTTGGGTGTATATTATGTTTCTGTGCTTTATTAACTTCTGTAATGTTGAGATTGTTTGAATAAAATTCAAAATTAAAATAAAAAATGTGAGAGACATCTTACATCTGGTTGTCAGCATGAGTAGAACAGCTGGACGCTTCTCCAGAAAATTTGTGTAAGATGATCTCACCCACTTCCATCCCTCAGAGGCAAAATTTTCCCTCGGTTCCCCCCCCACTTTTGACTGAGCAGCCTTTTGTGTCTATTTTCTTCCCTTCTGAAGAACAATGGCTGTCCCACACTGTCACTATATGAAATTTTGCAGCTGGCTCAGCCCAGGAACCTGAGGGAAGGGTTGAGATCCTGCTTTATCTTAAACCACTGAAATGGCACTCAAGGCTTTTTAAGGTTCAAAAAAATTGTTCAACATAGATGGGAAAGGTCAGGTGAAATCAGGGGTAAAATTTTTGAGATAAATCAATATAGGCACAGACTACAGTTCATACGTTTCAAGCAACAGAGAGTTTTTAAAGCTTTTCCCAGTGACTTAGAATCTTTATAATGAGAGGCTTTTGTTGCAGTGTTTCCTAAACACTTCAGTATACTTTCTTGAGTGTATTTGACTCTTTTGGTTTCCAGAAGGCAGGGATACTCTGTCCAGTACCCAAACTCCTTCACTAAACACACCGGCACTCTTCTTGATTTAAAAGTCAGTTTCTACACACATCTGACCAGGGATCACACCACTCCTCAAAGCTATCGCCCTTTTTCAACTGGGTAGGGAATTTCTTCTCTCACCAGAAGATCTGTCTCTTTTTTTCTGGCCTGAATGGGAGTCTTCACCTAACAGATCATTGGATACTTACTGTGAAGGGTCCTTCTCCTCTGAGAAAAGGAGGACATTATGATGGGTGATTCCCACCATCCAATCAGAGATGCAGGAACGATTCTTTGACTTCCTGTCTCTTGCCTGTGGGAGTCACCCTCTTCATTTCTGGTAGCTCTGAAAGCAGTTAGACTATAAATGACAACGCTAGGAAAGAGAACACACGAGCAAGAACAGAGCAAAACACCGATAAGAAAAAACAAGCAAATAATAAGTCTGAGACAAGGTATACCTGCTGAATAACTAGTTTGACAGTGACTTTGGGAGGCACAAGATGTCCTTCTTTCCTCAAAGGAGAAGGACCCTTCATGGTAAGTATCCAATGGTCCGTTCTCCCTCTGAGTGGAAGACATCTTGATGGGCCCTCCCATAGCAGTGTCCTCATGTTTTGGGCGGGTCATCGTCTTCTGAGCCTATTATGTGTTGAAGGACTCTTCTGCCAAAGGCAGCACTATCTGAATTGTAGATGTGTGTTTTGTTGTGTTTAATAAATGTAGAAATGGATGAGCATGTTGCTACCTTGCATACTTCTTCTACTGTGGTGTGTCTAGCAAAGGCTGTGTTAGTTACACAGAATGAGTTGTGATTCCAGGCGGAATATCTCATTCGTAAGCTTCTGTGATACAGTCCTTGAGAGATCTGTTGATGGCTGACTTGGACATTTTATTCTCCATATTTGTTGTTTTTCTGATGCATTCTGCTCTGAGTATGAATGCCCTTAGTGCTGTCCTGATGTCCAGCATATGTCACATCATTTCCCTTGGATGACTGGGATTCAGACAGAAAAACTGCAGGTTTATCTCTTGAGATCTGTGGAAATTTGAGTTAACCTTTGGCCAAAGGCTGGGTCGGTTCTCAACACCACCTTATCTCCATGGAAGACACAGGGCTCAGGCTTGATAGAACGTGCTCCGAGATCTGAAACACATCTCACGGAAGTGATTGCCAGTAAGAATAAGGTTTTCATTCTCAGCCACTTCAATGGAATCTCACTAGTAGGATTGAAGGGAGGTTTTGTGAGAGATGACAGTATGGTGTGCCGTTTCCAGGTTGGGAATCTATGCAACTGTGCAGAGTCCTTCATGGCTGCTTCCTTGAGGAATCTACATATGTGTTGATGTCTTGAGAGAATGGTGCTTTTGATCTGAGTCAATACCATAGCTAATGCAGCCACTTGTCTTCTGAGCATAGTAGAGCTTAGACCTGTATCAGTGCCTTCTTGCAGGAAATCTAAAATAGACTTGATTTAAGGCATCTATTTTCTTCCTCTTACACCATCGAATGAATGCTTTCCAGGGAAAATCACATATTCTGTTGGTCGATTGTCTCCTGAATGCAAGGACAGTGTCATAACCTCTGAGCTGTAACCTAGTCTCAGGAAGTCATCTGTCTCAGTTTCCAAGTGGTCAAGTTTAACCACTCTAGATGCAGATGCCATATTGGTCCCTGGTGTAACATGTCCATGGATACTGGAAGCCTCGGGGGTGGATCTGTGGACATTTGATGTAGAGATGAAAACCATGGCTGGTGAGGCCAGAAGGGAGCCCTTAGAATGATTTCTGCCTTGTTGTTCCTTGATCTTTGGGAGAACTGGAACTGGAGGGAAGGTATATAATGGCCTCTCAGCCAGCTCAATGTTAATGCGTCTGTGTCAGCTACGCTGTCGTATCCTGCCCGGGAGTTGAGATTCAACCAGTGACCAAACCCGTTGGAATTTGCTCATGTGCTGTTTAGCTGTCTGGATTCCTTATCACACCCCGCTTTAGTTCGCTACACTCCCAGCTTGCTTGCTTCGCTCCCAGCTTGTTCAAGGCCTGGGACAAATCCTCCCCAATGATGTTATTCCTTTTGCAACTGCTCTCGAAAACATTTAGTAGAAGTTCCCTGGGAACTAAAGCATAATAACCTGTTTGCCGCCATTTTCGTGTGAAACCTGTTCAGGGGTTGGAATAACCTTTTACGTTTTATGATTGGTTTAGATGACGTTTATGATTGGTTTAGATGATACCAATTGCTTAGTATAAGACTAATTGTTTGTTTACAATAAAGTCATTACTAACAGGAAAAGTGTAACCATTCCAATAAGTAACTCTTTGCAAATAAAGGACTTTCTGGTTAAGGAGACCTGTTGCAGACAATCTCACAGTCTGTTGCCTCTGCCTGAGAGTGATGGAAACTGGTGAAGGACCAATGTATTTGATGATTCACTGAGGATGTAAAAGATCCACCAGTGGAAGACTGAAGTGATTTGTGATCAGGTTGACTAGATCTTTTTTTAAGAGCCCATTCTCCCTCTTGGATCAACTGTCCGCTGAGCCAGTCTGCTTGTATATTTGCTGTTCCCTTTATGTAGGGATAGTAGATTCTTCTCTGCCCATGCAAGGAGCTTGGTTGCTTCCTTGTAAAGTGCTGATGATCTGTAACTTCACTGCTTATTGAGATATGTTTTTGATGCTCTATTGTCTGTTCATATCAAAGTGTGGGAGTGGGCAATCTTGTATTTGAAGTAAAGAAGAGCTAGCTGAATGGCCTGGAACTCTAGCAGATTGATTGGTAGAGTCGATTCCTTCTTGATCCACTGCCCCTGTACTGGGTCACCTTCTGGTGTCGCTCCCCATCTGGACTAGTTTCACTTTTGTAACTCAGTATTTCTTGCCCTGCATAAAGTTGGGTATTTCTGTCCACCAGACAAGATTGGGTTTCACCTTTGGTGGAACATGAATGTTCAAATCTTCCTTTCTTGTGATCTGAATTTGGAAGGGTCTCAGGAGCTGGTTTAGATGTCTGGAGGGACATGATATCTATGAAGACCCCCAGGTGTTCTAGTTTCTGTGTTGGTTCCAGGGAACTCTTGTGGAGATTCACTAAGAATCTGTGGTTCTGTAAACACTGAATAGTTTTCTCCTTTTCCTCCATTGCTTTCAATGGAAGTTAGACCTGATTGTCGAGATTGTTGTCGAGAACAGGTTGTCGAGATAAGGATGGATGTGTATACCTTGCTCTCTTGAATTCATAACCGGGTTGATCAGTAGTTTGGAAAATAACCTCAGGGCTGTAGAGAGTCTGAAGGAAGGGCCATGAATTGAAGATTCTTCTCCCCAATACAGAAATGTAGAAACATGTGGTGATCTTGAAATATTGGTATGTGGAGGTAGGCCTCCATCAGGTCTATTGAGCTGAGATACTCCTCCTGTTGCAGGGACTTGGAGATTGTTTGTAGTGTCTCCATTCTGAAATGCCTCAGTTTAGCAGATCTGCTGAGGTATTTCTGATCAAGTATTGCTCTCCAATCCCCATTCTTTTTTGGGACTGTAAAGAAAATAGAGTACACTTCATGCCTTCTCTCTGAACGAGGAGCAGGCTCTATGGCTTGAATGCTGAGAAGATGTTTGATCGCTTTCTAGATAGCTGATATTATGAATTGCTCTGGTGGATATCTGCTGAATTCTATGGTGTAACCATTGGTGATCATTTCTATTGCCCAATAGTCAGCATGGGAATTGGCCTAGACATCCCTGAAGTGAACCAGGTGTCCTCCCATCAAAGCAGATAGTGAATTACAGCTTAGTGATTTTTCCATCTTGATCTGCTGTATCAAGTCTGGTGTTTGGTTGTTTGTTGAATCTGGGAATGAAGTTTCCTCTTCTTGATTGGATCCAGATGAGCCTTCTGGCTTCTTATTTGAACCTAGGGAGTGTATGTTGGGCACAAGAGGAATAATTTTCAAATGGTCTTCTTGTCATTTTGCCTCAAGGTCCTGAAGACCTTAGACCTTATCCCTGGACTCCATCAGAATTCTATTGAGTGTGTCACTGAACAACTTGTCCCTTTGGAATGGGTAGGCTGATACAATGACCTTTGAAGGATAATCTGTCTGCCACACTCTCAACCATAATATTCTTCTGTCTGCTGCTGTTGAGGCCATGGCTCTTGATGAAAGGATTAAGGAGTCCAGCGTTGCATCGGTAGTTCCTCCCAACAGTAAACACACACATACCAAACCAGACAAGATGCAAGAAATTTGTGAAGGATAAGATAAAAATCTCTGGATGTGGGAGAGAACGACTGAGTCAGACTCTGAACTCTCAACATTTGTAAGTACACGTAACATCATTAATTAGTCTCACATTTTCCCTAATGCAGCCTCCTGCAGCTGCTGTTAGCTCAGATGGGGGGGGGGGACAGACACCCCCTCTCCATTCATATGTAAAGGAAGTAAGGTTGGGTAGGTCTGTTTTAAAACAAAACCAGGACACACTTATCAGGGAAGCTAAACTCAGCCCCATCCTTACTCTGGACTCTATTGCACATTTTACTCCTGGCCAGTCTAGGATATGGGAAGTCAACCATGCTGGGGAAAAACAAAACAAAACTATGACTCCGTGGTCCCAACAATGAAAGAAAAAGCTCACTCACAGACCAATTCATACCAGTGTGTGCCTGCTCTGTAAGTGAGAAGTTTAATTGTTTTTAGACTTTCCCCTATCGGACTGACTCCAATATGACTGAGATTTGCAGGGTGGGATCCCTTGGGTGAGGGGTACAATCCCTTAGAATTTCACCCCAGTTTAGAAGGGGAGAGTTACAACCAAAATGGGTTTTCTAGAGAAACCACAAGAGCCAACTATTTGATTTCCTAACGTGGTTAGCTTTGGGCAAAGACAGACTGGCAATCTGCTGCACCTCCGTGGCGCGGCAGAACAAGGCGGGGGGAATTGCCCCCGCTGCACGGCGTTTGCATGCCGCCATAAGGAAGCCGCCCGCAGCGTCCAGACTGCGGGCAGCTTCCAGTGTCGTCGTCTGAACGCCGCACGGCTCCCCCGGCCCGGCGCGTGTTCACACCTGCCGGAAGTGGGTGGAACATGCGTGCAGCAGCCAGGACACCAGTTTGAAGTGGTGCCCGGCTGCTGCGGGAGGAGCACTGCGCCGGACGCGTTGCATCCGGGCAGCCTCCTCCGGGTAGATGTGGCAGTCTGAACGGCCGCTCTGCCTCCGTTTTTAAAGCGGAGGCAGAGCAGGCTAGACTGCCAGTCTGTCCTCGGCCTTTAATTCCAAAATTAATCTATCTTTAATTTCAAAATTATTCAAGAATCTACCAGACGTTCTCAGAATGACATATTCTGAATTTGACAGGACGAGGGTTAGGCAGGTTAAGAAACACAGGGGATCCAAGGAAGAGGAGAGAGAAAGAAGGGCTACTGTTCACATATTGGTACAAAATACACAGCCAAATGTTTGGTTGCAAGACTGTTGCTTCTTTAATTTAAAAATTAAAAATGTCCGCTAGCATTCTGAACCCAACAGTTCCAAGGGTATAATAATGTTAGTGTACTGTACTCTGAGCCCCCATAAAGCCAAAATATATCATATCTACATCTCTGGGCCTTTTAAAGCTTCTCCAAAGTGCTCTGTCTACTCTGGGAGCTGCTTTTGAGAATCCTGCCCTTGTTTTCTCATTGATCAGTTCATCCAGCCGCTGCTACTCTCCAGTCCACTCAGAGTGGATACATCTTGCCTCAGTTCTGATAAGTCATAGTCCAAGATTTATTACATTCAATTAGCAAAGCAACAAAGTTTGTTAGCCACTCATAATTAATCACCCAAACAAAATCCGAATAAAGTACCCCAAGCCAACAGCCTCTGCATTTCACCCAATGCATTTTCTCGAATATCTTGGTTAAAGCTTACTCAAGGTTTTATTAAGCAAATAAAATGAGCTGCAACAACGCACACTTTTATTGCTATCTTTTAGCAGGATGTTTCTCTCGCCCTTGTTTCATGTGGCATAAAATTTTATTGTGCTACTTTCACTGATAAGAGTTTATTGGCAGTGAAAACCGACGAAGGCCTTTGCAAGATGGGAAGTTGTATGCTATTGGTTTAAAAACAGTGCAGATATTTTGCTTCTCAATTGCATGACCACAAAAACAGCCATATATGCAACTGATAAAGGAATGCAAATTCAGGGGGGAAAGGTAGAGAAGAAGGGAAATTAAGCTTTTGGACACGTGGAGCCACAATTTTCATTTTAAAAAGGCATACCAAAAACACTCAGCATGGAATTTTTGCCATATCCTTTTTGCCCCTAAAGTTGACACCCTTGGAACCAGAATCAGATGACAGTGTATCAGGTCCCACGGGCAGCAACAGAACCTTCATACCTTTAATTGAAGGACTTTTCAGGCCCTGATTGGAGTCTTCTCAAATTCTGAGGTCAAATTCTGGACATTCTGAATAAAGGAGTTGAGACATCTCAAAGACTGCCCTTTGTCACAGAAACTGATAATGTGGCACCAAATCCAAATGCTGCAGTTGGAACCCCTATAATTGAACAATTTGAGGGAAACCTTAGAGGCAGCCATGGGCAGCATCCTAGCAAGCCAACAGGGGGTCAAAGGGTAATGGGTGGGCCACCTAAAAATGGCTGCGTATGTTTAGATCCCGAGGATAATCTAAATAAGATAGAACATGAAGCCTGACAACTAAAGTTTCTGTCTTGGAATATTGGGGGTGGCAAAATAAGCTCCATGACTCTGATTTTTTAGATTTCCTGCAAGGTTATCATATAATTTTTCTCCAGGAGACCTGAAGCCAGGACCTAGAACAGCTCTCTATTAAGGGTTATAGGACCTTACAAGTCCCCGCAATTAAATCCCATTTAAAAGGTCGGGGTTCTGGAGGTTTGGCAATTTTTATAACAGTAGATCTGGACGTTGAATTACAAGTATTAGAATAAAGGAGTTGCTATTATATAGATAAAATGCATTTACAGTCGTTTCCTCTCTTCAGGGAACCCTGGGAACTGTAGTTCAGGGCGAGAGCTAGGGATCACTAACTGAGAATACTCAGTTTGCCAAACTACAATTTCATAAGAAAACAAAAGTTGCCCTGCTGGATCGGATCAGATAGTCCATTTAGTCCAGTATCCTGTTTCACACCCAATAGCTAACCAAGAGACCAAGTTCTGCTCTTGTTATTCACTTACATTAAATGAGGGGAACTGTTTCGGCCAGATCCTTTTAACTTTGCTCCCTCGGCCCTCATCTGCCATTCTCCCTTGCCTGCTCCTTAAACTTTTCCGCATCTTGTTTCCTTACACTAAGAGTCAGTCTTTAAATGAAATGACTGCAGTGCCTCTCTCTTTAGAACTTAGATCCTTCTTATAGATCCCAGATGCCAAAAGCATGTCCCCATTCAGGTGGGGAACAGATGTTTTGCCCGGTCCCTATGAACAGCATTCATATTATTGTAGCAGAAGCCCGGCAAGTCTATGCAGAAACTGCTTTTCCTGTAATGATGGCAAAACAAACACAGGGAGGCACAGGTCATGCCGGCACAACAGGAGGGGAAAGGGAAGGCCGTGCCTTCCGTGGTTCAGCACAAGGAGCTGTCCATCCAAGAACAGCTTACAGCGCTGGTGACAGAGTAGACTGACCATCCTATAGAGAATAAGGCTATGCCGCCTTAGCCATTGCATCCCACCAGCAGGAAGTCATATAACCCCTCTTGGCTTTGATCTCCGCTACCCATTTTACATTAATCAATGTCACTTGCTATCTACAGCTGCACTTGCCCTTTTTCTTTATCCCCCCCTCCCCATCTGCAAAGACCCAATTTCAGTATTGCAGGGGAATGGGGGAAAGGAGACAAGGTGCAAGAAAGAAGACAACCCTGGCGCCTAAAGATGACTCAATTACAGCTCACAGATATCTGGAGGAAACTTGAATTGCCTAGACCCAGCCCCCTATCCCCCCCCCTATAGCCTCTGCTTGAAATTCACTCATTTTCACAGCTTCATCCATCAAAGAGCACTTTTGATCTTTAGAAACAGGGTTAAAAGAAAAACCTTAGGGAGCTTAATAGGATTTCAGACCACCCTAAAACAAATCATCCGCCACTCCACATGGCTGGCCTGCTTGCGATTTTACCTATTTGCTCCCTCAACTTTTCTATTAAAATCACTAAATTTAGGATGCCTTTTAAAAAAAGTTTATAGAAATGGCCCAGTAGCTTTTGTCAGGATATATCTTCAGGGTCCTTGAGGTGCCAAAGCTAGCAAAGAACTCAGGATGGATCAGAGTGGCTCTTCTAGGCAAATAATAGATCTGCTCCGTGCAGGTATCCATCTTGTGCAGTCAATGATGGGACTTTTAAACCAAAATACTTGTACCAATGTATCTATGGTTGATCCGAAAGCATAAGAAACCAAAATAAACATTTGGGGGCAACAGTATGTTTAGGGATACCAAGAAGCAGGCATAGATCCAAGAATCTTTAGCCATATGATAGAGATGGCACATCTCTCAACCACATGGTACAAAAGCTTGGGGTGGTAATCAATGTTCCCTCTAAGCTGTGGAGTCTTGTGAACAAAAATTCTACTTTGTGAGCTCCTGGCATTAAAGTTGTGAGTGAGTGCTTTGGCTACTGCATAAACTAGTTGGCCCTGGAGCCATCCTTCCTGAGCTAAGGCAAAAATGTGTGAGCCAGAAGCTAAAAAACTGTGAGCTAGCTCACGCTAACTCAGCTTAGAGGGAACACTGGTGGTAATATGTCTTTAAACCGCTGTACCTCAAGGACCCAGTCGTCTACTGGGAGGAAAGAGCACAGAAGAACGCAAATGACATTGAGTTACAAGATAGAAGTGTTGGAGGGAAAGTAACTGCAACTTTGCATACATCTGCTTCACCCACCTTCTTGCCATGACATCAGTTTAGAACATGTGGATCACCTTTTAATCTGTAGCGCCCAGACCATAGGAGGTTATGGCACTTTTGCAGCTAACTTACACAGCTAGGTAGTCAACAAACCGCTTCAGCAAAAGCACAAATTGAGTTTTCTGACTTTCATTTGGCAAGCATTGGTGGTATTTATTTGTTGATTTAGAGAATTTATATGCTGTCAGGAACCTCCTCGAGACAGCTCATAAGTAAAAACCATAACATGAAATTATAAAACAACAATATAAATTATCAATACTAAAAACTGGCCTTTAAAAGCAAGTCACAAGTTCTAAGCAGTCTACACACAAGCACTAAGCAGCCTAAAAATATTGATAAAACAGTCCTTAGGCCAAAAGTGGACTATAAAACAGTTTAAAAGATAAAACCAGGGGTCCGTTGGAGTGGGAGCACACAGAAGCGCAGCTCTGGGAGTGAGAAGCCCAGGGGATGGGCACATGACCAAGCCCCGCCCCCTCCTCAGCTTCCCCGAGCAGTGCAGAGGCGCAGCGCCCCGGGGAAAGCCCTGCTAGGGTCTTTATTGTTTTTAATGTTTTGTTTTAATATTGATAATTTTATCATTGTTCCTTTTATGACTGTGTGCTGCTTTTCCAGAGACTTGCTCAAGGTGGCATATACATTTTCTAAGTATACCATTTTTTATCTGGGCACATGGCACATAAGTACTGGAGAAATTTCACCAACCCTTCAGCAGCTTCCACCTTATCAGTTTGGTGTAGTGGTCAGGAGTTGGACTCTAATCTGGGAGAACCGGGTTTGATTCCCCACTCCTCCACATGCAGCTGCTGGTGTGACCTTGGGCCAGTCACAAGTTCTCTCAGAGCTGTTCTCTCATGAGCAGTTCTCAAAAGACCTCTCTCAGCCCCACCTACCTCACAGGGTGTCTTGTTGTGGGGAAGGGAAGGGGAAGGGATGGTTGGTGCACATGTCCTGGGTATCTCAAGTCTACTTGAAACCTGGTGGTTTCAAGGGAGCAGGAAGAGAATGAGGGTGTGTACTTGAGGCTTATTTTTATTGCACAAAGTATTGGATGGGGAAGGGAATGGAGGAAGAGCAGGTCAGTTTCACTCACCTGTGGAGTGGAGCCTGAGGGGTATGTTAGGGGGCGTGGCATATGCAAATGAGTTATGCAAATGAGTTATGCTAATGAGCTCCTGCACCTCTTTTTCTACGAAATTATCCCTGGATAAAACCCCTTAGTTAAAAGCCTAAATAAAAAGTTTTGGCCTAGTGCCTAAAAGACAATATGCTAGGTGCCAAGCAAGCCTCAAGGGGGAGGGCATGCCAAAGGAGAGGGGCCATTACTGAAAAAGCCCTGTCTCTAGTCACCGATCCCCCACCTCTACAGGCAGGGGCACCGAGAGCAGGGCATCTTAACTGATGAGCTGAACAGTTTGGATGCTGGTGGCCCTTCAGGAACCCTGGCCCTAAACAGTTTAGAGCTTTAGGGGGTAATAAACCAGCACTTTGTGTTTGAAAACTGATGAGCAACCAGTGCACATTTTTCAGCACTGATATGATCCCTCTATCTCCCCCCCCCTTTGCCTTCAAGTCACAGGGTTTCCAAGGCAAGAGACATTTAGAGGTGGTTTGCCATGGCCTGCCTCTGCATAGTGACCCTGGTATTCCTTGGGGGTCTCCCATCCAAATACTGACCAACTTTGCTCAGCTTCTGAGATTTGATGAGACTGGACTAGCCTGGGCTAGCCTGGTCAGTGTATTCCCCAAAATAGCTAGATTAAACTGCTTTTTTTTAAAAAAAATTATGCAGATGTGTACTGCCTTAAAACAAAACTCGAGGAATTTCAGCCGTAATATTGTGCGGCCTACAGGCCCATATTACAGAAACCACTAACCTTATAATGGTAGAACTTATGTCTAATTTGTTTTCCCCCACTCTGGACTGTATCCTTTTTTTTTGGCTTGGGAGACATAGCTTCTGTCTTTCCCTACCCTCCAGCCCTTTGCAAAGAGGAAAGACTTGATCTGTTCTCTTCAGCATTCAGGGAGGCCTTTGAAGCACATTAAACTACATTAGTGTCTGTGATACAGATGAACATCAGAGCCTCCTGCTGCGGTCCGGTCCCAGCCCTTTGAGGGATCTTCAGCTTCGCTCCCTTGCTTTTGTCATTGCCACTAATGCACCGCAAAGCACCTGGGGGGTGATTTGGCTGTGATCCCATCTGCCCTGGCACCACAACATCCCCCAAGCACCTATTCCCTTACCAAGGAGAGGGGAGTATTTAATGGACCAGAGAACGAGCAGGATAATGAATTACTTTGCCTCTGTGATTCTGTGTCTAATCTTTTGTTTGTTTGCCCTCCCTCCCCTTTAATGACAGACACTCCCCCCCCAAGTTCTGCCATGACCCATGCCTCGAGCACTGGTGTCTCTGGCTTGCATGGGGCAGGCCTGGAGCAGCACCTGACCCTTCAGCCACACAGAAGCAGGTGGAAGGGCCTGGGGATTTCAGACAGCTCAGCTCAGCGGTTGATCATTAATGCTCTCTAGGTTACATTTTCCCAAGGGGCCAGCCATTCACTGGGCTTTTGTGTATGACTAAGCTATAGTACTAGGGACATTGGAGACGGATTCTGAAAAGGAAATAAAAGCAAGGGGGGGCTTTGGAGGGGGGACATGTTTCTTAAAATGACTGGAAGGGAACAGGTTGGTGACATGTTTCTATTAGAGGGATTAGCAAAGAATTTAACTAATATTTGCAATTGTGAACAGGGTTGGGGGGGGGGTAACCCTTTCTCGAGGCTTTTAGGCAACCATCCTCCAGGGCAGCCACAGATTTCAGTGAACCAACTCAAGGAAGGTGTAAAGGAATTTAGGATGGTAGCCTTAGGGCACTTGCTGTTTACAAACTGGACTGTGCTGTTGTCCTGTTCGTGCCGTGCATCTACATCATACTGAAAGGATGCATGGGAAGAGGCATGTCAGCTTACATTTTAAAATCTAGAAAGTAAGTTGAGGCACTCGTTCCAACCTAAATTCTGTGTTTCCAAATTCTAAAAAAAAAAAAAAAAAGCTGACTATTTACTTGGTGATTAAGGGCAGGATTACATCAGGGGCGTCAAGTTTTTAAATTCCCAAGGGGGGGCGGGGGCTCTTGTGTGCATGTGCGCAAAGCACGCGTGCCCACCAGAACCATGTCCCCACCGCCTCCCCTGCCTGACCACTCCTGCTTCTGACCCTCCCTCCGTCCATCCAGGGGCCAGCTGGGCATTTGCTTAGCTGGCCCCTGGACAGACGGACAGAAGGAGGGATGGGAGGCCAGGCCGGGGGGGGGGGGAGAGAGAGATGGCGGCAGCCCTAGGAAGGGCCGGGGAGGCGTGGCAGAGGGCGCTCCATTTTCCCAGGGGGGGCTCAGTCCCCCCCGGGAAATTTTGGGGGTGGCTTGAGCCCTTGAGCCCCCCCGTAGTTGACGCCTATGGATTGCATCTCATGGAAGCCCAATTTAAATTGCACCAGATGTAGAGGGTACTGTCTAATGGAGGGTAGAGGGTACTGTCTAATCCTGTCTGCCCTGCATAGCAACCTCTATTCTCCACCCCCAGGAACAGCATTTTGTAGAGATCAGAGATGGGCACGAACCGAAAGGCTTGTTTACGAACTGCAAACCCTGTTGAAAGAGACCACAGTTCATTTCAACAGGATTTGTAGAAAGCCCAAAAAACAGCTGAGTGGCTCGCTGCCACTCAGCTGTTTCGGACTGTCTTTAAAGGGACTGCAAAACTGCACGAAAAGCAGCTGTGTGGCAGGGAGGCACTCTCCACCACACAGCTGTTTCAGGCTGTCTTCTGCAGTCCCTTTAAACTGCACCAAAATTTGACATTTGTCTATGGTACAAATACATATTTGTTTATAACACTTGATAGGTTATTTGGAATTATCTAGGAAATGGAAACCAAATTATTACACCACAAGCTGTAATTTGGTTCAGTTTAGTTTCCACATTCTGTCTAATTGTGATTGCATGTCTGCGTTAATTCTTCAGCTATGTTGAATAATCTCTAACACTCGTTTTTGATGATACATATGTACTATCGATTAAAAGGTCTCAAGTCACTCATCTCCTTACCTTCCCATCAACACTTTGTTCCTTTCACCTCACCTTATTAAAGGTTCACATTGAGAATACAAAATTACTTTCTAACCAAACTCCTGGCTGATAGTGATTATCTACATGATCCAGCTTCTGAATCAGTGAGTGGGGCTACATAGGGCCAGTGTGGGATATGGGGATGTATTTTTTAGAGATATAATGGGATACTGTTCCCCACATTTTAAAAAGTTCTAGAGTAAAATAAAAGAAGTAGAGGTATAATAAATAAAAACAAATGGGGGTGGGGACAAAAAGGGAAAGAAAAAAGTGAGCAAGTAGAGGAGGGGATTTAAAAAAAAATGGCAGAGAGAAAAGCCAAAGGCCTAAACATTCCAATTATTATATCTTCTGGGAGATAATACTTTTAATTTTTGCCATACAAAGGCTATGCCCTGGTCCAGAAGGGGTTTGCATCATTCATCATGCTTCTTTGCCATACAATGTCAGCCCTGACAACCATAACACTTGAAAATGAGCCGAGTGGACATAATTAATGCTCATGAATTGCAAACACTCCTTTATTAAAGGACTCCTGCTTGCCCTGGACCATCTGCTTGGTATCACCAGGCCTGGAACATCCCGAGGCTATAATAATTTGTGGCTTTAATAATTTTACCTCTTAATTAAAGCTTGGTTTGCAGCATCATGAACATAGGCCAGTGGGCCTTGGCCAGGTTGAATTTAATGAGACCAACCTTGATGGATGAACAATAAAACTGTGTGCTATCAAATAAAATTAACAGGGCTGAGGAAGGAGTTATTTCCAAGTTATAGGAGATCCTCAACCCCATAAACTACTTTAGATCCAGGCGAAAAATATTCTTTCATTCTTTCATTCATATGTACATTCAGTATGCTGGAAAGAAATTGGATTCAAAGACAGTGGGTTGAGTCCAGCGATCCATCAGTGGAAGATGCTGACAGTCACAGATCTTCCTCATATTCCCCTTACCCAGCAGTCCCATACAACCGTGGAGAGGTGATATCCTGAGTCCATAGAACTGAGCAAACTAATAGGTTGGGGAGCTGCAGAACTTTGACCTCTATGCCTATCCATCCACATAGGTCCCATAACCAAAGGAATCAACTTTCCAGGACTGAAAATGACAGGGGTGGGATTGGGTTTATGGGAAAGATCTGCACACATGGATTGCTGGATCCATTGCTGGATCCGACCTGGTTTGTTCCTCCCTGTTTATGGACCTTCCAGGAGTCTTTCAAGTGCTGTTGTGGGGATAAAATGGAGGAGGGGAGAGTAGTGTAAACCACTTGGGGTCCCCAATGGGGACAAAAAACAGGATGTAATGTAGTAAATAAATGCATAAACATTTCATTGCATCACACTACTGTAAAGAGGCCAATGCCTCGTTTTGGTAGACAACAATATTGTCAAGAAAATGGAGTGATTGTAATTCTGTGTGATCACCTTGAGCTTGTGTGTGATACTGTACTGAGATTAGTCCTCCTTTTCCTTTATTGATATGGCTCTTTGGGCCACAGCCTTAAATCTAATCACACAGAGAGAAGGGGGGAAGCTCACATCAGTCACAAAAGTTTTTAAATTTTATGTGGGTTGCTAAAAGTTGGGATGCCAGCTACCTGGTGATCAGTGTTCCCTCCAAGCTCTGCAGTGCTGTGAGCAGGAATTCTACCTTGTGAGCAACCCCCCCCCCCAGTAGCATTAAAGTTGTGAGCAAGTCTACATTTGACTATTCCATAAATTATTTTTAGATTATTCCCACAACCTTGTAAAAACGCAGAATGAATTCTTTTAAACTATATTTAAACTATATTTTAAGAATAATTTAAACATTATAAGAGAAAATAGAATCAAGTCAAATTTCGTTACATAAAGTGTTGCCCTCTATGAGGGTAGACCAGGCCTCCAGAGAACAGGTCTACCCACCGCTTTCCACTATATTGATAGACCTGGCCTTGGACCATCGCCTTGCGCTAATCCTTAGAAAACATACAGCACTTGGGGGGTGGTGATTCTTTCATTCTACTTTGGGTTTTTTAAAAGTAAAATATGACAACCAGCATGACAGGTCAAGTATAACAGAGGTAGAACAATCACTGTCAAAACGCTGCCTAACCTAACAAACTGGGGCTGAGGACAGACTGGCAATCTGGAGTAAGATGAATGCGGAGGAAACTGCTGTGGGAGAAAAACTCCCCAGGGCTGGCCGTTCACACCGGCCGGTGTATTGCACAACGGTGCTGATACGGAGCGTTCAGACTGCTGAGGAGTGGCCCCACGTGGGCCGGCCTCCGCAGCTTGTGATAGGGCTGTTTCAGCAATTTGCGCATGTGTGCATGCGCGCTCATGCGCAAACTGGCAAAACACCGCATTCACACTGCCGCCTCCGCTTGCCTCCCACCTTCTTCCAGTTCACACTGCCTGGAAGTGGGAGGCAAGCGCAAGATGGCCCCTGGACACTGGTTTCTCCCGGTGTCCTGTTAAAGCAGATGGAAAGTGAGTGGGAGACGGGTAAGTGCGAAACGGAGCCAACGGACAGATGCGCATGTCTGAACGTGCTCCCTTCTTCCACTTCCAACGCGGGGCTGTCCCGCTTTATATTGCCACTCTGTCCTCAGCCTGGAAGTTGCTTAAATGTTATCAACCTGCCCAAACTACTTATTTATTCAGATATTTGTATCTCGCTTTTCCCTGTGACATAAGGTGGTTTCCAAATCATACTGAAAAGTATAATAAGAGTGTGCTAAAAATAGTTTTTTTCCTTTCTCAATTTTAGCCTACTAGGAGTACGGGCCATTGTGGAATGAAATACAATGAGATCTAGAAAGAGGGTCCAGATGAGTGTCCTGGCTGTGGCTTGTGGGCTGGCGGAGGGAAGGGGAAAATAGAGGGAGGTGAACCATGTTTATTTCCCACTGCTTAGCTATAAGGCAGAGCTGTCTCAAGTCATTTTGCTGCCCCAAGTGGGTAGTATGGGAGGAGAGCTGCATGCCATGTTTTCTGGATTTCAAGGGTCTGGAAACTGCTTCCATAGTTAGTTACAGGGTTGCCAAGGTCTTGGTTAAACAAAGAATTTTAGGCATGGAAAGGCAACATGACCTGACCAGAGTTAAAAACAATTTACTGGAGAGATGCATCATGAAGATGGTCTCACCAAAGCCATATGTAAACAGTTTAGAAAATCCTGATCATAGGAGAGCCTTTACTCAACTACAGTATGAGGTCCTTTGCTTTGCTATCCTGGAAAGCAAATATACCAGATGAAAAACACCTTTGTCCATGTGAAGATAGGAGTGTTGAGTCATTAGTGCATGTTCTCTTTGATTGTAAAATATATGAGCATATCAGGGAAATATATATTAAACCCGTAACTGATAGCCTGCTGGGCAAAGATAGAATCAATTATCTTTTAATAACATTAGCCGATAGAAACAGGAAAATTACTTTTTAAAAAAATATATTTTTATTGAATTTAACAATGAACAACAAGCCGTAGTAGCAGTGCTAGTAACAATAACATTATAATGTAAAACAACAATATTAATTAGTAAAGATACATTACAGTGTGACCAAGCAAATATTTTCATGGCTAACACAATACTATTGAAGCAACTGGTTTGACTCCAAAAGAAACACAGAATAGTACTAACAATTTTATCTAATAACAGTAAAACAGCTAGCTCTACTAAAAAAAAAAAGGCAAAGTGATTACGATAAGCATACTTAGGATCATCTGGGTTACCAACTTTTTTTGTGTTAAGATAACACTGAAAACCATTGCATGGCAAAATTTATTTTTATTTATTTATTTATTTTACATTTATACCCCTGTCCAGCAATGCTAGCTCCAGGCGGCTAACAACAGTTAAAATCAAAATGTGAGTCATATGTGGGGTTTTCAGCAAGGATAATTTGGTCCGAAATTTTAGCCATTATGAAAAAGTCCCATAATTTATTTATCCACTGTGTGATTGAAAATATCTGTCTGTCTTTCTAGTTAGATTCCAAAGATAATTTTGCAGTCACTAGCAAGATAGAGATTAAACCTTTATTAGTTTTAGGGATGGTGTGGTCATGCCAATAGTTGAGCAGAATGGTTTCCGGTAGCATTGGCACTTCGTATGTTGTAATAATTTTGATTTGATGAACTATCTTAAGCCTATCTTATTCTTGAACAAAGGGACATTCCCACCAAACATGAATATATGTTCCCCTTAATGAACACTGTTTCCAGCACTTTGGTGAAATGACAGGACTTACATGGTGCAGCTTAACTGGAGTCATATACCATTGTGTAAGTAACTTAAAGGAAATTTGTTTGATATTTATTATGTTTGTTGTGTAAATATTCAAGAGCCAGATGTTAGACCATTGTGAATCAGATAATTGAAGTTTACAGTCTACATTCCAGGCTGTTTGATATGGAAGCAGCCTTTGTTTACCTAATTTGTATAATATAACACATAGGTTTGAAAGCGGGCCTTTAGCATTGGATGGATATGACTTCAGTATCTGTTCAAAGTCTGTGAGTGATTTACAGATAGAGGTTTGAACTAAATTGCCGGTTATAAGGTGCTTAACTTGTGTCAAAATATGGCTGGATGTCTGGTTAGAAATCTGGTTAGATACGGCTAGCCCTAGATAAGTAGTATCCAATAGTATATGGTCATTTGAATTCTATATATTTTATATTATGTAAACTATAAGGAGCTATAATTTTACTGATTGTTTAGATATATTTTAAAGTGTATACTGAGGTTTGCTGACTGAATAACTATGCCTTTTTAGGATTGACTTATCTACTACATTTTTAAACGTAATTGGTCTACAATAGAGGTGTCAAACCCATTTGTTACAGATCTGACATAAATCTGACATAAATGTCACTTCGTTGGGCTGGGCCATGAGTGCCATAAAATGTAATGCCAGGTACCAGAGATATAAACTGTATAAAGGACAGCAGCTGGTAAGCTCCGACTTGGTGTGTCGTCACTGAAAGGCTGCTGGGGGTGGGGGAGCCCCTGTTTTTAAAAGCCCTCCCCCAATTTGCAAGAATCAGCCAGTGGGGGGGGGGGAAGAATGGTGGCATCAGGTGATGCTCTAGCCCTAGCCTCTATGGTAATCATAAAGGAGGAAGGCTAGAGCATCAGCTGCTGGAGGACTCGGAGCTCACTGTTCTGGTTTCCCTTCCTTCTAGCTGCCTGCACTAGTGCGCTGATCCCCTCAACCAGCACACAGCTTTTCAGCCCAGTGTGAGGCTTCTGTGCTGACAGCAAAAGATCAGACCTTTGTTTATTGAAACAGAGTTCTTTATTTCCAATACTGCATGACAGGTTCTCGAATGTTTGTTAGAGATGCCACATAAAGAACAGACAGAGTTAATATACCCTCCAGTACAGTTTGAACCCCGACATTCGACCAATCACTAACAAGGAAAAAGCGCGGTTAAAAGATCTTAGCCATTTTGCTTCCCACAGGAAAGGTGAAGTGTGAAAGTTATAAAAATTCCCCTCCTGAGCTGGGCGCCCCAGATGTGAGAAAACATATACATAACAAAGTGGCCGCGGTGGCCTCTCAAGGTCTTCACATAGCGATAAGGCAGTTCTGTGTCTCCGGGGAAGGAGGAGGGAATGCATGGGAGGAAAGGCCATTTGTTCTCGGGTGACGTGTGAGTATTCAGGGTCGCCACTCTCCCGGGTGAAATGGTTACATTGACCAGACCTTCAAAGAGCAATATAAGGCAGAGCAATAAACAATGGGGGGAGGCTAGAGACAGCTTGACAGAGATAGCAATGGTTACACTTGTAGCTGAGTGATAGCACATAGCAGAGAACACAATGAAAGCCCTGTTAGGATCCTAGGATCCTGACACCCAGAGGATAGCCATCCTGGGGCTACCATGCTTAAGGAGCCAAAGCCACGGGGTGGGGAGGATGCCGCAGTGGGCTCCTCCTTGCTGCCACTGGGAAGCTGTCCTGGGCTGGCCCCTGGGCCGGGGCAATGTGGGTGGCAAGTCAGTGCAGCCATGGCAGCCATCCATCCATGCTCCTTCCCCAGGCTGCTGTGCTTTGGAGGCTCAGGCTCATCTGGAGCCACGGGGTGGAGGAAATGGCAGCGGGCTCTTCCTTGCCAGCATGGCAGGAAGCAGTCCCAGGCTGGGCCCTGGCCCTGGGGGCCAGGTGGGGTGAGAGTCAGTCAGGACCGCTGGCACTGGCAATCCAGGCAAGCTGGCAGCTAGCAGGTGGGCATGGGCTGCGGTGTTTTTGCTCCCCAGGCCATACCATGGGAGGCTGAAAGTTGGAGACCTGGGATGGGGAGGATGCACTCCTCCTTGCTCTCTGCTGCCACTGGGAAGATGGCCTGGCCTAGCCCCAGTCCAGAGCGCAGTTCCTGGTCCAAAGTTCTTGTGCCAGCTGCTCCAAAGTGCGGTGCCCCCAGGACAATCACACAGGCCGACACTGGAGCCAGGCGGCATCCACAAAACACTCTTTGGATCATCCCAAATGACACATCCCCATGCTCTGGAGACTGTCCCCTGCAAGAAGACATACAGTGGTGGCTGGTCCAAACACTGGTTCTGGTGCCACGAGCTTCTATTTGGAGTGCCTCCCAGAGGCCTATATTTCCAGGGGTCATTTCATAAAAAACAAAAGGTGCAGGAGCTCATTAGCATAACTAGACATTAACATAACTTATTTGCATATGCCACACCCCCTGACATCACCGGAAGTGTGTCAGAGGGCAGGGAGGCAGACATGTCTGCGTTCCCTGCCCAATCTTCTCCAGGTGTCCTGCAGCTGCAGGACACCTAAAGAAGATTGGGCAGGGAACCGAGATATTTAAATCCCACCCACCCTGAGTTTCTCCACAAAAGCGGAGAGGCTTGGGAGAAGGGGGACATGTCTGCCTGCCTCCCCTTCCCTTCTCCAGTGAGGGCAGGGAGACAGACATGGAAAGATTGTGACTCTTGAGAGAAAGGGTTCAAACTTTCAACCCATTCTCTCTTCACCTCCCCTCCCCACCCACCTGCCTTGGCAGGCCAGCTAGGGAAGGGAAGGGAAAGGGAGGCTTTTGAAGATCCCCCCCCTTTTTGCTTTTCTAGCCCACCTGCCACGGTGTGTGTGTGTGGGGGAAACGAAGAGAGAGGGGTTTCAAGTTTAAATCCCTTCTCTCAAGAGTCACGCCACAGTGGCCGCTGCCAGCTGCTGGAGGGAAGGGGAGGTGTTTTAAACCGCCTTCCCTTCCCTTGGCTTGCTCCAGTTCCCCATGGTTGTGGGGAGCCCAAGCAAACCAGCTGCTGGAGGGAAGGGGGGCGGTTTAAACCACCTTCCCTTCCCTTGGCTTGCTCTGGTTCCCTGAGGCCGCATCAGGCCGAATTTTCTTTTGTTGCATACCCGTACTCTGGAGTTGTGCCACCACTTCCATTGTATTCTATTGCGCCATTGTGTTCTATTGGGCCATAGAATACAATGGAAAGATTGCGCCACTGCTGTGGCACAACTCTAGCAAGAAGGAGCTTGGGGGTGGGGAGCTGGGGGCAGGGCTTGGCACCACCACCATTTGTGTCCGCTCCTGGCCTGCCGGAGCAGTGCTCTGGCCCGCTCTGGCCCCAAATGACCCCTTAATGACCCATTAATTTTAATAATTAATGTGTGAATTGATTGATATAAGGCCACATTCACCAGGAGGGTCATTAATAAAAAGCATGTCACTAATTTCTTTTTAAATTATGTTCTGTTTGTGGAGACGTAGAAGTTTATTGGTAGTCTAATGTTCAGGCATGGCATTGTGAGCTTTCTAACTGTTGGTGTGTTTTGAACAGAAGTAAGCAAAAGGACATTAAGAAAGACTAATTTTTAAGTAGGTTGGTTCAATATTAATGTGGCTAAATAAATGGCAGGGGAGGGAGGCAGCATGGTATAGCCTGATTTCATCAAATCTAGGAAACTAAGCAGGGTCGATACTTATAAAGGAGACCACCAAGGAAGACTCCAGGGTTGCCAGCCTCCAGGTGGGGCCTGGAGATCTCCCACTTTTACAACTGCTCTCCAGACAACCAATATCAGTCCCCCTGGAGAAAATGGCTGCTTTAGAAGGTGGAGTAAGGCATTATACCATTCTGAGGTCCCTCTCCTCCCCAAACCCCACCCTCTCCAGGTTCCAGCCCCAAAATCTCCAGGTATTTCCCAGCCCAGAGCTAGCAGCCCTCGAAGACTCTGCAGGGAAGGCATTGGCAAAAGACCTCTGCTTCTCACTTGCCTTGAAAGCCCCTTGCTGGGGTCATCGTAAGTCGTTGGTGACTTGTTGCATGCTTGCCAATTGCCTGGTGGGGCCTGGAGAGTTCCTGCTAATACAACTGATCTCCAAACAGTAGAAATTAATTCCCTTGGAGCAAACGACTGCTTTGGAGGGTGGACTCTATGGCATCTAGCTTGCCTGCTTGCTTTCAGAGTTTGGGCCCAACTCATGTACACCTGACTTATGTACTCTGTACACCCTTACCTGTTGTTGGTCCTTCACTTGTCCGAAATTTAACCACCATTTACAAGGGCTCATGTTAAGGCCTCTGTAAAGCCATAGATGGATGCTGGAAGTAAGCACAGGATTCCAGGAGCTCCTTCCCAGCTCAATAGAACTCATGAACCTGCTCAATGTTCTAATAGAAAAAGGAACCCTCACTGAAAGTGCTTGTGTGTGAGCCAGATCTAGTTTTAGTGGGATCTAGTTTAGAAAATCTAGTGCATTTTCTTGTACCTTTGCAACAACATAATACTAAGTTTAATAAAAATGAGTAAACAAGTGCAATTGCAATGCTGATTTAAATTTACACTGTCCTGCACTGGCGTTATCATGATTGATTTTGTGTGGCAGTGGCATGGGGAGAGTCTTAAATAAATTCCATCAGTGCCTACCTTAGGTGCTGTGAATTCCTACATCACCATTTTTTGCCTAAAGGTCCCTTTCCTCACCTCACTATTTACATTATGAAAAGGAAAAGCAAAGAGGGAAGATGGAAGGGAAGCTTATGGGGAGAGTGGGGAGACCTTTAGTCAGCAGTGCACCCCTGATTACTTTATCAGAACTGGTCCTTGATTTTTTTTATATAAATTTTTATTGCATTTTTCCCTATACTACTTCTACATGCTAAAAACCTATGCTAAACTATATTATACAGAGAATACTGTTTGGAATGCTTCAAAAAAAGAATATTATTATATTGAAAAGCAATGTTAAATCTTGGTATCATCTGTTAAATCTATTTTGTTGTCTAGATTAAAGCTAAAAGCTAGATAACTGGATCGCATACAGACGTAGAAGTATCTAAAATCTAGCTTTAAATCATTATCTGACATAGTGCATCATGACATTAAAAAACAATTCAACATTATTTTTTCTTCGGTCCTCTTCTTTTCTTCTTTCTTTCTTCCTGAGGCTTAGGGGCTGCGGCCCCTTTTTCAGAATCCGACTGTTCTTCAAGTTCTCCGCTTTCTGAGCCATTAAATCCATACATACTCTCCTGCGATTCCAGTGAGTCGTCTGACTCAGTCTCTGCTTTTTTCTTCTTACGTTTTTCCCAAAAAAAAAATCGCCTTTTTGATACAGTCAATTTTATATTTCTTGGCTTTGTAGCTGAAGATCAGTCCCTCTAGAATATCCCAACGATAAGAAATAGACTCCGATTGTAACCATGCCGTCAAGCTCCTGTAGGCTTTTCTTCTTTTTCGAATTTCAAATGGAATATCTTTTAATACTTTGATCTCTTCTTCTTGAATCTTCAGAACTGTTCTATTCGTGGCTTTTAACACCATATATCTTGTTGATCTTCTGGAGAACCTTATCACAATTTCACCTGGCAGGTTTTTCTTCTTTACAAATTCTGGATAAGTCCTATAGACTAAATCCATATCGCTTTGTATTTTCTCCGCTTCCCAACCTGTCACAGGTGCCAATGCATCGCTTAACAGAGAACTGGTCCTTGATTCTTAATGGGATGAAGTTGAAAATGATTTAATGTCAAACTTCCAAATTAATTAGGCTGGATGGAATTTGACTCTCTTGGCTGCAGTCACACACACGAAATAATCCACTTTCAATGCACTTCCAATGCACTTTTGAATTGGATTTTGCCAGTTCACATGGTAAAAATCCAGTTGGAAAGTGGATTGAAAGTGGATCGAAAGTGGATCATTTAATGTGTGTGACTGCAGCCATTGGGATGCTCCAAAGCGTGGCATGGCACCCACAGATATTTCCCCAGGTGCCTGCCAGATCATAGAACTCAGGAAAGTTGGGGAGGCCATTGTGAAGGCAGAACCAGTGACTGACCGCCATCATACCAGTAAAGGGGCTTATATCCTCTCCACCTCTCACTGGAGTAGGATCCTGGATCCTGTAAATGGGATACATGGATCAGCTATAAGGACTAGTGAGCACCAGAGCAGTGGAGTACCACTTTCCCCCTGGATCTTCTTTTCTTTGTGTTTTATCCCCCATTTATCCCATTAGCCACCAACTTCCATGTGCCTATTATTCCCTCCTTGGGCTTCTTCTGTGTGTATTTATAATCCCCACCCCTTTCCTGTTGTTCGTGTATGTGTGCTTGGCTCTGTCTCCTGTAGCAGCCATTTTGTAGCGACCACAGTCTCAAAAGGTGACCAAAGTCTCAAAAATATTGGGGACCCCTGCTCCAAGGAGACATGGTTTAGAAGCTTCTAGAGGGAGTCACTCAGTGGCATACTGGAGGAAACTTCTTTGCTTTTAGTCCCATGAGTCAAAACAGAGGGAAATCAGACTTTGTCAGGCCTGTAGCTATGATGGGGCATTTCGGGGCTCCACCCTCACAAATGTGAGGCATGCTCCACAGAAGCTGCTACCCTCTTTCCCCACCCTCCCTCCTCTGAAATTAAAAGGGCCCTCCAGCTGATTGGCAGGAGCACATGGTGTGCTGATCAGCTGGAGGGCCCTTTAAATCTTGCAGCTGCCCCTATCCCTCCCCTTCTCCAAGATTTAAAGGGCCCTCCAGCTGATCAGTAGGCCCTTTAAATCTTGCAGGAGGTGAGGGAGAGGGGCAGCTGCTGGCTGCAAGCCTTCCCTGAACTCCAAGCAGCAATTTCACCACTTGGAGTTTTGGTGCGGGCAGCCCTCACTTGAAAAACAGCATTTAAAGTTGTTGTTGTTCAGTCGCACAGTCGAGTCTCACTCTTCACGATCCCATGGTTTAAATGCTGTTTTTCAATCAGGGCTGCTCATGGCTGAACTCCAAGTAGTGAAATTGCCACATGGAGATCAGGGAAGGTGTATGGCTGCCCCCCTCCCCCCTCCCTCCTCCCCCTCCCCTGCTGCCCCACAGAATTTCTCCATGCCCCACCAAGCCAAAATTTCTAGCTATGAGCCAGGACTTTCTTAAATAGAAAAGTAGATTTAATTTTTATTTTTTTTAAAAAAATAGAAAAAAGAAGAAACATGGCATCTAAAGGGGTTTGTTTGTGGACTGGATATAGGGTGAGATTCTTGGGGAGTTCAAGAGCAACTAGGCTGTGAACAAACACTTTTAATGGTTTTTAGCTGACACATGCCCACAACTGAGGCATTGAATCCTGAGACTGGATAAAAAGGCAATGTACCTTTCAGCCTAGGGATTAGAATTTGGCATTAGGGAAGGAAGGCCATGTACATAGTATCATTGAAATCCATTAAAGGATTTGGTGTTTTACAAGGAATTGTTAGCTGGGTGCTAGAAAACATGTGGCTTCTAACCTTGGGTCAGGACAGGCAAAAAGTTTTGTGAGAATCCAGAAATAAAGAACAGTTTGCTTTTGGGAATGTTAATCCAGTTTTATGTCATACCTTAGACAAGGCACACACATATTTTGTTAGCATTATTTTTTCAGTTCTATAATCCTAGTCCTACTGCCTTATTTATTGGAGCCCTGGGATAGATTTCTATCTTTTGTCATCTGCCTCAAATCTCAGCAAGAAAGGCAAGCTATAAATGAAGTAAGTGATTCTTAAAAGAATTATAGAGCAGTAGTAGTTCAGTCTTAATAGTCACATGCCCCAGCTACTGGAGGACAGTTGGGGGGGAGTGTCCAGGCAGGGTTGCCAGCCTCCACATGATACCCGGAGCCCCCCTGAAATCACAACTGATCTTTAGACTACAGAGATCAGTTTCCCAGAGGAAACGGCAGCTTCTGAGGATACACTCTATGGCACCACATCCGTACAGAGCTCCCTCCCTCCCTTTCCTATGTAATGCCCCCAAATCTCCAGGAATTTTCCAAGCCAGAGTTGGCAGACCTAAATGTTGTCCTTTACTGCTGTGGAAGTCACCTTACAATAAGATCATATACTGTATCCAAATGCATCCTTAAACTAGGATCTTTGCTTTTCAAAGTGATAGAAAGGAACACAGCTGAAAACCTAACCACATTTAGGCTTCCAATGGGGCTATAGTAACTAGTAGAAAGGGGTGGGAACTCTGTGTGGACTCGTTCTTTCTTTCTCACCTCTAGAGGGAGGCTTTGAGCTGTGGAGCATAACTGTATGCAAAGACTGACGCTGAGCTTTAACTTCAACTCTCTTTGAAAGAAACGATATTGTTAAGCACCCCTGAAGCTATGTACACTGCAAAGCTTCAAAATTGCAGGCTGCATTCTCTCTACAAGGAACAGGAGTACAAGCTGGCCTGTATGTGTGGCCCATAAATTAAGGGCAGCATTGCTCTTTGTGATGCAGAGCTCATGGAGTGGAAACATGAGCTCTGCGAAGAAGTGCAGAGGCTTCAAGCCTGTAGATGTGGCCAGAGGGAACAGCAGATGGAAGAAGCACCTAAGCAAGAAATTCAGCAAGGTGTTGAACTGTTGATGGAAGCAGACCCAGATGATATTGACCTGAAACTTATTGATGAACTTTTGCACTTTCACCTGTATGTGAGACAAAGCCAAAGGCTTACAGAAGAGCACTCTCTGTCCCATACAGACTTTTACCAAATTATATACAAGGAAAAAATTCAGATGGCCTTTCCTAATGTGGAAGCAATCTTGTGGTTATTGCTTAGCTTAATGGTCACTAACTGCTCGGGAGAGAGGAGTTTTTCAAGACTCAAAAGAATTAAAAATGAATTAAGGGCCACGATGTCTCAAGAGAGGTTGTCCGCACTGAGCATTCTGTACATTGAAAGTGACAAACTTAGACAAACAAATTCTGAAGAAGTTTTGGATGATTTTGCTATGAGGAAGGCTAGAAAAAAACATTTTTAGTCTTACTGTATTCGATGGTTGTAGTTTACTTCTTAATATGTATTTTAAAACTGACTGTTTAATGACAACATAAAGTAGATTCTCAAAGTGCCACACCGTCAGGTAATCATGATCATATTATTTACACTTCCCCTGCAATATAATTTGTAAACTCAAGGATATTTTTTAAGAGTAACGTTAAAACTTCATTTTCCTAAAAATTAATGCTTATTCCACAAAAGGTTTACAAAGTTCAGTTATTGCAAAAGTTTTTCAGTGTTAATTGTAACATTTATGCATTTTTTCCAATCAGTATGGTATTTAATAATAACATCTTATGTCCCTTAGAGGAGAAACTGTGAATTTCTAATTCTATATTATGGCCCAGATCCCTGGCCCACGACACCATTGTGGGTTTAACTATTTCTTCTGCCATCCTATAGTCCAGTAAAAAGTTATACAATTTCTTTATACTTTTTACATCTGAACTCAACCAAACTTTATCAAAACCTGTAAAATCCCTTTCAAATCCTTTTGCCTTATCAATATTAAACCTGGGTTGTAATTGAGTCCTTTCCCACCAAGTCAACGAAACGCTTTGATCAACTAACCTTTAATGGGGTTTCAGGTTATCTTTGTCTAATAACTCCTGATAAGTACTCTTCTTTCCCTCTACTAATAATGTAGGCATAATAAATGCTTTCGTGGGTGAAACCCAACTCGGAATTTTAGAATAGAAATTATGTTTTACTTCCTCCCAAATCTTTAAAAGAGAACCTCTAATTGTATGGTGCTTAAAATAACTCCTTTCTTGGCCGTACCAAAAAAAAGAGTGCCAGCCCATTGCTAAATCGTGGCCTTCCAAAATTAACAACCTCCTATCTTTTAGCCTTGCCCAGTCTTTCAACCAAACCATAACAGAGGCCTTATAATATAAGTACCAATCTGGTAGTCCAAACCCGCCCCTCTCTGGTTTGTCCTGTAAATCTTTTAGCTTAATTCTAGGCTTTCTACCAAGCCAAACAAAACGTGCCATAATTTTTTCAAGTTCTTAGATTTTTTAAAATTGGTAGAGCTTGAAAAATAAAGATTAACCGGGGAAGGATATTAATTTTGATCGTAGCTATTCGGTTCAGCAAAGAGAGCTGTAAACCCTTCCAATTTTCCAAATCTTTTTGGATTCCTGATAAAAGCTTCTTGTAATTGTTCTCATATAAAGAGCTACATCTCTTAGTTAGTCTAATGCTCAAATAGTTAACCTTATTGCATATCACGAATCCTGTCTTATCTCTCAATAGTTTAATAACTTCTACAGGACAGTTTTTAGTAAGGATGTTAGATTTCTGTAAGTTTATCTTAAGGCCCGCCACGTTGCCATATTGAAATAACGTATAAAGCAACAAATCTATTGAATACAGTGAATCTTCCAAAACACAAGGTCATTGGCAAAGGCCTGAAGCTTATATTGTTCCCCTTTTAAAGACAGACCTTTAATATCTCTTTCTTCATGAATAACCTCATTTAAGGTTTCCAGAACAAAAATAAAGAGCAAAGGGGAGAGGGGGCATCCCTGCCTCGTACCCTTCTGGATTAAAAATTGTGACGTATATTCCTTGTTAAAGGCAACTTTAGCCACCTGTTTATCATATATCGCTTCTACCATAGAATAAAAATGCTCTCCACATCCCCAGTGTTTGAGTTGTGCTAACATAAATGCCCAACTCATGTTATCAAACGCCTTCTCCGCATCAATAAACAGGAGAGCCATTTGTTTTTCCGAATGTTTTTCATAAAATTCTAAGGTGTTCTAGATAATTCTCATATTATACCTTATCTGTCTTGAAGGTAGAAAACCAGCCTGATCACAGTGTATTGTCTGGGTCAACTCTTTCAAACCTGGCCGCTAAAATATTGGCGTAAATCTTATAATCGACATTAAGAAGCGAAATTGGTCTATAGTTTTTAATATCTGAGCTATGAGTTTCTTTCTTAGGAATCAATATGATTAAGGCCTCTTTCCAGGACTCAGGCACTCTCCTTTCCTCATATATATCGTGCATTGTGCTCTTTAGTGGAGCCTCAACTTGGTCAACAAAATTTAAATAAAATTCAATTGGTAGGCCATCTGGTCCAGGCGCTTTACCTTTCTTGAATCTCTGGGCGCGATCATACGTACCCATTTACGACGCAAGCGGTGCGATGAAGCGACGGCGGAAACCGACGGGATCAGACGAGCACATCTGCAAAGCGTCGTGCTCCCGGCATAACAACGTCGCGAGCACCCGTTGATGCGCTTCAAAAAGGGACTGCTAAAACAGAAGTCCTTTCCGGAAGAGCCGGAAGCAGGCGTGCGTGGGATCACAGCAGTGCACCTATGCCGTCGCATCCGGCCACCGTCGCGCTTCTGCGTAAATAGCGGATGTTTTTCTTCCGAGCTGCATGAAAAGCGTAAGACTGGAGGTCCGCGCATGCACAGTAGCGAAAAGTCGCCGAAAAGCAGAAGGGGGGCTGTACGGGCGTATGGGCTGCACGGACTGTTGCCGCGCAGCCGGAAAAAACAGTAAAGGGCCAGAGACACGTTCCCCACACCTCCCTCTGCTCCCGATCCCCCTTGTATCCGGAACAGGCACCAGTGCAATGGCTAAGCCGCGTGGCCGTTCCTGGACATGCCCAGAAGTGAGGGACCTCCTAGCATTATGGGGAGACGCCAGGGTCCAGCGGACCCTGGGACAGTCCCGCCGGAACATTGAGGTGTTTGCTGAGGTGGCTAGGGGCATGGTGGCTAGGGGACACGACCGGAATGCTCTCGCTTGTTGGCGCAGAACTAAGGGCATGCGCCTCAAGTACCGGAAAGTAGTGGCTAACAATTCCAAATCAGGCCAGCCCAGGATCACGTGCCCCTATTATGAGGAGTTGCACCAGATCCTGCATAAGAGCAGAGATGTGGACCCCGGCATGGTGCTCCAGACCCTTGGCCAGTGCCGGCGGAGACGCCAGGCAACCCAGGGGCCGAGCACCTCATCAGAAGAGAGTGCCCGCCGCCCCAGGGCAGAGGATGAGTTGGAGTCAGCCGAGTCCCTGCCCTCGACCAGCAGCCACACCGGTGAGTGTCCCCAGGGACAGAGACCTGCACAGGCCACAGTGCCAGGGGGACCCTGGGAGCTGTGTGGGAAGGCACAATGCCCTCCACAAGGGAGCACCCCGTGGAAGAAGAGCTGGTGGGGCATCCAGTGGGAGAGGGGGCATATGGGGGCTGTGTCACGCAAACTACGGCTGGTGATTCCCTGTCTGTCCCACGTACAGGTACAGAGTCAGTGAGCAATACCCAGCAGGACAGCAGCGACGAGGATGATGACACTGACGAGGACAGTCTCATGCCACCCGGCTAAGGTTGGTGAAGGGCATCAGTGGGCCTCCGACTGCACACTGCTCCACTACTGGCGTTGCCAGCCACTGTGGATCACAGTAAACAGAACCTTCCTTCCTAGGGACACAAGAGCTGGTCTCGGATGCAGACATGGAAGCGGAGGAGGAGGCAGAGGAGGAGGAGGAGGAAGAACCCATGGAGGGCTCCGGCCGCCACCTGGACCGTGAGTCACACTAGGGGATAGGCTGGGGCATGGCCTATGTTCCTGTCTGGGTAGGGTAGAGGTGGCCGGTGTGAGGTGGATGGGTCTGGTGTTCACTGCCCATACCCCAACAGGCCTTCCGCCAGACGTCACCATGGGAGACCTGACCCCTGCAGAGAGAGCAGCCCTCTGCAAGACAAAGAAGAAGCGGCTCTCTGCCCTACAAAGTGTTGGGGAGCACCTGGCCACCCAGGCCCGGGAAGACAACAGAGAAGCCATGGCAGAGGACCGGCGGATGCATGACGAGCTGATTGCTGAAATGCGGGCCGCCCGTGAGCAAGATCAGGCAGCACACGCCGCCCAAGCTGCAGCACAGGCCACCATGCAGGCCAGCATAGAGGCCTCCAACACTCAGATGGCTCATCTAACAGATGTGGTCTCTGCCCTAGTGGACACCATGCGTGCCCGGGCTGTGGCAACAGAGCCTCAGCGGCCCGGCCCTAGTGGGGTGGCCACGCAGGTAGGGCGGGGCCGGGGTAGAGGCCGTGGGCGGGCACGGAAGAAGCCGGGAGCATCATAGGGACACTGGCCCAGGGCAACCAGCAGAGGTCCCCCGGGGAGGGGGGTATGGGGGGGGGGAAGGACAACACTACTACGGTTTTGGAAAAATATAACAAACTTTAATAAACAGAACTATGTAAACAACAACAAGAAACATGAATCAACCAACCCGCCCCCCCCCAACCTGACCCGGTGTCCCACCCTGACTCCCCTGCACCCTCCAGGGTATGCTGCCGAGCACTCTGTGGCCCCTCTGCCCCCTCCTCACCAGAGGAGGCCTTGAGAATCGCGGCCTGGCCTGCCACCTCTGCCCCCCCTGTCCCGCTGCTGCCCCCTCGTCTGGGGCCGGCCCCGTCACCCCCTCTTCAGATGGCTCCTCCCCTTCCTGGCCCGGTGGCTCCTCGTCAGAGTCCTCGAGGATGTGGGGTCGCCGGCGCGAGGTGCGGTGTGTCCGGAGGGGGGACGGCCCGGGAGACGCAGCCTCCGCCGCCTGGGCTGCCATGGCATCATCCAGGCGCATCTCGGTCAGCAGCTGCTCAATTCTGTGCATACCCCGCTGCAGGAAGGAGAGTCGGTATCCGTATCGACCGACTGTGGGGAAACAAGGGCGGGTGTCCCGTCAGTGGCCACATGGCCGCCCACCAGCCCACAAGGACATTTGGCTGGCGGCTGAGCTGCCATGCCATGGATGGGAGCAGACGCGCCAGCTGCTCACCACTGTCTACAGTCCACCCACGGCAAAGTTCTTCGAACATGCCAAGCGGGATACTCACGGGTGTCTATGACGTTCTCCATCTTTCCCTCTAGGATGGCTAGCCTTTCCACAGTGGTGCCGGAAGAGGGTCCCGCCTCGGGTGCAGATGGGGCCCGCTCTGCTGTGGGAAGAGGAAGGGGGTCAGAACCATATTGGCAGGGGGCGACCGTGGTCCCTGGGCCCCATCCATATGCACAACTACCTGCCTCTGTCTCAGGGGCGGAGCTGATGACCACAGGTCCAGCTTCCTCGGGAGTGGCAGCCATCTGCATTGGCTCCCCTGCATGTGAAACAAGGGTGGGGGTGAGAACCCAAGGGGAAACTACGTGGGCGACCAAAGACAGGATTTTGTGGAGGGCCGGTGCCCACGTAGCTAGCCCTGCAGTCGACTGATGGCTGCCAGGCGTGCGTGGAGGGTGACCCAACCACATCCTGCCAGGGCACCCAGGCTCCACCTTGCTGCGAGGTGGAGGCACCGGCCCCATGTGTGTGTGCTGCGGGAGCCACCCCATATGCGTGGCCACGGCCGATGGCCATGGCCAGTGGGTACTCACCCGCATCCCCTGATCGGCCACTCCCCAAATGTGGCTCCGGAGAGCTCACCACCACAGCCCCTGCAGGCAGAGGCACATGGCAGCCGTCAGGAGCTGGGCTCCTGCCCCAGCTGTGCAGACCACCGAGTGACCAGCCACCCTAGGCCCATGTCAGCCATGCTGCCCTCCTCCAGCGCTGTCTGCTCCCCCTGACCCCGGGGAACCACCACCACAGGCACTCTACATGTCATGGCACCTGGCAGCCCCATGCTGGGAGCCTGTGTGGGCATGCCGTCATGATGCTCACCTTGTGCTGCAGGGCGCCGCTGGCCCTCCTCCAGGGATCCCTGGCCCTCGGCCTCTGAGGTGGCCCCCCTCTGCCTCTTCGCCCGTGGACGCCCTGTGAAATGACAGCCATGAGGGGGGGCACTAAGAGCCAAGGGGAAGGGGGTAGGGTGGTACTTACGGTATGGCGTCCGGTACCTCCATCCAGGCCGCCCAGCCTGCTCCCAGAGGTTCCGGAGCAGTCCAAAACGGGGAGGGTGGTGTCCTCGAGGCGGGAGACCATCCCAGTCCTCCAGCGCCTCGAAGAATGCCGCCTTCTCCCGTTTGAACTTCGCCCGGCACTGCTGTGCCGAGCGCCGGAACCCCTGGGTTGCCAGGCGGCTGGCAGCCTGCTCGAAGAGGGAGAGGGTCTCCTCATGGGTCGAGGGCATGACCCTGGACCCGGCCTCCAGCTCATAAAGAGCCTCCAACAGACTCTCCACCTCCTCAGGCAGCCATAGCACACCCTTGGTGGGGAAAGCCATGCTGCCTGAATGAGGAGGCCTCTGCGTTCTCCGCATGCACTGACACGCGCCCCCTTTTGCCCGCTGTTTGGGTGAAAATACGAAAACGCAAAGGGCTGAGGCTTCGCACCTCCGTGGGGGGGGGGAAGGGAGGGAAACGGGTAGACGACTCTGTACAGTGAACATGTTATTCTACAAAGCGAACAGGTGACATGTGGCTGCCGCTCCGCATCCACTGGCTTGGCGATGCGGATCGTTCAGTGGCCGGCGCATCGCGAACAAACGAGCCTTTGCCCGAGCGCCACTGCGCATGTTCGACCTGATGTCAGAACACACGGGCAAGCCCTCTGTTCCCAGGACGCACTTGTCAGCGAACACCCAACCTTACACTATGTGTGTGGCAGGGAAGGGGAGAGGCACCAGGGCCATCACCATGGTTTGCAGACAACGGCAGGGGGGCTCCTTTCCAGCTGACCCCATAGCCTAGCTGTCCATGCATTCCCAATGTGCTGTCTGTGGTCCCCAGCTGGCCCCCCCTCCTGGCAGCTCAGGGGTCCGGAACAGGGGGGACATGCCGTACGGGAGATGCCATGCCAGACCCGCACCCCTCTGCATGACAGCCCCATGAGTTCTGACTCCCACCCTCCATGGCTCCCACAATAGGAGACGGACTAGCATCTGGTTGTAAGCTGCTTTATTTGAGGGAGGGCGGAACTCCACCACAATCTTGTCGCCTCAGCACCCCAGGGATAGGGAGCGGCGCACACCACGGCGGCGGCAGGGAGAGGGACCTAGGGGATCCCTGCACGGTGACAGAACCATGTGGTGAGGGCCTCCCGCACCACCCGACCCGCAGCTGCCTGCCTCTCGTCTGCATCCATCTGTGGGTGCCTCTGCTCGCCCTCGTCCCAGTCCTCCTCGAAGTCCCTCTCCTCTCCCTCCTCCAGTGCCTCAGGAGCTTCGTGGCCACGGTCCTCGCAGAGGTTGTGCAGGACCACGCAGGCAACCACGGCATACTTCACGTTATCCAGCTGCAGCGGCACCTGTAGAAGCAGGCACCGCCATCGTGCCTTCAAACGGCCGAAGGCGCGCTCCACGACATTGCGCACGCGCTCATGCACCTTATTGAAGTGCCGATGCCTGGGGGTCATGTGGCCCTTGTAGGGCACCATCAGCCACCGCCGCAGGGGATAGGCCGCATCACCCAGGATCAGTGGAGGCACCTCCACTCCCTCGATGGTGCGGGTGGGATTTCCCGGCACGAACTGGCCTGCATCCATGGCATCCACGATGTTGGAGCTGCGCAACATGTGTGCATCGTGGCTCCGCCCACTATGGCCCACCATGGCATCCACAAAATGAGTGGCATGGTCGACGGTGCCCTGCAGCAGCAATGAGCAGTAGTGCTTTCGATTCATATAGTCCTCCGCTTGGTCCACGGGGATCGTGGTCCGGATGTGGCATCCATCGATGGCGGCGACACACTGCAGAAAGCCCCGGGTGGAAAATGCACGCATGACCTGTGGGCAAGGTAACGGGCAACTTGTAAACACGGGTCCGTGCCTGCTCGGCAGCATGCCTTCCGGGGTCTGCCCATGGCCCCCTCCCCTTGCTACTACACGGTGCTCCTCATGTACTTGCGGACTCACCCTGTCTGGGTTCTGTAGGTACACCACTCGACGAAACAGCTCCTCCACAATGGCACGCGTGACCTCCACGACAATGGCCGCCACGGTGGATCGGGCAAGGCCAAACTGCATGCCGACGGTTCTGTAGGACATGGTGTTGGCCATCCACCACACAGCCACTGCCACACGCTCCTCCACTGGCACGGGAACCCACATCACCGTCATCTCCCTTTGGAGTCTGTCCCGCAGCCCGTCCACCAGCCAGGTGAATGTGGCCCTGTGGACATAACACATCAACTCGGGGGTCGCCCTCCAACACAACATGTCATGACACCCGCAACCCCTCCTCCTCCTCTCCCCCTGACTCCACTGGCCCGAGCTGTGGGGTTCAGGTAGCCCTGAGGCACGGTGCCAAACTACTCCACCCATATGCAGTCCTGTGTCACGTGGCGTATGGGTCTGCCATGAACAGGTGCTCCGGTCTGTCACCCCTGTGTGTCTGCGGACCACAATACCCCCCTCCCCCGCCCCTCTCTGCGCTTCACCTGGACATTCTGAAGTGTTTCACCCACTCTTCTTCTCCCCAGACGTGGGTGACAAATGTCATCCACCACTCTGTAGACCGGGGGTACACCCACCACCGGCGGTGTGGCAGCTGCTGTGCAAGGTAGGTAAGCTGCATGACGTGCCGTGCTGTACTCTCCCTGCGCCGGCGTGAGCGACCTATACGGCGGATGCCACATCTCACATAGCTGGCAGCCCGTTGTCTCCGGAGGCCATGTCTCATTGTCTCCCCTGGATGCCACAGTTGTTGCTGACGCTGGCTCAGGATCTGCACAGTCCCACACGCAGCCAGGACAGATGTCCCGACAAGCTCTTCCTCTGTTTCCATGGTTCGCTGTGGCAACTGTGTCCTGTAGTCTCCCTGTGACCTCGAGACTGCTGTCCGCGGTACTCCTGCGGCTGCGATCGGCCGAGCGAGCGAGCGAGCGAAGGAACTGTCTGTGCGCATGCGCGGAAGTCGAAGCGAACGCAACGCTTCTGACGCGCAAACAGCACGCCGGAAGAACGTTTGCCGCATACAGTGCCCTTATGTATGGTCGCACCACGCCGTCTCTTCGTCCGCTCTCTCAGTGGGACGCTTGAGCGACGCTGTATGATCGCGCAACGACGTTAGCTGTGCGATTCTGTGCCGTACCGTGGGATCGCATTAACACGCCTTTTTATGCAGCAACGCAACGCAGGTACGCTTCCCGTCCGCTTCATCACACTTGTGTGGACGGGCCCTCTTAATTGCCTCAGTGATTTCACAGGAAGTGATTGGTTGATTCAACAGCTCTTTTTGGTCCTCTGAAAATGTTTTCTTAACATATTTATTTAAATAGTCTTCAATATTACATTTATCTTGTATCTTTTGTTTATATAGCTGAGAGTAAAACTTCTCAGTGATTACTTTAAGATCCTCAGGCGAGTAACATTCTGTACCCTTATATAAATATATTTATTTACCCTGTCTTTTTTTAGTTTATAAGCCAACCAATGTGTTGGTTTATTTGCATTCTTGAAAAAAGACTGTTTGGTATAGTTTACTTTTTTGGCAATTTCTTCAGTTAGGTAACAATTTAGTGCATGTTGTGACTTCATGAGGTTTATTTTAAAATGTTCTGAGCGAGGGTTCTTCTTGAACTGAGATTCATCTTTCTTAATATCCTTGACCAAACCCTGATATTTCTCTCTATTTTTCTTTTGACGCCAAATCTCTTCCCTAATCAACCTACCCCTTGCAAAGGCCTTACAGGCATCCCACACTACTGCAATGTTTGTTTCTGGTATGTTTTGGGAAAAGAAAATTCTAAGTTCTTCCTTGCACTCTTTAATGAAAGTATCATTATTCAATATCCAATTTTTCACCGTCCATCTGTTAGCTTTAGGCCTATCTTGAAGCATCATTAGGAGAGGGTTGTGATCCGCAAATGTTGCAGGAAGAATTTCTATTTCTAAAAGGTCAGGAAGTATTGACAAGGAAGCCCAAGCCATGTCAATGCATGACCAAGTTTTGTGGCGAGCTGAAAAAAAAAGGTAAAATCGCTTTTCTTAATATTTCTAGTACGCCAAACATCAAAAATTTTGAATTCTTCAATAAGTAATCTAAAGGCTTTAGGAAGTTCATTTCCTTTTTTCGCCTTATGTGTCCTTCTTCCTGTCAAGCATTCCATCCACAACAGTGTTGAAGTCCCCTATTAAACAAATTTCCTCCCCAGCAAATTTAGCTAATAGTTCTTGTAAAGACCGATAAAATTTTTCTTGCCCTTGCCCTTTATTTGGCACATATATATTTACAAATAGGGTTGACTTAGCCTTCCTAAAGATCCTAACCACCACTACCCTACCATCCTTGGACTCATGAATTAATTCAGGCCGTAAGTGTGGTTTAACATACGTAACCACTCCCCTCTTTTTCATTTGTTTATCAGATGATACAAATTTCTCGCCTAATTTCCCATGTTCTAAAAATTTCTTATCATTATCCCTAATATGGGTCTCTTGTAAACAAGCCACGTCTAGTTTCAATTTTGATAGTTGTGTATAGATCTTCTTTCTTTTTTGGGGCGAGTTAAGTCCATTTACATTTATACAGATTATCTTAACTTTCTGTCTGGCCATTATGGCTATTATTATTCCCTTTCCGTCCCTCCTTACTGTGTTGAAGCCTAGTTGTTACATTCAAAGGTATCTGTTTTTTAAATCTGCTATTTTTGTCCCTTGTTTTCCCTTTATCCTGCTCCAAAGTGGAGGGTCCCTCCTCCTCAGTTTCGCTCTGGTCACCCTTTTTTAGTCCTAGTTCTTGACCATGTTTCTCTAAAAAAATCTCCTAACTTAAATGTTGAGGTTAAGTTATGCCTCTTACCATTGAATGTGAAGGAGATCCCTTCACTGACACTCGCCTTACTTGTCTAGACCCCATCTTTATGGATTCATTTTCAAATGTATTCCCATCATTTCCTCAACACGCTGCCAGTGAAAACTAACATCAATAGATCAAGCAACACAACTGTGAACTGTTTATTATGATAAATGAGACAAAGTTATCTTGCAATATCACGTTTGCTTCTCCAGTTTGCCTGTTACCTGAATGAGGTATTAATCTGGTCTCACTTCCATAATCATAGGCTGAAATTCATTCTTTATCTTGGAAGACATGAAATAGATTTCTGCCTGGGCATACTCTTTGTTCCAAAGGCAGCAACAGGCAATTGTATAGAGATGGCTTTGGAAAGCCCCCAAGGAGAAAGCAGGTGGGATGCCAGTGGCCTGGCTCTCAAATACTTTTTCTTTTCTTTTTTTTTAAAAGATTTTTATTAGTTTTTTCTATTACTACTTCTACATCGCTACTTTTCTAAGCTACATTTACCTTATACAGAGTGTGCTTTCGCATTTGCTTAATATTACCTTACCACTAATACATATGAAGCATTTTAAACCTTGGTTAATTTTCAATTAACATTGTTACTGATGATATATGAAAAATAAGAAAGCTGTTTGACAGACATGCTCTTTTGAAGGAATGCTTAATTATACAGATTATATAAAATATATAAGTGCAATTTCAGTAAAAACAATTCAGCCCTTATTTCTTCTTTCGTCCTCTTCTTGTCTTAACAGTCTCTTCTTGTACCTTTGGAGCTGCTGCTCCTTTTTCCGAGTCAGAAATCTCTTCTTCACTCTTTGAGCTATCAAATCCATACATACTTTCTTGCGATGCCAGCGAACCATCTGAGTCTCTCTCTTTTTTCTTTTCTTTGCTTTTTTCCAGAAAACTTTTTGCCTGTTGAACAGAGTCAAACTTGTATTTTTTATCTTTGATGCTGAAGCTCAGTCCTTCCGGAACATTCCACCTGTAGATAATAGATTCAGACTGTAGCCAAGATGTCAGTTTTCCATAGGCTTTCCTTCATTTCCTTATTTCAAATGGAATATCTTTCATCACTTTAACTTCTTTTCCTTTGATCTTCAGAACCACTTTATTTGTGGTCCTAAGCACCACATCTCTTGTTGACTTTTTGGAGAACCTTATCTGAATCTCACCAGGCAGGCTTTTCTTTTTGGTATAATCTGGATAGGTTCTGTAAACCATATCCATGTCGCTTTTTATTTCCGCTGCTTTTAAGCCTGTCACTGGTTCAAGCGCTTCACTTAGCAGGTTTTTAAGGTCTTCTCCTTTATCCTCTGGCACATTCTGAAGTCTTAGGAAAAAATTCGATCTTTCCATCTGTAGTTTCAAGAGCTGATCAGAATGGAAGACCTTTTCTTTCTCTGCTTTTTGTAGCCTTGAATCATGATTTTTTACTGAAGTCTTAACTTCCAGAAGTTCTTGCTGCAGCTTCTCTGTAGTTTTATTCGACTCCTTCAGTTCCAGCTGCATTTTGTCCATCTTGACGTTGAGAGCTGTCATTTGGTCCACTAGAGGTCGCAATAACGAGGAGAACACAGTGCTCATCTCTGTGGTATCAACCTTTGAACTCGGAGCTGTACTTCCTAGTTTGGGGGAAGGTTTTGGTTTCCCTGCCATTGTTGAGGCTGCACTTTTTTGTTGATAGTTAGATAAGATGGACGAAAGAAGCAAATTCTACAACTGCGCTTATAACTTTTTAAAGTTCATATCCTCTAAAGCGCGATGCCGCCATCTAGCAAGCCGAACATACTTTTTTTCATGCAGTAACGCCACGTAAAGAGTCTCGTAAGTACGCCAGTCTCGAGGGGGGGGGTTCACTCCACCCGCCTTTCCCGCTGTGTTCTGTTTGTTTTTACTTCAGACTCACGTTTTCTCCGTGTGTAACTATAAGTTCAAGCTTCAAGGCTTCGCACTCTCTGCTGCTTCATGGGTTTGCGCTTTTAGCCATACGGCTCCCACGGATGGGGGAACCTATGGGGGTGATGAAAAGGGACCTCGATCCCTCGGTCGCCACCGTAGGGAGAGATCCCCTTCGTGCCACCCCAGGCAGAGCCCCTTCACTAGGGTCTCTGGGGGCTCGGCACCAGTCCGAAGCCCCTTCTTCCCGCCGGGTACGGATCGCGCTCCCCGCAGATGCGGAGGAGCACGTCCGCCATGGTCGCAAGTCTTGCCGGAAGTCCCTCAAATACTTTTTCTCTTAGGCTTGCACAAAGCTGGCAGTATAGGAGAAGCAGCCTTCTCAGCATAAGTATTCTTGGTGGAAAGTATAGTCCCAAAGGCAGATGTACATACATAAAGCTGCCTTATACTGAGCAGACCACTGTCTGATCAAGATCAGTATTGTCTACTGAGATTGGCTGCAGCTCTCCAGGGTTTCAGGTAAAGATCTTTCACATCACTTGCTGCCTGGTCCTTTTAACTGGAGATGCCAGGGATTGAACCAGTGACCTTCTGCATTGAAAAGAGAGGCTCTTCCACTGAGCCATGGCCCCTTCCCAAGCTGTAAACCATAAACTAACATTGCAATCAATTCCCAAATCCGGATGGGGACAAATGAATTCAAAAAAACCGTGACAGAGGGATTATAACATAAAAATGATGATTGAAGTTAACAACATCATCAACAAAAACCTTCCTTCTTCATGGTTTCTTTCACTTAAAAGTATGTTTGGGGTTTTTTTTAAAGAAAAATTAAAATCTCACCACTATAGCAACAAATTGACAAAACCTCTTGAGCATATTCTGAATAATGGGCTGGACTTCGTAATCTTTCAGCTTGAAAAATGCATTTTGCCAATGGGGAAAATAAAATTTCACGTTGAATCAAAGCCTATGCAGGCTATTTGATTTGGGGAATTAAATTCTCCTGGAGCATAGAATAGTCGTTTCACACAGCCTGGCTCACTTTGACAGTTTGCAATAATTTAGGATATGTTCCATTTACTTGTTAGCAGGCAAAATACCATGGAAACGCTTGCGGTTTTAAATGGGTTTTGAAAGTCCCTGCTTGGTATGTTTATTCTACTTTATTAATGATATTTTCTCCAGACTTCTGATTCTCCATTCTACCATTTATGCTCTTCCCTTCTTTGTTATTATGATTTCTGCAGGGGGAAAAAAGCCTTCATGGTGTTAATGTACGCTGGGATTGCATTAGAAGCAGACGGCATAACCTCAGTTTCGGATCACTCATATCAAGTTGCATATGAAAACCAGATGCTCAGAGGGGAAAAAAATCTAAATAAATAAATCTGAGGAGTTGGGGGACATTTGAAAACCACATGAAGGGAAACTTCAAACCCAGAGAGAAGGAAAAGGGGCATTAAGCTTCGAGTCATCCTTAGTTCTGAGTTTACAAAATCACCTGTATAGGCTGAATAGCTATTTCCTGCTGCTAGTAGGTTAGCAAGATTGATGTTAAAATAAAAGCAGCTTGTGGTTATGGGATGAATATAAAGTTTTTTTGTGGAACTGAACATTCTGTTTTGTTTTATTCATTTATCTATTATAAACACAGAGACATAGACATACATACCAACCTTCAGAAAGGCCCAATTATCCCATCCCTCCCCATCCCTTGTAACATGCGATGTGCACTCTACTAGTTGAACACATGTGTTCACCCATGCCTATCTAGGATTTAACTCCCATCCCACCTCCCTTCCACTCAGTATAAGATCCAAATACAACATATGTGAAGATAAACCACATAAATTCCTAGATCAGATCTGGGAATCAGATGCACAATCTGAACCAAGTAGGATTCGGCCCCACATTTATGCCACAAAAGCCAGTGCAGTGTACATTTAGATCTGGGAGACCTAGGCTGAGGACAGACTGGCAATGTAAAGCGGGACAGCCCAGCATTGGAAGTGGAAGAAGGGAGCGCGTTCAGACATGCGCATCTGTCCGTCGGCTCCGTTTAGCACTTACCCGTCTCCCACTCGCTTTCCATCCGCTTTAACAGGACACCGGGAGAAACCGGTGTCCAGGGGCCATCTTGCGCTTGCCTCCCGCTTCCAGGCAGTGTGAACCGGAAGAAGGCGGGAGGCAAGCGGAGGTGGCAGTGTGAACGCGGCGTTTTGCCAGTTTGCGCATGAGCGCACATGCGCACATGCGCAAATTGCCGAAACAGCCCTATCACGACCTGCGGAGGCTGGCCCACGTGGGGCCACTCCGCAGCAGTCTGAACGCTCCGTATCGGCACCATTGTGCAATACACCGGCCGGTGTGAACGGCCAGCCCCGGGGAGTTTTTCCCCACAGCAGTTTCCTCCACATTCATCTCGCTCCAGATTGCCAGTCTGTTCTCAGCCCTAGGTTTGACTCCCCACTCTGCCACTGAAACTTTCTGGATGATCTTGGGTTAATCTATTTCACAGGGTTGTTGCAATGATGAAATGGAGGAGAAGAGAATGATGTAAGCTGCTTGAGGTCTCCGTTGGGGAGAAACATGGAGTATAAATGTACATTTTAAAAATGGGAATGGCCTGTGACATCAGTGGTTGTTGCTCTCTCCTCTCCTCTCCAGATAACTCATAAGAACATAAGAAAAGCCATGTTGGATCAGGCCAATGGCCTATCCAACACTCTGAGTCACACAGTGGCCAAAACCCAGGTGACATCAGGAAGTCCAAGCACCAATAATACAGAGCATCACTGCCCCAGACATAGTGTTCCAACTATACCTTGTGGCTAATAGCCACTGATGGACCTCTGCTTATTATCTTTATCCAGCTATCTTGTTGGTTTATTAGCATTCTCAAAATAGTTTTGTTTTGCGTATGTAATCTTTTGAGCAATTTCTTGAGTTAACAGACAATTCATTTCGTGCTTTAAAAGTTTCAATTTCATTTTCAAATTTTGGATCATGGACTCTTTTTTCATTTGCTGTTCACATTTTTGAATTTGATTTTTGATTTGAAAAAGCTTCTGGTTCTTCTGTTTGTTAAGGCAGGAAGTTGCACTTATAGCCTATCCTTTTGCAAAGGCCTTAAATGCATCCCATGCAGTCCTAATAGATATATCTGGTTGCAAATTTTGTTCAAAAAATGTCTGAAATTCTTCTTTCATCTCAGTTCCAAGTTTCTCTCAGATCAACACACACTCCTTCTGACTGGCAACTGCCAAGCCAATGTCCAAACAATGACTGACTCACTCTGACAAGACTGACAAGACTTTTTAAAAAAACTCTCCTCAGCTGACTTCTGGTTTCAGCGAGCTCAATGGTGGGTGCGTCCTTGGCAAGGTTCTATCAACCCTCATTCTCTTCAGCTTTTCCTTATCATCCTCCATGTCCTCTTTCTCCTTTTTCTCCATTTCTCGGTGAAGTAGGGGGGAAAGGTCCACATAATCGCCCCTGCAAATCTTTTTCCTAGTTGCTGGGGGCAGATGATCTCCAAGGGGAAGAGCCAAGTCCCCAAACAGCAATGCCGAAGTGGGCACCGCTGCGTAAGTGTTATTGCCTTTAGTGGGGTAATTCCAACTGTATGGAGAGGCAGGGGGAGGTTGCCCCCACACTGGATGCATCCCCCCATGGACCAGCAGGAGGGGCTGGTGCACCCCAAGACTGACCTGCCATCTGTGCACCCGCACCTGACTGACCCATAGCCCCTGGGTGCATCACATATGGGCTACCACGTGGCCCCCAGGGCCAGGCTGCTCCTGTGGGTGGTGAGGCATCAGACCCAGAAGGGCCAGCATTAGATGGCCCCGCTTTCTATTCCAAATTGTCCTGACATCCCAGACTGGTCCTTGGAAGCAGCCACTGAAGCAGCTGCAACTTGACCGCTGCCTCCAGATGAAGAAGTAGCCTGGTTTTCCAAAAGAGACAAATGAGTGAGCACTTCCGCTTGGAAGCGTTTGTTAGAAGAAGCCCACATCTCCTTTCTACCAGAAGCACTTCCAGTAGTAGGTGGTTGAGGCAGAGGGACTGCCCATGCCTGCTCTAGAGCCTGCAGCCTATCCAAAATGGCTTGCTAAACCACATCCTCGCCCTCATCCTCAGACGAGGACACCACTGGTGCAGGCCGCTTAGGTGGGGCCTTAGGAGCAGGCCCCTTACCCTTAGATTTACCTGTCCCCTTTTTGGGAGCCATGAGGGCCAACCGCAAAATGGCCGCCATCTACAAAATGGCCACCAAAGGAAGTGAAAGTAAATGCGGCTTGATGCACAGGACACACACTCCAGCCCTGTATCCCAAAATGGAGGTAGGGGGAATACCAGGACCAATGCCCGAAACCCCTACCAGGGAGCCAATGTGGCAAGATAAAATAGCCAAGCACTAGGGAAAAAACCCAGGGAAGTATGAGCAAGCAGCTGCACAACAGCAGCCTCCTGGAAAAAACCACAACTTACAGCCAACCAAAGGCCTCCGAGGAATGGCCCCAAGCAGCCATCCGGGGCCCCCAGTGACTTATCTGGGCCGGTGCTACCTGGCCAACAATGCAGCAACAGCCCGTCTCCTTCGCTGGAGACTACAATGCTCTTTGTGGCCACCACAGCACGCCACCGTCACTACCACCACCAGGAACGCATACAACCACTACCACCGCCCCCCAGGCCTCACCGTGCTCTTCGCCGTCACCTCACACGTTGCCACTGCTATAGCCACCCCAGCTGGCTACTGCCACCCAAAAGCTGCCTCCCCGGACTCCCGCCACGACCACCGCCGCTGAGAACAGTGCTGCACATCCTTCACCCTGCCCTCGGCTCCAGGTAAGGCCCCCTGCTGCAGGCTCCACTGCCGCACTGGGCCAAAACGCAGAGCCAGCAGCAAGCTCCCTCCCCAGCCAAGAACAGGCAAAGAATGAGAGAGGGAGCTGTGGGGCCCGCTCAGGAAAGCTCCGCCCCTGCCCCCTAACCCCTGTATGTGGCTGTTGCTGGCCAAACACGTTTGCCTCATCCTCCTGTCTGGGAGGCAAAGGCGGCTCACCCACAGCAAGGCCACAGGGGCCCGCTGCCAGATGGCCCGGGTTGCAAGGGCAAGGAAAAGTGGAGAAGTGTGTATGCTCCAGTATACATGTCGCCATTTAATTTGAGAGGGATATTGACAACTGTAGCTTTTGAAAGAACTGAGGGCCAAACTAGATGAGACTTAGCAGATCCATGTGTTAAACCCCTATCTTCCACAGTCATGTAGATAGTGGAGGTGTGGACAGAGTGAGCGGATATTTAAGGATGGGATTGGCTGTTTGCTTTCGAGAACAGATACTTTGTTGAAGAAGCAAATGATGTTGCTAGTGGGACTCCTGGGACCAGGATTGCCAACTCTGTGTTGGGAATTTCCTGAAGATTTGGGGTGGAGACTGAGGAGGGCAGGGTTTGGGTAGGGAGCTCAGTGGGGTATAATGCAATAGAGTCCACCTTCCAAAACACTCATTTTCTCCAGGGGAATTGATCTCTATATTCTGAAGATGTCATTCTAGGAAATCTCCAGGCCCCACCTGGAGGTTGGGCAACCCTACCTGGGAACCTGTGCAGAGGTAGCATCAGCAGCCAGTAGTCCAATCCTGCACTAGACACACATGAAAACAGCACAGCTTCAGTGCTGCTGCCTTTACTAAATATTGCTTGCACAACTTCTGCCTGCTCCCATGTATTTTCCATTATTGCCAGGGGTCCGTTGGAGCGGGAGCGCACAGGAGCGCAGCTCCAGGAGTGAGGAGTCCAGGGGGCGGCCACATGACCAAGCCCTGCCCCCTCCTTGGCTTCCCCGAGCAGTACAGAGGCCAGCGCCCCAGGGAAAGCCCTGCTAGGGTCTTTATTATTTTTAATGTTTTGTTTTAATATTGATAATTTTATCATTGTTCCTTTTATGACTGTGTGCTGCTTTTCCAGTGTCTTGCTCAAGGTTGCATATAAATTTTTTAAGTATACCATTTTTTATCTGGGCACATGGCACATAAGTACTGGAGAAATTTCACCAACCCTTCAGCAGCTTCCACCCTATCAGTTTGGTGTAGTGGTCAGGAGTTGGACTCTAATCTGGGAGAACCGGGTTTGATTCCCCACTCCTCCACATGCAGCTGCTGATGTGTCCTTGGGCCAGTCAAAAGTTCTCTCAGAGCTGTTCTCTCATGAGCAGTTCTCCAAAGACCTCTCTCAGCCCCACCTACCTCACAGGGTGTCTTGTTGTGGGGAGGGGAAGGGAAAAGGATGGGTGGTGCACATGTCCTGGGTATCTCAAGTCTACTTGAAACCTGGTGGTTTCAAGGGAGCAGGAAGAGAATGAGGGTGTGTTCTTTACGCTTATTTTTATTGCACAAAGTATTGGATGGGGAAGGGAATGGAGGAAGAGCAGGTCAGTTTCACTCACCTGTGGAGTGGAGCCTGAGGGGTGGGTGTGGCCTTCTGACACACTTCCGGTATGTTAGGGGGTGTGGCATATGCCAATGAGTTATGCCAATGAGTTATGCTAATGAGCTCCTGCACCTCTTTTTCTAGGAAATGACCCCTGATTATTGCTTCTACTTTATGGAGTCCGGTTGTTGGGGAAACGAGCGGTGCTGGAACCTTTTCATGCACCCTCATTCCCACTGTTTTCAATTTTGGGGAGGGAGAGCCACTGGCTTCCCAATTTCATCAAAAGAGAGAGAGAGTTGTTCTAAATCAAGACTCAGTTTATTCCATTACACACACTTACATTAGAAAACATTTTTGTAGCATTTCAATATTCAACATAGAATATTTCAACACAACCCTAATATATAAATAGTGCACTTGTAATTCTGTAAAGGATATCCTTGGTTGTTCTGCCAAGACCCATAACTGAAGGTAGTTGATCAGAGCAACCAGGAACAAGACTAAATTCAGGCATTAAGTATCCTTTTTCACCCACAGAAGCTACTGTAACTATCAGTCAAGTCTGTGATGAGCATTTGACGTATACAACAAAGTCAGCCCCTTTCTTTCTATCTCTGGGGTCAGGAAAGTCAATGAAAGCTGGGTTAATCTAGGGTGACTCAGAAAATCAAGGAAGCTAGTTTCTGATACTCTTATCTATTCAGAATTTGATAGTGACTTCTGACTTCTGCAAAGTACAAACATTCCCAGAAAGCAAAAGTTATGTGAGAAAAAGTTGTGTACAGAGATACCCTGAAGGCCAGACATAGCACATAGTAGCAGCCTGAAGTCTCCTGGGAACAGAACCACAGTTTCAACTATAGAGGCTAATTGCTATAGAAATTAAAGTATTATAGGTGTAGCAGAGGTTTTGCAGAGTTTTAGCTGAGGACTGCGGCTCAGTCCAGCCCTAATTCCATGACAGGGGTCTCAGAGGCTTTACATAAAGTGCCATTTCTGCCAGATTTTTAGAAAGACTTTTAAGATCATGTTATTTCATTGGTCCTTTTCTTAGAGATGATTCCTAGGTTGCTTTTTCTATTGTGTTGTTGATTGTGCTTTTTCCAGTGTCTTATGAGATTGGATGTATCCAGGGGTCATTTCGTAGAAAAAGAGGTGCAGGAGCTCATTAGCATAACTCATTGGCATAACTCATTTGCATGTGCCACACCACCTAACATACCAAAAGTGTGTCAGAAGGCAACACCCACCTCTCAGGCTCCACTCCACAGGTGAGTGAAACTGACCTGCTCTTCCTCCATTCCCTTTCCCATCCAATACTTTGTGCAATAAAAATAAGCGTAAAGAACACACCCTCATCCTCTTCCTGCTCCCTTGAAACCACCAGGTTTCAAGTAGACTTGAGGAACCCAGGACATGTGTACCACCCATCCCTTTCCCTTCCCCTCCCCACAACAAGACACCCTGTGAGGTAGGTGGGGCTGAGAGAGGTCTTTTGAGAACTGCTCATGAGAGAACAGCTCTGAGAGAACTTGTGACTGGCCCAAGGTCACACCAGCAGCTGCATCTGGAGGCGTGGGGAATCAAACCCGGTTCTCCCAGATTAGAGTCCAACTCCTGACCACTACACCAAACTGATGGGGTGGAAGCTGCTGAACGGTTGGTGAAATTTCTCCAGTACTTATGTGCCATGTGCCCAGATAAAAAATGGTATACTTAGAAAATTTATGTGCCACCTTGAGCAAGTCTCTGGAAAAGCAGCACACCGTCATAAAAGGAACAATGATAAAATTATCAATATTAAAACAAAACATTAAAAACAATAAAGACCCTAGCAGGGCTTTCCCCGGGGCGCTGCGCCTCTGCACTGCTCGGGGAAGCCGAGGAGGGGGCGGGGCTTGGTCATGCGCCCGCCCCCTGGGCTCCTCACTCCCGGAGCTGCGCTCCTGTGCGCTCCTGCTCCAACGGACCCCTGGATGTACCCTGGTTTTGTTGTTTCCTCTTGTGGTTTTAATGTTGCCATAAATCATCCTGAATAGATTGGAAAGGTAGGATGGAAATGTTTCCAATACACAAATGAACACACCCTCCTTTCTTAGGAAATGTTGGTGGGAAGGAAATGACTTGTGTTGAAAATACTGCTGTAGTGCTGTATAAAATGCCATCCCAGCAAGTGCTCTAAATGCCAGGCCATGTTGGATAAGGCCAATGGCCCACCTTGCAGAAAACCTTTTCCCCCAACCCTACCGTCGGATCATCTGCTCCTGCCTTTTGGAGCCTTTCTTCTATAACAGCAAAACAATCGGATGGCCCTGAAGAAGAAGCTGCAGCTTTCCGTTCTTGATTTGGCTCTGCGACCTCACCATCGTCTTTTGCTAACGAGAGGTTAATTCTTGGCGCCTGTACAAATCCTGGGAAAGTTTTCGTTTTGGATAAGTAAGATCTTGCTGCTGAATCCTTAATGAGACGTCCTGGCTGTTGGCCTTTTAATGTTTACTTCTCTTGGACATTTAAAATCTGCTTACGGTGCACTATAGTGAGCATTAAGGAACAAATGCGTTTTCTTATTGTCCGAGCCAAAGAGATAACCTATTCCCTTAAGTACAGGAAGAACAATAAAAGGCCAAAATGCACTTCATTGGCCATATATCCTAATTCAGGCATTTGTTCCTAACTGAAGGGTCAGAGCTTTTTGCAGGAAACCAAGGTAGTTTGTTTTTAAACTGATTTACCCCCCCCTTCTCCCCCACCCCCATCTGAGGAAGAGGACTCTATTCCACAAAAGCTTATGCTGCAATAAAAATATGATACTCTTTAAAGTGCTACAATATGTATGTTTGTTTTTGCTGAATAGAATAAGGGACAAACTGCTATGTTACATGGGCAAATACCCCCCCCCCCCCCCCGCTAGGATTGCCACGGTCTGGCAACTGGTGGAAGATGGGGAAGACTGGAAGTTATCGAGGGGGGGGGCAACATGATCATTATCCCCATGCAATGCTGCACCTTGTGACATGACCTGGAAACAATGGCATTGCCCCAGGAGCAACACTCTAACGCAGGGGTGGCCAACCTTGCTTAACGAAAGAGCCACATAGAATAAACGTAAGAGCCACATAGAGAGGTCTGAGAGCCGCAAGACAGGAACAAATATCACACACACGTTTTTATTTTTAAAAATATGCAAATTTGCTTTTTATTAACGTTAAATGGGACTGCCAAAAATAAAAACAAACGAGGAAAACCGGTTATAAGAAAGAGAGAGAGAGAAACTAGGAAAGCAAATAGATGGGAGGGAGGAAGGAAGGAAGGGAGGAAGGGAGAAAGAGAGAAAAAGCGTGCCTCCCCTTTGCTTCCCCAGCCACCCTGCCAGGAGCCGCACAATATGTGTGAAAGAGCCGCATGTGGCTCCCGAGCCACAGGTTGGCCACCCCTGCTCTAACGCTTACCCCAAAACTCTATGGTTTCCAAAGAGCTTTTGGCTGAATGCTAGAGCATCAACCCTCGTGCACTGCCATGGCTTCCAGGTTGTGCCAGAAGTTGCATAATCTCATGGGGATGACACTTGTGCCTCCTGGTTGGCCAGCCAGTTTCTGTGGGCTGACCAGCTGAGTGTCAGCAGATAATGGCAGCAATTGCCTGGAAGTCTCCTGCCATAGGCAGGTAAGTGGGAATCATACTCCCCACCCTCAGGAAATGGTACAAAATGGTGGAGGAGTGAAAGCAGAAGCCCCTCCCCCTCACGCCATGATGCTGAGCTGAACTGGGCTCCTACAGAGCTTGCAACTGCCATTCCCCACAACTGCTGTTGGAAAATGTAACTGGTTTGGTTTTAATGCTGCTATACCTATGGAAATGATCTCCTTCTATAGGACTTGGATACCCAAACCAGACAGCCAGGGTGGTATAGTGGTTAGGGTGTTGGGACTAGGGATACATGGATTTTAATCCCTGCTGTACCACAAAAGCTTGCTGGGTGATTGTGGGCCAGTCAGCCTAACCTACCTCACAGGGTTGTGGTGAAAATAAAAAAATAAAGGCGGGCCTTATCATGTATGCTGCTCTGAGCTCTCTGAAGGAAGGGAAGGATACAAATGCAACAGACAGATGTCCAGACTAAGTACTATTGAAGAGATTTTCAGGAAACTAGTTTCTAAATTCATACCTTCCTCATCTTTCAGATTATGCACGTTTCCTCTCCAAATTTAGAAAAAACAATATTCAAGACAATGGATGGTCTTTGCCCATTTTCTGCTCCAAGACTTACTTAAATACTTCCTTCATTCCTGCTACAACTCATATCACTTTTCCTCATTCTTCCTGGATCCAAGACTATGGCTACGGTCACACGGCCCTTTAATGCGGGAGGAAGTGCTGTTTCCTCCTGCATTTAAAGGGACTGATCATACTGGCTGAGGCTAGTCCTGCGCCGAAGCGGGCTCAATTGCAGGTTCCTCCCGCATTTTCTGACCCTGGGAAAATCAATTATTTTCCCAGTGGTTGCACAAGGAACCCGCAATTGAGCCTATCTGGACAGCCCTCTCTCGCAATGATTGAGAGAGAGGGCTGGCCAGATCGCCCCTCTTCCATTCCCCACCCCTTTGCACTTGGGCACTCAAGCGCCCAAGTGCAAAAGGGGGAAAAAACCCTAACTTACCAGGTGGCTGGCGGGGCTCGGGGAAGGGTGCCTCCCCCAGCCACCGCTGCTGCCAGCTGCCTCCTCCTCCTCCACTGCTCACCTCCTCCACCATCACAGCTGTCTGCTTCCTCCTCCGCTGCACGCCACCACTGCACGCCTCTTCCACCATTGCTGGCTGTCACCACTGCCTGCCTCCTCCTCCGTCGCTGCTGCCTGCCTCCTCCGCTGCCACCCACTGCCTCCTTCTCCTCCGCCAGCTGCCGCCTGCGAGGTTGGGATGTGTAAACATCCCAACCAGAAACAAAAAACCGCGGTCCCTTTAAATCTGGGAGGGCTCCCGGATTTAAAGGGCAGTGTGACCACGGCCTATATAGCACTTTGTTCTTTTTCTCTCATATCATGCTGCTGACTGTTTTATTCCATGAAGCACAAACCATTTGTCCTAAAAAGACATAACTGTGTAAACAGCTGCTAAAAGATATCATGCTACTGAGCTGAGCAACTTGATTGCACTGACCATTATCCCACTGCATAGAGCTTTTGAAAGGAGAACATCTTCTCTTCCCTGTATATGAGAACTTTATATATTGCTCTGTTTCCACTTAAACCAGCACTCCAATCCCACTGAAACTAATGCACTGAAACTATCTTAAGTGCAAGTGCGTCTGTTTAAGTGGTTCATGGACTGCTCCTGAAAAGTTAGGCTGCAAATGCAGAAAATCACTGGATTCAGTGAGACTTAAGGACATGCACAAAATTGTATCTATATCTCTCACCATCATCTATCTAAAAGGTCTATGGAAATATTTGTAAAATAGTGCTTTGTCCTTTTCCTCCCACCAGCAATTCCATTGCCAGTCTGAAGTGCAACTGCTTGCAGCTTGGAAGGTCTACACATAGTAAAGTGACAATATGCTATTAAATTATGTGGGTATAAATGGATCCCTGGTCAGCAGTTAAAAACATCCTCATTGACTGGGCAGGAAGTTATTTCTCCCTTGGATTCCAAATTGCCTCTTGGGTGAGTAAACAACCTAACCTTAATCCAGTGGTGACCTGTGCATAGCCTGTCCATTAAATACCCTAGTGGGCTGCTGCCCTTTCTTGCATTACATGGCACAGCTATGCCCCCCTGTGCCTTAGTTTTATTACTGTCTGGTGGGGTCCAGCCAATAAACATAAATGGAAGGAAAGAATTGTACCGTTGGTGTGTGTGTGTTATACACTAACCCTGGTAAAAAAAAATATCACACACCGATATGCACATCCCCTGAGAAAATAATTAAATGGGACCTGGCATTCACGCCATTAAGCCAGAGTCTAGGATTAATTTGTATGGGAAATATAATATACAAGTGGGGACTCACAAGAAACTTGCAGAGAAGATGCATCCCTTCCCCCCTTTATTTTCTTCCCCCTTCCCCCTACTCTAACAATCTTCCTCCTCTTCCCAACCTCCCCTTATCTGTCAACGTACCCCCTTTTCTTTTGCCCCCCATCTCTTCCCTGTCAATCTACTCCTCCCCTTCTCTGTCAACCTACCCCCCCCCCCCAATTTCCCCTTGCTGGCCAACCTACCCACCATTTCAATCCTTGCTCTCATTCCCCTTATCTCTCAGCCAATTCCCCATCTCTTTTGCCCCCTGACCTTTCCCCGATCAGTCTACCCAGCCTTGCTGCTCACCCCACCTACCCCTCACCCTTGGTACTCCATTCACTCCCATCTTTGCAGCTCTCCCTACCTAGACTTGGCATTCTACTACCTCCACACCCTTGGAGTACATGCATCCCCTCCCTTGTTGCTCTCCCCACCTACTTTCCAGCAGGTGGATGGTAGGCTGCTGGCTCTGTGGACAGTAGGGGGGTAATGAAGACTTCTTCCCAACTCAGTGGGGTTTTTTCTTGCAAAAGTTGCAGGAGGAGGAATCACACACACCCCCATTTTCTTGCTACGTCTGCTGAGCCTCCTGGGCTGCCACAGACGGGCCCAGTGCTCCCAATGGGCCCAGAACAGCTCCCAGGTTGCCACACTGTAGCCAGGCCCAGCGCAGTTTGGCTGGTTTGGGGTCCAGCAAACAATGTTCCTAGAAGCACATCCTCCCTGAACGTTCTCCAAACTTCAGGGTAGTCGGGTAAATGGAAATGTTTCCCATAAAACCCAGCATCAATGGAGCAATGGTGGGGGTGGAATTATCTCCAGGTTTGGAAACACCGATAAGGAGCCTCCAAAGTTTGACAGGCATTGCTGGTTGCAGAGCCGGTGTCAGGCTTTTTTGCGCCCTAGGCAAGGCTAACTACTTGAACCCCTCCCCCCCGCTAACTAATTTTCAAAAACAGATGAATGGTAGGAAAAATGAAAAGCACAAAACTTGAAATTGCTAAAAAAATTTTTTTAAAAATGTGAGAATATGTAATACTCCAATCTTTTATTTTCTTTCTCAAACAGAAAACAGTTTAAGCACACAAATCACTAATCATTTAAAATCATCCTGTGAATTGTGATATTAAAATTTAAGTCGCTTGACTGTTTCCATTTCATGCGCATCAAAATCTCATTTTGCCTGCCTTTTCCTTTGCAAGTTTCGTCACCAATTCCTTCAGGTCAGGCGCTGAATCTTCGGCGTGTTCAATTGATATAGCTGCCTAACCAAGTAGTCTTTTGCAGTGGTAGTTCTCCTACAGTTTTCTCCGTTTTGTGATTCTTGATGTTGGCGTAGGGTTTGACTTGTTTGTCCTATGCAGATAACTGCTATTTACATGTCCTACCATATTGTTATTCCGATTTTGCTGTATTTTGCCACCCCAGCCCAAATAACGAGACAGACAACGATTGGAATTAAACAAGGGCCACTTTATTAACTATTTAACAGAACATTGCAGCAACGGGCAAAACTCAGCAAGCGCTGGAACAGGCAAGGCAGGCGTCACTCCCTGACACAACCTCCTTGCCCTTGATATGGGTGGGACACCTAGCTCCGGTCTTGAGCCAGCCCCAAGTCTGGTTCTTAACCAGCAGCCCAGCATACTGGTTGCCCCGCAGGAGCACCTACCCCTGAGACCGTACGGACCTTCAGGGAGGAGCCTAGCCAGAGAAGTTCCCAGAGGGGGCCACCATTCTCCGCCCCGAACCATAGAGCCCTGGGGCAGTATCCTGATGGCCCCCTGTTCCCAAACGGGATATGCCGTAAGGCGCTCACCAATTCCTTTCTAGCTTGCACAAACCTGCCAAGTGACCAAACTATTAAATTCTCATCCACCATCTAGGCCCTTAACAACTGTCACAGTGTAAGGTAGGCAAAAACACCTCCACCATACGGCCAATTCAGGTAGAGGCGAAAAATTCCTACCCGGCCCCAATTGGCAACCAGTTGAAAAACCTACACTGCAAACAGGGCGGGCGGGTGGGTGAGCACGCGGAGCCAAAGACGCCTATGGGAGCGGGGCACTGCCTTATATAGGCAGCCCTGCCCCAGGCTCCAAGATCACGTGGGAGCGCGACGATCGCTGCTGTCTCACAGTTGGGCGAGGCAGCAAAACGGCCCCAATGGGAACCGAGTATTGCTCAGTTACTTATGCATCTTGACTCTAATCATTTCTTCTTGACAACTCCCCCTACCTGCATGTAATATATGAAGAAATCTGTTTCACTGTATGTGAAGAAGTGTGCACGTGCTGAGTCTCTGTTCTTGCGTGTACCCAGGGCTGAGCTTGGTTTGTCTTGGGGGTTAGGGCTAGGTTGCTTTCTTCCTTTGTAACATAATTTTCTGCTTCATTTGACATATCAAGTGTAATTATTTTTGTCCTGTTTCAAATGGCTGTAATCCTTGTCTCATTGCATTGTTTATTGGTTGTCTCATGTGAATTATTGCATTGACTTACACTGTGTAATCCATTTTGAGTCTCAGTGAGAAAGGCAGATCATATATAAAGTGAACAAAATAATGTGCATAGGATCAGGCTGTGAGTAGGATTCTTTTCTAAGTGAACAAATATGGGCTCAAGCAACAGTGGCATGATCCTTGAGGTGCCCACGGGTGGGATCCTCTCCCGGCAACTTTCAATCTCCAGAGCAAACATGGAACACCACAACCCTCCTCTCTGTGAATAAGATTCCTGTGGGTTAGCATGTATTAGCCAAAGAAGATCTGGGCTCTTGGAGCCTCCTTCCTCTACTTGGTCCATGGGGCTCTCACAGGACACTAAAGAGCTTTTGGCACTGCTCAGACAGTGGCAGCTGATAACACTGTTTGGAAGGGAGGACTCCAATGGTGATTCAGAGGGGAATGTGGGTTAATTTTAGGGAACCCCATTGAAACTCTGGGAATGCCTGGTCTGCCTTTTGGTCCTTCATAAGCTGTCTTTTTAGACCTGCTAGTTTCACATGTATTTTCATTTATCTTCAGAATTGAAGAATTCACCCCACTGGATGGGTGCACTCTGAGTTGCAGAGTAGAATAATGCAGATCTGAGTGACCTCATCCTTATACTGCCTGCAAACCAGAGCTGGGGGGGGGGGGCATGACATATTGCATACAGGAGTCTGGGGAACATGTAACTACTCTGACCCCTAACTTAATGTCAGAAATGAGTAATCCCTATTCCTACCATCCCAGCAGGACCTAACTAGTAACTTGCTTATTCTGAAGGCCTCAAAGAAAGCAACCAGCATGACCACCTTAAACAGTTTAGCTTCCCGTTGTCACATGCAGATGTCCCCAAATAAACTAATGTTCTGATGATCTCTGAAGTGGAATAGCCACCTGGTGTCAGGTGCTGGTGGTGCCTCCCTGACCCAGCCCTCATGCACCATATCCTAAAATCCCGTGTGGTCCCCCAGTCCCTGGCTTTTCAATTGAAAGGCTATCACCGCCAGATAACCTTTAATGGTCCTGACAGCCAGGTGTCTTCTATGCAGGACCACCATGAACTGAAGTAAATGGTCAACTGGTACTGGCCACTGCTGACTGAGCCCCAAGCTGCTCCTAAACCCTTCAAAGACCTCCAAGTGCCCCTTGTATGCTTTCAGTGTACTTGGCGCTAGTGATGCCTTGACCACCCGCATGTCCTCCTGCTGCCATGACTTTACAAGGCCTCTGGCACTGGCTCTGGTCCCAGTTTGCTCCTGGAGCCAGTTCCCTGAACCGGTTCTTCTGAAAGTGAGGCAAGGCATCAGCGATGTTGTTGTGAATGCCTGAAACATGCTCTGTGATGAACAATATATTGTACTGCAGGCAACACAGGACAAATGCCCTTACTAATTGCATGACCATGGGAGACCCTGATGTTAGCTTGTTGACCACCTGAACCACTGCCTGGTTATCACACCAGAACTTCATCACCTTGTCCCTCAGCTGGGCATGCCAGAGGTGGACCACCACCCAAAGTGGGAAGAACTCTAAAAAAGTCAAATTCCTCATCAGGCCTGAGTCTGCCTAACCCTGCAGCCAGTGTTGTACAGACCAGTGTCCCCGAGAAAAGACCCCAAACCCCAGGCTGCTGGACACATCCAATAAGATCTGAAGTGAAGCCTCAAGGAGTGCAGTGCTGCGCCAAAAGGAGATCCTGTTGTACCCCTTCAAGAAGTCTAGCCACATGTGCAGGTCAGCCTTAATCCCGCCTGAAACTTGGACCTGGTGGTGAGAGTTTCAAGCAGTCACATACCCACCAGACAAATGCGCTACTCAGAGCCACCACCCTGCAGGCAAAATTTAAGTGGCTGGCATTCTGAGACTAAGGCTGTGGCCACACGGCCCTTTAATGCGGGAGGAACTGCTATTTCCTCCCACAATTAAAGGGATTGTCTACTACGGCTGGGACAAATCCTGTGCCGAAGCAGGCTCAATGGCGGGTTCCTCCCGCATTTTCTGACCCCACACGAGGAACCTGCCATTGAGCCTATCTGGACAGCCCTCTCTCACAATGATTGCGAGAGAGGGCTGTCCAGATCGCATCCCTCCATTTTTTCCCCCTTTTGTACTTGGGCGCTTGGGCACTCAAGTGCCCAAGTGCAAAAGGGGAAAAAAAACCCAAACTTACCAGGTGGCCAGCAGGGCTCGAGGAAGGGTGCCTCCCCTGGCTGCCGCCGGCACCAGCCACCACCAGCCACCTTCTCCTCCTCTTCCTCATGCCTCTTCTGCCGCCACCCACTGCTGCCCGTCTCCTCCTCCACCCGCCTCTTCTGCCACCGCCACCTCCTCCGCTGCCACCGCTGACTCTGCTGCCACTGCCCGCTGCTGCCCACCGATGATGACTCCGCTGCCTGCTGCCACCAGGATTGGGATGTGTATACATCCCAACCTGAAATAAAAAATGTGGCCCCTTTAAATCCAGGAGGGCTCCTGGATTTAAAGGGCCATGTGACCACGGCCTAAGGAATCAGTTCCTGGATCTCCCCACAGATATTGATTCTGAACCACTGGAACAAGGGCTCCTCCCCCAGCCTCCAGGAAGCTTGAAGGAAATTTCTCAGACCCCCATGGATGAGAGGACTTCAGCTTCTGCTCCCCAATATAGGAGAAGGCATGTCTTAGTAATTGGGGATTCCCTACTGAGAGGAGCAGAAGCTAAAGTGTGCCAGCCGGACATGTTGTCTTGAGAGGTCTACTGGGTGCACACATCCAGGATGTGATGGAAACGGTACGAAGACTCATCAAGCCCATTGATTATGTATTTATTTATTTAAAATTATATCTCGCCCTCCTCACGTAGCAGGCTTCTTGCTCATCCATGTGGGAATGAATGATACTGCCCACCACAGCCCAGAATGTATTAAAAGATACTATGTGGCTCTGGGTAAAAAGGTGAAGGAATTGAGAGCACAGGTTATGCTTTCATCAGTTCTTCCCATTGAAGGCCGTGGCTTAGGAAGGGAAAGAAGAATACTGCAACTCAATGTTTAGCTACATAGATGGTGTCATCAGAAAAGGTTTGGATTTTTGGACCATGGGTTATGCTTTCGAGATTAAGATCTTCTATCTGGAGATGGTTTGCACCTCACAAGGGTAGGAAAAATGTGTTTGGTAACAGCCTTGCAAATCTAATAAGGAGAGCTTTAAACTAAATCCTATGGGGGAGTGAGACAAAAATGAAAAGGCTAGTATGATACCAATAACTGGAGATAAGAATTCTAAAGTTTTGAGGAGAGTGGCATGTATGCTAGGTAACGTTAACTCACAGGTAAGTACAGAAACGAAAACCTCAGGGTGCATAAAATGTGGACTCTGGTGCCTCTACACTAATGTACAGAGTATGGGAAACAAGCTGGAGGAACTTGAAGTCTAAATACAGGAAGGTGACCATGACCTAACAGGCATTACTGAAACTTGGTGGGATGACACTCATTCATTGTGTCCTTATACCTTGCTGAGATGCCTCCCCTCCCATGACAGCCAATGTGATGTGGCAGTCAAGGCTTCAGAGCATGGTAGAGGCTGCAGGTGGGGAGGAGAGATGGAAAGCTGAACAGTGAGGAGGAAATAAAGGTATGTTGCTGATTGGCTAGGAAGGAGAAAGGGTTGCCAACTCCAGGTGGGGAATTCCTGGAGATTTGAGGGATGGAGCCCGGAGAGGGTGAGGTTTAAGAAGGGGTGGGACAGGTACAGTGCCATAGACTCTGCCCTCCAAACCAGCCATTCCCTCTTGGGGGACCACTGTTGCCAATCTCCAGGTGCAGGCTGGAGATCACTCAGAATTACAACTGCTCTCCTGATGGCATTGATCAGTTCCCCTGGAGAAAATGGTGGACTCTGTGTCCTTATACCCTGCTGAGGTTGCCACAGCAAATTGACACTGAGTGCTCAAATCCTTGGCACTCTCCCAGAGCCTCTTTCTAGAGCCCGTTGTATTTATTTCCACAACGGGCCTTATTCCTAGTAAATAAATAAATACAAATAGTTTCAATTGGATCCTAGAAATAGGCAAACAGAAGGAGCTCACAAAAGAAAATCTTTTTTATCAGCAAGCCTCCAGACTCTTCAAAAGCCCTCAGCTGCAAGTCATGGGCCTTCATAAACAAAGTACTTTGTTTTACTGCCTCAGACCAACACAGCTACCCAGCTGAATCTATCCACCCACTTGAATCTATCTACCATGTAGCATGTCAGACCAGTGAGGAAGGGGAAATCAGTCAGTATTGCCCCCACTCTGATTAAAATTGCACTGTTAGCTGCTGTTTAAATCCAAAATAACTGGAGATATTTTCTCATGTTCTGAAGTATGACATTGAAAATGGGTTTTTTTTTAAAGTTGTAAACTGAAAGTTGATATAGCATGTTCTATATAGCTGGAATCTGTAGTTTCAAAGGCACACCACACCTTCACTCTCCAAAGCATTACCCTCATGAACATCATTCAGGCAGATTTTAATTTCTCTGTGAATATTCCTCAAGTGCCAAGTGCCACTCTGCCATTGATTTAGCACCCAAGTGGTGGTGCATAATGGCTCTCTGGTGATTAACACCAGCCATTTGTTCAAAGCTAACAGCCCCAGTGTGACAGCAACAAATTAACTACATTAGAAATACACTAAAGAAAACATTTATGTAGTGTATCAAGTATAGTATATGATAGCTATACATCAGTTGTGTGTATAACAAGCTATTAATGATGAGTGCTATGTGTTTTAGTAATTCTCCCCCTTCCCTTTAATTGTAATTGTTGTGAAGTCAGTAATATGCAGCTTGATCAAGCAGGCTGGTTTGCGGGGATGTTAATAGGTTTTATGTGCTTGGCCGGGGATATTGCAAGCAGATGGAGCGGCCAACAATTTTGACATTATAGTCTAACAGAAGCATTTGTTGAAGCCAAGCCATGGTGTGGAGCTGATCTCAGCTGTAAATTACAAGGCCTTTTCCAAAAGATCACACTGTTTACCTGACAACAACATCTCCCAGTGACAGAAGCTGTTGAAAATAGTTCTGCATATATGTGCCTGTCCTTGGAAGGAACAGGAAAAAAGAAGTTACGGCCACAAAAGAAACTCATGGGAAGCTTGACAAAGATCTATTCTACAAAGAACTGTTTGAGTCTGTGGGATGAGGTAGGAGAGATATCTAATGAAAAATGACTAGAAGTCATTTTGTTAATATGTACTTTCACTTATTTATATTTTGGTCATATTCCTTCATTTGGTTCCTTCAGTAGACTGGCTGCCTCTCTCCCCTCCCCTCATGCTGTAAACCAAAACAATTAAATAAACTTATGTTGAACTGTCAAACGTTCTTTGAAAGTAAATTCAGTTGGTATACTTATTCCTTTTCTGAGGGGTTTCCAAAGGATGGAATAGAACCAACTTTTCAGACACAATGGCATTCCTTGCAGATCAGAAGTTAAATCCTTCAGAACAAACCAAAGGAGACACACCTGATGAGAGATTCTAAGTCCATACCATAGCCTAATCCAAGAGGGGAAACAAAAACACAAGCAAGTGCTGTGGGAGCATTTCTGGGGGGGAATATGTTCCAGGAGCCCTTGGTGCTGATCAGGGGTCATTTCGTAGAAAAAGAGGTGCAGGAGCTCATTAGCATAACTCATTTGCATAACTCATTTGCATATGCCACACCCCCTAACATACCGGAAGTGTGTCAGAAGGCCACACCCACCCCTCAGGCTCCACTCCACAGGTGAGTGAAACTGACCTGCTCTTCCTCCATTCCCTTCCCCATCCAATACTTTGTGCAATAAAAATAAGCGTAAAGAACATACCCTCATTCTCTTCCTGCTCCCTTGAAACCACCAGGTTTCAAGTAGACTTGAGATACCCAGGACATGTGCACCACCCATCCCTTCCCCTTCCCCTCCCCACAACAAGACACCCTGTGAGGTAGGTGGGGCTGAGAGAGGTCTTTGGAGAACTGCTCATGAGAGAACAGCTCTGAGAGAACTTGTGACTGGCCCAAGGTCACACCAGCAGCTGCATGTGGAGGAGTGGGGAATCAAACCCGGTTCTCCCAGATTAGAGTCCAACTCCTGACCACTACACCAAACTGATGGGGTGGAAGCTGCTGAAGGATTGGTGAAATTTCTCCAGTATTTATGTGCCATGTGCCCAGATAAAAAATAGTATACTTAGAAAATTTATATGCTACCTTGAGCAAGTCTCTGGAAAAGCAGCACACAGTCATGAAAGGAACAATGATAAAATTATCAATATTAAAACAAAACGTTAAAAACAATAAAGACCCTAGCAGGGCTTCCCCCGGGGTGCTGCGCCTCTGCACTGCTCGGGGAAGCCGAGGAGGGGGTGGGGCTTGGTCATGCACCCGCCCCCTGGGCTTCTCACTCCCGGAGCTGCGCTCCTGTGTGCTCCCACTCCAATGGACCCCTGGTGCTGATCAGGTTGCCTTGAATAACAGTGCATCTTCAAGAGGGGAGAACAACATAGATATCCACCCCATCCACTCTACAAAAAAATCATCTCCTCTATTCAACCATTTGGCAATAAACAGTTTTAATTAGTCTTCTGGGTAGTCAAGTATTGCCCCCTTTGCTGTATGTTCAGGGGGAGGGTAATGGCATTGTCAGTTTTATTTACTTCTTGGGGAACTTGGAGAGTGAAATTGTGCAACTCAGACATGTAATAATACTGTTCAGGAGTTTTGTTTCTGTATTTTGGGTTGATCATGGATATTTTGGGTTGATTACTGATCATTGATTGTCTGGGAAGTTTGCAGCATCACAACTGGTCCTTTTGCCAATAAATGATCCCTTACAGCATGGAGTGGAATGGATAAGAGAGTTGTTGGAAATGAAATTGACTCACTTCCACCACCAAGTGTAGGTCTGAGCCCCTACTCTTGCAAGATTGATGGTAATTTCCCCCTAAACTTTGGAATTACACCCCACAGTGCCTTCCGCCAAAGACACCCAATTCTATTGTTTGATCTCTTTGTACTAAATGGACATTATCAGGTTTGACCTAGCTTTCTTCTAGTTGTTATCTGGGTATAATGATAATAATAATTTCAAATGTAATCAAGATATTCCTTTAAAAGGTTTAGGAAAGCCACAGCAAAATAGCCCTCTGCAGTATCCAGGGGACACCATCTTGCAAATCACCCTGGGCTTTCTACCCTGGTACTTTGAACTCCTAAGAACTACACTGAATAACAAGTAAAAATTCTGAAGCCTAACATTTTGGATGTGTTGGTAGGAAGCATTATGAATAGGTTGCATACCACACAACTTGCCAAGTGTTTCGTGTTAACCTTCTTGCTTCCTGCTTTTGGGAGGCACTCTGTGATGAAGATTGCTTCATCCGTCAGTTGCTCAAAGGACAGGGGATTCAGGTTATGCATGGATTATAGAGGTCTGAATGCTGTTTCTATGTCCAATGCATATCCCCAGCCCTTGATTAAAGACTTGTTAGCGGAAGCCTCCAAAGGGAAAATCTTCACCAAACTAGATTTGGGGGATGCATACTTCAGGGTGAGAATAAGGGAGGGGAACGAGCACAAGACTGCCTTTAATACCCCCCTGGGGCAGTTCGAGCATCTGGTCATGCCTTTTGGACTGGCTAGAGCCCCCAGGGTTTTTATGAACCTAATCAATGAAGTGTTGCACAAGCACCTGTTCAAGGGAGTGGTGGTTTATCTTGATGACGTGTTGGTTTACATGCAAGACATGGAGTCACACGTGAAGTTAGTGCGTGAAGTATTAACAGCTCTATGTGATAACCACCTCTATGCCAAGCTGTCGAAGTGCGAGTTCCACAAATTGGAGACAGACTTTTTAGGCTACCGCATCACCCAACAGGGGTTGGGAATGGACCCAGAAAAGGTGCAGGACAGGATGGGGTGGGAGCCCCCCACACACATGCAGGCAATTACAATCCTTCTTAGGATTCATGAATTTCTACAGAAATTTCATCCAAAATTTTGCCCAGGTATCCCTACCCCTCACTGACTTGTTAAAAATGAAGGGGAAAGGTGCTGAGAGCAAGAAGGGAAGGAGTAAGCTACAGTGGACCCCAGAATGCCAGCAAGTGTTCAATAGACTAAAGATTCACTTCTGAACCCACTTTACAGCATCCTGATGAAACAAAGAGTTTTGTGGTGCAGGTGGATGCTTCTGATGTAGCTATGGGGGGAGTAATCCTGCAAAGGGGCCAGGATGGGAAGCTCCACATCTAAGAAGTTTTCTGGGGTGGAAAGAAACTGGGCCATTTGGGATAAGGAAGCAGCTGCTATTAAGTTAGCGTTATCAACATGGCAGCATTGATTGGAGGGAGTGAAAGCGACTTTCGAGGTGTGGACTGATCACAAAAACCTCAAAGTGCTCAAAACTCCCCGCCGCCTTAACGCCAAGCAACTCCGATGAGCAGAATTTTTCTCTAAGTTTCGTTTCACTCTAAAGCACCTCCCACGGAAATCTAACTTCCTAGCTGATGCTTTGTCCTGCCTTCCCCAGCACACCAGCCAGCAAGATGAAGTCATAGACACTATGTTCTCCCCCACCCAGTTAAGAGGGGTGGTCTTGACACGGTGCCAGGTGAAAGCGGGGAGGGAAGCAGAGAAAAATGGCTGGACCGAGAAACTAAAGGCTGCAGTTACCCCCCACAAGTTAGAGACTGCAAAAAGAAGGTCTCTGCCAGAACGAGAATGGCTGTTGGTACAAAGGGGAAAAGGTGTTTGTTTCCAGTTCCCTGAGGGGTGAAGTGTCATCTCAAAGTTATGATAGTAAATTGTCGGGACACTTTGGCTATTTAAAGATCTTACACTTTGTCCAACGACAATATTGGTGGCCAGGGACGTGAGGAGATATTTCTAGATACGTGTCTACCTGCCAAACATGCTTGATGAGTAAGCAAGGGAGGGAGGTGCCTGGATAGCTCCAACCCCTGAATGGACTTTATCACTGATTTGCCCCATAGCTAGGGGAAGACAGTAATTTGGGTAGTAGTGGATCTTGTCTCAAAGCAAACCCATTTTGTACCATGTAAGCAGATCCCTACAGTGAAGCAGTTGGCTAGAATGTTCATGCAGCATGTGGTCAGACTTCATAGTTTACCCCACAAGATAATATCTGACCGTGGATCTCAGTTTGTGGTGAGATTTTAGAAGGAACTGGTGGCTCTCCTGGGGGTGGAACAGGGAATTAGCAGCAGTCATCACCCAGAGACTGATGGCCAAACCAAACACACAAATCAGGTGCTTTAACAGTTCTTGTTCACCAGCAGGATAATTGGGTGCCTCTACTGCCTTTTGTGGAATACAGTTACAATAATTCTCTTAACAGTTCCACTGGAATGTTACTGTTTATGGCAGTGCATGGATATGAGAGGGCCCCTCTCCCTACTGTGTCTATGGGAGACCCTCCTTATGGGTATGCCCAAATGTGGTGGTCCTCCCTAGCAAAGAACTGGGACATTTTACAAAAGACTCCGGCTAAGGGCCAAAGAGAACTATAAAAGACATGCTGATAAAAAGAGAAGCCCTGAATGGGAATTGGCTCCTGGTGACTTTGTGTATTTATCTACCAAACATATGAAGGGGCTCTAGCCCAGGCGTAAATTGGGCAGGAAATATGTTGGCCCATTCAAGGTGGTGCGTGTCATTAACAAAGTGGCTGTTGAGGTTGAATTGCCCAAATCCTTATATTCTATGCATCCTGTCTTTCATTTCAGCATGCTAAAAAGGGACCCTGGACCCTTGCCCTGGACTCCTCATCCTCCAGCCCCCCCCCCTCTCCTGGTTGGAGATGAACACCACCAGGTCGTGTGGAAAATATTGGACTCTAAAATGAAACATGGCCAATTGTACTATCTGGTCCTTGGAGGGACTTTGGACCAGAACAGAATGAATGGGTTAGAGCTGATCATATTAAAGCCTCTTGGCTGATCAGGGAGTTCCATAGCAGCCATCCGCATAAGCCAGGGGGTTGAGGAGGCTTGGGGGGTCAGTATGTCAAACTCGGTCACAGTAACTTTCGATTCTGATGGTCTGTTCTTCATTTCCTTTCCCTCGCTTGTCATGTATGCTTTCCTATGGGGGAGAGAGTATGTTCTGAGAGTGCATGGGAGTAGCCAGCTTTGCAACTCTTCTCCAAGTGTGCCCCAAGGAGTTCCTTGGAATTCTCATTTCCATGAGAATTCCTGTGAGGAGTTCCCATTCAGGCTAAATTTGCAGATGACACAAAGTTGTTCAGGGTGGTAAGAACCAGGGAGGATTGTGAGGCACTCCAAAGGGATCTGTCAAGGATGGGCAAGTGGGCATCAACATGGCAAATGGGGTTTAATGTGGCCAAGTTCAAAGTGATGCACATTGGAGCCAAAAATCCTAACTATAAATACACGTTGATGGGGTCCGAACTGGCGGAGACTGACCAAGAGAGAGATCTTGGAGTCGTAGTAGATAACTCAATGAAAATGTCGAGACAGTGTGTGACTGCAATGAAAAAGGCCAACGCTATCCTGGAGGTTATTAGGAAGGGAATTGAAAACAAGTCAGCCAGTATCATAATGCCCCTGTATAAATCAATGGTGCGACCTCATTTGGAGTACTGTGTACAGTTCTAGTCACCACACCTCAAAAAAGATATTATAGCATTGGAAAAAGGGCAGAAAAAGGCAACTGGATTGATAAAAGGGTTAGAACACTTTCCCTATGAAGAAAGGTTGAAGCACTTGGGGTTCTTTAACTTGGAGAAACGATGGCTGAGGGGTGACATGATCGAGGTTTATAAGATTATGCATGGGATAGAGCAGGTAGAGAAAGAAGTCCTTTTCTCCCTTTCTCACAATACAAGAACTTGTGGGCACTCCATGAAATTGCTGAGCAGTCGGGTTAGAACAGATAAAAGGAAGTACTTCTTCACCCAAAGAGTGATTAACACGTGGAATTCACTGCCACAGGAGGTGGCGGCGGCTACAAGCATGGACGGCTTCAAGAGGGAATTAGATAAACATATGGAGCAGAAGTCCATCAGTGGCTATTAGCCACAAAGTATAGATGGGAACTCTCAGTCTGGGGCAAGTGATGCTCTGTGTTCTTGGTGTTTTGGGGGGGCAACAGTGGGAGGGCTTCCTGCCTCCACTGCTGGACCTTCTGAGGGCACCTGGTGTTTTTGGCCACTGTGTGACAAGAGTGTTGGACTGGATGGGCCACTGCCCTGATCCAACATTGGCGTCTCTTATGTTCTTATGTTCTTAACTCCACCCACCATAGCACCCTGTACTATGATCTGGGATGCTTGTTCCTGTAATTCCAATTGTTTAAGGGAAATTTGAGGGAATCAAATGAGGAAAATAGAAATTTGAATAGTTCTCCAGTCCTAGGCAGAGGGAGATATGACTGGCTGGCTGACTGGCTGTTCCAGGAGAAGGATGCCTGGCCGCAACTTGGCCACTCTTTCTTCAAGTCTGCCTCCCAACCAACAGAGACCTGCTTGCACTGAGGATGGGCCCCTTCAGATTCTGCTGCGGAATGCCAGGTTAGTAAATTGGTGGGGGGGAACCTTACAGCCATTCAGAATTCAATCCTGGGTGGATAGCCTGATCTGGCATGTATTATAGAGACCTAGTTGGAGGAGACTGAGGGTGTAAATCCGACCCTGCTGTGCCCTCCAGGTTTCTCTGTACTGCAACAGACTAAGCCAGGGGGATAGGGACGTGGGGCCACAGTGGGTTTTTTTGTGTGTGATTCTGTCCATCTAGCAAGGTGCTTCCTCCAACAGTGCTAGTTTTAAGTGTGTGCCCCTGAAGGTGGGTGACTGGGACAGAGTAGGGATTCTGCTGCTTTACCATCCATCTCACTGCCCACCTGTCTCTCTTCCTGAGTTAGCCGAACTGTTCTTGGGCATGCTGGAGGAAACCTTGAGGCTGGTGTTGTTGGGCGACTTTAACATCCATGCCAAACCCAGGCTGTCAGAAGTGGCTCAGGATTTCATGGTGCCTGTAAGGTCCATGGGTCTGTCCCAAGTAATTACTGACCCCACAAATGAAGCAGGACACACACTAGATTTGATCCATTACATTGCTGGGGAGAGTGATCTGGAGGTGGGGTAGTTAAAGCTTGCTCCCTTGTCAGGGGCAGATCATTACCTGATAAAGTTTAGGCTTACTGCCTCCTTTTTCCTCTGCAGGGTGGTGGACCCATTAAGATGATACTTTCAGGCCCCTGATGGATCCCGACAGTTTGGGTATTTTCCCACCTCGGCTGCTGCTGATTCTGATGAGGCTCTTACAGTTCTCTGGAACAGGGAGATGGCCCAGGCTGATGACACAAATTCTCCCAAGTGCCCTCTCCCCCTCAGACAGAGCCAAGCAATCTCCTTGGTTTACCAGGGAACTGATGGTGATGAAAAAGGAGGGATTATGGTTAGAATGCCACTGGTGGAAAGTTCAGAGTAAGATGGATCAAACATGCCACACAGCCCATATTAGAGCCTATTCTGTGGAGGTGGTGATGGTGAAAAGGCAATATTTTCCCACCACCATTATCCAGCTGAGCGGGTTCATGTGGTTTGGGTTTTTAACACTGTAGCCCCAGGGAATAGGATCCTGACCATACAGTGGCCCATCTTGTGATCAATTTGCTGCTTACTTGCTGACAAAATTGCTCAGATATATACTGGGTTAGATGCTGGCATAGATGATGAACATGCCCCTTTGGCACCCGCTTGTCTGATTTATATGGACATCTTTTAGCTTCTGGAACCCAAAGATGGGGTCAAGATCCTTGGATTGGTGAGACCTACCACTTGTGCTCTTCACCCTTGCCCTTCCTGGCTGATAAAAGCTGGGTAAGGGGAGTAGTAAATGCTTCACTGAGGGCAGGGGTTGTATCACCCATGCTCAAGAAGACCATGATTAGACCCGGGTTTTTTTTGCTGTTGTTTTTTTTTACCTCCTTAAGCCCTGCTATATTGAGTAATTTCTGGCTAGTCTCCCATTCTTGGGCAAAATGCTTGAGCAGGTAGTTGCTTCTCAGTTCCAGGATCTCTAGGAAGAGACTGATTTTCTGGACCCTTTTCAATCTGGCTTCAGGCCAGGATCTGGAACAAAGACTAAGTTACCTTGGTTGATGACCTTTACTGAGAATTAGAATGTGCCCCTGCTAGTTTTCTGCTGAATATCTCAGCAGCCTTTGGTACTATCAACTATAGCATCCTACTGAGCCACCTCTCAGCACTGGGACCGGGGGTACTGTGTAGGGATTGGGTTTGAGTCCTATCTCTGGGGCAGTCCCAGAAGATGGTGATGGGGGCTTCCTGCTCTGTCCCATGGTCATTGACCTGTGGGGTTCTGCAGGTTTTGATCTTAACCCCCATGCTATTTAATATGCACATGAAGCTATTGGGAAAGGTCATCAGGAGGTGGTATCACCAATATGAGAATAATACACACCCTTAGCTTTCTAATTCCAATGATTTTGTTGATGTTCTGATCTGGTGCTTGGAATCAGTAATGGACTGGATGAGGGTGAAAAAGCTCAAACTTAATCCTGGCAAGACAGAGGTTCTTGAATGGGGTTATATAGGGTTCCCCTGTCCTCTGCTTAAACCTCAGAACAACAGCTGTGTGAGGATAGGTTAGGCTGAGAGACTGTAATGGAGTCACCTGGCAGGCTTCCATAGTTCAGCAAGGGGTTCAAACCTGATTGTCCCAGGTCCTAGTGCGACACTCTAACCACTACACCACACCAGCCCCATAAAATGGTTGCCAAGACAACAGCACAACTTTGTGAAATCTTGATATTCTCAATAATTTTTTTTAAATCTCGTTTGTTATATTTTAGTGCAAACCTGGGTGGCAGAAAAACACCCTTTGTCTGTACCTGACCACATTTTCTGGATTTACTGATCTGCACAGCGGGCAGGTTCAGAATTAGATACAAGACAACATTAGGAACCCCCACATTTGATTCAGTTCCAATTATTTTAATTTAGCATTCCATTACAGCCCCCCCCCCTCGGTTTAATCCTTATTTCCTAAAGGCACAATGCAAGTCTAAAACTACTGCCCTTGGAGTAAGTCCCATTGAACAGACCTTAGTAGGATTCTGAGCAGATTAATTTAAGATTGCTCTCGCAATGTAGCCATGCTCAGCAGAAAATAATGCAAGAAAACTGCAAGTAAAAGGCAGTCACACAAGAAAAACCTTTCATCCCGATCTGAGTCCTGGAGAAAATCTTCCCCCTCCCTTCCCCCCCCTTTTAAGTCTGAGCTAAATGGTAGCTGTTCCAAAGGCTTAGACTGGGGCACGAATACTACATAAAAAAGATGAAGGGTTGAGAGAAGTAGTGATGTATTAGAAAAGCGATGGTTAAAAGTCCTAACTTAAAAGCATTAGTGTAAGTTCTTTGCAAGTAATGTGTTCTTAATTATTGATTTTTCTTGGCACTAGTTGAAGACTCCAGTAATGACTTTTGTCTCTTCATATTTAGTGTATTATTGTTTGAAAAGGGCCAGGGGAAGGCCAAAGTGGTGCAAAAATGATATTCACTTTTTAAAAATATATATGTGCGCTACCAAGAGCCAGACCAAAGGGGAATATAATCACCAGCAGCTGAGAGACAATGACATTTTTATAGGCCTCCTGCAGAAGCCTAGTGGGAGAGAGGCTGACAGGTATTTGGCTTTGCTTTCTGGGCTTTCAGCGGAATTCTTCTACAGGCTAACTGTTGAGAGGAGTCTGACTAACAGGGAACCACATGAGTGGGTGGGATTCAGTTCACTCCTCAGTACCGTTATACCTTTCTTAAGTCAATAGGCTTAGAAGGGTGTCACTGGGCGAGGACAGACTGGCAATGTAAAGCGGGGGCAAAGTGGAGGGAACTGGTGCGAGGGAAAAACTCCACGGAGCTGGCCGTTCATACTGGCCAGAGCAATGCGCAGTGGTGCCGATACAGAGCATTCAGACTGCTGCGGAGCCGGCGTGCGCGGCTCGCGTGCGCCGTTGCGCTTTTTTTTGTTTTCCCTTTCATGTGTTTCGCACATGCGGACATGCGGACATGCGCATATGCGCATAACTTTGTGCCGCACGTTCACACTGCCTCCTCCGGATGCCTCCCGCTTCTTCTGGTTCACACTATTTGGAAGCGGGAGGCATGCAGAGGATGGCCCCCGAACACCGGTTTTACCCAGTGTCCTGTTAAAGTGGATGGAAAGCGACTGGGAGACGGGTAAGTGCGAAATGGAGCCGAGGGACAGATGCGCATGTCTGAACGGGCTCTTTTCTTCCACTTCCAATGCAGGGCTGCCCCGCTTTACATTGCCAGCCTGTCCTCGGCCACTGTGCTGAGGACGGCACCCTGGGGGCCCTCTCTTGATCTGAAGATGCCTCTCCAGGCAGCCATATGTTTATTTTTCCACCCTTCTGCATCTTTTTCACTCTGGGAAAACTTACATAAAATGCTGAAGTGAGCCCAGCTACAGGACCAGTTTCTTTCCAGCACTGTCTTGTGACAGTTACTTGTTTGTACTTCTGGGAGCTGGCTGAATGGGGAAAGGACACAACAGAACCTGTGAAGGCTCTACTGATGGTCCACCTAGGCCAGTACGTTCCTGTCCTGATGGCAGTCATTCTCAGCAGGCCTAGCAGATCAGGCAGAGTTTGGTTTGCTTTGGGCTTTTGGCCGTTTAGTATTTATGGGAAGACTAGGAATAAGGCCCATTGTGGAAATAAATACAATGGGCTCTAGAAACAGACTCTGGGCAGGTGCCCTGGCTTTGGGCACTCAGTGTCAATATGCTGGGTGACTTCACCAGTGTATAATGACACAGAATCCACCGTTTTCTCCAGGGGGATCTCTGCCATCTGAAGAGCAGTTGTAATTCTGAGTGCTCTCCAGCCCTCACTCGAGATTGGCAGCAGTGGTCCCCCAGGAGGAAATGGCTGGTTTGGAGGGTGGAGTCTATGGCGTTATAACTGCCTGATGTCCCACCCCTCCTCAAACCTCACCCTCTCCAGGCTCTACCCCTCAAATATCCAGGACTTTCCCAACCTGGAGTTGGCAACCATCTCTCCTTCCCAGCCAATAATCAACCTACCTTTATCTGCCCCTCTGTCTTAAGCTTTCCATCCCCCCCCCCCCGTAGACAGAGGCTGCAGGGAGCGAGGAGGAGATGGAAACCTGAAGTCAGAGTGGAAGATAAAGGTAGGTTGATGGTTGGCTGGGAAGGAAATACAGTTGCCAAGTCCAGGTTGGGAAATTCCTGGAGATTTGAGGGATGGAGCCCGGAATGGGTGGGGTTTGAGGATTCCACTCTCCAAACCAGCCATTTCCTTCTGGGGAACCATTGTTTCCAATCTCCAGGGGAGGGCTGGAGATCCCTTAGAATTACAACTGCTCTTCAGATAGCAGAGATCAGTTCCCCTGGAGAAAATGGTGGACTCTGTGTCATTATACCCTGAAGTCAGGTGAGGGCTGGAGATCACTATGAATTACAACAGCTCTCAGGATGGTGGAGATCAGTTCCCTAGGAGAAAATGGCTGCTTTGCAGGATGGATTCTGTGTCATTATACCCTGCTGAGGTCACTTCCCTCCTTCTTTGGTCCCACTGTGGAGAAAGATTATACTTTTCCTAGGTAGAGGCTGCAGGGAGGTGGGGGAGGTAGAAACCTGAAGTCAGAGAGGCACATAAAGATAGGCTGATGGTTGGCTGGGAAGGAGATAGGGTTGCCAACTTCAGGATATTTGAGTGATGGAGCCTGGAGATGGTGGGGTTTGAGGAGGGGTGGGTTCCTCAGACAGGTACAGTGCCATAGACCACTCTCCAAACCAATCATTTCCTCCAGGGGAACCATTGCTGCCAATCTCCAGGTGAGGGCTTGAGATCACTCAGAATTGCAACTGCTCTTCAGGTAGCAGAGATCAGTTCCCCTGGAGAAAATGGTGTCATTATACCCTGCTGAAGTCACCACAACAAATTGACAATGAATACCTAATGCCAGGGCACCTGCCCAGAGCCTCTTTCTAAAGCCCAATATATTTTTATAAATTTACAAAATTGTACCTACTTATTCAATGGAATTATATGCTTTTTGTAGTTCATAATTGTAATCATTCACTATTAAATTATATAAAAATCAATCACAGAAAAGTTTATTTATTTAATTATTAAATTTATTTAGCATTTTCTTACAGTGGTTTTTCTTACTGTTGCTGGCAGTCAGAGTAGATCAACAGAGTAGACCTTAATAGAATAACAGTCTTAAGTATAAGGCAACTTAATGTGTACAGTGGCACCCACATTAAAAATTCTCTGTGAAGTCGTCTGCTTCTTTGTTTTCTATGGTGAGGTCAAAACATTTGTATGCACGAGAGTTTTTCCTGGTTACTGTTACAGCGTGTACTGCTATTTCATTTTTTCCCAAAGTTTGAGCCAAAGTTTTAAAAATTTAGGTGGTCATTAATCACTGGTACCTCAAACTAACCTGGAAACAGGAGCTTGGTAACTAAAAGCTGCTACTTACAGGAAAATTTGAAACTTTCAGTGTGAGAATCAGAATATATCAGAAAGCAGGATTCTGCCTCTGATGGTATGCTTTATTGTATTTTTACCGGGATTTTTAATATTGCAAGTTTCTTTGTTTTGGTAAAAAAAAACAGTTAACAAGGTTATAAAGTAAATGGCTAAATAGTGGAGTGGAACCAAGCAGTCTGTAAAATATCAGAAGAATAATCTTGTTTCTTGTTGCTTCAGAGTCTAGACAATGCTATGGATGAAAGTGTGAGAGTCCCAGGAGATTTCAAACACCAAACAAAGGGTCTTAAACAAGAGCTTCTTTATTTGAGGTGTATCAACTGGGTTACACTTCTTGAGTCAGTAATGAAAGTGAGGTGCTGTGGAAGAACAGTTATAGCGTATTCAAACAGTGCTGTCGTAATTGAAACCCCCAATCAACATTTCAGGAAAAAGGCGCACAAATACATTCGGCCCATTAGTTCCCAGACTAAAAGCGGGAAAGAAAAGCATTTTGCACCTGTAGGGAAATTCCCAACGAGAAACAAAGTCTGTGAGAAGCTACAGTCAAGGACGCAGATAAGCGAGAGGCAAAGTGAGGGAGAAGGAGTACATTCCAAAGAGAGGGCACCCAAATAACCATGCAGAAGAGGATGGAGGAGAAAAAGGGGTGAGGGAGCAGGCACAGTCTTAACAGCTAAAATGAAGGAACTCTAAGCAAGCTGGCAACCCAGCAGAAGTGGAGCTTCATCCAGCTCTTCCCTCCTCCTGTCACGCCAACACCAAGAGGAACACATGCCTTCTCCTGGGTGGACATGGCAAAGCGAGGAAGGGCGAAGGGGGGAGAGGAGAGGAAAGGGACACAGCTCAAGCCCATGGCAAGGCTGCTCACTGATGTGGGCCCTGCAGCCCCAGTGGCATACAGGCCAGCAGTCAGCCAGGAAGAGGTTTTGGAGAGTGGCTGCAGCAAGCTGGTCCAGCTCTAGCCATGGGAGGCTGCAGCATCGGAGGAGCAAGTGGGGATCAGCTCCCACTCCATGCCACCCAGCTGGCATGGGGCAGGCAGGCTCTCTTGCCCCCCTTTATAAAGCCCACCCTCGGGTGTCAGCTGAGTGGGAGGGTGAGGCCTATCGAGAGGAAGCACCCATGAGCTTAAGCTGACAGGCTGTGAGCAGTGAGGTGAAAATCCGTGGGCATGCTCCCGGTGCTCACATTAGCAGGAACCCTGCCTAGGACTACATTTCACCATCAACTGCATGTTCTTTCAACTAATATTTACCCTCATCCAGTCCATTCCTGATTTCAGATAAGTGTTCAGAGAGGAGGTGGCTTCATCTGGTTAAAACGTGAGAGAGAAGTAGAACTGGGTGTTGTCAGCATACTGATGGCAACCCACTCCAAAACTCCAGAGAACCGTCTCCAGCAGTTTTATATAGATTTTAAAAATCATGTGGGACAATATGAACCTCCACAGGTTAACTTCCACTCAGAGGAACAGCATAAAAAGGCAACCATTTTTAGGTATTGGACTTAATTTGCCACCAGTGTGCCCTAGAAAAATCGGGTGTTCATCAAGTCAGAAGTCAAAAGAAAAGGAGGACTTTCTTTATTGCAAGATGAAAGTGCTTGTTGGGTAGTTTTTATCTACCCTAAACACTGTTACCAGCAAGGTATTTCTCATTTATACCACTTTTTAAAAGACAGCCATTCCCTTTGTCTTATAAATAACACAAGCCCCATCTCTACTTAAAAGCAGCTTAGAATTGAGCAGCTCAAAGATGACCATTGCTTACCATGGCATTGTCTCTTCTCCAAGCATCTTCTCAGGAAACAGAGGGGATTCTGGCACTTGCCACTAAATCTCTTGTCTGCTTTGCTTCTTCCTTTTAGGGCAGGGGGTTGGTTTCAGATAACATCTCCAAATGTCTGGAAGCAATTTGCAGAGCAAATTAATTGCCGTCTTCTGCTGAAACACCTCTGAGCGCTTAATAACTTTGTAATTAAAGCGCAATTAACAAATTAACTTGTACACATCAAAGGAAATGATGCTGTTGTTAATGAGGATTTAATTAGTCCGTGTCACTGAGAGACCCTTGGGGGCATCTTCCAGAGTGGGAACCCTTCTACACATGTCCGAGGTTAATGATGTCAGCAGCGTGTGAAATGAATCAATTGTCCTTTGACGTTGCACCATTCTTAGTGTACAGAGAAAGCCAGGTAGTGGGGTTTGTAGTTATTGGATTGTCACGAAAGAGTGGCTGTTCCTTCAGCTGCTGATGAGAGCTGATCAGTGCTCCTAATGGAAGACTCAGTTTTCGTTAACATATTCTGAGATCTGTGAAATTCCAAACATAATATTTGGAATAAATTGGGAATAGGTATTTCTGTTTCATTCCTCATCCCTTTCTTTTCTGCCCCTTAAAAGAGCCTTTTCATTTCTCAGGGAAAGTTGGATATTTTTGCCTTCTGAAAATATCACACTTATTAATACAGTGGTCCTCTTTAATTTCTCAAGCAGTGTGCTGAGTCTCCCATCTCTATGGTGGCTTACAGCTGACTTCTGGTGACCCCCACGGGGTTTTCAAGGCGAGAGAGGGACAGAGGTGGTCCACCCTTCCCTGCCTCTTCCCAGCAGCCTTGGTGGTCTCCCATCCAAGTATTAACCCGGGCTGAACCTGCTTGGCTTCCAAGATCAGCCTGGGCCATCCAGGTCTGAGCTTTCATTTTTATAGGGTAACCAAATGTTTAGTTTCCATTGGGCACTGAATTTTCCCCATCAAGATCAATTATGTGTATTAAGTGCAGCAGCCAGGCTGTTGATGGGCATCTCCATGAGAGACCACATCCAGCCTGTGCTGGAGGCACTGCACTGGCTGCCAATAGCACACCAGATTTGGTTCAAGGTTCTGTTTTTGACCTTTAAAGCCCTATATGGTCAGGGACCTGCATACCTGAAGGACCGCCTTTCCCTGGATGTGCCCCAGAGAGCACTGAGGTCAGGAGTGCAACATTGCCTGACCCTCCCTGGCCCAAGAGATGCCAGGCTGGCCACCACTGGAGCCAGGGCCTTTTCAGTGGCGGCCCCATACTGGTGGAATGAGCTCCCAGGGGACATCAGGGCCCTGCTGGACCTTTTGCAGTTCTGCAGGGCCTATAAAATGGAGCTCTTCCACCAGGATTTCGATTAGGGGCTGCCACTGACAAACGCGCAACCATCAGATGCATCATAGGAACATCTCAAGGCCCTTAGGATATATTGTTGGACTACGACAGCGACCTAAAAAATTTACTGTCCGACAAGTTCTCGGTAATTACTCTGTCTGTAGCTGAATTTTTAGCTTATGTTTGGAAGTTAAGGGTAAGGGAGTATAAGGCTTAATCCTCTCTGATTAGTTCCATCTAGTCATGTCGGCTATGGTTTGGTTTACTGCTAGCTGTTTGCTACTGTTTCTTTATTGATGTCCCTGCAGTGTATGCCAATAAAGGTTGTGTATTGTTGTGTACAAAAAAATATATTGTTGGACTGTTTCCCATCCTTGATTGTACATTGATTGCTGCCAATATTTGTATTTGTGTTTTATACTGTTTTTATTGTATTGTATATTGCATTTGTGATTTTACTGTATTTATTGCTCTAGTCTATTGCCTTATGCTGTACACTGCCTTGAGCCAGTTTGTTCCGGCAAGGCGGGATATAAATAGAAATAATAAATAAATATAAATAAATTATGTACAACTTTCTCTCTGCTTAGCTTCAAAATTCTGTACTTTATAAGTTTCCTCTATGTAGATTAGAATTTGGATTTTTTTTTCCTTTTTAGCGTATGCTATTACCAGTCCTGACCAACATTAATCAAGTTAATGCCTTTTAGATGGGCTATGTGTGAATAAAGCTTTGAAAAAGTTATTGCTATGCTTTATATATAATAGCGTATTTTTAATCAAGCCAAATTAAGCTTAAAATTGTTGGAAGCAGCTGCTTTCCTTTCATTCTCTGTTTGTTGAAAGTCTGCCGTATAGTAAGACACAGGAAAGGAGGGATTCCAGCTTTCCAAACATAGAAATGGAACTAAATGGTTTTCAAGATTCAGTGCAGTGTTTAATTTCCTGTATCCAGCTAAAGAAACAAAGCAATGAGGGTGTATTTTTAAAATTTTTCTCACCAATATTCTAGTAGTCCACATTTCTTAATATGTCAACAATGTCAATGAAATGCCCTAGTTAAGGGCTACCTCACACACCATGTCTCACAGACTGTTCCAGAGCTGAGACATCATCTGCTCCCTCCAAACGCTCTTCAGCTTCAGTTCCTGCCCCCTCATATACTCAGCCTCCCACTTGCTTAGAGTTTGATCCATCATCTACAGAATCACTGTGACTTTTCACAAGCGTAGCTAAAAGTCCCCTTCATCTAAGAAACAATGCATCCATTGTGAATATTGCTAATATGGTACACATAGGCTCCATCCACAGGAGCGAGATAAGCCGGACGGGAATCGACACAAATTTGCGCCGGCGCAATTTGCACTGCTTTTGCAGGATCACACAGGTCCATGGACCTGTGAGGGCGAACCGCCGCTGTGTGATCACACACAGCCGCGGGCAAGTTGTGTTTTTTTTTCCTGGCTGTTTTCAGTGCACTTATTCACTTCTACAAGGGATCGATGACTTGCCTCTCCACCCTCGGGGTTGTCCGATGATGCGCATACTGGGACGAGGGGGGGGGAACCCCAAAAGCCCGCTCCCCGATGCCACTTGTTTGCGCTGGCGTGATCACCCAGGGAAAGGCCAGTTCTGGGCCGTCGCAAACCATTTGAGACTGCCTTTTCACTGGTAGCTAAATAAGCCGATTCCCCACTGGCTCAAAGCGGTTTGCGACAGTTTGACACCAGCGGCAGGATGCTTCCCAGATGTGCTTGTGTGATCGTGCCACTTTGAACCAGCGGGGAATTGTCCTTCTTGTGTCGCAAATGGGTGTGTAAGATCGCGCCCATAGTAGAGCAAAGGTATTTTAAAATCAAAGATACATTATAATCAGAATAGAGTTTTGACCTGTTTTATGAAATGAAAGAACCGACTGCTTAACGCAATGCCCACTTTCAGCATCCTGGAATGTCTCTGACCTATGAACCAAACCGACTCCTTGATCAGCCCTCACCTACACAGGATTGCATGCATATAAACATGCGCAGCATGCTGTCTGCAAGATCCAATTTGATGGCATTTTTGTATATATTCTACTGTTTCTATTTCCTAGTTTTTAATTTTGTAATCTGCCTTGACTATCAGTGAGAAATGCAACCTATCAGTGAAGCAAGTAAACAAATATCTGCCCACATTCTAGAAACATTTTTTAAATAGAAAATGTAGCAAACTACCAGTTCAGCATACTGACATGGACAACTAATATTCTTCTTATTTTTCAAGCACCTTCAGTGGCTTTTGCTGTCTCTGTATTTGTGATGGTGAATCACGGTTCTGGATGTAGAAAGAGCACTTTAGCCTAGCCCTTATATGTGGGTCATAGTGGCATATGGTCACTGGTAGAAGAGGACCAGTGCAGGCTTCTGGAGAAGGTGCTGGCATCTGCTCCCCCCCCCCCCCACTTCCTCGAATGGAATCACGAAGGTGGGAGAGCCTATCAAGGTTTAGCGCAGAAGCGCTGACCAGTTGGGGATTGGCTGGCCAGTTCTGGTTGCGGCTGCCATCCCCGACCATTCCAGCCCAGCACAAGCTTGGGAGCAGATGGGAGCTGTGTGGCTGGGCTTTCACAGGGTCCCTCATGGCTTGTCTTTGATAGATTGGTGAGCTTGTGGGGACACTGCAAGGAGAGACCAGAGAGGGCTCTTTAGGGCATGTCAGCAGCTACAGAGCATTGGTGTGCAATGGGTTGCCTCCCCTTTTACATTCAAGCTACCCTGCTGCAGTGCCAGTACTGATGCACTGCCAGTAGCCTTCCCCCATGGAGCTCGGGTGGCTCATGGCACATTGGTGGGGGTGCAGCTGGCTTCCTGGTAGATGGCAGGTGCTGCAAGGCCTCGCTGGCCTCGCCCTTCAGAAGCTGTGTCTGCAGCTGGACAGGGGAGTGGACACTTTAGGGCCGCCATGCTCAGCTGAGTTAGCCTGTTGGTCTGCAGCTGGGCAGTGGGTGCTCGTGCACCCCCTCTCAATCCAGGGTGAGGATGGCTGCAGTGAGATCGCCCGGCCTGGGTTCTAGTGCTTGGTGGTGGTATCACCACGGGGAGGTTTGAGCATGCGTCAGCTCCCATACTGAGGGATTGCCACAGCTGGCCTACCTGGCCCTGTCAAACTGGCCCTGCTGAGGGGAGCCGAGCTAACCCACAGCCAAGGCATCCTTGTAGCCACTGTGAAAAGTGGGCTGGGGGGCCCTCGCAGACATTTGCCCGGCATGTATGCAGTCTGAGATTTGTTCCCTTACATCCCTTGTTGAAGAGGTGAGGGGGGTAGCATGGTAGCCCTCTGGCTTGAGGCCCAGGGGGACCGTTGCTAGGGTAGTGGGTAACAGTGTCAACAGTGGCGTTAAGGGATCAAGCATCTGCTTGGAGGTATTGTGGCTAAGTGGTGGAGCCTCTGCTTGGCAGGCAGAAAGTCCCAGGTTCACTACCCAGCATCTCCAGTGGCAGTGGGGAGGTAGAAGACCTCTGTCTGAGACCCAGGAGAGCAGCTGGCATGCTGAGTAGACATTGCTGACCTTGATGGACTAACAGTCTGGATCGGTATGAAGCAGCTTCACTTTCAGGACTCATGGGTAGTTTGGGATTTAGCTATAATGCCATTTTATTTTCATTCTCTTCTCTCTTTCTCACTGGGCACAGTATGCCAGCTAAGAAGTTGACACTGAAGACGAGGGGCCTGGCTAAGAAGACGCCTAAGCAGGTGCCGCTGGCCATCTCATCCTCTGAGGATGAGGATGCCCCCTCCATGTGGGATCTGGCAGCCAAGATTGAGGCCCAGGAGAGGGGCAAGGTGGAGAAGTGGAAGCAGGGGTCATTTTGTAGAAAAAGAGGTGCAGGAGCTCATTAGCATAACTCATTTGCATAACTCATTTGCATATGCCACACCCCCTAACATACCGGAAGTGTGTCAGAAGGCAACACCCACCCCTCAGGCTCCTCTCCACAGGTGAGTGAAACTGACCTGCTCTTCCTCCATTCCCTTCCCCATCCAATACTTTGTGCAATAAAAATAAGCGTAAAAAACACACCCTCATTCTCTTCCGGCTCCCTTGAAACCACTAGGTTTCAAGTAGACTTGAGATACCCAGGACATGTGCACCGCCCATCCCTTCCCCTTCCCCTCCCCACAACAAGACACCCTGTGAGGTAGGTGGGGCTGAGAGAGGTCTTTTGAGAACTGCTCATGAGAGAACAGCTCTGAGAGAACTTGTGACTGGCCCAAGGTCACACCAGCAGCTGCATGTGGAGGGGTGGGGAATCAAACCCGGTTCTCCGAGATTAGAGTCCGACTCCTGACCACTACACCAAACTGATGGGGTGGAAGCTGCTGAAGGGTTGGTGAAATTTCTCCAGTACTTATGTGCCATGTGCCCAGATAAAAAATGGGATACTTAGAACATTTATATGCCACCTTGAGCAACTCTCTGGAAAAGCAGCACACAGTCATAAAAGGAACAATGATAAAATTATCAATATTAAAAGAAAACATTAAAAACAATAAAGACCCTAGCAGGGCTTTCCCCGGGGCGCTGCGCCTCTGCATTGCTCGGGGAAGCCGAGGAGGGGGCGGGGCTTAGCCATGTGCCCGCCCCCTGGGCTCCTCACTCCCGGAGCTGCGCTCCTGTGCACTCCTGCTCCAATGGACCCCTGGGTGGAAGCCTGGTGAAGTTGACACATCAGTTATAGCCACCCCACCTAAGCACACCAGGTCTGCAGCCTCCAAATGGGAACTGCGTGCCCTTTATGTCAGGCTGGCACAACTGCAGGAGTCTGAAGATAAAGAGGATACCCAGTCAACAGGTGAGAGACTGGGAGGCAGCTGGATATCCAGACATGGATGGGCGAGTCCTCCACTGCTGGGAGGGTGAGTCGCCATTAGGGCAATGCTGGTTCCTGCTTCCACTATGCTCCCTGCACCAGAGGGCTGAGTAGTGGGGGGGTTTTTTTTGGGGGGGGGGGTCAAGGGCAGACCGCACTGTGGCCCATGGGCCTGCAGCTGGCGGCTTCGGTAATCAACACAGTGGGGCAGGTATGGTGTAGCCTGGGACCCTCGCCAGTACTAGCTGTGCCTTACAGGGCCACACCTGCACCAGGCAAACCATCTAAGGATACTGGGTAGGTGCCTTGGTGGAGTGGGTCACCACACCACCTGGCAGCAGATCTCTCCTACATCTATATGGAGAGGTCTCTCCCCTTGAAGGATCACCTGCTTTCAGCCACGAAGATGACGATTTGGAGGGGGGAATTTGTGGAGATATTCACACTCCTTTTTAGGGATGTTGAGAAGCATGAAGAGAAGCATGAGGGATGATTCCAGGGAGCTTGAGAAAATTAAGCACATGCAGATGAATAAGAACTCTGACAACTGGCTTTCAACCTACACCATTTACATGGGGTTGGTGATCAGTGTTCCCTCTAAGCTGAGTTAGTGTGAGCTAACTCACAGTTTTTTAGCCTCTGGCTCACACATTTTTGTCTTAGCTCAGGAAGGATGGCTCCAGAAAAAACTAATTTATGCACTAGCCAAAGCTCACTCACAACTTTAATGCCAGTAGCTCACAAAGTAGATTTTTTGCTCACAAGACTCCACAGCTTAGAGGGAACATTGGTGGTGATGCAAATCCATCCTAGCCGGGGGCCTGTGCTGGTCAACTATTAGGATATCATACACTGGGCATATAAAGGATGCTTGGCTATTGTCAGAATCTGCAAATTCAGACAATATATTAGTCAGGCCTCATTCTTTTAGTTTTCTTAGTTTGCATGCATGCCTTTAATTGTCCTGTGTATCTGTCATGTATTGGGATTCTATGTAACCGTAATGTAATAGTGCTTGTCCAGACCGGGAGGGTGACAACAATGATTTGCGAGAACAAGGAGGCCTCACATCCCTGCCTCCGCATTCCAGCTGCTCCGGCAGGAACTTCAAGGGAGGATGCCTCTCATCTCTTATCACATGCAAAAACCTTGAAGCCATTGATTGTTATGTGAACTGGTAACATCTGAGGGGTCTGGTTTGGGAGAGGAAATTTACTGCTTAACACCTCACTCTTTTCCTGTGAGAACCAAACGGTCAGGACACCTTTTTGCCCGCCAATTTTCCCTTAAGGGGATTGGCTACCTATGGGTAATTCAAACTCCTTGGAATGGTATAATAGACCCGCTTGTATAATTTGTCTCATCTCTGACAATAATCCGAGATGCTGCACTAATGTAGAGATTGGAAATAAAGAACTGTGGTTAACCAACCAAGATCTGATCCTTGACTACTCTGAGCAGAACTCTCACAGATTGTCAGAGATCTGTGACTGGGGCTTAGCCGTTCCTGACCATGTCAGACGACGACACGGTCCCCATCCCTACACCCGAAGATGTCCCCGTTACCCCGACAGACCCGGGGAACGGTGGTGGAGGCGGCGGAGGGGCCCCCGACGTGCCAGTGACTACGATTCAGGGGGCTCACTACCTCCCGCGCCTACCTCCTCATCAGAGCGTGACCCCCAAGTACGCTTGGAGCCATTTCGGTCGTCGGACCGTGGATTCGTGGGTGCACGACCGGAAAGGGGCACGGGTTTCGTTCCCTGGCGACCCGCTCGATCGCGGGAGACCGAGCTACCTGGGAGACGACTGCGAGCCGATCTACCGAGGAGAGCCGCGTCGCCCGCCCTTAGAAGGAGAGAGGACAGGTCCGTATGGGCCCGATCCGTACCGAGGGGAACAGATGCCCCAACTGGACCAGATGATGGGAGAGCTACGGCTCCAACTCACCGCGGAACTACGAGAATTGGCCCTCGATCTCCAGCACCAATTTCGCGACGCTATGAGGGTCGTGCAAGGAGCCCTCCCCGGTCAGGGGATAGGGGTTCAGCAACCGCCAGCAGCGCCTGGAGGGGCCCCGATTCAGCCTCAGGTGCCCGCCCCACCGGTGCAGCCAGCCCCGCCGGTCGTTCCGCCTCCGGTGCCAGGTCCCGCCCCAGCACCCGCCCCGGCTCCGGCCGCCCCGGCCACCCGCCCAGCCCCCTCCGACCCTCTGACGACTACTTTCGATGGGGACCCAGAGAAGCTGCGTTTTTTCATGTTGGAGATAGAGAGGTTCCTGGACAGCTGGGGCCATCTCTATCCCACCGAGAGAGAACGGATTGGCTACATCGGGTCCAAGCTGAAAGACACCGCCAGCGATTGGTATGTGAGCCTGCACGATGCCCCCGGACCTGAGCTGCGTTCGTTGAACAACTTCATGTGGGCACTTCGTCATCAATTTGAGGACCCTCTGGGGGAGGAAAAGGCTCAGAATCAACTGCGGAAACCGTTCCAAGGGAGATCTACGGTGAGGGATTACACCGACAAGTTCCGGCGCATCGCGACCAAAATCCACGGTTGGCCAGAGGAACTCTTCATGGAGAAGTACTGGGAGGGCCTTAACCCGGAGATCTACGAGACGGTGTTGCTGGGGGGCCGCCCGGGCACGTTGGCCACCTGGATGAGGGCCGCAACCGACATGGAAGAGAGATTTACCCTGATCAAGATGGGATCCTCGGCCACGGCGGCTAGCAAAGCAGCGCCGAGAGCAAAACCACGGCCCAGCGTGCAAGACCTCCGAGATGCCTGGTTTCGGCAAGGGCTGTGCATGAAATGTGGGGAGAGTGGCCACTTTGCCTCAGCGTGCCCAAGAGGAGGAGGGAAAGGCCCGAAGACCTCGACACCGGTGGCGGGGAGCACCCCTAGCCGTGGGAAGACACCGATCAAACCCCGGGCGTTGCAGCTGGAGGGAGCTACAAACGAACAAGGGGAGCTGGAGCTGATGGAAACGCAGATGTCGGGAAACTCCAACGGCCTGCAGTGAGCGGCGCAGAACTGCAGGTCCCCCGCCAAGAAGCGCCATCTCCGGTGAGCATCCCTGGCCCCCTATTATATATGGTAGTGACTGTGGTGACCCCAGGATCGGGCACCCACATGAGGGTCTGCGCTTTAATTGACTCTGGGTGTGCTCGGGACTTAATTAGCCCTTTGGTAGTGGAGGGGTTGGGACCAAAGGTTACCCCGCTGGCGGAACCTCTAAAGTTTACTCAGATGGATGGGTCGGAGATGAAGGAAGAGTGCATAGCGGAAACCGAGAGCCTGATCTTGGGAACGGGGGAACATTGGGAGAAGCGAGCTTTCGTCATTACCCCAAATGCCCAGTTCCCCATGGTGTTGGGAAGCCCCTGGCTCAGTTCGCACGACCCATACATTAAATGGAGTGAAGGGAAGATCTCTTGGGTAGACGAACGCTGCCTCGCGCATAGATGGGACTTAGAGTGGGGTCCAGGACCATCGACCCCTCCTCCCCCACCCACTGCGCTCGCTCTTACCCCCACCCTGGTGCCCAAGGAGTATAGAGACTTGTTGGAGGTATTCAGCGAGACCGAGGCGGATGAGTTACCCCCCCATCGATTGTCGGACTGTGCCATCGAGCTACTCCCGGGGGAGAAACTCCCTAAAGGGAAACTGTATTCCATGAGCCCTTCAGAGCGAGAAGAGCTGCGAAAGTTCCTGGACAAAAACTTAGCGCGCGGCTTCATCCGTCCAGCCAAGTCCCCTTTTGCCGCCCCTGTGTTATTCAGGAAGAAGAAAGACGGGGGTTTACGACTGTGCACAGACTATAGGGGACTGAATGCTGTCTCCACTACTAACGCCTACCCCCTCCCTTTAATAAAGGACTTATTGGCGGAAGCAGCTAAAGGGAAGGTGTTTACCAAACTGGATCTGCGTGATGCCTACTTCAGGGTGCGCATCAGGGAGGGGGATGAATCCAAGACTGCCTTTAACACCACCCTGGGACAATTTGAGTACCTAGTGATGCCATTCGGCTTAAGTGGCGCGCCCGGGGTCTTTATGAGTTTGATCAATGAAGTATTGCACAAGCACTTGTTTAAAGGAGTGTTATGTTACATAGATGATATCTTGATCTATTCTACTGATAAGAAAGAGCATGTGAAACTAGTCCGGGAAGTCCTTTCTACCTTGCTGCAAAACCAGCTCTATGTTAAGTTATCAAAGTGTGAGTTCCATCATGAGTCAGTGGACTTCCTAGGCTATCGCATCTCTCAGAGGGGACTGGAAATGGACCCAGCCAAAGTGGAGGCGGTGGTGCAATGGGAGGCTCCGCGAACGAGAAAACAATTGCAGAGCCTGTTAGGATTTTGTAACTTCTATCGAACCTTCATAAAAGACTTTGCAACGGTCACTCTCCCCCTAACGGACTTACTGAAAACTAAGGGGAGGGGGCCCGAGGCGGGAAAGCCCGGAGAAAGGATTGCCTGGAACGGGGAGTGCCAGAGGGCGTTCGAAACCTTAAAAACTCTCTTTACTTCCGAGCCCATCTTAGCCCACCCCGATGAGACCAAAGAGTTCATAATTCACGTAGACGCGTCGGATGTAGCCATGGGGGGGGCCATATTACAAAGCGGGCTGGATGGAAAATTACACCCCCTGGCTTACATCTCGAAAAAGTTTAATGACACGGAGAGAAATTGGTCGGTTTGGGACAAGGAAGCGGCGGCTATTAGATTGGCGCTCACTACGTGGCGGCATTGGCTGGAGGGCGCGCAAGCCCCCTTCGAAATTTGGACTGATCATAAAAATCTGGAGGCGTTGCGCACACAGAGATCCCTCAATGCCAAACAACTGCGGTGGGCAGATTTTTTCTCCAAGTTTAATTTTGTGCTTAAGCATTTCCCTGGGAAGGCCAACTCCTTGGCAGACGCACTATCTAGATTGCCCCAACATGAAAGTGTAAAGGAAGAAGTGTTCGATTCCATGTTCTCCCCCCAGCAATTGGGTGGGGCAGTAGTCACTCGGAGCCAAATCAAGAAAACGCAATTGGATATCGGGACTTGTGATTGGGGGGGGGATTATGCTCCCGAGGAAGTGGAAGAATTAGAGGCTTTGGGGGAATGCTCAAAAAGAGAAGATCAGTGCTGGCTCCATGGAGACAAACTAGTGGTGCCAAGGGCCAAACGTAAGGATATATTGTTGACCTGCCACTCTTCTAAACTAGCAGGGCATTTTGGATTCCTAAAAACGCTTAATTTAATCCAGCGTCAATTCTGGTGGCCGCGCATGCGCCGAGACGTCTCCGATTTCGTCTCGGCTTGCCAAACTTGCTTAATGTGCAAAAAACGGGGGGGAAAGGTTCCTGGACTGTTGCACCCTCTACCCACCCCTTCTCGCCCCTGGGAGGCCATAGCCATGGATTTTATCACCAATTTACCCCCCTCCAAAGGGAAGACGGTTATTTGGGTGGTGGTAGACACGTTTTCAAAACAAGCTCATTTCACCCCCTTCAAGCAATTGCCCACCGCCAAGGGAATGGCCAAAGCTTTCTTTAATCACGTGATAAAATTACACGCTTTTCCGAAGAGAGTGGTATCCGACAGGGGCAGTCAATTCATTGCCAGCTTCTGGCGGGAGCTCCTGAAAATGATGGACATAGAACCAGCCCTGAGTTCGGGTTACCACCCAGAAACCGACGGCCAATCCAAACGAACTAATCAAATTTTGGAACAATTTTTAAGATGTTACACCAATTATCATCAAGACAATTGGGTGGAGTTGTTGCCATTTGCAGAATATAGCTACAACAACGCTGTGCATTCTTCCACGGGAGTCTCTCCCTTCATGGCGGTAGGGGGTTTTGAAGGAAAACCATTGCCTACCATTGAGAATGCTCCCAATGCTTCCCCATCGGATTTTAAAAGTTGGTGGACTGCCTTACAAGACTCCTGGCCATTAATAGCCAAAGCACTGGACCAGGCAAAAGAGGATTATAAAAAATATGCGGACCGAGGACGAGCGGCAGGCTGGGATCTCCAACCAGGGGATTCTGTCTACCTCTCCACAAAAAATATCCATGGGTTGCAGCCCAGCAGGAAATTGGGATGGAAATATGTTGGACCCTATAAAGTGTTACGTAAAATATCAGATGTGTCTTTTGAACTGGAACTGCCTAAATCACTGAGTTCTGTGCACCCTGTTTTTCATTTCAGCCTACTGAAGAAAGATCCTGGGCCGAATGCCTGGCATCCAGTTCCTCCAGTTCCTCCTCCACTGATGAAGGAGGGGGCCCCTCACTTCGAGATAACTGAAATCCTTGATTCCAAGATGCGGAGAGGCCGATTATATTACTTAGTTAGATGGCTTGATTTCGGCCCAGAACACAATGAATGGATTCGCTCAGAACATGTTCACGCCCCCAAACTGGTGAAATTGTTTCACAAAATGTTTCCTGATAAAGCTAGGTGAAGTTAATTATGAAGAGGGCAGGGTGTCAGAATCTGCAAATTCAGACAATATATTAGTCAGGCCTCATTCTTTTAGTTTTCTTAGTTTGCATGCATGCCTTTAATTGTCCTATGTATCTGTCATGTATTGGGATTCTATGTAACCGTAATGTAATAGTGCTTGTCCAGACCGGGAGGGTGACAACAATGATTTGCGAGAACAAGGAGGCCTCACATCCCTGCCTCCGCATTCCAGCTGCTCCGGCAGGAACTTCAAGGGAGGATGCCTCTCATCTCTTATCACATGCAAAAACCTTGAAGCCATTGATTGTTATGTGAACTGGTAACATCTGAGGGGTCTGGTTTGGGAGAGGAAATTTACTGCTTAACACCTCACTCTTTTCCTGTGAGAACCAAACGGTCAGGACACCTTTTTGCCCGCCAATTTTCCCTTAAGGGGATTGGCTACCTATGGGTAATTCAAACTCCTTGGAATGGTATAATAGACCCGCTTGTATAATTTGTCTCATCTCTGACAATAATCCGAGATGCTGCACTAATGTAGAGATTGGAAATAAAGAACTGTGGTTAACCAACCAAGATCTGATCCTTGACTACTCTGAGCAGAACTCTCACAGCTATGCTATGATGAGATGTTCCAATTGCATGTGGCATTAGACTCATCTCTGCCTTGGGACTGGGAGCATCAGCTGCTCTGGTCTCAATGTATGGGCCCCGCGGCAGCTGTCCTGGGCAGGTACATCAATAGTGAACACTTGGTAGTGTGGTCGCATGTTGAAGCCGGGTGAGGAATAAGCAGTGGATTCAACCTCACCTTGTCTGCTGGGACTTCAGTGTTTCCAAGTGCTCCAGGAAGCTGTGCCCGTTCAAGCACACTTGTGGCACATGCAGGGGCATGCACCCGGTGTCTTCCTGTAGGAGGGGTCAGAGGGGCAGCCCAACAGGGGGAGGCTGGTGACACCGAGAAGGCAAGGGGGGGGGGTGCTTCCGGGAAGGGCACACAGCCCAATCAAGCTTGATCTGGGGATCTGGGGTACTCCCCAAAGGGGAGATGAAGCATACCTGGAAGAAGTGTTCCAGGAGGGGTTCTGAATCCCTGTCAAAGGGGAAAGAAAATATAGCATGGCTAGAAATTTGAAGTCAGTGTGGTGGGGCTGGAACACCTTGTGCAACAGAAAATCACTAAGGGGGCATGGGGTGGTAGGGTAGCCAGCCCACCCAAGCAGTTGTCCATGCATATGCTGCACATCTCCCCACTGGGGGTGGTGCCTAAGAAGTCCCGGGGGGGGGAGTATCAGCTGATTAATCACTACCCACATGGGAGCTTGGTGAATGATGGGATCCCAGGCAACCTGGCCATGGTGCACTATGCATCTTTTGACAGCGCAGTGATTATGGTAGCTCGCTGTGGGAGGGGCACATTGATGGGGAACTGCAACATCAATTCTGCTTTTCGTTTATTGCCGATACATCCCAGGGACTTTGAGCTGTTGGGTTTTGCCTTTGGTGGCCAATTCTATTACAACATGGCCCTGCCCATGGGATGTTTGATTTCCTGTGTGGCATTTGAGAAGTTTAGCTCCTTTGTAGAATGGTCCTTTTGGCAAAGAGCAGGTTCCAATAGTGTCACACACTACCTGGATGATTTCCTGTTTGCAGGGTGTGTGTGTTTGTGTGTGTGTGAGTCTAATGAGCATCAGAGTTACATGGATATTTTCAAAACCTGGCTGCGGAGTTGGGGTCCCCCTGGCGCATGAGAAGACAGAAGGACCTGCCACCACTTTGTCATATCTGGGTGTTTTAATTGATTCTGAGAAGGAAATATGCACCTTGCCTGAAGATAAGGTGGTAGCCCTGGTGTGACATCCTCACTTATTGGGGAAACTGTTTCTCCTTTAAAACACACTCTGTGTACGTGAACTTGGTAGATTACTGCTGCCACCAGGAATTAAAAATTCCAACTCTCTCTATTTTGGAAGAATGACATTCTCACATTCTCAGTCATCAGCCAGTCACATCACTCTTATCTCCCTCCATCATTCTTCTTACATTACTGCAGTCAAACTAAACATTTAAATGGGTGCTTCAGAGGACTATGTGGCCCTGAGGAAGGACTGATCTGATTGCTAGTATAAGTTTAAACAAACAAGGATTTATTTATACAAGAACAAAAAAGGTTTCTGGGTATTTTTGAACTGTTGTTGAAGAAAGAACATATCTGACAAAGCTTGGTGTCACATACAGTCACTCAAACAACAAAACTCATCTCTGACAGGGTTATATCTCTCTCTTTCATATAGCCACACAGGCTCAACTTTCTTATTCATATATATAGCCACACAGGCTGAGCTGTTTGTCTCTCTTAGCCACACAGGCTGAACAGTTTGTCTTATTCACACAGAATAGCCTCAAACTGCTTCTTTTGCCATACAGACTCTCTCAGAAACTCTCCACACTCTTCTCTTCAAGAACACTGAATCATCTCAGAGACATCTCTCCTCCCACATTCTCAGTCATCAGCCAGTCACATCACTCTTATCTCCCTCCATCATTCTTCTTACATTACTGCAGTCAAACTAAACATTTAAAGAAACACACACACCAAAATATGAAATCATCACACCTGGTATCACTGCTCAAGCAGACTTGCTTTTGAAGGAGCCTGACCCTGAGGGAGTGGCAGGTGCTACTCAGCCACTTGAATTTTGCCTGCAGGGTGGTGGCCCCGGGATGGGTGTTTGTCAGATCTGTGACTGACTAAAAGGGGTTTCTAACCCTCACCACTGGGTTTGGGTTTCGGGGGTAATCAAGGCTGACCTGAACAAGTGGTTGGACTTTCTATGGGGATACAATGGGATGTCCTTTCGGCACAGCACTGCAGGAGGCTTCCCTCCAGATCTCCTCAGATGTCTCGGGCACCCTGGGGTTTGGAGTCTTTTTCTGGGGAAGCTGGTGTGCACAGGGCTGGCCACAGGACTGTGCGGCATCTGGCCTTACGAGGGACCTGACCTTTCTTGAATTCTTTCCTATGGTGATAGTGGTCCACTTGTGACACCTCCAGCTGAAGGACAAGGTGGTTAAGTTCTGGTGTAACAAGCAGGCAGTAGTGCAGGGGGTCAACAAGTTAACCTTGAGGTTCTCCATGGTTATGCAACTGATAAGGGTGTCAGTCCTATGTTGTTTATGATAGAATATTCTGTCCATCACCGACCATGTGCCCAGTGTTCACAATAACATCATGGACATTTTATCTCACTTCCAAGGGAACCCGTTCAGGGAATTGGCTCCAGAGGCAAACCAGGACCTGGAGCCAATGCTGGAGGCTATGTGGAGTCTTGGCAGTGCAAAGTTGAGCAAGCGGTCGAGGCATCACTTGTGCCAGGAACAAGGGTGGCATACAAGGGGGAACCTGGAGGTCTTTCACAAGTTCTGGAGTGTCCTGGGGCTTAGCCAGCAATGGCCGGTTCCAGTTGGCCATCTGCCCCAGTTTGCGGTGGCCCTGAAGAGAAGATGCCTTGTGGTCAGGACCATTAAAGGGTACATGGCAGCAATAACATTTCAGTCGAAAGGCCAGGGCCTGGAGGAGTACTCAAGGGATTTCAGGTTAAGGTGTATGATGGTGGGCAGGGTTACGGAGGCACCACCAGCACCTGACACCAGACAGTCCTTCACCCCAACGATCATCAGGACATTAGTTAATATATCTGGAGACATCTGCCTGTCACAATGGGAAGCTAATTTGTTCAGGGTGGCCACGCTGGTGGCATTTTTCAGGATAATTATCATTAGGTATTAAATCATAGTATTAAATATTTGATGGTCACAGTATTCATAAATTATCCAATGAATACTGGGAGCTGGTTAAAGTGTTGGCTGAGAAAGTAAGATGTGATCTTGGAGGCTGCTCCTAGTTTAGGTTACCAGGTGGTCTTAGGCAAGCCATTTTCTTTCACAGACTCAATTGCACTTCTGTAATATGGGGGTAGTTATACTGACCTAATTTACAGGCTGTTGCAAAGTGTATTGTGATAATATATGTGAAACACTTTAAGTGCTGGAAGCACTATACAAATACTACAGGTATTTTCAAAAACTGCTCCCATACAAAACAAGTTCTCAGAGTGAAATATCCCAAGGGCCCATCTGGAGGACCAAGTCACATCTGAGGCTCTGGATATCTGGCTTGGTTGCCTAGATGCTGACAAAGCCAGCAGGCAGCATGGGTATCTACTTTGTAGTATTACATGACTGATCTTACGCGACTTGACACATGTTCTTCCCTCTCCAATTTTACTGCCACATGGTTCTCCGTAGTGCAATACCTTGCTAAACAAATGGACATCCCACCGATTATAAACGATCTTTGGTTATGGTGAAACACTGTTGGTACTGTCATTACTCTTCTTATGTTGGAAATGTGGACCGTCTATTAAATGTATAACTCCATCTCAAGTAATACTCATCTGAAAGCTATACAAGTTCTCAAAGTATGTGTCTTAGCATCTCATTGCTTACAGTTGCTGTAAACAATCAAACTGTATTGACTATTATTTGGAATCAAGTAATAACTGTATGTTTAGTTGTACTTAATGTTTGACAGAAAAAAAGAAAATTCTCAATAAAAAGTATTATATATAGTATTACATGACTGGAAAATAACAACTTTCTAAATGGACCATGGTTTGCGCTAGTGTTTGGCAAGAAACATTTGTCAGAACTGGGAAATGATTAATAAATTTTGGACTGAAATAAATGAATTGTTTAGTTCTAAAAGCAAATCACTATGTAAATGAAGAACAGTTTGGACTAACTTTGCCATGACCTTGGGCAGTCACCTTCTCAGCCTAACATACCTCACAGGATTTAAAAAAAAAGTATAATGAAGCATAGCCAACAAAAAACCTGTGGCAGAATCAGACAGCAGTCCAATTTGCACAACATGAAATATCTGGGTGAATAGCCCTATTTATCCTTGACACTAAAAACCTTGTGTTGACGAGGGGACACTGTTCTCAAAGGAAACACCGCCAAGAACACCATAATCATGGTAGCCACTCATTTTACATATGAATATGTGTACACACAGAGTTGGGCACCCAGCCAAAGAAGATCTTAAAAACCGGGCAGATTTATTTCTTATGATTCAAAGGGATATATTACACTATTCCCTCAGAATTTAATGGCAAGAAGCTGCAAATTAACTTATTTTGGGAAACGTAACAAGGGGTTATCAAAACCCATTGATTCAAAATCAGACCAATGTCTCAAACTTGTGGATCTACTATGCACAATCCACAAATGCGAAGGAGGAAACCATTATTTCAGTGCAACTCAAATCTGCTAATCAAGTGTTCAAACCCTTTGAGTCATTCTCTGAGAAATGTCCTTGTTATTTAATTTACTCTGTCAACTTAACTAATACTGGATCAGACATCTTGTCACCACTGTACTCCCTGTGATCTGTCAACCAACCGTGGTTCCATATGCTCTATACTCCTCCTGTTCACAGATTTAGGCCGCTAGTTTAAAACACACAAGGAATCCAGAATTACAGTGAGTTCTCAACAGGAATTGAACTTAGAAAACTGAGGATACACTGTCTGTGCTCATAAATCTGAACACTGTATAAAAGGATGCACTATTTTATGCAATAAATGTTTGCAAAAGTTCTACATTTTGAAATTTGACCAGATATTCAGTCTATCCACTCTGCATGCCTTCAGCCATTTCAGATTCTTTCTCATAATTTGTATTTTAGGCAGATGAGTCTGTTTTGTTATCAAGATGTCAAGGCTGTAATAGATATTGGTAAGGCTGTTACACTATCTGTCAGTCTGTCCATAGCATTTTTATTCAACCCTCCTCCAGGAGCTCAAGACTGCGTATACTGATCAAATCATTCCATTACTTGAAAGGTCTGGATGGGCCTAGTTCCCTACCTTTTTTCATAGTCCCCTTATCTATTGTTTTCAGAATGCTACTCAGGGCCAACATTTGTCTTACCTAGTTGTTATGTCCTGGATGCAATTCCACAGACAACCAGGCTGCAATTCTCTGTGTGTACACTTGTATGATTCTTTGATGTGACCAAACATGTAATGGCGCCAGACATGCAGTCTGACCTCATGGCCTGGAAAAGGTACAAGCTTGAGGTAAAAGAACAATAGCACCCAGGTATTATTCTGTGCGTATAAGCTGACCCCCGGGCCACCTCAGGTATGCTTGTTTCTGACCTACAATGAACTTGATCATGCTGAAACTCACTCCACCGGCCTCCAGACTCCAGTACCTTTCACTAGTGCTCTTCAAGGATGGGGGCTCAGACAATGGGCAAGCTGTCGGCACTGGCTTTTGCCAGTAAGGCGGCGGGTCACAAGGACACCACGGGCGACTTCCGTCTACGGAAGATGCTGGAGGGGTGGTCTCGGGAATCACCTAGGGCAGTAGACAGCAGGGAACCTTTGACACCCACAGTCCTGAGAGGGCTGGAGGGCCAGTGGCCCTCTTGTTGTAGTGACAGCTATGAGGTGGGCCTGTTCCATGCCGCTTCGCTGACCGCCTTTTTTGGGGCACTCAGGATTAGCGAACTGGTGGCAGGCTCTCGGACTGACGCGTCGGGGGCAGCCTTGGAGCTTAGGGATGTATCGATCAATGAGTTTCAGCTACGGATCAGGTTGCGTAGATCCAAAACAGATCAGAAGGGTAAGGGGAGGGTGCTGGAGCTAGGGTCTGGTCCGGAGGCAGCACTGTGCCCAGTTGCCGCCATGCGGCGGTACTTGGCACTCCGGGGGGATGGCCCGGGCTATTTGTTTCGGCATAGCGACAGCACCCCTCTTACGAAGTTCCAGTTCTGGACCGTGACCCGGAAGGCATTGATCCGGTTGGGTCTGGGCGGGGTTCGTTTTTGCTCCCATTCTTTTCGAATTGGGGCTGCATCAACTGCGGCCGCAATGGGGTACCCGGATAGGACAATACAGAGGATCGGGCGTTGGAAATCTGGATGTTATAAGAGGTACGTGAGGCGTTGTACCTTATAGGTGCGTGGCAATTTCTTTCAGAGTTTGTTAATAAAGTTCTGGTTACAGGTGCGGCAGGCCGGGAGACGAGACGAAGAGTCATGGTCTGCGGCCACAGCATGGTCTATTGGGCAGCTCATCAGGCGAGGAGAACCTCTTTCGGCTCCCAGCTTGGCCTCAGCGAAGTGGCGACGGTGGAGTGGTTGGGGAGGAGGGGCATGAGATGGCCGGCGCTCCTCCCGTTGTTGTTCGAGGAGAAGCGGGGGCCCCCCCCTCAGGTGCTAGTCATACACCTGGGGGGCAACGATTTGGGTTTGGTCAAGGGGGTGGCCCTCGTGATGCAGGCCAGGGCTGATTTGGCACTGATCAAGTCACGGTGGCCTGGTGTGCAGATAGTCTGGTCTGCCATGCTCCCCCGTCTGGTTTGGAGGCACGCCGGTGATCCCAGGTGTATGGACAAGGCGAGGCGGAACGCTAACAGCCAACTTCGCACGGCCATGGAGTCCGGGTTGGGTCTCTTTTTGCCGCACCCTAACATACAGGTCAAGTTCCCGGACCTGTATCGCCCTGACGGGGTGCACCTGTCAAACAAGGGCAATGAGGTATTTCTTGAGGACTTGCAGCACGGGATTCGGATGGCTCTCGGTTGCCGTGTGGGGTAAGCAAAGGCCAAAGCAGAGGCTTGGATTTGCATGTGGTAGGTTTATGCAAGCAAGAAAATGGAACTGGTGGGTACCTTACGGCATATCCCTGTTGGGAACAGGAGGTCACCACGAACCACCCTAGGGCCTTGCGGTCTGGGGAGGGGAATGGTGATCGCCTCTGGGAACCTCTCAGACTAGGCTCCTCCCTGAAGGTCTGTGCAGCCTCAGGGGTAGGCGCCCCTGGGAGGGGACGCCAGTATGCTGGGCCGCCGGTTACGAGCCAGAATCTGACTGGGTCAATACTGGGGCTAGGTTACCTGCCCATTACAAGGGCAAGGAGGCTGGGTCTGGGAATGACGCCTGCCTTGCCTGTTCCTGAGCTTGTTTAGTTGCCCGTTGCTGCATGTCCTGTTTAAATAGTTAATAAAGTGGCCCTTGTTTGATTCCAAACTGTTGTCTGTCTCGTTATTTCATGCTGGGGCGGCAATGGGCTCCCCGTCGCCCGGCTTTGCCGTGGCGGGGGGAAGCAGTTTTGCCGCCTCGCAGGACGCGAGGCAGCAACAGAGCGCGCCGGCGCACGCTGGCTTGCTGGGGGGGGCGGGGCTTGCTCAATAAGAGCCGTTGCCCCGCTCCCCGTCTGCGCAGTCGCCGCGAGAGCTCGCCCACCCGCCCGCCCCGTTGGCAGTGTAGGCTGATGCTGGTTGCCGTTGGGGGGCCAGGTAGGAATTTTTTACACTGTCTTCTATTTGGCTCCTGGAGACGGTGTTTTTTCGCCTACCTTACACTGCTGCTGGTGGTTAAGGGCATAGAGGGTGGTCGGGTATAATTAGGCTGGTCACTTGGTAGGTTTATGCAAGCAAGAAAATGGAACTGGTGGGTACCTTACGGCATATCCCTGTTGGGAACAGGAGGTCACCACGAACCACCCTAGGGCCTTGCGGTCTGGGGAGGGGAATGGTGATCGCCTCTGGGAACCTCTCAGACTAGGCTCCTCCCTGAAGGTCTGTGCAGCCTCAGGGGTAGGCGCCCCTGGGAGGGGACGCCAGTATGCTGGGCCGCCGGTTACGAGCCAGAATCTGACTGGGTCAATACTGGGGCTAGGTTACCTGCCCATTACAAGGGCAAGGAGGCTGGGTCTGGGAATGACGCCTGCCTTGCCTGTTCCTGAGCTTGTTTAGTTGCCCGTTGCTGCATGTCCTGTTTAAATAGTTAATAAAGTGGCCCTTGTTTGATTCCAAACTGTTGTCTGTCTCGTTATTTCATGCTGGGGCGGCAATGCTACTCAGGGCCAACATTTGTCTTACCTAGTTGTTATGTCCTGGACGCAATTCCACAGACAACCAGGCTGCAATTCTCTGTGTGTACACTTGTATGATTCTTTGATGTGACCAAACATGTAATGGCGCCAGACATGCAGTCTGACCTCATGGCCTGGAAAAGGTACAAGCTTGAGGTAAAAGAACAATAGCACCCAGGTATTATTCTGTGCGTATAAGCTGACCCCCGGGCCACCTCAGGTATGCTTGTTTCTGACCTACAATGAACTTGATCATGCTGAAACTCACTCCACCGGCCTCCAGACTCCAGTACCTTTCACTAGTGCTCTTCAAGGATGGGGGCTCAGACAATGGGCCCATAGATTTCTTTAACAGCCCTTCCTTCCTCCCCTCATAATCTTTGAGCAGTGCTTCACCTCATTTTGGGAGTGTATCCTCAGTTAGTTCAAGAGGAACCAACTGCCTTTGTTTTAGAGTATAAGTAGTGGTGGGCTTCAACTGTCCTGTGTTCAAATTCCACTAGCCATGGATTTCACTGAGCAATCTTGAACCCTGTAGCTTAGTCTACCTTAAACAGTGAACATTAGTGATGGAGGTTAACTTGCTAGTGCCTATCTAGTCATTTCATTTTTCTCCATTAAGTATATTACAGTGCCATACTAAGCAGGAATTATACCCTTCTAAGCCCACTGACCTTAATGGAGTTAGAAGGGTATAACTTCACTTAAGAGTGCACCATTAGCTGTATAGGTGCTCCTCTGCCACTGACTGAACAGTCTTCCAGTTAGCTTCACTCACACAAGGCCAGGCTGCTGACAGACAAGAACAACTATTGACCCGGTTCAAATTCAGATGAATGACCCAGTGGTCAAAGGCCACTTATCTCATTATCGGTCACCTCTGACATCTGGTCTCTAGAGGCTGGGGATGCATTTATAATAACAACAGACAGTTTATTTAATTGCCTGTGGACAGCTTTCCTCCTAATGCCCTGTGAGTTGGGCTGGCATGTTGTATCCATTCGTATATTCATATACAACACTGGATGTGATTGGAAGAAATATGTATATCAAAACTAAGTCAAGAGCACCCTCTTTCTGTAGCTGTGAATGACCCAAATAACCTGAGAAGTATTTCATTTGTCCTCTCCTGCAGGACTCTATCTATAATCTGCAATTTCCCCTTAGCATTTAGCATCCATTTCTGAGCTCCATTTCCATAAATGGTTTCCAATGCAAATATGTATTATAGCACCGCTTTAGGCTTACCTTGTCCTTTGTTTCTCATCACCGCCCTTCCACACCTAAAAGGATTATGCTCCATAACGGCTGCAGCCTTTGTTCTTTATAGTTCCACCCCCAAGGCTTTGCCATCTTACCATCTAATGTAAATTATACACCCAATGGCTTCCCACTCTGGGGATGTATTACAGAAAGAACCTCCCACAGCAGGAAAATTAGTTCTGCTATGAATAATTCTGCTCCAGCCCCTACCGCATCAGCTGCAAAAGGTAGCATTTAGTAAACAAAGGCACAGTAAGAGACGTGCTGGAATTGGAGAAACTGAGTCCGGCACTTATACTGGAGGGGTCGGAAGGTATCTCTGAAGAGCAAGCAGACTGTCATCCTCCCAGAAGGCTAGTTAAAGATGACTGATTAGTTCTGTAACTTGGTTGACTAGTTCAAGAGGCTTTACTATTTTTCTCTCATTTGGCATTACAAAAAACAAAAAACATGAGCAAGTAAATTAGCATGAGAGATCAGAGAAACCATCAACATCCAGAGCTTCATAGCCAAATTGTTTAGGACATTGATATACCACCTTTCTTCCATAAGGAAGCCCAATATAGGGACCATAAGGCTTGTGTTCTGTTTGCCAGTTGCAAATAGGGACTGGATTTTTTGACAGTCCATTTGATAGTTCATCAGTCTGTTCATGGGTGTTCAGCAAGTTGCTTCACTTATGCTTTCCTAACAATGCAGTACAGCACAATTGGCTTATTGTACACTAGCCTGATGCCCATGCTTCACTATGGTATCTAAATTCTGTAAATCCAGTTATAATACTGATGATGTGAAGTTTGAAATGTAACATTTGTTGCAGGTATTCTAATGAAGAAGACCGTAGTGTAAAAAATGAAATGAGACATATGTACTTTTTTTTTCTCTACTGAAGGACCTCTGTAGACCACATTGGTGGTTCTGCCCTCAGGTGCTAGGATCACCAGGCTGCTTGGTGAGCTCACTCTGGAGCAGGCCACATAGAACTGTGTCCATTTAAGAAGCAGTCGTCTGTTAAGTCAACTCCTGCTACCTTCCACGAAAGTGATGCCCTTTCTACTGGTGTTCCTGGATTGTTTTGCTCGTATGGAGACTGTGTTGTTCTGAGCGCCTCAGGGTGATCTTGCTGGTACTTGGCCTGAACAGCTCAGTGCCCTGCAGGAGTACTATGTGCAAATGTCTTCGTTGCATTCCTGAATTGCCTCCTCCTTGTAGCGTTGGTGTATCTGACTCAATGTTTGCCAGGAGCTTTCTTGGGGGCAGTAAGAGGTGAGATGTGTGAGGCGGAGTTAGTGTGAGGGAGTGGTGATGTGGTGGACATTTCTTCAGGTTCATGAGGGAGGCACATATCAAAATGGCTCCTAGAAAGGTCCTTTACTAGCTCCCCATGAACATTCATAAACTAAATTGCCATGCTGGCTGTTATGAGAAATGTCTATTCAGAAGTCTTGAATCGCTGATTTCTGTAATTGTCCTCAACTGTCTGCAGTCTCTTCTAACTGTGTTTTTACATCAGAACATTGAGATCCACAGCTGAGCAATCAGAGGGAGCTGGGTACAAACAGGCAGGTTTTACCTCAGAACTACACAATTGACTAGTTGGGGGAGAAGCAGCCTGCCAGGCACATGGAAAATAATTGGGGGAACACACTTTGCCACTTTTTTACCCAGTTAGAGGTCCTTTCTCAGAAATCTCTTCATAGTGGGAGTTGATGTCATGGTAGGAATGTACTCATCTTATTTTGGGTTTCTTGGTGCAAGTGCAGGGGTTTTCCTGGGCATTGAATTTGGGGGGGAGGGCATACCCATCCTTTTTCTTTCTTTCTTTTTTTTTTTTTTTTACAAAAATGCTTTTTATTTATGTTACATTTTAGAACTGGGACATAACTACATACTCAAAACACCATCTGAGCTATCAGATATTAAGCAAGTCCATATGAACCAATTTTCTAGAACCCACATTGTGAGAAGTTAACCCAATAAAGGAAACCAGTTTTCTACAAATTTGGGGTATATTTTTATTGTGGGTGGGAGTGAGCTAAGCTGGGCCAGCAGCACCGCTAAGGTGATCCTGCTGGGGTGGCATCCCTTATGGTTAAAGTACCCTGGCCCTGCTCCTACACCTGACAGACACCCGCCTGTCTGGTTTTTTTTTTTGGGGGGGGGATTGTATTTAAAGGCATCAGGGAGGCTGCACCAGCAGCAGGGCTAAGGCAATCCTGCTGAGCAAATCTCCCTGGTGGCTGTAAGCATCCACCTCCTCTCCTACACCTGACAGGCAGCTGCCTGTCCAGTGTAGGAGGGGGTGGGGGGAGGAGTATTAGAAGCCACTGTGGAGGCAGGGCCAGCAGGATCACTAAGGTGTTACTGCTGGGGCAGGCTTCCTCATGGCTTTAAGCACCCTGCAACCACTACTGCTGCCTGTTAGGTGTAGGAGGTGGTGGGAGTGTGTAGGAAGCCATCAGAGAGGCTGGGCCAGCAGCATTACTGCGCCTCACAGGTGATTGTTGATCATTCCTGATTTTCTCAATTGCCGTTGCCTCTCTGCAGTATCCAGTAACTGTTTTTTAAAAAAATTCAGAATGCTGAACTCTACAGCTGACCAATCAGAGAGTGGGGGGTGCAAGGTGGCAGCAGCCTGACAGCCACATAGGAATCAATGGGCAGAGCACATTTTACCCCTTTTGACCCCCTTAGGGGTCAAATTTCTAAAAATTCCTTCTTAGTGAGCACCTACGTCATGGTAGGAGCGCTCTCCCCGAATTTGGTGTTTCTAGGTCCAGCGGTTTGGCCTGGGCATTGATTTTATGGTGAGGGCACTTTCTTTTATATATATAAATGTACATTCTTACATAGACTGATCTACTGCCTCCCTATTCTTCCTGCATAACTGCTCTGCTCAGCAAACAATTTTTAAGTAGACTATTAGATCACTCACAAATTGCATAAATCAGACATAAAAATATTGTGTTTCAATAAAATCCTACCCTCATGGGTGCATCTAAGTAGTTCTTCATGACACTAATGGCTGCCGATCCATTTGGATCAGCAGTGGTTTTGCACAGGAACCATTTTGTGAAAACCCATTGCAAACCAATTTGACTGGTGTTTGTGGCTGCTTGGCACAATTCAAACAGACTGGGTGATCAGCTCTGGTCCCATCACCCCTTTTGTGGTCCATCTCATACTCCAGTTTCAGGCTTTATAGGTTAAGACAAGTGCTTTGAATTGTGCCTGGAAATACTTGAGAAAGTCAGTGAAGTCTTTAAAGGACTTGCCAAATAATTTTATGTATAGTGGGTCCCTGTTTATAACCTGGCTGCCATTTTTCAAATTCTTCCCAAAGGCAGTTAAAAATAAATGGCTATTACCAAGGCATGATTAAATGAAGCATGGTTCCCTAATAATCATTTACAAGACTGATTTTACTTGAGAATAAATTTACAAGGGCTTGTAAGAAGCTTCACAGAATTCACTGAAAGAGAAGTTAGCAATCTTGTCTCCTCTTCAGCAGTTGCTTAGCTTGTTGTTACAGTAATGTTACTAGCAAGAACATGAGCTTGATTTGTGCCACCAACTAGAGTCATTCAGAGTATTCCGCGTGGGTCAATAGTTTATAACTTGCAGGCATTATTTAAAGTCACTTGGGGCTGAACCTGTGACCTATGGATGAAAGTCTCTATATTGTACTGCTAAACCTTTCTTAGGGAACTTTCCCCTCACTGTAATGAGAGTTCAAGTAAGCAGTTCCATCTCTGGTCTGATATTTGTCCAGGGATTGAAAGCTTAGAAATATGAGTTGCTTGGGCTAGTTAGCAAAACTGTTGTAGAAAATGACATTCCTAACTGGGAGGCTACGAAAAAGGTACCCCCCCCCCCAAAAAAAAAGAGATGCGAGCAGTGTCTATCATTCACAGTCTCCATAATAATAGCCTTCCTGCTACAATAAGATTGGACACTTACAGAAAAATATACTTAAACCTATGGCTTTTTTTCTGGGGGAACATTCTGGAATGTTGTTCCAGAACCTCCTCAACAAAATTCTTTTGAAAATGTTCAAAAGTTCATGAGTTTTCAGTATACAGATTGAAAACTTCATTTCCCTCTTGAGAGTTCCAGCACCTCTTTTTCAAAAAAAAAAAAAAAAAGCCCTGTTGCAACTTCTCTCAAATTTTGTTAATTTCTAAATCTCCAGACAGGAGTTCAGACCCTTGTAAAAATATATAAAGGTTTATTGAACAGTCAAAGAAAGAATATCACTATGCAGTACAGCTTCTATATCTTAGCAACAGAGAAATAAAAATGCTAACTTTCTATCTAATGCATTTTTTAATTTTATTTTTATTGTTGTTTTCCATGCACAAGAAACAATTACAGGTTTCATAAATTAAAAGAAAATCCTTACATTAAACATGTTTTCTTTAATTATTACAGGCAGCCCAAACCCATTGTTTTGGCAAATCCCAGTCTTCTAAACATTGATATTTTTTTTTTTACTATGGGCTTGAGAAGACTGTTGCTCTACTTTCTTCTTCAGGTTTTCTCCCTCCATGGCTTTCAACACAATCATTTCACTTATATTTTAATATTTAAACTATTATAAACCATTAAACTTTAACTAATATCTTGAAATACCTATTCAGCTTACATCTAGTTTATATGTCTAGACTATAAGCAAATTAGTATTCAGGTTGCACTTTATCTTCTTTCTTGGAAAAGTCCTCAAGAGGAGCTTCCCTCCTCAGGGTTCGGGTTCATTGAACGAGTCTTTTTTTTTTAACATTGTTTATTGGGTTTTATGTTTTACACAGTAATAAATGCATTTAGCAAGGTACATTTCATCAAGAACACTTGTCTATTAACTTTCAGTCCTTGGTAATCAATATTAGGAAGGAAGATTAGGTTCACAAGACTATTCATTTACATTCACTTGGGCTTTTAGTCTTATATACATAACTGTTCTAAACTTTGTTCCATCAACATAGGCTATATGTTTAACACTCTTACATATAAATTTTTTCTGAGAATGGATACCACTTATCCGTTGGGTTTCTGAGCTCCCTCTCACCTACTACTGGGTCAAAAAAACCTATTTTTCCTCCGTAGTAATCCCAAACCTTATGGAGAGTGGTTTTTCGTTCTTCCAGTTTCTGGCTATTGTTGATTTTGCGACCGCAATAAGTATTGTGATTAAATCTTTGGTCGAATTAGGAATCGGTTCATCTTGCCATAGGTGTAGAAGTATCGTTTTTGGGTCCTCTGGAATCTCATGTCCAGTTATTAGCTTGATTTGTGATAGGACTTCTTTCCAAAAGCTCGAGCCGGCTGCGCAAGTCCACCAGTTATGGAAATAGGTCGCCTTATGGCTGCATCTTTTCCAACATAGTGGTGAGTTCTTGGCGTTAAAATAAGATACTTCATCGCAGTGATATACCAGCAAAGGAGAGATTTGATTAGGACTTCTTGGATGGCAAGTGATTTAGTGTGTTTAATTTGAGTTTTCCAAATATCTTGCCATTGTTCTTCCGAGAGTGTAGCGTTTAGGTCTTGGTGCCAAGCTTTTTGGTATTGCTGTAGTGGGGCTGAATTGATGTCCACCAGTAAGCGGTATATGGAGGCTATAAGGCCTTTTTTTTTTTTTAGCTGGGTTGTATAGCAACTGTTCAAAGGGTTTGAGGGGCTGTTTGAGATTCCTTTTGATTAATGTTTGAGTCACAAGATTTTGAATTTGCAGGTATTTGTACCATTTTAACTTAACTTTGAATTTATTTTCGATCTCAGCTTTGGTGGCCATTTGACCTGCGACTGTGACGTCGATCAATCTGGTGATTCCAGCTGTTTTCCAAGCACTAAACGAGGTAGGTTCTATAGCGGGCAGAAACCAATCTTGTGACGTAAAGACTTGTAGTAGTGAGTCGGCAGTAGTTAACTTGGACTTGTTTTGTATCCATAACTTTATTGTTGTCTTGAGATATGGATTCTTTAGCAGGCTAATTTGTTTTTTATTATATTTTTTTCCATAAAGCTTTGTTGAATGTTTGGTTTGTTTCTGTGAAGTCTCATAGCTTTGGATTGTCCACCGTTCACTAAAAGCGAGGCCGTTGGAGCATCGTAAATAGTGGTAATGGCTGTCAAAAAGGTATCATCCAGCCCCATTGTGTGCAATAGTCTTTTAAGGTATACGGTCTTGACCGTGTTGAAGGCCTTTTCAATATCAATGGAGATCAGAAGAGATTCTTGAGTTTTTGAGTTTCATCCATAGTGTATTATGTTGAGTGTCTTCGTGATGTTATCTGCTATATCTCTTGATGGAATGAATCCGGTTTGGTCCGTGTGAATGTATTGTCCGATGATTGCTTGTAATCTTTTTGCCAATATTGCCGTAAAGATCTTGTAGTCGGTGTTTAATAGTGAAATTGGTCTATATAATCTGGGGTCCATGATGTCCCTGTCTTTTTTTGGTATCAAGATGACGTTTGCCTGTTTCCATGTCTAAGGTATAATTCCTTGGGTCTGTACATTTTGACATATTTCTGTCATAGGTTTTATTAGGTCCTCGGCGAAAAGCTTGTAGTATTTGGATATAAATCCATCAGGACCGGGGATTTTTTAGTTTTTGAAGCCTTAATGGCTGCCAGCAGTTCATTTGCTGTTATTGGAGAGTCTAAATATTTTTTATGCTGTTGTGAGAGCCTAGGGATGTCCAGTTTGGATAGGTAAGTATCGATTTGTTCCTCTGAGGGGTTGGTAGAAGAGTAAAGTTCTTGGTAAAAGGTTTCTAGAGTTTGCAAAATTCCAGTGGCTGTGTTATGTAGTCTTCCCTGATTGTCTTTCAAGCCTATAATAAATCTCTCCTGCTGTTGTTTTTTTATTCTCCAGGCCAGATTTCGTATAGCTTTGGGTCCTCTGTTATTTTTTCCATGCCTATAGTTAAAGTGATCTTGATTGATATTTAATATTTCTAGTGCTTCAAGTTGTTTTTGTAGATGTAGTAGTTCCGTATAAACTTTTTTGCTACAGGTTTGTTTATGTTGCTGTTCCAGCTTTTTGACATGAAGTGTTAACACCTCTTGTTGTAACTTTTGTTGTTTCTTGTAGGTTGCTAGAATGGAAATGCATTTACCTCGAATTACTGCCTTGGAAGCATCCCACACCCCTTCAGGTGGCACGTCACAACCCTTGTTGTTAGTAAAGAACTCTTTTATTTCTTCCTTGATTTGTCCTACCATTTTTAAGTCTGTGAGAAGGATAGGGTTCATTCTCCATGAAAATTTACTTGGCTTGTTGTCCGTCATGTTGAGTTCACAATAAACCGGGGCATGATCTGACCATTTCTGTATCCTGATTTCACTTGATGTAACAAGTTGTTGGGAAAGCAGAATGTAATCTATTCTGGAATAAACTTGGTGTACATGCGAAAAATGTTTGTAGTCTCTTTCCTTATCGTGTTTGAGTCTCCATATGTCCATTAGTTCCATCGCTGTCAGCAAGTCTTTCAGTTTGTTGGTGGTGTTATACCGGCTTTGTTTATGTTTCAATGATTTATCTAGTGTGGCATCTATTAAGTAGTTGAAATCTCCTACCAGAATGAGTGGCCCCTTTTGGAATGCTTTTAGTTTGTTTAGTGTCATTTGCAAGTAGTGCTCCTGGCCTTTATTAGGTGCATATATTGTGGCTAGGGTAATAGGATCTTTATTGAGTGCCCCTTTTAAGAATAGGTATCTGCCCTCATCGTCATTTTCCATACCTTCTAGTTGAAATTTGCAGTTGGTGGCAATTAAGATTGCCACTCCTCTCGACTTAGAAGTGCCTGATGAAGCGTATTATTGCGCAAACCAATTTAGTGGTAATATATTGGAAGTTTTCTTTAGGTGGGTCTCTTGTAAAAATGCAATCAATATTTTCTGGTTCTTCAAGTCTGTCACAGTTTTTTTACATTTGATTTTGCTGTTTAGCCCCTGCGTGTTTAATGTTTTAACTACGGACCCCTCCATTTTGTTATTTCTGTTTGAAATTTAACTGAGTTATGGGTCTGTCTGGAGAGCCTAACAGTTGAGTCTTTACTATATCTCACTTGGTCACCTACATTGGGTTTGAAATTTTGATTGAAAACCCGAGGTATCGCTCCTAAGGAGTGCCTTAAATTCTTAAATATCTTATTCTTAGTCAAAAAGCCTAACAGATTTGGAACAGTTAACATAAAACACTTAAAACCCCTTTCCTCACCCTCTCCCCCTTCCCCTCCCTGATTCCCTTCCCCCTCCTCCCCTCCCACCTACCCACATATTTTGCCGAACACAGGGCTAGTAGATAGAAATTCTTTCTTACTTCAGAGTATATAACCTCTTACCCCCACCCCCTTCATGCAGACCTCGTCTGCACAGAGCCAAAAGGGCTCCTCAATGAGGGTCATTAATAAAAGCATTAATTGAAACCAGGAAAAGAACATACTCAGAGAGGGTTCTCAGAGCAAGTTTGCCCCTTCCCACCCTCCCTCAACCAGCTTTGTTACACTTCACCCTTGGTACCTTTGGATTTTTTTTTTCAACCTTAAATACAAGGCATGCAAATAACTTCAAACAGAATAGCCAACAATTTTGCACAGTCAGGTGTGCTGTTCAGAGTGCACTGGTATCTTGCTCCATTTCTGTGGTGTTTCCGGAGCTTGTCTTTTCCTTTTCTGGATTGTTGAGGACTCTTCTTCCATTGGGGCCTCCAAGCCTAGTGCATGCAGCAAGTCATTCCCTGATGCAATGTCATCCGCTTGGTAAGTGTCGCCTCTGTATCTTACTTGTAGGTATCCCATCTGGGACCAGCGATAACGAATTCCTGCTATGTTGAGCTGTTGAGTAATTGGCTTTAGATTTCTGCGTAGTTGTAGTGCATCAGGTGGAACATCCGGGAAGACGAAGATATCTGTGTCATTGAGCTTAAGGGAGCCAACTTTCCATGCCTCTTGAAGTATGAAATTTCTAGTGCATTGATCGTATATTTCAGCTATAACATCTTGAGGGCCACATCTCTGGGCAGCTGCAATCAATCCTAGTCTATACGCTTTAACTATAGATGGTGCCACTCCTTCTAGTTGGAGGGCATTGGCTAACCACGAGGCTAAAAAGGAGGTGATGTGTTACCCTCAGTTTGCTCAGCTGTGCCTCTAAATTTTAAAAGGCCCTCTCTTGCTCTGAATTCCAGAGCCAGTATTCTTTCCTTGGCCCATGTTTCATGTTTTTGTAGGATATCCCCTGATTCGTAATGGTTGCTTCCAGCGCCATTTCGGCTGATTGGGAGACTTTCTGTAGGGTGGTATTAATAGCTTCCATTGCCTTTTCAAGTGGGTGTATTTTAATAGTCAGCTCCTCTAGCATTACCTATCAGATCATGTTTATCTTGTTTAGCCAACGTAGCGTTTTGTATCTCATTTGTCTCAGTCGTGGTCGCCATTTTGTCTACACTCCAGTAGGCTTCCCTCTTGGCTCTTTCAGCCGGTTGTGAGGTAAAATAAGCACCAAGTGCTGCTTTTTCGACTCGCCTGGTTTGTTATGGCTTCCTCCATTTTTGCCCATATTTAATTAGCCTTATTTGTGATACGGTACCGGCTTATAATGGTTGGGGAGGACGTTCAGGTGCGGAGCTCTCTCGTCAAGTGTCAGCCATCTACGCTGCCAATGCCCCGCCCCCCACAGAATGAGTCTTTGCCTTCTTCCACAGTATTTGCTCCTGTGGGAGTGCTGCGGACTCCTCCATTAGGAGGGGGGGATCCCTGGAAACCTAACATCACCACCATTCTTGAAGCTCATTATATAAGTCTGTCAAAATAATTGAAATTAAGATAATATCTCCAGTCTTATTTCAAAGTCCTTTGTTGTGTCTCTTTGTTTCTTCCCGCTTTAGTTTTTCATTCCTGTGGAGACTTGTATTTCCTTAATGACCTCTTCTCCCAACTTTGTATCATATGCTGTTAATATTTTCCCATGGAAGGTTACTGATAAGTGCCCAAGTGGGAGCCACCTATATCTCTGTTTCATTTCATTTAGCCATTGCACTATTTGGATGTAAATTGTGTCTGGCATTCAGTATTTCAACTGGCAAGTCAGGAAACACTTGGACTGTAGTGTCTAGTAATTTCAAACCTCCATTTGTCCTTGCCATATCCAAAATGTTTTGTTTTTTTTAATGTCCACAATGTTAGCAATTACATCCAGGATTAACATAGGTAAGGTAGCACATGTCATGTTCAGCCTGTAGGCATTTACTACAATTGTTCCCGATAAGTGGAGGAGTTCTAATACCCATTGATTTAAAGCTGCAGTTATCTCTTTGTTCATTTCAAAGTTGGGCGAGACTCCTCTAAATTTTAATTTATGCTCTCTTACTTTGATTTCTAATAACATTATCTTTGATTTTTCTCATGTTTCAAATGTCTTTAGTTCATTTAGTTCCTGGGCATTTTTTTTGTTCCATCAAGAGCCATATTTGCTGTACCTTCAACTTCTTTAACTTTGTTTGTCAAATCATCTATTTTGTTAAATACAGGTGTTATTATGTCTTTGATTTCTGTTTTTAAGTCAGTTAGCATTTCTTGTATTTGTTTTTTGGTAATAGAGTCCTCTCTTTTCCTTTTCCCCCCATGTACCTCTTCAGCGTCTTCCAGCTCCATTTCTAGTGGGGGAGGAGGTGAGGAGGCTCGCTCAGAAGATTCTGATTCTGCTCTTTTATCTTTAGAAGTTGTTTTTTGTTGTGCATTTTTGTTCACCCATGCTCCTTTTGGTTTTCCCATACCTTGGGCTCAGTTTTGATGTTTTCCAGCAGCGAAGAATTTATTTTTAATTAGTATTCCAAGATAGTGGTGCAGAGGCTGCTCCAGGAGTGACCAAACACTTTGCTGGTTGCCACCATCTAATGCATTTAGAACCTGGTATTAGATGGTACACTTTCTAGCAGTATTAGAGACCAAACTGTAGCCTAAACCATACTATACATAGCAGTCCATCATGATATAGCACAATATATCAAAGCATAGTAGCATGGCCCTCTGGTATCAGGTGGCCATTGGGATCCTATCAGGAATCCCTTTTGATGGAACTTTTCAGAAAACTTCAATGTCTGTTCCTAATTCCCTCCTCCCATCTGATTATACAGCTGAGCACAGCTTCTTATGGTTAACTGATTATTTCAGTCTTAGCTCAGGCCTTGAAAGAAATAAGGATGATATCTACAGGAAAGCCCAAACCACAGACACTTGTGAGCTTCAGCAAGCCTCCTAATAATCACATTAACCCTTGAGGGGAATTTTGGGTGCTTTGCCTCACAATTCTCTATCATTACTTCTTGGGAAGATGTCTAAGCTTGCTGCCACAGTTTCTGTAAAGAATTGTCTTCTCTTTGTTCAGTTAAAAATTATACAGTAGGAATGCTCTGTATCAAAGTGTCAGATTCACACCCTGGGCTCTGCCTGAGTCTGTTCTGCTGAGTTGTTACATTCTGTTTCCAGAGCAGCCACTCTAGCTTCTGGCCTAGTAAGCAATTCTGAAGCCTGAATTTGAGGCCAACTCCTGATCACTATATTAATTAGTCTGGTTTGTGAGAGGCAAAGTCATTCCCCAGGAGTAGAAGAAATTCTTTTTTCCAATTTTTTTTTACAAGCATACAGAACAAAAAAAAAAAGTTAAGGAAAAGAATAGAGAGAAAAACAAACAAAATAATCATTTTTACAAATATTAACAACAAACATTATTAATATGAAAATATAAAACATGAAAAATCATAATAAATTGCTATAACTATATAGACAAACTTATAATACTATTTCCACATAATATATTTATATTATTCCCTATCTAGAAGGCTGTGAAGAGAAACATATGAGCAAGAAGAAAATAAATTTTCTTGACTATATATAGTTTAAAAACAACATAATAAATTGCAAAAATCAGGAAAAAACAGAAGGTAGCATTCCATATAAAAATTAAGATTAGTATATTATATCATGATGCGGTTTGTTTGACGTTGTTAGAAAGCTGGATCCGACTAGAAGATAGGAAGCTTTTGGCATTGGAAGGACATGATTGTAGATTTGGATGGCATGTATACTTGTATTACGGAAAAGTGAAGATGGATAATATGTTCAAACACCATTATGTAAGAAGATCTTTAATAAACGTGTGGAGTAAATACAATAGATTTTTTTCGGATACAAAACCATTGTGGATTGTTCCAGCGGAAGTTATAAAGCCTTTTTCAATTTGTGAAGGTCAAGATTGGTTGAAATATGAAGCACTGGTAACAAAAGTAAGAGGTGAATATATCTTAAAAGAAGAACAAGATGTTAGTTTTGGGTATGGGTGGTGGCGTTACAGACAAATATATGATTTGTTCAAGGCAGATAAGAGGGCGGTTGGCTTGAGAAGTGAAAATAATGAAATAGAACAGATATGGATAGAAGGTGATAAGAAAATGGTTTCTAAAATGTATAAAATATTGTTGAAATGGGATAATGAAGATGAACTAGTTAAAGAACAGATGATAAAATGGGCAATTAATGTCAATAGAGATATTCCGATGTCATCATGGAAATTTTTATGGAAAAGAGCTATGAGTATATCAACATGTTATAGTCTTAAAGAAAATTGCTATAAAATGATGTATAGATGGTATATGACACCTAAAAAAATTGCAATTATTAGTCAACATGTATCTAATAAGTGTTGGAAATATAAACAAAAAGAAGGTTCCTTTTATCATATGTGGTGGACTTGTGAAAAAGCGAGGAACTATTGGTCAATGATATATGAGGAAATGCAAAAAAATTGTGAAATGTACTTTTAAAAAAACCACCAGAATTGTTTTTGCTAGGTCTTAAGTTGGAAGATATATATGTCAGTAAACGGACAATAATATGGTATATGGTGACAACCGCAAGAATGGTTTATGCACAAAACTGGAAGAATGAAAGAACTCCAGAGCTTTGGGAATGGCTCAGAAAACTAGTATTTTTGGCTGAAATGGACAAATGGACTAAGAAACTGAACAATCAAGATTCTATGATATTTTAGAAGAATGGAAAGATCTGCAAGAATATACAGAAAAGTGTATTGAATTAAAGGGACATATGTACATTTTCTAACTATTGAAAAATCTGTAATAACTGTATATGTATCTAACATTTTTAGGAATGGAATAATATATAAAAACATTAGAGGTACATATATTATAGAAAAAGAGCTAAATAGTCAATCTTTTTTAATTAGTAATTTACCTGTTAATCTAAGTTTAAGTACAGGTGTGGGGTCTGCTGGAAGCCTAGAAGGGGGGAGGAGGAGGAAAAATAAAAAGAGGTCGATAAAAAATAAGATGAATGTACTGTCTAATGAAAATAATGACTTCAATAAAAAAAAATTGGAAAAAAATTAAGATTAGTATAATAAAAATTAGATATATAACTATAAAAGTTTAACATTGATTAATAATAACAACTATGATGCTTACTATAATTATATGATTTTTTTTTCTAGTTCTTTATCAAGTTGACGTCCCTGAATATTATATTTCCTCTTACAGCTTTGGCGATAATAGGTATAAAAAGCTCTCCAATTGTTCTCAAATTCACTATTCAGTCTTTTATTTATATGATTAGTTAATTTTGCCATAACAACATAATCCTCCATTTTATCTTTAGGAGTATAGGAAATTCAAATTCTACCCACACTCCCATTATCTACTTTCCCTGGGATCCTTTATATTTAATTAGAATTTCTGCCAAGTCCAGTTCAAATTCTGGGCCACCGATTCCCTTGATTGTATATGTTTTCCAGGTAGGTACTGTTCTTTCTTTACAAAGCGTGGAGTTGTTAATGTAATGTAATGTAATGTAATACTTCTTTGCAGTTAATCTCCACTAACTTCATATATTTCCTGTTCAAATCCTCCTGTACTGTCCAGACTTGTAAGATTCTGTCTGGTCTGTCTGGTTTGGCTTCTTTGGGATCATAGCTTGGATAGAGTTCAGTAGCTATTTCAGACTTTCAACTATATTAACAGTGTTGGTTGGTTTCCTCTCTCTAATTTTGGCCAATTATATATGAGATGTCCCTCTTTCTGGCAGTTATAACCAACCAACCCTCTTTTCCTACTAGGTTCTGGAGTGTTCCACCTTGCAGCTGCTGGATGACCTTGGGCAAGCCATAGTTCTGTCAGGGCTGTCCTCTCAAGGGCAGTTCTTGAGAGAGCTCTCTCAGCCCCACCTACCTCATAGGGTGTCTGTTTGGGGAGGAGAAGGGAAAGGAGTTTGTAAGCCACTCTGAGACTCCAAGTGAAGGGTGGGGTATAAATCCAATCTCTTTTCCTTCTCTTCTTGTTGGCTCAGTTTTCTCTGAGGAGCCCAAAACATTGTGGTTTTTTTTCTTTTTGAGGGATTAGAAATGAGATCCTCCCAAGTCCCCTTCTATCTCATCTAATAAAGTGGCAGCTTCATCTACAGTTTTAAAATTTTTATCTCTAATGTACCATCTTAACTTTGATGTACCATCTGAAAACTGTTCCAGACCAATTAATTGCTTTAGCTCTTCAAATGTCTTTACTTTGCTCCCCTCAACCCATCTGGCTAAAGCTCTGTCTAAGTGACAGCCTAGCTGTACATACATTTCCCGCTGTTTTCTCTTAATTTCTCTAAACCCTTTCTTGCTTTGTTCTGCACCACACTTCACTTTTCCTTTGAAAAGAAAATAATTAGAGGTTTCCTCATCTCTCATATGAGTAAACTTCACTCAGTCCTCCACATATCTGAGGGCTCAAATAAATAATTTTGTCCTCATCTTGGACCCTAAAGTCTCTTCAAGCTCATTCAAAGCTGGAAAAAAGCCTCTACATCATGCCTTTTGATTCCAAGGAACCTCCTTTTGTTCTACTATGGTATCTTCTCCACTCCTTTGTGGAAGTGGTAATTCTGCCCTCAACTACATTTCTTTCATCTTCATAGCATACATTTCTTTTTCATGCTTTCTCACCTTCTCTCTCCTGCTGTGCCATTCTCACTTTTTTTTGTTCTGTCATAAACCTGGCTAACTGTATTTATTGTTCTCTTTCTGCCTCAATCCTGGCCTTTTGTTTTTCTGCCTCAATCCTGGCTAGGAATGGGCACATACCATGAAAATGCAGTTTTGTTTGTGGTTCATGGCATGCCCAGTCTACAGACCATAAACCAACACAAACTTTTAGGAGCTAAACAAATTGGTTCAGATTGTGAGGTTACTGATGTAGTAGAATGCCCCACCAGTGTGCTAGAGACACAAAACTCACAGAGGATCTTCTGTTAACTCTCCTTTATCTGCCCTCCAAGTTTTGTGAGGGTTAGATTTACGGGATCCAAGTTCCAGCCCACAAAGAATGTGCCCCTATCCTCCATTGTTTCCAAAGAAGAAAAAAAGCAAAAAAGAAGCAAGGGCAATAGAAGTGCAGCATACCAGTGCAATGTGCCCAGCAGAACCAGTGCCACTGTGGCAGTGCAAACCCAACAGGACTAAGGTCAAGCCAGAGAATCTCTGCAGTAGCAACTGAAGTGGGGGGGAAGCATTTTCGCAAGCCCAGCAGAACCAGTGCAATGTACAGAGTGCTCAGCAGTACCAGTGAAATCACAGAGTGCCCAGCAGAATCTAGTGCCATTCTGACAATGCCAGCTCATCAGGACTAATGTCTAGCACAAAATCACATTCTAAAAGGGGTGGTGGTGTTGCAAGCACAGCAGAATCAGTGCAATGTACATAGTACCCAGCAGTACCAGTGAAATCACAGAGTGCCCAGCAGTACCAGTGAAATCACAGAGTGCCCAGCAGAACCCAGTGCCATTGTGGCAATGCCAGCTCCACAGGCAGAGAGACACAGAATCATGATCCAAGCAAGAGGGAGTTGCAAGTTCAGCACAACCAGTTCAGTGTTCAGAATGCCCACCAGAACCCAGTGCCACAGTGTCAATGCAAGTAAAAGAGAACTAATGTCAAACCAGAGAATACCTGCAGTGCAAACTAAAGGGACATTGTTTTCAAGCCCAGCACAACAAGTTCAGTGTACAGAATGCCCAGCAGAACCCAGTGTCACTGGCACTGCAAGCTTAAAAGGACTGCTCTCAAGGCACATAGTCTCAACCAAACCAAGCAAGGGGGGATTGCAAGCTCTGTGCAAGAAGATGAGAAGGGAAAACAAAGAAACACCTGCAAAGGAGGGGAAAAACCCTCCTGAAACTGACAAGACTAGTTTGCAACTGACAAGACTTTTCCAAGGGTGGAGAATTCTGCCCCCCCCGCCCTGAAATTTGGCAAACATTTTGTTTGAGTCTGTCTAGAAATGTATCAGTTCATGAACCACCACAAACCTCCATGAACTGCTTGAAAGTTTGTGAAAAGTTTGTGCCAGCTGATCTGCCATAAACTTCAGAATGTGAACAATGAACCAGCCAAAATTCCTCACAAAATTCAGTTTGTGAGCTGGTTTGTGCCCATCCCTAATCCTTGCCTTTCTTTTTTCTGCCTCAATTTTAGCCATTTCAATTTTATTCTTATAATTTCCATCTCCTGCTTATTTATTTATTTATTTATTTATTTGTTCAACTTATATCCCACCTAGTCAGTTTTGCAACCGACTCAAGGCGGCTTACAACATGTAAAAGCATAAAACAATTTTCCAGATTAAAACATTTCACCTTAACCTTTAAAACAGCCTTTTAAAACTTAACCTTTAAAAAATTGATTGATTACCACAAGATGGTGGCTTACTAACGCTCCGGTGGGTGACTGCAACAGGGTGCGAACGCCAGGGCCAGACGATGGTATAGTTGGCTTTTCTCCCCGGCAGCGGCCCCTATTTGAAAGCCTGGCGGAAGAGCTCCGTCTTACAGGCCCTGCAGAACTGTAACAGGTCCCGCAGGGCCCTGATGTTATCTGGGAGCTTGTTCCACCAGTAAGGAGCCGCCACCAAGAAAGCCCTGGCCCTAGTACTAGATAGCCGGGCCTCCTTTGAGCCGGGATAAGTCAGGCGATTTTGGGTGCCCGACCTCAGTAACCTCTGGGGCCTATATGGGGAAAGGTGGTCCCTCAAGTAGGCGGGCCCCTGACCATAAAGGGCTTTAAAGGTTAAAACCAGCACCTTGAACCTGATCCGGTATGCTATAGGCAGCCAGTGCAGTTGCCGCAGCACCGGCCAGATGTGGTCTCGCAAAGAGAGACCCATCAAAAGCCTGGCCGCAGCATTCTGCACCAGCTGCAGCCTCCGGATCTGGGACAAGGGCAGCCCTAAGTAGAGAGCGTTACAGTGGTCAAGACGTGAGGTGACCATAGCATGGATCACTATGGCTAAGTCTTCGCGTTCGAGGAAGGGAGCCAACTGCCTAGTCAGCCGCAGATGGAAAAAGGCTGCTTAGGACTTTCCCTAGCTGTAGCTTTTTCCTCTCCCTGACTATCCCCATGTGTCTCTCTGAGTCTGTGTGGTAGAGCCATTTCTGACAGGAACTGTGAAGTAATTTGTCCCTTTAACTTAATATCAATTTCCTCATGAATTTAAAAGATAAACTAGTTATGCATTTTATTTTTGGATCATGATGCTGCCACCAATTACGACACCTGCCATCACAGGATTTCCCTTTATCTTCTGTTCCCTTTCTCTTCTTCTTCTCTGTGTTTCTCTGGCTGTCCCTGCCAGTTGTTGGAATGTATATTGTTAGATGCTGATCCAGCCTAGGGAACTGTGGAGAGAGATTAAAATCCTTTTTGTCCTGGGTTGATAATAGCACACGAGATGCTGATGGTAGTTCAAAAATAACAAAATGTTTTATTTAACTTTGAGAGGAAATGGTCAGGATGGAATCAGGTGTTGGACTTATGAGGTGAACAGACAACAGGAATGAGGTAACTTTGTATGAAAATAAAGACCAGATAATTTGTCTCAAAAAAAGTAACAGTTTCTGTTATTCAGGCAGGTCTTTAAAACCTGAGGAGAAAGATTTCTTGGCAGTCTGTGCTTAAATACTCTAGCATAAGCTCCTTTGTCTTACAGACACTTAAGTTGGTAAAGGCAGGATCATTCAAACAAGTTCCAGTTTCCTTCCTTATCCACAGGCTAAGGATCACCCCCTTCTTTCAGGAACTATTTTCCTTTAGACTGGATAGGGATCACTCCTCACCCTTTTTCTAGGAGCCATTTCCCCCAGTTTTCAATGGGGATCCTTCTTGATCCCCTCACTACCTTAGCCTTCCTTCCCAGTCCACTGTCAGTTCTTAACTACCACTGCTGTCACTCTTTAACTGAGGCAGGGCTCACATGGCCCTTTAATGCAGGAGGAAGTGCTGTTTCCTCCCACATTTAAAGGGACCGTCTACAATGGCTGGGACAAATCCTGCGCCGAAGCGGGCTCAATGGCGGGTTCCTCCCGCATTTTCTGACCCTGGGAAAATCAAGTGTTTTCCCGGTGGTTGTGCGAGGAACCCACATTGAGCCAATTTGGACAGCCCCTCTCTCTCAATGATTGCAAGAGAGGGCTGTTCAGATCGTCCCTCCGGGTTTCCCCCCCTTTTTTGCACTTAGGCACTTGGGCCCAAGTGCAAAAGGGGGGGGGGGAACCCAAATTTACCAGGCAGCCAGTGGGGCTTAGGGAAGGGTGCCTCCCCCGGCTGCTGCCACCGCCAGCTGCCACCAGCCGCCTCCGCCTCTGCCCACCACCACCTCCTCCTCCTCTGCCAAATGCCTCTTCTGCTGCCACCCGCCACCACCCACCTCCTCCTCCTCTGCCGCACGCTTCTTCCACCACCACCTCCTCCTCCACATGACTCCTCTGCCGCCACCTGCTGCCACCTGCCACCACCTCCTCCTCTGCCAGCAACCGCCGCCGCCAGGGTTGGGATGTGTATACATCCCAACCCAAACTAAAAAAACCCGGTCCCTTTTAATCCGGGAGGGCTGAATCTCTTAACTGCCTGAATCTCTTAACTGAAGAATTCCATTTGAATCCCCTGTCGTTCAAGGTTCTCAGATCTGGTTACAGCATTAACCATTTAATGTCCATCACACAAGGTCTCTGAATTCCTGGCTTTCATGCTAGGTGGAGACCTGTGCTGTATCACTTGGGGTGTTGCTGCCACCTGCCACCAAATGAATAATCAGTGGCAGAGAAGGTGGCAGAGAGCCAGAATGAAAATTTTTGCTCAAGGCTTGGAGAGATTTTCCCGAACCCACAAAGTAATGTATTCTAAGACATTTCCATTCGTGTCCCCCACTTTATTCAAGACAGTACTGCAACATCTGGCCTAAGTTCCTGCCTCTAGGAAGGCAAGCCATACTATGGAGGCCAGCGGAAGTTAGGCTACTCCAAGAAGAGAAGGCATCCGCTCTTAAATAATTAACAGCGCAATCTTAAAAACACTTTCCTGTGAGTAAGCCCCATTGAGTAGACCCACTTAGCATTGCTTTCTAAGCTATCAACTGGAGTGCTCTAAATTTAGCAATGAACATGTGGATCATAGAGTACCTCCCTCCTCTCTGAAAATGAGCTTTTTTTTTTTTTTGAAACTCTGTATTAAGGCCTCCTTTGTTATACTAGGCAAAGGCTCACTCTCTGAGCAAGCCTAACCCAGGATTCTAACGTCTAGCCACAGGGGTTGCAAGTTTGGCTTTTGATGCGATCGTTATTGAAATGATGTCATCTCTTGACATATTTTGCAAAGTTCACTAGAGAGCTCGTCAAGACTGAAATGACTTTTTTTTGGCCAGCACTGACCTAGGCTTGTTTTGAAACTGGAGACCTGGAGGTCTAAAAGGGTATGTCCCTTGGGGCCCATCCACACGAGTGCGATAAAGTGGACGGGAATCGTACCAGCGTTGCGTCGCTGCATAAAAAGGCGCGTTAATGCGATCCCACGGTATGTCACAGAATCGGACGGCAAACGTCGGTGCGCGATCACACAGCAGCATCAGTGCGCTGCTGTGATCCCACGCACGCCTGCTTCCGGCTTTTCCGGAAAAGACTTCTGTTTTAGCGGTCTCTTTTTGAAGCGCATCAACGGGCGCTCGCGACATTGTTATGCCGGTAGCACGACGCTTTGCAGATGTGCTCGTCTGATCCCGTCGGTTTGCGCCGTCGCTTCATCGCACCGCTTGCATCGTAAATGGGTGTGTATGATCACGCCCTTGACCTATAGGTGAAACCAGCTTTTCTCCATGACAAAACTTTTTATCCTTGCTGCAAAGTGAAGTATTGTCTCTCTCACGTCCTTTTTTCCACTGGAATCCAGCCTATCCACATTTACAAAATTTACAAAAGCCTATCCCCACACACACACTTTATGTCTTTCATAGGCCACTACACCTTCTGCTCTTATATCAAAGTAGCACAGAGAATGAGAGGAGTACCCTGTCTTGTTGCTTAAGTGGGTGTCTCTAATGAAAGAAGCAGCCAACCCAAATTTATTAAGAATAAATGACTCACTCTTGAGAAACAGAACCTGATCATTGGTGCATACGGAAAAAAAAAAACAGTTCAGAGAAAGTCATAATTGGAGCTGTAAGACTGTCATTCCTTTAAGTCACATGAGACATGCACAAAATGTACAAAAATTTCAACTTCCTTCTGTATTAAACAAAAAGCCAATTTATTAACTTGTCGCTTTCTCTGAAAAATTATAAGAGATCCCATTTTCATTTTTTCCTGAAACATATGACAATTTCATGATTTTTTAAAAGCAAACTTTATTAATATGTTCCATAAGAACATAAGAGAAGCCAATTTTGGATCAGGCCAATGGCCCATCCAGTCTAACACTCTGTCACACAGTGGCCAAAAACACCAGGTGCCATCAGGAGTTCCACCAGTGGGGCCAGGACACTAGAAGCCCTCCCACTGTTGCCTCCCCCCAAGTACCAAGAATACAGTGCATCACTTTCCTCAGACTGAGAGTTCCTATCTGTACCTTGTGGCTGATAGCCACTGATGGACTTCTGCTCCATATGTTTATCTAATTCCTTCTTGAAGCTGTCCTTGCTTATAGCCACCACCACCTCCCATGGCAGTGAATTTCATGTGTTATTCACTCTTTGGGTGAAGAAGTACTTCCTTTTATCCATTCTAATCCAACTGCTCAGCAATTTCATGGAGTGCCCATGAGTTCTTGTATTGTTACAAAGAGAGAAAAGTACCTGTCACCGCAACCTCCCTGTCCAGGGTAAGTTGTGGGGATCATAGGGTTACAGCACTGCCCAAAGAATTACATAAAACACTTGAGAAAGCCTACAGCCTCCACAAGTATATGGTAGAGCTGCCACCAGGTTCTCTCAGAAATAAACCCCCACCAGCATAGGAATAGAGAACCACACTTCCCAGCCTCTCAGGGTATCAATAAAACAAAATTATTCAGTACCAATGTGGTCTGGTTCCAAGGCAAATGGATTTAGGCTTTACAGTTGTAAGAATTCAAGGAGAGTCTCAAAGTCAAAAATATATATTATTTATTTAAGTGCAAATATTGCTTAAAACAAGACAAGACTTGAAAGAGGGATAAAATAAGAAAACTTATGCTTATATAGCCTAACTACACAGTTAAGAAACAAGTTACCTTCTCAGGTTCAAACAAGACAATAGTTCCAGGTAGTTGTAATCCACAAGTCAGAGAGACAGAAAGAGTCACAGAGAGTCCAAAGGCCTATCCAGGCCTAGTCACAGGCGTCATTGTGACTAACTTGACCACTTGACCACTCCAGGTCCGAATAGACAAAAGCTAGCCCCTTGTTCCAATAAGCCAGGAACTTTTATAAGAAAATGGTCTCTGAGAGAGTCATGGCCAGTGACCAATCAGGGATCATTTCAGTGAGGTAATTCTTTTACTGTTGCTACCCAATTTACATCCCATAATTGCAAGAACCGAAAGTCATTTCTGCAGTTAATGAGCTCAGTTCTCACAACCAGGTGCAGGTGGTCATAATTGTATCGGAATGCGCTTAACAAGCTTCCAAGATAAGGAGTAGAAGCTTGCAAGGAGACAAGTGGGAGCCAAGGTCGTTCAGGCCCACTGGTATCTCTTTCTGCTGTCTCTATGGCCGAAGACAGATTGGCCGTCTCGGCCACTCTACCTCCGCTTCAGAAGCGGAGGCAGAGCGGCCGTTCAGACGGCCGCATCTGCCCCCAGGAGGCGGCCTGGATGCGTCGCGTCCGGCGCCGTGCTCCTTGCGTGCGTTCCACCCGCTGGAGCGGGTGTGAACGCGCGCGGGCAGGGGCGGCCGAGCAGCAGCCACCCGCCGCTGCAGGAAGCCGCCCGCAGTCTAAACGCTGCGGGCGGCTTCCTTCCGGCGGCGTGGGAAATTCCCCCGCCCCATTCTGCCGTGCCACGGAGGTGCGGCAGATGAGTTTGTCTTCGGCCTAAGAAAACTTTTTCTGAACCAAAGCAGCTTTTGAAAACAGGCTGGCAGACTTTGGTTCAGGCCTGTTTGAAAAGAAAAATGGTTTTTCTTTACAGTACCTGCTCTATCCCATGCATAATCTTATAAACCTCGACCATGTCACCCCTCAGCCATCGTTTCTCCAAGTTAAAGAGCCCCAAGCACTCTTGCAAATGTTACTGCTTGTTCTATTGCATTATTGGCAGACAATCCCACAACAGCTGAAAAAAACTTTCATTTTGTCTACATAGTATAACATATGGACCCTACATATACAATATCTAGAGTGGCACAGTTGGCACTGCTTACATCACATAGTGGGCAACATCTACATTTTCTGTGCTTGGAGTTAGGGCAGATAGTATGGTTATGTACCATAGAGTTGAATGAAAGTTCAGTTGTAAGCAAAATAGATCTAAGTTTTAAGAGTGCTTTTCTGAATGATTATTGAAAAAGAGAAAGCTTTATCCTATATAATGTTTTGAAGAAATATATGTATGTTTGTAAAAGCAACAGTTTGAGCAATCTATAGAAAGTTATTGAGCTTAGGGCAAAAGACTGTTTGCCTAAAAGAGAAATATAGAGAATCTAGCCAAAGATAGAAGTCAATTGCAGGTCAGCAAAGGAAACTAATTGTGTGCTTTGAAGTTTGTTAAGGAGTACCAAGCTACTAACGACCAGATGATGTCACAGAAATGGATCATGCACATTTGCTCATTAAAAAGGTGCGGGTAGATCATAAATCATGACACTTGGCATCAATTAAAACGTTCAATTAAGAATACAGAATTTGTATTGTAGAATGGTGTCTCCTGCTGGTTAAAGTAAGCTAATGTGTATTACAGATTAAGAAAATTTAATTTAGATAGAAAAAGGTTTAAATATTTCTATAAAATATTCTAATGGACCAAAATAAAAATGAATAGAGTTAATACATCTAAAGGAGCCTTATGCTATAAATAACTTTAAAACAATAAAAAGTGTTTATAAAAAGTTAAAAATATTAGAAATGCTTTGTTTCATAATCAAATGCATCAGGTATGTATTTTAAAAGAATAATCTGTATTAAGAATGCTGTTATGCTTTGTATCAATGTAAAAGAAACCAATATTGATAAGATTTGATACTGAAAATGAACTTAGTCCCTCTGTGTGTTTAAAGTTCATTCAAAGGTGAAAGGAGTTTGGGACTAAAGCCAAAAGAAGTAAACAAAATTGTAAAGCAAATATGATGAGCCAGATGAACACTGCACCTGCATTTGGGGGGGGGGGGGGTGAAACATAGCCAAGTAACAACCTGTGTGCCAAATATGTGGTTGATGGATTCTTAAACAAAAGGATCTGAACTGAGCATGCCTGAATGATGTCAGTGATGATGTGAAGTGAGGAGGAGCCCAAAGAGTATATAAATCTGCTTTCTGTATTTGCTCATTGAACATCCATGCTGAACTTTGCTGTGAGATGTTCCTTATTCGAATAAATACTTCTGTTACCCTTTGCTGCCTGGATGATTGTGTTAACTGTGTGGTTTATCGGCTAGCCACACAAGTCAAAGAACCTTAGCGCCCTTTGGGCATTGGTCACATATGTTTTGATGCATTACAAGGTTGAGTGATTACAATCTCATCTTAGATTGTCTATACCTTTGAAGTCTGCTGGCTACTTTAAGTCCTGAGTTCCAGGAGAGAAGTACAATAAGCAAATCTGTGCAACAGATACCGCTACAACACTGAACTAGGTAAATTTACGTAAATCAAGAATACAATAATCAGGAAAAATTCCACAACTTTTTTTTGTTATTAAATGCCCATTGTGGACCATAATCCCCATAAAGAGAGACCTCTTTAGAAGTACAGTGAATATATATACTACATCCTCTGTATTAGTAAGTGGATTCATGGGAATAGGCTACTAAAAATAAATTACTTCGTTTTTCTCTTTGGCTGAAGCGGCCTATCTACAATGGGCTGTTCATTAATGTGAAGCTTGTTCTCCATTGGAATGTAAGAATGGTGGCCCATTAGTAAGCTGTATTAGTAGGATTTATTGTCCATGATTAATGAATGTTATTGCGATTGGAAGCACACTGAGCAATTAGAAGCAATTTGTATTAGTCACCTCTGAAGAAGGACTCTGAAACGAAGTTCATATCTGGATTCTTTGTTCCTGTTTGTGACTTCCTTGTGTATTTCATTGTTCCCGAGACTATTGTTGTGGAATTTTTCCTGATTATTGTATTCTTGATGTATATAAATTTACCTAGTTTAGTGTTGTAGCGTTATCTGTCGCACAGCTTTGTTCATTGTACAGTTCTGGTTTTATTGTGTGATCCACTTTGACTTCACTCATTTGTTTGAGAAATAAATATTTCTGTTGCAGGTAACATGTAAACATACCTCAAATAAACAGCCCTTCAGTTCTTCATATTTATGATCATGTAAGATATCTGAGATTACGACTGGAAGTGCATGGCATTGAATGTTGCACAATTGTATTCATTAAGATAGATCCAGGTGGTCAGCTGTGGTCTGAAAGCAGTAGAATAAATTTAGAGTCAAGTGGCATCTTTAAGGTGAACAGCTTTGTTGGTCTTAAAGGTGCCATTGGACTCTAAATTTGTTCTATAGTATTAATTCACCTCCTGGAGGCAAATGATTATGATACCACAATATCCAATGGCATAGGGATCTTACCTGTGACCCACAGATGCTATGTAAACTTCATTCCTCTGGTTCTATGTCGGAACAGACCAAAATGCATTGTTTAACTTTAACCTTTGAGGAGCTTCTCTAAGTCTGTGTTACACAGTGGACTTTTTGTTGATCACACTAGAGGACAGTTTTCTTGACTTAATTTTGGGGTTGGCACAATTGTCTTGTTTCATTCCATACACTTAATCGTTTAGAAGCTGACTGAAGAAACCAGGGGGAATATTTACATATTTTAGTTTGGCTCAGTGACGCCACTGTAACCTGAAATGTTTTAATTCTCACAAGATGTTATTTAATTAATTATTTAGTGCAGCTCTTTTTCTACAAGGTGTTTGATTCACTGCTGCTCCATAGTAGGACATTTCCTAAAAATACAGTTATTTGTTATTGAAATAATATCTTCTCATACATCTGTTTCACATATTCTTTATTTCCCCACTCCGATCCCATCTCCTCCATATCTCTCATTTATGACTTTTTAAAATGAATGCTGTTATCTAAATCTGGTTTCATTTGTTTACTATTAATTTAGGACAAAATCCCACCAAAGTTGAGAACTTTGTAGTGCAGTCCTGAGTAGAGTTGTCAACTTAGAAGGGTGTAACTCTGTTTAGGAATGCACTGTTAAGTGTCACCGATGTCAGTGGCAACTCTTTAACACTCTCCCTTTGAAATCAATGGAATTTGAAAGTGCTTGGTAGGGATGGGCATGAATCGGCTCATGAACTAAAATTTGTGATGAATTTTGAGTGGTTTGTGAACTAAAGTTCATGACAGGTCAACCAGCATGAACTTTCCATGAACTTTCAAGCAGTTCATGGAGGTTCATGACAGCTTGTGAATGGACACATTTCCAGACAGACTGTCTCCATTCAAACAACATGTTTACCAAACTTCAAAGCAACAGGGGGAGTAGAGTTGTTGTCAATTTCAAACTAGTTGTGTCAGTTTTAAGAGGGTCTCCCCCCCCTTTGTCACATTCCCATTTTCTTGTACTGAGCTTGCAACCCTCTCCCCTTTGCTTGGATTTGCAACTCTGTGCTTTGAGATCAGTGCTTTTAAGATTGCAGTGCCAATGGCACTGGGATCTGCCAGGCACTTTATGAATGCACTGGTACTGCTGGGCACTCTGTACATTATACTGGTTCTGCTGGGCTTGCAAAAATGCTCCTTTGCTTGGATTGTGATTGTGCTGGCATTGCCATATTGGCACTGGGTTCTGCTGTGCACTAGTACATTGCACTGGTTCTGCTGGGCTTGCAACCCCCCCTTCCTTGGAGTATGATTTTGTGATAGATACCAGTCCTGTTGAGCTGGCATTGCCATAATGGCACTGGGTCCTGCTGGGCTTAACAAAAAGCCCTTCCCCCTTTTAGTTTCTAGTGCAGAGATTCTCTGGTTTGATGTTAGTCCTGTTGAATTTGCATGGTCACAGTGGCACTGGTTCTGCAGATCACATTGCACTGGTTCTGCTGGGCTTGCAAAAACCCTTTTGGTTTCCACTGCAGAAATTATTTGGGATTTGATTCTGTTCTCCTGGGCTTCTATTGCCCTTGCTTTTTTTTTTGCTTCCCCCCCTCCTTTGGAAACAATTGAGTTATGGGGCACTTTCTTTAGGGGGCTGTAACTTGAGCCCCATAAATCCAGCTCTCACCAAACTTGGAGGGTAGAGGAGAGTCAGCTGGAAATCCCCCACAAGTTCAGTGTCTCTAGCACACCATGGGGCATTCTACCATGTCACAAGCCTCATGAACTGAACTGGTTTGTTTAGTTCTTAAAAGTTCATGGTGGTTCATGGCTCATGAATCAGGCATGCCATGAACTACAAACCATGTTTTACCGGTTTGTGCCCATCCCTAGTGCTTGGCATTGGTTTCATTGTTCCAATAATGTACACCAGAAGCTATGTAATGGATGCTGCACTATGTCATGCCTGCCCCTGGCGTAGCCATTGACAACCCTGATCAGGCTCCTTTAAGAGACACAGACATAAGTTTAGAGGATTCAAGCCTGCAGCAGGACCCACCTGAGGCTGGTCAGGCTCTGCCCAGCAATTCACCCCCAGCCTCACCTCCACCTGTGAGCAGGCTCCATGCACAGAGACGGCAAGAACTTAGAGCCAGGAGAAGTGAGGCACGAATGAGGGGGAGACAAACACTGAGTCCTGAGTATTAGCAGCGGCAGGCCAGTATCTGGAAGCTGCTAATTGTTTAATGAGCCAGCACGCTATAACAACAAGCTACTGACTCTGGCAAAGCGTGCTGGCAACATTGCTTCCTGGATAGGACTTCTTTGTACCTCTCTGAACTTCCGTGCATCTCCTTGAACCTCTGACCTGGCTTTTGACTTCGGACTCTGACTACTGACTTTCCTGCTTATTGATCTCAGCTCTCTGACCTCCAGCATTCCTGTGACCACGTCTTCACGCTTGACTCCTCTGAAAACAAGGTGATTTATGGCTCTGACCTCTTGCTTGCTTGATTCTGCATTTGGAACTGTTAAACTCCTGTCTGAAGAAACTGAACTCTTGCTTGGCTGTGACTTTCTTCTCTGACTTACATTGTGTTGTCTGAGCCTCATGGTCCTATCGTGACACACTACACCATTTTGAGTAAGTGTTGTAAGTTGGGTTTAGCTTATAGGCATCATTGAGAGCAAAGACCACCCACCGCCTTCTGGTAGGACTAAAGTTGAAATAGGGATGAAGGAAGCCAGATTATTCTTTTTGCCTACACTGAGCTCAACCTACTTTAGTTTGTATGAAATGTAACTGGCAATAGGATGGAAGTTATGTGTCAAATGAAAACAGGCAAAAGTGTGGCAGGGAAGTTGGCTAGGACAGGAGGCTTCCTTTCCACAACAGTAGTCCTCAAAATCTGCATCAGGATTCTAAAGTAGGCTGTATATTTGTAGATATTTTTTATTATATTGCATATTAGCATTTAACAATATATTTCACAGTTTACGTTATAGCATATCAAAAGCCAAGTGGAGGGAAATGATAGTTCTGGTCAATCTGGGACCCCTCACAAATGCTACAGACAAGCAATGAAGTTGTCACCTACATATTTATTATTATTATCCCACTTTCCCATCAGAAATTTGCTTCCTACATTGCTCACAAGAACAAGAAAACAAACTACATAAAAATTTAGCATAAAATTTCCAACAGATTCACACAACAGAGGCAGATGGCTCTCAGCTGCGCTAGATCCAGGCAGAACAGAGAGATACCTAGCTGCTTTCTTGTATCCCTCTCATACCCCTCTTTTCTCTACCTTTTAAGGAGTCTCAAAGTAGCTTACAATCTCCTTCCATTCCTCTCTCCACAAGAGGCACCTGAGAGAGAGAGAGAGAGAGTTCTGAGAGAACTGTGACTGGCCCAAGGTCACCCAGCAGGTTTCAGGTGGAGGAGTGAGGAATAAAACACAGATTACTCTCCAGATTATTAGATTCCACCACTCTTTAACCACTATGCCATGCTAACCTCATTTATGTCATTACCCCTGCACTGGGAGACTACAGCTTTTGTGTTTGTGACATCTCTAGAACTGGCAGTGTTTCTCCCTGCCTGTCTGTAGGGAAGCCTGGTCTCTGGATTATTATGGTATCTTTCCTATTATATAAAGCCGTTTTCAAGATTCCAAGGGGCAAGATTCCATGGGGCACCAAAATCAGTAGGCTGGACGGACTGCCACTCAAAAGGGGGTCTCTGGCCATTGGTTGCATTCTCTCCCTGCTTTGCCTCAGTCCCACCCACAGATCCACTGGCCAGTGTCCTGGCCTCAGTCTGGAGGAAGCCTCAGTGAAGGAGAAGGACCGACTGGGTGCTGGGTCCACTCTTCTCCTCCGCCCAATGCCAGGTGGGTCTAACTGTCCTCTCAGTGGCCTGCTTCTGTCAGTGAAAAGACAATGGACTATCAGCATAACCCCCTCCACTGCACACTGCCAGTGTGCCCAGAATAAACTGTCAGAATAAACTGTCAGAAACAGGGGGCATTTCACACAGCACCCCATAGTGCTTCAGAACCAGTACAAAGAACTGAAGAACACTTGGGAGAAGGTTTCAAGGTAAACCGGCTCAGGAACGGTTCTCCAATGGGAGAGGCACATTTCTGTGTGAAAGGGCCACTATGCTCTGTTAGGAAAGCGGTACTAATAGAGTTCTGTGTAAAATGCCTGACAGAAACTGTTACTGAAGAGTTCCTGAAATGGAACATATTGGCTGTGTGAAATTCCTCAGGGTCTTTCTCCTGCTTAGCTCCACCATGGCTGGTTGGCTAATGAGGTGGGCCAGCAACCATCAAACCATTCCCTTCAACCCCCTGCAGTGTGGCTGACTTTCCCCCTAGGGTTGCCAAACACCAGGTGGAACTTGGAGATCTCCTACTGTTAGAATTGATCTCCAGAAGACAGAGATCAGTTCCCCTGGAGAAAACAGCTGCTTTGCAGGGTAGACCTTATGGAATTATAGCTTGCTGAGTCTTTCCATTCCCCCCCCCCAAAAAAATGCTGCCCACCAAAGGATCCACCCCCAAATCTTCAGGTATTTCCATCATAGGGTTGCCAGGTCTAGGTTGGAAAATCCCTGGATACTTTGGGGGTGGATCCAGGAGAGAGTGGGGTTTGGGAAGGGGAGAGGCCTCAGCATGGCACACTGCCATAGAGTCCACCCTCCAAAGCAGCCATTTTCTCCAGGGGAGCTGATCTCTGTCAGCTGGAGATCCATTGTAAAAGCGGGAGATCCCCAGGCCCCACCTGAGGTTGGGAACCCTATTCCATCTCCTCATGGGGAACCCTCAGTGCCTGTTGCTAGGCAACCAAGCTTGCTTCTCTGAAAGCCCCTTTCCACACCTACGTTGGGCTCTGGGAGAAAACTCATTGGGGCCAGCTGAACAGAATGCCATAGAGGCCGCCCTCCAAAGCAGTCATTTTCTCCAAGGGAGGGGGGAGGATCAATTGTTTGGAGTTCAATTGTGATACCTGGTGATCTTCAGGCTCCACCTGGAGGTTGGCTACCCTAGGCATTTGTGTTTGTGTGTGTGTGTGTTTCTCTGTGTGTTTCTGTTTGTGTTTGTGTGTGTTAGTGTGTTTGTGTGTGTGTGTGTGTGTGTGTGGTGAAGAGGCTTGAAAAAAAACCCCGGCAGTCTGAAATGGCAAACCGCTCCAAAGGCGGCTCCAAAATAGTAGGGGAAGGGCTGTCTGAAACAGCTGTCACTGTACTAGTTTATTACAAGCTGGTAAGCAGGATCTGCTAGACCCATTGTTGCCAATTTCCAGGAGAGGGCTGGAGATCACTTAGAATTACAACTGCTCTTCAGATGGCAGAGATCTTCCCCTGGAGAAAATGCTGGACTCTGTGTCATTATACCCTGCTGAGGTCACCACAGCAAATTGATGCTGAGTGCCCAAGGCTGGGGTACTCTCCCAGAGCCTCTTTCCAGAGCTCGTTGTATTTATTTCCACAACAGGCCTTATTCCTAGTATGAAATAACTGTGAAAGACTAGCTGTAGTGTTATGTGCACTCGGTCGCTCCAACTTAACCTGTTATTTATGGAAATTTGGTTCTCCTGGGGATATGGTAACCAGTGGATTAGCCCCGATTTACAGAATTACTCTGCATGTTCTCAGCCATGCATGTTTATTTCAGTATTTTTTGTTATTAAATGCCCATTATGCACCATAATCCCCATAAAGAGAGGCCTCTTTAGAAGTACACTTAACATATACACTACATTCTCTGTAATAGCAAGTGGATTCATGGGAATGGGCCACTAAAAATAAATTACTTCGTATTTCTCTCTGGTTGAAGCAGCCTATCTACAATGGGCTTGAAAGCAGCACAGCTCTGATTTAAAGTTGGGTTTCCCAGAAATCAAATAAAAGCTAAATGGGGAATGATGGAAATTCCTCAAAGGAGAAACCAAGTCTAGGCAATCGGCTTTCACACTTCCCTTTCCAGTGAGGCTCACAGAAGTCTTGCTCACTGGGGCCTGGTTAAACAGCTGAAATGCTGTTTCCCTTTTCTACTTTTATAAAATAAGCATACAAATACTTCCCCCCCCCCACCCTGCATGGTTTCCTTACACGCTCCCCATATTTGCAAATATATCAAGAGTTGAAGGGCACCCAGGCATTTCCATAAACTGTTTTGATGGCTGTTTGGATAAATGGGGATGCTTTCAGAAAGGTCTGCTGGTTGGTTTGGGTGTCAGCGCCTCTCGCTGAGCACTTTGTTATGACTCGCTGTGACCCAGAGAAGTTGAGTTTTTTTGTTATTCACAAATATACACCACAGAAATATAATTGTCATGACATACAGAAAGTTTTATTACAGAAAGAAGCAAGGTATATCTTTGAATATAGAACTTTTCCACCTTATGGTTTGAATAATGAACTTAACTTTTCCTCTTATTTGTAGTTTTGTACTTTGTGGTTTATATACTCTGTGACTTTAAATGCAAAGGTATAATCTGAAAGGATTCAGGCACGGCTAGCTTTAAATATGCAAGCTGAGTTTGTGTAAGTAAGAACCACTTTGCCGACAGGAGCGTAACGAGCCCACGTGGGAGCAAGATAAGGCGTATAAAATATGTAAACTGTGTGGGTAAGTCAGGTTTTAAATTGTCAAACAACAAGGTTTTGAAGTATTGTGAATATCTATATACTGGATGTTTTGTTTGCTTTATATTAGTTCCATAGAATATTGGCTCTGAAGAAGTACATCGAAACTCTCTCGGCCAACAGGAGACGTCAGCCTGGTGTTTAGCCTCCCTGCAGACCTGGAAGTTGGCAACTCAGAAACAGCCAGGAAGACTGCAGTGTATATAAGGACCGTGTATTGCCTTTTGGTCTTGCGTGGGAAGGTCTTTTGGTTATGTACATTTGGCTTGAGCAATAGTGCCTTAATAAGTTATTTGTTGTTTCCACGGAGTATTCTGTATTTTGTTTGTTATTGTATTCAGGGTCTCCGTGTCCCCGTTGTGGTCAGGGTTGGTTTGGGTGTGGCATAGTGAATTTTTCATTCCCTATAACCAAGCTTGTTCAGTTAAGAATGGCATGTCAACATGACTCAGTCTTCCCTTGACTGTCATTTTGTTCACCACCTATTGATAATGCAAACCAAGGGCAGAGGGTTGGTAATCAAAACTGAATTTTGGATTCCGATGTTCATTTATAACTTTATTTCCTAGCTGGCAAGTTCATGCTGTAATTTTCAAGTTAACCCTGAAACTTACTCCAAATTCTGTTTGTCCATTGTACCTCATTATCCCTTTCACAGCATAAGTGACAGCCATGCTGTCCAGGTCACTTAGTATCCTTTTGTACTCAGGTTGTAACTGTCAGCCAGTTTGCAGCCTTCAGCTAAAAATTCAGATTCAAATCAAAAACGTAGGATGCTACCAATCAATTACATATAGCAATAATTATCTTTCCTTGCTGTTCAGTACAGGAATGCCATGGATTCAGTGTGATGATGCAAAATTCATACTGAAGATTGAAGCTTCCTTATGAATGAGTGAGACACCTCCAGACACGACCTGTAGGTGTGGCCATTCTGGAAACATGGATATACACTTCATCCAGAATGGTAACCTTCATCATATTCTAAGACATGTTCCCTTCTAAAAATTTCTTCAGGAGCTCCTTTTTTTAAAATTACTGGAAACATCCCCACCTGCACAATACCCTCTGTAAGGATTCGAAGACACACAGTTGGAACCCTTCATGGTGGAGACTTCTCACGCTAGCCATGAAATCCACTTTATCCAAAGGTGAACACAAAGGTGTCAGAGCCAATCAAAGGGGAACAATTTTGTAGCAGCCACCATTCCACAAAGATAAAATATAGATCTGCTTGCTTTACTTTTTTTGCTTTACTTTCGCATGCAGAATGTCCTGTCTTCTTTTATGCAGGAAGTTAAAACATCTGCTAGCTGAGTTTTTCAAAAGGTATTATTGAAGAGGTTTCCAGTTCCTAAACATTTTTTGTTTTCTTATGTTACTGCACTGTAGTAAACCTATATATAGTATTCATGATCAGGCCACACAATTGACATATCTAGTTATATTATTATTCTTTCAAGCTTTTCTTCCCCATCTATGAGGGGTTTGAGATTCTTTTTTGAAAATGACTGCAGCACAGCACAACAGGAGGTTTTATTGTTTAGTTCCAACAGAATTAAGACTATACACTGTTGCTGTATCTGCTTTCTCTACAGCAGCCATCTTTATTTTCTACAACATTTCTAATTTATTCCAGAACAGAAATGAAAGCTAAAATAAATGAATAATTTAGATGAGAAATAAACTTCCAATACAGAAGCAAGAAAGAACAGTAGGTACCAACGTATCAGAAACAAACTGTAATTTCATTACAAACTCATCTGACTTAATTTGATGCTTATTTTGGAAAGACAATAAATTGTGCATGACACAATACTTCAGAAGCACTGAAGCAGCATGAGCATGTCAACAAAAATCCCATTACTCTAGGCTCTGCTTTCCTGTGCTGTCCTGACATTATGGTGTACATGCACAGTAGCACATTTCCAGGAAGAGAGGAAGTCATCAGGAAGTAGGGTTGCCAGACCCCCCAGTTCGGCAGGGGGTATCCCAATTTAGAGGTGCTTCTTTCTGCCAGCCAGCCAGCTGGGGGGGGAAGCCTCACCCCTAAGAGCCCCACCTGGCCTCCTCCCTGTCAGGAGTGCCTCTGAAGACCTGCCTCCTGCGGACCTAAGTGCGGTGGAGGATCAGTCCCCAGCTCCAGAGGAGCCTCCACCTGAACCAGAGGAGGCTCAAGCAAGCACCTCTCAGGGCATTACCCCAGCACCAGCAGCAGCTGAGCCACAGCCAAGCTCAAGCCCACCTGATTCACCTCCTCAGGTGGAATGGCTAAGGTCACGATCCAGGCAAGACTTAGCTGCTAGGAGAAAAGAGGTACGCATGCGTAGTCGCAGATCACTCAGCCCTGAGTTTTAGAGTGAGCCGGGACCTCACTGCCAGCTGCTAACAAGCACAGGAAGTGGCTGGGTATTTAGGCACAGCACAAAGACCAACAACTTGTGCTAACAACAAGTCATTCTGGCTAAGCTCTGCACTTGCTCGGCTCGCATCAGCTAAACCTGATTCTGGACCCTCTGGCTCATGACTTCGGCTCTGTATGACTTCAGCTTTTGGTTGACTCCTTGGACTGGTTTGCTCATGAGTTTCCCTCTCTGACCTCGGCTTGGACTAACTCTGCTTCCAGCTAGTGTTTTGGACTTGGTAATTCGTTCCTCATTTAGCTTGACCTTGGACTGTCTCGGACTTCAACTTGGCTTCTGACCTACTGGCACCCAGCCCGTGACACTCCCCACCTCTTCCCAACAGCGTTTAAATGCTGCTGGGGAGAGGTGCGGGGTGCGTGCCTGCACTCTAAACCCCACATTTGGGGCTTGGCATGCAGGTGTGCATGGCCTCCCCCCACCTCTTCCCAGCAGTATTTAAATGGACCCTTTTTAAATGCTGCTGGGGGGAGGCAGGGGTCTTTCACTCCCCAATGTGATGATGTCACTTCTGGGTGACATCATCACCCTGGGGGCTCCCCACTCCCTCCAGTAACTCCCCCCAGAGTCCCCCGTTGGGGACTTTGAGGGACCTGGCAACCCTGAAGTATTCACCACTTAATTTAGAGGAGCTTACTTCCGAGGAAACCTGCTAAGAGGCTCAGGCCTCTGAAGCAGGAGACAGCTGGATGTGCGGCTGATGCACTAATCTGGAAACCGGTTATCAGACCTGGCTTACAACAAAATAAAGGCAATAAATAGTACAAGTTAAATATCTCTGCCTTACATGCCCTGCAGAAAGGTAATAAATCCTACAGGGCACAGGTATTTTACCCCACTGAGGTTACCACAGGTGCCACCCTCAACATCTCCAGGTATTTCCCTACTATCCAAGGATCCAGGAAGGCTGAAGAGAAAGGACTCTCACTGGCTTGTGGTCATCTCAACCATCAAGCTTCTGAGAACCAGAAAGAGAGGAGGGCAGCGTCAGGATGAGGATAGGCCTTTGAAGGCCCCAAAACATCCTCAAAGCAGGAGAATCGTAAAGAGGAAAGGCTGCTGCTGGCCTAAAAAGAAAAGCTGCTTGCCAAGCCCACCGAGCATCCAATTGGCAGTGCATTCCAGAGACTTCAAATGAGGAGTTTCAGGCTCTGGTCCAAGGGAAAGTACTCCAGTATAGCATGATTGTGTGTGCAGTTTATTTATTTATTAAATTGGACTTCTAGCCCGCCCTACCCTGGAAGCAGGCTCAGGGCGGGTTACAACAATTAATGAGTACATAATCCAACTGCTAAAACTTCCAACCAAGCACTGAACAGCAATAAAAAGAATGATAACAATTGATGGCATGAACAGTTATTCCATATCTGATTGCTCACATATAGATTCTCCCACAAGTGTGCGGATGGATGACAAATTAGTGCTGATGGGGCAGATGAAGGACAAAATAGATTGCACATAGCAAGCAAAGCAGGGATGGGGAGGTCAAAATAAATAGCTCTCCACCAATGCTTCCTCTAAGCTGTGGAGTCCTGTGAGCAACAATTCTACTTTGTGAACTACTGACATTACAGTTGTGAGTGAGTGATCCTTCCTGAGCTAAGACAAAAAAGTGTGAGCTGGAGGCTAAACAACTGTGAGCTAGTTCACACTAACTCAGCTTAGAGGGAACACTGATCCACCACCTCACCCATAGGCCTGGTGGAACATCTCTGTTTTGCTGGCCCTGCGGAACCGCATTAAGTCTCACAGGGCCTGGATCTCAGCAGAGAAAGTGTTCCACCATGCCAGTGCCAGAGCCGAGAAGGATCTGGCTAGTCAAGGCTAAGTGGACATCCTTGGGGCTGGGAAGCACCAGCAGATCTTGATCCATTGAGCCTAATGCTCTTCTGGGGACATACCAGGAGAGATGGTCCTAAAGGTATGTTGGTCCCAGACTGCATAGGGCTTTAAAGGTCAACCCCAAAACCTTGAACTTGACCAAGTATTCAACTGGAAGCCAGTGCAGGTAGAGGAGCACTGGGTGTATGTGAGGAGAGAGGTCCCCCCCCCTATTTGTGAAATATAGTCCTGTGGAATCTGGTTGCCATGGCAACTCACCAATATCTTATTTTAACTCAGTTGGTAAAGTTAATATTCCAACTGACACACCAGTTTCTGGGCTCCTTTAGCTGAATCCACAAATTCTTTCAATCTGAGGGAGGGGCTGTGGAGCAGTGGTAGAATATCTGCTTGACATGCAGAAGGCCCCAGATTCCATTCCTGCCATCTCCAGTTTAAAGGATGAGGTAGTATGTAATGTGAAAGACCTCAGCCAGAGACTCTGGAAAGCCGCTGACTATGATGAACCAGTGGTCTGATTTAGTATAAGGCAGCTTCAAGTGTCCATGTGCCTTTGGAGCAGTCACACAAAGTAAAAAAATTTTTAAATCCATCAATTCTTTGCTTCTCCTCACCCCATAATATCATGTATAGCCAAATACAATTGAGGTCCTATGGTGGGAGGGGTCTTCTATTATAAAAATCCATTTGGAAAAGCTTACCTGTCAACAAACACCTTCTCTCAGTATTAAGAAGTGCTTTCCCAGTGTTTATGGCTACTTGCGGTTAGATGTTCCTTGTGGAATGCGCAACAATCACTCAGTGCTGTATTGTTGAAATCAGCAAAAGTCACAATTTCTAATGGTAAACTACACAAAGTCAGGGTCTGAACCCCATTTTGTTCGAAGATGGATGCTGTAATTGTGCCAACATAAAGCCAAAAATGTACAGGATTAACAACAGCAACCTGGATTGCTTGGCAAGTAGAACACAACTGATCTACTGCCGTTGGTCTAATATCCTCTACATATTTTAGTTATTTGTCAAGACAGTGAAACAACATTGTAGCAATTTATACCTGGACCTCATTTTAATCTTATTGTATATCTCCAACTCATCAACAAGTGTATGAGTAGGCAAGTGTACTATAATACCCTGGTCTTAAACATCTGGGGTTGGATCCAAAGCACGGAAAGCACAGTGAAGCTGGTGGAATGGGCACTGTTGCCTCTTCTGTCCTGCAGAATTCTTCTGTTGAGGATCAAGGGATCCTCTGGGAAAATGTGGGGGGCAAAGTGGGAGTTTCCAATGAGAGGGGAGAAGTCTGCAAAAATTCTTCTACCTGTGGGCATGCTATTCCACTAGCATTTACTGCTATTACACTGGCAGAATGGGACCCTTGGGTCCAACCCCTTATTTGGAAGCCCAATAGATTTGCTTCTAGATGAAGAACCCCAAGCTCCGAAATGGAAACGTGCATGCAAAAAGGTCCTGTGCATATGTTTTAAGGGGCCTTTTTGCACATACATTGCCTCTGTTGGATGGGAACCACATGTATAAGAACAAGGTGTGTTTTAAGCCCCACCCCCAGACTTGATAAATGCAAATTATCACTTATGGGAAGGAAGGGACTGGAGAAGCCAGTGAAGCAGAAAAAATGGTTCTTGCTTTAGTTCTTTATAATGTATTGTTTATATAATGTATTGGGTCAGGAGGAGAATGGATATATAGGACATATCATTTATTAAAAATATGCATAACCTGCTTTTCTCCCAATCCACAGGACTCTTAAAAATAAATCATTATTTCAACCCCCTGTGAGGCTTCTGTACTAACAGCAAAATATCAGACCTTTGTTGATGAAGCAAAGTTCTTTATTAGTCTTAATACTGCTTGACAGGTTCTCGAATGTTTGTTAGAGATACCAGATAGAAAACAGTCAGAGTTAATATACCCTCCAGTTCGTTTGAACCCCAACATGAAACCAATCAGATTTAGAGTAGAAAACGCGGGAGAAGGGATCGGGCCGTTTGGATTCCCACAGGAAGGTGAGGTGCGAAAGTTATAAAAATTCCCCTCTTGATCAGGGTGACCCAGATGTGTGAAGCCTATGCATAATAACCGGCTCGGGTGGTAATAACAGACCTTCAAGGTTTTCACAACAAGATAAGACATTCTCAGGCCAGGGAACAGGGGGGAGGGATGCTTGGGAGGAAAGGCCATTTGTTCTTAGTGACGTGCAAGAATGCGGGGTCGCCATTCTCCTGATGAAAATGGTTACATTGTCCAGAACTCTTAAAAGCAATACATCTCAAGGTGACAAAGCAGGGAGGGGGGGTAAACAGATAGGGAGACAAGCAATGATTCGTTTGATCAGAGAAAATGAAAGCAATTACAATGAGCCTAGAGCCGCTATGTTGGTCAGGCGGGATATAAATCTAAATAAATAAATAAATAAATAAATAAATGAAGCCTTTGTCAGGCCACCTGACACCCCCCCCCCAAAAAAAGCTACAGCTGATAGCGAAAATGGTCACAAGTCAGAAGAAATAATATTTCTGAGGGAATGAGGTATGTAAGAACTACTGTACAGATGCTGTGTAAATCGTTGTTGTTGTTATAATTATTATTCAAGAGCCCCTGGAAATCCTGACAAGCTCCATATTCCTTACAAGGCCCCAGTCAGAAGGCGACTTTATAAGCTGGGTCTTCTTACTATGGATTCAAGCAACATTTTGTGCTGACACTTCAGCAGCCGACTCACAGGGGCCATGTGTCATCCCCCCCCTTCCCTGCAGAGTGTGAAACAACTTTGTCAAATGGATACAACAAAGAGACAAGTGAACCCCTTCTGAGGCGTATCGAATCTGTGATAACCTTCATAATTAGCTCCTATAATAAAGCAATTAATTTGGAGTGAATTCTCCTACTAGCTGGGGGGAGGGAGTTGTCAGAGCTGTTTGCCTACTGTGGAGACCACTATCCTTCAAAGCCCTGGGAACCAGTACCCAGCCATAGCCTGGAACACCACAAGAGTTCCAGCCCTCAATTAGCTTTGCAATTCAGAGGGAAACAATTCTCCATTTTCTCATTAAAAGATAAAATGTGGAGGGGGGGAGGCTTAAAAATCTACACAGGATGATTATACTGCTGCTCCAAGAAAGAAATCGCTTTTCTTCCAAGGTTCCCTGATTATGAAAGACAATGGGATTAGTTCAAACTAGGCTGAGAGTCCTTGGTGACTCCTTTTGCTGGCTAAATTGCAATAGAGAGAGGATAATAGGAGATTGATTAGGGTTAATAGACTTATTTTTACAGGTCACACCGCACAGCAGTCTGGGTTGTGGTGCTCCAAAACATATTATCACAAGCCATAAATCAAGGGCCGTGGAGGGGATTCAGGCCTCCCTCTCTCCATCTGAATGGATGGTTAACAATTCACTTTTGTGCAGTAGCTGATCCCTCTTGGCTGGTATCTTCCTTCCAGGAGCCTGACTCTGAGAGGGGACTGAGCAGGTTTTGGGAAAAGCATTTGACATGTCCCCACCAACATTTGAGCAGGAATGGATGGACTGGTTTGTCTCAAAGCATTTGGCATTTCAGTGCTAGGATAAATTGGTTCTGAAAGACTGGAGGGTGTGTTGGTGTAGAAGGGAAGGGAAGGAGACATTTTTAATTATACTGGGCTTGGTTGTAAAAGGAAAACTGAAAAGTAGATGTGCTGCATTCTACAGTGCTCTTCTTTTTCCTTTCTCAAGTTATCCAAGTGTACCCAACAGCTTTGAAAGGCTGACAGATTGTCCTGTTAGTAAAACGAAGGCTGTTAAAGGCATAGATTTTGTAAGCGGGGCAAGGAAAACGCCTTTCCTTGCCATTCCCTCCACCCTGATCATTTAGGCCAGTGTGTTAATACTTCTTGATATGCAGCGTAGAAGGATGGCTGAAGACGCATCTCATTCTGCATAAAAGTGGTTCAATCTATAAATATCTATAAATCTGTAAATAACAATAGAAGAACTTTTGGGATGCTTTCAATAACTGTAACATTCAGAAGTTAAACCAATATGAAATGCAAACAGCAAAGTAGGAGGAAAGTATGAGCAGCAAACAACCAAGAAACGAGATTATTATTTTAAAACCTCTTCAGTTCTGTAATGAAAATAAAACATATTCTGAGACCAACCATGTAAAGGAATCTCTATATCTAATTCTCAATGGACCCCTCTGCATGTGGATACTTATTTCTACAAACAGAGGGCACACTCTCCTCAGGTTTTTCTGCAGACCCAGGGAACTCTGTGAATCTGCAGAAAAATCCAAAAAGTTAAAAAAAAACTTGGGGAGGGTTGAATCCCACCCATATCTTTTGTAATGGGCGCTGCAGGGATCTACTCTAGGCCCCACCTCATTGACAGTGAGAGATAGACTGGCTGATAGCCAGAAAGACAAAGAAAGAGAGAGAGAATGAGTGGGGGAAGAGGGCAGGAAGTACAGGCAGAACTGGAGCTGGGACTGGGAAGAATTCCTCCTGCAGCATAATGGCTAAATAGCAGGGGGTTGGGATTAAAAAGGCAGGGGGAGGGGCAGGGTACTTTTAAGGCCTATTTTGGAGCCAGGCCTGGGATTAAGATTGCCCACTCCAGGTTGGGAAATCCCTGGAGATTCTGTGGTGCCTGAGGAGTGTAGAGTTTGGGGAGGGGAGAGACCTCAGCTGGATATAATGCTAAAGAGTCCACCAATTTTCTCCAGTGGGACAGATCTCTGTAGTCTGGATTTCAGTTGTTATTCTGGGGGATCTCCAGGTCCCACCTGGAGGCTGGCAAACTTAGGCCTAGCAGCACCCTCTGGGTGGCTTGAGACCACCTGACTTGCATGGTTCAACTAGACCTGGCTGCTTGCTACTGTTCAACAGCAGCCATCCTATGACTGCAATCATACACACAATTAGACCCGACATAGGTGCGAATGCTGGGCAGATTTAAAGGGAACGATCAGACAGCAACATCTGGGAAGTATCCCACAGCCATCAGCAACCCATTCTGCTTTGCTGCAGAAGCAGAGTTAAAAGCCAGTCTGGTGTAGTGGTTAAGTGCGCGGACTCTAATCTGGGAGAACCGGGTTTGATTCCCCACTCCTCCACTTGCACCTGGCTGGATGACCTTGGGCAAGCCATAGCTCTGTACCAGCTGTTCTCTCAAGGACAGCTTGGGAACGAGCTCTCTCAGCCCCACCTACCTCACAGGGTGTCTGTTGTGGGGAGGGGAGGGGAAAGGAGTTTGTAAGCCGCTCTGGGACTCCCTTGGGGAGTGGAGGGCGGGGTATAAATCCAATCTCCTCTTCTTCTTCTTCTAAAAGACACCAGGGAAAATCTGGTAGTAAATGCGTTGCAACAGGCCATGGACCCCCTGTCTGATCACTCCAGCGCACTCTCATGGCATTGGGATGGTCTGATCAGGCCTGCAGCTTGATTCTGTTTCAGAGCTAGGTTTTTTGTTTTGTTTTTTAGAGTCCCAAACATTCCTAATTATTTTACAAGTGCACATTTCTAGTTAATTCAGTCATGATTCTCTCAAGTGTAGATTCACTGTGTGACCCTTCACCCTATACCATGCTGGTACTGACACTGGAACATTCTGCACAAACTCTGCTACAAATTTTAATTTATTTGCAGCATTTATATCCCACCTTTCTGCCTTCATTAGGGCCACCAAGATGGCTAGCAGCTTAAAACATATATAATAAAAACACATCTTAAAAACCAGGTAAACCAGACAAGAACACATAATTAAAACATATACATACAATATATAATATATACATACAAAGACATAAAAATAACCATTAAAACATTGGTCAGGAAAGAGGGATCACTGAGGGAACCACAGATTCACCCTCTGGTGCAAGAATGCAACAGGAGGGGACAGATGAGTCTTCCTAGGGAAAGAGTTCCAGAGTTTTAGTGCTGTGACCAAAAAGGCCCTCTCCTGGGTTGCTACCCACATAATCTCAGAAGGTGGGGATACCTGAAGCTGGGCCTCAGAAGATGACCCTAGCAGTCAAGTAGGATTGTAAGAGACCAGGTATGCTGGTCGCAAACTACATAGAGCTTTAAAGGTCAACACAAGCACCAAACAGGCATGAACAGCACTATGTTAAGTTCTCTTTCTAGCAATTAAATACAGATTGGTTTACATGCATTGCATTTGATGACATAAGTGAGCAGAAACTTTATCACCGTCAAACAGTCAGCTATTCCACAAACTTCAGACAACCAAGATCAAAGAAGAATCTTTCTGGTCAAGTGTGTTCAGGAAGGAGGGGAGAGAGAGAGAGACATCGCCATTTCAGATTAAGGATCAAGGAACTAATGAAAGTGTGTGAGAAGACTCAAACACTTCAGTCACTGTCCTTCAATAATATCTTCAATAAACAAACATTTGCCATGACTCCCCCTTAGGAGTCTACTGTTAGCACTTGAGTAAATTCCACATGAAAGCACTCTTGTCATAAAACATTCCAACTCCTTTCCGAAGTTAATATATTAGCACTCATTTCATTTGCATTTTAATGGCAAGGCTACACTTTTTAAATAAATGACAGCATGTTATCAAAGGATTACTTCATTTTGCCTGTAATGTTTCTTGGCCATGTGAGAATCACAGCAATGCTAAGAGGCTGGATGCAACTCCTTTGGTAGTTCAAACAAAATTGCCACATTTCAGATTACAAACTCTACACTATGCAGGGTTTGGGGGGGGGGGGAATCCAAAGGAGGGGTGAATAGCTCAGAAATTTTTAAAAATATGGTTTCTGTCTTATTACATAAGAGAACAACACTGATTTTATAATTCTAGTTCCCTAGTTTTATTGTTTTACTGTATCTGTTTCTTGTAAAATGGCCACATTAAATTGGTGAATTTAAGAACCTTATGCAAGCTCTGGAGTAAATTCATAAGGTCCTTGTATGGCAGAAGCTTTACTGAATGAGGAGACCCAATTTCAGTTTACTTTGTATATTTGTTGTAGCTAAATGCAAATTTTTCTAGATTTCTCATCTCACATTTTCATCTCTGTGAGAACAAAAAAAAGTTTGTGTATGTCTGTGTTTGCGAAATATTACTGTTCTTTTGTGTTCTTTCTTGGGGAATTCTTATCTCCTAACTCTGTAAGTCCACAGTTCACCATTAACGCTTAATGAATTGTACATTTCTGGTAGATAAATAATAACTGGAGGAAGCCACCTTTTCTTTTTTATAACTTAATTTTTATTTTCATTTCAAAAATTACAATAACAAAACAACATATAAACTACAGACAACTTGCAACCTAGAACAACAGAATAATAATACCAATATTTTGTAATACAGAATGTCTTCAATAAAATACAAAGCTGACATATTTCTTTGGTAATGTCCCTTGTTTGTTTTTATTCTTGTTGATGTATTTGAAGAAAGGGAACCATTTTTCCAAAAAGTTATTTGTTTTTTTGCAGTTTCCATTACAGAAAGTTGTATAGCCAATTTGTCCATTGCTGCTATGTCCCACAGTTTCATAAACCACTGACTTGTGGTCGGGATCTTATTAGTTTTCCATTGTTGTGCTATTAACATTTTAGCTGCAAGCAAAAATAAGGATAAAAGTTCGCTACAGTTGCTAGATACAGTTAATTCCGGCCAATAATTTAAAAGAATAGATTCTGGAGTGAAAGGGAGAGAAATTCCTAAGATTTTTTCCACCAGGTCCTTAATTTTGGACCAAAAGGTTTGTAAAAGAGGACAACCCCACCAACAATGTAAATAAGTGCCTGGATTCCCACATGCTTTCCAATAGTTAAGGATTGGTTGAGAGGTAAAGTAAGCTATTTTTTGAGGTGTTAAATACCACCTTGCATATAGTTTAAAATTTTGGAGCTTTACATTTAGTGAAACAGTTGTGTAAAGATTTTTGGACCATATTTTTTGCCATTGTTCATTAGTTATGTTTATATTACAGTCTTTGTGCCAAGAATGTTGTATAGAAGAAAGCTGGTTCCACTTACTTTGGTTTAACAAGTGATAAATTGAGGAAATAAAACTTTGGCAGATTGTACATTCGTCTTAATACACATTTCAAATTTGGTTAGAGGTCTATCCATAATTGAAATTATTTCAGGATTATAAAGCAAGTGTCTTATTTGAGTGTATTATATCCATGGGATATTAAATCGGAATTTTTGTTCCAATTGCTGTTTAGAAAGCATGTGTTGTTTATTGCAAAGGTCACCTAGACGAAATAAACCCTGTGATATCCAGGCCACAAAGGCTGATGTGTTCATACCCGGTTGAAACCAGGGTTGCCCTGTAAAAATGGTCAGTGGGGAAACCTGTGGAACTAGGAGTGATCTAAATTTATTCGAAATGTCTAAAGTAAGTAACAAAAATGGGTTATGTTGATTTTGTTTAAATTTCCAGTGTTTTGCTGGAGTCCAAATGCTTTCGTACAGAAATCCGGTTTCTAAAAAAGTTTGTTCTATTATAAGCCAGTCTTTTTGACAAGAGGGCTGTGCATAAAAAATAATGTTTTTAAGTTGTGCAGCGTAATAATAAGATTCAAAATGCGGCAAGCCTAGACCTCCTAGTTTAGAGGGTTTATTAAGAATAGTAAAATTAATCCTTGGTTTCTTGGTAGACCATAAAAAGTTTGAAAAAATCTTTTGCCAATTCCGAAAAGTCCCAGGAGATATCTTAAGGAGCAAATTCTGAAATAAGAAAAGAAATTTTGGGAAAATAAAAACCTTAATTGTTTTAATTTCCCCCAAAGTTCTAAGGAGAGCTTAATTTCTGAAAGTAAAGGTTTGTAATTAGTGTTATAAAGATCCCTAAGGTTCAGAGGAAAAAATATTCCCAGATATCTCCAGCGGGTAAGAACCCATTTAAAAGGATATTGGTTGGTTAATAAACATTTACTAAATGAAGGTAAAAAAATTGGGTATATCTCAGATTTAGAAAGATTAATTTTAAATCCTGAAATTGCACTAAAGGCGGCAATTCGAATTAAAACAGAAAGTAAAGTTTATTCTGGCTGAGAAATAAAAAATGCTGCATCATCAGCAAAAAGATTTAATTTGTGTACAGAGATGTGTCCTGGAGTGGCAGCCATGACTCTGGAGCGATGCGGTGAGCGTTGTCCTGTGGGGCAGTTGGCAATGCCAGGTGGCACTGGAGCCTGGTGGTGCTCGGGTGCCGGAGGATCAGTGCTCAGTGCGGTGCTGGAGTTGGAGTAAGTGCCACTCATCGGGATCCCATCCTCATTGCCAGTATAAAGTACTGGGTTCAGAGATGCGTTGAAGTGAAATCAGCTCATAAGTTTATTAGATGGTTCAAAATAAGACTGCCGAGCAGGGCTCGGGGGTCTGCTTAAATGCCAGTCTAAACCACATCCCCGGCCTCACCCAATCCCCATGACAGAGTCAATTACACTGCACATTTGACCATAGGTCCCTTTATGAATCATGGGTGGCTTATTGGTCCAAATTAGGATCCACGTGGGCTATTGTCTACCGAAGCAAAGCTCCGGTAGTAGCCTGACCACGACGTGCGAGATCTCCGACTGTGTGCACGGTCACCATTAGTACACAGTAAGGCCCTTCTCTGGAACTACAGCTCAACTGAACCTTATGGAGGAACACTTTAAACAAACCGCAGACAGCAGCCATCTTATAAACACAGGTAACTGCCATTTCGTTACACCTACCAACAGCCACTGAGGTAACAGTTAGTCCCACACAGGAGGGAAGCAGGAGAAGCATCTTCGTCAAGAGAGAAAGCCGTCTGCCAGTAATTCTGAGAGGGCACAGTGGCTGAATGAGTGGGTGGGGAAGAGGAGCAGACCTAGCACCCAGCCAATGGCACGCGAGTTCTCAGAGCCAGTGGATAGGGACAGCTTCTGAATGACAGTCTCAGGGGGCCAAAGGCTGTGATGGCTTGTGGAATGTTGAGGAAAGAGTCACACGAACACTCAGTTATATAATAAGGAGAGATGATACACTGTTCATTGCTTATGACATCCTCCTTGCAGAGATGGGGGTCTCATCCTCAGTAAGAAGCTGCTTTCAGTAGCGTCCCCTCTGCAAGCTTTTCTAAATCTACTTGGAATGCCTTGGAATGTGTTTCAAATAAAACCTCAGGGACTGTTTGTATTCCACAGTGGCAGGTATAATCCCATTTGAGTCAGAAATATTCCCAGTGTATTGCCAAATCTGCAGGACATTTGAATGAAGTCCTTCTCATCACTGCGGTGTACTAGAAAGGAAGCTCTTCCAGCTAATACACTGAATAGCAATTTGAAAATGATCTCAGCCAACCCAATTGTGGAGTTAATTCCCTGTAGGAATCACACTTGAGTGCATATCTGTAAGAGGCACTTTAGACAAGCCAAGTATCTGATTCCTTTCTCAAACGCAGAGTTTTAAGGAAGGAAAGACCTCCTTGGCACAGGGTATTCCCCACCCCCAGGGTTTGGTGGTTGGCTGTGGTCTCTGACACAGGCATATGTAGTGTGCAGCTTGCCTCCCTGTTTTGGGTGATTGATGAGTGCTGAAGCTCCCCTGGGGGGATAGTCAGAGGGCTCAGCTCTCATTCCTTCTTTGTTCAGTAGATGTTCCCAGTCAGCAACAGATGGCCCTTGATCTCCTTCCCTGACCTGACCACTGCTCTGCAAATGCCATCCATCTTCCCCTGTGCCTGACAGTTCGAGGACGGATGGGCTTGCTGGGGAGAGAGGGAAGGGCAGGCAGCTTGTGGTTTTATCATACTCTTGGCAAGGTTACTGTCTGAGATGGGCACACATGGAATAGGACTGAAAGGGTTTCAAGCCAATGGCTTTTAATTTCTCATCCTCTGTTCCTAACCTGCCCATTTGTTTAGATTACTTTCAATGAATTCATTTCAGCATTTGCTTGGTGTTGTGTACTAAGACCACGGTCACCTGGTCTCCCGTAATGGTGACCGCCACGTGGTCAGCGCACATGGTCAGAATCTACCTGAGCTTTGGCCAGGTAGAACAATAGCCAGTTGGATCCTGAGTGACCACCAATTACGAGACTAGGTCTCCCGCTGGGGGACCTATGAACTACAACCACGGACTTAAGGTCCTATCAGGACCTGTGGGCGAGGTCGGGGCATTGTCTCCAGCTGGCATAAAAGAGGGCTCTGAGCCCGGGGTTCCCCATGTTCCATCTGACCCTCAATAAAGAGCTTTACTATGAAATCACTACCACTCGTCTCCCAACTCCAATACTTTCCACTTGGTCACCTCAAGGGAGGAAGGAGCATCAGTTAGAGACTAGGGAAATCAAACCATTTTTTTTAATTTAACAATCTAAATCCTGCCATGTGCAAGAATACTGAGGGATTCCTGTCGGATTCAAGTGAGTCTTGTTTCTCCTCCCGCCCTTTGGGCTTGTACACATGGACTGTGACAGGACCTGAGAGGTCTGCGCTCATGCTCCGGTGCTAGACTACTGTAGCTGTAGTTGGATAAAGCTGGACAGAGATATGAGAGGCATGAACAGACTTCATTTTTTCTGGACTGTGCCAGGTTTGTGCATGTGCTCATGGGTGTATGCTGAGTGGTGAAGAGGAGAAACCAGCATCAGTTAATCTCTATAGGGGTCATGCTCTGTCTGCACATGGGTGCTTTATGGTCATGTAGTGAAGGGTCATGCTACTACTCTTAACAGAGGATATTTTTTCCGAAGTGCCTGAATTGAGCTGCAATGGCCATTTCAGACGGCTTGCACACTGGGATTTTTCCCCACATGGAAATCAGGAAGCCCCCAGATTAAAAGGGAACGTCCACATGATGTTGCACCTGCACTCATTTTAAGAATGATTTGTTGTTCCCAGGGTTTCCCTTTTTAATCTGGAGGGGAAAAAAACCTGAACTATTTCCCCTCCAGTTTAAAGGGAAATCTCAGAGCGCAGACACGTCCTCCATCACAACTGGAAGGGGGTGGAGCTAAGCTCATATTTCAAAATAGCATGCAGTGACAAGCTGCTTGGACAGCATCCAGCCTTTTACCATTTCCCTCTTGAGCGGAGCTCTAGTGTTAACAGTGGGGCTCAGCAGGGAAAGGGAAAGTGAGGGAAGAGCGATGGGTGGGTCCTCGTGTAATCACCATTGCGCCTGCACTTTTGATGGAGTAAAAGGGGAGCTGGGCCAGCAGCAGCAATGGGTGAAAAGGGATTAGAGGGTGTGGACACTGCTCTCTCTGGTTCCCATGCTCCTTGCTGCTGCTGCTGCCACCATGGAAGCAGCTTTATTTATTTATTTATTTATTTATTTATTTGTTCCAATTTATATCCCGCCTAGCCAGCGGACCGGCTCAAGGCGGCTAACAAAACCCAGTACCATGAGGTTTACAATATAAAAGCACTAAAATATTAAAATTCCCATAAAATTCCCAAAGATGGCGACTTTGGTCATTGGTACAAGAACCCTATAAACTAGGCCAGTCTCACTATCTACACAGGCCATGGTTCAACACAGGGGCTGCAAGTGCGAGCCATGGCTCTCATCTCACCTGTGAACTCACTATGCAGTTCAAGCCCAACCAACCTCAAGCTCCCATTTACAATATGATACAATATCAATTAGACAGTATTACCGATGCAAGGAACATGAAGTTGAGCAAACTCTGGAGCACGATGGAAGACAGAAGGGCCTGGCATGATGAGGTCCATGGGGTTGCAAAGAGTCGGATTTGACTGTGCGACTGAACAACAACAACACAACATCAATACAATACTATACTATACAATACCAATAAAATACAGTAATCATATGAGTCTATCATACAGCTCTAAAGGAAAGATTATAAACTTGGGGCACCTGTAAACTTTTGAACACAACAATGCTATATAAACATCATTTATTAGCCTTGAATCTGTAAGGATCCTCCGTGCCAGAGGCAGACCATAGTTATCTGGGCTCTGAGAGGGAGCAGCAAGAAAGCTGCTGGAGTGGTGAGTGTTTATTTCCTTAACTTTCCTTAACTACTGGGGAGAATTAGCTGAGCTTACTAAGTGGGAGGACAGTGTTTGAGGGTGTGTGGGTGTGTATAGCCTGAGAGAGACTGGTGTCTGACTGATTGCAAAAGGTGATTGCTATTGATTGGGGTGGGTCTGTTTTGCCTGGGGCTGACTGCTGGCCCTGCCCTCTGCTGAGTGGCATGAGCCAAAGGGTGAGAGCTAAAGGGCTCTTAGCCTGGGGATTGGGCCTAGGGACCCCATAGGGAAATTGTATATTGTTGTGCTTGTTTCCCCTTTTGGCTCTGGTAGCCATTTGGTCAGTTCTCTAAGTTTCAGGGTACATCAACACACCAAGGTATTTCTAAGTGAAATAATTAAATTGGGCAAGTGATGATGAATGCTCACGGACGATTTCCAGTCACTTGTGGGGAGTGTGCCATGTTTGTCTTTCTCCCTGAGGACATCACAGACTACACTTGTCAGAAGTGTAAGTTGATAGGACTCTTAGAGGAGAAGGTTCAAAGCCTGGAGGAAAGGATTACTACTCTTCAGGAGATCAAGGAATGGGAGGAGTTTATTAACAGAAGCCTTGATGTCCTGCATAGGGAAGGAGAGACCAGTCAGAAGGACAACATTGTGGTTGACTACCCTAACAAGACTCCTCAGAGCACTACAGCAGAACCCCAAAGGCATTGAGTGAGACGGCACTCTGTGCCATCAGAACTGAGGAATCGATTCCAGGCCTTTGCAATGGAGGCAGAGATGGAAACACTGCCAGTGCAAGTATCACAAACACAATGAAGGTGGAGGGAGGAGAACAGTGAGATATGAAGAAATGGAACTGGAAGGAAAAGGAAGGTCTTGGTCATAGATGACTCCCTCCTGAGAGGTATGGAACGTCATGTGTCCAGGCCTGACCCCAGGGCCCGACAGGGGTGTTGCTTGCCAGGGGCGAAAATTTAATGTATTACAGACAGGATCCTGAAACTCATCAAACCTACAGAGCACTACCCATTTGTGATGGTCCATGTTGTAACCAACAACATGGCAATGAACAACATCAAAAACATTAAGGTTGACTATGCAGCTCTTGAGAGTAAGCTGAAGGGAATGGAAGCACAGGTGGTGTTCTCTTAGACACTTCCTGTCATAGGAAGGGGAATAAGATAGGAACAGATGATAATGGAGGTGATGCTGGTGGCAGTGCTGCTGGGAGCAATTTGAATTCTGGGACCACTGGCTAGGTTTTCTGGACAACAACCTACTAGCACACCATGGACTTCACCTATCAAGGTCAGGGAAGAATGTGTTTGGCAGAGAGATTTGGAGAGATTTATCAAGAGGGATTTAAACTGACTATAATATCACACAGTTAAGGAAACTAATCAAGAACAACCTCCTCCTGGTCACCTGATTATTTCCGGCTCCAACTCAGTGTTTGAACCTTTGTCTAAATATATTGATTTGTTCCTACAACTTTTTGTACACAAGATTCTGACTTATTTAAAGGACACTAAGGACTTTATCTCCAAAATAGAATGCTTCCCAGTACCGCAGAACATATTATTAGTTACTATGGATATTGTTGCTTTATATTCAAACATACCACATGAGGAGGCACATCAAGTCTTGGCAGGTAGTTTAGTATCTAGACAATTACTTTCCCCACCTACACATTTTCTTTTGGACTTGATTGATATTATTTTTGATAAAAAGTTTCTTCAGGTTTTAGAACAATTTTTATTTTCAGATTAGAGGAGTCGATATGGGAAGGGCCTTTGCACCAAGTGTCACCAATTTGTTTATTTGAATCTAGGTGGATACTTAATGATGGAAATAATCCTTTCTATAGACATATAGTCTTCTTTAAGAGGTACATTGATGATCGGTTTCTTTTATTTTATGATTCATCTAAAATTGAGGATTTTGTTGAATGGATAAATATAAGACATCCCACCATTAAATTCACCTTTCAATACAGCCAGACTAGCGTTAACTTTTTGGACACTAGTGTCTTTGTGTCCCGTTCCGGCAAGTTGGCTGTCAAGGTGTTTTCTAAAATCTCAGATAAGAATTCTTATTTTCACTTCAGATATCATCATGTAAGACATTTAAGATTTAACCTCCCTTACAGTCAATATTGAAGGGCTAAAAGGAATTCTACACTACCTGAACATTATGAGGCTGAGTGTATAAAACTATCTAAACAGTTTAAAGATCATGGCTATCCCTCCCAAGTCATTGAAAGTGCCATGTGCAGAGCTCATCATGTAAACCATTTGGATCTTCTTAAAGATACAGAGCTATCTGATAACTTTTAAAACAATGTATGTTGTGCTTCTGACTACACACCCTTTGCTGAGTCCATAAAAAAAATCATTTTTAAGTATTGGCATGTAGTCAGTGATATTCCAGGATGTCAAGTTAAACCTCATGTGGACTTTAGAAAGATGAGAAACTTAAAAGATACTTTGGTTCACTTGAATTTGTGCTCTCATCATCAGGTCATGATGACACGCGTTGGCCATCACCCATGTGGTGGGTGCCCTCTAGTCTCGCAAACTCAGAGAATTTATTTTTCCTAAAATTAATTTTAGTTATGATTTAAAACATACTCTAACTGTTCATCTAAATGGGTCATTTATTTAATAAGATGTACTTGCAATCTTAATTATGTCGGTATGTCAACACTTTCTGTGCATACTCATATCATAAAAACACAAATCTTGCCTTAAGCCATGACATTTGGATTCTCCATTGGTTCAGCATTTTGTTGATCATAATCATACTTTTAATGATTTCAGATTTCTGGTCTTGGAAGTTCTAAACATACATAGTTACAACTGAATTAATACACAGAAGGTATTAATACACAGAATTAATACATGCACGAATTAATACACAGAAGTGTATTAAAACTTACCATCCGTTTGGTCTTAACCAAGCATTGGAATTCAGTTGTTTCTTGTAATAAATATGTGGTCCCTTTCTAAGGCATGTTATCGATCCTTCTTTATGGACTCTTACATGCTTTATATATTAGGACTTCAGCATCTTATCCCTTAGGGGCATTCCAGCTACTGAAGTGAAAGGAGATTTTCCCTAGTATATTAGAACTGGTTGCCCCCTAATAGATTTAGATGATTCTAACAAAACTTTTAGTTAAGTGGTTGTATGTTTGCCTTAGGTTTCTCTACAGTATAGTGATAAAATAGTGTGTTTTGGATATTATGGAAATTTGTGTATTTTTCACATAGGTATAACATTAGAATGATTCCTATCTTGGAACTTTATGAATGTGTATCTTATGGCATATTTGTATCAGGTAATCTTCAATCACAATTATAGTCTTTTTCAAACATTTTTAATATTTTTGAGATGTTTAATGATTTTTGTTTATATTTAGTCTCTTCTGATGAAGATCATCGAAACAAACTTTTGAATATTGGAGTCTTTGTTTTGACTGTACCTGTTGAATATATACATGCACTCGTCAAATACTGTGGTGTTTCCTATTAAGAGTATTGATTACTGCTTTTGCAAAATATTTACTTTGTACCTACCTATTGGAGGGCTGACTATACCTGTTGAACATTATTATACTTCATCTGTGAGATTTTTGACTGTACCTGTTGAATACTATTTGTATCTGCTATGTTATTACTTATCTGGTATTTACTTGTTCTATATTAATGTTTTTAAAAAGGTAAAAGTTTCCCTTGCTTACCTTTTAGTAAATGACTGTATTTCAGCATCATTTACATTTTGCTTTTTGCTAGTATAGCATCCTTGTTACACAGTTTTGTCCTTGATTAGGCTTTAAACTGACACCAAGCACCAGCTTTTGTCCCTGACCATGGAGAAAGGAGGACAGTCACTGCAAGGCAGTTCCCTGTATCCCCATGTCAGTGAGGTGATGGGCCAGAAGGTCATAATTGACTGTGTCAAACACTACCATTAGATCGAGTAGTAACAGCCTTAGATCAAGTAGTAACAGTGGCACTGACCTGCCTTGATCCAGATGCCTCTGGAGGTTGTCTGTGAGGGTGACTAGCACAGTCTCCATCCTGTGGCCCAGGGAGAAACTGGACTGAAATAGATCCAGGATAGAGGATTCATCCAAGAACACTTGGAGCTGTTCAGCTACTGCTCTCTCAAATACTTTACCCAGGGATGGAAGGTTCGATATTGGGTTGTAGTTGGCTAGGACTGTAGGGTCCAAAGATGATTTCTTCAAGAGTGTTTGTACCACTGTCTCCTTCAGGTACCCTGGGAATCTCCCTGACAATAGGGACAGATTGATTATATCCCCTAGGGGATTCCATCTCCATAGGTTTTAACAAGCCAAGATGGACACAGATCAAGGAGGCTTCACAGCTGCCAGGGTCTTGTCAACCTCTTCCTGGGAAAGTTGGCTGAAACAATTCAAGACTGGACTGTGAGATGGCCAAGGGGCTTTGAGTTCACATACTGTTTCAACTGTGGCAGGGAGGTCATGGTGGAGTGACAAGACTTCACCCACGAAGTAGCTCGCAAATGCCTGACAGCCAATAGCCAATTCCTTATAATTTTGTTTCCCTTGTGGTAGGGAAGTTAGTGACTGGATTTCCTAAATAACTGAGCTGGGCGAGATCTAGTGGATGCAATGGAGGCCACATAGAATTCATTCTTAGTGGCCTTCACTGCCATCTCATAGGATCTCATAAGCATCCTAAAAGATGTTTTTGTAGTTTCATCATGAGTATGCCACCACCCTCACTCTAGCCATCTTAGCTCCTGCTAGCAGTTTACAGAAATAGCAGGTCACTTAATGAAATTATGGCTGCACTGGGAATGCTTGCACACTGCTCAGAGTTTGTCCTGGCATTTCAGCTAACATTGTCCTTAATTTGCTGTTACTGAGGCACTGTAATTTAATCCAGTTTGATCTGCACAGCACTTTGGATCAATTCTGGAGAAGGATCTCTATAGAGGAAACCCCATGGAAAATATTGCATCTTCATCGGCAAGCATTCCGTTTCGCCCAGGTATGCCACAATGCAGTAAAAGTGTTTGTGCTAGAATCTGCTCTCTCTCTTGTTATAAATTGGTGGTATCTCAGATTTTATGGGTCACTTTATAGCAGCTCTCTTCCCATCTTTAACTTCTAAGTATTCAGTTGTCTGCTTTGCAAGGCCCTGGAGATAACCTTCCAAGCAGCAGCCGTTCGTTTTACTTCAAACATAGCAGTAGTTAAGGAACTGTCTTCCCACTGATGACAAATTGTTCTAATCTGAAGAAGAAGTGGGGCAGTAAAGATCACAATGGCTGTAAACCTACAGAAGTTACAGACAAAGGAAGATAAGGATACATTAAAACCCCTGTTCCCCAAGTCTCCCAAGTGTGGCAGCGTGACTAATTGGTACAAATTAGAGAAGCTTGGAAAAAAGGTCTCAAAGATTAATTGCAAAGTTTTCAACTTTCTATTTTCCAGAGGCTTTGACAGTGTGTTACTAAAATATCCATCAACCTTTGAAAGAACAGTGAAGGATTACGGCCTCCATATAACTCTGCCGGAAAACTTTCTGGTTCTCTGCCATAGCCTGCTATACAAGACTTTGTGAGGAGAAACAACAGTTCTCTAGATTTGGATAAGTTGAGGTTGACTTGCTATTAAATAACATTTTGGTTCATAAACTAAAATATTGCAATTAAAATTTATTTTTTATCTCTCTCAGTTCAGCTAAAATATGTGAAAATATCTACTTAGTGAAATCATGTTTTCTGTAAAATAATTCAAACAATTGAAGTAAACAGGGGTTTGTTGGAGTGGGAGCGCACAGGAACACAGCTCCGGGAGTGAGGAGCCCAGGGGGCGGGCACATGACCAAGCCCCACCCCCTTCTCGGCTTCCCCGAGCAGTGCAGAGGCGCAGCACCCCGGGGAAAGCCCTGCTAGGGTCTTTATTGTTTTTAATGTTTTGTTTTAATATTGATAATTTTATCATTGTTCCTTTTATGACTGTGTGCTGCTTTTCCAGAGACTTGCTCAAGGTGGCATATAAATTTTCTAAGTATACCATTTTTTATCTGGGCACATGGCACATAAGTACTGGAGAAATTTCACCAACCCTTCAGCAGCTTCCCCCCCATCAGTTTGGTGTAGTGGTCAGGAGTTGGACTCTAATCTGGGAGAACCAGGTTTGATTCCCCACTCCTCCACATGCAGCTGCTGGTGTGACTGTGGGCCAGTCACAAGTTCTCTCAGAGCTGTTCTCTCATGAGCAGTTCTCAAAAGACCTCTCTCAGCCCCACCTACCTCACAGGGTGTCTTGTTGTGGGGAGGGGAAGGGAAAGGGATGGGTGGTGCACATGTCCTGGGTATCTCAAGTCTACTTGAAACCTGGTGGTTTCAAGGGAGCAGGAAGAGGATGAGGGTGTGTTCTTTACGCTTATTTTGAAAATGACCCCTGGAAGTAAGCTGATATTACTACAGGGGAAGGTTAAATAAAGCCAGAGCCTAAGCAGGCTCACTAGCTGTTCTGACTGGTGGAATGTAGGGAAATTCCTAAAGCACAGTCTGGTGGAATTTTTTTCCTATACAAGCCCCTTTGGAATGAACGGGAGCTATACAAGAGCTCTGTTTCACTGCAGTTTGCATAGAAGTGTTTCCTAGCCACTTGTGGCCCAAGCGTCCAAACACAATGGCCTATTATTTTGATGAGTTTGCAATACAATCATTTGCAGAGATTTCAGGTGACTAGAAACTGGTCTTAAAATGCATGGGGAAATGGAGAGACAACCAGATCCTGAAAACAACTGGATCCTACTGGTCACCATTTTTCATCAAACCATGAATGCCATTATGAAGGCAGATGTTTTCAATATGTGCATATCTTCATGCATCAATACTCACCAAGCAATCCTACCACTACTAGAAGAAAAGTTGGTTTTATACCCCGCTCTTCACTACCCAAAGGACTCTTCGCTTGGCTTACAATCACCTTGCTTTCCTCTCCCCACAACAGACACCTTATGAGGTGGGGGGGGAGGGGTCTGAGAAAGTTCTGAGAGAGAACTGTGACTGACCGCAGGTCACCAAGCTGGCTTCATGTGCAGGAGTGGGGAATCAAACCCAGAGCGGAGTCCACTACTCTTAACCACTACACCACACTGGCTCTCCTAGCTTTAAGATGATCATTTCTGTCCTGTGACTCCTGTCCCCTTGTCATTTGCTTCCTAATGCTCCATCCAGTGGTGATCCCCCAGAACTTTACCTGGTACATAGTCCAACTAATATCACCAGGTGATTGCTTTACACCTGCTGTTAGGAGCCCTCCCTGATATAATAACACTCAAAGTATTGGCTACATGGGGTTCAAATGCCTCAGACATAATTCCAACAATATGCCCATGAGCTCAGTTGTTATCTCCCTTTCTACAGATGAGCTGATTTACAATAGAGAGTTTCCCTGATAATCAAACAAGTCTGTGAGCTGTGATTTAAGTCCCTAGGTCCAATCCAAGATCCACTAAGCCTTGTTACCTTCCCTTAAGACTAGAACATTTGCTTTCAGTTGTCTTTTGAGCAGCTTTCTAAATTCCTGAAGATGTCTACAGATTTTTATATCCCTCTACCACTACAGTTTGGTGTAGTGGTTAAGTGCACGGACTCTAATCTGGGAGAACCGGGTTTGATTCCCCACTCCTCCACTTGCACCTGGCTGGACGACCTTGGGCAAGCCATAGCTCTGTACCAGCTGTTCCCTCAAGGACAGTTTGGGAAAAAGCTCTCTCAGCCCCACCTACCTCACAGGGTGTCTGTTGTGGGGAGGGGAAGGGAAAGGAGTTTGTAAGCTGCTCTGAGACTCCAAGTGAGTGAAGGGCGGGGTATAAATCCAATCTCTTCTCTTCTTCTTCTTTTAGGCTACATTTATCACTCTGTGAACCTTCCTGAGACCTAGAGATCTGCAAAGACTCCCTGTGAAAACTGTGGTGTGATCACATACATGAAGATTGCAATGGACAGAAGGGCTGGGGCTTCCTTCATGTTCTTTTATGATGGTGCTTTTGGGCCATCTCGTTCATGTCTTTGTATTCTACTCTTGTGACCAATCCATGGCCAGCTAAGACAAAGTAGTTTATTTTGGTATTGTGGCCCAAAATGAATGATCCTTTGAAATTTTTGCGAATAACATATTTGAAAGTTGAACTTACTGTTCTTGCAAAGTCTCAGGCCAAGCACTCCACAGAGCAGTATTGAGGATTTGTTTACAAACCAAAATGTGTATTTTGTGTATATTTGCTTCCGCACAGCTGGCAGCATTCAGCATGGCAGCTGGCAGGTTAGTGCAGATTCACAATAAGCAGGTTTGCTTTGATTATGCATGCCCCAGGTCATAGAGAGGTCACACGTAATTTTAAATCTGCTACACTAAGAATAGATGTGCTTTGAACGTATATGCTAACTTTGCACCTGCGCAGTCATCAGCATTTATCATTTGGCCGCATTCATCACATTGACGCAGGCTCAGAATTGGAGTCAACTACAGGTCCTAGCTGGCAGTGCCAGGGCACACAATCCAGTTTAAAAACACTCCATGAACATGTTCAGATTTGGGAGGTAAAATGGCCAAAGCTGTACACCAGAAAGACAAACCACTAAGGCAACATTTTCATGAGTCCTGCTTAGCAACAAACCACACGATAGGTGTTTGCAAACTGTTATCCAAGTTCACCGTAGAAACTTTTTATTGATGAGTGGTAACTTTTGCATCATTCAGCCTAACAATGCTTTTCTGTGGCAAAATGAGAAAAGGATTCCAAAATATGTTACAAAATACTATGTTACAAAATACAAAATTACAAAATACTTACCAATAAAACAGCCGGTAATTGGACGGCTAGACCACTTACTGTCTGCATAGATCTGTTCCCTATATATGTACGTCTGTGAGTGCACTGGTTCATATATATAAACTTTTTGCTTAGAGCATTTCCTCATTATCTGATTAAGCATCCCGCAGTTCAACTTTTTAATGAAAATTACTTTAAATCTCTTTTCTAAGCTAGCTGTTCAACTTTCCATCTGCATATAATAAAGGGTGGGGAGAGCAGAAAGCCATGCTGGTGTTTGAATAATACTTTTTAGATGTGCAGAAGGCCATCTGGGGGAGGGGCTAAACACACAGCCTGTGGAGGAAAAAAACAAGAGAGAGGAAGGAAGGAAGGAAGGAAGGAAGGAAGGAAGGAAGGAAGGAAGGAAGGAAGGAAGGAAGGAAGGAAGGAAGGAAGGAAGGAAGGAAGGTTGGTTGGAAGGTTTTCATTCAGGGCTGCCAAGTACCGGCGACTTACCGGCGGGGGGGAGTTGTTCTCCCCCGGGAGCTCTTCTGGCGCGTGCACTTTGCGCGCGTGCCATGGCGACGTACTGACACCCTGGCAACGCTCCCAACGTGATGACGTCACCTCCGGGTGAAGTCGTCCTCACCTCAACGGGGGAAGTCGTCCTCACCGGACAACTTCTGGGGTGGGGTTCCCCCCGCCGGCCGAATGCCGGCCGGCAGATCGGGAACCCCTATAGCGGGGGATCCCCCGCCCCCCGGGCTGACTTGGCAGCCCTATTTTCATTTCTCATTTCTAACCTTGTAGTCTTGTTTGTTAAATACGATTAGGTGGAAGTACTTTTCCTAAAGTTTCTATGGTGCTCTTTATTCTTTTGTACACATAGTCGGAAGAAAGAGACCAACGCAGGTATTTGGTATAAACTAAAGGGCAGCTTTATTTTAACTTTCAATTCAACTTGAATCAACTGAAACTGGCAAGGGCCACAACTCACATCAGGCAAAAGGATACCCTGATTCCTTTCCTGACCTTAAACGTGGTGAACCACTGAGCCCCTGGAACAAGCCAACCATAACATGGCTGTTGCCAGGTGACACACATGCGAACAACCCCAAAGTGAGCCCACCATCTCTAGCCGCTGAGCATGAGGGGAGAGCCACTCCAGGGTGTACCACAGGCCATCAGCAGTTTCCATCCGAGGCCCATGCCAAGGTATGGTGTCTGCTAGGTGCGCCAACCCCCCCCCCCAATCAAGGAGGCGTCTGTCAATTGGTATTCCCCCTCATAAAGAAAACCAGGCCAGATTCCTGCCACCAGCAAGAGTCAAGCCTCTGCTTAGGCCCTTGGCCCCATACACTGGCCAACGATCTGACACAGCCCTTGCCTTAAAGTCTACCTTTAAAGTCTACCTCTTTAAAGTCTGTCTTAAAGTCTACCTCTCATGACATTTCCCAATTTGCGGATGGCCTTCTTTCATGCCCGCTCAATGGTGTGTGGATCACAAACTGATTTCCACACCTGCTGGGGCAAAATAACACCTTGATATTGGACCAACATGCCACAGTGTCCCACATGTCTGCCTGAGCCTGCAGGATCAGAGTCTTCCCCTTCACCATCCCCAGTTCATTGTCACCCAAGTAGATGATTAAGATGCCAGGAAGAGGGCGGAGTGTTTGTGGAGTGGAGTGACTCCACAAACAACAAGGGCATCAGCCCAGTCCACTGAAGGCCCCGTCTACCCTGCCATTTGACAATGGCGCAGTCGCTCAAGCCCAGCTGCGAGCCCATTCCAGATCTCTCTGCCTGATGGGCTGCCCAGAAAACCATGCTGTGGCCAGCTATAAGAATCTGGAGCCTCTGCCCAGGAACCAACGAACCTAAAACCAAAAAAAGCCCCCAGAGAAATTAGAAGGAACAGCGTATTACAGTGACATCAAAGGCCAAACATAGGTTGTATAGGCCGCTGAATGCCACTGCCCCACTTTCTAATGGCTGAGCCAGAATAGCCCATGGCCGTAGCACTGGACGCAGCACCAATCCTAAATTAATGCGTGCCAAATCACACACCCAATAATCCTAACTTGGTCAAGGCCCTTGATGTCGCTGTCCAGAACTGGTACTTAGTCAATAGGGACTTGTCTGCATGAAGGAATAAAGGGCCATCCTCCTGGTCACGCTGACGAACATATTGGTGTAAAGCTCAGACTGGACAGAGGTCCCTGTCAGCACAAACACCAAGAGATATCTCATTCCCTTCCCCCTTTTGGTCAGTCTTGGACCGCCATACATGGATCACAACCTTGTCACCCTTAAAAGAAATGCTGCCTGCTTGCAAAGCCCTCTTCGTGGGATCCGACAGAGACTGCTGAACCAACTCACTGACCCGTCAAGTGCCAAAAAGTTGCCGCTGGTATTGTTAGGGTTGTGCTGTTTTTTAATATTGTAGTTTGTTTTATGTTTTAAATTTGTAAACCACCTCGGTGGTATTGCATGGTGTAAGCCGCCTTGAGCCAGTCCGCTGGAAAGGCGGGATAAAAATGCAAAAATAAATAAATAAATAAAATAAAATAAAAAAATGAGTCAGTGCAGCAGCATGAAATAGCAGAATCTCAAAGCCAGAGTTACAGACCTGTGTCCATGTACTGAACACTCCCTTTAGTACCACAGGAGATCTGGGTTGCCGTAAGTCCAGTTGAAAGCCGGCCTCCCTCGCCCAGCTCTGTAGCATTTTGTTTAACCCAAAGTCAGCAGTAAATTCCAAGAAGCCATGGGCCTTACTATGGAAGGCCAGACCAACCAGCTGCGACCTAATCGTTCTAATGGCCAAACCCTTACCTTCCAGCATAGCACAATATTGGAGCAGATGGTCCACTGATATTGGCCAGACATCCTGGAACCCTACCTGCCCCCTAAAGGCCGTAAACTGATAAACTGCGCAACCATAAGCTCTCTGCATGCTTGGCGCAAGTGCAAACTCAACTGCCCTGCTAGCCTTGACCAGCCAAGCTGCTAAAGTTCCTGGGGCATCATCATTGGGTTTAAGTCTGCATCTGGGACCAGTTGACAAAACCTCTCCATCTGTTTACAAGACAGAGTGTCCACCACCCCATTATTCACCCTGGAACATGCTTGGTGAGGGAAAGAATATTCAGCTGCAAGCATCGAAGCGTAAAGGGGTGCACAAGGCTCATGACTCTCAGAGAGTTGGTGGTCAGCAAGTTAATGACCTGAACCACTGCCAAGTTCTCACACCAGAAATGTACTGTACTATTGGACAGCTGTTCCTCCCAAACCCACAAGGCAACTGGTATAGGGAAGAATTCAAGGCAGGTCAAATCCCGACAAAGTCCACTCACCACCCAGTCCTCAGGCCAGTCAGCAGCACACCAGTGACCCCTAAAGTAAACCCCAAAGCCCACTGATCCAGAGGCATCAGAGGTCACCTGAAGACCCTCTCGCAAGTGCAAATCTTCCTTCCAGAAAGAAACCCCATTAAACCTGCATAAAAACATCTCCCAAACCCACAGGTCTTCCTTCATTCCTTTATTGATCCTAAACCTGCGGGCTGGGCTCCTGAGCCTTATCATAGCATCACATAGGTGGTGCAAAAATGCCCTACCCGGAGCTACCACCTGGCAAGCAAAATTCAGATGGCCCACTAGTTGCTGAAGCGTCAAGAGAGTAGCCTTCTTCTTAGCCAAAAAGAGAACCACCTGAGACAGTAATTGAGATAACTTGGCCTCTGGTTAACGGTGTCCAACTCTATCCCATAAAGGTCAAAACTGGTGATGGCCCCTCAGTTTTTTCATGAGCTAGGGAGACCCCCAGCTTGCTGGCCAATTCAGTGAAAGACTGGAGAAGATGTTGGCTCTGTCAAGACCCTGCTGGCCCTACAAACGGAAAATCTTCTAAATAATGAACAGTATCCTTCAACCCAGCCTTCACTTTAAGTGCCCATTCTAAAAAGGAACTAAAATGCTCAAATGTGGAACAAGAAATAGAACATCCCATAGGAAGAGCCCTATCATGTAATACTGGCCCTCAAAGCCAAAACCCAGAAGTTCGACGCCTCCAGGGTGCACCGACAACTGGTGAAAAGATGACTTAATGTCACACTTTGCCAATTCAGCTGCCAGGCCACACTGCCGGACCACCCTGACAGACTGATCGAAAGAAGTATAACATACACAGGTGGTCTGGAATAGTGCCATTGACTGACCTGCCTCTAGGAAAGGACAGGTGATGTATCAAGTGATTCTCGCCCTCTGCTTTCTTGGGAACCACCCCTAGAGGCGAGTCCAATGCTCCCTCTAAACTGTGGATTCTTGTGAGCAAAAATTCTACTCTGTGAGCTACTGGCATTAAAGCTGTGAACAAGCGATTTGGCTACTCCATAGATTAGTTTGCTCTGGAGCCATCCTTCCTGAGCTAACACAAAAATGTGTGAGCTGGAGGCTAAAAAACTGGGAGCTAGCTCACACTAACTCAGCTTAGAGGGAACACTGGAGGCAACACCCTTAATTTAGGAATAGGGGGAGACAGAAAGGGGCCCAAAACTCTACCCTCCTTACATTCCTTAGCTATCTTATCCCTAACCACCTGCTCCAGCCCTACAGTAGACTTGAGATTCTTAGCCATGAAGGCCTCCTGTGTACCTGTATAAGGAAACCTGAAACCATTAGTGAAACCATCCAACAAATAGAAACTATCTACAGTATTGGGATAAAAGGCTAGGCATTTTTTAAGCTGCGTTTATAGGGCTGGGACCCTTTCCCCCCACCTTGGGGAGAGTTGCCACTGTCTCCTGGTTGCATGCTACCACTCTTCTGCTTTGCTCTAGAAGAGGCTATAAAAGCAGGGTACCCCCCTCCCCCACATAAGGGGCACTCGTGCCTGAACTTACAGGGCTTGCGTGCACAACACCCTTGTGAAGCGAATTCCCAGCAGAGCAGCGTAGGTTGAACACCCCCCCACACACACCCGGGGACGAGATATGCTGATGCACCAACCCCTCTTTTGCATAATGTGACCGCTGTCTAAGCGATTCCCCAAAGAAGGCTTGGCCAGAGCCGTAAGTGGGAGCCAGATGTGCTGATTCACCTGATCCCATGGCAGAGCGGGGTTAACCGCCACCCTCATCCTGAACTCTTCATCATACTGTAGCCAAGCACCTCTTGGAATTTCAGTACAAGCCCAATAAATGATGTCTATGTCCTGGGAATAGGGAGCAGCCCTCACAGGGTGAGTTCTGGCAACCACTCCCGCGTAGGTCAAAAAGCCTGGCAGCCAATTAGCCCGTGAGCGGTAGACACATTGTTGCTTCAGATGCTCCTTATCCCACTCATCAAGATCATCTTCATCTATCTTCTCAATTTCTCAAAATAATAGTGTGAAAACAAATACAAAATCCCCCTTCAGATGATCACCCAGTGGGGTACCAACATCCCCCCGAGGCATAGCACTAAAAAAGATAGAGCTCCAGCAGCAGCCCCATAACCCCACTTTCCCCAAGAAGGCAGTTGCCCTGGGATCATTCCACCCACTCCTAAAGGCCATGCTCCAGAGAAATGGGGAGGCATCACCCCCATTGACCTGGCACTACCGGCGCTGCTGCAAGACTAGCGCCTGGTGGGGCACTAGGCGCAGCCACACTGCCATTCCCCACTGGACCCCAAGGTTCCCAAGGCCAAACTGTTCCCCCAAAAGAAGCATCTCACTTACCTGTCCCCTCTGCGGCCACAACAGCCATGCCAACGGGTGCAGCTGCAATTGCAGACCCTTGGCCCGACATCCCCTCAAGTGCCATGGCTCCCTGATCAAGACCCACTTCCTCGCTCCCCACAGAAGGAGTTGAGGACCCTTCTATAGCTGCAAGATGGGCCAACACCAACTGTTTAACTTGAGAAGAACAAGCCCATCGCACCAACTGAAGGATTTCCACCCTTTCCTGTGCAACTGTAACCCCCCCTTGCATTCTCCAATACCTCAAGACGCTCCAAAATCGACTGGTGCTCCTGCTCCATCTCCTCCTTGTCCAAGGAGAAGTGAGCCTCAGACACAGCTTTTGGTGTAGCTTTGGAAACGGGTTGGGAATCCTTAGCTGGACCCTTTCCTATACTGGACACCATCGTGGCCCAATGAAAATGGTGCAAACAAAAATGGCGCCACCTGCACATGCTGTAGCTAAACCACACCCAAACCAATAGAGGCAGCTGTAAAAGACTGAATGGAGGCACCCAAGCCCAGGAAGACAGGGTAAGGCAACTGCACAAAACCCACCATAAAGTTAGAGAGTGGGGGGGAGGAAGAAACGGGGGTCAGAGAAAACCGGGAAGGTGAAGGTCGGTGAAAGGGCAAGAAAGATTCAGCCTTCCCAAAGACCCAGGCCAGTCCCCACAGGACCCCAACACCACTCAAGAGCAAACCATGTCCAATGAAATAATACTCCATGATACACTAGGCCCCAACTGGTCGAGTGGGAGCGATGATCCTCCTCGTTGGCTGATTGCAAAAAAGACTGCCCTGATGAGGGGGAGCATTGTACTAATAAGCACTAAACTCCGCCCCCTCCAAATACCCATATAGTAGGAACTGCCCAAAGCACAGGACTCTCTCCTTCCATTTGGAGTACTGGGTACAGTTCTGGTCGCCACACCTCAAAAAAGATATGATAGCATTGGGAAAAAGTGCTGAAAAGGGCAACTAGAATGATAAAAGGATTGGAACACTTTCCCTATGAAGAAAGGTTGAAGCGCTTGGGGCTCTGTAGCTTGGAGAAACGACGGCTGAGGGGTGACATGATCGAGGTTTATAAGATAATGCATGGGATAGAGCAGGTAGAGAAAGAAGTCCTTTTCTCCCTTTCTCGCAATACAAGAACTCGTGGGCACTCAGTGAAATTGCTGAGCAGTCGGGTTAGAACAGATCAAAGGAAGTACTTCTTCACCCAAAGAGTGATTAACACGTGGAATTCACTGCCACAGGAGGTGGTGGCGGCTACAAGCATGGACGACTTCAAAAGGGAATTAGATAAACATATGGAGCAGAGGTCCATCAGTGGCTATTAGCCACAAGGTATAGATAGGAACTCTCAGTGTGGGGCAAGTGATGCTCTGTATTCTTGGTGCTTGATGGGGGGTCAACAGTGGGAGGTCTTCTGGTGTCCTGCCCCCACTGCTGACCTTCTGAGGGCACTTGGTGTTTTTGGCCAGTGTATGACAGAGTGTTGGACTGGATGGGCCATTGGCCTGATCCGGCATTGGCTTCTCTTATGTTCTTTTGTTCATGTATGCAAAAGAGGCCCTCCATCCGTATGCAACCCTGTGGGCTGCTATCAGGGCCATATTACTTACTGAAAGTACTATTAACTGGGCAGAGAGCATGGGCTTTACAGTTGTGTCCCAGCCCTCTGGAATTCTTATCTTCACTTCTTTGGCTTTTGTCCTCCTGTGAACCTTTTTCATGTTTTGATAAGGAACTTCAGCCATAATATCGCCAAATCCGTTCCATTCATGTTAATGTAATTATACCATTGATGCTCTCTCTTTCATTTTTTCAAACTGAATTGTTTTTATTGTATTTTTTAGTTTTTAAAGGCTCTATTAAAATAAATAAAAATCTGTTTTGGGCTTGGAATGCCACTGCAGAGGGAGAAAGCACTCCTGCCTCCCCCGCCCCCCCAATTGTTTCCATGTCCATACAGTGCAAGGGGAGCCATTTCCCCACTTTTGCTGCTCCACGTGAGGTATTCTGTGCATGCTGAGTAGTAGAATGGGGGGATACCTCCTCCTTAGCACTGTTTCTGTGAGAGATTTGGCTGGGGGGAAAGCTGAAGCCCTTCCTCTTGCAGTAGTGAAGCTCGCAATACACAACTAGGGTTGCCAAGTAACTTATGTGAAAAAGCGGGGGAGGGGGGGGGGAGCTGGTCCTGGTCCACTACATTCATGCGCATGCCACAATGATGTTGCCCAGAAGTGACTTCACCATGCTGGGCGTGTCGTCAGGTGATGGTCTAGCAGCCAGCCTGAAAACTCTATGGCACCATAGAGTTTTCAGGCCGGTTTCTACAGCATCACCTGGCAATGTGCCCAGTGGGATGATGTCACTTCCGGGTGATGTCATCACACCAGGCACGTCAGCCCGATCTGTCCACTACGGGGGTGGGGTTCCCCTCGTTGGCCAGATCCAGACTGGTGGATTCGAGGCCCTTTGAGCGGGGGCATCCCCACCCCCTGGGGGGACTTGGCAGCCCTATACGCAACACATTCCAAGCCCAAATGGGCATTCCTTTATTTTTAAAAAGCCATTTCTTGCGTCTGCTGTGTGCCTGAGAGGAAACAGGGTTGAGCCTGGGGAAAATAAGCATGTCGAGTTTGGTCCTTTGAATGCAGTGGGTTGAGGCCTGGCCTATATCACATTCCCTTCTACTCCCATGGGGTGTTTCCCCGGTGCCTGCTAAACTGTCTAGGATGAGATACTCTTGAGTAGCTGAATTGCCGCACTTGCTCTGACAGCTTCAAGAAGTGTCTGAATCGCAGCCTTCTCCTGTTCCAGAAAACAACAATGATGGCAGTTAAGTTTCACATGCCATGGTTCTGCAAGGATGAACCAAAAGAACATTGTGCGAGCATTTGGGTGATCAAAGATGCATGGTGCATTTAGTAATATGCCACTGTTCAGCTCCACTACACATGATTTGAGACAGCATATTAGATAGAGTGCCCCAGTTTCAGTTGTGCATAATTAGTGATCAAGAGGATATTTTTCAACAATCCCAAGCCAGACATAGATTACTGTGGTCAAATAAACAATTCCGTGACTATTACTATGTTTGCAGTTGTCTGTGCTTGTCTTTCCCTGCATGGTACCCTAGGTGAATTCTCAACACAGCCTTCAATCACATCAGTTCCCTCTTGTGGAAGAAGAAATGAATGGCTTGTATCCAGCAGTAATCCCCATTGACAGAAGGGATTACTGTTAGTGGATTGGGACACCCCTGCGTCCCTTGTTCCACTGCAGCCCAAATTGCACCCCGACCCCCCCAAAGCTGCTCCCGGGAAGCAGTGTGACAAGGGAATTGAAAATCCTCTGCAGGATCAAAGCCAGATAAAAGTAGCCATATTGTGACTGAAACTTGTTTTTAAATTTTTATCCTTTATCTTTTAATGTTATTTTTTAAATTGTTTGTTTTTAAAATCCTAATATTTTATTGTTATTCTGTTGCTGACTGAAACGTCGTGACCTGCCCTCAGCCCGCTGACAGGGGAGGGCAGGAAATAAGCCTAGTAGATCAAATCAAGCATAGCAGCTACTGTGATGACCTTTTGGGGGGCTGCATAGAGATCCACGTCTGGTGGAGTGCAGGATTTGCAACTGCAATTTCATGTGTCCTATTTTCATCTGTACGGTTTTGCTGTAGAATTCTTTCCTAATGAAATACAATGTTTCACCTGACCTTGTGGTATTATTGGTATATAATGGTACATATTATTGGTATGAGAGCATCCTATCTACATAAAAGCCCAGCGTGTTGGCACTTTCCGGCTCTCCCATTGGCTGTGCTGTGTGCTTCATCAGCCATTGGCCCATCAATTGCCACCCAAGAGTTCTCGCATGCTATTGGCAGGGTGCTGGATCCACTCCACTCCCCTGCCCATGGCCAGCCTGGCCATTTCCCTGACAGAATAAACTGCCAAAACGGCTGTCTCTCCTGACAAATATGCTTCTCCTGCTTGGCTCCTGTGAAACTAACTTTTCCCTTAGTGGTTGTTGCTAGGCAACCAAGCTTGGTTCTTTCAGTAAAAAGTCAAAGGCAGGAGACCCATTCTGGGGAACTGATTGGGGCCAGTCCTGACTAGGGTTGCCAGCTCCAGGTTGAGAAATTCCTGGAAATTTTGTGTTGGAGTCTACAGAAGCCAGAGTTTGGAGAGGGGTGGGACCTCAGACATGTACAATGCCACATACTTCACCCATCAAACTAGTGATTTTGTCCTGGGGAACCATTGTTGCCAATCACCAGGAGTGGGCTGGAGATCACTCAGAATTACAACTGCTCTCCAGATGGCAGAGGTCAGTTCCCCTGGAAAAAATGGCTGCTTTGCAGGGTAGACTCTGTGTCATTATACCCTGCTGAGGTCGCTTCCCTCCTGCTTGGGTCCCCACTGCGGAAAAGACTTCCTAGGTAGATGCTGTAGGTAGGGGGGAGATGGAAAGCTGAAGAGTGAGGGGAAAATAAAGGTAGGCTGATGGTTGGCTGGGAAGGAGATAGGGTTGCCACCTCCAGGTTGGGAGATTTCTGGAGATTTGAGGGGTGGAGCCTGGAGATGGTGGGGTTTGAAGAGGGGTGGAACCTTAGACAGGTACAAAGCCATAGATTCCACCCTCCAAACCAGCGATTTCCTCCTGGGGAATCATTGCTGCCAATCTCCAGGTGAGGGCTGGAGATCACTCAGAATTACAACTGCAGAGATCAGTTCCCCTGGAGAGAATGGTGGACTCTGTGTCATTATACCCTGCTGAGGTGCCCCCCCCCATGACCGCCAGTGTGATGTGGCAGTTAGCACTTCAGAGAAGGGTCTGCCAGACCCAGGTTCTTGCTGTGAAAGCTGATAGGGTGATTTCAGACCACCCACAGACTTTCAGCCTAACCTACCTCACAGGGTTGTTGTGCAGATCAAAACAGGGAGAAGAGAATGATGGGAGCTGCTTTGGTCTGCACTTACTTACTTTCTTTATTAGCTTCTATGACCAAAGGTCTTAAGCTCAGCAATTTGGTCTGCACAGTGGAAAAAGACTGTACTTTTCCTAGGTACAGGCTGAAGGGAGGGGGAGGAAATGGAATGCTGCAGTCAGAGGGGCAGAGAGTGATATGTTGATGACTGAGGAATGGAAGGTAGTGAATGTCACTCCCATCTATAAAAAGGGTTCCAGAGGAGATCCGGGAAATTACTGATCAGTCAGACTGACGTCAATACCGGGTAAGTTGGTGGAAACTGTTATTAAGGAGAAAATTAGTAGGCACATTGATGAACAAAATCTATTGAGGAAGACTCAGCATGGGTTCTGTAAGGGAAAATCGTGTCTCACTAACCTGTTAGTGTTCTTTGAGGGAGTAAACAAACATGTGGACAAGGGAGACCCAATAGATGTTGTTTACCTTGACTTCCAGAAAGCTTTTGATAAAGTTCCTCATCAAAGGCTCCTAAGTAAGCTCAATAGTCATGGGATAAAAGGACAAGTCCTTTTGTGGATCAAAAACTGGGTAATTAAAAGGAAACAGAGAATGAGTATAAATGGGCAATTTTCTCAGTGGAGGGAGGTAAGCAGTGGGGTACCGTAGGGATCAGTACTCTGTCTGATGCTTTTTAACTTGTTTATTAATGATTTGGAGTTGGGAGTAAGCAGTGAAGTGGCTAAATTTGCAGATGACATGAAGTTGTTCAGGGTGGTGAGAACCAGGGAGGATTGTGAGGCACTCCAAAGGGATCTGTCGAGGATGAGCAAGTGGGCATCAACATGGCAAATGGGGTTCAGTGTGGTCAAGTGCAAAGTGATGCACATTGGAGCCAAAAATCCTAACTATAAATACATGTTGATGTGGTCCGAACTGGCGGAGACTGACCAAGAGAGAGATCTTGGAGTCGTAGTAGATAACTCAATGAAAATGTCGAGACAGTGTGCGACTGCAATGAAAAAGGCCAGTGCTATGCTGGAATTATTAGGAAGGGAACTGAAAACAAATCAGCCAGTATCATAATGCCCCTGTATAAATCGGTGGTGCAACCTCATTTGGAGTACTGTGTACAGTTCTGGTCACCTCACCTCAAAAAATATATTATAGCATTGGGGAAATTGCTGAAAAGGGCAACTAGAATGATAAAAGGGTTGGAACACTTTCCCTATGAAGAAAGGTTGAAGCACTTGGGGCTCTTTAGCTTGGAGAAACGACGGCTGGGGGTGACATGATCGAGGTTTATAAGATTATGCATGGGATAGAGTGGGTAGAGAAAGAAGTCCTTTCTCCCTTTCTCACAATACAGGAACGTGTGGACCCTTGATGAAATTGCTGAGCAGTTGGGTTAGAACAGGTAAAAGGAAGTACTTCACCCAAAGAGTGATTAACACATGGAAGTCACTGCCACAGGAGATGGCGGCAGCTACAAGCATGGATGTTTTCAAGAGAGAATAAGATAAACATGTGGAGCAGAGGTCTATCAGTGGCTATTAGATAGGATCTCTCAGTCTGGGGCAAGTGATGCTCTGTATTTTTGGTGCTTGATGGGTGGGGCAACAGTGGGAGGTCTCCTGGTGTCCTGCCCCCACTGCTGGACCTTCTGAGGGCACCTGGTGTTTTTGGCCACTGTGTGACAGAGTGTTGGACTGGATGGGCCACTGGCCTTATCCAGCATTGGCTTCTCTTATGTTCTTATGATGGTTGGCTGGGAAGGAGATGGGATTGCCACCTCCAGGTTGGGAAATTCCTGGAGATTTGAGGGATGGAGCCTGGAGATGGTGGGGATTGAGGAGGGGTGGGACCTCAGACAGGTACAATGCTACAGACTCCACCCTCCAAACCAGCCATTTCATCCTGGTGAACCATTGTTGCCAATCTCCAGGTGAGCGCTGTAGATCACTCAGAATTACAACCGCTCTTCAGATGGCAGAGATCAGTTCCCCTGGAGAAAACAGTGGGCTCTGTGTCATTATACCGTGCTGTAGCCGCAGCAAATTGATGCTGAGTGCCCAAGGGCAGGGCACCCGCCCAGAGCCTCTTTCTAGAGGCTGTTGTATTTATTACCACAATGGGCCTTCTTTCTAGTCATCAATCATACCAGTAATGGAGGAGAACTTTGTGACTGCCTAAAAGAGAGCACCAGGTCAGAATTTTATGGTATACCTCTATATTGCCTGCAGGAACACAGCGTGCTACAAGCCTCCAGATGAAATGATTGTTACAGAACATAAAATCCCACAAGATTTTTTTTTAAAAGGGATGTACCTGTCTCCCTCCAGATCTCCTAGGTTTTTAGGCCATGATGTAGTAAATGCATTAATCTGAAGATGTATGCTTGTACCAGTCTATTCCATTTGAAACAATCACTGTCACCTGACTAGGACTCCCAACTTCAAGTTGGGAAATTCCTGGAGAATTGGGGTGGGACCTGGGAAGGGAAGGATTTAGAGAGGATGGAGGGAACTCAGCAGGGTATAATGTCATAGAGTCTATCCTCCAGAGCAGCTATTTTCTCCAGAGGAACTGATCTCTATGGCCTGGAGATCATTTGTAATTCTGGAAGATCTTCATGCCCCACCTGGAAATTTGCAACCCTACCTGGCACCACTGTACATATATGATGGTTGCAATGTCTTCTGAAGCTGTGAAGGAGATGTCTAAGTATGAACAGTGCCAAGAGGAGCAAAAAAGAAACAGATGGTTGTTCTCCAAAATTTAGTTAGTAGGAAATGGAAAAGCGAGGGCAACTACAATGCTATAGGTTTACTTTCCTGCCAGTTTTGACCAAAGAACACACTTGTGCAAGCACAAACAATGTAAAAGGAACTGACCATGCATCACAGATTGCTGAACTTCTATACTGATGGATAGCAGCAGTGACAATGGGGGTGGTAAGTGGACCCCTGCTACACAGCACAGAGAGAAAAATTTGTATATATGTCTGAGTCTGGCACTGAGCACGATGACAACCTCCAAGAGGAAAAGTCATTGACTTCTCAGAGGAGGAGCTGCATGCCACTCTCCGGATAGACATGGTTGTTGAGTTCACCCAGTATTCCATGAACTGGAGCTGTGCTTATGGTGCTGCCATTGCTCAACAAACTAATGCTGAGGAATGCAACTTACAAAAGAATGGTCAGCATCTGAAGAAGCAGATGAACCTCAGAGGTGACAATCAAAGAGTCATTACCCCAGCATATATATGACTGGGCTCAGGGGTCCCTCTACTGGGGATGGGTCTCTCTAAGCAAGAAACCCAAGTATGGCTGAAGTAATAGACAGGGATGGACTTCTGGACTTACAGTTTGGCCAGGAATTGCTCAGAGGCAGTTTATGAAGCAGCCATAAACAACCTGGCAGAGATGGCTTGAGGGAAGCATTCCTGGCATTTCAAGAGCGTACTGATTATGCCCAGGAACCAACAATACCAATAAGCCAACAGGTTCTGCCAATGAATAGAAGTTGGTCCCAAGGAGGAATCCAACCACAGGAGGCTCTGTGATAGAGGCCATATCGGAGAACAATGGATCATGCTGCTGCTGAATGCACTGTTTACTTCAAAGAAAGGAGATGGAGTTATCTTCTGGCAGTAGTGTTCGCAGTGTATGGACAAGGTAACAGAAATTGTGATGGAATAAGAGCACAAGATGCATTAAGATCACTGAAAGGGGAAGGGCACATCATCACTGATATTGATGTGGAAAAATACATCAGTATCACTTATTAATCATACATGTTTGACGGCTGGTTATACATACATCAGCTGTCTGATGGGATGATGAAATTTTGCTAAAACACAGGCTTATGGTTTTTTTAAAAAAAATAATCCACTTGGCACCCAAAAGAAACATTTTGCCCAGACACAGCTTTACAGGTACGTGCCCTGAAGCTGCACAAGCCAAATTACATTTTTGCCTATACAATAACCCTTATACACGCTGATGTGTATTAAGTACTATTCTATGCATGGACTGTTGCATAACAGTCTTATAGTTAACATTTTGTTGTTTTTGCTGAAACAAACTACCGTAGCCACCTCCCAAAGTACTTGTTTCTATTCCCCTTGTTTTTAAATTGTGATCTATCCACTTGTATTTAGAGTAGGGTTGCCAGCCTCCAGGTGGGACCTGGGGAGCCCCCGCTTTTACAACAGATCTCCAGCTGACAAGAGATCAGCTCCCCTGGAGAAAACGGCTGCTTTGAAGGGTGGACTCTGTGGCATTGTACCATGCTGAGGTCCCTCCCCTCCCCAAACCACACCCTCTCCCAGATCCACCCTCTCCCAGATCCACTCCAGGTATCCCGACCTGGAAACCCTAATTTAAAGGTAAGCATATTTTCATAATCATTTTCAACAAATTAAATGTTTGTCCTATAGGAAAACGATTAGATCATCTTCCTGACACCTTTCACTTTTTTCTAGTTCGACTCTAACCAGTACCTTTCTGCAAGGTCAATTGGAGAAGGCACACACTGGATTAGTAAGCATACCTAACATCTGCACCCACTGACATGCTAACAATGTCTATACTGAAGTGCCGAAATCTTCACAATCTCTTTCCTACATCCTGAAACTCCTGCCCATGTCGGGGCATAGAACTTTGGATTTTCTAAAAGGATCTTGCACAACCATCTCAGTAGTCCTACTAATTACTTCACCCCATGCAGAAGTCACAGTGAGGTCTACAATTTGCAGAAATGATCACATTATGCCCAGCTTTGGTTTTCCCCCCTATAGGTTTGAGTTTCAGGGTGGGGAAATGTTATCTGACCTTAATTTTTTTCATCATCTCACACATGACTCTTGCTTAGATCGGTAGGACATCAAAGAACAACAAACCAGGGATACACAGTGAGAAACAGCAATAAGAACAAAACTGTGTACAAAATGATTCACCAAAAATCTTCAAAAAAAAGGTAGAATTTATACAACAGGAATATTGTATAGTCTCAAAATATCTGGTCCATAATAACAGTACAAATAGCCACACAGAATAAGGCTGAATGGGTATATAGCTGTGACATCAATTGTCATCGTTCACCCAGGATACACTTAAGGAACAAAAGAAAAATAATTCCATTCAAAGGTTCACACAGTTCCCTTCCTGTGATGGCTAGCTGCAGTTTATTGCATCCCACCCACAAGCTTCTTCAAAAAGTGGAACCTTATGATCACTTGCTTCCAAATCCAGGCTTAAACAGTATTCAGAAAATGGCACACAGCTCACACATTCAAATCAGTACTGGAATAGATACTTCTGTACCTGTCAATGTTTCTTTGAATCTTACCTAGGCAACAAGGGAACCTTATCTAAACGTCTCACAATACTGCTAATTGGAGTGCTTGGTGTTCAATGACAATTTAGATATAGTAGGACTGCGATCATATGCACAATTAGACCCGACATAGGCACGAATGCTGGGTGGATTTAAAGGGCACGATCAGGCAACAACATCTGGGAAGCACCCCGCAGCCATCAGCAACGTGTCCTGCTCCACTGCAGGAGTTAAAAGACACTGGGCAAAATCTGGTAGGAAACAGGTTTCAACAGGCCACAGATGGACTTTCCCGTGTCTGATCACTGCAGCACTCTCTCATGGCATTGGGATGGTCTGATCAGGCCATTCCGACTCCATGCTGTTGTTTTCCCCCCTTAGCAGTATGCACATCATTGCAGACTCCATAGGGAGCCCTCAGTGTGGAGGTGTGATTCATCAATCCCTCGTTCAAGCACATGAAAAACAGCACCAAAAAAATGACTCACCCACAGCTGCATTTGATCACACACTGACAGACTGCATCCGCAGCTTCAAAGGGAGGTGTGATCCTGCAACTGTGGGTCAAATTCCTCCAGAGGAAATAGCCTCGCTCCCCCCCATTTTTTCTGGCACGTGTGACTGCAACCTAGGTATCTCAGAAACATGGTGGAATGGGGAAAATCTATAGGAGATGTTTCTGGGTATAAGCTCTATAGGCAGGACAGGGAGGGATGAGTTGGGAGAGATCTTGTGATGTACATCAAAGAGGATATAGAATCAAATAAGATAGAAAACATCAGGGGACATAAGTCAACATCAGGGGACTTAACAGAAGCGATATGGGTTGAAAATACTGGGCCCTAAGGGTTACTTAAAAGTGGGGGTGTACTATAGCCCACCTGATCAAACCCTCAAGGCTGGTTTTGAGATGGAGAAGGAAATAAGGGAGGTGACTAAAGCAGATAATGCTATTATACTGGGAGACTATAACTACTACCCTCATATTAACTGGATAAACATGTGCTCAAGATATGCTGTAGAAATGAGATTCCTAGACATCGTATATAACTGTGCACTGGAACAGTTGGCCACATAGCCAGTCAGAGGGGTAGTGATCTTGGACTTGGTTCTGAGCAAGTCTCAGGATTTTTTGAGAAATGTAGAGGTTGTTACAGCAATTGGGAACAGCAGGGGTCATTTCGAGCAGGAGCTTGGGGGGAGCTCAGCTCTGGGAGTTGGTGTCAGCCCCCCCTGGTGGGGGAATGCCTGCTTGTGCCATGGCTGCAGCAAAAAGATCCCATCCCCTGGAAAGGTCCTTGTTCCTCCGATCAGCCTTCTGAAGGCTTCAGCCACCACTGAAGTTGTCCTCCCAGAATAGTGGTACTTCTGAGGCTTGGATTAGTAGCTGTCCCCTCTCTGCCAGCTCTTTCTTTCTTTCTTTCTTTCTTTCTTTCTTTCTTTCTTTCTTTCTTTCTTTCTTTCTTTCTTTCTTTCTGCCTGCCTGCCTGCCTGCCTGCCTGCCTGCCTGCCGACACTTCCAGTGATGTCAGGTGGTTTAGCATATGCAAATAAGCTATGCTAATGAGTTATGCTAATGAGCCCCTGCACCTCTTTTTCTACAAAATGACCCCTGGGAAACAGTGTCCACAATGCATTCAGATAAATTCAGCATGGAAATTCAATGGAAAGTTACCCCTAAAATCCAAAACAGTAACATTTAATTTCAAAAGAGGGAACTTTACAAAAATGAGTGGAACAGGAAAAAGGAAGCTGAAGGTGAAACACAAGGGATTCAGATCCCTAGAGGATGCTTGGAAGCTATTTAAAACCACACTAATTGAAGCCTAAATATAATGCATTCCACGGGTGTGGAAAAGAACTGCCAAGTCTGAAAGAAGGCCTGCGTGGTTAATAGCGCAAGTCAAGGAAGCTATAAAAAGTTAAAAAGGCATTCTTTTAAAAAGTGGAAGGTCTTTAGCTGAGGCACAATATTAGGACAAATTAAGTCAGTGTTGTTTAACAACCTGACTATGTCCAATCCTGGCTCAAGGGCTCCCTGTGTTGGCTTTCTCTAACTCTGGAAATTAGAGACTTGTTGACATGTTAGGGCTTCAGTACACACCATGGAGCACACAAGTGGATTTTCTGAATGGGCCAAATACAGTGTCCACTAAGGACCAGTTCAGGTAAGGAAAACAGTATGGGGAACAGAAGCCCCTTCTCCAAGCACAATGTGAACTGGGCACTGTATATTGAGGAAGAGAGAAGAGCCCATGACTTGCAATTACACAGGACACAGAGTGAGGATCCCAGACTAGGCTTGCCATTCGCCCACCCACAGCCTCAATCCTTTGCACTTGAAATCTGAGGAGCAAGAGGGGAAAAAATGGCTGGAAAATGGCCTTCATAGTGATGCACTAGGAACTGCCCCATGTTTCACTGGTCTTTATCATAAAGATTAGGGCAAATCCCTGGAGTGCCACCTAGACATCATAGTCCCCCAAACTCTACCTTTCCCAGGCACTGCCCTAAAAATTTCCCAGCATTTATCAAGGTAGTGCTGGTGACCCTATACCAGACCCAACCTATATCCTCTGTCCTATATATAGAGGGCCCTTTCATGGCACATCTGCGTTATGCAAGGCAGCAGTTTAATGGGTGAATGCACTCTCATTATTTCAACTTGATGCTTAGGGTAAAAATTATGTATTGAGATATATATATACACACACACACACACACAGGGGTCCTTTCGTAGAAAAAGAAGTGCAGGAGCTCATTAGCATAACTCATTAGCATAATTCATTAGCATATGCCACGTCCCCTGACATCATCAGAAGTGTGTCAGAAAGGGAATGTCAGTTTCAGCCCCATTATACCCTATGGGCCATTGAAATCAATGGCAAAAACTCATAGGGTATATGAGGGGCTGGAGGAAAGGGGGTTTGAGGGAGAGGCTCCAAACTTGCAGGGTAGCTGCTGGGGCCTCTCCTCGAATTGTCCACTGAGTTTCAAGAAGATTGGACCACGGGGTCCAATTCTATGGGCCCCCAAACAGATTGTCCCATCCCCTCCATTGTTCTCTATGGAGGGAAAAAAATGTTAACTTTTTTCCTACCATAGAGAACAATGGAGGGAATGGGGGCAACCTGTTTGGGGGCCTGTAGAATTGGACCCCCTGGTCCAAACTTCTTGAAACTTGGTGGGCATTTTGAGGAGAGGCCCCAGCAGCTACCCTGCAAGTTTGGAGCCTCTCCCTCAAACCGCCTCCCCTCCAGTTGCTTTTAAAGTTGCTGCCGAATTTCAGCAGCAATTCGGCGGCGAGCTGAATCAGATTAGAGAATCTGATTCAGCCCCTGGCTGCCCTACTGGCCAGTCCTGAGCTGGCAGAGCTTTGCTCCACCTCGCTCCAGCCCCAAAGGACCCCTGTATATATATATATATTTACTGGGGGCAGGGGAAGTGTTTTTAAACTGATGACAAAAGCCTTGATGTCTCTTTCATATTCAAGCTCTGAAATAAGTCAAATGGACTTGTCTGTGCGTATGCGTGTGTGCTCTTTATATCAAAGCACAGCAGCCTGGAGAAGTTAAGAAGTTAATGGAGGAAGGAGGCATTAAACAGAAAAATCAAATACATCAGATCATAGCCAAAATGAGTAAAATAATATGGCACCTTAAAGCAGCAATAAAGTGGCTCATCTTCCCTTTCAGATGGATGATTAACTGTTTCTACATTCTCCTGCCGTGGTGGACTGGAGAAGAAAGGAGAAAAGGTAATGCAAGCAAAATGTAGTGGAAATGCAAACCAAAAACCAAAAGAGAAACTTCAGGATTCAGAGCCAAGAAGGCTGTATTTATCTTTTAGGCTAGGAAGGGATGTAGGCTAGGCATGGGGGGGGGGGGGATGTAGATTTATGGTGGTATAAGCTATAGTTGCAACAGCCTTTCTTTTATAAACATGTAACAGAGTCTTAATGTAGCAATTCAAGAATGGTGGGGTCAGCTGTAGAGAAAAATGCACTGAGAGTCCCTCCAGAAGCCTTGGCAGGGTGCACCATTTTCATAGCCCAAGTATAGCTCTTATGTTCAAAACAAGTCTTCCAAAATGTCAACTGGCTACCATTAGCTATACCTTTAAAAGCAGCTGGATCTGCAGGTGTTAGCAGGTGATAAGCATTATTTCTATGCTGGGAAATCTTTGCAGCTGACTTCTGCACAAAACCAAGGTGCTATTCAAAGCACAAAACCAGAGCAGGCTATTTTTTTAGTCAGTTGGCCACCTTACTGCAAAATTATTTTTTTTATAAAGCACAAGGGTAGGTTTTATGCATGTCACCAATACCGGGCAAGGGTGGGGTAATTCCAACATGGGAGGAAAAGGGCTAAAAAGAGTAGTTAGGTGATGTTACCCAAAGTGGCAGTCTCCTATTTAATTGGGGAAAATTAGCTTTAAAGGAGACAAAGTGAGAAGGAGTAACTGGGATTCTCCATCTATGTATGTGGGGATCTTTCCCTTAGAGAACACTTGAAATAAACCAGTCAGATGTTCAACTAAAAAGGGTTTTATTGAAATGGGAATAAAAGGGCAAAACACACACACACACAAACACATGGATAACACTCAAGCTGGCTAAGAGGAAATCAGGGAGAAGATGGGAGAAAGCAATTTCGGGAAAGGCTATAGTTACCAGTCTTGAAGAATGAGGTCCTCAGAGGCAGCAACAAAATGACTAGCGGTTCATAAAGAAAAGGAGAAGGCCCACATGCAAGTGAGGGTGTAAGGTATGTCACTGAGAACACACACACACACTGCTATGGAGCAGAGTGCTACAGTTACAGGGCAAAATGCTCCCTTGGACAGTCTGGCTTGTCTGCCCTGAAAACAATAATTTGATGGGTTTTTCAGAGATGAACAATGATTTGGGAAAAGCTTGATGGGTTTACATGAGGTGGACTATTGCACTAATGGTGCTTGATGACTCTCTAAGTATCAGACGAGAAAAGCTACCAGGTTTGTGAATGGTATTAAGTGATGCTAAATTAAGGTTAAATGGGTAAGGTGGAAGTGAGACTGCTCATTGATGAGATTATTCAGCAGCTTCTTGGGAGACCTATTGTCCAAAGTTATGTGTCTCTCCATGGCAAGGCGGGGGACGTCAGTCAGCTACTCTGACTCACCGTCAAAAATATTTTCCCAGGTTTGTCTCTGGCTGGCATCTATTTTGTGTCATTTTGGGCCAGGCAGTGTCTTACATGTATGATTTTTGAGGTGATATCGTATGAAGGGTGTTTCTGTCTCTTTCTCTCTAACTGCTAAACTGCCCGTCTGCAGGAACGTATCAGGGAGTTCCATAGAGCAAGGTTGTGATCAGCAACACATCAGATCTTTTGGGTGGGGTGGGTGAGAGGAATTATGGCACTCTCATCTCTTATTCTTGAAGGCATGGTGCATTGGAGGACAAATAACCACTGGTGGAAAAGACACGTCATGAAAACAAAGATTACGGTCACACTGGAGGTGTGGCACGATCTGGCGGTGCCTCTATTTGCAGTGGTTTAAATTATTGCGGGAAGGGGTGACCAGACAGCTAACCCTGGAGCAGGTCCTCCACTCATCGGTCTCACGCTGAAGCATCCACATTACCAGCACCTCAACCACAAAGAATGGCCTTGTTGGCAATGGGGGTCGCTCATGCTCATATGTGCTTATATCCTACCAGGCAAAAAATAAAACCCACGACTGAAACGGAAGTGACCATTCACACTTCCCATCCAGCATCTGTTTGTGATGGGTGCGGGGTTCAGACATCAGGAAAAGCGGAGTGGAAGTGCTGGCATACGTAAAGACTGAACTTTCCCTTGTGTCAGCAAGCTCCACTTCCAGGATGAACTGGACCCATGTGCTGACAACTGGGGCACGGAAGGCAGATGTCGTCTGATCGTGCTCTTTAAATCTGCAAAGGTAATGCAACTATATAACTGCTCGTGTGACTGCAGCCATAGATAAGAAACAGGAGGAGGATAAATTGATAAAAGGGGGGAATGTAGGGAAGGAAAGGAGGCAGTAAGGGTGTCAGCTGCTAGAACTGGCTGGTATTGGTGTGTGTTCTCTTGTCTTGCTTCCCAAGAATTATTCTAAATCTTGCACAACTTTATTCACCGATGTTAGAGGTCCTTGGCAAAGCTAAACCCCAGAATCCCTTCACACAGACATAATATACATTGGTGGGAGCTTCTGCCTTAATGCCTATTGGTATGTAGTTTGCTAGGCAGAGATAGGATGGATTCAGTTTCAGGTTTTCTTTGAGTCATTACACTGTCACATCAATTATGGTTATCAGAATGGCACTGAAGTTATGACGTTCAGTGCATAATGCAATTGTTGATTTGGCTGAAGCATGAGATTGATGTGATAGGTGTTTTACTCCAGTGATGTCACTCCTGTCTGTTGTATAAAACTCAGTGGGTGGCCATTGGAGATGCTCGGTTGGCTCCCTGGGAGCTGAGGTGCTGCACAGTCAGGGATTAATCCTCTCACTTACATGGTTTAATCTCTATGGTTTTTCAGTGAGATTCTCCAAATATTTGGGGGTAAGGGTGTCATCAATGTGTTGAGTATACCCAGCTCTATATTTGATTAACTAAGCCACCAGTGTCTGCTGTTTCTGCTTTTGATCACTGCATGGATGCCATAGCCAAGAGGAAACAATCTGATTCAGAGAAGGCGAAAGCAATGCTGGCTGGGAAGGCTGAGTGCCCAACCCAGCCAATACTGGAAAACATGCCACTGTCATCAGTAGATTGGGTAAAATGGTTGGGGTGCTGCCGGACCTGGCTCTGTTGATGGAAAAACTATCAGGGTTGTTGTCAGCAGTATCTTCTTTCCCTTGCACCCAGCTTGCAAACTGACTCGCTATGTACATTCTAGGTGTGAAGAAAAGTAGTATATGGGCCCCGTCCACATGAGCAAGATAAGCCGGACGGGAAGTGACACAAATTTGTGCCAGCGCAATTTGCGCCGCTTTTACAGGATCACACAGGTCCATGGACCTGTGAGGGCAAACCACCGCTGTGTGATCACACACAGCTGCAAGCGAGTTGGGGGTTTTTTCCGGCCGTTTTCAGTGTGCTTATCTGCTTCTACAAGGGATCGATTACTTGCCTCTCCACCCTCAGGGTCATCCGATGATCCGCATACCGGGATGGGAGGGGGAAAACCCCCCCAAAAGCCCGCTCCCCAATGCCACTTGTTTGCGCTGGCATGATCACACCAGGAAAGGTCAGTTATGGGCTGTTGCAAACCATTTGAGACTGCCTTTTCACTGGTAGCTAAATAAGCCGATTCCCCACTGGCTCAAAGTGGTTTGCGACACTTTGACACCGGCTGCAGGACGCTTCCCAGATGTGCTTGTGTGATCGTGCCACTTTGAGCCGGCGGAGAATCATCCTTCTTGTGTCGCAAATGGGTGCATATGATCACGCCCATAAAGAATTTAAACAAACAAATAGTGAGACTGGAAATGGGAGCTTTGGGGGCAGAGATGGTGGGGGCCATTGGCACGAAAAGGGAGCAATCTTAGGTCCTGCTTCCAACTAACTTGGGGATAAAGGGAGGGGAGGATAATCAGGTGGCTGGAACTGAGTGCTGTGCCAGCAAGTGACTCTCACAGCTTCCTTCTTCCAAGGACTCCATGCTCTGACTCCATGTGGGGACAGCAGCAATTCAAGGCCTCCTCCTTCTTCCTTCAGAAGCCACTTGGAACACTAGGGCCATCTATTTACCCCCAACAGTGCTCTACACAGCTGGATGAGTCCTCCTGTCGGACTTTCTTATGGACTCTTGCCCAGAATTTAGCTGAGAAACCTGGGCTCCTGAGGACTTATGAATCTGGGTCTTCTGAAGCACTGAGCTTTCCAGTCTGGAGGATAACAAAACCTTGACCAAGAACATGTTGGTTGCTCATACTTTGTACTGTCACTCAGAAAGAGCTAGATGCTTTTAGGGATATGGGTTCAAGCACAAAAAAGCCCAGTATTTCCTACCCGTTTCTTTCCCTTTCCTACAACATGGCTGGTGGTGCATGACATCCTTTCATGATTGCCAGCTGCATCTGTTAATGTTTACCACTTATCTAGCAGCATTTGTGGGTCTTTAGACAAACTTTCAGAGAAGAAGGGGGAGGGAAGTCTGTTCTCATCACTCTGCCTTTCACTTTGATGAGCTCCCTGTTCTTTAAGTATATGAGAAACATTCCAAACCACAGTGAGATCCACTCTGAAGCCAGACAGACTTCTCCCAAAGCTTAATGCCACACAATATAAATTATAGACCACTCACACCATGAACCTGTCCTCTTATCTAAAAAAGCTCAAAGCTGACTGTAGCACAGCACCACTTCACTTAATCTCTCCTCAAATGTCTTCAATCACACACTTTAAAAATAAAAATAATTTCAAAACCCTTCTGCTTTTTTGGGATAATACAGCAATAACTTTTTTTTTCAAAATGCACAGCGCTTTGAAGTCTTGAAGGGGCTGCCAGTGAGACAGAGATTTTTAGAGTCAGGCAGGGAGAATATCCCTGGGGAGGAGGGGGAGGTACAAGAAAGTTATTGATGTGTCTGGCTTGATATTTAGAGACTACAGTATGGGGCAAGCTCAGGAGAAAAGAGGCCCGAATGAACAGGCTGGAAGTAGAGGCCAGTCTCATTGTCACATGAATACCACCTTAGGCATGTTTTCAGGCAATTTTTAACTGGACTGGCACATCAGTTCCACAGTAGCACCATGTTTGTAGAGACTAGGGATGTGCATTTGGTTCGTTCAAACCGAATGCACCCCCCAAATGGCCCATTTCCCCCCCCCCTTTGGGCAGCCAGGGGCCAAATTGCCACTGAAATTCAGCGGCAATTCAGCGGCGGCTTAAAAGTGGGCCCCCCCCCCACCATAGAGAACAATGGAGGAAATGGGGCTACCTGTTTGGGGATCCGTAGAATTGGACCCCATGGTCCAATCTTCTTGAAACTTGGTGGGTATTTGGGGGAGAGGCTCCAGCAGCTACCCTGTGAGTTTGGAGCCTCTCCCTCAAGCCTCCTCTCCTCCAGCCCCTCATATACCCTATGAGTTTTTGCCATTGCCTTCAAAGGCCCATAGGGTATAATGGGGCTAAAACTGACATTCCCCCCCCCCCGACTCCCGAATGGGCTTACATTGCTGAAACTGACATGCAAGGGATCATTTGGTGGTTGGAACAGATATTCGGCCCAAAAGTTGACTTCACAGATTCTTAGGGACTAAGATATTCATATTAACTGAGTCAAAATCCTATAGGTCAACCACATCTGACTTACCTTAACACAACTGAGCTGAACCTACTCCAAGACATCATTTTGAGAGCAGCATTAATCTCACTTAGGCTTTTATAGCAACTCACACCTTAGCTGCCTGAACCAGTCTACATAAGTAGAATTATAATCTAGGCCTGAAAGTCAATTTTAATAACACAATGTCTAATATTAAAATCATCTCATGTTATGTCCGTGGCCTGAACAATCATATTAAGAGAAAGCAGGTATCCAGCAACTTGACAAAGCTAAAGCCAGATATTGTACTCCTGCAGGAGAATCACTTTAAAAAGACAGAACACTTTGTATTCTCCTGTAAGAAATATCAGAATCAGTACTTGGCTTCTGGTTCATCTAACTCCCATGGGGTAGCTATTTTGTTATCTCAAAACTTATGCTTTACTTTGGAGGCTCAATTGAAAGATCCTTTGGGCAGATTCTTATTTCTCAAAGGACAATTGGAAAATCAAAAAATAACAATTGCAACATTATATGGTCCCAACAATGGGCAAATTGATTTTCTCAGGGCAACACTGTCTAAACTAAAACATTTTTTGGAGCGAGATATCATTTTAGGGGGTGATTTTAATTATATTGCAGATAATATTTTGGACAGATCTTTTCACATGCCAACTTCAAAGACTCCCAAGACATGCTACACGCAGTTGGAAACACTACTGAAAGAATATGACTTAATAGACATCTGGCGTCCGTTGCATAAAGGGGAGAAAGACTATACCTACTTCTCAGCTCGTCATTCAGTGCATACTAGGATAGATCTAATTTTACTCTCCCATTCACTGTTGTCTAATGTTACATCGTCAAATATTGAACCATCCAGATGGTATGATCATGACTGGCTGGACTGCATACTTTCACTCAAGACCTCTAATATACCACACAGACAATGGATTCCTAACACAACTTTATTGAACAATCCACTCATCAGAGAAGAGGTAGAACAAAACATAAAGCATTATTTTGAAGACAACTCGCATATAGACTTCTCTCCAATCATGACATGGGATGCTCTGAAACCAGTTACGAGGGGCTTTTTGATTTCTAAGTCCTCGCATCTGGAAAAAAAACAATTACAACAGTTAGTGACTGAGACACTTAATAAGATTAAATTATTAGACCATCAATACAAATTAGCTGGTAATATACACAGCTTACTTAATGCTGAACATAGAAATTTAGCTTTACTGGAGACCAACACCATTAAAAAACAACTATTCTTCACAAAGGAGAAGTATTGGATAAAATTGCCCTGTATGCTGAAGCTGTTAGCCCATGAAGTTAAAGAACAACAATTATCCAAATCAAGGCCATTGAAACCTTAAAAAGAGATATCATCACCAGTACTCAAAAATTATTCACAGGTTTGAGGAATATTATAAGAAATTGTATACAGCCTCTTCAACCACTAAAGAGGTTTTTCAGAAAGAATTTTTGAACTTTCTTATCCATACAAAACGGACAGTAGCCCACAGATCATATCTAGACAGCCCAATCACAGAACAAGAGGTCTTAGAGACAATCAAGTTGATCAGAGCAAACAAGTCCCCAGGACCCGATGGATTTGCATCGGAATTTTATAAAACCTTTGCTCCCATCTTGATAAGCCCACTTACTAAAACTTTTAACCACGTCCTTGAGTCTGGCTCTATCCCACCTTCTTGGCAGCAAGCCCTAGCTGTTGTCATACCCAAAAAGAGTAGGAATCCCACGCAAACAAGCTTGTATAGGCCTATTTCATTACTGAATCAAGATCAGAAGATACTTACGTCACTCCTGGCCAAATGCATGAACTCCTTTATTGCAGAGTATATTCACCCCAATCAGGTAGGTTTAATCCCACAACGGGACTTAGCTGACAACACATTTAAGTCATTGAATTTAATCCATCATAGCAAAGCTATTAAATTACCCATGGCCTTCCTCACTTTAGATGTGGAGAAGGCATTCGATACTGTGGTCTTCCCCTACCTATTTGCATTTCTCAGAGCTATGGGTTTTGGCTCTAAATTCATATCAGCTATAGAGGGTCTTTATGCACATCCTATGACTAACCTTAAAATTAACGGATCCCTCTCCAGGAAGATTAATCTTAGAAAGGGCACTAGACAGGGATGCCCACTTTCCCCACTTTTATTTGCAATAGCAATTGAACCCTTGGCGAATGCTATAAGATCCAACACATCCACCACAGGCATTAAGATAAAAAATAAGGAGTACAAATTGTTCATGTTTGCAGACAACATGCTTCTCTATATAACCAATCCATCAAAATCCCTGCCCTCCTTGATAAATATCGTAGAATCCTTTAAACTCATCCCAGGTCTTGACATCAATGACACCAAGTCGCAGATACTTCCTATACATATTAACAGGGAAGTCCAAGTACAACTGAAGGAAAGATTCAGATGTAGCGGGGCAATGTCACGTATCCAATATTTAGGCATTATAGCCCGACAGATCTTTCAAAACTGCTCCGTATGAATCATCATTGTACTCACAATACTATTCAGAATGATATTCTTAAATGGAGTAAACTGAATCTATCCTGGATTGAGACATTTCATCTAATCAAGACTTTATCCTCCCTAAATACCGATTTCTTTTTAGAGTGATACCGATAAGTATTCCTCTTTGTGTGTTAAAAAACTGGCAGATGATGTTATGGAAATTGCTATGGGATGGGAAGCAACTGAGGATAGGCCATCAAACTTTAAAGAAACACAAAACACAAAGGGGTTATGGACTACCAGACCTCTATTCTTACCACACTTTAGTAGCTAATGTGATTAAAATGCAGCTCTCATACCCTAGACCAGAATGGGTGCAGATGTGTTCAGATCAACTTCACCTTTCTACAGTGGATGCTGTCTTATGGGAAAATAAATCATTAACATCTACCAGAATGAGAAACAATGAGTTTCTCTTTCCGTCAATTAGTTACTGGAGGTCTATCAGCAAAAAACTCTTACCAGCAGTTCACCACTCAGTCATGGTTCCTTGACAGTGTACATCCAGCTACTACTGAATGTTGGAAAAGGGCACACCTAACTCATTTCTGTGACATTGTAAATCGGAAAGGTTTGCTGCTCAAAGCTGACATAGAAAGCACCTTGGGTTCTCTGGTACCATGGTTCTTATATCTGCAGCTCCAACATGTAGTTATTCACTGGAAAATCCAATCCCTCAAACTGCAACCACACACAAATCTCAAAAACATTATCAAAAGTACTGTAAAGTACTAATGAGTAACCCAAAACCTTTACCTTACCAGTTAGCATGGCAGAAGGAATGTACAATTCCTTTGGACAATGAGGCCTGGTCCTCAATTTGGTCTTCAGTCAATGGTTCTCCTCATTCATTTCCTGTAGAGCTACAAAAATTTAAAGTTAGAGCCTGGTGGTACTTACATCCTCAACCTTTATCACATATATCCTCTAAATACACACCTTTCTGTTGGAAGGGTTGCAACACAAGTCTGAACGTTTGCCCATTGTTGGTGGCAATGTGGAAAAATTAAACTCTTTTGGCAAGAAATTATTAAACACATCAAACTGATCCTGGACACTGAGATATCCCTGACACCAGAACAATTATTATTAGAATTCTGGCCTAGACACATTGCACAGCATCACTATAAGCACACATTAGAGACTGTGCTTTATGCAGCAAGAGCTTCAATGGCCTCCTATTGGAAAGACACTAACTCTCCCAACATACAGATATGGTTTCGCAAGCTGTGGGATCAGTACTTTATGGAAAGCATTACGGACAAAATAAATACAAACTCTATAGCTCCTTCTTCATCCACAGGCCCACTGGGAGCTGGAGGGGGGGCTTGCCACCACTGCCATTTCTGCCCACTAGGGGTGTGCAAATAATTTTTTGGGGGGGCCCGATTCAGATCGGGCAAAATCAGGCCACTGAAGACCAAACTGAGGACCATGGCCTGGTCTGTAATATGGAGATCAGTTGTAACTACAGGAGACCTCCCAGTCCCAACTGGAGACTGGCAACCCTACTTAGTAGCCTCATGTGCTTTCCTACAGAATATTACCTTTGGACAGCCTGGTAGGGTTGCCAAATCCAGATTGGGAAATTCCTGGAGATGTTTTTTTGGGGGGCATGCCTGGGCATGCCTGGGGAGGGTGGAGTTGGCAAAGGGAAGGGAGCTTGGTGGGAATGGTGTGATGCCCTGCAGTCCACCCAGTGAAGAATGCTGTTTCCTCCAGGAAACTGGTCTCTGTAGACTGGCGATCAGTTGCCATTCCAGGAGAACTTGAGGCCCCACCTGAATGCTGGCAAACCTACAGCTTGGTAAGGCATCCAAAGATAGCCGAGGTTCTGGACCTGCCTGAAAGGCTCTAATAGTTTGAGTAGCTTTGGATTGTGCTCCAGGCAGAGTCTTGATAGTCTGTATGGATATATACTGCCCCATGTCAAAACACAACAGGCTGAAATAGCTATTCAGACAAACAGCAGGAATGGCCAGCCTTGTCATTCCTGGCTCAGTGCCTAGGACCTCTCTCTTTGCTCTTTCATAGCTGAGTTGAGTTCATGAATTATTGCTGGGATGCTGCCCTTTCCTCGGAAGAGAACTCTGCAAACAGCCAGCTGTGCATTGGACTGGGAGAGAAAGCGGCAAGGGTGTCATTAAGGTCACTCAGAGAGTCCCATGCTGGGGCTCAAGAACAATCCCTGACCAAATGAGGTGGTTAGAGCAGTTCAGAGATAAAGGCCTGTCTGTCATTCTGTTACATGAACCTATATTCCAGTTTTATCTGGAGAATGTGATTCTCTCTTATCCAGTTTGCTGTTTGAAGGGATTTGGAGCAGAATAGATAATCCTAACTTTGAACATAAATCACTGAGCTGTGTGGCTGATAGATGCTTTGCACTTTCTTATGATAATGCCTAATTGGAGGCTGGAAGGGAAAATGCCAGGGGCTTATCTCTGGGAAGCAGCATTCGAAGGGGGTGTGGAAAGGGCTCCCTTAAAGGAACGGAGGCCATGAGATGGGGTTCTATTTTATTTACTTATTTTTTGAGACCTAAACTTCAGTGGAAATGCCACAGGGATGTCACTCAGAAAGAAGAGCCAGAGGCCAAGATTGAGAAAGCAGCATCAGGTTACGGGAGACCAGAGAGGCCAAGGACCAAAAAGATGCATTTGAAGAACTAGGGCTCTTTAAATATCTTCAGAGAAAGACTTTTGTTTTCAAGCTTTTTCCAAACTAGGAGCATCTTAAAGTGATTCTTCATGCTTCTTGGAGACGGCTCAAAAGGTGGCCGAATTGTCTTAAGAAAGAAAACCAGCCTATGAAGTTGTTTCATCATAATAACACAAGAGAGTATGAAGAAGTAAAGAGAACAGAGGTATACCAGAACCTCTTGCCTGACTTAGGGTTGCCATATGTCTGAGGGAAGAGGAGCAACATCTAGGGTTGCCAGATCTGCCCTGGCCACTGGTGGGGGTAGAGTTGCCAACTCCAGGTTGGGAAATTCCTGAAAATTGGAGGTGGAGCCTGGGGGGAAAGGGACTTCAGTGGGGTACAATGCCATAGATTTCACCCTCCACCTATTTTCTCCAGGGGAATCTATGTAGTCTGGAGGTGAGCTGTGATTCCAGAGGAACCCCAGGCTGGCATCCTTAAACCACTACACCACACCAGCTCTCAAGTTGTGCCGCCTTGCTCTAGGCCAGGGGTGGGCAATTGTTTTGGCTTGGGGGCCACTTTGTGGGAGCAGAGGTTAGCGGAGGGCCACACCTTTTAAAATGATTGCATTCATTACTTAACTTTGCATTTCAGAAAAGGTATAAATTGTATCATAAAAATCAATAAATATAAATTAAATAAAATAGTGGTAGTTTTATTCAATTTATTTATTGTGCTAATTTCATATCATCTACAGCTGCAAGCTCATTTAATTTTAGAATCAGTTTAATGAGACAAATGTACCCTATCACACTTTTCTACAATTTTTTTGAAATCAGGAGTGAGATTACTTGTTGAGATTCTCATCACAGCCTGCAAGTTAATGTCTGTCAAAGAGCACCTATATTTACTCTTGTTAATCTTCATGTCTTGGCGGGCCGCAAAAAACTCTGTGGCGGGCCGCATGTGGCCCGCAGGCCGCCATTTGCCTACACCTGCTCTAGGCCTGTCATGGTCACTTTGTATACCACTATACTTACAGTGGAATTACACCTTTCTAACTCCATCGTAGTCTGTGGATTTAGTGGCTTTTCCATTCATCTATATTTCCCTTCAGGATTATAATGTTGGCACAATAGTAACCCATGCAGATAGCTTTTTATAAGGGTACAGTCTCCCAAACCCCCCCCCCCCCAGGGGAAGGGTTATAAGAGCAGAAGATACAACTGAGGGACAGATTGGGATCCCCCGCCTGTTGAAACTCTCTGGGGCTCACAAGGATTTATTTTATTTATATTTATTTATTATATGGCAGAGATACACAGGAAGAATACAAATCTAAAACATGTATGCCTTTTAAAATGTGATATTTAAAAGAATGAAATGAGAAATGATTGTCTGTTCAAATAGTTATATGAAAGTAATAGGAGATAGTTGTATGATTGGTTCCTTTGTTGTAAATTGACCATGGTAGGTACATATTAAATCTGTGCTTTCTGAATATTTATTTGGAGCCCTAAAACACATTAAACATTTTGTTGCCAGTACAGATTGAGATATGAGACTGGAGCTTGTCCTTTTCTGAATACTCTTTTAAATTTTCCCCTCTATTATTTTCCAGGGCCTTAAAAGTAATTTGGTAACCAACAAAGATGGCAGAAGGCAAAAAAGGCTATTGAAAACATTCTAAAAATTCAAGCAGCTTTCTTCTGTTGGAGATGCGTCATTCTCTGAATTATGTTAGACCTTCCATATGAGGATTTGGTGGCTTGTAGAGCTAACAGAATATTCTTTTTTTCCTGTCAATTGCCCCACAGTGTTTGCAAGTTCTTAGAACCTAGTTTTGTATTGCATGCTCCCATTGCTTTCCTCTACGACTTCCTCTTATGCCATTCCCATAACATACTTGTTGGAGAAATCACACCAGAAGGCCTGACATTCCCCCTCCCCACTCAGCAGGAGAATAACCGAGTTGTTAAAATAATGAAGGAAGAATCATTACCAGAATGAAGTAAGATGGAACCATGAGAGAAGCCCTGTCACTAACAGTTCGGTGCTGAGCAAAGTTACAGAGCTTATGTCAATGGACTTCAAAGGGTGTAACTCGGCTTAGGTTTGTACTGTTATTGACATAATAGCCAGCAAACAGTGTGTCTCTTTATCCTACTAATTACTGGAAAGAAGAGTTAACTCGTAAGACTATCAATCAAGCAAGGTCAAAACAATATTCTAGTTCTTCTAGTTTGATCCAAGAACTTCAAGATCAAAGGTCTGCCAAAATCCTCTCATTCATAGAGGTGGTCTTGGTTTGCATCCTGGTTTGCATCCTGGCTGTACTGTCACCAGAACAGATGGGAAGAACTGGCTTTCTGTCCCTAACAGTCGTAAGGAACGAGCTTGCCTAAAGTTCCAGCGGGCAGATGTGCACTTCCTACTCACAGGCAGCCAAGCAGCAAGGCTTTGCATTGTCTTCAGGCAAGAGAGGGACTTGTATAAAGCTAGCCCCATCCGAGATCATGGATCTCCCACTGCCCTTTTAATCTGGGTTACAGCAGCAAGGGGACCCCAGTTCAGATCAGGGCCTTGTGGGGAATGGTAGAGGGGGTTTAACTCTTGCACAGTTTTTAAAATTGGTATTATCTCTTTAAAGGGATTTACAGGTACCAGCATGGGGGTAGAGCAGTTCAAATGAGCAAAAACATTGGGGGTGGAAGGGTTAAATATCCACACATGGCTCCCAATCCAGAGTTTCAAGCCAACAAGTAATTCATCTTAAAAATACTCTGGGAAGATCCAGTCATAGATCCCCCACAAGTCTTGTCTGTTTACATCCTTAAGGCATGCAATTGTGCAGCCATAATTAGTTAGACCACAATTTCCATAGACCACAACCAGGGCTGTTTAGGGCTGCCTGGAGAAAAATGAGTTGTTGTTTAGGAGATGGGTGTTATTTACCTCCATACCATTAAAAAGTGCAGCTACCCATTGCTACACATTAAGCTGCAATTAAAGAGACAGAATGTTTTTCTTTAGCTTGGGACAATACGTTGTTACATGTGCACTTCCCTCCCCATCTTGGCACTTTAGAAAAAAAAATACTGTGGTATATTTATATGTATACATGTAGTGGAACAGTCTGCCCCTGCCCCCCCCCCCCCCCGGAAATCTGTGTAATTTAGTTTGGTCTATTGGGTGGAGCTCTTGTTTCCGTTTTCCAGTTTCGTATGTCAGCTGTAGTTGTTGGCAACAACAACGCACTGGGAGAGTTGTCCCCTTGCAAATAAATGTTTGATGCTTTCAGCCAGCTTGTCTCTGCTGTATGGACCTAAGAACAGGGGTCCAAGTGAGTATTGTAACCCAGGAACCCACAGTCAAAGGGGGACATTACAGTTACACCAGTACACTTTAGAAATGGATCCTAATATTCCAGTTTATTCGCCTTTCTAAGGTGATAGTTACAGGGGCAAACAAAATTTTGAAGCCAAGCGGCATGAATAAGCCAGTGGCTGGAAGAAGTCGAGCTCAAAACTTCAGAATGCCAAGTATGATGCTGGCAAGAAGGACCTTCTTACGTTTTATGAAACTATGTTGTTTTGAACTGACAATCTATTGTCTGAAATACAGGATATGGAACCTCAGCAAATGTATGCATGCAAGTTTGTCTTGGTCCCCCTGCAAAGCTGAAGAAAGAGTCCTAGACTTGGGCCAGCTTGTTACTGTCTGTTGGCAATGGATTGCAAGACCTTGGCACGGCATGGACTCACAACTCTGCTCTAAGATTAAAACTTCATAGAGTTTGACTCCAGTGCTTTGTCAACATGTTAAAATAACAAAAACCAATTCCTGGCTGTGATCGCACACACTAAATAATCCACTTTCAATGCACTTTCCAACTGGATTGTGTCAATTCACACAGTCAAATCCAGTTGGAAAGTGCATTGAGAGTGGATTGAAAGTGGATTGTTTAGTGTGTGTGACCGCAGCCCCTGTGTGTCACTGTCCGGTATAAATACAAGTGTATTATTTCCCATTGGAATGTAGCAATTTCAAGGTAGGTTTTAAGTGCTGGAAGTATCATTTGTTTTCTTTGGTCGTTTTTAACTGGCAGCAAAATTCCCAATTGTTTCCACCTTGGTACGGCTACTTAAAGGGAAACAAAATCCCATTAAAAGGGAGGCAGAGAAAGCCTCAAAAGATCAGATCTTTGGGATAATTTATTATGTTGACATTCAGGAGATAGGCCGCTGGAGCTGATAGATCCCAGGTGCCTCAGTACCTTGAAACCCTCTGCGCGGAAAGTAGAGCTCACGCTACAAACTAGTCAGCTTTAGAAAGGGCTTACCAGACTAGCTGAACACTGGCCCCTTTTTCTTATTATGGCAAAAACACACACGAACCCTGAACATAGGATCACCTGCCATCTTTATACTACGCTCATACAAATGTGATCATCTTACTAAAAGAGAATTAACTTGGCTTAGAACGAAGGCCCGAGTGAAACTTGTCCTTCCTGGTGAGATGGGGGCCTTAACCGCCCCCCCTTCTCTCTTCTCAATAGACTGGATGGACAGCTGTTCGCTGTTGCCTTCAGACTGGCTGGCGTCCAAGGAAGGGCCTGCTGGAATGCGTAATAAGGCACCTGCTGCAAATCTGGCTGGAACAGCAGGGAAGGGAGTGATGAATACAGCCTTCCTTAATCCTAGGTGCTGCTGGGGCTTCTCCTAATGATATACCATTACTGGAAAGAAAAACAGAGTGCCACCAGAGACCAGCCGCACTGGAAATTTCTCAGGAGTCTGATTGTAATATGATAGGTCCGGCGTGTCTCATCCTTTTGCCTAAGCAAAAAAAGGCTAGGCGGATGTGCTTCCTGACAACTGTGCTGTACTTCCTTATGGAAGCCGGTACTTTCCTTGTCTTCCCGGTGGGGTTGGGCAGTTAATATCACCTTGTTTCCGGAAGGGAAACATTGCTAGAGTCTCATTGTGGTCCCGTGTGTTACTGATACTGGCAACTGTGCACAGATTCAGGTGCGCAAATGCAAAAATAAAACACAAACTCCAGAAGGCCAAGACATATATCTGCCATGTCGTGCGTGGCAAAGCATCAGGGGAGGGGCATGCAGGAAAAAATGGCTGGCGGGAGTGAAGCCCCATCCCCTGCCTGTTCACCACTTAAAACCTCTGCCTCTGGAGGATCCTTTTCATTAAAAAAAAAAAAAGCGGACAGGGCTTCATTAAATGTTTTTGAATATGATGTGTGGTTTGCCTCTTAAGCAGCTATCAGGGAACAAACGTGTGAGACTCGTTGGCAGGAGGTGCCACCATGTCAGGCTAGCTGAGTTCAGCTAGCCTGGTAAGTCAGGCAACTTAAGATCTACCAGCTGAATAAAGGCTGACCACCACGACTGACTCCTAGGCAATGTTCTGTGATTGTTCTAGGCACAAAAGTCCATAATGATGATTACCATTGATATAACTGGTCATAGAAATGCTCTGGGAGGGAAGTAATAAAGCCAGTGCTACTGCTCAGTCAAATCATGGCTGTGTGTAGAAGAAGAAGAAGAAGAAGAAGAGATTGGATTTATACCCCGCCCTCCACTCCCCAAGGGAGTCTCAGAGCGGCTTACAAACTCCTTTTTCCCTTCCCCTCCCCACAACAAACACCCTGTGAGGTAGGTGGGGCTGAGAGAGCTCTTTCCCAAGCTGTCCTTGAGAAAACAGCTGGTACAGAGCTATGGCTTGCCCAAGGTCATCCAGCCAGGTGCAAGTGGAGGAGTGGGGAATCAAACCCGGTTCTCCCAGATTAGAGTCCGCACACTTAACCACTACACCAAACTGGCTCTCTTTTATACAATAAGGATTGTATAAAAGCTTAATGGTTACCCTGTTATAATAATACATAAAATAATTCAAAAAGAAACGTGTGTATAAAAGATGCTGGAGTCTGAACTTAAAAGCAAACTTTCAAAGCATGAAAGTAACCGCTCAGCTGTACAAGATCTGAAGCGTCTATAGACAAAATCATATTTGGGGGTATTTTACCAAAGGTATCCTTCCTATGAGTTTTGATCATATAATTTAGGGATATTAGAAATGACATTATCCTTTAGTGTTTTGTGTCATTTGTTCCCAGCCAGAGCCAGTGGCTGCATTTACATAAAGGGCATCCTTCCCTTGCCGTCAGACTCTGCGGAATTTCAAACAGCATTTGATCTCTGAGATAGACGCTGTAATTGACTTCATTTAAAGATTAACTTAATGTGATGTCTTATTAAGAGAAGCTAAGATGTTACAGAAGTTGTCAATCACAGAGTTAAAGCCTTTTTATGAAAGCCAAGCCAGAAAACGTTTCTATTTTAATATCCCAAAGGCCAAAAACAAATTAGCAAACTGCAATGAGAGATTAGCAGTTTCCAGCCTCTTTTGCATCTGTTACTTCACATCTCCCAACTTGTGCATGCGAGATGTTTCTAGCACAGCAGGGAAAAGCTAATTCCTTTGAAGGATTTATGTTCTGATTCTGAATTTCTGGGTGAGAAGAGGGAGGAGAAACATTACACTTCTGGCCAATGAGAAAGCAGAATGATTATCTGGAGAAACAAGGCTGGTTTTTAGTTTCAAATTTAGCGACTCGTGCTTCCTTCTGCTTGCTGTATTTATGTGTGCTGTTAAGTATCAGAGAATTCCAGAGTGTTGCTTTAAATTAAGAACAAGCTTAAAAGCCCGGCTGCCTAAGGGACCTAGTAAGTGTCTTGCTTGGTTCACAAGAAGGCTCTTGGATACCAGCTTTCTTTCAGAATCTATGACTTAGCACTGAGACCATCTCTGCAGTAGTGCAAACTCCCGCATCAGTGTTCTTAAATATTCAAAGTTTGCAAAATTTTCTGCACAATTTTTTGCCTCCCCAGGAGTACATTCGGAGTCAGTGCCCCCTTACCCCATGTTTTCCAAATTCCCATTTTCTGTAATTCCCCCCCTCCTTTGGATCTTAATTTACTGTTTTCCAGTGAGGAATTCTTGTATTTGGACTTGCATTCCTGCCACACCACCATTTTGGGTCGTCAATGATGCATGCTCACCCCACCTACCACCCTCCCATCCCCTTGGTTGTCCCAGACACATCCACCATTTTTTTTTTGGGGGGGGGGACCAATACTGATTTGCATTACAACACAATTTTTTTCCTTTACAGTACATGAAATTCCTGTCCTTTGTTTTGCCCTCAGAGACCATGATCTCTTTAAATGGATTTCTATACTGGTTTGGGGGGTGAAGGTTTGGTTTGATTCCTAGCCTTTAGCTACAATCTGTCTTCTGCCTCACAAGTGAAAGCATATACATGCATGAGGATGTCAAGTTGCCGGGGTAAGGTAATTGAGAGAGTGGTGGCTGAACAGCTCCAGGGTTTTCTGGATGAGACATTGGCACTGGATCCATTCCAATCTGGCTTCTGCCCTGGCCGTGGGATGAAAACAGTGTTGGTCACCTTGGCAGATGATCTCTGTAGCCAGCTGGATCAAGGCAAGTCAGCGCTGCTACTGTTATTAGATTTTATGGTAGCATTTGACATGGTCAGTTATGATCTTCTGACCCACCACTTCGCCAACATAGGTCTTTGCGGGATAGCCCTTCAATGGCTTACCTAGTTTCTCCATGGCCAGGGACAGAGGGTGACACTATGGGAGAATGTGTCCTCTAGATACCCCCTGGATTGTGGGGTCTCTCAAGGGGCACTTCTCTTCCTGATGTTGTTTAACATCTATATGCACCCCCTCGCCCAGCTGGCATGGAGCTTCAGGCTTGGTTGACAGCAATATGCTGATGACATCCAGCTGCATCTGCTTTTGGATGGCCACCCGGATGCCACCCCAGAAAATCTGGCCATGGGTTTGGAGGCCATTGTGGGATGGTTAAAAAAGAGCAGGCTGAAACTGAATCTGACAAAAATAGAAGTTCTGTGGCTGGGGGGAGAGGCTCAGGGCTCGGGTTCAGCTTAGCAGCCCTTGACAGAGTACAACTGGCACTGGCACAGTCCATCAGGAGCCTGGGTGTTATCCTGGAGACGTCTCTTAGCATGAAGGCCCAAGTCACACATACAGCCAGGCTGGCCTTTTTCCATCTACACCAAGCCCAGCAGCTGGCCTCCTTCCTGCCACACTCTGGCCTGGCCACAGTAATCCATGTGATGGTCACCTCCAGGCTAGACTACTGTAACTCACTCTATGCTGGCCTGCCCTTGAGACTGACACGGAAGCTCTAACTGATCCAGAACATGGCAGCACATGTCCTAACAGGAACATTTCGGACTGCACATATTTGACCTGTGCTGCACAAGCTGCACTGGCTTCTGGTGGAGCACCAAGTCAAGTTTAAAGGTCTTGGTTCTGATCTTTAAGGCCTTGAGTGATTTGGGACCAACATATCTGCAGGACCGCCTCCTCTGTTATACCCCTGAGAGAGCATTATGCTCATCACAGAAAAACTTGCTGGTGGTCCCTGGCCTCAGATACATCTGGCTGTCCTCAACCAGAGCCAGGACCTTCTGGCCCCTGGCCCCAACCTAGTGGAACTCTCTGCCAAACAACATCAGGGCCCTGTAGGATCTTATGCAATTCCACAAGGCCTGTAAGGCAGAGATGTTCTGCCAGGTGTTCAGTTGAGGATGGCAATGGCTGACATCTTTGGTGGCACCCCATTTATTTATTTATTTATTTCCTTCAGTTTATATCCCGCTCTCCCCACAAAGCAGACTCAGGGTGGGATCCAACTAGAATAACAAAATACATATAATAAGTACAATAAAATAAGTAAATTATACCTCAACAGACACATAAGAGCAACTCATGGGAGGAGGAGGGGGAGGCCAGATTGAATTGGATATCCACTGCCTCAACTGAAGGCCTGGTGGAAGAGCTCCATCTTGCAGGCTCTGTGGAACTGTAAAAGCCCTTGCAGGGCTCTAGTTTCTGATGGGAGCTCATTCCACCAGGCAGAGGCCAGGGCTGAAAAAGCCCTGACCCTAGTTGAAGCAAGTCAGGTACCCCTAGGGCCAGAAGCCATTGATTCGAAGAGCACAATGCCTTCTGGAGCTCATATGGGGAGAGGTGGTCTTAAAGATATACAGGCCCCTGGCTGTATAGGTCTTTAGAGGTATGAACCAGCACCTTGACACAGATCCAGTATTCAATAGGCAGCCAGAGAAAGCTCTAGCTCAAGTTGAGGCCAGGCAAATGGTGTTTGACCCCAGGACTGTCAGTGTGTTGTTTCCTAAGGAGCGTAATACTCTCTGGGGGGTATGCCAAGAGTGGTGGTCCTGAAGATATGTTGGTCCCAGACCATGAAGGGTTTTAAAGTTTCCAGGCTCAACAAAGACAGATGCAAGTGGAGTCTCTCCGGCTGCTTCTGCCTCTTCCTATAGCCTTCATACTTATTTTTCCATCTATAGAATCTCTCTTTCAGTGAGAGAACTAAGCAAGAAGCTCACCCTGGAACTGTATGTGTGTGGTGAAACACTTGCAAACTTCTGGGGACTGCTTTGAAGCAGAAGGCTAAAGAGGATGCCTGACAACATAGAAAATGCTGCCAGGCACCAGCTGAACCCAATGGACCTATAGAGTGTCTAAAACCTACAAATTCAACTCACAAATGAAGAGCGACAGTTAAGCCATATTTCTTTTTCTTTTTATCTTTTTTTTACTCTATCTCTTGAGCGGAAAACCTTTGTACCTGCTAGTGATGAGACTACCCCTCCCCTTGCCCCAGTGATTGAGCAGGGGTAGAACTAAAAGGGGGTGAGCGGCCATTAGAATAAACCCAATAGGTGGTAGTTATTCAATGCAGTCTAGGGGCAACAGAAAGGGTGGGACTCCAACTTAAAAAACAACTTAAACATAGTAGCTGACAGGGAACTGCAAGATACTACTGGTCTTTTCTCCCCCCCCCCCCCCCCGGCTTCCTTGGTTGTGGTGGAGTGTTGAGTTGGCATTGGGTGTGACTGTGCTGTGCCAAGGGATGACTTGTGAGGAGTGGAGGCTGGCAAGAGAGGAGAGTGGGTGGAGCACATTGGAGATGGAGAGGGAGAGTGGGGAGTGTGGGGCTGTGGCATGATGTAGACTATCAATGTGGGATGATGACATGGAGGGTGAGGTCTGAATCCAGAGACCATCAACAGACAGGGAGACACAGCCACTGCTGGAATGGAACTGCCAGATAGATGACTGGCAACAACACTGGGAGTGGGGTGAGAGGACATAAACCAACTGGAGCCTAAAGGAAAAAAAATCTACTTTGAACTAGAAAAGAACTAAAGACACACCAACACACTATTAAGCACTTTGTAAAGCAGCATAATAGTTAATAGATACATTACTACTTAGAGACAGTGAATAGTTTGTTAACAGGTTAATACTAAGCTTGTAAGTAAGATCTTGAAGAAAAAATTTGGAGGTGAACTAAAAATAAAATCTGAAATACAAATGGTGACTGGATTGGGTCTAGCTAGAAAGACATCTATCCCTTCCCCAGGTTTACAAAGCCAGTTGAAATTCAGTACAACCAAACCAGCCCAAATAACCCTGAGTGACTTGAAAACTATTATACAAGAGTGTGTGGCACAAACGGTCAAAGACACAGTAGAAAATACATTACCTACTTTAATTAAAACAGAAATGGAACCAATGCATAAAAAAATGGAAGAACTAATGCAACAAATACAGAAACAGAAGAAATTAAAAAACAGATAACAGAAAATAAACAAGAAATAATAAAAATCACCACAACTAATAAAAAGACAGATGGCAAAATACAAGAATTAAATGAGGAGCTTCAAGAACTAAAGACTGGAAATGATAGAATGGAGGCGACTCTAATCAACTTATAAATGGACAAAGCAGCTTTAATAGTAAGGTGCCAAAATATACTGGAAAGTATAGAGAAAAACTTAAAGGGGGAACTAGCACAGCACATCTCAGAACAGCTGGAAATAGGATCAAAAGAGGAAATAGAAAAAGAAATGGAGTCAATCTTTAGGAGAAACTCAGCATATGCAAAAAGAAACCAAACCCTGAGAGAAGTACACATAACATTTCATAAAAGAGAAATGCGAGATAAGATCCTGAGTGCATCAAATGAGAAAGTGATGATAGAGCAGTCAGAAATTAAATTTCTTAAAGAAACCCCATGGCAAGTTAGGGAAAAAAGATGAAACTACCCTGTCTTGACCAACTTATTAAGAACAAATGAGATATCCTACAGATGGTTATTACCAGAAGGTGTACTCTTTAATTTCATGGGGAGAAGACATAAAATTGATTCAATCTTTAAAATAGAAGATTTTATGGAAAGACATGGAAAAGACCTAGGATGGCAAGAAAGTGATGAAGAAATATCTGAAGAAACTCCTGAACAGGAAATGGGAAAGTGAGGGAAAAAGCACCGAGAAAAGAAAAAAGAACAGAAATAAAACAATCACAAATCCTCACAGGGTTTCAATACAGATCCAAAGAAAAGAGTAATAAGAATAAAGATGATGGGAACTAAAAAAAATGAATATTTTATCAATTAATGTGAATGGCCTTAACAGTCCACACACACACACAAAAAAACTTACACCAATTGTCTAAACTTAAAGCAGATATCATATGTTTACAAGAAACACATATCAAAAAAGAAGATGTTAAATACCTATTAGTGAAAAAAACTAGGGAATCTTTTTACAGCAGCATACATAAAAAAGAAAAGAGGTATAGTGATCTATCCTAAAGAATTCTTATCACCAGAGCTACAATTCGCTTCTGAAGATGGAAGAATCATCACAATTTCAATTCTGCAACAAAAGAAGAAAATGTTAATGGTAAATATATATGCACCCAATCAAAACCAAGAAAGTTTTTATTTACTGAACTATGAGAATTCCTAGTTACTAACCTTTTTGACGACATTTGTATTATTGGAGACTACAATGCAGTATTTGACTCAAAAACAGATAGGAAAAATTATACAAAAAGGAAACAAAATCTGGAAATACCCTCCCTAAATCTTTCCTTCAAACAGCGGAAGAATTTAGTCTACTAGATGCCTGGAGAACAAGAAACATAAATAAACAAGACTACACTTACTACTCAGCAAGACATAACTCTTGGTCAAGACTTGATATGGCCTGGATTTCAACAACATTGTTACATGAACTTATAGAAGCAGAAATACTACCAAACACTTTTGCAGATCACAGTCCTTTAATGATATCTTTTCAGGAAAATTCAAAAAGATCTAGATGGACTATGAATATAGGCTTGCTAAAAGATCAATTTTTTTTGAAAAAAACAAAAGTGGAAATTAAGGACTTTTTTGAAAGAAATATCCATCCAGAAACACCAATTAAAATAGTCTAGGATGCCTTGAAGGTATATCTAAGAGGTTGGTTCATCAACCAGGATGCTTGGAAGAAAAAGCAGAAAAGGGGGGAAAAATGAAAATCTGGGAAAGAAAATTAAATAGAGGATAAGATGAAAAAATTTAATGATCCAGCAAAAATTAAACTGAAACTCATAACACTTCAACATCAAATGAATTTACTACTAAATCAAAAACTAGCAAGAAAACTAGATTATGCTATTTCGATAATGCTAACAAACCAACTAGATGGTTAGCCTATTAGTTAAAGAAAGAAGGGGAAAAGTGTACAATTAAAAAAATGAAAAAGGCTCCAAACAATTTACCTTACAAGAAATTAAGCAAACAGTCAAAAACTTATATAAAAATCTATATCAACAAAATACATAAGATAAACAAACTATACAAATATGTATTTCAAAATGTAATGATGTTTTAATGAAAATCAGATTAAAATATTACATGAACCTATTTCAATCTATGAAATTGTGGATGCAATCAAAAAGGCAAAGAAGAAGAAATCTCCAGGCCCAGATGGTCTCTCAGTGGAAATATATCAAATATTTGAAGACCAACTAATGATGCCTCTGAAAGAGGTACTCCAAAATGTTAACACTGTAGGAAGAATGCTGGAAACATGGACAGAAGCCTTGATAACTTTAATCCACAAACCCAATACAGATGAACAAGAAATCAAAAACTATAGACCAATATCAGTTCTAAATAAGGATTATAAATTATTTGCAAATATTTTGGTGTCTGTCTAGACTAAAAAAAAGTTTTGGTACAAACTATACACCAAGATCAGGCTTCATTCCCAAAAGACAAATTAAAAGCAATATTAGGACTATACTTAATGTATTAGAATACTATGAAATGCATCCAGGAAGACAAATGGCTTTGATATTTTTGGATGCTGAAAAAGCTTTTGATAACATTAGCTGGGATTTCCTAACTCTTCTTTTGGCCTCTTGGGACTGTGGCGTAAACTTCCTCACAATGATTAAAGCAATATACAGTTCACAAAAAGCACGTTTATATATTAAAACTCCAAAATGGGTCTCTCTGTTTGAAGCCTTCATTAAACCATCGCTGTTAATGAAACACAACAAAGAAAGCTATGAGATCTTACTAGACAGGAATAACAAACTAAAATCAGAGGAAGTGCTATTGACACAGAACTTAAAACTCTCCTGGTGGGAAAATCTACAATTAAAAACAAGATATAATCTAGATTAAAAAATAGGTTTCTATAAAAAAACAAAGTGAGTTAGATAAGATCTGGTTCTCAACAAGCAATAAATTAATCCAGAAAATATATAACTGGTTGTTCGAAGAATATATGCAGGATGAAAGCATTAAACCAACAATGATTACATGGATGAGAGACATAAATCATAATATTGAGATAGATCACTGGGCCAAAATATGGAAAGCAGCAAAATGCATGAGATCTACAGTTTATAGAAGAAGAAGAAGAAGAAGAAGAGAAGAGATTGGATTTATAGCTTGCCCTTCACTCACTTGGAGTCTCAGAGCAGCTTACAAACTCCTTCCCCGAAGAAATGATTGAGAAAAAATGGTCTAGAGTTTATACTTGGCTTAACAATACAATAGAGATGGAGACTCATTTTGCTTAGTATATGCAATGATCAGGAATCTATAATTATGTACTTTTAAAAAAATCTAGTTATGCATATTACAAACTTATGTATCAGCTTATACTGTACAAAATAATTACAAATAAACCTACATATATAAAAAAGGGTTTTAAAGTTTAAAACCAACAGCTTGAACTTGACCCAGAATTCAATCTGGAGCCAGTGCAGTGGGTGGAGCACTGTCTGGATATGTCCTCTGATAGGGGTTCCAGTTAGGACCAACACTGCTGCATTCTGGACCAGTTGAAATCTCTGGGTCAGTCTCAAGGGTAGGCAATGTAGCGCAAGTTGCAGTAATGTTAAGCAAATGTCATGTCTCTGCTCCACTAGTGACCTCTACTGACTACAATTATTAGGTTACAGTATTCTTAACTGAAGTCCTAACACTCTTCCAATATAACCAAGAAAAAGAAAAGAAAATCTGAACCGAGTAAATATGGTTAAGGCTGGAGCTGCAAAAACATTGGGGGTGAATGTGAACTCCTGCAAGCTGGGATTCAATCCCAGGATCTCCTGTTCACTAGACAGGTGCTTTAACCAACTAAATTACAGTGTGAGCAGCAGAGCAGCCTTCTTGTATTTTAGAAGACATCCTGTCAATCCCACCCTCCTTTTCCATCCTGCACTTAAAGGCAAGAGAAAGGAAAAAGGACCAACATTTTCTTCTAGAAACAACAATGTATCAACACCCTGAAGCCTTTCTTTTCTTCCACCCTGCAAAAATGCATTTCACTTTACATATGCTTCCCCGGGTTGCACTGATCATCTGTTACCTTATTTTGTGAAACAGGCTATTCCCCCACCCCCGGCTCCCAGTTTAAAAAGCGAGCCTTTCTTGACAATGTAATAATTTTGCTACATTACTGCGCATATGCAAAAAAAAAAAAGGAGGAGAGGCTCCATCAATGATGTAAATGACAAAGTGCATGACAGGAGCTGGCATGGCCCCCTTTTGCAGTAAATGCAGAATGCATAGGGTGGGATCAGGAAAAAAAAAACCTTACAAAGATAAAGCCCTATTGCAAAACAAGAGCTGCAAAGTCAAACCATCAAATGGGAATTCAACTTGCCGGTAAAAGAAATAACATACGGCGGAAATGGGTGGAACTGGTTTTATTTCCGGTGAATTTAGTTTTGAATAATTGACTTGAAAGGCCGGAGTTGTCAGTTTGTTTACTGCAAAATACTGCCGCAAGGATGTTGACCAGAGTGTATTGTAGGGACCAGATCACTCCAGTCCTGGCCCATCTACACTGGCTCCCAATCTGTTTCTAGGCACAATTCAAGGTGCTGGTGTTTACCTTTAAAGCCTTGTATGGCTTAGGATCAGCATACCAGAAATACTGCCTACTAACTTATGAACCTGCCCGTCCACCAGTGTTCCCTCTAAGCTGAGTTAGTGTGAGCTAGCTCACAGTTTTTTTAAGCCTCCAGCTCTTCACTCATGAAGCATGGCTCCAGAGCAAACTAATTCATGCAGGAGCCAAATCGCTCGCTCACGACTTTAATGCCAGTAGCTCACGAAGTAGAATTATCACGCACAAGACTCTACAGCTTAGAGGGAGCATTGCCGAACACTATGGCCGAGGACAGACTGGCAATCTGCCCCGCTCTGCCTCCACTTCTAAAGCAGAGGCAGAGGGGGCGTTCAGATTGCCGCATCTGTCCCCCGTCGTCAGCGCGGACTCACCCGTCCGCGAGGCGCCATCCTGCCGCTTCAGCCGGAGACCACTTTAAACAGGTCTCCGGCTCTCCGGCCGCGCATCCCTGCCGCTTCCTGGCAGTGTGGATGCGTCGGCAGCGCACCGGAAGCGGGGGCGGAAGTGCGGACGGACCCGCAGCCGCGCGCCTCCTCCCCGCCTCCTCCCCGGGACATCGCAGCCAGTGCAAATGGGCCGCACCGGGCTGCTTTTCCAAAAGCCCCGCAACTGATCCAGGGCAGATCTTCAGTCTGTCCTCAGCCTATGGTAAACTTCCAAGGCCCTGATTTGGGTGCACCTTCCTTCTGAGATTGGGGTGGTGGTAGCCCAGGAGAGGGCCTTCTTGGTTGTAGCACCAAAACTCTGGAACTCTCCCATGGTAGGCGGGGTGAACACTGGCTGCTGAGAACCCAAAATGGCAGTGCAACTGGAAACTATATTTGAATATGGGAATTCCTCACTGGAAAACTTTGAGTTAAGATCTGAAGGGGGGAAATCACGGAAAAGGGGAATTCAGAAAATGCAGGGTAAGGGGGGCACTGACTTTGAATCCACTCCTGAGGAGGCAAAAATTTCTGCAGAAAGTTTTGCATAGTTCAATTATTTAAGGATGCCTAGAGGTAGGTTTCCTCTTGTGCAGAAAAAGAACCGGTGACCAGTACTGTGCACAGTATTCCAAATAAGGCCACACCATAGCGGCATTATGATATTGGCCATTTTATTCTCAATCCCTTTCCTAATAATCTCTAATATAGAGTTTGCCTTTTTTACCACTGCAGCACACTGGGTTGGCACTTTTATTCAGCTATCCCTCTCACAGCAAGTTCAGACCCCATTAGCCTATACTTGAAGATATGATTCTTTTTGTCCCAATGTGCATCACCTTACACTTACCAACATTCAACTTCATTTGCCACATTGTCACCCAATCACCCAGTTTGTAGAAATCCTCTTGGAGCTCTTCACAATCAGCCTTGGTTTTCAGCATCCGAAATAATTTTGTGTCATCTGCAAACTTGGTCACCACACAAATCACCTCATGCTTACTTCCCTCTATTGTGAGAGCTGTCCATTTATTTCTGCTCTTTGCTTCCTGTCCTTTACCTGATTTTTAATCCATAAGAGAACCTGTTCTCTTATACCATGACTGCTAAGTTTCCCCAGGAGTCTTTGGTTAGGTACCTTGTCAAAAACCTTTTGAAAGTCCAAGTATATCGGGTCACTGTTATCTACATGCTTGTTTACTTTCCTTTTTAATATTTTTTTTTATTTCTGACAGACAAACAAGGCATACATACACAAAAATTACATAAAAATGTGTAGAGGATAAAGTATCTAAAAAGGTTTAACAATAATTTTCTCATATCTGAATTTTAGTTCATGAATAGACAAGAATGTAGTAAATTGACCTAAAAAAGAAAAATGTAAATTAAGTAATCTACAGTCTTTGCTTATATAGAGAGAATGACTCTAGTTGTAAATAAAGTATATTGGTCTGTTTAAGTTCAGTTTATATAGTTCTCCAGCCATGTATAAAATCTGGCCCATTTATTGGTAAATTTCTCTTCTTGTAGTCCTTTCATAAATAGTTAATTTGTCCATTACATCCATTTCCAGTGTTTTATTTAAAAATTCTTCTTTAGTGGGTATTAATTCTTTTCTCTAATTTGCATATAATATTCTAGCAGTTGGTAATATATGAATGATCAAATAGAAGTCCTCATTTTTACAGTTTCTCAGGTCTCATAGTCAACAAAAACAGTTCAGGAGTAAAAAGTATAGTAATTTCCAACATTTTTTGTAAAATTTTATGTACCCAAGCCTAGTGTTTTTTAACCTTATCACACATCCACCACATATGGTAAAATGTCCCAATGGAGTTTTTACATTTTCAGCAGTCATTTGACAAATTAGGATAGAATTTTGCTAACATGTCTGGTGTTATATATCATCTATTAAACTATTTATATATAGTTTCTTTATAGGAGACTGCTTTGGTAATTTTTATATTAGTTTTCCAAACCTGGGCCCATAGGGAAGATTATGACCCATTTTCTGCGCCCATTTAACCATAGAGTTCTTCACTACTTCATCCTGGGTTTTATGTTCTAACAAAAGTACATACACTTTTTAAATCATTTTTTCTTCAGAGTAAAACAATATCTTGTCAATTTCATACATTTTAGAACAGAATCCTAAAATTTTATCTTTAGCATATCTAGATTGTATTTTGTATCAATTCCCACCAGCTAATCTCAGGATTAAAATCTTTTATACTTTCAGTTGTTTTTAACTTATTTTATTATTAAAAAGGTCATCATATTTCAGTAAATACATTTTAGAAGCCAAGTTTGGGTTGGTAAAAGCATCCAAGAGAGCAACCCACTTTGGGATTCTAGAATAAAAGAGTTTTTTCACATCTTCCCATACCCTTAGCAGTGTCCTTCTGATTAGATATTGTCAAAATATTTATGGTTTTCAGCTTTCCCGTACCAAATAAAAGTGTGCCAGCCAACTAGCAGGTCATGGCATTCTAATGCCAATATTCTGGTATTTTCTAGATTAATCCAATCCTTTATCCATGTCAAGGCAGTTGCTTTAAAGTACAGATTCCAGTCTGGAAGAGCAAATCCTACCCTTTCTCTTGCCTCCTGTAGAACTTTCAGTTTTATTCTTGGTTTTTTGCCTTGCCATATAAATTTGTTAATCAAAGTGTCTAGTTCTGTAAAAAGTTTCTGGTTTTGGAGGACTGGAATTGTTTGAAACAAAAAATTGTTGCAATTCTGCCTGTAAAAGATATTTGAAAAATTTTCAAGATCCTTCTTAATTTCTGTGATAAGATGGACATAGTTGTTTTCAAGCAAGGAACTACATCTATTTATTATATTTATTCCAAGATATTTTATTTTTTTTAACTTCCAAATCTAATAATTGCTGCAGTACTAAGTCCTGTTGAGGGGTCATGTTTTTTGTTAATATTTTGGTTTTATGAACATTTATTTTCAAACCAGCGATTTGGTCATAGTCCTTAAGAGATTTTAAGAGATGTAGAATAGATTCCATCGGATTTTCCAGTATAAATTCTAAATCATCTGCAAAAGCCTGCAATTTGTATTCTTCTTTAGTTTTAAATCCTTTTATGTTAATATCACTTCTAATCAAATCATTCAATGTTTCAAATGTAAAAATCCTTGTCTGGTTCCTTTTTGTATGGCTATATTTCTTGTTAATTCAACATTAAGAAAATTCTCGTTTGTTGAGAAGAATAGATTGCCTTAACCATAGCAAAAAAGTTAGGGCAACATTGTGAAAAGTTAGAGCCACATAGTTTTTCAAGCATAAAATTCCAGTTTAAATTATCAAAGGCCTTCTCGGCATCCAAAAAGATTAATGCCATCTGTTTGTCTGGATGAACTTCAAAGTATTCAAGTACATTTAGTATAACTACCATTCTTTCTGAGTTGTCTTTGGGGTAGAAAGCCTGCTTGGTCCTGATGTATAACTTTGTAAGAACTTTTTAAAGTCTTGTAGCCAAAACAGAAGCATAGATTTTATAATCCACATTAAGTAGTGAAATAGGTCTATAGTTCTTAATTTCTTTCTTTTCTGTGTTCTGTTTGTGTATCAAAGTTATCAGTGCATCATTCCAGGTATCTGGAGTTTAACCTTCAGTCAGTATAGCATGAACTACCATTTTAAAAGGTAAGATCAACTGATCTTCCAAGGTTTGGTAGAATTCTGCCAGAAATCCGTCCAGCCCCGAAATCTTCCCTTTCTTCTGTTTTTTGAAGGCTTCCATAATTTCTGCCATTGTTATCAGATCATTTAGTATTTTTATTTGATCCTCTGCAAAAATAGAAATCTTGTGGTTTATCAGATAGTCATGAACATCATTTATATTAGCTTTTTCTTTTTGATACAGTTTTTCATAAAAGGATTCCACAATGTTTTTCAAGTCTTGCAGTAGATTTTTCTCAGTTCCATAAGAGTCTTTCAGTGAGAAGATAGCCTTTTTTTTCTTTTTCTTTCTTTAATTTATAAGCCAACTAATTTATAAGCCAACCATCTTGTTGGCTTCTTGGCATTTTCAAAATAGTTTTGTTTTGAGTTAATAGGCAGTTCAGTTGATGTTCATTTGATGTTGTGACCTTATATAGGGGTTGTGCAATATCTTAGTTATATAATTGGATGATAGTATTTTGGGATTTATAACTCTTTCTATGTGTTTATGCTAATTAATATGACAGTGAATTATTTATTAAAATAAAATAATTTTTATATAATATTTAAAAAATTTAAAAATATATATTTGAGATACTTTGTAAATTATCTACAGCATGGTGTTTTCTGATTTTTGGTATTTCCTTCTCACTGTGGGTCCTATTTTGGTTTTATGAAAATCTTTTAGACTTGGCAATGCCTTTCTTAACCTGTGGAATGTATCAATTAGTGTGGTGTTAAATAACTTCCAAGCATCCTCTAGGGATTTGACTCTCTTGTGTTTCCCCTTCAGTTTCCTTTTTACTGTTCCCCTCATTTTTGTAAAGTTCCCTTTTTTGAAATCAAATGTGACAGTTTTGAACTTTAGGGGTTAACTTTTCATTGACCTGAATGCTGAACTTAACAGCATTGTAGTCACTTTTCCCAACTGGCATAACAACTTCTACATCTCTCACTAGGTTGTGAGACCCACTCAGAACCAAATCCAAGATCACTACCCCTCTGGTTGGCTATGTGACCAACTGTTCCAGTGCACAGTCATTTATGATGTGTAGGAATCTCATTTCTATAGCATGACTTGAGCACATGTTTACCCAGTCAATGTGAGGGTAGTTGAAGTCTCCCAGTATAATAATATTATCTGTTTTAATCACCTCCCATCTCAAGATCAGCCCCAAGAGTTTAATCAGGTGGATGATAGTACTTTTAAGTAACTCTTAGGGCCCAGTATTTCCACCCATATTGCTTCTGTTGGTTATTAATTCCCCTGATGTTTTCTAACTTATTTGATTCTATATCCTCATTGATGTATAATGCAATCTGTCCCTCCCTTTCCTGCCTATAGAGCTTATACCCAGAGGTTGTGGCATGGGCAGATGTCCCACACTTGCCACAGTGAATACAGAATCTGTTTCAATATATGTAAAGAAGTGTGCACACGCTGAGTCTCTGTTCTCCCATATGCACGGGGTTGTGCTTGGTTTGTCTAGGGGAGACTGCTGGACTGTACCTACATTCTCCCATCATTTTGTTAACTCTTGCATGTACATGCTAATTTGCTGCTAACCATTGATATTACTGGCCACCTGATCCAATTTCAGCTCTGCATATGCATCTTGGCTCTGAGTGGCTGTCTAACGGCTGCCCCTACCCTCTTTTTTCCCCATAAGTAACTCTTGAGGAGATCTTATTCCATTTGTCTGAAGAAGTGTGCTTTGCACATGAAAGCTTACACTTTGAATTAAACTTTGTTGGTATTAAGGTGCCACTGGACTCAAACTTTGTTCTGCTTTAGACCAACATGGCTACCCACCTGGATCTTTTTACTTCGGATGGTACTGTAAAGTTCCTCCATCCACAGTATGTTGTATATCTGCAGGGAAGAGAGACAGAATTTCACCTGTACTCAGGAGATGCAGGCGATCCATGATGAGGGAGGATCTGAGATCTCTCTTCCTATATGAGAGATCAGATTTCTGAGGTCTCTTGACATATTTAATTTCATGTGACAGCAGTTATGCCATTTCTCCTGTTTTAAAAAATGTTCACAGTAGGAAAAGTATCCACATTTAAAAAGGGGGGGGGACCAGGAGGGCACTTAAACACTGCCTTCCCCCAGTCGATTTATTTCAACATTTCCTCCAGTTAAGACTAACTTTTAATATCAGAACCTAGATTATGAAAAATGCACCAGAACATAAAAGAGGTGAAGGGTTAGTTCTATCACTTGCACATTCAATTTTTGATTGAAAATGAACTCATCCCAAGCCCCGCCTGAGCATCTCAGGAAAGGAAGAAAAACTCTCATCTCCCAGTTCACAGCTTCTGCTGCCTACTCTGGAAGTGAAAAATTTGAATTTCCTATCAAATGAGGGCATGTTCACTTATCTGCCTGGAATCTGACAGGGATTATCCCTTGTGGGGCGGGGAGACTGTCTCCCAAAATGCCATTCCAGTTCAGCAGGGCAAATGCTAACGGGGAAAAATGTGTTTTCTATTGGGAACAAAGAAATGAATAATCTTTACAGAAGGGATAACTATAATAGATAAAAATGGAATAAAAATAATTAAAAGCAAAATGCACAAAGAATGAACAAACTGTGTGTGACCAACCCCACAAAGCAGCACACTAAAGTATGAATTCCGGCCACTTGATAATACCAGTTTTCTCTAATCACATATGAATGGCTTAATAAAGAATGGAATGATATAGAAAATCATGGTGATATTCTGAAAGTAGGTCAAACAAAGCCAAAAATTTTCTGAATAAAGCTGAAATGACAACCTTTATACAGAGAATGTTCAAGGACAGGGATAGATTTGTTTGTTTCCTTTCAGCAGGAAATGCAAAGAAACCTCAGGAGGAGACAAAAACTATTGTTAAGAACTCTGTAATACATTAACTCAGCCTTCCTACGTTTCCCCTGTGCTAGAGAGACTTTTTTCCTCCTCTTTGACATCCTCCAGCAATCTGACCACTCTTTATATCTTGATGAGGCAGCAGAAAACAGGTATTAGTTGGCTTTTGAAAATTAACTAACAGAGTGGGTTTGCTTTTTGTTAATGACAACAATGTACTATAATCTTGGCCTGAGTGATTTTATATACCAAGTGACTTCAGGCAGGTAAAGTCAACAAATCCAATGACAAACATTGGCTTACTGCATCCCGGCATTGCTAGACCCATTTGGTAATGGGTATTTCCAGTGATATCTATCTATCTATCTATCTATCTATCTATCTATCTATCTATCTATCCATCCAATAGGAAAGCTTTGATTTACTGGGAATCTTTACGTAACTTGCTTCCTACGTATTTGGCTTTTTTGACATAATTATAGCAGAGCCTGCTGTTTAGCTTTGAGAAAATACAGTCCCTATATCAATCTGTGAATTACTATAAATCTAGAAATGAGGTCATTTAGCCCTAAAAGGTACAAACTAAGGCCGAGGACAGATTGGCAGTCTCGGCAGAGGTAGAGCGGCCGTTCAGCAGAGGCAGAGTGGCCGTTCAGACGGCTGCATCTGCCCTGAGGAGGCGGCCCGGATGCATCGCGTCCGGCGCCGCGCTTTGGCTGCTGCGGCATGCCACGTGCGCACATTCCACCCACCGGAGCAGGTGTGAACGTGCGCGGGCAGGGGGAGCCGCGCAGCATCCGCCCGCCGCTGTAGGAAGCCACCCGCAGTCTGAACGCTGTGGATGCCTTCCTTCCGGCGGCGTGCAAACGCTGCGCCGCGGGGGAAATTCCCCCCGCCCCAGTCTGTCCTCAGCCCAAGATCTTGAAAGGCTATAGAAATATATGTTAACAGCACCTTTGTTAAGATAGTTATGTATTTATGGAAGATACAATCTAAAAACAGTATCCTTGTAGGTATCCCATTCTCTCTTGGTACACAAATCTAATTCTAGACAGTTCTAGTTTACTTTGAGCATCCAATTCCTGGAGATGGTTCCAAGAGATTTCTGCAAATTCGTTCTCCAGCTGTATCTCCTGGACCACACCTATAGCATTTGGAAGGATTTCCCGACCAGCAGGAGTGGCACAAGGGGTTGCAGCAGGAAGAAGGAGGCCGGAAATTCCTGTTCTTTGAGTGGAACTCCACTCACACCATTTAGGATCTTGCACATAATGGGGTAGTCTTCCCCAACAAAAAAAGACGAAGGAAAATGGACGCACCCACTGCTAGTAACACTCAGGTTTTGAAATCATCTGTGACAATCAGTGAATAAACAAATGGTTAATGAGAAAATCTGATTGTCTTTTTATTCTAAAGTATCCCTGATGGAATTCCATTGCTCCTCCGAGCTTTAGCCATAGTGTTGAAATGTCCCACCCTTTCAGGACTATGTCATAACAGACACATGGACATTCTTATTCATGTACTGCAGCAAGCAGTTGCAGGCTTCGGAAGCATTCTCCAACTAGGTCTCTAAGTAACCATGCTTAAGATTAAGTCATGAAGAGCTTTTAGGGACAGAAAACTGACAAATTCAGCATTCATAAATGACATCTCCTCTAATGCCCCTCTGGTGAAGATACGGTGATTTTGCAAGCTTTGGGGGATAAGCTTTGATGAAAGCTGAGAACCACAGAAGCTGAAAGAAAGGTTTAAGAATAAAGTTTGAATGATATAATTTTTAAAGAAATATGGAATAAAGTTTGAAGGACACCATTTTTAAAGGAATATGGAATTTCACGCAGAAAATATACACTAGTAGAATTTGTATAAGATGCAAATGAATTTGAATCAGCTATTTCTTTAAACTGTTTAGGTTGTTTGGGTGTATATGTAAGGCTCTTCATATCCCTTGCATAGCAAAATAGATATACAGAGTGCCTCAAATTTTGTAGAAGATTCATCAGAATATATATTAACATATGAAATCAGGCTTGCCTTTTGGTTCTCTCCTCCAGGTGCCTCATATATTTGTGTCTTTTGCTGCACCAGAGTTGTAAGGTTACATTTGCCTTTAAATAGATATGCTTATGCTTTAATTCTTATATTGTTAAGTAACCCGGGGGGCTCTTTTTTAGGCCATGTGCCAGGATGTAAATTTCAACAAACACTCAAGGGAAGAGACAGGATTCTGCAGTGGACTGGTGGGCTCATTCCCCATCCCATATTGAAATGGCAGAGAAGAGAACCTCTGCCATTTTTGCCAGCTCTGTATTCAACCACCACCACCCCTAAACCAAGTGAATTGGAGCCATTTGTAGTTGAGAGGACTGGAAGCAATCATGCCCTGAGAGAATAAACAGCACACTGATGCAGCCTTCAAGAATATAGTCCTGCCCCCATTTCCCTGACTGTGATTTGATTTGTCATTATAAAATGAAAAGTATAAGCCTTCAACTAGCCAAATGCATTACCATTCTTTTGACGTTCATTCATACTTGAATATCAATATGAGCCCATTCTATAGTCCTGCTGATAATTTGAAAAAGCCCTCTTTGCTTCAGATGTGTATCTGAACAACTGAATGTAAAAGAAGGGGAAGTCCTGTGTTCACATGTGTAGAACAATTAAATCTACAGAAGATTGTGTGATTCCACCTATGGCATAACCAAGAACACAAACATAGTCTATGAAAGCTTCCCTGTTCTTGTAGTCTCAAAGTGGGAGCAAAAACAGGAGGCTTATTGAGTCTCTTCTGAGCTACCATAGCTGATGGGCTGTGTTTGATAAGGAAGGACACAGACCACAAAAATGATGTTCAGTTTGTGGTTCATGGGTGAACCATGGTCCAAACCGTGAACACCATGAACCCAGTCATATGTACCAGGTTCATTTTTTTAAATAGTTTTTTATTTTAACAAAATTATTAGTAACTACATATACATATTTCACATTGTTTTCGTATTACAAAATCATTAACACCACAACATCCATCTCTTTAAGCTTCAAGAACCTTACATCTAATCCGATTAATTCAACCAATTGTAAAATGTAGACCAAACTGCGATAGTGTCAGTTTTCACATATGGATTTAATAAATACCCTAGCTTATCCAATTCTGCCCAACTCAGTAGCATATTAATCAATTCTATTTGAGTTGGCATCACCAACGATTTCCACATCTTAGCCCTTAAAATACGTGCTGCAGTCACTAAGTATGATAGTAATCGTTGATTCACCTTATCCATTCCTTCTGGCATCATATTTAACAAAAAAAGGGCCGGATCCCATGGGATCTCAATTTCCGTAATCTTTTCCGCCATATTTTTAACCATCCACCAATAGTTCCCCACCTTCCCACATGTCCACCACATATGCCAATAAGTTCCTCTATCTTTCTCGCATGCCCAACATTTATCTGAAACCTTATAGCATTTATACAGCTTATCTGGAGGCCAGTGCCATCGGTAGAACATCTTATAAATATTTTCTTTATAATTCACTACCTTTAGATATTTAATCGACCTCCAGGTTCATGAGGTTTGTGCCCAAAAATGCTGAGCCATGTTCAGAATCTGAACAACTGAGCTATGGAATCAGGCTGCCCCTGTGGCTCAGCTGATCAGAAACAGCTGAGCTGCATGGAGCAAAATGCTCCTGCAGCTCAGCTGTTTAAAGGGGCTTTTTTGGACAGCTAGCCCCAGGGACTGGCTATCCAAGAAAGCCCCTTTAAACAGCTGAGTTGGGGGAACAGGCTGCCCCCATTGCTCAGCTGTTTCTGATGTTTTGGCGGTTTTCACAGGAAGAAGAAATCCTCCCCACAAACCTCCACGAACTGCCTTAAAAGTCCATGGAGGACCATGGCTGGGATGCGGCTTGCAAACTTCAGTTCTCAAATGACAAACAGCAAAAATGAACAAAGATTTGTGAGTTGGTTCGTGCTCAACCCTAGTGTTTGACTTGGTGCAGGCCTGGTGTAGGATCATACATCTGTCAGTGCTTGGTAGGATTGCCATCCCTTGGCAAGGTTGCCAGGTGGGGACTGGAGATCACTCAGAATCACAACTGCTCTCTAAATGACAGAGATTAGTTCCCCTGAGGAAAATGGCTGCTTTGGAGGGTGGACTCTATGGGATTAAACCCTGCTGAAGTCACTTCCCTCCCCAGACCTCTCCTCCCAAGTCTCCACCTCCAGATCTCCATGAATTTCCCAACCTAACAACTCTAGTGCTTGGACCCTATTATTTTGTGAGAACATCCAACTGATGGAATTCAGTGGAGCATAAGTGTGGCATCTGTTACAAACAAGTAAGGCAATGTCAGGAAACAGGCTGTCAATCCAAAGTGAATGGGCAGCATACTCAGACCCCTAAGGGTGGTGTTATTATGGAGAAACTAATACCACACTAGTCTATGCAGTTTCTTTCCTGAATCCTTCCACTCTTTTTCCCAGGCATATTTTAAGTTTTGCTCAAGCATCAGGAGGGAAACAAAAGTACATTGTTGGGAGTCATGGAACTCTCCCCTGAGCCAGTTCAAGAGAATGTACATTTGCTGCTTAAAGGCTTCAATTAAACAAGAGGTCTAACTAAATGAAGGAACTGGAGTGCATGAAGCAAGACATTCAAGTTAGTGCCAAGTTTATGTGCAGGGGAAGAGAAGTTGCATACAAATTAATGGATTCGTCTGCTTCTTTTGCCTGTAGAGCTTTGAGTTTTTGTATATCTTTGCCCTATTCTTCTTGAAATCCTGCACTATATAGTGGGGAGTTTACTGGGTAACAAAACACCTTTTTTGCAGTCTGAGCATATCTCATTTTTATTTCACTAGTTATCATTTAGTCACTATGAATCTTAGCAGGCATTTCCAGAATTTTAAATAATCTACATAGCTAATAGCCAAAGTCCCCTCTGTGTGCGGATACTTATTTCCATTGATCTGGTCACATGGAGGGTAAACAGATCTTCCAGCAAACTTAGGGCAGTCCCCATGATTGCCGAAAAGTCTAAAATGTTTTAAAAGGTATATGGGGATTCTTAAAGCCCTCCAAAAGTAAAACTGCTTACTCTGCGCAAGCGCAGAGAACAGACTTACTGATGCACGGGGGAAGCCACTGGAGCTGTAAGGGAAGCCGCCACCACAATAGCTGTGTGCCCCACCACTGGGACAGCCCCCACCAGGACCACCGGCAACAAAGACTATAGCTTCAACCAGCAGGTTTGGGCACTGGACTGCTGAGAAAAGGCGGCAAGGGAGGATAGCTGGTTGGCCAAGGGAGCCAAAGGGGCTGTGGCGCCTCTCTGGGAGCCAGCCTGCCTGCCCTCTGATGCTGCCACCGCTGCCCAAACTGGCCCTCCAGCTGTCAGTTGAAGCCCAAGGAGGCGAAGTATGTGTCATTGGTCCCCCCTCCCTCCTGCAACCAGATTGGGGACGATTGCTGGCCTGCAGCTGTAAAAGGAGAGAAACAGAAAGAAGTGGGGTTCTGTGAGAGGCAGAGAAAGTATAGGAAATTGTCTGTTGGGGGGAGAGAAAGAAAAGAATGGGAGATTGAGGGAGGTGGAGAAAAAGAGGAAGGGGAGCTTGGGGGTAGAGAAATAGTGGAGGGAAAGAGAGGGGGCAGACTGAGGGGGTGGGTGGGGAAAGGACATTGAGAAGGGCTGGGGTAAGAAGGGGTGAGAGGAGAAATGGGGCAAGAGGAGAAATGGGGTAAGAAAGGAAGGAAAGCTGACATAGAAGGGGTAAGAGGGAAAGGGGGCATGAGGGAAGATTAGTAAATAAGGGGTGCATGCAGGAAGAAGGAGGAGGGTACTTCGATAATAAAGGGGGGAGAGGGAAAAAAAAAAGGTAGGGGAATGCCCCCTCCCCACAAGTTCCTTGCAAGGACTGCCTGCAACAAAGACTACAGTAGGGCCACAACACATTATGCAACATTTTGTTGCGGGTCCCCTCTTGTATACTATAAAGTCTTTCTCCCTCTTGTTAAAACATCCAGATATATCTCATATGATTTCTGTTTTTGGTATGGTGTTGGCTTTTTCTCACCCACCACCTCCCATTGTCTACCACTTCCAATTTCAAAAGGAACATATTAAAAAGGGGGGAAAGCATTCTGAGAATTTTTAAAATTTGAAACTTACTATTTAGGTGTCTTCACATATCTTTGGCATTTGCCAGCTAATCTTGTAATCAGCACTCCTCAGACAGAAGCAGCCCCATAGCCAGATGAACTGGGGGGCATGATGTCACTTCTGACACCAGAAAAATAAAAAGTAGGTGAGCACTCTCCTAGCCTCCCCATCTGGGGATCTGTAGAGCATGTTCCCTCCCTACTGAACAACTGCTGCTGTCCCCCACCCCATCTTCTTCCAGGGCTTCCCTCCAACTTGTACTGATACAAGAACTCCAAGGGCTGCAGCCGACTCATGATTTCCAGGCCAGCACCTTTGAAAGGGGCTTCAGGCTGCTTTGATCTGCCATCCCAATGAAATGAAACCAAACTGACAATGGAACCTGGGGGGTTGACCTGCAATGACTGCATGCAGGATGCCAGAAGAAAGCTGCAAACATACCCTTTGCGGACTCTGGAAAACAGTCATGCGTCACAAATGGGAAAGGGGGGAGAGGAACATAAGTTAGAGAGGAAGGCCCAGTAAAAGATTTCTACTTTCCCTTGCACCTGAGGAGGCTCTGTCAGAACTGCTACAAGTGGCGCACCTCTACCTCTCTTTTGGCTCTGCTGCACAAAACTTCCGGCTTTCTGCACGCACACTAGCTCAAAGTTGGCTCTCCGTGCGAGGCAGGGCTACGCCCAGTGAACACCTCTTGCCAAGGGCACTCAGGCCTGACATTAATCACCCTGACATTAAGACTGGAAGGCAAAAGTCCCAAATGCCACCGGCAAATGCTTTACATGGGATTTTCAAGGCTTCTGAAAACTGGGCCCTCAGGGGCTGCCTCTCATCTCGGGGCCCTGTGGAGCTGTGGCATGAGGGCTGTGAGCTTCAACCTCTCCCAGAACTAGCCCCAGGGCTCCCTCCACCTCCAGGGGGGCACATTCAGGAGGGGGTGTTGTCCTGTGTGCCCCGCGCTAGCAAAGCACAGGAAATACCATCTACGTTGCTCATTTAAAGGATGTATCCAACTGTACAGAAACAAACAGAGGACAATGAGCTAGTGATTCCATGTTTTACACAAGTTGACCTATTTAATGATCTGAACATTACCCCAGACATCATGTGCTCTTTCTCTGGCTATTCTTCAGTCATTTCCCAGACTAAATAAGGTTATTTACTCCTTGAACTGGGCAAATGCAGCTGCAGGCTGTGACGGCCTGTTCCTGTGGTGCAGGCACAATGCAGCTGAGCACGGTGCTATGCTCAAGACAAACCTCCCCAGGGAACATCAAGGCATTGTAATCAGCAGCATGTCTCACATATAAGTGGAGTTTGAACAAGAACAGTTCACCTGACAACTGTGTCCATATAGAAGTTTACAGTGTGCCCAGTATCAAGGTGCAAAACTCTTGGTATCCTAATATATAGTGGGCAGATGTATACTCTGCTTTTGTACTCTAACACATTGCGGCTGAGGGCAGACTGGGGATCTGGAGCGCTCTACCTCCTCTTTAGAAGTGGTGGCAGAGAGGGCGTCCAGACAGCCACAGCTGTCCCCCGTTGGCTGGCTGCACTCACCCGTTGGCGAGGCGCTGTCCGGGCGCTGCCGCCGGAGACCCCTTGGATCCAGTCTCTATTGGGTTGTGAAATAAGAAGCTGGAGTCTGACCAGTGATGGAAGTGCATAAAGAGTTTCTAAAGGTGAAATACTTACAAATATACATAGACAATCACCAAGACATTCAGCAGCATGCCTGGTTTAGTCTTGGAGAGCTAACAGACCCCATAGCTTACTAGGCAGATAGCTAATATACTAACACTAGCCAATCCCTGGCAAGCTAATGCAATTGCTAATTAGATTCACAGGACCAGAACAGTAACACCAGGTATAATCACCTGTCTGCAATTACATCATCCCTAGACTGACAGCTAGGTCTGACAGTTAGATCATTCTGATCTACAATGCAGTAACTACTTGCTACCTCAGTTCAATATACTCCAATAGTCTCCGGCTGTCCGGGTGCGCGTCCCTGCCGCTTCCTGGCAGTGTGGACAGCACTCCAGAAGTGGCGCTGGAAGTGTGGACAGGCCAGCAGCCGTGCGCCTCCTCCCCGCTATGTTGCAGCCAGTGTGCACGGGACGCCCCGTGCTGCTTTTCCTGCATGCCTTCCGGCCCCGCGGCTGTTCCGGGACAGATCTTCAGTCTGTCCTCGGCCTGACACTACACAAAAGATTCATGGTATTTACTGTGGTGGACAATGGAGTTGTTATAGGTGCCCTGAAGAGAGGAAGGTTCTTGTGACTGTCTGCAGAAGTTCTGCTGTTAGCATCAAAACGATCTCAGAACTATACTGAAGTTCTGTCATTGGAACATCAGAGAAATTCGCTCATGTAAGACCTCAGTATCACTGAAGTAGTAAAGCTGTATATAATGGAGGTTCATAAAACTGAATACTTCTTACATTTTCTATGACAAATCATGGGAGGAGTTCTAGAGTAGCCTTGTCTGTATATGCCATTTTTTTTAGATGAAGGTTCAGTCATATGACTGCCCACCTGCAGTCTGAAGTCATATGGCCCAGACATGAGTTACCACCTCAGAGAGAATGACACCTCCATTTCTGGACTCCACTGTAGTCTTCTTCAGCTGCACCATTCAGTAAGGAATGGAGGAAAGATTTCTGTTAAAGCAGCGGTTCTCAACCTGTGGGTTGGGACCCCTTTTGGGGGTCGAATGACCATTTCACAGGGGTCGCCAGCTGGCGTCTGAGCCCTCCCCTCCCCGCCAGCAGGAAAGGGCCCCGCGCTCGATCGAGTGCAAGGTCTGGCCTCCTGGCTCTTTGCCCTCAAAGGGAGCTTTCCCTTTAAGGGCAGAGAGCAGGGGTTGGTTGGGGCTGGAGCCCCACCCCCTGCTTCTAGCAGCCCTTCCAGCAGGGGCCACGAGGAAAAAGAAGCCAGCAGGTAAGTCAATGGCCACTTCCCCCTCCCCACCGCCACCTTTAGGGTGCTCCGCCGTCGTCTTCCCAGGGCTCCACGCTGAAGCGCAGGAGTGCAAAAGCCGCCCCCCACCTATCTACCTTCCTTCCCCCCTCTCTCTCCCCCCCTTTCTCTCTCTCTCTCCCTCTCTCTCTCTTCCCCCCTCTCTTCCCCCTTTCTCTCTCTCTCCCCCCTACCTTTCTCTTTCTCTCTCTCCCTCCCCCCCCACCTGCAACAGCCTCTCCCCTGCACCTACCTTCGTTTTCTCATGGCATCTTCTGTTGAAGAAAAGTAAGTCTGAAGCCTGAGTGTTTGTTGTGTCTTGTTGGGACTAGCTTGCAAATATATGTGTGTCTAAAGTCTGTATTAAAGTTGTTTGGTGCTAACTGCCATGCAAGAGAAAACATCTGAAAAAGTAGCTTCACTGTTGTGTGTGTTGGCAGAATTTTATGGTTGGGGGTCACCACAACATGAGAAACTGTATTAAAGGGTCACGGCATTAGAAAGGTTGAGAACCACTGTGTTAAAGGGACAAGATTTTCAGCCATGTACATGCATACGCCCCAGTAGCACATCACTGCTCTGTTGGATTAGAGCAGGGGTCCCCAACTTTTTTGAGCCTGTAGACACCTTGGAAATTCTGACACAGGGTGATGGGCACAACCACAAAATGGCCAATGCAGGAGGCTCACAAGATGCCTAAATGCAGGGGACAAGAAGAGAAATTTTTAAATATGCACTGGGAAAGAGAAGAGAGAAAATAAAACAAACACTGTGGCTTTTGCTGAAATAAGGTTAGTTGGGGTGGGATATGTACCTCCTTCAAAAACAAAGTTCCTGAACTTCTAACGTGGTCTGTGTAACATTAGTACCTTTAATGCCATCTGGGGGCATTATAACTACTCAATGGACAGAAACCATGGGGCTTTCATAGCATATTCTTTTATTCTCTCCTTTTCTGATGGGTGGATAGTTTAGTGGGGTTTTCATTTGGAGGCCCATGGACTGCAGGCTTGTGGTATAGCGATCCAAGTATCATACTATGATTGGGGAGACCGGGCTTGAAATCCTCCATCAGCCATTAAGCTCACTGGGGGATCTTGAAGAAAAAGAAGAAATAATTGGATTTATACCCAATTCATTTCATTTATTACGGGTCTATACAACCGAAGACCAAAGGAAAAAGGAAATTATCGGAAGGAAAGATTAAAAAACACATAAGATGAGGCATAAACATCGAAATAACAATGGATAAAACCCAGGCTTTAGCCCAGAAGTTAAAATTACCTAACTACACTTGGGGCAGAGCAGTCTAACTAAAATCTAAAATTGTCCAACGCTTATGAGCTTATAAGAATATTGTCAATGATGATAAAATTTTCAATGTCTCTTAAGGGCAGCTACCTTGGCCAAGAACCGAGCCACATTTGCTGTTATCAGTCCATCAGCGTTTGAGTCGCATAGTAGTACTGAGAGCACCCAAGACTGCAGAGGAAGATTCATCTTAGTAAGGATGGGAGTGATATATGTCCCTCTATCTTGCGATACCGAATTCACTACCCAAGGGAGTCTCAGAGCAGCTGACAATCTCCTTTCCCTTCCCCTCCCCAGAACAGACACCCTGTGAGGTAGGTGGGGCTTAGATAGCTCTTTGAGAACTGCTCTGAGAGAACTGTAACTGACCAAGGTCACAGCAGCAGCTGCATGTGGAGGAGTGGGAAATCAGACCTGGTTCTCCCAGATTAGAGTCCATGCTCCTAACTACCACACCAGTCTCTCTTCATATAGCTTTCCTCACAAGGTGGCTTCTGAGCAGAGGAGTACATTACTCTGAGCTCAGTGAAAGGGTTGCATCACTGCTTAGTTCTTGTGGTCCTTTCTTACACGCCCAGGGAAATGCTGATCGCAGGGGTCCTTTCGTAGAAAAAGAGCTGCAGGAGCTCATTAGAATAACTCAGTAGCATATGCCACGTCCCTTGACATCACCGGAAGTGTGTCAGAAAGGGAATGTCAGTTTCAGCCCCATTATACTTTATGGGCCATTGAAATCAATGGCAAAAACTCATAGGGTATATGAGGAGCTGGAGGAAAGGGGGTTTGAGGGAGAGGCTCCAAACTTGCAGGGTAGCCGCTGGGGCCTCTCCTTGAAATACCCACCAAGTTTCAAGAAGATTGGACCAGGGGGTCCAATTCTATGGGCCCCCAAACAAGCTGTCCCATCCCCTCCATTGTTCTCTATTATTCTCTATGGTGGGAAAAAATGTTACCTTTTTTTCTACCACAGAGAACAATGGAGGGAATGGGGGCAACCTGTTTGGGGCCCCTTAGAATTGGACCCCCTGGCCCAATCTTTTTGAAGCTTGGTGGGTATTTTGAGGAGAGGCCCCAGCAGCTACCCTGCAAGTTTGGAGCCTCTCCCTCAAATTCCCTCCCCTCCAGTCGCTTTTAAAGTTGCTGCCGAATTTCGGTGGCAATTCGGCAGCAGGCTGAATCAGATCAGCTCTAGTGGCCACTCCTGAGCTGGCGGAGCTTTGCTCCGCCTTGCTCCGGCCCCAACAGACCCCTGGCTGATCGCGACTTTGGGGTCAGGAAACAATTTTTCTTCAGGTCAGTTTGGCGTGAGATCCTACAGGTTTTTTATCATCTTCTGGGCGTGTAAAAGGGGTCACTGGGGGTGCGGGGGGTATTTGTGAATTTCCTGCATTGTACAGGGGATTGGGCTTGATGACCCTGGAGGTCCCTTCCAACTCTATGATTCTATGAAATAAATAAAAGTGAAACAGGTCAGTGTTCTACTGTACTGCAAATGAAATTATTCCTAGTCTACAGATGTATATAAGAAATCAATGAGAAATATCTAGATATGGATTTTTTTTAGAAGCTTTCAAACCTCTATTGCATGCTTTTGAGCCAGTTTGGTGTAGTGGTTAAGAGTGGCAGGACTCTAATCTGAAGGACTAGGTTTGATTCCCCACTCCTCCGGATAAAGCCATCTGGGTGACCTTGAGTCAGTCACAGCTCTCTCAGCCTCACCTACCTCACAGGGTGTCCGTTGTCAGGACAGGAAGGGAAGGTAATTGTAAGATTCCTTCGGGTAGTGAAGGCCGGGGTATAAAACCAAGGTTGCAGTCAGACAGGCTTTTTTTGCTGGTGTCGCTGCTGTTCCCTAATGGATTTAAAATGCTTGATCAGACAGCAACGTCTGTATCCCGTCTTGAACTTGTTGGCCTCCCGCAATCAGCACACTCTGGTTGCAGTTTTCTAGACACCGGGAAAATCAGGTATGTAACAGTTATTTCTGGCTTCACCCCACATTTCGGCCTGTCCGGACCACTTCCTAGCAATTTGAAGCTGTTTAGGACATCTGAAAGTTTTCCTTGCACTTTCGCCATAAAAATAAAAATTGGTGACCTGCATATGACTGGATCACCACACTGTGTGTTTCGGCTCTCCCCTGCTTATAGCTTTGTAGCACATGGAGTAGGGAAGGGGTTAATTGACAAGAAGTGTTTCAGAGAGGGGAGGGTGAGGGTGTTGGAGAACAATGCTCCAAGCATTTCAATAAAAACACCAGCAGCACACAGGACACACGATGAGGCTTCTCTACCCCCCCTTTTAAACATTTGAAACATGGGATTTCTCAGAAACACAGTTTCAAAAACACTAACCTCGCACGGGACTCCATTTCCCAGCAGCCTCCTCCAGCAATCCCACAGGCCACCAGCTGTTATCATTCTGCCAGGAGTTTGAAGTGCTGATTCCCATAACCGCTTAGTGCATGCTTGGAAGACAAATGATTTTAAAAAGCTGCCCGACTGCCCCACTTCCTGGCTGCTGCATCTGATCAACCAAGGATAGGTGAACGTGTGGTGAGGAGGGTTAAGGAGGTGAATCTGATCAAAACTGATAAAAAAAAAACAAAAAAACCCTGGATCAATTAGAATCGGGGCCAGACTGGATCAAACTGCCCATCTGACCATAGCCCAACTCTCCTCCTCTGCAGGAACCACTGAGCATTACACTTTGAAATGAAAACAAAACAAGAGATTTGGGAACAAAGCCATGCCAGAATCTATTCAAATCCAAGTGTCTACAGTTGCCTTTTTACATTAATTAACAAGGGGGGGGAAATCACTAATTAGTTTCCATTAGTTTCACACTAGGTGAGTGTAGGGCTAAATGAAGTTAGGCCTGTGAAAATGCAAAGAAACTGGGCTTCTACTGGAGGTGCGAGGAGCTAATTGTGCTTCATGATTATGGTTCTCTGGTGGGAAATAAATCTAACTAGAGGGACTGTGTGCCTGTATGGCAGTGCCGTGGACTGTGTCTTTGTTCTATCTTGTGCTGAATGTCCCAAGATGTTCCCAGGAAGCAGGAGGGGAGAGAGTGCTTTAATAAAACCCTGATTAAGCAGTCAATTTAGCAAAGAGCCATCCATAAAAAAGAGCTTCTTCAAAGGCTTCCCTAATGGCCCTATGTGTTATGTCAGAGGCGGGTAATAGAGAGCATATTTGCAAGAGCTATAAAATTGAGTTGGTGCCTGATAATAGAATGTGTTACATGTTTAATTAGCCAGACTAATCAGTTGAGCCAGGCCTGATGAACACACATGGCTTTTCTTTCTTTTTCTTTTTTTGAAAAGCCATGTGTGTTTATCAGGCCTGGCACTGAAAAGGTAAAAACAGTTACGATTTCTTGGACGAAGGATATTGGTCATACAATTGATATAGATGATTGGAATAGAATTTGGAAATCTGCTAAATGTATGAGAGCAGTGAAAATATCTTGAAGATGTTTCACAGGTGGCACTGGTCTCCGGATAGGATTGCTAAGTGCGAGCACTCACTTGCTAGATGTAACGCCATTCCATCTGCTGTCACTCATGGTAGATATAAAGGGGTTCCATACTCAGCAAGACTCTGTGCGTGTAGTCTAAATCAGGTTGATTCAGTCCTCCATGTTCTCCTATACTGTCCCTGGTATGGTGGTATACGTTTTACTCTTTTAGACCCAATTCTATCTAATATGAGAGGTTGCCCAGATGTTTTGAAGGTGCGCTGTCTCCTGAATGACCTGTCTCCCGAATTAACTGAAAAGGTTGCTCTGTTTTTAAGTTTGGTAATTAAGGATCGTTTGCACAATGCATAGCTACATATGATTAACTTATTTTTCCCTGTTACCTTTCTTTCCGATTATGTCTCTTTCTGTAACCTGTTTTATGCCAATAAAGGTATATGTATGTATGTATGTATGTATGATTGCTAAGTGTTTTTCTAATGCATCCAAAAATGGTTGGAAATGTAAATCTAATGTAGGAACCTTTTTTCATCTATGGCGGAAATGTGAAAAAGTGCAAAAATGTTGGTTGATAGTCCAGAAAATGATTAGAGAGATATTTGATGTGGAACTATGTTTAATACCAGAAATATTTTTGTTGAGTATACTGCCTAAAGATATAGGGTCCGAAAAATACGTTATTACTTATATTCTAACTAGAATTTTGGTAGCGAAAAACTGGAAGGGGGATAAACTTCACTCCGGAGAAGAAATTAAAGCAAAAATTTTAGAGGTTGCTGAAATGGATAGGTTAAATATGAGATTATCAAATCAAAATGAAGAACTATATCACCAAAGATGGGGTAGCGTATATGGATGGATGGATGCGAAAATACAAGGATAGACTCACTCTAGGGGAAATTATCGACATAAAATAGATACTGTGTATGTCTGTTTGTTAAGCTCTTTTTTGTTTGTTGTTGTATATGTCGGTGACAATGATATGAATGTGAATTTGGAAAAATCCAATAAAATTTGCTTTAAAAAACAACAACACATTGCTTGGACTTTGCTCTGTACTCTTGCAATGGTCCTGTAGGGTTGCCAACAAACTGGAGAGAGGGAAGTCTTGCTCCTTTAACAGTGGTTTAATGGGATATTATTACCAAGTGATGTTATTTACCAATGTGGCATGAAAAGCTTTCATCACCCATTTCCACACATTAAACCTCTGCAAAAAGACTGAGCTTTTTTCCCCTCCAGGCTGTTGACAGCCCTAGAACTTCAGTGTATTCAGAGTCAGTGTTTTTTAGAACTGTGTCCATGAGGAATCTGTGCAAATATTTATCAGCATGCAGATTTGTCTGGGATGCTCCCCACTCCTTGATGATACAGATTTCAGCTGCTTTCTTGTGTGACAGATGTGTACAATGATCATATTATAGTTGAGGAGTCCTCTTATCATGGGAGAGCCACTAGAGAAAAAGCCTTTTAAAAGCAAGGACTAAGTATCCCCAAAGTGGGAAGCAATAAGTCATAACCTGAATTTAAGATTTTCAGCCTGATTCTTCCTAAAGATTCTGAGTGAATAATAATACAAACACATACACACAAGTGGGAGACCGGGAAGTACTTGTGAGGGGCATATCATTGAACTCTCCCCCACTATTTCCTCTTTCCTTTCTTTGGCAGCCCCATAGCTTCTACTCTTTCCCTACTTCCTTCTCTCCTTCCCACCCACCAGCTGCTGTACCCTTATCTGCCCCCCCATTGCCTCCCTACCCACCCCCTGGCAGACTGGGGTGTATGCAGTGGCAGCCACTGGGTGCAGTTTCATGATAGGGAACCTGCAAGAACTTGCAGGGTCCACCTCACTTATACCTGTATCCCCCTCTTCACACTATTTCCTCTTTCCTTCTTTCTGGCAACCTTCATATTCTTCCCTCCTTCTCTCTTTCCTACCTACCAGTGAATCCACCTTTTAATCTGCCCCTCATCTTTGGCTACACTGATATTTATTTACATCACTTATACCCCACAATGGGGACTCAAAGCAACTTATTTCATTTTCTTCTCACAACAATCATGTGAGTTAAGTTAGGATGAGAACACGTGACCGGCCCCAAGTCACCCAGTGAACTACTGTGGCAGAGTGGGGATTTTAACCTAGGTCTTCCAGATCCTATTCTGAATCTCAGACCACTGCACAACTGGCTGTTGAAAGTGTCATGCAAGTTGTGTGGTAGCAAGTCACCTGATGGTTGCTACTGGGCCTGGCCCCACTGAGTTCCCCCTCAAAGGCCAAAAGATCCCTGGAAAAGCCCTTCCTCCCACATTTACTGGAAGAAACCAAAGCCTGAAGGCTATCAGTACTGTTGTGGTTGCTTCACAAAGGCCACTGAAGGCATTTGTTTCTTAAAGCTGGAAGTGCTGCTTCTATTATTTTACAAGACAGGGTTAACCCCCCAATGTATTTCTCTCGTCTTCTTTTTTTTTTTAAGATTTCAAGTTTTTCTGCAAACCTGGGTTTTTTTTTTCAAGTTTGTAGGAAGGTCTGTCTTGTTTGTGCATGACTCCAGGAGGCAGATTGCAGGCCTACTTTGGCCTTTGTAGGGAACTCATGGGGGCCAGTCCTGTCTAGGGTTGCCTGGTCCAGGTTGGGAAATTCCTGGAGATTTTGTGGTGGAGTCTACGAAAGCCAGAGTTTGGGGAGGGGAGAGGCCTCAGCTGAATAGTATCCATAGATTTTGCCATGTTGAAAATTAGATATACTGATGATATTTATAAACTAACACACTAGGAGTAATAATCAACAATCAGGAGTCAAAGGGAGGGATGTAATAACATAGATGAGAAACAGAAGTTTAAGCCACTAAATTGGAAATTTACCCTAGTTTGGCCACTACTTTTCAGCTTTGTGTAGGAAACAACACATGTATAAAAACTTTGAAATGCAACCAAGAGGGCTAGGAGAATCCTCATTTTCTCTCTACACCCCACCCACTTAGTTAATCCATTATATATAAAAGCCCTAACACACTGGCACTTTCCAGCTCTCACATTGGCTGTGCTGTGTGCTCCATCAGCCATTGTCCCATCAGTTGTCAGTCAAGAGTACTTGCGTGATATTGGCTGGGTGATGGTTCTGCTCCTCTCGCCTGCCCGCTGCCAGCTTGGCCACTCATCCCTGTCAGAATAAACTGCCAAAATGGCTGTCTCTCCTGATGAAGATGCTTCTCCTGCTTGGCTCCTCTGCAGCTGGCTACTGAGGTGGGCCACTATCTGTCAAACCATTCTCTTTTCCTCCTGCTGTGCCACTAACTTTCCCCTCAGTGGCTGTTACTAGGCAACCAAGCTTGGTTCTGTCAGTGAAAAGACAAAGGCAGGAGACAGATTGCAGGCCTACTTTGGCCTTTGTAGGGAACTCATGGGGGCCAGTCCTGTCTAGGGTTGCCAGCTCCAGGTTGGGAAATTCCTGGAGATTTTGTGGTGGGGTCTAAGAAAGCCAGAGTTTGGGGAGGGGAGAGGCCTCAGCTGAATAGAACGCCATAGAGTCCACCCACTAAAGCAGTTCTTTTGTCCTGGGGAACAACTGCTGCCAATCTCCAGGTGAGGGCTGGAGATCAATCAGAATTAAAACTGCTCTCCAGATGGCAGACATCAGTTCCCCTGCAGAAAATGGCTGCTTTGCAGGGTGGATTCTGTGTCATTATACCCTGTTGAGGTCGCTTCCCTCCTGCTTGGGTCCCCACTGTGGAGAAACATTGTACTTTTCCTAGGTAGAGGCTGCGGGGGGGGGGGATTGAAAGGTGAAGTCAGAGAGGCAGATAAAGGTAGGTTAATGGTTGGTTGGGAAGAAGATAGGGTTGCCAACTCCAGGTTGGGAAATTCCTGGAGATCTGAGGGGTGGTGCCTGGAGAGGGTGGAGTTTGAGGAGGGGTGGGACCTTGGACAGGTGCTATGCCTTAGACTACACCTTCCAAACCAGAGATTTCCTCCTGGGGAACCATTGCTACTAGATTCCGGGGGAGAGCTGGAGATCACTCAAAATTACAACAGCTCTCAGGATGGCAGAGATCAGGTCCCCTTGAGAAAATGGTGAACTCTGTCATTATATCCTACTGAGGTGGCTCCTCTATGACATCCAGTGTGACAAAGCAGTTTGTCCTTCAGAGCAGGGTCTGCCAGCAGGTTCCACAGCAGGTTCTTGCTGTGGAAGCTGACTTGGTGATTTCAGACCACTCACAGACTTTCAGCCTAACGATCAAAAGGGGGAGAGGAGAATGATGTGAGCTGCTTTTGTCCCCACTGTGGAGAAAGACTACTTTTCCTAGGTAAAGGCTGCATGGAGAGAGGAGGAGATGGGAACCAGAGGGGCAGATAACAGTATGTTGATGGTTGGCTGGGAAAGAAATAGGGATGCCAACTCCAGGTTGGGAAATTCCTGGAGATTTGAGGGGTGGAACCTGGAGAGCGTGGGGTTTGAGGAGAGGTGGGACCTCAGGCAGGTACACTGTCATAGACTCTACCGTCCAAACCTGTAATTTCCTCCTGAAGAACCATTGTTGCCAATCAGAAAGCAGCAGGGCTGGTTTGGCTCCTTCTCACCCGTGAGGCCTACATGGCGGGTGCTTCAAAGATGGTTTTGAGGGAGAAGCGATGATCGACCCACAGAGACAGAAAGTGCCTGGCCTGAATGTGGCCTTGGTGGTGGCAACGTCCACGGCCAAGAAGCCCCACCATGAGCTGGTATTAGGTGCTATACAGTGGGTGTGATATACTATATCTGAAAAAACAGTGTAATTTTTAAGGAATATACACAAAATTCTATTTGAAATTACAAAAAACCTCTTAACTATTCTTTAAAGAGGAGAGGGCTGGAGATCACTTAGAATTACAACTGCTCTTCAGATGGCAGAGATCAGCTTCCCTGGAGAAAATGGTGGACTCTGTGTCATTATACCCTGCTGAGGTCGCCGCAGCAAATTGACGCTGAGTGCCCAAGGCCGGGGAACTCTCCCAGAGCCTTTTTCTAGAGCCCGTTGTATTTATTTCCACAACAGGCCTTATTCCTAGTTAAAAATAAAGAGCTGAGAGTCTGAGATGAATTCTGCATCACAGTCTAGGTTATGGTTAAGACAGAGACGCACAAAATATTCTTATCCCTGAGTGCATCTATGATGCCCACATCCACTTCCCTCCCTCAGAGGCAAGATTTTCCCTGCATTTTTCCTTCCTTTTTGTGACTGAGCCACCCTAGTTGTCTTCTTTCTTGAAGAATTCTGGCTGTCCTGCCTTGTCATAGTATAATTTTTTGGCTGTTTGCTCAGCCCAGGAACCTGAGAGAAGAAATGGGAGCGCCCTTTAATTTATATAACTTAAATGGCACGTGAGATGTTTTTATATTCCAAATTAACAAAATATTTTATTCAGCATAGAGGGGAAAGGTCAGGTGAAATCAGGGATAAATTTCTGAGGTAAATACTCCAAGGTAAAACCAGTACCTGCACAGACTTCACTTTTTATGTTTCAAGCTAACAACAGTTTCTTAGGCTTTTCACAGTGACTTAAATCTTTATGTTGAAAGGCTTTTGTCCCAATGTTTTCCCCAAATACTTCAGTACATTTCTTTGTGTTAAATATTGGGTTCCATGGAGCAGCAGACTCACTATTAATGATCGGCTCTACTTTATTAGTGATTTCAGCAAGCACAAGACTAGAAAAAGAAGAAGAGAAGAAGAGATTGGATTTATACCCCGTTCTTCACTACCTGAAGGAATATCAGAGTCACTTACAAACTCCTTTCCCTTCCCCTCCCCACAACAGATACTCTGTGAGGTAGGTGGGGCTGAGAGAGCTCCCCAAGAACTGCCTTTGAGAGAAAAGCTCTGAAAGAACTTATGACTGACCGAAGGTCACACCAGCAGCTGCATGTGGAGGAGTGGGGAATCAAACCCGGTCTCCCAGATTAGAGTCCATGCTCCTAACCACTACACCCAAACTGGCACCAGACTAAACTCCAGGGCCCCAGCCCTGTTTAAATAGCATGCAGTTGCCACACCCAAACACACCCCAAAATTGGCTATTTACATAACATTACTTCTAGATTGGTTACTTCCAGAGTCCTGGTGGGCTATTGTTCTTGGGCTTCAAGCTCAGCCAGTCTCTGGTAGAACAGTCCTGGAATGTTTCAGTCCCAATACATAACACTTTGAGTACTGTCTAATTCTTTTGTTAGAGTATTCCCTAACTCTTCCAGAAGGCTGATACACTCTTTTCAGTACTCAAACCCCTTCTCTTGAATCACCTGTACTTGTCTTGAGTTTTTAACTGACTCTTTTTTAAAAAAAGATTTTTATTGATTTTTCCTATAACTACTTCTACATCGCTACTTTCTAAGCTACATTTACCTTATACAGAGTGTGCTTTAGCATTTGCTTAATATTACCTTACCACTAATACATTTGAAGCATTTTAAACCTTGGTTGATTTTCAATTAACATTGTTACTCATGCTATAAGAAAAATAAAAAAGCTGTTTGACAGACATGCTCTTTTGGAGGAAAGCTTAATTATACAAATTATATAAAATATATAAGTGCAATTTTCAATAAAAACAATTCAACCCTTATTTCTTCTTTCATCCTCTTCTTGTCTTAACAGTCTCTTCTTGTACCTTTGGAGCTGCTGCTCCTTTTTCCGAGTCAGAAATCTCTTCTTCACTCTTTGAGCTATCAAATCCATACATACTTTCTTGCGATGCCAGCGAACCATCTGAGTCTCTCTCTTTTTTCTTTTCTTTGCTTTTTTCCAAAAAACTTTTTGCCTGTTGAACAGAGTCAATCTTGTATTTTTTATCTTTGATGCTGAAGCTCAGTCCTTCCAGAATGTTCCACCTGTAGATAATAGATTCAGACTGTAGCCAAGATGTCAGTTTTCCGTAGGCTTTCCTTCTTTTCCTTATTTCAAATGGAATATCTTTCATCACTTTCACTTCTTTTCCTTTGATCTTCAGAACCGCTTTATTTGTGGTCCTAAGCACCACATCCCTTGTTGACTTTTTGGAGAACCTTATCAGAATTTCACCAGGCAGGCTTTTCTTTTTAGTATAATCTGGATAGGTTCTGTAAACCATATCCATGTCACTTTTTATTTCCGCTGCTTTTAAGCCTGTCACTGGTTCAAGCGCTTCACTTAGCAGATTTTTAAGGTCTTCTCCTTTATCCTCTGGCACATTCTGAAGTCTTAGGAAAAAATTCGATCTTTCCATCTATAGTTTCAAGAGCTGATCAGAATGGAAGGCCTTTTCTTTCTCCGCTTTTTGTAGCCTTGAATCATGATTTTTTACTGAAGTCTTAACTTCCAGAAGTTCCCGCTGCAGCTTCTCTGTAGTTTTATTCGACTCTTTCAATTCCAGCTGCATTTTATCCATCTTGACGTTGAGAGCTGTCATTTGGTCCACTAGAGGTCGCAATAACGAGGAGAACACAGTGCTCATCTCTGTGGTATCAACCTTTGAACTCGGAGCTGTACTTCCTAGTTTGGGGAAAGGTTTCGGTTTCCCCGCCATTGTTGAGGCTGCGCTTTTTGTTGATAGTTAGATAAGATGGACGAAAGAAGCAAATTCTACGACTGCGCTTATAACTTTTTAAAGTTCATATCCTCTAAAGCGCGATGCCGTCATCTAGCAAGCCGAACGTACTTTTTTTCATGCTGTAACGCCACGTAAAGAGTCTCGTAAGTACGCTGATCTCGAGGGGGGGGGTTTCACTCCACCCGCCTTTCCCGCTGTGTTCTGTTTATTTTTACTTCAGACTCACGTTTTCTCCATGCGTAACTATAAGTTCAAGCTTCAAGCTTCACACTCTCTGCTGCTTCACGGATTTGCACTTTTAGCCATACGGCTCCCACGGACGGGGGAACCTATGGGGGTGATGAAAAGGGACCTCGATCCCTCGGTCGCCACCATAGGGAGAGATCCCCTTCGTGCCACCCCAGGCAGAGCCCCTTCACTAGGGTCTCTGGGGGCTCGGCACCAGTCCGAAGCCCCTTCTTCCTGCCAGGTACGGATCGCGCTCCCCGCAGATGCGGAGGAGCACGTCCGCCATGGTCGCAAGTCTTGCCGGAAGTCTGAGTTTTTAACTGACTCTTAAGACAGTTTCTAACCACACTAAACCAGGCATCTCTGCAGTCTTTAGAGTTAACTCCCTGTTGACTGGGTAGGGAATTTTCTTCTCTCTCTAGGAGATCTATCCCTTTTCCTTGGCCTGAATGGAAGTCTCTGTCTAACAACACACTTGTCCTTGCCTACTTTCCCCAGTTCTCCTGACTGTGTTAAAACTGCTTTCAGTCAGGGCTAAATTCCAAAACTGTCAGTACTTGACTATTCTCAGCTAGGGCTGAAATCAGACTGTTACCACTCAACTCAGTCAAGGCAGAAATCTGACTGAACTCTCCTCAGCATCCAGTTCAGAAGTCTTTCTCTGCTCAACTGATGCTAACCAATCAGATTGCTTGGAGCAGCCGGTCACTCAAGGATGGCCCACAGGTGCAGTTTCTGTGAAGAATTAACCCTTTACAGTCCTTCAGCTGTTTGAACAGCACTCCTACGCTTTTAAAAACTGCAGCCCATCACAGCAGCAGAACTGCAAGACAAAGTTGTCTAGCTAACACAGCAGGCATTATGCACAGCAAGAGAACCTCTGCCCTATCTCTTTAGATCAAAAGTGCTTTTCCTGCCATTAAGTGGATCCAGATGTTAAAATATTCAACAGCATTGCTTTCTCTTTAGCCCCCGTTGCTGCTGCTGGGGTTTAAAATATTTACTACCATTGATGCTAAACTCCAGATTGAAAATAAAATATTTATAACTCTTTGTTCCCTCTCCCACAATTCCTGTGCATTTTGAGCTTATTTTTAGTTGTTTTTTTAAAAAAAATACTTTCGAAGGGTTGCCAGCTGCCTGTTATTTACCTCCATGCCATTAAAAGACCCAGCTGTCCATTGCCATGCATTAAGACTCTATTAAAAGGACAAGGAAACTTTCTCCAGGCCTGTTGGCTACCCTAATTTCCAGCCAATGAGCTGGGACACTGCATTCCTATGAAGAGTTACTTTTTTTTATTTCAAATGGATTTAGACCCGACTTAGAATATATTAACTCTGCACAGAATTGCACTGTACAGAGCTCAAACGAAACCATGCTTGGCTGGGGGGAAGTGGCCTATCAGGTCTGTTGTCACCATCCCCAGCTTTCTCCCATCACTGGTACTTGTGAGACACTGGAGACTTCAGAACTCTAATCAGAAGTAAACCCCATTCTTTGCAATGGTGCTTATTCTCATGAAAGTGTTCTCAGGATGGCAACCTTACTCTCCCATTCTACAGTTCAGGAGTGAAGGATGAATAACTATGGTTTGTCCTGTGACACTTGGAAGACTACAGCAGAGATACTAGGTTCAGTCAAGAACTGTATGATACAGCAATATGGTCTTCTTTTATGATAGCCAATGGGATCAGAGTGCCAGACTAGGATCCTGGAGACTTGCGTTCAAATCCCCACTCAGTCTTAGAGCTCCCTGTGTGATCTTGATTCAGCCAGACTCTCTCTAACTAACAAGGGTTGTTTTAAGGACAAAATGGCAGGGAGGGGTATTATTGCTTGCTGCTTTGAGCTCCTTGGAAGAAGGGTGGGATAAAAAAATGCAAAGAACAGAAGAACAGAAGAGAAGCCAATGTTGGATCAGGCCAATGGCCCATCCAGTCCAACACTCTGTCACACAGTGGCCAAAAACACCAGGTGCCCTCAGAAGGTCCAGCAGTGGGGGCAGGAATCCCTCCCACTGTTGCCCCCCCAAACACCAAGATTACAGAGCATCACTTGCCCCACACTGAGAGTTCCTATCTATACTTTGTGGCTAATAGCCACTGATGGACTTCTGCTCCATATGTTTATCTAATTCCCTCTTGAAGCTGTCCATGCTTGTAGCCGCCACCACCTCCTGTGGCAGTGAATTCCACGTGTTAATCACTCTTTGGGTGAAGAAGTACTTCCTTTTATCTGTTCTAACCCGACTGCTCAGCAATTTCATTGCGTGCCCACGAGTTCTTGTATTGTGAGAAAGGGAGAAAAGGACTTCTTTCTCTACCTGCTCTATCCCATGCATAATCTTATAAACCTTGATCATGTCACCCCTCAGTTGTCATTTCTCCAAGCTAAAGAGCCCCAAGCGCTTCAACCTTTCTTCATAGGAAAAGTGTTCCAACCCTTTTATCATTTTAGTTACCTTTTTCTGCACTTTTTCCAATGCTATAATATCTTTCTTGAGGTATGGCGACCAGAACTGTACACAGTACTCCAAATGAGGTCACACCATCAATTTATACAGGGGCATTATGATACTGGGTGATTTGTTATCTATTCCCTTCCTAATAACCCCCAGCATAGCACTGGCCTTTTTCATTGCAGTCACACACTGTCTCAACATTTTCACTGAGTTATCTACGACTCCAAGATCTGTCTCTTGGTCAGTCTCTGCCAGTTCGGACCCCATCAACGTGTATTTATAGTTAGGATTTTTGGCTCCAATGTGCATCACTTTGCACTTGGCCATATTAAACCCCATTTGCCACGTTGATGCCCACTCACCCATCCTCGACAGATCCCTTTGGAGTGCCTCACAATCCTCCCTGGTTCTCACCACCCTGAACAGCTTCGTGTCATCTGCAAATTTAGCCACTTCACTGTTTACTCCCAACTCCAAACCATTAATAAACAAGTTAAAAAGCATCAGACCGAGTACTGATCCCTGCGGTACCCCACTGCTTACCTCCCTCCACTGAGAAAATTGCCCATTTATACTCACTCTGTTTCCTTTTAATTACCCAGTTTTTGATCCACAAAAGGACTTGTCCTTTTACCCCATGACTACTGAGCTTACTTAGGAGCCTTTGATGAGGAACTTTATCAAAAGCTTTCTGGAAGTCAAGATAAACAACATCTATTGGGTCCGCCTTGTCCACATGTTTGTTTACTCCCTCAAAGAACACTAACAGGTTAGTGAGACAAGATCACTAAAAAAAGGTAGAATATAAACAAAATAATGTGTGAAAAGAAAGAACTCCAGATGATCGAAGAAAACAAGCAGCAGAAAAGCTGAATGAGTTTAAATACTATGCTGAGTTTGTGTATATAGGGATATTGGTGTAACTGTTATGTTACTATGTGAGGCTGTGTCCCTGTTGGATCGGCTGCCCGTCTATGCTCTTGCTTATTGTTTTGGGTGAGTTTTTTCTACCATGAGTTTTCATTTACAGACTTCTAGGAGCCTTCTCTACTAATAGGCTTACAGTTGTCAGGATCATACGATCCTAACAGTCTTTTCATTGTGCTTACAGGCTTTTCATTTTGTTTTCTGTAACTTGCTATCAGAGCTATCGCTCAAGAAGAAATGTAACCATTGCTGTCTCTTTCAAGTATGCCTGGTCTCACCCCACTCTTTTATTGCCTTGAATTATATTGCTTTCTAAAGGTCTGGTCAATGTAACCATTTCAACCGGGAGACTGGCGACCCCACATATTCACACGTCACCGGAGAACAAATGGCCTTTCCTCCCATGAATTCCCTCCTCCCACTTCCTGGGACACAGAACTGTCTTATCTTATTGTGAAGGCCTTGAGAAGCCGCTGGAGTCACTTTGTTATGCCTGAGCTTCACACATCTGGGGCGCCCAGTTCATGAAGGGAATTTTTATAACTTTCACACTTCACCTTTCCTGTGGGAAGCTAAACGGCTAATGTTCCTTTTGTCCGTGTTTTTCTCTTTTATGTGATTGGTCGAATGTCGGGGTTCAAACTGAACTGGAGGGTATATTAACTCTGACTGTATGTTATGTGACATCTCTAACAAACATTCGAGAACCTGTCATGCAGTATTAAGAAATAAAGAACTCTGTTTTATTAAACAAAGGTCTGATCTTTTGCTGTCAGCACAGAAGCCTCACAACAGTGCTTTACCTTCTTGTGAGAATTTTATTACATAAGTAAGGAATGGTGGACATCTTTCTTACAGAATAATCTTTATTGAATGTAATAAAAATTGGATTCCTTATTCTGAAGAAGTTGTAAGTATTTGTATGATGCACTGATGTTAAAGATGTTCTAAAATCTATAATTTCATTTGGAGCTGATGTTTGAATACATTTGTATCTAGAGTAGTGACATGTACGTTTTATATTTAGTAAGCTGAAGAAGCTTCTGACGAAACGAAGGATCAAAGCCGGCATCTTCGTCTTTCGTCTGAAGATTTTGTGATTTGAAGATTTCCTGTAAAAGAGAAGGTTTATGCAGACCCTGTGGGGTTGTTTAATATATGTATAGACCCTGCTGGGCTGTTGTATTATATTGTTGCCCCATTTAACTTCGTTTGAAGATCTGTGGTTTGAAGATTCCCTGTATAAGAGAAGGTTTATATATTCATGCCTGTAGACCCTGTTGGATTGTTTAATATATGCAAAGAACCTGCTGGGCTGTTGTATTGTATTGGTCCCATTTAAAGCTCCTCCTTTGTGAGGACTGTGAATCCTTATATTGTCTGTGAATTATTGTCTGCGTTAAACAGTGTTTTTCCCCCCTGGATGTGACCCCCCACAGGAAGTCTGCTTTACTATGAATTAGCTTTGCTGGAGTTCACCTTCTTCCTGGGAGACAAAAGTGCCTGTCAGATGGGTTGGATAGCAGCTGTATCCCAGGCAGACACATAGCCAGGGAATTTTCCAGCAGGGGGCTTTGGGATTTTTTTTTTTGGGGGGGTGTCGTGCTTCTGATGTGGGGACGTCACTAGTGACTCTCAGGCCAGGGCAGTGATGCTCACTACCCTGCCACTCGACTGCCTCCTTGGCTGTCCAAGCAGGTGCAGGTGCAGTGGGGCAGTGGGGCAGGCCATTCTGTAATGGCCCACCCCTACATCTCACTGTGTCTGCGCAAGTCAGATCGCTGAGAGCTCTCTGAGAGCTAACACTCTGGCTGGCTGGCACTGGGGCTCGCTGGGGACTTGCTGGCTGGCTGTGGGGCTCCCCTTAATCAGTAGGGGGCACAGCCCCCAAAGCCTTACTGCTGGCTACAGCCCTGACCCCAGAAAGGAGGAGAGCTCTAGCAGCCCTTGCAGCTCTACTGGGCAGTGACTGCCTCACAATTCCTTGCCCTAGGGCAAATATGGGATGCAGTCACAAGAGCAAGCCATGTTCTTAGCCTCCTCCCAAATTGCCACCCTCCTCAAATTTGGTACCCTGCGCAGCCACTAAGGTCATACAGGCAGTGAGCCATTCAAATGGTACAGAGTGAGAGAGGGATGTATTTACACCATCTTCTTCATCCCACTCAAGAGACTTCAGAAGATGGAAGGAATTGGGGATTCATCCCTTGACCCTGTTTCCATGTCACATTCTAAGATATACCTTAAGTTGTTGGGAGGTCTGCCTTTGCAATTTAAAGAGTGTTGGAGGAAGGAGATGAAGTGGGGTCAGAAAAACTGCTTCTTCCTCAGTTCTGTTTAATCAAACACATATGCACAGCCTCTTTTAATTCCACAGTAGGCACAGCCCTTACAAGCTTATAGCACCATAGACCAGGTATGTACAGGTAGGGTCAGGGGGATGCATGGCTCTGGGCTGTCATCCAACAAGCCTTTCCTCCTCCAGGACACTGTAAGCTTTCAGGGATTCAGTCAGGCCAATCTCTCTTCCTTCCTCAGTTGTCTTTAACTCTCCCTCAGCTAGAGAGCAGTGGGTACACTCAGGACTCACCAGGCTCTTCTGGGCAAGGTTCTTTTTTGCTTTCATTGACAGTATTATTTTTTCTGGCAAGTCCCTCAAGTATGCAGGAATGCCTTCCTTGTCTGTGCATGGCCCTCTTTCCCTGCCGTACTGATAGGCCCTACGCCATCAACTTTGGGGTGCATGGGAACTCACGGAGAGTACTTAGGATTCACCCCCACCAAGACCCCTGAGACTGTTGAGCACCAGGAACTGCTTAACTGCTCCTGAACCCCAGCAGTTTAGCAGTATTGTGCTGTTGCTCAAGAGGGATGAAAGCTAAGGTTCAAAGCCAGGTGAGTAGAGAGCTGCTCACCTAATCTGAAACTAAGCAATACAGTGCAGGAGAGGGTATTTTTACTCCTCCTTCCCATGGTGTCTGGGAGACTTTTTTTCAGGGTCAGGGAGGCATACCTCAGTGTTGCCAGGTTACTATAAGCCTATAAAAGCTCCAGCAGGTCTATTCCCCCAACCCAACCCCCCCCCGCTCCAGTATTCCATGGCTGATGATGATAAAGGGCATGCTGAGATCTTTTCAGACTGCTGATGGAGAGCCAATTTGGTGTAGTGGTTAAGTGTGCAGACTCTAATCTGGGAGAACCGGGTTTGATTCCCCACTCCTCCACTTGCACCTGGCTGGATGACCTTGGGCCAGCCATAGCTCTGTACCAGCTGTTGTCTCAAGGACAGCTTGGGAAAGAGTTCTCTCAGCCCCACCTACCTCACAGGGTGTCTGTTGTGGGGAGGGGAAGGGAAAAGGAGTTTGTAAGCCACTCTGAGACTCTTAAGTGAGTGAAGGGCAGGATATAAATCCAATCTCTTCTTCTTCTTCTGATGGAGAAAATGTCTTCTTTCAGAAAAACAAATCACATTTTCCCCCTCTGCACCTGCCTGGGGAATACCGGTTTTATATGCTTTACCCAAGATAAGAAAGTATTTGTGTGTGTGTTGAAAAGTAACATGTGAAGCATGTATTGTGAGTGCAAGTCCAAGGGATTTATTCATAACTAGCTGTCAATGAGAACCGCTAGTATAGAAATTAAGGACTTTTTTTTTTTTAAACCCACCCTGTATTTGCTGCAGGCCCACTTTTTTTCATTGCTCCCCCCCGATTTTCTCGTCCAACATGAAATGATAATGTTCCACTCTCCTGCCCTGATGGTTTTCATTATCCTGTGGGGATTTGTATTGGAAAGTGTTGGCATGGTCCCCAGGGCTCAGTGCCCTTTTACTACCTCAGCAAGTTGGATCCATATGGAGGGGAGTTCCCTGGGTTAAATATTTACCAGACAGGCCATGGTGCTTCCCATCAAGCAGGAGGTCTTCCATCCAGGCTGTTTGAGTCTTTGTGTCTTAATCCCTGCTGGGTTCTCAGGGGACAGGCGTTGAATGAGCTGCCTCCGGGCAAACACCAATAGAGAGAGAAGGCTCATTGTCTTCCTCCTCTGCAGAACCCCCCTTCCAGTCTGTGCACCAGATCTTTTGATTTAGTGTAACACAGACCCATCTATCGCAGCTCGCTTGGAGGAATCGGCCTCTCTCTCTCTGTGTTTGTGTTTATGTGTGTTGCCATTCAAGAAACAGATCTGAGGTGGCTCACTGGAAAACATCACCTCAGCATGCTGCAGCTGTCAGAAAAAGGCAAACAACACGCTAGGAGTCATTAAGACAAGCAAGGAAAGCAAACCAGAATGCATTGTAATACTCTATAGAAAGCACTGAGACAGCCGCACTTTTTAAGTACTGTACATAGTCAGGCCTATGTACCTTCGGGGGGGGGGGGGGGGGAGCTTTATTAAAAGTAAAAGGGGCACAGGGGTCCATAATGACAGAAGATGAAAATGGTTAAAACAGTGTAGTGTCATTCTGAATAGAGCTAAGCTCTTCTAAATACGTTGCAGTGAATTGGCTTCGAAGAGGGTAATTCTGCTTAGAATGGCTCTGGTGTTGTTGTTTCTCAGGTGCAGATGAGCTAAGCCAGTTCATCTGAAGCCTGCCAGCCATGAGGTGTTGCCAGCACTGATGCTCATTAATCTGTTGTGAAGACATGAGGAACTGGCACAGGTAAACCTGGTACACAGCACAGGTAACAATTAAGTTGATGATTCTTGCCCTAAAGCCAGTTTGGTGTAGCCAGTTTGGTGTAGTGGTTAAGTGCGCGGACTCTAATCTGGGAGAACCGGGTTTGATTCCCCACTCCTCCACTTGCACCTGGCTGGATGACCTTGGGCAAGCCATAGCTCTGTACCAGCTGTTCTCTCAAGGACAGCTTGGGAAAGAGCTCTCTCAGCCCCACCTACCTCACAGGGTGTCTGTTGTGGGGAGGGGAAGGGAGAGGAGTTTGTAAGCCACTCTGAGACTCCAAGTGAGTGAAGGGCGGGGTATAAATCTAATCTCTTCTTCTTCTTCTAAATTCAATACAAGATCATTCCTTTTTTCCCCCAAGTCTGCTTCACAAAACTCAGCATTATCTGGTCTGTGCTATGCCTACTGTACAATGATGGCAACACCATAGCGGGATCAGAAACAGAACTGAGGTCCTATTCTGGTTTGAGGCGTTGCATATGTTTACTGAGAGAAATGAGGTTGGTTCAGTTTCAGTTCAGTTTCAGAAACCTTTAATGGCATAAAATGTAATAAAATGCAGGAATAGTCTTACATAAATAAAAAACTAGGTGGGAGTAATACAGTCCAGGTAAGACAATAAAACAGTGGCAAGGAATAACACCACAAAGAGCAAACAAGGCCTCCAGCTGCCATCAAATTTTGCCTGGACAATTACAATTAAATACTGGCTGCGTTTTCAGTTCAGGGCTTGTCCCAACACTCTGCTATATGATTTATTAAGGGACTCCTATATATCTCAATGGTATCAATATATCAGGTCCAAAATTGATTCTGTTGGTATCAGCTTGGAGTCCCTAACTAACTGCTATGAGCACCAATTATTTCGCATTATCTGTCAGAGGATTTGGGATATAGAGAGTCAGACTATTGCTGCGGGAACCAACATGACTTGCTCTCCTTGTTTTCACGGCCTGCTGTCCACCCCAGGGCTAGGAGCTGCTTACATGTAAAATCTTACTACTCCTCGACAGCGTCGGGCCTTTATGCCTGCTAGACTGAATATTTTCCCTTCAACTGTTCTTTCAGGTAGATATCATAATATACCTTTTAAGAACAGACTATGTAAATACTGTTTACTGGAACCTGATTCAGTTTCCCATCTTTTACTTCGCTGTCCCACACATTGTAAGGTTCGTCAACAACTCCATGATCCTGTCATTTCCAACCTCTCTGGTCCCCCTGAGAGAATTACTAAGTATTGACTTACTGATAAATCCATCAAACTGATGGAACTTATGGCTGAGTATTTGGTTATTGTGCTGAAGAAGGGTAATCATGTTTTTAAGGTTGGTTATTGCATGGAACAGGGAGTTTTCTGTGATGGGTCCCAGTGTCTGCAACTACCTGTCCCAGGATGCTGTTGTTGTCTCCTCACAATTGGTAAATTCTTTAAAAAAAAAAATCTGGAAGGCAGAATTTAAATCCTGGAAGTTGGTAAATTCTTTTTTTAAAAAGAATTCTGGAAGGCAGAGGACCTGTTCTTCTTGTACTTCCTACTTCCGCACTTATTTTGTTGTTAAAAATACACTCCCTTTTCTATATGATTTGGACAGATATGTGTTTAAACACATGGATCTGCTGTCACCATGTCTAGCATGGTCCTTTTTGACTGCTGTTTATAACACATCAAAAGCCCTGTCAAACAAACAAGTTTGTAGGAACTCCTAAGGTCTCCAACATGGGGGCTTTGTGTTGAAGGTTCCCTCACCTCATCAGGGAATCTATGCCACAGAACATGGGCTGCATTTCCCCCTGCCCCCAGCACTTGAAATGCTGAGGAAATCCCAGGGGGGGGGGGATTGGGGAGCATACTGGCATCATGGGGGCACACTGGTGTCTCTTGGAGTAACAGCCAGAAATGACACCACAAATATTCTAAAATTTTTGAAATTACTAGAATGGCCAGTGAAATCACTTCTGGTAAAAACCAGAAGTTATGTCAGCAAGCTGGCATTATGCTGGTGCACCCAGCCTTGCCCAATTTTTAATCCTGGGTGTTGTCAGCTGAGGCTTGGCAACACTGGCTGTGATGGGAAAAGTTCAGGTTCTGGTCAGTGCTGGTCATGTCATTCTGAGCAGAACATCAGCCACCAGATGGCAGCCTGAATACTCTAGCTGGTACATGGGGAAATGATGGGTTTGTTGCAGGGAGTGGGGATGCTCAATGCTCCCCCAATCTCCTTGGAGGGATAAAAATATGATAGACTGAAAGATAGTGTACTGTACTTAAGAAAACTAATAGACAAAGGGTAGACATATCAATAGATTTTATGGGAAAGGGCCATTGACAGAAAAGGGATCACATCTAATCTTTTTGTCTTGCATCTGTGAAGCAAAGAGGCAGCCATGATGTAAAGAGGGGAACACTAACATTGGTGGTGGGGAGGGAGCTTTGGGGGGGCAGAATGTCAGCTAATGCTGCCATCGCCTGCCTGGGAGGTGGCTTGGACTGCCTTGGGATGTAGGCTGCTTGGAATGTTATGTTTTGATTCCCTCCCTGCTTGCTTATCACTTGCTGTCTCGCTCTGACCTTGGCAGCTGGTTAGTGTCTGCTGATTTACCTTCCTGCATTTTCTTATGAGAACTTGTAACCAGTATATTTGTGTGCCTTTTCTGATTTATGGGATTGGTTGCATTCTATTGCAAGACCCTTTTTGAATTCTGTATAACTGCTCTGGCTAGGGAACCTTCTGGCCATTACTGACACAGAATGTGTAGACGACCACAACAGACCTTTCTCAATAAAGATCCCCTTTCTTTAAGGACACTTGTTTATAACTGACTCGGTAAGATTCTCACAGTGTCATGGCCCTTTCCAGGGCTCTTTTGACCTTTGATGGAGAACTCTTCAGGGCCAGTCCTGCCAGCAACCACCAGGTAACTTGCTACCATGCAGTCCAGTCCCCTGCTGCTTGCTACTGTTCAACAGCAGCTGCTGCATGAAAACAAGGTCATGTAGTGGTTAGAGTTTCAAACTAGGGTCTGGGAGACCCAAGTTCAAATTCCCGCTCTGCCACAAAAGCTTGCTCAGTGATCCTGGGTCAGTTATACACTCTCAGCCTAACTTACCTCACAAGGTTGTTGTTAATATAAAATGGAGGGAAATGATGTGAGCTGTTTTGGGTTCCCATTGTGGAGGAAGACAGCGTATAAATGAACTGTGGCTGTGATCGCATGCACTATTAGCCCCGACATAGATGAGAATGCTGGGCAGATTAAAGGAGCGTGATCAGACAAAAACATAAGGGAAGTGCCCTGCAGCCATTGGCAACCCGGTTTTCTCCACCGCAGAAGTGGAGTTAAAAGACACCTCAGAAAGTCCAGTAGCAAATGGGTTGCTACAGGCCATGGGCAGACTTTCCCATGTTTGCTCGCTCCAGCGCGCTCTCATGGCATCGGGATGGTCTGATCAGGCCATCCCATCTCCATGATGTTGTCCCCCCCCCTTCTCAGTATGTGCATCATTGCACACTACATAGGGAGTCCTCAGGGCAGAGGTGTGAATCATCAATCCCCCATTTAAGCACCTCAGAAACAAACAGCAACCCCCCCTGACTCACCCATGGTTGTGTCTGATCACGCAGTGGTGGGCTGTCCCTGCAGCTTCCAAAGACTGTGTGATTCCACAGCTGCAGGTCAACTTCCGCCTGAGGAAATAGCCTTTCTTTCTCTCCGCTTTATCTCACGTGTGTGACCGCAACCTAAATAAATAATAAATATAACTGAAGAGGAGGGGACAGATAAAAAGTAGAATCATTCACAGGTGGAAACAGGGCTCGTGCCAGGCTTTTTTGCACCCTAGACAAGGCTCATTACTTGTGGCTTCCACCCCCGGCTGCTAACCAATTTTCAAAAACAGATGAATTGTAGAAAAAATGGAAAGCACAAAACTTGAAATTGTGATTTTTTTAAAAAAAATAAGAATAAGTAAAACAGCAATTTTTGATTTTCTTTCTCAAACAGAAAACAGTTTCAGCACACAAGTCACAAATCATTTTGAATAATCCTGTGAACTGTGTTAAAATTTAAGTCTCTTGAATGTTTCCATTTCAGGCACATCAAAATCTCATTTTCCTCTGCGAATTTTGTCATCAGTTCCTCCAGGTCAAGTGCTGATGCTTTGGTGTGTTCATTTGATATAGTTGCCAAGCCAAATAGTCTTGTTCTGCAGCAGTAGTTAAGAACATGAGAACATAAGAGAAGCCATTGTTGGATCAGGCCAGTGGCCCATCCAATCCAACACTCTGTCACACAGTGGCCAAAAACACCAGGTGCCCTCAGGAGGTCCAGCAGTGAAGCCAAGACACCAGAAGCCCTCCCACAGTTGCCCCCTCTGTGAGAATGGGCCAAGAGATATAGTCCACAACAGGTCTCCTTAAGTAGAAGGTCCTTTATTAGCAGAAAATATCATGTTGATCAAATGCTTTTCCTGTTAGTAATGCCCAAGCCTAACAGTGCCATTACAATTATACTTGATATGAAATATGGCCTGCCTACCATCTACCAATCAATAGAGAGAATTATTGGCATCCAAATACACTGGCTCAATGTTCCCAAGTAAAGCACAGCAAAATAGGTTCTCAGGGGAAAAATACTGTTGAGGATTTTTGGAGAAAATGTTCCCAGGGGAAACGATGCAAAAGAAATACATAACACCTGTGATTCATGTAACACATAACAGGAGGCTCTCCTGTTTAAGGTCGTTAGCCAAGGAATAGCCAGCTAGAGATAAGAAGGGAAGGAAAACAAATGAATAATGAGCATGCGCAAAGTGAAGCAGGCAAGCAAGACTCGCATTCCAAAGGTGGGAGTCGGGATACCGATGCTATCTCCCGGGTGGGACCTAAAGGAGTTGAAAGAAACCTTGGAACACAAAGCAATGTTATGAGATCATAACCTGAGGGTAGAACAGCCAGTATTGATACATGTAACTTAGCAATACATTGATCATACCCCCGCCTATGGCAGTGCTAACTGACACCCCCAAGCACCAAGATTACAGAGCATCACTTGCCCCACACTGAGAGTTCCTATCTATATTTTGTGGCTAATAGCCACTGATGGACCTCTGCTCCATATGTTTATCTAATTCCCTCTTGAAGCCGTCCATGCTTGTAGCCACCACCACCTCCTGGGGCAGTGAATTCCACGTGTTAATCACTCTTTGGGTGAAGAAGTACTTCCTTTTATCTGTTCTAACCCGACTGCTCAGCAATTTCATGGAGTGCCCACGAGTTCTTGTATTGTGAGAAAGGGAGAAAAGGACTTCTTTCTCTACCTGCTCTATCCAATGCATAATCTTATAAACCTCGATCTTGTCATCCCTCAGCCGTTGTTTCTCCAAGAATGTTGAATGTTTCAACATTCTAGTTGCCCTTTTCTGCACTTTTTCCAATGCTATAATATTTTTTTTTGAAGTGTGGCAACCAGAACTGTACACAGTACTCCAAATGAGGTCGCACCATTGATTTATACAAAAGATTAGTTGTCCTACAGTTTTCTCAGTTTTGTGATTCTTGATGTTAGCATAGGGTTTGACCTTCTTTGTCCTATGTAAATTACTGCTATCTACATGTCCTACCATACTGTTATTCCAATCTTCCTGTATTTGTTGCTCAGTTCCTTATGCATCTTGACTCTAATTATGAACATTTTGGAGATTAAAAATACAAGTAATATATAATCAAAATGACTGACAATAAAACAAAAAGTTAAAACTAATAAAGATGGCAGTAAAGTAGTACTTCTTTCCTGGCTACACAGCTATCCTGCACAACAAGTAAAGGTATGTGGTGGCCTTAGAAGAAAAGAAAAAGGGTTCCTGTCTTAACCTCCTTTTGCTGCCCTCAGCTAAAGGCCTGGCAGAACTGTTCTGCCTTACAGGCCCTGCAGAATTTTGTCAGATCCCACAGGGCCCTGATGTCATTCAGCAGAGAGTTCCACCAGATTGGGGCCAGGACTGAGAAGGCCCTGGCCCAGTCAAGTTGAACCAGTAAGTTGTTATCAGCTGATCTTAGCATTCTTCTGGGGACATATTGGAGGAGACGGTCCCAAAGGTACGTAGGTCCCTGACTGCTCAAGGACTTGGAAGTAAACACTAACACCTTAAACCTGTCTCAGTACCCTACTGGTAACCAGTGTAGCTGGCGCAGCACAGGTTGTATGTTCGCTTTCCATGGTGTTCCTGCCAGGACTCACACCACTGCATTCTGGACTAGTTGGAGCCTCTGGGCAGGCCAGCATAGTTACAGTAGTCCAGCCTGGAAATGACTGTTATGTGGATTAATGTGGCTAGGTTGGGGTGTGACAGGAAAGGGGCCAGCAGCTATGTTTGGCATAGATGGTAAAATGCCAGTTTGACAGTATTCTTACACAATGGCATTATTTCTGGAGTTCATGGAGTTTTCTATAATTCTGTTGACCATCTATCTCCCACCATATGTCTATAAATTTAAAATATCCCAGTGCTGGGCCCAGTTAGAGGACTACTTGGAATCTTTGGCCAGGATTCATCCTACAACCACAGTACTTATGACCAGAGATTTTAATGCTGGAGTTGGGGAGACAAACGAGGACCTTTTTTTGAAAAGCTATAAAACCCAGATAAAGGACTTTCCAATTATGAGCTACAAAAGATCTAAAGACAAGAAAATTAATTGATTTGGCCGACATCTTTATTACTAAAGAATGATCTGGTAATATTAAATGGATGTACACAGTTTGATGGAAAAGGAGATTTTACTTGTATAAATAATTTAGGGGCAAGTGTAGTAATCTGTTTTGTTGCTTCTGCTGACTTAATTAGAAGAGTGGAATCTCTAGAAGTGAGGGATTATTTGGGGGTGATCATTACAATTATTATTACGTCTAGATGTTTACTGTCTCTCATATAAGGTAAAGATCTTAGCACTAACCCAGACACGCAACACCTTAAGATCACTGTGGTAGTGGGAAGCCACTGAAGCAAAAGTGAAAACATAAATGGACTTGATAAAAATCAGATATATAGGTTCCCAAATAATTGAGAACATGGGTAATATGAATTTTTTAAATGTCCGCTGACTACCACCAGGCGCCAGCAACTGCAGTCCCAAGCTTGGCTCCTGGAAACAATAGGGGCTAAGGATCCTGCACCAGCTAGGGTCTACCAATAGGAACTTTGGCGGGAGATTCAAACCCTCCAATGGGACTGTGGGTGTGTCTCAGGGGGCTATATATAGTTGGCCGCCTTGGCCGGTAGTGGGGTGTTGTTGTGTACAAATAAACTATGAGCTGATCATCACGCTTTTTTTTTTTTTGTAAATTTTTTTTTTATTTTTCAAAACATTAAAAATAGTACGTTTATCTTATACAAATCCTTTTTTCTATATTATATAACATTTTGTTCTATTTGTATAATCTTGTTTTTATCTTGTATTGGCGGTTTCCCACCACATCTGAAGCATAACACATTTTCCACTTTATCCAAAACAGTAATACTTTTATCTATGTTTACATTTCTGGTAACGGTCATATTTCTTAAAAATACTTATACACTAATTCTTACTTTCTATATTCTTATATAATTCTAAAATAAAAAACAACTTCATTATCTAATTATCCTTAATACATTCATATACTCTAATTCTATTGCTTTATATTATTATAACCATGTATAAATGCAATTTTTCATGTCCCAGTATTTTTCAACATACTCTTTCAAATCCTTCCAATCTTCTAAAAAAGTCTGAGTACAGATCATTCAACTTTCTAGTCCATTTATCCATTTCAGCCATATATAACAGTTTTTTCAACCATTCCCACACCTCTGGTATTTTTTCATTTTTCCAATTTTGTGCATACACCATTCTTGCTGTTGTTATCATATACCATATTATTGTCCTTTTCTTTACATTTATCTCTTCTAATTTAAGTCCAAGCAATAACATTTCAGGCAACTTCTTAAATGTACATTTCAAGATTTTTTCCATTTCTGCATGTATTTTTGACCAATAAATCTTTGCTTTGTCACAAGTCCACCACATATGATAAAAAGAACCTTCTTTCTTTTTACATTTCCAACATTTGTTAGACATATTCTCAATATCATCACGCTTTTGTCCAGCCTCTCCATGCATCGAACCCAGTATGCAACAGAGTCAATTGACTTTTTCAAGCCTTCCTCAGTGACAGCAAAGCCCAGGGGACAGGGGAAAACCGACAAAAATAACCACTGTACAACTCTGACTGTAAGGTTCTCAAAAGATAAATCAGGTGCCTATATAGACAGTTTAAGAACTGTCTTTGAGTAGAGATTTTGCAGAATATTTTAAAATTGAAAAAAGAATATAAAAAACGATTGAAATGTAAGAAATCTGAGGCCTGGAAAAGAGATTGGGGAAAGTCTGCTCAGGGCCGTAATAACAAAAAATGTAAAAAAAAAAAATTGGATCACAATTGTAAAAGGATTAAACACACAGCTCCCTGTACCCTGTCAGATTCCAGATAGTGTCTGGGAAGATTTTTTAACCTCGATTTTTGCAAATGGAAATGGAAATACCCAGGAAGGGAGGCCGATATTGCCATCAGGTATGAAAGAATGCCCCCCAGCAGTGTTCCCTCTAAGGTGAGTTAGTGTGAGCTAGCTCACCATTTTTTAGCCTTCAGCTTTCACATTTTTGTCTTAGCTCAGGCAGGATGGCTCCAGAGCAAACTAATTTATGCAGTGGCCAAATCGCTCGCTCACAACTTTAATGCCAGTAGCTCACAAAGGAGAATTTTTGCTCACAAGACTCCCCTGGTAACAGTAAGTGAGATTAGGACTTTAATTAAATAACAACAACAACAACAAAAGGGAAAGCACCTGAGCCCTATTTAATACCAGCAGAACTCTTCAAAATTGACCCAGACTAGTGGGCACAGATTTTGCCTGATTTTTTCACTGAAATAAACAGGATGGGAAATATGCCTGAAGCCTGGCATAATGCAATAAATGTCCTGATTTATAAAATGGGGGACCCGATGGATCTGATGAATTACCATCCAGTAAACCTGCTATCCACTATAGGAAAACTTTATGGTGCAATGCTTCTTGAAAGCTGGAATCTTGGGTTGAAGGAAATAACGTTTTGAGAAATGAACAGGCTGGTTTTAGAAAAGGAGCAAGTGCCATCAACCATTGCCATACCCTCCAGTTTTTGGTTGATAGATATACAAGTTCTGGAGAAGGCATGTTGGCAACTGCCTTCATGGACCTAAAATCAGCATTTGATAGAATCTTTAGACCCCAGCTATGAGAAAAGCTGAAGAAATATGACACTGAATAACATCTCCTTTACTTAATTCAACAGCTCTACAATCATCCCTCTGCCCGAGTTAGATGTGGGGAGTTAGGACAGCTATTGGAGCCTTTCATTCTAAACAAAGGAGTCAAGTAAGGATGTTTACTTGCGCCCCTGTTGTTCAATAAATGACTTCAGACCCTGTCTCCTGATGGAAGCATCTCATCTTCCACATTTATCCAAGCATGAAGTTCCAATCCTTCTATATGCTGATGATGCAGTGATAATGTCTCGATCAAATGTGGGCTTCTGCAAGCTTTACTGTTATTGTGAGGGCTTGTCCATCAATGTGGCGAAATCAAAGGTTATAGTATTCACCAAAAGGGAAAAGGGGGAAATCTTCAAATGGGACATAGCAGGGCAATTTATGGAACAGGTCAATCTGGGAATCCACTATGAAGCATCTCTTACATGGAAAATACACTTGAATCTAACAAGGAACACAGATTTGAGAGTAGGGAGGAAAGTTGTAAAATACTTCTACTACCCAGGAGGTGAATCTGTCCCCTCAGCCTTAAAGGTATTCAGTGCTAAGGTTAGAACCTTATGGTGCAGAAATTTGGATTCAGGCTGCTTCTGAAAAAATGGATTCCATCCGGTATGACTTTTTTCAACACTTACTGAGTAGCTCACAGTTTTTCGCCTCCAGTGCACACATTTTTGTCTTAGCTCAGGAAGGATGGCTCCAGAGCAAATTAATTTATGCAGTACCCAAATTGCATGCTCACAACTTTAATGCCAGTAGCTCACTGTGGAAATAAAATTAGTAATGACAGTATTTAGTTTGGCTTCTGAATGAATCAAATCTGAACATCATTGTATATCTGTTTGCTTAGCACAGCACAGAACCAAACTCCCATGAAACCTTGCAGCAGCAACTAGCCTGCTCCAGGCTGTGGGAAGTAGGAACTTATGCTACTACTAAAAGTCTTTGAAAATGGTCACAGGTGTAAAGAACCATAAAACTTAAACCATAAAGTCCATCTGGCAGGAAGATCCTTTTGAGGTAAAATTGAACCCCCAGTTCACAGGGCAATTGTGCCCAGGGACAGCAAGATCTCACACCACCCCAGATAATACTGACACTTTGTTATCTCTCTCATGTCAAGCACACAGAGAACATCCTGTGCAGAGCAAACTTTAATGTGTCACACCAACTGTAAACTATCTTATTGTTACGTAAGTAAGATGTGTTTCCCTGGAATGTTTGGAGCAATCTCCTGTCAATGCTTTGATCATCAAACTAACTTCTGATGTCAATTGGTGTACTTCATTACTGTAATAGCTCATTGGCAATTCTTTAATCTATGTGTATAAAAGTAGCCTGTTTGCAATGGTTCTTTATTCACACTCAGAACCCAGGTAGAGTCTGTATACCCAGAGACTCTCCGTAAGCATGCTTGGGTGGGGAGCCGAACCCTCACCATTGTCTGTCTTATCTGTGTGTCTACTATATGTTGCTAGCTTGGTAACCTTTTTCCCACTAGGAGTTAGGCTGTCAGTGGCTTGCTGGCCTGATGCCTAGAATTTTAGCCTTGATAAGTAAATAAACTTTTGTTCTTGTTATATTGAAGGCCTTTCTTTTAAGTATTTTGTTAGTGAGTGGGTGAAACACTGCTTTTCTATCAGTCTTACATGGTTTGAGTAAAAGGTGACACCATGCGATACAGCTGAGGTCCCCTTTGGAGACTGCATGCACTAGATATGTGTAGCACAGTTTCTGACGACACTCACAAAGTAGAATTTTTGCCCACAAGACTCCACAGCTTAGAGGGAGCATTGGTGACCAATACTGTCTGTGTTCTGTGGCCAGGGCAGAAGCTGGACTGGAATGGATCCAGTGCTAATATGTCATCCAGAAAATTCAGGAGCTACTTAGCTACCACTCTCTCAATTACCTTTCCCAGGAATGGTAAGTTTGGTACTGGGAAGTAATTGGCTGGATTATATGAATCCAGTGATGGCTTTTTAAAGAGCAGTACCACCACAGCCTCCTTAAGACCCTCTGGAAAGACCTGTTTCCAGGGACAGATTGATAATGTCTTTCAGTGGGACCTTTATCCACTCATCAGCAGCTTTCACTAGCCATGAGGGACATGGGTCTAGGAGGCATGTGGTTGGTTACACAGCACACAGAATTCTGTCAACATCAGCAAGGGAGAGCAGGCTGAAGGTGTCTAAAATTGAATCCAAAGACAGCAAAGGGGTCTCCAGTTCACTTAGTGTATCAATATTGGTAGGCAGGTCATGGCAAAGCAACAGGACTTTATCTGCAAAAAAAACTTCTAAAAGCATCACAGCTAATAGCCAAATTCCTACTTTTTTGGGTCCCCCCAGAGAGGGACATCAATTGCCAAATGACCCTAAATAATTGTGCTGGGCATGAACTTGCAGATGTGATGGAGGCAGAATAGAACTCCTTCTTTGCAGCCTTCACTGCAACCTCATAGGACCTCATAAATGTCCTAAGGGATGCTCTTCTAGCTTTGTTGTGAGCATGCCACCAAACTCACTCAAGTCATCTGTGTTCCAGCTTCATCCCCCTGAGTCCTTTTGTATACTGGGGGACATTAGACAATGGGAACAGAGAGGACATCAGGGGGCAATCTCATCAATGGCTCCAGAGTGACAGACTCTCCAGTCCTCTACCAGCTCACCTAATGAGGCCACAAAAGGCATTGCATCCCACAAAACATTCTGGAAACCAATTGGATCCATCAGTCTCTATGAGTGAGCATAAATCTGTTTGCTGCCTAGACAAGGGGGAGCAAAACACCCAGCCAGGCCTTCAGAAACAAGTGTTCTAGCCTCTGGCCAAGATTTAGGAAAAACAGATAAGCAAGATCCAAAGAAAGAGAAAAAGAAAATAGAAAGGAAACCCTCCCAGATACTTACTGGATTCCAATATAGGGCCAAAGAAAAGGATAATAAAAACAAAAATGGTGGAGACTAAACAATTTAGCATCCTTTCAGTCAATGTGAATGGACTAAACAGCCCACAAAAAAGAAAAAAAGACATTTCATCAACTTAATAAGTTAAAAGCTGATGTCATCTGCTTGCAAGAAATGCATATTAAAAAAGAAGATACAAAATATTTAATAGAAAAAAAACTAGGGAATCTTTTCTTAGCCTCAGACTCAAAGAAGAAAAAAGGGGTGGCAATCTGTTAAAGATTATCTCTTGCCAGAATTACAATTTGCATCAGAGGATGGAAGAATTATAGCAATTTCAATTTGGAGACAAAACAAAAAAATGTTAATAGTAAACATATATGTGCCTAACAAAAACCAAGATTTTTTAAAAATTGATTTACATGAATGTTTGGTCCCAAACACCTTTGACAATATCTGTCTAATAGGTGACTATAACGTGGTGTTCAACTCAAAATTGGACAAGAAAAATCATACAAAAGAATTAAAACTGGAAATACATTACCCAAACACTTTCTGCAAACATCTGAGGAGCTTAGCTTATTGGATGCTTGGAGAATAAGAAATATTTATAAAAAGGACTATGCATACTATTCTGCAAGACATAATTCTGGTCTAGAATAGATATGGCTTGGGTATCGACAACAATGTTACAGGAACTTGTAGAAGTGGAAATACTACCAAATACATTTGCAGATCATAGCCCCCTAAGAATATCCTTTCAGGCAATGCATAAAAGAACTAGATGGACCCTAAATATAGGACTACTAGAAGACCAGAAATTTTTGGAAAAAACTAAGGCTGAAGACAGATTGGCCGTCTCAGAAGGGGAGGCAGAGTGGTGCTCGGCTGGTGCAGTGCGCCCCATGCATGCGTTCCACCCACTGGAGTGGGTGTGAATGTGCATGAGCTGCGGGTCTAAACACTGCGGGTGGCTTCCTTCCGGTGGTGTGGGAATGCCGCGGGGCGGGGGAAATTCCCCTGCCCCATTCTGCCGCACCACGGAGGCGTGGCAGACAACGAGTTTGTCTTTGGCCTAAATTAGAAATTAAGGAGTTTTTTTTTTAAAGAAACATCCAGCCAGAAGTCCCAATTGAAATAGTTTGGGATGCATTTAAAGCTTATTTAAGAGGCTGGTTCATAAACTAGGACTCTTGGAAGAACAAGCAGAGAAGAAAGCAATATGAAAACTTGAGAAGGAAAATTAAAGAAAAATAAGATAAAATGAAGAAAACTGATGATTTAGGGAAAACTAAACAAAACTTAACAACATTGCAACACCAGATTAACTTGTTATTAACTCAAGAGATTATAAAAAAGTTAGATTACACTGAACAATTCAATTTTGACAACACAAATAAACCAACTAGATGGTTAGCCGATAAGTTAAAGAAGGAAAAAGAAAGACACATAATTAAATCTCTTAAAAACGAAAGAGGAGAAGAACAATTTGCATCACAAGAACTTAAAAAAATACTGGAATTTTTAAAATAAAAACTTATACCAGCAGCCTACCAAGACAAGCAAGATATACAAGATTATATTTCAAAGTGGAATAAAAAGAAATTTAGTGAAAACCAAGTAACATTATTAAATGACACAGTTTCAACATGCAAAATAGTAAAAGCAATTAAAAATGCAAAGAAAAAGAAAACCCCTGGTCTAGATGGTCTTCTAATGGAAATATATCAGACATTTGAAGACCAACTTATGATGCCTTTTAAAGAAGTACTTCAAAAGATCAAAATTTCAGGGAAGCTGCCGGAAACATGGAACAAAGCGCTGATTACATTAATTCATAAACCCAACACATAAACCCAACACAGCAGAAACAGAGATTAAAAGCTACAGACCAATATCGTTACTAAATGTGGACTATAAAATATTTGCCAATATATTGGCAGCTAGACTAAAAAAAGTGTTAATTCAAATAATACATCAAGACCAAGTGGGCTTTCTACCCAAAAGGCAATTTAAAAATAACATCAGGACTATCATTAATGTATTAGAATACTATAAAATGCATCCAGGAAGACAAATGGCCCTGATATTTTTGGATGCAGAAAAAGCTTTTGACAACGTCAGTTGAGATTTTATGTTACAAAAATTATCCACCTAGGAGTGCGGTGCAATTTTTTTCACAATGATTAAGGCAATATATAACACACAATATGCCAGAATAATATTTAATGGAGAGATTATTCAGAATATTGAAATTCAGAAGGGGACCAGGCAAGGTTGTCCCTTGTCCCCTCTTTTGTTTATCTTTACCTTGGAAACACTGAATGATTTAGTAAGAGAAAATGAACAGATAACAGGGTTCAAGATTAAGGGAGAAACATTCAAATTGCAGGCATTTGCGGATGGTTTAGTGTTTATAATAGAAGATCCTATTAAAGCCATCCTGCACCTGATAAAGGAAATTCAAGATTTTGGTTGAGTAGCAGGATTAAAGATTAACTTTCAAAAGACAAAAATTCTAACAAAAATTGCATGCAAAATCAAATTTAAAAAATTCAGGAAATCTCATCAATGGAAATAGGAAAGAAAATCAATTACTTAGGCATAGTGATTTCCAACAATAGTGATTTCCTCATTATATGAAGATAACTATAGACTGAGCCCGTTTGCGGGGAGGGCGAGATATAAATGTGAAGAATAAATAAATAAATAAATAAATAAACTAGTTCTCTGATAAAAGAGATTTAAAAAGTTTTATTGAACTGGAACAACTTACAGCTATTGATTATGGGAAGGATAGCTACTGTAAAAATGAATATATTACCTAGGTTTTTATTTCTGACCCAAAATCTACCAATTAATTAAAAATTACAATATGTCGCTGACTTTGATAAAATTATTAGACAAGTTATATGGCACCATAAAAAGTCAAGAATTAAATGGAAGGTGCTGCAGGATAAAAAAGATAGAGGAGGCTTTGCGGTTCCAAACTGGCACTTATATTATACAGCGGAGTCTTTAGGATGGATATGGGCTTGAATAACATTGGAAAAACACAAACGGTCTGAACTTAGAGGGTCATGATTTAAATATGGGTTGGCATACATATGTTTGGTATGGGAAGGATAAGGTACATTCCAACTTCCACAACCATATTGTAAGAGGAGCATTAATAAAAATTTGGGTTAATTTAAAGGAACCATCAGTGGCTATTAGCCACAAAGTATAGATAGGAACTCTCAGTCTGGGGCAAGTGATGCTCTGTATTCTTGGTGCTTGGGGGGGCAACAGTGGGATGGCTTCTAGTGTCCTGGCCCCACTGCTGGACCTCCTGAGGGCATCTGGTGTTTTTGGCTACTGTGTGAAAGAGTGTTGGACTGGATGGGCCAATGGTCTGATCCAACATTGGCTTCTCTTATGTTCTTATGTAACACATATATAAGAAAACTCCTAAATGGAGTTAGTGCTTATCTCCAGACTACAGAGATAACTTTCCATGGAGAAAATGGATGCTTTGGATTGTGGAGTTTATGGCATTGTACCTCACTGAGGTCCCTGTCCTCCCCAGGCTCCACCCCCAAACCTCCAGGAGTTTCCCAGCCTGGATCTGGATCTGCTGGTGGTGGCCGGGGGGGGGGGTACTTGGCAACCCTAGACTGCTACCAATAAAAACCCTGCTTTTTACTGACAGAAACAGTTAGAACCTCCCCCCTCCCCTGAACATTCTAATCTCTTCACCGTTGATGCCTGGAGTTGATGCCATTTCAAAAGGTATTGGGGGGGGATTCAACAGTCCCTAAAGTGTTTTTTTCAACTTTTTGAATTTTTCTGCAGACTGAGGAAGGGGCCTGACTATGTAGGAAAAGCTGTTGGGGAAGAGTGAGCTCTCTTTTGGCAGATATAAGCATCCACATAGAAAAAAAAACCTCTCAGAATTAGATATATAGATATAAAGGATGAAACAGTGAAAACAGCAATAGCTTATCTGGATGAGAGATATAGGCCATAATATAGATATAGAATGCTGGTCTAAAATTTGGAAAGCAGCTAAATATATGAGAGCCACATCATATAAAGAGAATATCTATAAAATGTTTCATAGGTGGCATTGGTCGCCTGACAAAATATCAAAATGCTACCCAGACTCATCTTATAAATGTTGGAAGGTCAGGTCCACATTCATCCTCATGCCAAAGATCAAATCCAAGGTGTGGCCTGCTTGATGTGTGGGGCCTGATACTTCTTGGGAAAGCCCAAGAACTGCCATGGAAGACAGTAGATCTAAAGCCTGATTGGTGGCAGCAGCTCCATCAGCATGGATGTTGAAGTCCCTAAGAGCCAATAATCTTGGGAACTCAAAGGCCCACTGAGCCACCACCTCCAGCCAGCTCAGCAGACTGTCTGTCGGTGAACAAACATAGGCTCAAGCAACAGTGGCATGATCCCTGATGTGTCCAGAGGTGGGATCCTTTCCCAGCAATTTTCAGTCTTCAGAACAAACACAAAACACCACAACCCTCCTAGGGCTGCCAAGTCCCCCGGTAGGGCGGGGGAAACACCGTTTTTTACTGCTTACCCCCGCTTTTTCAAAATTGGCCCCCGGGGGACAAAATGGCTGCCAGCAGGAAGTCGGAGTCTGCCCTGCCCTGCCTTAAAAGGGAAATGTCTGCAGAGAGCCTGCCCTGCAGTAAAAAGCCTCACCAGACATTTCCCCTTTAAGAAGTCAGCAAGAGAGCTTCCACAGCAAGACAGGTCCGCCCAGAGATTAAGGAGGGACTGAAGGGGTTGCTTTTGCATGTGGCTTGCAAGGTAAGTTTCTCTTCCAGCTCTTTTCCTTCTCTCTCTCTGCCTTGTTCTTTCTTTTTTCTGTCCATCTGTCTGTCTGTCTGTCTCTCTCTCTCTCTGTCCCCATCCAGCAGAGGTCTATCAGTGGCTATTATTAGCCACAAGGTCTAAATGGAAGTAAGTGCCTCTGCCAGTTTTTTTCCTTCTCTCTCTCTCCCTCTTTCTTTCTTTTTTCTGTCTGTCTGTCTGTCTGTCTGTCTCTCTCTCTCTGTCCCCATCCAGCAGAGGTCTATCAGTGGCTATTAGCCACAAGGTCTAAATGGAACCCTTTGTCTGGGGCAGTGATGCTCTGAATTCTTGGTGCTTGGGGGGTAACAGTGGGAGGGCTTCTGGAGTTCTGGCCCCGCTGCTGGACCTCCTGAGGGCACCTGGTATTTTTGGCCACTGTTGTGACACAGAGTGTTGTACTGGATGGGCTGTACTGGATGGGCCAATCCACTGTGGCTTCTCTCCTGTTCTTATGATATGAAAATCATATTAAGCACTTGTGTAGCACTTAGTGCTTCATATTCTGCCGAGATGAGGAAGGATTCAGTAGGGCTGTTGCTCAGTGATAGAGCATCTGCTTGACATGCAGGAGGTATCAGCTTCTTCAGCTAAAAAAGGATCAGGTAATAGGTGACATTAAAGATCTCAGCCTGAGACCCTGGAGAGCCACTACCAGTCTGAGTAGTCAATACTGACCTTGATGGACCAATGGCCTGATTCAGTATTAGGAAACTTCATGAGTTCATGTGTCAGCATGTGGAAGCAACATCACAGGATGTGACATCACAAAATGATGTCACTTCCTTTCTCCTGGCTCCACCCCCAAAGTCTCCTGGCTCCACCCCCAAAGTCCCCAAATATTTCCCAAGTTGGACTTGGCAGCCCTAAACCCTCCCCTCTGTGAATAAGATTCCTGTGGGTTAGCATGTATTAGCCAAAGAAGACTTGTGCTCACTTACTTCTGGACTTAAATTCCTTATTATGGGTCTCCTGTTCTGTCAAAAATAATTTCCCCAGCAATAAGAGTTCTACAGGACAATTGTGAAACACTGTCCTGTTCTTCTCTCTGGCTTTTTCTTTACTTCTGACCCTGCTACTACACATCTCTTATCCTTTCATTCCTTAATCTCACTCTCTGTTTACTCCAACATGATATCACTCCCCCCTCTCTTGCTAACTGCTAATTCTGTTCTAGCCAATTGCATAGAGAATTCACCCTTGGAAGATTTATGACAGGAGGATTCACTCTGTTTTACCTCAACTTCCTCCTTTTTTACCAGAGAAGTTACACCTGGTAGACATGTGACAGATTTCACACTCTTATGCAACTAGAATGATAAAAGGGCAATTAGAATGATAAAAGGGCAACTAGAATGATAAAAGAGTTGGAACACTTTTCCTATGAAGAAAGGCTGAAGCGCTTGGGGCTCTTTAACTTGGAGAAATGACGGCTGAGAGGTGACATGATCGAGGTTTATAAGATTATGCATGGGATAGAGTAGGTAGAGAAGTCCTTTTCTCCCTTTCTCACAATACAAGACCTCGTGGGCACTCCATGAAATTGCTGAGCCGTCGGATTAGGACAGATAAAAGGAAGTACTTCTTCACCCAAAGTGTGATTAACACGTGGAATTCACTGCCACAGGAGATGGTGGCGGCTACAAGCATGGATGGCTTCAAGAGGGAATTGGATAAACATATGGAGCAGAGGTGCATCAGTGGCTATTAGCCACAAAGTATAGATAGGAACTCTCAATCTGGGAAAAGTGATGCTCTGTATTCTTGGTGTTTGGGGGGGGGGCAACAGTGGGAGAGCTTCCTGCCCCCACTGCTGGACCTTCTGAGGGCACCTGGTGTTTTTGGCCACTGTGTGACAGAGTGTTGGACTGGATGGGCCACTGGCCTAATCCAACATTGGCTTCTCTTATGTTCTCTTATGTTCTTATGCTGATAGTTCTATGCTCTTCTGAGGTCTGTGCTCTAGGCAGTCACCTAGTTGGCCTAATGGTAGCAGCGGCCCTGGGTGGAAGGAAGAGAAGGAAGCAGAGAAAGGGGTTATGGGGTTTTTCAGGGATGAGAAAGAGGAAATAGTGAGGGAGGGGAAATGAGCTGTCCCACACAACTCATTGAGGATTCCCTGCTCCTACAAATTGTATTTCTCATATTTCATTATCCTAAACTTATTGTAAAATTTTATAAGGAAAAAGGAAAAATGCTTCTCTGTGTTGGTTGACTATGGAAAGCTGAAAACAGCATAATGTAATGATACTGATTTCCTGGTTTGCTTTTGTCACTGTGAGGAGGCTGGTGAGCTGAGAAATAAAACTTGCAAAGCTGACTTGCACAAAAGAAAATCCTGATATCGTCGAGTGGCAAGTAAGAACCCAAATGCATCTGATCCAAAGTAGTCTAGGATGAATAACTGTCTAGCGATGGTCTCACAAGTTGGTCTCACAAGCCTCTTCCCTACAGTCCTTTTTTGAGGAGTGTGTTTAATTACCACTAGAGGGCACTTCAAACTCATCAATGACTTATATGAAGGTCAGTAGGTACACACTGCATGCAAGCTCTCCTAATGTCTTTCCATTCAACTAGCTAGCAGTGCCCAGACATTCAGGCAATTTTTCAGAGCACATTGCAAGCTCCTCAAACTGCAGAAGCTCTAAGAGGTGTTTGACAGACCCAAGGAGAGCAAAAGTGAAGAGGAGCGTATTGTAAAAAATGTAAGAGGGACCATTAATTGCTGGGTAATGGGGAGTATAAATTATTCAAAGAATCAGAATGGCATTTAGTAAAATAAACCCTTATGAAGCAATGCCCTTGTATTCTCACAGTAGCACAGATGGGAGGATAGAGTTAACCTTACTGCCGGTTTCACCACACATCCAGGGCCTGGATGGAAAGCTGCCGACTCTGAAAAGATAAAATTCTGGGATGGAGCCCGGGTGATGCTTTAAATGATGCCTAGGGCCATCAGACCCTGGCAAACTCTGGGACAGAGGCGAGTGGTAAAAAGATGGGGGCTTGATAGGGCTGCCAAGAACCGGCGACTTACCGGCGGGGGGGAGTTGTTCTCCCCCCGGGAGCTCTTCTGGCGTGTGCGCTTTGCGCGCATGCCACGGCGACGTAATGACGTCACCCGGAGGTGACGTCATCACGTTGGGGGCGTTGCTAGGGCGACGTCATTACACGGGGGAAGTCATTACACGGGTGATGTCATTACACGGGGGAAGTCGTCCTCACTGGACGACTTCTGGGGTGGGGTTCTCCCCGCTGGCCGAATGACGGCCGGCGGATCGGGAACCCCTATAGCGGGGGATTCCCCACCCCCCGGGCTGACTTGGCAGCCCTAGGGCTTGACATGCCCTAGAGGTGGGGAACAGTCATATCATGGCAGAGCCTCATGTACCATGAAGCAAACCTCATGATAGTATTGTGGAACTTGGAATACCTGAGGCAGAGGCCCAAAGAAAATACTCCGGTCATCTAACACTCTGTATGTGCATAAGTCCTTTGTAATGAAGCAATGCCATCCATCCGTGTACTCAGGTTATCTCAAGAGAACCCAGACTCCAGTGCATCATAACCCCAAAGGAAGGACTCAGTGTGCATGCAGAGAAGGGGAACCTAGTCATAGACTACAACATGAGTCACATATCATATGCACACAAATGTATAGCATTTTAATAAGGAATTACCCATTTTACAGATGGGGAACATTAAGATTGAAACAGTACCAATGATAAGCAATGTCTGTGGTAGAAAACTCCAAATAGACCTGATTCAAAAAATGAGCTCAGCTACAATCTATAATTGAGCATGTGCCTATTAAGGTAACACAAACACTTTCAACCAGACTTTTATCTTTCTCGTAAACACAAAGGATAATAAGAAGAAAGAAAAAGAACAAGACTTCTTTTGCACATCTGTATTCTTTCTCATTCACTCATCACAGATTCATGAAGGAGCTGCTGCCCTGTCCGAGCTTGGCTTCTGCAGTGGTTTCTTCTCTGGCTGCTGGCTGAATAGCCCTTATCCCCCTGCTTTGGCTGATTCTTTCCCTGAGCAAGGCACATGAGCATAGAAACAAGCATTTAAGAAGAAGAGAAGAGATTGGATTTATACCCCGCCCTCCACTCCCCAAGGGAGTCTCAGAGCGGCTTACAAACTCCTTTCCCCTTCCCCTCCCCACAGCAGACACCCTGGGAGGTAGGTGGGGCTGAGAGAGCTCTTTCCCAAGCTGTCCTTGAGGGAACAGCTGGTACAGAGCTATGGCTTGCCCAAGGTCATCCAGCCAGGTGCAAGTGGAGGAGTGGGGAATCAAACCCGGTTCTCCCAGATTAGAGTCCGCGCACTTAACCACTACACCAAACTGGCTCTTTAGGCACTGCTGCAGCTAGCGGTAGGATTAAATCAGGTTGTTGGTGGTCAAGAATGTATTTTTATATTGATGTGCCATCTCAGGAAAAAACCTGCCCAAGGGAGCTCACACGGTAAATACCATTTTTTTGGTTATGAAGTCACAGCTGATTTACGGTGATCCCATAGGGTTTTCAAGGCAAGAGATTTTCAGAGATGGTTTGCCATTGCCTGCCTTTTCATCAGGACCTTGGTATTTCTTGGAGGTCTCCCATCCAAAATACTAACTAGGGATGAACCTGCTTAGCTTTCAAGGTTTGACAAGATTGGGCTAGGCTGGGCTAGCCAGGTCACGGTGATAAATTACATACAACAACAAAATCATAACCCCAAACCCCAAACCTTATCAGTGTTAAGACCAGCAATAAAACAGTCTAAGGAAATAAAAACAGCATAAAACAACATTCAGCAGCATAGAATAGTATTCAACAGACCTCAGGCCTTAAAAACAACATGAAAACAAGAAGTAAACCTTTGGTTCAAAGCCTGGGTAAAAAGAAACATGTTGGCCTTGTCTCTAAAGAGCGTAAAGTCACAGTGGAGCCTCAAAGGGGTGGGCATTCCAAAATCCCCAAGCATTCCAAAAGCCCTGTCTCTGGTTGCCACATACCTCAGTTCTGCATGGACAGCAGGGCCTGGGAGTTCTGAGGTGTCACATTCCATTGCGGGTCTGAATTCTGGTAGAAAGGTCTGAACCTTGTGTTGCTTATGATTGGACAGTCTGGCTGTAGGCTCTGCCTCCAGCCCCTTGCCTCATATGGATGGGCCGGTGGCTGCTGCTTCCATCAAGCCAATGACAGCACACTAATTTCACTTCCAAGGAAGCCTACTGGCACCGCTCTTTATAGCCAATGATGCCTCAATCAAGACCAAAAGCTACTATCCTGGGGTGCTAAGGACAGGAGGGAAGGAGAGAGAACAAACGTGCAATGCCATCCCAAGTAGAGTTATGCGCTTCTAAGCTTACTGTAGTCAATGGTCTTAAGAATGTTTTTTCTACTTCAGACAACTGCTGCTAGTTTCTCCTCTGCTTTGTCCTGAGGTTGTTTCCCCTTCCAGCTACGTAGTGCTTGAGCTAAGGCAATAAATAAATAAAAAAAATTCAAGAGCGCATGTCCAGACTTGGAGAAAGACAGGAGCTCTAATGACCCTCCCATGACCCCCACAAAAGAAGGGCTGGAAGGTGGGGCCACAGCCTTTCAGTAGGGGAGAGAGGAGGACACAGGGGTTGCCTATGGCTCCAGGGCTGGTCGGTGCAGCTGCAGGGCTGAGTTTCCAGTTTGGTGTAGTGGTTAAGTGCGCGGACTCTAATCTGGGAGAACCGGGTTTGATTCCCCACTCCTCCACTTGCACCTGACTGGATGACCTTGGGCAAGCCATAGCTCTGTACCAGCTGTTCCCTCAAGGACAGCTTGGGAAAGAGCTCTCTCAGCCCCACCTACCTCCCAGGGTGTCTGTTGTGGGGAGGGGAAGGGAAAGGAGTTTGTAGGCCGCTCTGAGACTCCAAGTGAGTGAAGGGCGGGGGATAAATCCAATCCAATCTCTTCTTCTTCTTCTTCTTCTTCCTCCAGGCAGTAGAAGCAGGTGGTGAGCTTGAAACATGATGGCTTTAACCCCTAACAAGCCAGAAACCAAAGCCACCCCTCCAGAGCCCAACAGTTGCCTGATGGAGTCAGGCCATGCAGAAGGCCAGAACAAGGCTGGCCCACAAGAGAGTGCAGACTGTCCCCAAGTCTTTTCCATGGTTGGGAGGCAACACCTGGGAATGGCTGGTTCCCCACAAACCAGAGAAAGAGGGAGGGATTCACAGGGACTGTGGAGAGCTATTTACGCTCCTCCAGGCCAGAGCCAAGGAGGACATGGTCTTCTCACCACAGAACTGGCTCAGAAAGAAGGACAGGAGAGTGAGGGAGGAGTTCTGACAGGATAAGGTGTACTGGAGTGAGGATTCAACTCCCTCCCCTCCCATTTTGAGTCCTCTGCAGGGGTGGAAGATGAACTTGGTACACCCTCTGGTGGTCTCAGTGGCCTGCCAACCGCAGATCCATGGATGGCTTTCCCTTTGTGCTGCTAGTGCAACCCTGCCTCCTCACAGTGCAGCAGTAAATTGGTTAGACGCATGGAAAAGCAATCTGGACACCCCAGACCTGGCTAATCGGCAGCCTCAGCCTGATTTGTGGTCCAATTCTTGTCCTCATTCGGCTGATTGATTCAAACAAATAATCTTACCAAGAGGCAGGGGTCCATTGGAGCGGGAGCGCACAGGAGCGCAGTTCCGGGAGTGAGGAGCCCAGGGGGCGGGCACATGACCAAGCCCCGCCCCCTCCTCGGCTTCCCTGAGCAGTGCAGAGGCACAGCGCCCCGGGGAAAGCCCTGCTAGGGTCTTTATTGTTTTTAATGTCTTGTTTTAATATTGATAATTTTATCATTGTTCCTTTTATGACTGTGTGCTGCTTTTCCAGAGACTTGCTCAAGGTGGCGTATACATTTTCTAAGTATACCATTTTTTATCTGGGCACATGGCACATAAGTACTGGAGAAATTTCACCAACCCTTCAGCAGCTTCCACCCCATCAGTTTGGTGTAGTGGTCAGGAGTTGGACTGTAATCTGGGAAAACCGGATTTGATTCCCCACTCCTCCACATGCAGCTGCTGGTGTGACCTTGGGCCAGTCACAAGTTCTCTCTGAGCTGTTCTCTCATGAGCAGTTCTCAAAAGACCTCTCTCAGCCCCACCTACCTCACAGGGTGTCTTGTTGTGGGGAGGGGAAGGGAAAGGGATGGGTGGTGCACATGTCCTGGGTATCTCAAGTCTACTTGAAACCTGGTGGTTTCAAGGGAGCAGGAAGAGAATGAGGGTGTATTCTTTACGCTTATTTTTACTGCGCAAAGTATTGGATGGGGAAGGGAATGGAGGAAGAGCAGGTCAGTTTCACTCACCTGTGGAGTGGAGCCTGAGGGGTGGGTGTTGCCTTCTGACACACTTCCGGTATGTTAGGGGGAGTGGCATATGCAAATGCATTATGCTAATGAGCTCCTGCACCTCTTTTTCTACGAAATGACCCCTGCCAAGAGGTATCTGCACATTATAGAACAATGTATCACTTGGTAAAAGGTCTTCTCTATTCATCCTCAGCTAAGAAAGACTTAGACACACAAACCTTGGGGAAAAAATTCCCTCCACATATTCTTATTTGAAACAAACAATCTTTGGATGTTTGGGCCCTGTATAGCTCATATGGTTGGATGTTTACTGCAATTATATCCAAATACATTTGAATTTATCTGGCTTAGAATCCAAGCTAAATTCTAGATGTAGCTCTAGGTACTTTGAGGGAAAGGCTCATTTCATTTTACTGAGACATGCATTCTGATTGAAATCTGAGAGTGGAGTATGCAGACTTCCACAAAGGAAATTTGATCAATAAATCAAAGCTAGAATTTAAAAAAAATTCACATTCACTAAAGATTTGGGTTGATTAACCAGAAAAAAATGGGATGAGATAGGCAGCTCTTTTCGTTTTTCTATTTTATTTCATCTTTTTTAAGAAGATTTTTTCCCAAAAGCCAGATAAAACTTCTAAAATAAGAAAATGTAAAGATTTAAACAGATCAGATTTGATTAGAATTCACATTATGGGAACCTCAGTTAGTAGCCTGGTTACTCAAATTCACTTCGTGTTACACATGTCAGAGAAAGGCAGTGCAACCCTAGTCATGTTTATTCAGAAATAAGTTTCACTGAGGTCAATGGGATTTGATCCCCACAATGAATATTTAGGACTGCAGCCTTAATTTTGCCCCAAACTATGTTTATCTTTTTATATATATTTGAATACCACACATAAGTTTCCCATATCCACAATGTAAAATTCTCTATGTTCTTTTTGTTTTTGATAGACAGCTATGGATAATAAAACTCAAATCTGGGCAACAAAGGTCTCATTTTTAATTTGAAGTTTGAAATGTGGATTTTGGGAAGCCTCCATTGTCCTGCTTCTCCATTCAGTGATTTCATCTCACAACATCAATGCTGGATTTTGTGTCAAATGAAAGTAGCTACAGTTGAGCCTCAGCATTTAGCAAACCAACCGAGGTCAAGGAGTAGAAGAGGTAGATTACGAAACCAGGGGAACTAAAATGACATGATCTTATTCGTTTGTTTTTAAGATTTGTACCTCACCTTTTGATCAAATGATCTCCAAGGTAGTTTACAGAAGACTTAAACAATACCAGAAGCAACCTTTTCAGAGAAAGTGTGGCTCTTGGCTCACCTTTTGAGGATGGAGTGGCTGCTCAGAATCTTACTCAGTTTATACAGGGGGCTTAGTCCCAGGAAATTGTTCTTCAGATAACATTATAAGTGATGTGCTGGGGCAGGGGTGGGCAAACTTGCTCAGCGTAAGAGCCGCCTAGAACAGGGGTGGCCAAACTTGCTTAACGTAAGAGCCGCATAGAATAAACATCAGATGTTTGACAACCACAAGACATGAACAAATATTACCTGCTTTTATTGGAAAATAAGCGAATTTGCTTTTTATTAACATTAAATGAGACTGCCAAAAATAATAACAAAAGGGGTAAAAGCAGATATTGATAATGATATTAATTTGTCCAATGATATTTGTTTGCTAATTATATTTAGCTTCCCCAGCCGCCCTGCCGGGAGCCACATAATATATGTGAAAGAGCCGCATGCGGCTCCCGAGCCACAGTTTGCCCACTCCTGTGCTGGGGGAATATGATTTTTGAGGCAATGTAAAGCTGAATTCTTTATGTATGTTGCACTGATGGACTATGAAGGAGGGTGAGCCCAGCGAGCTCATATGAATTCCAGGCTTGGTCTGGTGTTGGTATTAGGGATGCGGTTTTGGATATGTCTGAACCAAACATATATCTGAAACATACCTTGTTGGTATATTTCAGACATATTTGGGCCTCAGTATGGTATATGGGCTTTTCCTGGATATTGGTAAATGGGTCCTGAAAAATCCTGGAAATCTTCAGGATTAACCAGGAGTATGCGGAGCCATTGTTTGAAGGCTCCTAGAATGGTCCCCTCCCCCTCCTTTGGAGTGCCTGTGTCTTTCTCATGTTGGTATCAGCTTGCCAGGTTGATTGGTTTTAGCTTATGACTCTTTAAATTGTTTGCTCGAGTTGCTTTGTGCCAGGTTTGCTTTTTTGTGGTGATTCTTGGGTTTGACATTGATTGATTGATTGATTGATTGGATTTATATCTTGCCTTCCTCCCAAGGCAGGCTCAGGGTGACTCACAGTAATTAGTGCATAAATAATAGTAAAATTGGCATAAAATCAAATAAAAACAATACAGTTACACATAAAAGGTGCTGGTGATGTTTCCTTAGTTACTTAAGATGCCATACAAACAAGTGCAAACAACAGTCGACAATCATTCTGCTTGCTGATCTTCCAAAATTCAAGCAGCAGCGCAAGCCAGGTATCGAAGCCAGGGCCAAGCTCTATGGTAGAGACTATTGATGGTAATGATGATGGTGGTGGTGGCTCCTTAGTTAAAAACCTGGTGGAAGAGCTCTGTCTTGCAGGCCCTGCAGAACTGTAGAAGATCCCACAGGGCCCTGATCTTTTCCGGGAGCTCATTCCACCAGTATGGAGCCACCACTAAGAAGGCCCCGGCCCTAGTGGTGGTAAGCCTGGCATCCTTGGGACCCAGGAGGGTCAGTTGGTTTTGTGACCCCAACTGAAGTGCTCTCCGGGGTATAAATGGGGAAAGGCAGTCCCTCTGGTATGTCAGACCCTGGCCATATAGGGCTTTAAAGGTAAGTACCAGCACCTTGAAGCGAATTCGGTATGCTATTGGCAGCCAGTGCAGTGTCTTCAGCACAGGCTGAATGTGCTCCCATCTAGGGAGACCCATCAAGAGCCTGGCTTTGGCATTCTGCACTAGCTGCAGCTTCCAAATCTGCACCAAGTAGAGAGTGTTACAGTAGAGTAATCTCAAGGTGACCATCACGTGGATCACTGTTGCCAGGTCATTATGGTCGAAGAAGGGAACCAACTGCCTGATCAGCCAAAGATGGTAAAAGGCTGTCCAGGCAATGGCTGGTACCTGGGCCTTCATTGATAAGAAGGGATCCAGGAGCACTCTTAAACTCCTAACCTCTGGCATTGGCATCAGCAGTGTCCCCTCGAAGGTTGGGTGTGGGAACCCTACCCTCGGATCGCTCTGACTCAGGCACAGGACCTCCATCTTCACTGGATTCAATTTCAGTCAGCTCAGTCTAAGCCAACCAGCCACAGCTTGTAGAGCCTGGTCGAGATCTTCCAGTTTGGAGTTGGATTGGCCACCCAACATCAGATAGAGCTGGGTGTCATCAGCGTACTGGTGACACCCCGTCCCATGCCTCTGGGCAATCTGGGCAAGGGGGCACATATAGATGTTAAATAGCATTGAGGAAAGCAGCGCCCCTTGAGGCACTCTGCACTCAAGCAAGTGTCTCCTGGACTGCTCTCCCCCCAGTGCCACCTTTTGACCCTGACCCTGGAGAAAGGAAGCAAGCCATTGCAAGGCAAGCCCCTGAATCCCCATGTTGGTGAGGTGGTGGGTCAGTAACTGATGGTCGACCATATCGAACATTGCTGACAGGTCTAATAGCAACAGTACTGCTGATTCACTCCAATCCAGATGCCTCCAGAAGTCATCTGTGAGAGTGCCCAATGCCGTCTCCGTCCCATGTCCCAGGCAAAAGCCGGACTGGAAGAGATCTAGCATGGAAGTGTCATCCATGAAGCCCTGCAACTGTATCATCTCCACCCTCTTGGTTGGAAAAATGGCAAATTGGAAACCGGCCGATAGTTAGCCAATTTGGCCAGGTCCAGGGATGTTTTTTTTAGGAGAGGGCAGACCATCGTTTCCTTGAGTGCCCCCGGGAACAGACCCTCTGAGAGGGACTTGTTGATAATATCCCGTAGGGCATCTCGAAGCCCCTCATGGCCAGCTTTAATAAGCCAAGAAGGGCACGGATCAAGGCTGCATGTGGCTGGGTGTACAGTCAAAAGCAATCTGTCGACTTCCTCTTGACTGAGCGGGCTGAAATGATCCAAGACCAAAATCGAAGACATGCAAAGAGCCTCGAGTTCACACACTGTTTCAAATGTGGTGGGGAGGTCACAGTGGAGTGACAAGGCTTTATCTGCGAAGTAGCTTGCAAATGCCTCACAGCCTATGTCCAATTCCCTAGTATTTGGTCTGCCCTGTGGCAGAACAGTTATAGAACAAATTGTTCTAAATAATTGGGCGGGGTGTGAGATCGTGGATGGAATCATAGCTGCAAAGAACTCTCTCTTCACGACTTTGACTGCCATCTTATATGATCTCATAAATGTCCTATAGGATGCTCTTGTAGCTTCATCTTGAGCATGATGCCACCGTCTCTGTAGCCATCTGAGCTCTTGCTTTATAAGCCACAGCTCCTGGAGCGAGAGCGCAGAGGACACTAGGGAGCGATCTTGTCAATGGCTGCAGATAGTCAGCTATGCCAGTCCCCTACCAGCTCATCTAATGAGCCACTGGGGGGCATCAGACCCCCAGAGCCATCTGAAGCTGCACTAGGTCCATCTGGCTCTGCGGGCGAGCTAAAATATGCTCACTGCCTAAACAGGGCCGTGGTGACACATTCAGGCGGGCTTTCAGGGCATGGTGGTTTGACCATGAGACTGCCAAAGCAGTAACTCGGTCCACTGTTACTCCCGCCACAAAAATCAAATCGAGCGTGTGCCCAGCTTGGCAAGTGGGGGTCATTACATACTGGGAGAGCCCGAGTGCTGCCATGGATGACAACAGGTCTGCTGCCTGTGTGGAGGCCATGTCATCAGCATGGACATTGAAATCACCCAGGACTATCAGTCTAGGATGTTCCAATGCCCTCCCTGCTACGGCCTCCATCAGGGATGGCCGGCTATTGGCCGGCACGTTAGGCAGTTGGTACACCAGCCAAATCGTCAAACTCTCCCTGGCTTCCCACACCAGGCCAGCACACTCAATGCCTGTTATCTTTGGCGACGGGAGCACCCTGAAGGAGTAAACCTCCCAAATGGATAGAGCCACTCCTCCCCCTGCCCTCTAGTCCATGATTGGTGAAGGATTGAAAACCCGGGGTGGGGGATGTTGGGAGAGAGCAACTGTCTCCCCCTCCTGCACCCAGGTCTCAGTCACACATGCCAGGTCTACATTCTGCTCTTGCATAAAGTCCCTAAGGGCCATGGTCTTATTATAGACCTGGTGTTACACAATGCCAGGAGGGGGGTTAATCATCCTAGTCCCACTGCCAACATCCCTATCATGTTTCTCTGTTCCCTTCCCTTAGCTCCCTGCCTCGACCCACCACTATACTTTCCCCACCCCAGGAGCACCGGAATCCCTCACCCGGACATCACCGCACTCAGTGGTCCTGCAGATTCACATATTGTACATTGGCTAAATTCACTGATTTTACACTTGCTAGGCTTACAACAGTATTCCTATTTCATTTGATTTGAGGAGGAGGAGGAGGAAGAGAAGAAGAAGGAAAGGAGGAGGAGTTGGTTTTATACCCCACCCTTCACCACCCAAAGGAGTTTTGGAGTGGTGTTCAATCACCTTTCCCTTCCCCTCCCCACAACAGATACCCTCCGAGGTAGCTGGGGCTGAGAGAGCTCTGTGAGAACTGCTCTTGAATGAACAGCTGCTAGTCACAACAGCAAGTGTCTGTTTGAATTAAGATGGGGGAAATTAGCTGAGACCTTTGCCTAATGGGTGCACAAGCTAGGGATCATCCTCCGACTAGACTAGAGTTAGAACTCACTTGGAGCATCACAAACGACAGACAAGAAATATCTTTTGAAGATTTATTAAGAAAATATTTCTAATACATTCAGCTAATTCAAATAAAATTTCACACACAAACACAAGAGCTAAGAAATAAAGGGTTGAGGCTATCTTAAGAGATCAGAGACAAAAGAGGGTGATGGGGCAATAGCTCTTAACCACTACACCAAACTGACTCTTTGGGTGATTCTTGGGTTGCACATTGGTGAAGATTTTCAGGTTTTACATTGATTCCTATAGGTATTGATGGAGGATGACTGGAGGCATCTTGTTTAGGGTTCCCTAGAACTGCATGTCTTGGTACGATTCACTTTGAATTTGGCAGTTATTTAACGTATAGGCACTAGCAGCTCTGATCTTTTGTTAGAGAAAGGTGTGCTAATATACAATTTATTAGCATCTCCCTAGGTCTTTGTGTCCTTCCTGCTGCTCCTTTACTTACAAAGCCTGTAACAAGTCCACCCAAAACAAGCAAACAAAAAAAAGCCCTACCACAAAGTATATGCCAAACAGCTCAAATTGTAACCATTTCTAAGGAACTAGTTTTACACATCCCATGGGACCCCCTAAAATAGGTACAACACCATCTACCAGCTCCACTGTACAGTTGCAATAGTGTGTGTGGACTACCTGCCTAAGAAACAATTACCATATTGGAGATGCCTTGCACCTGTGTGGAGACAGTTCCTCTGTCAAGTTTCATGAATGCTAAAATGTTAACTGTCAATGCACTCATTCTTCTTGGTTTGTTTGCTGCATGAAATTCTCAAGTACATATTCAGATTTTTAGAGTGTGTTTGAGAGCAATGCTAGTTTGTTGTTAAATGTCTTGTGATTCCGTGCTCTGTGTAATCCACAAAAACAGATAATTTCTATGGGAATCACAGCAACTGTGGGCGCACCAGGTAAATAGGGAGGGTTAATTCTGCCAGCAGGTCAATGTGTACCAGGCCTTGAAGTCCACAGGCAATTAAAAATGAAATTCAACATCATGATTTGGTTGTTGTTTTTTTAAAAAAAGGTTTTTGGCCAAGCAATATTTTTTACCTTGCTAAGGTTTATCCTGCAATTTTCCTTGTACAATCAGACAAAAATGAAGAAGTTCCCCTGGGCTACTTACACTTCTGATAGAATGGGAAAGATGGGCAACCATGCCCTGGTTTTTTTTGTAAATAATTTTTTATTATTTTCAAACATTTTAACATATTTTCCTCATACAAACCTTTTTTCCATATTATATCCATTATTTGTTCTATTGTATAATCTTATTATAATTTTGTATTGGTGGTTTCCCACCACATCTGAAGCATATCACATTTTCAGCTTTAACCAATCTTTGAATACATATATATGTTTTACATTTCTGGTAACGACTTAAACCTCTTTAAAATAGTTACACATTATATAGATTCTTACTTTCTTATACAAATCTAAAAATATCTTCTTTATCTAATTATCATTTATACATTCATATATTTCTAGTTCCTTTTACTATTATATCCATGTATAGATGTAATTTTTCATGTCCCAATATTGTTCAACATAGTCTTTCAAATCTTTCCAATCTTCCAAAAAAGTCTCTGAGTACATATTATTCAATTTTCTTGTCCATTTGTCCATTTCCGCCATATACAACAATTTTTTCAACCATTCCCACACCTCCGGTATTTTTTCATTTTTCCAATTTTGCGCGTACGCCATTCTAGCCGTTGTAATCATATACCAAACTAACGTCCTTTTTTTAACATTTATCTCTTCTAGTTTAAGTCCAAGCAATAACATTTCAGGCAATTTCTTAAATGTACATTTCAAAAAATTTTCCATTTCTGTATGTATCATAGACCAATAGGTCTTTGCTTTATCACAAGTCCACCACATACGGTAAAAAGAACCTTCTTTTTTTTTACATTTCCAACATTTGTTTGACATATTTTGATTAATATTTGCAATTTTTGTTGGTGTCATATACCATCTGTACATCATTTTAAAACAATTTTCTTTTAAGTTATAACATGTAGAAATACTCATAGCATTTTTCCATAAAAATTCCCAAGATGACATTTCAATATCTTTGTTAAAATTTATTGCCCATTTTACCATTTGTTCCTTCACCATTTCATCTGCATTAAACCATTTTAGCAATATTTTATACATTTTAGAAATCATTTTTTCCCATCCTCCTCCCAAATTTGTTCAATTTCGTTATTTTTTTCTCTAAAACCAGATTTTTATCACTTTTATAAATATCATACAATTGTCTGTATCGCAGCCAGCCATAGTCAAAGTCTATCAGATGCTGTTCCTTCAGTACAAAGTCTTTACCTTGTTTTGTTAATAAGTCTCTGTATTTCAACCAGTCCTGTCCTTTGTAGTATGATGATGGATTTAACACTTCTGCTGGTACTATCCACATAGGTATTTCTTCTGGGAAAAAGTTCTTATATCTTTTCCATGTATCCATTAATGTCCTTCTCAAATAATGATGTTTAAGCATATTGTCCATTTTTGTTTTGCCATAATGCAGATAAGCGTGCCAACCAAATCTACAATCATGACCTTCTAGGGCCAATAGTTTTCTATCTTGCAACATAGCCCATGTCCCTATCCAGGTCAGACATACTGCATCATGATTGAAAACCACCTCTTTCTTTGGCATCACACATTATTTTCATCTTAATCCTTGTTTTTTTCCCTCCCCACACAAACTTAGACAATTCTTTCTGCCAGCATTTAAATGCTTTTACATCTTTCACAATTGGAATAGTCTGAAACAAGAACATTAATCGTGGTAACACATTCATCTTAACCGTAGCAATCCTACCCAACAATGACAAATTTAATACATTCCACTTTTTAATGTCTTGCATAATTTGCTGCCATAGTTTTTCATAATTATTTTTGTAAAGATCAATATTTTTCATGGTTAACTCCACACCTAAATATTTTGTCTTTTTCACCACCTCACATTTTATAAGTTCTTGTAATTCATCCTGCTTTCTGTTTGACATATTTTTACACATCACTTTAGATTTGTTCTTATTTATATAAAAACCGGCCAAGTCACCAAACTCTTTTACTCTCTGTAACAAATATGGTAATGTAGTCATAGGGTCCTCTGCTATAAACATCAGGCAACCATGCCCTGTTGAAAAGCTGCAATGACGATTGAGAAGATCTTTCAGAAATGGAAATACAAATATGTACATTACATGTTCAGGAGAAAGTCTTTACCAAGTAGGAGTGGCTGAGTCAAGTATTCCTTTTTGTCCAGAGTACCCATTAGGGCCAGCCAAATAAGACACTGGGATTCACAGTATTTTTTTTAAAAAACAGTATACAGGACCCCAGTTCATTAACTCATGAAGTTTCCTTATTCTGACTTAGACCATGGGTCTATCCAGGTCAACACTGCCTAGTCTGACTGCAACAGTTCTCTAGGATACCACATTATCCTTTACACTGGGGACACTGGGGTAGAACATGCATGCCAAGCAGATGCTCTACCACAGAGCCATGGCCCCTCTCCTTCACATTAGGACCAAGGCACAGGAAAGAGAAAAGGCCTTCTGTCTTGTGCTGTTTTCTGAACTCAAAATGACCCCATAAGCCTTCAAATAGCTGGTCATGGTCATTTCAGGTCTGGAAAATGCCATGGGAGGTAGTCCTGAACTTTGCTCCCCATGCTGTAGTCCTGTTCCAAAGTCCTATATACTAGGACTATATCCAGCTGTTTTTAAAATATGAAACATGGGACTTCATACTTAAAACTCTCAGGATCCAGCTACATGGTCTTCATGTCTCCCTTGTATCTACCACAGGTCCTGCCACCAGACATGTGTCAATACCATATGTGGTGGTCCTGTTATGTAGTGCAAAAGTTTTGGGAAATGGTTAAGGACCTGATTGATGAAACTGTGGAATGTGATCTGAATTTGGAACCAGAAATTTTCCTACTGAATATGTTGGGGGACAATTTATCACTGTCAGATGTTAAGCTCATAGTATATATTCTTACAGCAGCGCGTATATTACGGGCAAAAATGTGGAAAGCGACTTCTTTACCTAGAAGAGAAGACATTGTCAGTAAATTATCGGAGTGGGCGGAATTGGACGGATTGAGTCATCTGTTGAATATGGAAAATACAGTGGATCCTCTTATTGTTTGGTCCAAATTTCTCAATTGGTTGGAATAATGGTGCTCCATTTGATGTGAAGAACACTTATTATTTTTGGTTGTTTTATTTTATATACTGTGGAAAAATAATAAAATCTTAAAAAAAAATAGTTCTGTGCTTGCAACTGAATTCCTAGATGTGTAAAGGTCCTATTAGTATTGTGACCACAAAACATGGGAAGATGGAGGTTGAGCCTCCTTCTACACTGTTTTCCAAACAGAACAGGCCCCGTGGAGCCACTGTTTGTCCCACTGGAGAAGGAGGGGGAAGCCAAATGGAAGGGCTTAATGCATTTAAAGCCTTTTCCTCCCTCGCTGAGGCATGCATGCCGCTTCGGCCTCAGGACTCTGGGAAGGAGGGTACTTGATGTTTAAATAACTTCACTCCCTGAGTCTCTCTGCAGCAGTGGCACATTTCAGCAAGTAAAGGGAAGGTATTTAAAGAGACATACCTTCCTTTCCCTCACTGAGGTGTGCTGCAACTGCCATCGCAGCATGACTCAAGGAGAAAAGGGAAGGTATGGAGCCAAATAATTTTGGCAATGCCAATTTTTTCACGAATCCCAGTATCATACCAATACTGGGATTCATGAATATAGGTATATACTGGTATTTTGGGGGGTTTGATATTCACGAACCCAAACAATACCGATTTTTTGTGTGCACACCCCTACTGCCTGGTCCAGTTTAAACTCATTCCCCTCTTTCGTCTGTGTCCTGTCTCTAGCCCCTTACCTCTGTCCCAAACTCAGTTGCTGACATAGGTGTAGACTATGGGGGGGGGGGGCTCGAGGGCTTGAGCCTCCCCCAAAATTTCTCGTAGTGCCTGCCGCCGTGCCTCCTGGGGCCCTTCTGAGGCCGGCAGCTACTGCTGCCGGTGCCTCTCCCCCCCCCCCGGCCTGGCCACTCTTTCATCCTTTCCTCTTCCTCCCTCTTTTCCCGGCGAAGGGAGAGGGAAGGAGTGGGGGGGGAGAGAGGCCCCGGCAGCAGCAGCTGGCGGGCCTCAGAAGGGCCCGGGGAGGTGCGGAGGTTTCCCGGCGGGGGGGACATCGCCCCAGCTAGTGCACACGCTTTGCGTGCGTGCTAAAGAGCCCCCCCCCCGGAATTTACAAAACTTTATTCCCCTGGTTGCTGACATGTCCCATTTGTCCACTCATTCAGCCACCTTAGTTATTAGCAATCTCTTCTGCTGTTTCTTCTTTTGTATCTAACACAAATTTCTTGTCTTTCTCTTCAAATCCACCAACAGCCTGCCGTTGGTAGTATTTCTCTTGAACACCTTTGCTTTTGTGACACTGCTCCTTCTTCCCCCATCAACTTGGCTCATTGCAAAAAGCTTCATCTTTTCAGAAACACCGAGAATGTAAAGATTACAACGCAGCTCCAATTCTATGCAAGTTTGCTCAGGATTTAGGACCACTAAATACAGCGTGATTCATATCCAAGTAAGGATGCATGGAAATTGCAGTAGAAACCTATAATTCTCAATAAAGTTATGTGGTAAGGTTTGCTGGGAACAATAGGACCTGCTTCCAAGTCAATCTGAACAGGGAAAAGTTGTCAGCCGTCTTGCACAGTTAAACTAAGTAATTTAAAACAAAGATATTTCTACCAAAGTCAACTGGCTTATCTAAGCATAACTACAGTTGAAAAGCTTTTAAGGACTATACTGAGTGGCTCAAGCTATAAAATCAAGCCCCTGATAAATTCAATAACAAATTAGAAGTGTTTTGATTCAGAACTCTTTATGGCTTTGATAGCCATTTGAGATGAGGAAATGAAAAGGGCCTGTGCTTGGGCACCAAAGGAAAGAAAACACCGTTGAAAAGGTGTATCTGTAAAGTATGGAATCTTTCTAAGGTCAATGACTTCCATTTAGAGTTCAGGAAGCTGTGCAAAGAAGTGACTCAATAGCCTTGAATTCCTCCTGAGCTTTTAGGGGTTGAAGGCCATGAAATGTCATTAAGGGTAATTTTCTACGATGTTGCAATATGGTTTCGTGAGGCAGCCTTGATATTATTGCATTGTGACAAAGACAGGGCCAAACATAGATTTTAAAGAAGGTTACTTAAATTTATGAGAAACACCTGCTAATTTGTAAGATGTATATTCATTTGGGGGGGGAGGGAGAGAATTGTAATAATATGTAATAAAATTTATATTTATTATATAAAAAGAAACTTGCAATTCTAAATTTTATGAAGATGTCATATATTTCATAGCTGAATTGTCTAAGCTGTATTTGTAGGAGAAGTAGGCTGCAGTATGTTATGATAAAATGTATGAATTATACAGAATGTTGGTCTCATTCAGATGTTTCACAATCAGCCTTAACTTATTTATTAGGTAGTGGATATTAATGATGTAATGTATATTGTATCTATGTGGTTGTTAACAGAGTGGGCCAGCTAATGCACCAATACAAGCTGGAGGACTGATTTGCTCTACAGAGAGCCAGTTTGGTGTAGTGGTTAAGTGCGCGGACTCTAATCTGGGAGAACCGGGTTTGATTCCCCACTCCTCTGCTTGCACCTGCTGGATGACCTTGGGCAAGCCATAGCTCTGTACCAGCTGTTCTCTCAAGGACAGTTGTCTCTGAGCTCTCTCAGTCCCACCTACCTCACAGGGTGTCTGTTGTGGGGAGGGGAAGGGAAAGGAGTTTGTAAGCCACTCAGAGACTCCAAGTGAGTGAAGGGCGGGGTATAAATCCAATCTCTTCCTCTTCTTCTTCTACTACTGATGACTTGGGCAAAGGATGAATAAGATGATAGGCTGGGATTTTGAAAGACATTGTATTTCCTACATTTGTTGGGGTCCAGCTGAGATTCTCTGATTCAGTTAGGTGTCTAGCAGTTTCACTGAAGCCAACATTATTATTTGAGAAGCAAGTTAATGCAGCTGCAAAAAAGGCTTTTTAATGTCTTCATTTAGCCTAGAAGATGACCCCCTACTTTGACCTGACTATTCTGCCAGTGTGGATCCATGCTACAGTAACCTCAAAGCTAAACTACTGTAACTATTGTTATCAGCTGGGTTTTTGATCACCTCCATTCATAAATGTGCTGCAATTCAGCAAGTCTGGGAGGTAGAAAAGTTTCCAGGATGGGTGAAGAACCTGACCTACACCTGATCAGCTGGGAGTCAACTTTTGATGCTGCAAGTACTCTGTTCACATGAATACACACAAACAGGTTGTGAAGAGCTGAACAGCCTGTAGATTAATTGGATGCCTAATCACCACTGCTGAACAGGAGTGAGTTAAATTGGCAAGTGTTCAAGAATCCCTACTCAGTTAACTTTAAGTTACTGGTATTCACCTGTTCTTAATGGCCTTGGCCCTACATATATTTAGGACTGCCTCTCCTTCTCTACCATGACAGCCTTGCTAGGGATGTGCATTCTGAAATTCCTGAGCTGCAGATATAAACAGGAATTGCTGGTTCAAGTTGCAGTGATTTCCTAGCATAGTAGAACAAATCCAGGATTCTTAGATAGTACAAAAAATCCATTCCCAAACAATTCATATTGTTTTTCATCTTTGGATTCTTAAAATAAGCGGTATCTTGTTTTTCTTTGATTGTCTGAATTTCCCAGGCAGTGTCATTCTCCTGACTAATCAGGACTTCGTTAAGACACCTTGAGGGAGGAGATAATCCACAAAGTTTAAAATATTTATCATTTTCAAGTGATCCTTAAAAAAATAACCCAAACAAAAACAAAATAACCCTTCCTTTTACTGCCAGTGCAGTAGGTTGTTTAAAGGGGTAATTTAAGTAAATTGTTCATGTGAACAAAGTGTTTGTTATAAGTAAGTAAAAATACTAAAAAAGTGATTCTTGTTTAATTTATAAGATTCTAAGGCCCCGTCCACACGAGCGAGATAAGCCGGACAGGAAGTGACACAAATTTGTGCCGGCACAATTTGCGCCGCTTTTGCGGGATCACACAGGTCCATGGACCTATGAGGGCGAACCGCCACTGCGTGATCACACACAGCCGCGGGCGAGTTGGGTTTTTTTTTCCGGCCATTTTCAGTGCACTTATCTTTTTCTACAAGGGATTGATGACTTGCCTCTTCACCCTCGGGGTCATCCGATGATGCGCATACCGGGATGGGAGGGAAAAAACCCCAAAAAGCCGCTCCCCAATGCCACTTGTTTGCACTGGCGCGATCACACCAGGAAAGGTCAGTTCTGAGCCGTCGCAAACCATTTGAGACTGCCTTTTCACTGGTAGCTAAATAAGCCAATTCCCCACCGGCTCGAAGAAGTTTACGACACTTTGACACCGGCTGCAGGACGCTTCCCAGATGTGCTTGTGTGATCGCGCCACTTTGAGCCGGCGGGGAATCGTCCTTCTTGTGTCACAAATGGGTGCGTATGATCGTGCCCTAAAGCTAACAATCCATAGACACTAAAGAACACACAGACAGTTAAGACTGGCAAGAAGGTTATGAAAGTTTCATTACTGATTATGAGGACATTGCTTATTTTGCATTTGTTTCTTTGAAACCTCCCCTGGCCCTCCTAATGAGGCAGTCTGAATATAGAATTTTGTCTCTAACAGTCCAATACTCACTGGGGTGGTCTTAGTCATTCTGGGGCCCTGGCCAGTGGCCTCCAGTTGGGGTTCCCCATCTACTTTTATACTGCCCCTCTTCCAAGGAGTGGGTTGGGTGCAAGCCAGCAGTGTTTCCCTCCTCTGTTGGAGGTGGGATCCTCTTTGGGGGCTATTTTGGCCTCCTAGTGTGTACCTACACCCAAGATCTGCTCCTCAGTCACACACATGCATACACACTGGCGATGATGGCAGGGTGAGGGCTCCAGCCTCCATCTGGGGATTTTTTTTTCTCCTCTGCTTCCCCAATTCTGGTCACATAAACACAAAAATCCATGTCTGACAGACTGCACTTTAGAAGCTTATAAGTGTTGTATAAACATGTAATGGACTGTGAGGCATTAATGCCTCACAGAACCAGAGAGCTTTGAGTGATAGGCTGCTCAAAGAAATTTGATTGGTTAGTGTCAGTTGAGCAGAAAGACTTGGGAACTGACTGTTGAAGAGACCCCAGTTTGAGTTTAGCCCTGACTGTGGAAAGTTTAACTCTGACTGAGGAGAATTTAGCTCTGACTGAAAACAGTTTCATACTGATTGAGGACTGGCAAAGCTGGCAAAGAGGACTGAGTGGATCAGTGAAGACTAGGGATGGGCATGAACTGGGAAAATGGAGGTTCGTGAAGGTTCGTGGTCCGTGGGGTCTCATGAACCATGAACCACAAACTTCCATGAACCTTTCCATTTGACTAACCAGTTTGTGGTTCATGGTTCATAATGTGGCACAGCTTGCAAAAGGCATTTAAAGGGTTCCCTTTAAATGGTTCTTCTGAGTGCGACTCTCAAGTGAGCTCAGAAGGCATTATGCCATGTTCTCTTTAAATGCCTTTTCCAAGCCCTGAAGCCAGTGCCACCTGGGCAGTTCATGAGAGGTTCATGGGGGTGGGATAGCATGAACCAAGGTTCGCAAACCACGAACTGGGTGCAGTTCTTGATTAATTTCAGTTCAAAATTCATTTTGTGCTTAGTGAAAACCCTCATTTGGTCCAGAAAAAGGGATAGATCTTCCAGTAAGAGATGGGAGCTAGCCCAGGTGAGAAGGGAGCTAGCTCAAAGATTGGAGTGATCCCTGGAGTGTTTAGAGAAGGAATTTGGGTACTTGGTAATGTCTCTCCCCACAGCATTATACCCTGCTGAGGTCCCTCCCCACACCTTTCCTCCCCAGGCTCTACCCCTCAAATCTACAGGTATTTCCCAACCCAGAGTTAGCAACCCTGTAACTGGCTATGGAATGGCTTTCTAACCCTTGGAACTCAGAAGACATGGCATAGGAGGAGGTGCTTTTCAACCTTAGCTGCCACTGCATAACCCCAAATCAACATGAGTCAGAGGTGGAGGGAACCATATCTGTTACCATGAGGCTGTCCTCCCATACTACCCACTTGGGGCAGCAAAATGACTTGAGACAGCCCTGCCTTATAGCTAAGCAGAAGGAAATAAACACGGCTTGCCTTCCTCTATTTCCCCCCTTCCCTCTGCCACCCCACCAGCCACAGCCAGGACACTCCCCTGGAGCTTCCTTCTAGAGCCCACTGTATTTCTTCCCACAACGGGCCTTACTCCTAGTTAATAATAATGCTAATGTTTAATCCTCTGTAGCCCTGAGCCATTGCTTTCTGGGCTACTGCATAACCTCTTTCCCCCCATCTTCATATTGCAACATTGATTGTACTTTCCATAAGCAAGTCTTACTTTTAAAAAGATATTTTATTCCATTCCCCAATGGTTAATTTTGCCAAGCCTCCTGACCGAAGCCAGCCAATAACACCACTTAAGAGCTTTTCAATGGGATAATCACCTTCATTCAAATGGTAATGACTATTAATCCAATGGCCATGCCTTCATTGGAAGGCCAGGTAGGCTCTGCTCTGGAGGTGGATACTTTAATTTTGAAAGACCCCAATAGCAATGTAAACCAAGAGCTCCTCCCACCAGGAAGTGATGAAACGAATCACAGTCAGGAGTCAGACTGTACCATTTGCAAAAAAGAACACATTATGGGGAAACACAGTGGGTAATGGGAAGAGGCTTCCAGTGCTCTGCCATAAAGGAAACTGTGACGGATGTGGGTGACACTACCCTTAATACAGCCAGGATACAAACATTAAACATTAAAGGACCAGGAAACAGCAGATGTCCCCTTGAAAGGGAGAGTTCCCTGAATGTGGGGGTGTATAATATATGGTGGTCCACACCTTATTTCGGGGTTCAGAGCTTTCAGACTCTCCTCAGTGTGTTTGGTTGTATTCATGAAAATAAGGAATGAATAAGGAACAGGGAATATGGAACCAACTTCAGCCAGTTCTTCACAGGGTGACTCTGAGTATATAATGGAAGAGGGAAGAATGGTGTTGAAAGCCATTGGGTACATAAAATAAATATTTCTCACTCTGTAGTTAGCTAGTCTTTTTTCTGCTTTTAGGTACAAAGTAAAAGTTAAATAGATGAATATATTTACACACAACAAATATAGTTAGGTTGGTGAAACCTTTCAGTTCTTCCACAATATGTTAAAATAAGTAAATAAGCATTCATGTCAATGACATTGACTTACTCCAGGTGCAATCCTGAACATGCTTAATGTGAAGCAATTGCCACTGAGCTTATTGGGAACTGTTTCTGGATATGCTTAGGATACAGCTGTTAGGTTCACTTGTTGTTTCCAGTAACATATAAATTGGTCCCTCAGGTGCAGGCCTGCCCTGCCCACTTGTAAAAAAGCTCTTGAGTAATGCAGCTGTGCCAGTGGTGGTGCACTGGAAAGAACATTTAATGATCCTCTAGCATCATCCCTTGGGAGTCTGAGAGTCTGTTCAGACGGGCATTTCAATCCACTGTAGGCCCACCTCTAATTGAGCCAGATTATTTTATGCCAGAGAATCATGGTCAGGTTTACTTCTTTTAGTGCACTTCAAAGCGCTTCTACTGTAACCAGAAGGCAGTAGGCACGGAGTCAGCCTGTTGGCCATTTTTTCACAAAGTTGGTCCTTGGAGCATGCCCACAAGAATTTATCAGCCTGCTGGGATATGTAGTTCATGGGGCTGTCGGCCATTTTGTTACAAGTTTGCCTCTGGAGCATGCACACAAATGCTTGCTAAGACTGCTGAGATATGTAGTTCACTGCCATCCTCCTTCTAATCTTCCTTCCTACTCAGTCCTGCCATCCTCCTTCCAGAACAGAGGCATCTTTCTTTTATGGTTTTAAAAAAGAAAACAGAGTTTTGAGCAGTCCTTGTGTGTGGGGGGAGAGGTGTGAATAAGCACTTGAGCGCACATCACTAACTACTTTTAAAAAATGGCAGACAGAAAACAAGACATCAGTGAGACTTGGCTGATGGCTGGGGTGCGCAAGAGTGCATCCAGACAGCAGGAAATTCATTTGGGAACCGGCTTAGACCAACAAGACCAGACATTATCAGGTATCAAAGAAACACGTGGCAAGGGGGGGAGGGGAAGGGGACTCAGATGACTGGAGATCAACAGACAGATGTTGCTGTCTGATCATGCACTTTAAATCTGTTAGGGAACAGCGAGGGCAATGGATCAAACTGCCTGTGTGAACACGACCTAAAGCCTGCTCCTCAGCTCAAGATGAACATGTGTTCCATTCCACAAACCTATGTATTTTTCTGTGAGTAATACAAAGCTACCTCTTAAATACTGGTAATGTCAAGAGAACAATACAGTACGAACCAGGCCCGTAGCCAAAAAAAATTAAATTTGGGGGGGCTTTAAATAAGACAGGGGGCACCCCCGCACACACACCCCCCAAGCAAGTAGCCCCACTGTTGCCCTTCTCTGCAATTTAATTTAATATAATCTAACTACTCTCCCCCACCCCGCTTCCCTGCTAGCAGGCAAGGGGAGGGCAGGGGAGGGGATTGGGAGAGTTTGTGTCACAGCATGCCAGCCTGAAGGCTGTTGGAACAGCAAGGCACTTTGAGTGCTCTTATGAATTGTGATATTCATAACCCTGAACTTTGGGCTGCCTTGAATGGAAGGGACATGTGCTTTCTTCATAATAGGAGCTAGCTCCAGCCCAAGCCAGGAGGCTAACACCCTAGATAAGTTCACCAGAGACAAAGGACTCCTCTTGCCATGAGGTTTCTTTCTGTTTCAAGAGATCCGCTGGCCAACACCCCTGCCCCCTCTCCTACACATCTGGATAGTTATGCTAACTACGCTGCCTAGCAACTAATGTGTCAGACATTAACCAACAAGCCAAAGTCATTGATTAACAATGGACTTGGCCAGGTGAGTCATCGGACCCCAGACTCAGTGTCTGTTTCCTGATGAGATCATGCTCTTGCAACACTGACCATCCCCTGGACCTCCTCCTTTTGTTCACCTTTAACCTATAGAAAGGTCCAGGAAGGACGGACCGCCTAGTAGGTGTGTTAGTGGGTTGTGGTCTGCAAAGCCCGCCCCAAGACCCCCAATAAAAGCCCAAACCGAGAATCACTCGGCCTCTTGAGCCGTCGCCCTCTATCTACCTTTTGACCCTTCAGTCCAGCTCTCTGTACCCAACCCTTGCCTCCATCTTTGAACCCCATTTCTCTCTCTCTGGAAACACGTTCCAGGAGAACCACGTGGTCTTGCTGGTTCAAGCCTCGTGGCCCCATAGCTTTTATACCTTTCTCCCCCATCCAACTCATCCTGACATCGGACAACGCATCTAAGGTAATGTGCTTTCCCCACCAATGATACCTGCTCATGCAAAAGTGCTATTTTCTCTCTTTATTTTATTAGGCCTGTAAGATTGTGTGTGTGATTACGTTTTTGGTATGCTTGATTACATGATCCAGTAAACAACATTGAACTTGGAACCTGCCTCACGTGCCTCTTTCCTTGAGAGCTCCCGGGAGGGGTGGGACCCTGGTATAGTTGGCAAGAACCCGTGTAATTTGCTGATTGCTAAACGTAAATTAAAGCAATTTGGCTAACAAGGCTAGGCACTTCTCCAGGGGGAGGAGGGAGGGAGGGAAGCAGCACCACACAGTGTGAAAGGGCAGCGTGAGGCTTGCTGGTGACTGCAGCGTGGAGCTTGCGGCTGCCTTGCTGAACAGGGTTGCCAAGTGTGTAATACTCACCGGCGGGGGGGAATCCCCCATCCCCCATCCGCTGGGAGCTTCCTCGGTGCACGTGCGCCCGGCAATGTCACCAGAAGTGACGTCAGCACGTTGGGGGCATTGCCAGGGCGATGCTCTGGCAAGCGCCCCAAAACTCTATGGTATCATACAGTTTTGGGGCGATTGCCAGAGCGTCGCCCTGGCAACGCCCCCAACGTGATGACGGCACTTCCGGGTGACGTCATTACGTTTGAGAAGTCGTCCTGGCTGGACGACTTCGGGGGCGGGGTTCCCCCCGCCGGCCAAATACTGGCCGGCAGATTGGGAACCCCTGTAGCGGGGGATCCCCCGCCCCCCGGGCTGACTTGGCAGCCCCATTGCTGAAGGTTAGAGAGAGTGGGCAATGAGAGAGAGTGGCACAAGGCTTGCCGTCGCTGCCAGCAAGTTCAAATAAAAATTGGCAGTTGGGGGTGGGAAGTTGGGGGGCCTTGGTGGAAAGTCATGGGGCTGGACCCTGAGAGGCTCCATTGTAGCTATGGGCCTGTACTATCGAGGTGGTTAGATCTGCCTGAGGCTGAGGCTGCATCCTTGAAATGGATTATTATTCCATCCAAATTCTCTAACCGTCTCCTCAAGTGAAAGAGGAAAAAGAAAGAAAGGGAGGGCGGGCGGGGGAGAAATAGGAAATGATAAAATAAATAAATAAATAAAGCTACGTCTGAAAAAAAATGGGAAAAGTCCAGCCCTAACTCATAGGACTGCTGTGACGATAAATGAAATAAAGATGGCAAAGCACTTTCCTCTTTGCTAAACAAACGAGCATTCAGAAACGAGCAATGCTGTAAAATGAAGTCATCACATTATACACAACGGAGACAGATTCAGAAGCAAGTGACGATGGGGAAAGAGAGCCAGATCTTTTGGCAACCAGCATTCCTGTGTATGTGCAAGGTGTTGGGAACTGTCCTTTCCTCACCACACTCGCATGCTCCTCCGGGGCTCTATTATCCTATGAAACTGTGGGGAAGCCCGTTCCAGTATAGTGGTGACTTTCACTCCCTTTGTGTCGCCTTTCCAGTTTGATTTCATGTTTGCCTGTCTCCTGGGCTTCAAGTGCCCAAAAGCTGCATTCCATTCACACTGACAGCCCCTTGCTCCCCCCCCCCCGGCCCCATGGGGGCTGTGATACTTGTTTGATGGAGCCAAACCAAAAGGGGCCTGCACATTTGCCATGGAAACAAAGGCCTGTTTTCAAACACTGTAAAATAAACTCAGGTGGGGTAGCCATGTTGGTCTGAAGCAGCAGAACAAAGTTTGAGTCCAATGGCACTTTCAAGACCAACAAAGTTTTATGCTGGGTATAAATTTTCATGTGCACGCAGGCTTCGCATGGAAGCTTATACCCAGAATAAAACTTTGAATAAAACTGGACTCAAACTTCATTTTCTAAAATAAACCGCTTCTTTCTTAGGCCCTTTAATGATCTGAGCCATTTATCTGTGGAGCAAGAGATGTCCTTTTAAAAAGCATTAACTTTTGGTAATAATTATTCTTTTGGAAAATGTGTCACTGGGGAAGAGAGCAAGCATTTATATTTATTTATGATCTATAAATATGAGGGATTTTGTACCTCCCCAGGGGTACTGCAGCAGTTTATATTTTCCTTGCTAGTGGAGTCCGTATATTTCAGTGTTGAATAAATAGTACCTGGTGTTGTATGCAGTGGCTCCAAGACTCCCTGCTGAGAGCCTACCCTTAATACAAACAATGCAACACATTTATTCTAAGCTGACCAAACTGACCTCCAAAAGTTTGTTCCCTCCACTGGGACTGCTCAGTCCTTTTCAGAGAGCTGAATGGGCCACACAAAGCCCTTCTTACATCTACCATCCCCTTCCAAACAAAACTAGGGATGGGAGGATTGGGGTGGGGGTGGGTGAAGAGGGAAGGAGAAATCAGCAAACCTTGACCCTTCTACCCTAAAAAGAAAAATTAAGGAATTTGCATTTTAACCCTTCAGTGTCTGCCTGGTCACTTTTAACTGTTTCTTTTCTTCATTGTCGAGAAATTCTAGGGCCCACGTCAGTCTCGCTGAGCTGAGGGCCATGCAAAGATCAGAATCCCTACTGCGAAGAAAGGCTTGTCTTTTCTTTTCCTTGCATTCTTATTTGTCTAGAGCTTTAAAAATGCTGTGAAATAGACTCTTTTTTTTCCACAGTTGCAATTCTCCTCTCCCACCCCTCCTTTTTCTGCCACAGAGGTCTATCTTTAAAGAGATCACACACACCCCTCCATCTCTTGCTCTCCAATTGTGTGGGGGTCTTTTTAAAACAGCAGATCTTCCCAGGCTAGAAAACGGAGGGATGAATGATCCAATATCCTGTGAAAATTGCTCATTCTTCTATTACCTCTCCATTCATGAATCTCGATGACTTAATTTCCCCCCCTTAATTGAACAATCTGTCACTCTAGGCACGAATGTCCTGTATAACTCTTGAATGAAAGATACTTCTTCATGTTGTAAACAGCAAGACATTCCAATATGCAAAGTCTTCTTCAAGTTTCCTGGCTTTTAGGTGAGGGGCATTTATACTCTATATTCCTCCCCAATGTGGACCCGAAGTGGCTTATAACAGTCCTACACTTTCTGTCCAGGGCTCAGGGCAACAAACACTGTTCTCCATCTCCTCCATTTTATCCTCACAGGAACCCTGTGAGGTAGGTTAGGCTGAGATATTGTGACCTGCCTAAGGTCCTCTACAGGTAGATGGCCCTGTTGACATCTTTGGCTGAATGGCAGTGGGGACCACATGCTCAGCCCATGCACTTTGAATGTGGGTTACAATGGAGCTCATGGAGGGCCACTGTGGTTGGTAGGGAGCAGGAATGGGGTGGGTTAGAAACGAGCTATGGATCATCTAATGGGAGAAGGAAGACTGTGTGGCATTGGTGTATGTAGGGCTGCCAAATCAGCCCGGGGGGCGGGGTCATGACTTCCCCCGTGTAATGATGTCACCCGGAGGTGACGTCAGTACGTCGCAGTGGTGCGCGCGCAAAGCACACGCGCCAGAAGACCTCCTGGGGGGAGAACAACTCCCCCCTGCCGGTAAGTCGCCGGCACTTGGCAGCCCTAGGTGTATGCAGAGTGGGAAGGAAGACACACCCCCCCCCCATATGAGAAGGAGCAGAAGCAGTCTGAGGTTGAATTTTGGGAAATGGGTGGGATTTGGGGGCAGGGACTATTAATGGTAGGGTTCTATGAAGAATGTTTAAACATTGGTAATAATTTTATTATATTTTTATTTTGTCTTGATATGGTAAGAGGAAAAAATACAGTAACCCTGCTTAAGTCTTCAGATTTTGAGTGGGCTGTGGCATTACCCTGTGAAGTATTATATCTGAGTGTGTATACACACAGATATAATATTTCACAGGGTAATGCCACAGCCCACTCAAAATCTGAAGACTTAAGCAGGGTTACTGTATTTTTGTATACACACTGTATAGAAGAAGAAGAAGAAGAGATTGGATTTATACCCCGCGCTCCACTCCCCAAGGGAGTCTCAGAGCGGCTTACAAACTCCTTTTCCCTTCCCCTCCCCACAACAGACACCCTGTTGAGAGAGCTCTTTCCCAAGCTGTCCTTGAGGGAACAGCTGGTACAGAGCTATGGCTTGCCCAAGGTCATCCAGGTGCAAGTGGAGGAGTGGGGAATCAAACCCGGTTCTCCCAGATTAGAGTCCGCGCATTTAACCACTATACCAAACTGGCTCTCGTATACACACACATGGGCTGAGGACAGACTGGCAATCTGCCCCGGGACAGTTCCGCTTGGGAAGCGGGGGAAGGGAGCCCGTTCAGACATGCACAGCTGTCCCTCGGCTCCCTTCCGCATTTACTCGCTTTGAAGCCGGGTTTCTTGCGCTTTAGAAGGACACCGGGAGAAACCGGTGTCCGGAGGCCGTCTTGCGCTTGCCTGCCGCTTCCAGGCAGTGTGAACCGGAAGAAGGTGGGAGGCAAGTGGAGGCGGCAGTGCGAACGCAGCGTTTTGCCAGTTTGCGCATGAGCGCACATGCACACATGCGCGCATGCGCACATGCGCAAATTGCCGAAACAGCCCTATCACGAGCTGCGGAGGCCAGCCCACGTGGGGCCCATCTGCAGCAGTCTGAACGCTCCGTAACAGCATCCTTGCGCAATACACTGGCCAGTGTGAACGGCCAGCCCCGGGGAGTTTTCCCCCCGCAGCAGTTGCCTCCGCATTCATCCCGCTCCAGATTGCCAGTCTGTCCTCAGTCATGGATACAGCATACAGCATTGTTACTGTATACATACACATAGATACAGCATAAAGAATGACATGAAGCAAAAGGATGGTGGGCCAGAGGATGAGTACCTTGAAGACTGATGGAAACTGAAAGCCGCAATACACACTAGGGAAGCCCAACTGCCCCAGAAAAATCTACTTATAACACAGACACAATACTCTGGTACCGAAGCATGCTGAAGAACATGATCAGGCGCATGTAGTCTCAGAACAAAATCAGATATGTTGTACCACCTCTGCCATCAAACAAAAGTGAATAGTGATACTCCTCTTTTTTTGTTAGTTTGCGGGAAAGTCTGTATGCGTAGTGATGCCATTTTGTTGTCATACAGTTTTCACACCCTGGTGACTGTGTTTTTGAGCCACCCAGATAGCATGCAGCTATGCTGATGCCTGCATTTCCTGCTCGCTTGGGAAAGCGGAGAGATTTTTGACACATCCCAAGCATTTGACAGAATTAGCCAAGCCTGGCAGAGATGGAGGGTTTTTTTTTTATTATTTGTTGCTAATGTGGGACAGGGTTTCCTTTAGGAAGGAACTTACTCTTTCTTTTAAAGAGGGTGGAGGAAAAGGGAGCAGACAATGGAAATCCATTTGCTGCACTACTGTCTCTTCTTTAGTTTCCCGTCAATTCTGACAGGCCTGGGATTACAGGGTGGGTTACAATGGAGGCTGACAGTACATTACCCATTAATGGTGCTGAATGTCTTAACAACTCAGCGATTGGAGGTGCATTCAGAAGAGCATGTGAACTGCCTTTCTCCTTCAAAGCTCCTGCTAGACCATGTTTTCTTTTGTAGTTTAACTTTTGTGTTTGCAAAGAAGCTGACACAAACTGTGCTGCTCCTCATTTGCCTTAGCTTTTAGAGCAATCCCTCCCAACATATATACTCAAATTACAAGAGTCAATGGATCTAGCATAAGGAAAACAAATTTCTTTTTTTTTTTCAAAAGCCATAGATTTTCAGTTACTGAAAATGTCATCAAAGCTCATGCTAACTGAGTATCAGGCTGCTATTGTGAAGGTGTAGTGCAGTTGCTACGGGCAGTACCGTTAAGTTGGGATGCAACTGGAACCAATTTAATCTGCCTGATCGAACAGCTGGCTGAGTGGGAGAGAGTCAGCCTATGTAAAAATGAGCGCACCCCAAAACCACAGCTCTTAGGGATGCAGTTGATATTCTTGTCCACTTGGCCACTTATGAATATATCCACCTGTGCTGCACAAATCTATCAAACGAATGTAGTTTTCTGGAGCTCTCCTAAGCAGACTTATGCCCTGCTAGGTCTGTTGAAGTCAGTTAGCCTAAAATGTTGTAACTTTGTTTAGGGTAGCACTGTAAACCCCACTAAATTTATTCTGTAGCATATGATATGTGAATAATATGGCCAGCACCTCAAGCATCTAATAGGTTTTGTCACTTTTTCTCTTCGACGGCTGGCTCGAGTTAATGTGGATCAGTATTTATTTGCTTACCTCATTTATATACTGCTGCAACACGATTCATCCCTATAGAAGTAAGCTACAACATTTTGTCAAGACAAATTTATTTTTTTGGAGATTTCAGTTTGATTGGGGGAAGTATGTTTGGGGGAAGGGGGAAATCACATTTCCCCTATATTATATTGGTCTGAATTCCAGAGTGATGGATAGTGTAACCCTGAGGAGGATAGGAAAGAAACCAGGATTCCATCAGTAACACAGAGAAAGAAATGATAAGTATAGTGAATATTTTATAGGATGTGAAATGGATATGGATAACCTCCTTAAGAAAACCTTTTGTTGAGCAACTTTATTTGTTACAATTTTTTGTTTGCCTTACCTTCATGGAATGCTTTACTCTCACAACAATCCTATAGGGTAGAGTTTGGCTTGTAAAAGGAACTTTATTTTAATATAGGGGATTCAAGCAGTTCAGTAAAAGACAATTTCCTTTGAATGACTAACAAAAATCAACTAACCTCTGAAAGGAATCTTAATGTGCTCTGCAAATGATTCACATGGATTATTTACAACAATGCCATCAAGCATGGAAGATCATTTTATAGAGGCTGCTTCTGACTGAAAATCCACTTTTTAAAATTCACAGCAAATGAAATAAACAACAGTGGTGATTAATCAACAAATGTTTCCTGTTCTAATAACTATCACACAGACGGTTCCTCTTGGAATTATCGAATCAACATCCAGCCCAGGCAGGAAGTAGGTATTGAAAAAAGAGCTGACTGTGGCTCAGCCAAATGAATTGGAACCCCCCCCCTCCCCTTCTGTGTATGCACTCAGTGTGTGTTTGCATAAAGGCATCACCTAAGGGGGAATACATTTGTTTGGACTTCATTGAGTGAAAACCTCTCAGCCCCACAAGTGCTCCCTTATTCTCTTGTCTAGTGGCTCCTCTACAGTTCCTACTAAGAAACACTGAGCGCGCGCGGGGGGGGGGGGGGGGTGTCTTCCTATTTGTGCAAGCTCCTCACTTGTTCAAGATTCTCCAGTGACTTAAGTTTATTGTTGTTGTTTTTCACTGAGCTCCAGGCATTTGAATTGCAAACAATGCCTCCTTCCCCAGAACGATGTGAGGGACCCAAAGAGAACTCGGCAATGCTGGGGGTCTTGAAATGAAGTGTGGTTTCTTTAGGCCTGAAAAGATAAGGGTGGGTGCTTGCTCTCCTTTCCGGTCTCTTGCATTGTTGCTGGAGATGTCTGTGAAAGGGAAGGGAGAAGGAGGCCAACTCGTGTATGATAATCAGAGATCTCCTCCATTTCATTTATTTATTTCCCTCTTCTTAGAAGCGAGTCCCCCAAAGGGGATTAACTACTGTGGTGTTTTAGGGACAGAAATCCCTGTAGCATGTAGGAGGATGCTTTGAGGGTGGGGTGTATATGTGGGTATCTAAGATTCTCTGGCTAAGATAAGCTGCATCTTTCTCAGACTAGAATCTTGATTTATGGTAGACCTCTAAGGAATTTGGGACCCACTCTCATCGTGACAGAACCAGAGCTAATCTAGGGAAACCCTGTTTAGGAGTTGCATAAACTGCATCAGCACAATGGTTTCAGGATTTATATCCCTCTGTCAATGCTAAAGTGTATTCTGCTAAATTTAGTCGCCTCTCTCCCAACAGGCTGCAATGCAAAATTCCAGAGGGCTAGTTGTGTCGGACTATTGTAGCAAAACAAAGTGAAAGCCAAGTGGCTCCCTAAAGATTAACATTTATTTCAGCATGAATTTGTTGAAGAGTTGCTGTTACAACAATAATTTTTTTAATTAACATTGATCCCCCCCCCCCAATCAGGTTTTAGGCTATACTCCTGTTCACATCAGTTGAGAATACCGTGTATGTGTATACACACACACACATAATGTTTCAAAGCAGAAACAGAAGTCTAGAGGCACTTTAAAGACTAACAACATTTATTCCAGCATGAATTCATGGGAACCATGTTCTCAACTATTTTATTGCTAAAATTACAACAATTTTTTCATTATTGTCCACTTTCTATTCTATTTTCTATTATTGCCCATTTTCACATTTCTTCCCATCACAGGACAATTGATGTTAAACTACTTTTGATTATATTCACTTTGCAGTAGCTGTGGAGCTAACAATATAGACTGTGAACCTTTATGCAAAATGCGTCTTGTGTTTTCTACAAAGTGCACTGTTTCCTGAAAGTTTTGACAGCAGACAAGGGTGAATGGTGACTTAAGTTGATGGTATGCTAGAAAGCTATATGCTGCATTGTGGGTTAAACACACACACACGTGGGCTGTGTAGTTCATTATGAAGTGATGCTGATGTCCCCTCTTCTATTGACACAGCTACTACTAATGAGAGATGGAACGGAAGTTGAAGGCAGGGTTTGGATGCAAAGTGCAGGAATGAGCATAGGGATCAAAATGCTAGGGCAATAGGATTGACTTCCTGTCTGAATTGGGATATTTGTCATGAGTACCTCTGAGGTCCTGCCTCCTGCAGACCTAAGTGAGGTGGAGGATCAGCTCCCAGCTCCAGAGGAGCCTCCACCTGAGCCAGATGAGGCTCAAGCAAGCACCTCCCAGGGTTTCGTCCCAGCACCACCACCAGCTGAGCCACAGTTAAGCTCAAGCCCACCTGATTCACCTCCTCCAGTGGAACATCTAAGGTCCCGATACAGGCAAGACTTAGCTGCAAGAAGAAAAGAGGCACGCATGCATGGTCGCAGATCATTAAGTCCTGAGTTCTAGAAGGAGCCGAGACCTCACTGCCAGCTGCTAACAAGCACAGGAAGTGGCTGGGTATTTAAGCACAGCACAGGGACTACCAACTTGTGCTAGCAACAAGTCTTCTTGGCTAAGCTCTGCACCTGTCCGGCTCGCGATAGCTGACTCGATTCTGGAACCTCTGGCTTGTGACTCCGGCTTTGTTTGACTTCGGCTCTGTTGACTCCCTGGACTGGTTTACTCATGAGTTTTCCTCTTTGACCCTGGCTTGGACTGACTCTGCTTCTGGCTTAGTGTTTTGGAACTGGCAACTTGTTCCTGGTTTGGCTTAACCTCAGACTGTCCCGGACTTCTACTTGGCTCCTGTTCTATTGGCACCCAGCCCGTGACAATATTCATTGGACTCTTCCTGATTTTATTTATTTATTTATTATTCAATTTATAGGCCGCTTTCCCCCGTTTGCAGGCTCAGAGTGGCTTACATGCCTTGGCAAGCCAAGATTCATAGATACATTAAAACGGTTAAAACATTTTACAATTGCCATTAAAACAACAACTGTTATAAATAAAGTGCTCAGATGATATGTCGGATGACGTCCTGTAATTAGACCCCTAATGTTTTCTGGCTCCAGTTGTCAGATCTCTGACTCCGGTAATGTTGTCTGCAGCCAATCAATTGCTGATCGTAGGGTGGGGGAGGCAGGTAGAAAGGTGGTGGCAGTGGAGTGGGTGATGGGGTGGAGTGAGCAATAATCAGTGGTGCACTGGATGGTTGTGAGTGCAAGAGCATCGCCCTACACTACTGATGCTATGCCTACGTCAGCACACATGGTCTCCCTCTTGAGACAAAGCCAGTTCACCAGAAGTATATAGAAAATCACCAACATACTTTTCCATGCCTGTCTAGGATTGCAAAACAGGAGCTGTCAAGCATCTGGCAGCAGGGTCTTACATTTGCATGGTTAATAGCCTAAGAAATGTGAAGTGTACTCTGGAAATCAGATAGTCAATGTACCTGTAGCATTTTTCCTGCCCTTCATCCAGACTTCCCAGTGCAGCATATGTGGTTTTCATTTCATGAAAAGGATAAATTCACGGGGGAAAGACTGAGAAAACATGACTGGCTCAAAGGCAACCAATGAGTTTCATGGCTCAGTCAGGATTTCACCCAAGTTCTAACCAATCCTGTTCCAGGTGTAACTGCTACTCAAAACTGGCATTTTTTTTAAATAATAAATTTTTATTAGTTTTCATGAAAAGGAAAGTGAAAAACGAACAAAACAAAGAGAAAAGAATAACAACCATACAACACGTATGGAAACTGAACTATAAGTATCTAAATACATTTTCCTAATTAGAATCATTTTACAATTCCCCTGCAATATTCAGTAAGTTCTACTTAGAGCTTACATGTTTAAAAAACAATTAATCACATTTTAGTTAAATAGTTTTCCAACCCTTTATAGAATCTTGTCCAGTTATTTTCAAAGGTTTCTTCTTTTTTGTCTGAAAGTTACGAAGTTAGTTTGTCCATTTCTGCCATTTCTTCTTTCTTCTCTTTTCCAATAGTTTGCATATAAAATTCTAGCCATGATAAGCCACCTAGAGCCGGTCCACTGGCTAGGCGGGATATAAATTGAAACAAACAAACAAATAAATAAATAATATATCTATCTATTTTTTTAAATGACTCTGGGATAATATTCAATAAAAATATTTCTGGAATATTCAATTCCAGAATATTGAATAAAATATTTTTGGAATAAATGGAATATTTCTGGAATAAATGGTACAGTCAAACCTATTATTTTTTGCAAAATGTCATGAATCCAACTCCAATACTTTTTTGTTACACTACAAGTCCATCACATATGGAAAAAGGAACCAGTGGTCTGTTTACACTTTCAACATACATTTGACATGCTTGGGTACCATTTAGCTAAATTGTTTGGTGTCATATAACATCTATAAAACATCTTATAGATATTTTCTTTAAAAGCCATACATTTAATAAATTTTGTATTTGTTTTCCATACTTTTCAGCCATTGATCTAACTGAATGTTATGGCCTATGTTTGAGCCCATTTTATCATTGCATTTTTTGCTATTTCATCTTGCATTTTAAGCTCTAGTAACAAAGTATAAAATGCTTTTATATGCTTTACATCATTTGTCAACAATATTTTATCTAAATCTGTGGGTTTGTCACAAAAAAACTAGTTTGTTTGTCTTTAGAATATCTAGAGTCAAGTTGAGCTTTTTCCCACAAATTTAAATTTACACCTTGTCTTTGGAGAGTATCTTGAGTCTTCAAAAGGTTATTCTTTCCTAAAAGTTCTTCATATCTCCAAAACTGATCCTTGGTAAATACTGTGGAATAAATAAAAGTCTCCAAAGGTGAGACCCATTTAGGTATTTTTGTATTAAAGTCTTTCTTAGTCTCTTCCCAACACCTTTAATAGTGATGCTCTTAAAACATGTTATTTGAAGTAGTTATGGATGTTACTTTTCTCATACCATAGAAAAGCATGCCAGCCCAATTTCAAATCATGTCCTTCCAACTTTGTCAGTCTTGGATTTTCCAGAGTAGCTCATTCATTCATCCATGTCAGGGCTGCTGCTTTATAATAGAGGTGCCAATTTGGTACTGCGAAGCCTCCTCTTTGCCTTGCATCTTGTAGGACTTTCATACTGATTCTAGGTCTTTTACCTTGCCAAATAAATTGGTGTGTAAGTATTTCCATTTCTTTAAGAAGCTGTTGGTTCTTTAATATTGGAATTGTCTGAAATAAAAAAAGGAGTCTTGGAACAAATTCATTTTAATTATTGCTATTCTTCCCATGAAAGACACTTGCAAATGTTTACAGTTGTCCAGGTCTTTTTTTTAATGACAGCTATAAGTTTTATGTAATTGTCTTTTATTAATGAACTACATCTGTTTGTTAGAGTTATTCCTAAATATTTAATTTTCTTATGCACTTCAGTACTGGTGATCTCTTGAAGCTGATGGATCTGTTCTTTTGTACAATTTTCTGTCAATATTTTTGTCTTTTTGGAGTTAATTTTCAAACCTGCCATCTGACCATATTTCTTTAGTGTATCCAAAAGACGAATAATAGAAGCTTGTGGTTCTTCCATAATAAGTACCAGATCATCTGCAAAGGCTTGCAATTTGTATTCTTCTCCTTTGGTTTTAAGGCCTTGGATCCAGATGTTTTCTCTTACCATCTCATTCAGTGTTTCTAAAGCAAAAATAAATAATAAAGGGGACAATGGGCAACCTTGTCTAGTTCCTTTTTGAATTTCTATGTTTTGTGAAAGATCTCCATTTATCATAATCTTGGCTTGCTGTCTTGTATAGATTGCTTTGACCATTGTAAAAAAAATTTCTCCACAATTCCAAGATAAAAGCTGTTCCAGCAAGAAGGGCCAGGTAAGGTTGTCAAAGGCTTTCTCCTCATCTAAAAATAAGAATGCCAGTTGTTTTTCTGTATAAGCTTCAAAGTACTCTAAAACATCCAAAATGATTCTGACATTACTTCTCATTTGCCTTTTAGGTAGGAAACCTGTTTGATCTTGATAAATTGTTTGAAGTAAAATCTTTTTCAATCTTTTGGCCAAGATGGATGCAAAAAAATTATAATCCACATTTAAAAGGGAAATTGGTCTGTAATTCCTAATTTCTTTTTCATCTGTATCTGTTTTATGCATTGAAGTGATCAACGCTTGATTCCAAGATTCTGGTATTTATGCACCAAATCAAAACCAGGAGAAATTTTATAAGCTACTGCAGGAGATGATATCAAAGCAAGTTTATGATGAAATTTGTATTATTGGTGATTACAATGCAGTCTTTAGTAAAATGTTGGATAGGAAAAAAAACAATTTGGGAAACAGAAACCAGGTAATGAGCAACCTAATACCTTTTTAAAATTATCTGACGAATTTTCTTTGATAGACTCATGGAGAACCAGAAATTTAAACAAAGTAGATTTTACTTTTTTTCCTGCAAGACATAAATCCTGGTCTAGATTGGACCTGGCATGGATCTCAACAATGATGATTAATGCTATTATGGAGGTGGAGATCCTTTCTTTAACGTTTGCAGACCATAATCCTTTACTTTTAACTTTCCAAGATAGACCCAAGAAGAACAGATGGTCTATGAATTTGTGGCTTCAGAAAAATTCAAAATTTGTAGCAGACTCTAAAAAAGAATTTCAAGAGTTCCTTAAACAAAACTTACAACTTGCTATCACTATGGGTATAGTCTGGGATACTTTCAAGGCCTATACAAGAGGAGGGTTGATAAGACAAGGAGCCTGGGTGAAAAGACAAAGAAGACAAATATTTACACAAATCAAAGAACAAATTCAAAGAGAAGAAGAAATAATGAAAGAGGGCTCGACATTGGAACAAAGTAGAATGAAAATTAAAAATCTTCAACACCAATTAAATTGTATTTTAACACAGGAAATAGCAAATAAAATTGTGTACGTGAAACAGAATTACTTTGAAAACCCGAATAAGCCTACAAGATGGTTAGCCTACAAATTGAGAAAAGATGCAGAAAAAAACACACATAAAGATATTGAGAAATGATACTGGAGAAGAACAAATTGCACAAAAAGACCTAAAGATGATTATTGAAATGTTTTATAAAACTTTATATCAAACAGGAAACAACAATCAGGAACAAAAAACAATTCTCAGAAGATCAAAGACAAACTTTAAATGAACCAGTATTGTTTGCTGAAATAATAGAAGCAATTAGAAGCCTAAAGAAAAACAAAAACCCAGGACCTGATGGCTTGCCAACGGAATTTTATCAGCTATTTGAAGACCAAATTGCTCTACCACTAAAATATATTACCCAGAGTATTAGTGAACAGAAGGAAATATCAAAAACTGGCATTTTTGACAGTATGATGAAAAGGGGTTCAGGTATATTAGAACTGTGTGCAATGAAGCAGCAGTTATTAACTTGTGACAAAACGGCTAAGCTAGAAAGCATGTTTGCTCCTGCAACTGAAATGGAGTCAGTGTAGCGAAGTAGGTAGAGTTTCCACATGATGTCTAGCAACTAGAACTAGGGCAGATGGTGGGGCACGAGGGGGGGGGAGTGGCAGCCCACCAGTGGCACCACATCACTTCCAGCAAATACCAGAAGTGGAATCACATCACCAGCATACCATTGATCTGATGCTGTAAGATATGGGCAAAACTCTGTGGTAAAACCACAGCATTTTGCCAAATCCTAGAGTTTTATATCAGTGGTATTTCATCGATGTGATGTGAAGCATGGAAATATATAGGGCTGCCAGGAGGAGGAAAAGATGAAATAGTGTGGGAAGGGGATATAGCAGTAAGTGAGGTACCAACCCAACAAGTGCTCACAAATTCCCTATTGTACAAGGAACATCAACCAGCTCCGAAGCCATTTTCTCCCAGCAAAGCCAGCTCTACCCTCAGCAGCTCCAGACGACAGCGATGAGGAGCTGCCGAGCAGCCAAGACTCAGAGGCCAAAAGGGACACCCCGACAGCCAGTGAACAGCCCGTGATCCGGGAGCTGCCAGCAGCCAGCGAACAGCCGATGGAGCAAGCTGCCGAACTGCCAAAGCCAAGGACTACAGAAAGTCCAGATGTTGCGCCTACGCTGTGACCATTCACCAACCCCCCGATGGATCCAACAAACTACATTCCTGAAGCCCTGGCCCCACAGTCAGAACCACAGTGCTCGAACCACAAATATCGAAGGCGGCGCACTTAAGGGACTTTGTTTGCTAGGGTGGCTCTGAACTTTGTGGGGAGGAGAGGGGTGTTATGTACCCAAAGCAGGAGCTAGCTTGGGGATGCTAGACAATAGATAGTCAGGATCCTGAAAGGGACCTATAGAACAGCAGCATGATGTAAATAGCTTATCACGGGGAGCAGGTGTGTGTTGGGTGTGATTTTGTGCATGGATTTAAGCAGGACTTTGGTCCTACTGATTTTTCTTAGGGTTAAGCTGAATCACTAATAAAGCATGAGCTGATCACTACACGAAAAAGAAGACTTGACCTGGGCTGACCAGGGTCAAGGGGGTGGAGGAACAGAGAGGATAAATGCTTTTGAGAACAGGAAATAGGTCTCTTTTCCTTGGGATGCTGAGCTGAACAGTCCTCTTGTCTGAGGTTGGGGGCAGGCAGCCATTTTGGACCATGCAGCTGGCCTAAAGAGCTGGGAGCAAGCTTTGAGGTAATGTTAGATCCTTAGAGATCTAGGATACCTAAGATAAAGAGCCTGTCCTATATTTACCCATCAGATAGGGCACATATAGCTGAGAGGGACAGAGGATTTGTGTTTTACCAATTTCTTTCATTCTTCCTTGCTTCAATCTGGTGCAGTGCTAAAATATGCTTATAAACATATCCTTTTAAAATAAATACTTTATAATTTTGGATGCTGGTACTGGTTCTCTGTACCACACGGACACCCCCCCCCCTTCATTTTGGACACACTATTTTAAAGGGGAGCCCCATGAGGAGGGAAGGCAAGCAATTGGCAACTGGCTATTCCCCCAGGGGTGCACAAGGCCTTAATCTGTCCCCATGGGAACAAGGCACTTGGCTAGCTGGAGACAGTGAGGCAAGGCCTCTGAGTCTGGAAGGGGAGCTGAGGGCCCTGATCCCTTCAGTATGAAATCCCTATATTGATCAGGTGGTGGTGGTGGCTACTGGAGAATGAAAAGAAGCAGTCCCTCCAGGGAGCTGGGAATTCCCTAGGAAGACAGGGTGGAATGGGGACTGCAGGCCAGAGCAGGCGATTCTGCCACACAGCTATTTGTTTATTTACAAAAGTTATATCCCACTAGGGATGGAAATGGACCAAAAACAGGTGGTTCAGTTTGGGTTGGGGTCCGTGGTGGCCTGCAGTCAGAACCACAAGCCGACTTGCCTCACACGAACCGAACTGATCCAGGAAATTTGGGATGCGGCAGGATGCCCCCCTGGAGTGCTAGAGACGCCAAACTTGCAGGGGATCTCCAGCTGACTCTACCTGTCCACCAAGTTTGGTGAAGATTGTAGTCAGGGGGTCTGAGTTATGCCCCCCCCCCCCGAAGGTGTACCCAGAAAAGTGCTTTTGGGGGAAACATCAGGTGTAGGTTCAAGAGTGTATAGAATGCACCCCAAAAAGAGGGGTGAGTGTGAGGGGGTGAAAATGTGTGAGCCCTCATCTGAGGTACCCATCAATTATGCCCCGCCACCCAGCATGAGTGGAGAGTCTGTGTGGAGTCAGAGCTTTGATCCAAAGACACCCAAGGCCCCCAGTGGAGAGAGAGATGGCGCACAGAGCCCTGGCCCAGCAAACACACCACACACAGCCCAGAAAGTTGGTTGACAAAAAGCTATAGAAATCCAGGTCCTCTTCAGAGGAACCCACAAATGAAGCCCTCCTGCTCAATGTGCGAGAAAAGGTGGATGCCGTAGCACACACAGAGCTAAGAGCAAAGCAATCCCTTCCCTTCCCCTCCCCTGCCCAGCGAAGCTGAATCTGATCAACTTGCACATGCTATTAATCACAAATTTGCAAAGACAATATTGATCCTCTCCTACTTGCTGCAAACTCCCAACAAAGGAATGTGGGCCTGCGCCCACTCCTTATATAGTTTTCAGATCCCATAGAGATGAATGGGAGGTCTCTAACTGGCACCCAGCAGTGCCTGTCAAGCTTTGGAGGACCCTAACTGGTGTTTCCAAAACTGGAGAGAATTCCAGCACCAATGTTGCCTGGGATTACGCTGGCATCGACGCTGGGTTTTCTGGGAGACGTTTCTGTATTCCAGACCACCCTAGACTGCCTGGACTGCCCTTGAAGTTCGTGGAATGTCTGTGGAGCACATGCTTCAATGAACATTGCTTCCTGGACTCCAGTCTGGCCCAAATTCAGCACGGATTTTGCTTTGCGTGCTGGTTCATGCCCATCCCTATATCCCCTCCTTCTGCCCCCAGAAGGGCCACCATTGTTGTAAAGCTTCAAAATACCCTGTGTTCACACATTCTTTAATATGACACCCTGACACTTCAGAAACAAAGTGGACTCCACCTGAGGTCACATGACAAGTTGTACGCATTACATGTTGACTAGAATTATGTGACTATTTCTTGGTTATCTTTTCCTCGGGTTACTGTGTCTGTCTCTCTTTCTTGCCTTCCAGTGAGGTTTGCGGGCATCATAGAAGAATAATTAGGCCTGAAAACAGAAATCAGCAGGTCCTATTCGCTCTGGATGTGAATGAGAAGGAGAATATGTGTTAAAATCTGCTGGGGAAAATCCTTTCCTTACCCTATAGTCAATTTGCCTAATTGTGTAAAATGATGTCAGGGATGGATGGATGAATGAGGAGCTTTGCTTTACTGCACAGCACCACCTCCATCCCAAGTTACGAGGAGGTTGTCTTCATTTTAGCCAGTTAATTACTCTCAACATTCCACAATTAAGACGGGTACATTTACACATCAATCTCCAATTTTGATATATTTATTTGCTTCACCATGTTTTCCCCTAGAATTAAATCCAAACAAATGTCGACCATATAAACTAAGCTTGTTATTCCTGTTTGGTCCTTGCATCCGTTAAACATTTTCATTATGCTGTATCCTAATTTGTTGCTCACCCTGTACCTATATGTATGGACTGGTAAGTTCCATTTCAGTGTATCTGAAGAAGTGTGCATGCACACGAAAGCTTATACTTTGAATAAAACTTTGTTGGTCTTAAAGGTGCCACTGGACTCGGATTTTGTCCTGTTTCTTCATTTTAGTGGAGGAACAGTTTTGCTTTCCACCAACTTCACAGAGCAAATGAAATATCTTTAGTTTTCACTCATAAATTGTGTTACTTTCCAGAGAAGGAAAACTAACACAATCTATTATGATGTACTTTTGTACTTTAGCCTCTTCACAGGAAGTAGCTCGCTTGACTTCTAACCCTGACTCAATAGGATGTTAATTGTAACCTAAGCAGAGATCAGATAGGCCAGTTGTCTGGAGGAGGAATTCTGATTTATCTAATCTTGACACCCTTACTTCCCCATGGGCTGCTAGAATAACTGGAAGAGCTGCTCACATCCCTCCCGCCTCAAATCACTGATTAAAAGCCAGTTTGCTCAGAGGGCGCACAATAAAGCAGGTCTTTCTGTGTGATGCAGGACAAGGATCTATGGAGAGAGGTGTCTCTTATCTTAATAACAGACTGATGAATAGCAAATACAGCCACTTTGGGCTGTAAGATAGAGTCCAGCACAATATTTTAAAGCACTCTTTCAAAGTCAAAAGACAGTTTGGAGGTGAACACATGCAGCTGTTGATCTCTGTTACATTGCTATAGTAGCCTAACTATAGCACACAAGTCTCACAAGTCAGGAGGCTGGTTTACAAGTACATGCATAGCAGTTGATGATGATCCCGTGATGACTTGCATTCACATGTGGGCCATCAGTGATTTCATAGCTGGAACACATAATCTCAAATGTATTTTTTCCAGTTGATCCAGTTCTCATGTTCAGTTGCCACTTGCCGGCCACTAAGTGTACAGAGTTGAAATGATGTACTAGTGATGTATGAGTCCAAAGTCAATAGGGTTAGTCTATCAGCCAGTACAGGGGTGTGCACGGGAAAAAAATGGTATTTTTCAGGTTCAGGCAAACCCCCCAAAATATCCGTAAATACTGATATTCCCAAATCCCAGTATTATAGATCAGTATTATACTGGGATTTGGGAAATACTCAGCATTGCTGAAAGTATTCAGCTGGCCATTAGAGCATGTCAGTTTCACTCCCCCTCAACTTCCAAGCAGAGGGGATGTGAAACCGACTTGCTCTCCCTCCCCCCAAGCTTCCCCAGCTGGCCACTGTGGCAGACTGACTAGGGAAGCGAGGACAGATCAGGGAGGCATCTTTAAATGCCTCCCCTCCCCTTCCCCAGCCAGCCTCCCAAGGCGGACTGGCTGGGAAAGTGAAGAGAAAAAGGGGTTTAAAAGTTTAAGCCCCTTCTCTGGAGGACCTTATTGGTAGCTGAATCAGATTGGAGAATTTGATTTGGCTGAGTACATAGCCAAATGCACACCCCTATCAGCTAGTACTTCTGTGTAACCCTTCTTCTTCCTGCCCCTCCATCCACCATGTGTTATGCTTCAAGATAATAGCAAGGGATTAGGGAGTTCATGAAATAAGAAAGCAGAAAGTGTGAAGATTTGATCATAGGCAATTATTTTATTTGTAGTTTGGATTTCCCCCCCAGCTGGTAGGTACAAATGCTTAGTGTTACAATGGTTGAGCTTTCCAGTGAGTATTCTGTTTTTCGACCATCACTGTACAGTAGAGCACAATTCATTAGGAATGTCTTCTGCAAAAAATGGAAACTGTGCTGGCAGAACATGTTTTAATGTTTTTTACACAGAAGATGCTCCCAATGCTTTTGTGAAACCCTTATTTATTTCATTGTTCTGATAGCTTCTGCAGAAGTTTTCCCTAGCTAGTTTCCCCCCCCCCCCCAACTTGCGCATAAAAGGTACCTGTTCCTGTCTCTTCTTTTTAGAGTTAGGCTTAAAAAGCTGATCAGTAGAAACTAATAATAAACTTTTTAAGTATTGAGCGGGAGGCGATGAATTCAAACAACAGGCTTTTATTCAGTGATATTGCTCAGATCCAAAGACAGCTCTATGAGAGCGGTACCTTAATTTATACTGCTCCAACACATAACTTTCAACAATGTAACTATATACAAGCAATACTATTGGACCTAAGCAGGGCTCAGTGACTGGGTAACTAGATTGGCTTCAGGACCAATGGGAGTCTTGATTCATCAGTAGGGCTGCCAAGTATCGGCGACTTACCGGCAGGGGGAGTTGTTCTCCCCCCAGGAGCTCTTCTGGCGTGTGCACTTTGCGCACGCGCCACGGCGACATAATGACATCACCCTGAGGTGACGTCATTACACGGGGGAAGTCGTCCTCACCAGACGACTTCTGGAGCGGGGTTCCCCCCTATAGCGGGGGATCCCCCGCCCCCCCGGGCTGACTTGGCAGCCCTATTCATCAGCCAATAAGAAATGGAGCTTTCGGATACCAGAGCCCTATCAAGCTATTGCTACTTCAATACTCCAAAACACAAACACAACAAAACTATTAGTTTTATAGCACTTAAATTCCAAGCAATGGTTAAAACAAAACACTCAGTGTATAAGTTTACAATCCAGTGGATAATTTTAAACTTGGTGGCATAAACTGAACAGTGGTGTTTATTTTCCTCCTACTCTGCTCAGGTGAGTAACAGCTCTATCTCCACAACTCAAGCTCTCTCCAGTCCATGCACTGTAAACGATGTATGAAGACAGTAACTAGCCCTGTGTGATGTGATGGAATATGATGGGTGACCCACCAGGAAATAAATGTGTTAACTGTGATATGATCCTCAAGAAATATTTGCTTTTTTGGAAAATAGTCTTCCCAAGAAAACAAAGGGCATGACAGGTTTCATTATGATTGCAGTTTACATGAGCATGACTAGATAAACAACTGACCTGATTTGGATGTTAGTAGCTATGATTTGTAGAATTAATATAAGAGAAGCTCCTCTGTTTCTCTCTCATAATGAGCTGCATCATGGTGCAGTTTCTTGTTAACTCACTGATGGCAGAAGAGCCATCTAGTTTTGTTTATTCACATGGAAAAGCTTCCCTAGCTTGGCTGACAAATAGTTAACAGAATTTCCTCACCAGCATCGTCATTTGCCATATTCAAACATATTTTACATCCCTGCCAAGGCAAAATAAATTCTCTCAATATTTTAAAAGAGTAAGTCTTATAAAAAAGGACGATAGTTTGTCTTACTAGCACCACATTATAGCAGCAACAACAGTAGCTGACTTTTTTGAGCTCTCAGATTTAAACTGAGACATATTTTTTTTAAATGTTTAGCTTTAAGATGATGAATGGTCCAAGTAAATGCTGGCTGGAGCTGATCTGAAGACCTTTTTAGTTATGGTGATGGCAATGGAGAAAGCTTATGTCACTGCCACCATTCTTATTTTTCACAATGCTATCATTAGATCTTCTGTGAATTGTAAGGACCTTTGTTTTTACACCTGGAATGACTGACTACCATCCTTGGTAGCTCACTGTATTTGCTAACCAATGCCAGATAAAATAATTTGCACACATTTCAGACTCAAGTTTGAATAAAACCGAAATGATAGTTCTCTTAGATGTGGACTGCTCTTAATTGTGTGAATAAATTTCAGTTACTGCAGCCTGAGACTGCAGAGAGGGCTGTTGGAGAAAGAAAGCCTATTTTGCTCATTTTGGCTAATAATATCTTGATGGGAAAGAGCAATTATTTGAGTTCAAAGAGTGGTACGTTCTGAGAGAGGTGGTGGTCCAGCTGCCTTGAAAAAAAATGGCTATTAGGCCTCTATTGAGGAAAACCTCCTAAATCCTAATGATCCTTATCAACTGGTGGCAAATCTCTCTTTGGGGGTATCATGATCCTGGGAATATAGTGGTGTGGCCTACAGGCTCTAGGGAGGCCTAGTGGCTCCAGGGAAACCTGTATTAGAGTGACTATAGGGCCTACATTTCCAAGGTCACCCTTTTGGACCCTGTGATTGGCTAACAGGGGATTTGGAGGGAAAAGGTGTACCAGTAGAGGAGTAGAGGGTGGTGCCTGGGAAGAAGGAATTAAAAGCCTTGCCCAAAGTGGCAGGGCATTCACTCCCAGGGAGCAGAGCAGGAAAGGCTGCTGCAGAAGGACTCACCAAAGCAGGCAGCCATATCAGTAAAAGATTTCTTCAGCTTCCTGGCAGCTTTACACTGTGGAATCTATATGCTCAGAAGCTTGGAGTACACTGCTTTCATCAATGTGTACCGCACTGCATACTTTAACCACAAATGTTTTAGGATCCGTAAACCTATAACCTCTTCCACATTGAGCATACCCAACAAGGATTCCCACTTCAGCTCTTGGGTCCATTTCCCCCTTTTTTTTCCTGGGAATGTGGGCATATGTCTTTGAGCCAAATGCTTTAAATGCTTTAGGCCTCACTTTTTTCCAAACTGCAGTTCAAATGGCATTTTCCCAGTGACCTTTGAGTGAATTTTGTTATGCAAGAAAATAACTGTATTTACTGCTTCTTCCCAGCAGGGGCCAGGCAAGCCAGCTTGTAGGTCTGCCAGGATTCTGTTAAGCCTTTCAGCAGCACCATTTTATTGGGGAGAATAAGGCACAGTTGTATCATGCTTTAAGCCACCCTGAGCCCTAATTGTAGGAAAGGTGGCCTAGTAGATCAAATTTAATAAATAAAATTTATTCCTTTCTCCTCCAAGAACCTTTGGAACTTCTTGCTGCAGTACTCTGTCCTATTGTCTTTAAACAGGACCTCTGGATCTTTACTGTATGTATTTCTCACAACAACAACATAATTTTTGAATTTTTCCAAGATTCTGTGCTTTTTTCAGATACAGTGCTGCTGAGGGGGCTTCTTTTCATGTTTAGTTTCACCTCTCCTCTTGTCACTAGGGGCTGCATCATGTTTTTCAACTTGTGTGCTATTTCCTCTCTGAGGCTTCATGCCCCTCTGCCTACAATACTTTGCAATATGTCCCTTCTTCTTACAATTAAAGCAAGTAACATGCTTATTTAAATTACAACATTTATTTCCTCCAGTGAAAGACTAATTCTAGCTCCTTGCATTTCTGCAGCTTGTGCCATAAGGCTATTTAGTTGAGTAGACACAACTGCCCCTTCACAAAACTTAGAGTTATAAAACCTCTGTCTTAAAAACAAAGTCTGTTTCTGTGTCTTTAAAGCATACTTTTGTTGCCGCTTCTGCCATATTTCCTTAGCAGTTCCACAATTTGCCTCTAGAGGGCACTCTTTCTCTCTATTGAATTTAAGATGGTGCATTGTACCCTCACATCATCCCATCAAATCTCTCTTTCTCCTGTTCCACCTTTGGGAGTTCTGATTTAATAACGTGAAAGGTTTGCTGAGTTTTCAAAGTACTTTTTTAGATGTTCTCCTGTTTTCTCTGCCCTAAGGGTTTAAAAGACGGGCAGCATTGGAAAACAACCCTAGCCCCCCTTTCTGCAATTAAGGGGGGCTCCAGCGAACCATCCATGGAAGACCAGGGGATTTTGGGTCTTTTTTAATTAGTGGACTTCAAAGTCTTCCATCTCCTGTAGTACAGCTACTATCAAGTGAGTGTGGAGAGTTGCCAGCTAATAGAAGTTAATTGTTAGAGCTTTGAAATGATGCTTTAAGTAAGTTCTGTTTGAGAATTAGTTATAAAAGTACCAAGTAAGTCTGCCAGTCCAGAATTGAGAGACTGGAAAAACAAATTAATTGAGTATGCAACAATGGCAAAACTAACATCTTACCTGCACAACAGATTAAATTTAGAATTTCAAGAAAAATTGTATTTTTTAATTATATAGCCGAAAACTAGGTTTGAATTGTTAAAGTGGGGAATGATTAAGAGATAGAATTAGACAATATATACAAGTGGAGATAAGCAACAGAATTGTGGGATGGTTATCTCATTTCTCACATCTTTGCTTCCTCCCCTGTCTCCCTACTTCTCTCACACTCCTTCCCCCTTCTGTCCCCCCTTTTCCTACTTTCCACCTCTCATCCATGCATGTTACTTCCTCTCTCTTTCTGCCCCCTCATCATTCTGTTTGTTTTTTGGCCTCCCTGCCTCATTACTCTTTCTCTCTTTCTGATCCCCACCCCATCAGTCTCTCTTTCAGCCCCTTCACTCTCCCAGCCTCCTGACTGCTTTTGCAGCAGCAGAAGCAGCAGTGGTGGTGGTGCTCCCAGCCACCCACCTGCCTCCTCTCCCCACACAGCAGCAGTGGCAGCTCTCCGGGAATTGCAACAGATCTCCCAGCTATGGAGATCAATTCACCTTAGGGCTGCCAGCTCCAGGCTGAGAAATTTCAAGAGATTTGGGGGTGAAGCCTTGGGACAGTAAGGCTTGGGAGGCAAGCAGTCTCAGCAGGGTATAATGGCATAGACTCAACCCTTCAAAGGAGCTATTTTTATCCAGGGTAACTGATCTCTGTCACCTGGACAACAGTTGTAATTCTGGGTGATCTCTAGCCCTCACCCGGAGGCTGGCAGTGGTAGTTCTCATGGAGGAAATGGCTGGTTTGGAGGGTGGAGTCTACGGCATTATACTGGTCAGAAGTTCCTCCCCTCCTCAAACCCCTCCCCAGGCTCCACTCCTCAAATGTCCAAGAATTTCCCAACCTGGAGTTGGCAACCCTATTTCCTTCTTACCCAACAGCCAAACTACCTTTACCTGCCTCTCTGTTTTCAGCTTTCCATCTCCACACACACACACACCGCCTCTACCTAGGAAAATCCCAGTCTTTCTCCACAGTGGGAACCAAAGCAGCTTACATTATTCTCTCCACCTTTTTATCTGCACAACAATGCTATGAAGTTGGTTAGGCTGAAAATATGTGACTGGTCCAAAGTCACCCAGTCAGCTTCCACCAAAAGACAGAGATCTGAACATGGGTCTTGAAGACCTTACTTTGAAGCTCTAACTACTGCACCACACTGGCTTTCATAGGGTGGCTGCTGTTGAAGAGTAGCAAGCAGCCAGGCCTAGTTGAGCCATGCAAATCAGGTGGTATTAAGTCACCCAGAAGGTACTGCCTAGGGATGCCAGCCTCAAGTTGGTACCTGGGGATCCCTTGGAATTACTGCTCATCTCCAGACTATACTAGAAGATGCTGTTGGGGGAGAGTGAGCCCTCTGTTGGTGGAAATACGTATCCACACAGATAATGGACTTTGGAAATTAGTGTGTGTATATGAATGATTGTCTCTACATATGAATGATTGTGTGTGTATATATAAGAACATAAGAAGAAGAAAAGAAGAGATTGGATTTATATCCCACCCTTCACTCACTTAAGAGTCTCAGAGCTACTTACAAACTCCTTTCCCCTCCCCTCCCCACAACAGACACCCTGTGAGGTAGGTGGGGCTGAGAGAACTCTTTCCCAAGCTGTCCTTGAGGGAACAGCTGGTACAGAGCTATGGCTTGCCCAAGGTCATCCAGCCAGGTGCAAGTGGAGGAGTGGGGAATCAAACCCGGTTCTCCCAGATTAGAGTCCAGATTAGAGTCCATGCACTTAACCACTACACCAGACTGGCTAACATAAGAACGTAAGAAAAGCCAATGTTGGATCAGGCCAGTGGCCCATCCAGTCCAACACTCTGTCACACAGTGGCCAAAAACACCAGGTGTTCTTAGGAGGTCCAACAGTGGGGGCAGGACACTAGAAGTCCTCCCACTGCTGCCCCCCCCCCCAGGCACCAAGAATACAGAGCATCACTTGCCCCAGACTGAGAGTTCCCTGGGCCTCTCATCTCCTGGTATATCCTTCCACTGGCCATTTGTAGTTTCCTAGAATTACAACTGATGCCCTAACTACTAAGATTAATTCCCATGGAGAAAATGACAGCTCCTTCCCCCAAATGGTTCCCTCCATACACACTGCCCCGAAATCACCAAAAGTTTCCCATGCCACAGTTGGCAACCCTAAATCCATCTGGGATTTTGCACTTGGGAAATCACAGTTTCCCAGCCTCTTAGCTTGGATGGTAATCTACGATTCAGACTTTGGGGAAAGCCATGGATGTGGAATGAAAAGAGCAAGATGCTTTAAGCAGAGAAGATAGGTGAGAAGATAGATCATATGTCAAGTAAATGTTTTTATTGGTGCCAAAGTCTGAAAGAGGCTCACCATTTTTCTAACAGCTTCGGCCACAGCCAGTGATTTAGAGAGAAAATCCGACTTTACAAGAAAACAAACCTCTTTTGGAATCTCTCTTTTACTCCTTCTGACTCTTTCATTCATTCTCGTCTGTTTTTTTCTGCTCCTTTTATTTCTTTTTTTCTCTTACTCTTACATTCTTTCTCTTCTTTTTTCCCTGTTCCTTTTATTTATTTTTTTCTCTTTCACGTCTCAAAAGCCAAAGTTGTTACTATCCTTTTTTAAAAAAAAAAAAAAAAGAAGAGAACTGACGAAATTCCTATGTTGGCATGGCTGATGTTAATGGCTAACATTGGGAGCAAAGGTCCTCCAAGGCCCCCACATCTGCAGCTTTGTACAGGCCTCACCTCCGAAAGGCCTCAAAGTGTGTAGCCAGCCAAGGCCTAATGTGTATTAGCAAGACAAAGGCCTGTGCAGGGAAAGGGAGGGGATGAGCTTTAATTTACTGAAGATTTATTAGGGCCTCATGAAATCGGCCTGAACCACCCATTTTCTATATCATCTGCACACATCTAAAGGGGGTGGCTTTGTTGTAGGGAGATGGTCATTTAGAATTATCTAGCAACAAATCTTGCCAGGATAAAAGCTACAGAGACAGGAGCAGGATGGAGAGGCAAGTTAGCACTCTGCATTCAGAGCCCCCAGACCTGAGTATATGTAAATGGGTAAATTGCTATTCAGGCTGGAGTCTTCTCTGCCCCTCCTTTTTTAAATTTGCAGGTTACTGGCTGACAAATTTTCTTTACATTAAACCTTGTTTCCTTGAGTGGATTAAGTGGCTGTATGGAGTGCTAGGAGAGATAAATTGCAAAAGTTATTTTGTGAAAGGCATTATTTGTATAAAATAAGTATCATTCGGTTCCTAAAGGCTTCATTCGACAGATTTGCTAACATCATGATACCAGTTTGTGCTACTTCCAAGGGCATCTTAATGGAAGAATTGCCTGAGTAAAACAACTCCCTCTCTCGTGCCTGACTTTTTAAAGATGAGAATGAAATACAAACTTCCATTCTGGAGTTGCCCTGGCATGAAATGGAATTCAGAGTTATAACAACTTTACATGCACAACGTTTCACATTTCACGGCTGCTTCAGCCATCCTTTTTATCTCTCTGTTTTCCAGTCTTAGTTTTAAAATTGTGAAATGATTGTTTCAATTACAAGGCTGAAGCTGGTTCCTTCTTCATTCTTTATTCGTGACATTCATGAATTCAACCAAAAACATTGAAGAGAGTTTGAAAGCTCTGAACCCCAAAATAAAGGTCTGGACCACCACACATCAAACACCTCCAGGTTCACAGGACTCTCCCCTTCAAGAGGATATATCCTGTTTCCTGGTCCAAAGCATGCTTCTTGTGCCAGCTGCTCCAAAGCAGGGTGCCCCTAGGACAATCACACAGGCAGACACTTGGGCCACAATGCACTTCAAAACACTCTTTGGACCACCCCAAATGATACATCCCCACACTCTGGAGACTATCCCCTGCAAGATGGCATGCAGTGCTGCTTGGTCCAAATACTGGTTCCGGAGCCACAGGTTTCTATTTTGGTTACCCACAAGAGGCTCGTATTTCAAAAACAAGATTTGAAAAAGGAACTAGTTTGAATGCTTGCCCTCTGCACCCCAGAATAAGGTTCAGACCGCCACATGACATACACCCAAATGTTCAGCAGACACTCCCCTTTGAAGAGACCTGCTGTTTCCTGATCCAAAGTGTGATGCCCCCAGGACAATCACACAGGCAGACACAGGAGCCAGGCTGCACCCACAAAATGATCTTTAGATCACCCACCCAAAATGACATGTTCCTACACTCTTGAGACTGTCACCTGCAAGAAGACATATAATGGTGCCCAGTCCAAAAACTGGTTAAGAACATATGAACATAAGAGAAGCCAATGTTGGATCAGGCCAGTGGCCCATCCAGTCCAACACTCTGACACACAGTGGCCAAAAACACCAGGTGCCCTCAGAAGGTCCAGTAGTGGAGCCAGGACACTAGAAGCCCTCCCACTGTTGCCCCCCTGTCAAGCACCAAGAATACGGAGCATCACTTGCCCCAGACTGAGAGTTCCTATCTATACCTTGTGGCTAATAGCCACTGATGGATCTCTGTTCCATATGTTTATCTAATTCCCTCTTGAAACTGTCCATGCTTATAGCTGCCACCACCTCCTGTGGCAGTGAATTCCACGTCTTAATCACTCTTTGAGTGAAGAAGTACTTCCTTTTATCTGTTCTAACCCAACTACTCAGCAATTTCATGGAGTGCCCATGAGTTCTTGTATTGTGAGAAAGGGAGAAAAGTACTTCTTTCTGTACCTGCTCTATCCCATGCATAATCTTTGGTTCTGGCACCAAAGTGCCTCCCAGAGGTCTGTGTTTCAAAGAAGCTTTTAACAAGAAACTGCCCTCTGCACCCCAAAATAAAGTTTGGACTGCTACATATCTTAACCTTCATGTTCAGTGGACTCTCCCCTTCAAGGGGACATATGCTGTTTCCTGGTCCAAAGTATGGTTCTTGTGCTAGATGATCCAAAGTGCAGTGCCCCCAGGAAAATCGAAAAGGCAGACATCAGGGCCAGTCTGCACCCACAAAGCAATATTTGGACCACCCCAAATCGAACATCCCCATGCTCCAGAGACTGTCCCCCGCAAGAAGACATACAGTGGTGCCCAATCCAAACTCTGGTTCTGGCACCACAAGCTTCTGTTTCATTTACCACCAAGAAGCCTGTATTTCAAAGGCAATTTCAATAAGGAACTGGTTTGACTGCTTGCCCTCTGTCCCCAGAATAAAATTTGGGCAACCACACGTCAGGCCCCCAAAAGACAATGTGATACAAATGGAATTTAATAAAAAATATATTACTTTCAAAACTTTACAAAATTGCACTTTGTCCAACATTCTCAACTTTATAATATTACAAAAAGGATCCAACATTCTCCTCCATGAGCACCCGGTTATAAACTCATTTCAACAGCAGTCTTCCTCAGGAGTAATTATATTTTGTAAGGAGGTGTCAGCTTCTTGATCCAGTTCAAAATTATAATAGGAGCAAAGTTCTTTATTTCTTTATTTCCTTCAAAATATCCTGGAAAGAAACCATGGTAAATGGAAAACAGCATGAATAGTGTTTATGAAGAGCATCAGCCAGATACAATGAGGAGGCTTTGTGCACCCAGAGAGTATTGGCTAGCTCCCAATATAAACACTCATAATGAAACCAGAAGTAAGTTATATGTTAAATAATTATAAGTTCTAAATAATGATATTCCATTCAGCTTCATGCTGTTTTCCATTTACCACGCCTTTCCCTTCCCCTCCCCACAACAGACACCCTGGGGGTAGGCAGGGCTGAGAGCGCTCTGACAGAAGCTGCTCTTTTTCAAGAAGAAGAAGAAGAAGAAGAGATTGGATTTATACCCTGCCCTCCACTCCCCAAGGGAGTCTCAGAGCGTCTTACAAACTCCTTTCCCTTCCCCCCCCCTCAACAGACACCCTGTGAGGTAGGTGGGGCTGAGAGAGCTCTTTCCCAAGCTGTCCTTGAGAGAACAGCTGTGCCAGAACTATGGCTTGCCCAAGGTCATCCAGCAGGTGCAAGTGGAGGAGTGGGGAAGCAAACCTGGTTCTCCCAGATTAGAGTCCGCGCACTTAAGCACTACACCAAACTGGCTTTCAGAAAAACATTTGAGTCCAGTAGCACCTTTAAGACCAACAATGTTTAATTCTGGGTATAAGCTTTTGTGTGCATGCATACTTTGCAGCATGGGGTTTTGAAAAACCACTCTTCATAAGGTGAATTAACCCCAAATATGAATGTACATATATCTGAGCTATGGGAACATCCTTCCTGGGATGGAACCCTTGCAAAGCAGTACTTGAAAACCAAAGTTTCTAGTACAAAAGAAGTGCACTAGCTTTGATCCATCAGGCTTGGTCATTTGTAAACAGCTATTAATTGGCTTTGTCAGTCTGAGATCTTTATCCTCTTTCAGTCTAATTTCCCCTGTTCCGTACATTTCCTCCACTATAAAAATATTCATCACCTATCCCTGTCAGCACTGATTAAATCTAACGCTCCTCCTTCGAGCTCCTCTCCCAAGTGTGGCTGTAAAGCTGTCAGCCCAGCGTTTGACAAGAGCCAGGCTTCACTTCCTCCCTCTTTTGTCTCCTGGAAGAGGAAAACATTTAGGTGTCACTGGGTGGATGGCTGCTGTGGAAGCCAATGGACCTCAACGGATGATCTGTTGATTGGAGTCTGTGATAAGAGGCAAGAATTGACAGGGGGAGCAGTTGTGATATTCCTGGTGTGATGAGATTTGGATTGCCTCCTACCCAAAGTGCCTCTTCGATGTCCACGGCCTCTCAACACCCCTAATTCGCCTCAGTCGTCTGCTTGCAACTAGAGTGAGGAGATGACAGGGATATCAAACGTCTTGAGAGAAGGCACCTATGAGTCATAGAGGGACAGCAGCTGTAGCATCAAGTGCCCTGCAGCCACTTGTATAAATAAAATATCTAAGATCTCATAGACCTTGGAGGCAGCCATTGATACAGGATTAAAGTGACAGCGCTCCCTTTGACCTCTTTGATCTACCTGACTTTAATGTTTCTGGTGGTCAGGCCCAAATGTGCCATTCAAAGGCAATTATAAATATTGCAAACAAATAATTAATTGAATAAATTATGTGTTCTGGGGATCTTTGTTGGGATTTGGGTGTACTGATTCAGTGCATCGGAATACGTGTCCAGAGCCTTCCACACTTTGCGTCTTTGTGTTAAGATTTGCTGGTAAAGTCCTGCTGGAACTCCCGTATATAAGGGAGGACTCTGTTTCCCCGGTGGCCCTGAGCCTCTGGAATGACTAGTGCCAACCTAAGTAGAGTTATATTCTTCTAATCCAACTGACTTCCCTGCTCTGCTCTGCAACACTCTGGATGACCAGTCATTCATACAGGGTGTTTGTGAGTATAAAGTGAGGATGGGGAGAGCCATGTATGTCTCCCTGAGCACCCTGGATGAACAGTGGGATAAAAATGCATTCAACAAATAATATTTGTATGATGTTTTGTGATTATCTTGTGCGTGCATGTGGTTATCTAATTAGTTTTCAAAACAGCCTCGTAATTTTAGAATAAAAACAAGCCATGTAACAGCTATGCTAGGCTTGCACTGATTCCCATGATACCTCAAGATATTGTATTGGGGAGAGGGACATCATGGACCCAGAATAAATGATAGAGGCCACATTAAGGAATGCCCATGCTATGTAGGGTTATTATTTTTCTTTCTTTTCTTTTTTGAAAGGGTAAGTTTCTTCACACAACTCCAGCTGGTTGCTAATGTACTAAACTTTAAAACAGGAAGTTCCTGCACAGATGCAGGGCTGTTTTTGGGCAGGAACGCACAGGAACGGAGTTCCGGCTGGCTTCTGAGTTGGCCAGGCCCACAGCCTCTCCCCCCCCTTGGGTTCCGGAGGCGCCTCACAGCTGCTGGGCACTTGGGGAAGCTGATCCAGAAACTGCCTGCCTTTTCTCGGGTTCCCCATGCGCCCTGCAAGCCGCGGGGCACCTGGGGAAGCCAATCCTGGGAGGAAGCTGCACTGTCAGGGGTGTGGCCTAAAATGCTAATGTGTTTCTGCTGTTGGGTGCGGCCTATTATGCTAATGAGTTCCTGCTGGGCTTTCTCTACAAAAAAATGCACAGATGTATATTCCAAGTCAGTTATAGAGATGTATATTTTCAGTCAATATCCAATGGCAGTATTTGCCTCCCAAAGTGCCAGCAGAAGGACACGCCCAATCTCAAATGATCTTACAAAACCGGTGCTGGGGACTTTGACAACGGTAGGCCTCAGTGCCCAGCCTGGAGCATCATACAGCCAAAGCAGAGAATGCATTTAATCCTCCCTTCAGATCTGTGAATATACACCGGCTTCACAGTAAATGGATAGTGTCCAAAGCTCCTTTGGTTCCTAGAGATTGAGCCGGAGGCGACGTGTCTTAAATTGGCACCCCAAAAGAGCCAATGGCTAAGGGGGATGCCCTATCAGAAATTTCCACCAAAAAAACCAGACTCAATACATGAAAGCTTTTTTTAAATGGAAACAAATCTGAAAATGCTCTTCTAATGAGAAACACTTGCGTTTGTTTGCTTGTTTTCATTTTATTTTTCTCGAATCATAGTCTGATAAATCAGTTATCAGATTCCTGAAAGGGAGCCTTACAAACAAACAGGCATTGTGAGATAAAAATCACAATAAACACCAGCTAGGATTGCCTGGTCAACATTCTAGAAATGAAGACCAATCCGTTGTGGTATTTGGAATAAGGGATACCTGCTATTGTTCACACCTTCTGTAGCTCACAGGGCTGTTATGTTCTTGATCTGAAATTGTCTCACAAAGTCCCAAATATTTTGTCACACCCTGAATTGATCAAGAAACACAACCCAGTGTCCAGCAGCTGTGGAAAGGGCTATGTCTAGGATAGGCCAGCATGGGTGTCTGGACCAAGGACAGTCCCTCTCCTGTTCTCAGGGGCTGAACTCACAGCCACCTGTGGGGCCTTGGGGTTCTCACTGGGTCCTGGTCCTTTGTTGAGGCTTTTTGCTTCTGGGTTTCCTTTGAGGATGTAAGCAGACGCTCAGCAAATACTCCCGACACAGCCGATTAAAAACCGCTTTTGCCTTTACTCAGTCATTCAAGCAATAAAGAGTGTTTGCTATGCAGGAATCATGCTTAAATCATGACAATGGCAGAAAAACTCCAACTAGTGCTGGGCAGAGGCTGAACCTCCGAGACATCCATACCTGCAGCCTTCCCTCTGCCAGGTAAACATAGCCCCAGTCACCAAGGCCTCGACGTATGTACGTACTTTCTGGTATCACCACCCCCTCAAAGCTAGCTGATAACCAGATAAAAGCGTCTTATGCCCTGGTCAAGGCCACTAGGTGCTTTTAATTAATGCTCAGCCCAAACAGGCTGCAACCAACCTGTAAAAACTTACAGCTTGATCGCACTTAATGGAAGCCTCGAGATCTGTAAGTTCTGATCTTTACAATGGGACATTGCATCGGGTTGAGATTGTCTGCTCCACCAGTGTCCTGGGAAGCTATCAGGAGGCCCTTTTGGGGAGACGGGGGCCACAGTTAAATTGCGGAAGCAGCACCCTGGCACTGGAGTGTCAAAGAATGTGGGGAAGTGGCATTGAGAGATATTGAGGAATTTCACACTACACCTTTAAAAACGTTACTGAATCAGCTTGGAATAAACCGGTACAGTGATGGCTGTTTCACACAGCCCTTCCCCTACCGTTTTGGAGCTGTCTTCAAAGCAGTTTGCAATTTCAGACTGCCGCTTTCTTTTCAAGCCTCTTTTCGCCCACGTGGGCGATCTCCATTATTTTTTTTAAAGAGCCAACTGGAGCCCATGCATTCCAATGGGGTTGCTATAAAGCTATAGCATTATAGCACTCCAAATCGGCTCTTAAAAAAAAATGACGGCGATCGCCTGTGCGGGCAAAAAGAGGCGCGAAAACACTTGTCATCGGAGGAAGCGCTTCAGGGGTATTTCACACAGCACCCCGTAGTACTTCAGGACCAGGGGAAGAACAGAAGAATGCTTGGGAGCTGGTTTCCAGGTACAGCAGTTCAGGACCACTTCCCTAACAGTAGAGAAGCATTTCTGTGTGAAAGGGCCAATGTGTTCCGTTAGGGAACTGGTACTAAAACGGTTCTGTCTGAAATGCCTGACAGAAACTGTTACTGAAGAGTTCCTGAAAGGGAACATATTGGCTGGGTGAAATTCCCCATAGTTGTCAGGAACCTCTGTACCCCAAGTTGTCCAAGGAATTTATGTGTCCTTTACACATCTTTTTAATATATATAATAAAAAATTTATTTCTGACAAACAGACAAACAAGACATACATACACACACAGAAATTACATAAAAACATGTGGAGGACAAAGTATCTAAGAAAAAGTTTAACAATGTTTCTCATAATAGCTGAATTTCAGTTCATGAATAGACAAGAATGTTCTAAGTTGACCTAAACAATAAAAATGTAAATTAAGTAATCTACAGTCTTTGCTTATATAATAGAATGACTCTAGTTGTAAATAAAGTATATAGGTCTGCTTAAGTTCAGTTTATATAGTTCTCCAGCCGTGTATAAAATCTGGACCATGTATTGGTAAATTTCTCTTCTTCTAGTCCTTTCAAAAATAAAGTTAATTTGTCCTCTACACATCTTAATGATAGGAATTTTGCTAATAAGACCATAAACTTCATCCCTGTCATACATATACCTGCACAGAAGCAAATCCAGGGGCACCCAAAACATTATATCGGCTCTCCTACATTTTAAGCTTTATAGTTTATTGCATACAAAAGAAAGAAATCCAAGCTGTCTGAGAATGTGTATATATACGATTATAAGCAAAAATGAGTTCCATTATCCCACAACAGTGACCCAAGTCCCTTGACATATTTGTAAGTGCAGCTGAGATAGATTTGGGAAGGGGGGGGGGGCATTTTTTTTTTCACCATGAAAAAAGTACGCGGCCAAACAATAACATTAATGCATACAGCAAGGTGGCATAAAATATTGATCAACCACAAGAAAAGATGCAGTCCAAAGCCAAAAAACCAAAGTGCTTATTCTGAGAAACAAATGCCAACCTCATCATTTTATAACTGAGTTTGAGAACACGGTCCCGGGATGGGTGGGGTGATGAAAATGCCGTTCTGGTGGTGAGTTCTCCTCCTTTAGGCCGTGACTGTTATGAGATCGAATATGTGGAGCGCAGCCTTCCTGTAGCGAGTATCTCCATTTCTTCTCCCCACATCTGCTGGACTGGCTGCTAGCAGGGAAGACACTTGGGATATGATAGGAATCCATGATACCACAGGAGGCAAGACGAGTGCTCTCAATGACATTTCAAAATATTTCCTCTCTAACAAATACACAGATCTTTTTTATCCTTCTCAACCTCACTGTGCTCAGGGGCAAGGAAGTCCAGCTTGAAAACAGCCCTTTTTTGGTTGCTCTTCCACCTTGCATATTGATTGACTCAGTGCTTTTCTCCCTATTCTGGTCATTCCCCAAGCTCCTGAGCCCACAGTCTTGTGCTTTTGGGCCCTTTTTGAACATTCATATCATTCTAGATTGTTGGTGAGTGTGATGGAAAGTGTTTGCACTTTCACAAGGCTACTACACACAATGTATCGTGGGTATTTTAAGAAGTGGCAGGAGAGGCAACACACCAGTGCTCTTCTTGCTTTGTTCGCCTGACCAAAATGTGGACTGTTGTTTTTAGAATTTACTGAGGTGCAACAAAAAACAGAAAAAGGAAGAAACTCACAACATGTTTAGATACCATTTTACCTAGGGGTGCCAACCTCCAGATGGGACCTGGGGATCTCCCGGAATTACAGCTCATCTCCAGACTACAGAGATCAGTTCCCTTGGAGAAAATGGCTGCTTTGGAGGCTGGACTCTGTGGCACTGCACCCCACTGAAGTCCCTGTCCTTCCCAGGGTCCTTCCCCCCATATCCAGGAGTTTCCCAACCTGGATCTGGCAACCCTACCCTCCATCCCCCCATCAGTGGCCAGGGAAGACCTGGCAGCCCTAACTGGTCTTGAATAACAATATTAGGTCCCGGTCACACAAGAGAGATAATCCGGGGGGGGGGGGGTGGGAAGTGAGGCTATTTGCTCTGGAGTAATTTGACCCACAGGTGCGCGATCACACAGTTCTGTAAAGCTGCGGGCACAGCCCGCCACTGCGTGATCAGATGCAATAGCGGGTGAGTCGGGGGGGGTTGCCATTTTTTCCTGATGCGCTTAAACAGGGGATCGATAAATCGCATCTCCGCCCTGAGGTCTTTCTATGGCAGTATGTGATGATGCGCATACTGAGAAGGGGGGGGGGGAATGGCATGGCATTGGGATAGCCTGATCAGACTATCCCTGATGCCATGTGTGCGCGCTGGAGCGATCACACGGGGAAAGTCCGTCTGTGGCCCGTAGCAAACCTGTGATACTGGACTTTCCCTAGTATCTTTTAACTCCGCTTCTCCAGTGGAGATAAATGGGTTGCTGATGGGTGTGGGATGCTTGCCAGATGTTCTGGTGTGATTGTGTCCTTAAAATCCACATGGCATTTGTGCCTATCGTGTGGCTAATTCTGTGCGTGATCGGGGCTGTTTGTTCTAGGAAGCACAGAAAGGCTCCAATATCTGTCAAAGGTGACTCACTATTCTGTTTTATTTAATTCAAACACTGTATGTCATATCACATATACATATCACAAACTTTAGCTGGCCTATCCACACAATACATCCCTGTTATCTATGAAAAAACTCCTCCTGAATAATTCAGTTTTGTATAGTATCAGTTTACACTTAGCTCTGGTAGACGTACATTTGTTTATATTTCTTGCCCATCTAGTGTCCACTTTCTTTTTATTGTAATGGAGGGCATATGTCTTGTCCATCCATGATTTGCCCATTTTTGAAACAGATATTTCCTGTGAGCAGGCCTCTCTTACGCATGCATTCATGTGCATACTTAAAAGCTCTGTTTGGGATGAAGGAGGACGTGTGGGCAATTGCTCCCAGTCACCCCAGTACATAATTGTACATGTTAGGACCATGTGTAAAACAGACATTAATCTGTGAAATACCCAAGGATAGTTTCAGAACATCCCTCATGCTAACTTAAGATATTATTATTAATTATATTTTATTTTGCTTCATTGCATCTAAGTGCTTTCTTGGTTTTTGCTGCACCAGACTAGGGTTGAAGACACATTGGCAGTCTGCTGCGCCTCTGCGGCGCGGCAGACTGGGGCGGGGGGAATTCCCCCCACAGTGCGGCGTTCGCACACTGCCGGAAGGAAGCCGCCCGCAGCGTTCAGACTGCGGGCGGCTTTCTGAAGCGGCAGGCAGATGCCGCGCGGCTGCCCCTGCCCGCGCGCGTTCACACCCGCTCCGGCGGGTGGAATGCGTGTGCATGGCGCACCGCAGCAGCCGAGCACCACTTTGAAGTGGGGCTTGGCTGGTGCGGGAGGAGTGCGGCGCCGGACGCGATGCATCCGGGCCGCCTCCTGGGGGCAGATGCGGCTGTCTGAACGGCCACTCTGCCTCCGCTTCTGAAGCGGAGGCAGAGCGGCCGAGACGGCCAATCTGTCCTTGGCCTAGCATAGCCACCCCACTAATGGGTGTCAAACATACAGCCCAGATCTGGGCCCCTGCAAGGCTGCAGCCTCGCCTGAGAGCAACTGGCTGTGTACTGCTTCCTTTTGGCCAGTCTCTTCTATTTCCTGCTTCAGAAGAGAGAACGAAAGCTCTCCCTTGATTGACTGAGGGCTCCCCTTCCTCCTCTGGGAAGGGAGTGGGAGGGAAAGAGACAGAGAGGGGGGAAATATCATCTCATGGGACTTTTAAGAAGACCAGCAATGTTTTTATTCCAGGTATAAGCTTTTGTGTGCAAGCACACTTTTTCTTCTTCAGAGACAGAGAGGGAGGGAAAGAGCCAGAGGGAGCATGCCAGAAAGAGAGGGAGAGAGAGACAGAGGGTGCGTTCAGGCAGGCAGCTAATCCCGCCATTGGCCCAGCTGTAATTTGATCTAGACCTTTTTTACCCAGCGTTGCATGACCAGACAGCTCCCCCGTGAATCGCTTTACCACGTGTGACTCCACAGTGGATTGTCTAGACGGCATCCACCTTAAGGAGCCGTGCACTCAACTTTTTTTAAAAAAAATCCTGTTTGCGCATGTGCATATGTGCCTCACCATCTACTTGTTTTTCCGCGCATGCGCGGACTTAAATGGTAAAAGTACCACCAGCTGTACCATCCTCTAGGTACCATTTCAGTTAACGAAGTGCATAAATATTACGGGAACTTCAGAAACATTAAATTGTCCTGTTCATTTGAGAGGAGCTCTGCGGACGTCGCATGTTTAAGCGCTCATCGCTAAGAATTTTTTAAAATGGTGGACATTCAGGATGGTCTGGAGACCATCCCTATGGGCTGATTGCATGCTGGTGGAATGACCTCATGGGAGAAAGTCTGCCATTGGCCCATCGGCCAGCTTAGGACCGGACTTTAACCACTATCTTTTAAGTATGGTTCCCCGATGGGAATCGACGGGCTGATCACGGAACTGGCATGATTCCCAGATGTTGCAGTCTGGATGTGCCCTTAAAAAAAGCCACCTGAGAGAGAGTGTGTCCTGTGTTTAAGACCAAAAATGTTTTATTCCAGGTATGAAAGAGAGAGAGAGAGAGAGTCTCTCCTGTGTTTAAGACCCAACATGTTTTATTCCAGGCATGAGAGAGAGACAGAGACAGAGAGATAGAGAGATATCCCCTTTCCATTTCTAATAGGTATGTGAGGGGGAGAAACCTAACAGCACAGCTGGCATTCCTTATTAGTGAAAGGGAGCAAGAGTCCAGCAGCAGCTTAATGACTAGCCAAATTTGTGGCAGGGCAGGAGCTTGCATGAATCACTGCTCACTTCTTCAGATACAGCTGGAATGGGAGTCCATCTTTCCTTATATCTGGGAGAGTGAAGTGATTTCAGATGCCAAATGATAATAACAGGCATTGGTAATGAGAGAGGAAACCTAGGTCGCAATTCAGTCCAGGAGTTTGCATTGTCTTGAGCTTCATGATCAGTTGCAATTCAGCGGTCTCTCTTTCTAATCTCCCTTTGAAATTCCTTTGTAAGAGAACTGCTGCTTTTAGGTCAGCAACTGAAATGTTCCCCCGCTGGTTTTTGAATGTTGTGGTTTCTAATAGTGGTAGAAAGAGTAAGGGTCCAGTAGCACCTTTAAAGACTAACAAACTGGAGGTAGGGGATGTGCTTTTGTGAGTCACTGCTCACTTCTTCAGACTAATTTCCATTTATTGTTTGCGTCCCCCTGGACTGAATCCTCTGTACTAAATTGAGACCTAGGTTTCCTTCTAATTACCAATGCTGATATCTCCACCCGTCTGCATATCATACGTAAGGTGATTGCCATTCAGCATCTGAAATAATCTTTATGAAGTTTATATCTCCGGTACCTTGTGCTACATTTTGTGGCACACACGGCCTGGCCTGACAAAGTGACATTTATGTCCGATCCAGTCCTCGTAACAAATGAGTTCAGCACCTCTGCTCTAACTCTTGTTTCCACCCTTCTGAAATGGTTCTTGCCAGCTCAGTCATTCCCTTGTTACTTGTGCCTTTCCCACACACAGGCTTTTTCTCTCCCCCTAAACAATTCCATTCATTTCTTGCTGCAAAAAAGCTGTTTAAATAATGTATTGTTTAAGTTTCTTCTATATACTTTCATGTCATCAATTATGTATGCCTGGAGCTGGAAGTAATCCGTTCATTTGCCAAGCTTGTTAGTGTATTTCCTCCCTTTTAGTTGTTTATTGCATTTAGTGCTAGGAGGAGTCTTGCTGTGGAAACTTAGGCATCTACTGACAAAATAATGTAGGTGCAGGATACCTTCACCATCTATGAAACCATGCCTTAAAAGAGAACCTGTTCCACAGGGCCTGAAGTCATAAGCTCATCAACTGATGTTTGCATTCAGAAAAAGCTCTTCTCAGAATGACACCTCTTCCAACAGCAAGTGGCCAATTACATATCTGAATATCCCCATGTTCCCCCATGCTTCATGTAGAAACCTTTAATGTCAGGGGGAAGTCTCAGCTATTATTTTCCTCTTGGACTTTCCAGATCCAGGAAGTTTGTGGCATGAAGGAAATACCAGCCATACAGTTCCCCCACCTGCATGTGGAGTGGGCTCCTTCTGACTTTATAGATTAGGCTTGCCACAAGGACTGGAGAAAGCTGCCTTGCTCTTTAATGTGTGGAAATGGGCAGCTGAAGATTTTATTGGCATGGAGATAAATAACATTGCCAGGTAAATACCTACTACAGGGACAGAACCTTTTTTCTCCAGCAGTTGGCAACCATGGTACAGATGAAAAAAGCAGGTTTTTAATACTGCACTTTTCTTTACCTTAAGGAGTCTCAAAGTGGCTTACAATCAGAGTCCCTTCCTCTCATAACAGGAATCTTGTGAGGTAGGTGGGGCTGAGAGAGTGCTGAGAAAACTGTGACTGGCCCAAGGTCATCCAGCAGGCTTCATGTGGAGGCAGGGTTGGCAGGTCCCCCCGGCAGGGGATGAGGGGTAGGGTTGCCATATCCAAGTTGGGAAACTCCTGGAGATTTAGGGAAGGAGCCTGGGGAGGACAGGGACCTCAGTGAGTTACAATTCCACAGAATACAGCATTGAAAGCATCCATTTTCTCCAGGGGAACTGATTTCTGTAGTCTGGAGATGAGCTATAATTCCAAGAGATCCCCAGGTACCTCCTGGAGGATGGCATCCCTAAGTGAATAACTGGGTAATCAAACCCGGTTCTCCAGCTTAGAGTCTTCTACTCTAAAAACTCTCAGCATTCCCCCATTAAGGATACATCTACTCATCAGTCTCTAACTTTGACATATTGATTTCCTGCACTATGTTTTCCCCCGGAATTAAACCCAAACAAATGGTAACCTAAGCTTGTTATTCCTGTTTGGTCCTTGCATCCGTCAAATATCTCCATCAGGCTGTATGCTAATTTGCTGCCTACCCTCTATCTATAGGCATGGACTGGTAATTTCCACTTCATTGTATCTGAAGAAGTGACATGCACATGGAAGCTTATACCTTGAATAAAACTCTGTTGGTCTTAAAGGTGCCACTGGACTCGAACTTTATTTTGAAAGACTGTCTTTTTCCAAAACAAGTGAACCAAAAACCTGCATATAAAAAGCTGACACATCAGGGAGAGAAACAGACTGGCATCTCCCCAAGTGCACCAATCTGAAACTCTGCCTACAGTCTGAAATGGTTTGTGTTCATTAGGGTTGTTTCCATGTGACTATGGATTAATTCAACTGAGTTGAATGAGAACATATTTATTAACAATAGTACTCACCCATGGAATAGACAGACAGACTGACCGACAAATAGATTTATAGACATATAGATGGCATTGAAATTATACTACCACAAATGTTAACTCCTTTAAAAAGGCAGGTCCCTTTAAATAGGCAGCCCTCCTTTGGTTGGCAAACATGGCATGCAGCACCAATAATCCTATTAGCAGGTGTCAAACAGAATTATGACTGCCTTCACATGTCCAAATAAATAATAGGCATCCACTTATTAAAAAAAAAATGAGATAACTTAGAATCTGAATCTGTACGATTAACCATTAAAGAAATCTTCTCCATAACCATAAGATCCCAATTTTTAACCTTCCACAAGGTTAAAGATGGAGGTTTATCCTTCTTTCAGCTGTTTGAAATACACAAATGTGCCATTGCCAATAAAACTGAAATGGGCTTCAGCTTTGGTGTATCAATATCCCTACGAGAAGGTTAATCTAATAATAGCCATTTGGGATCTTAACTCTAACTTTACATTACAGTACTTTGGAGTACTTTGCTCCAAAACCCTTGAATGGCTGGGCATTGCCACCGACAATGATAGAAAGATCCCACCTGTTTACATTTTTTTCTCAACAGACATTTTCTTTCTACAGAAATTATGTAACTTTTGTAGGGTAAGATACCATCTCGACCAGGGCCATACCCAGAAATATTTTGATCAGGGTGCATATTTTTTGTTGATGGGGCACCTTAGCACAGTGGAGAGATAAGCTTTTATATATACAGTGGAAGGTGGAATAGACCTTAAGTACTGCTATCTCTGTTTAACAGTTCTTTGCACTCCCTTGTTGACAATAGCGACTCTTTATTGTTATCTTAAAATTGTAGAAAAGAGGGGAGGCAGCTGTTAGGAGGGGCCACTCAGAATCATGATGCAGATGCAGAGCTGAAATTGGATCAGGTGGCCAGTAAGATCAATGCGTAGCAGCAAATTGGCACGTAAATGCAAGAGTTAACGAAGAGATGTGAGAATGAAACGAGAAGCCCACTCAGACTGGAGGCATCACCCATGGGCAACAGTGGGTGTTGCAAATATACAACCAACCCAATCTTAGCAAGCAAGGACTTGACTTGCCAGCAAATGCATCACATACTGTCTGCAGGTACCCATCCAGCTGCAAACAATTGCTCTTGCAGGGTGAGTCAGAATTGCGTGCTCAGGCTGGCAGTGTCTCTTCAGGGTCTTACGAACTAATAAACAAATCTCCACAAAATGACCTGAAACAAAGACAAACAGAGTTATATTGGACCCATGAAAACAGATGAAGCCATCTCCTACTCAAACCATTGGTCATTCCATCTTGTTTACTAACATTAGCAGCAGCTCTTTAGGGTCTATCTGCTGCCTGTCTGGTCTCTTTAACTGGAAAATTCCAGGGACCAGGGGTGTAGAGTTTTGTAAATTCTGGGGGGGGGGGGGGCTCTTTAGTGTGTGCGCGAAGCACACATGCTCACTTAGGCGATGTCCCCCCCCCCCAGCCGGGAAACCTCCATGCTGGGAAAAGAGGGAGGGAGAGGGAAGGATGGAAGAGTGGCCAGGTGGGGGGGGGGGGCAGAGGCCTCGGAAGGGCCCCGGGAGGTGCGGCAGCAGGCGCTACATTTTCTCGGGGGGGGGGCTCAGTTCCCCCTGGGAAATTTCGGGGAAGGTTCGAGCCCTCGAGCCCCCCCCCCCCCCCCCCCCCCCGTAGTCTATGCCTATGCCAGGGACTGAACCTAGGAGAGAACAATTACCTTAAATAAAGACAAGCCTGCCAAGGAGATGATCTGTTTAAAACTAAATACTAATGAAGAGATCCTTTCTTTATCAACTATCAGGATGAATGCAAAACATAGAACAGGTGAAAGTGATTGAGTTCTCCAGAACACAACTCTCCACCTGGGTAGATGTTTTAAAAATAGATATGGAAGGACATGATTGATCAGGCCCCAGTAATCTTCTTGCCTCTTTGTTTTGGCTGGGATTACACCCTCAACACACCTCCTTATGGAAAGATTTCAGTGGTCATTGCTCTCTTTAACACTCCCCCCCAGCACTGGTGTTTTCCTTAAGTCATCATCCTCATCCCCCCTATAACTATTTCATCTTTTTTCCCCCTCTACCCTCCTTCCCTTCTTCTTCCAGCACTGGAGAGAGGCTGCAGAAACCATCTTTACAGAAAGAGCAAATGGAAGGCAGTGGAAGGAACTGGATGGGAGGGGGCTTTTCTTTTCCCTCCTCTCAGTTGAGCCAGTTTGGTGTAGTGGTTAAGTGCAGGGACTCTAATCTGGGAGAACTGGGTTTGATTCCCCACACCTCCACTTGCAGCTGCTGGGTGACCTTGGGCAAGCCATAGTTCTGTCAGAGCTGTTTTCTCAAGGACAGAGCTCTCTCAGCCCCACCTACTTCTGTTGTGGGGAGAGGAAGTGAAAAGAGTCTGTAAGCTGCTCTGAGACTTTGAATGAAGGGAGGGGTATAAATCCAATTTCTTATTATTATTATTCTCACTCAATTAAGCAGCTGCTTGCCTTCTGAGGACCACCTCCCTTCCCTTCCTCTATCCAAATCCCTTTTGAACTTGCCAACTCCCTCCCAGCCTCTGATGCATCCACCAAAAATTCTAGGCAGGGACATAATCCCACTATAACAGCATCCTCATTCTCTTTTGTAAAGTGCAGGGGGGGTGATTAAACAGGCATCAGTAATAGTTGCCCCCTTTCTCTGGAGCTTGCTGCATCTTGCCACCCCAACCCTTTCACTCTCCCCACACACTGACCCCCCCCCCCCGCGCACACACAAAGAGCACCTAAGAAAGGAGAGGCTGCCCTGCTTGGCTGTGTAATGTAGTATGCTCTGTGTTCTAACCAGCCTGCCATGTGCTCCCAGGTAATGACGCCCGCCACATGGCCAGAGCACATGGTCAGGCAGAGGGGGGAGCTTGAATCTGGAGGAACAATAGACATCCGGATTGAAAGCCTCCACCAATGTGGGACCTAGGTTCTCCCTGAGGAGCCAATGCAATCAAAGGCTCCTCCAGGGAACCTATAACAAACATGCGCATATGTTAAGCCCCTATCAGGTCTTTCGGGTGTGGCCGGAGGTGTGGCTCCGGCCAGCATATAATGAGGGCCGTGGAGCCCTGGAAGCATGCTTGTTCTGACCATCTACTGGGCATGCTGAATCACTCAATAAAGGCTTCATGATTTCACTGTTCCTGGTCTCCTGAGTCCAGTACTCTTCAGCTGCTTAAGTAAGCCCCCCTATGGGAGTAGAGACTCACCCCCCCCCAACAGGAGAGTGAACTGGAAACTTTTCAGTCCATGACTGAAAGGGGGGGGGGATCCTGAAAGGAGAAGCTACACTCTGTGCACACACAGGAAAGCTGAGTGGACTCACCAAGGAGAAGATAACATGCACAGGGTGAGGGGCAACCAGGGAGCCACCATGCCACCGGATCCAGAAAAGTGAATGAGCTGGGAGTATTTGGAAAACAGTCAGTGGCTGCAATCACACACACTAAATAATCCACTTTCAATGCACTTTCAAACTGGATTTTGCGAGTTCACACAGCAAAAATCCAGTTTGAGGGCAGGAAGGCCTCTTCCTTCTCCCTCCTGCTCCAGGTGATTGCCACACTGTGCATACGGGCCTGATATTGACCAACATTTGAAAGATAAAATTTGACTATTTAGTGCCTCTGAAGGGAATGCATATGATGGCCAAACCTCATACCAGTCAGAAAGGTCTCTCTCCATGTATTCATAACTGTTACCTTATTAATGGCTTCAGTTAACATAGAGTACAGTTTTGAGATAATACCTTAATCTGCCAGGGGCAAGTATCAATTTGATGCCAATGCCCTGAGGGCACTAAGGTTCTTTGACTTGTGTGGCTAGCCAATAAACCACACAGTTAAAATGATTATCCAGGCAGTAAAGGGTAACAAAAGTATTTATTCATATAAGGAACACCTCACAGCTCATAGATGTTCGGTGTGTTATAGCCAGGATCTTGCTTATATGCTCTTCTTGCTCCTCCTCACTTTACTTCATCACTGACATCATTTAGACATGCTCAGTTTAGATTTCTTTGTCTGGTCAGTCATCAATCACATGTTTGATGAACAGGATGTTACTTGGCCGCATCTCAATTTTACAATGCAGGTGCTCTTCTCGTTATAATTGATTTAAACATTTGTTCAATTTTTTTGGCTGCCTTCATAGACTCCTTTCACCTTTGAATGAACTCTCAGGCTGAGTTCATTTTCAGTACAAAACTTAGATGTTTTCATTACAAAAACGGTTCTTTTACATTAATATATGCATATAAAATATAACAGCACTCTTAATATAGGTTATTTCTATTGAAAATATATAAAGAATACACTGGATTATGAAAAATAGCACTCTTAATATATTTAATTTTTAAGCACCTTTTAATATTGCAAAGTGATCTATGACATAAAGCTTTTGTAGATACTCTGAATCTATCTATCAGGTTTTATTTTGGACCTTCTGGAACATTCTTGTTAATTTTATAAAGCCTTTTTTGTCTAACTTGAGCTTTCTAATTTGTAAAATATACCATTTTACTTCAGCCAGCAGGGGGTCCTCTTTTATAATACAAGTTAAAAATATAATTTTTAATTGACTTCCAGGTGTGCATGATTTATTATTTTGTTTTCTTAAGCCTTTTTGGAACATCTCCTAACTTTCTGCTTGTTAATTTCAAACACAGTTCCTTAACTAGTTCTCTCTTTTTCAATAAACATTCAAAAATATTCTATTCATAAGCCTTCATTCTCAGTTATAAACATTCAGAGATATTTACTCTTTTTAACAATTATTCTTTGCTATTTCCCCACTTTTCTATGAAAGCACACAATTCATTCAGAAAAATGAATGACAATGTTTATTCTGGGCTATAAAAACAAAAGCATGATGACAAACTTTTCTGGATCTTAATAGCAAAAGAATACAAGGTTCCCTGTACCTTGCCACATTCCAGCAGCTGTCTGGGAAGCCTTTTTTAAAAAAAATTATTTTCTCAAATAAAAATGGAGATATTCTGGATGGTGGACCAAAACTGCCACCAGATATGAAAGAATGGCCCCTGATAGTGACCAGTGAATTTAAGACCTTCATCAAGCAACAAAAAAAGGGGGAAGTACCCGGTCCTGATCTAATACCAGCGGAACTGTTTAAAATTGACCCAAATTGGTGGGCACAGATTCTGGCTTTAGTTTTTACAGATATAAATGAGATGTGAAATATACCTGAAGAAGATGGTGAGCTGTGGACCAGAAAGTCGGTAGCTTGGCAGTTTGAGACCCTAATGCTGTGTGACAGAGTGAGCTCCCATCTCTGGCCCCAGCTCCTGCAAACCTAGTTGTTCCAAAGCAATAAGCTGCAAGTAGATAAATAGGTACTGCTTCAGTGGGAAGGTCACAGCATTCCATGCACCTCGGCATTTAGTCATGCCGACCACATGACCACAGAAAAGTCTTCGGAGAGTGCTGGCTCTTCAGCTTGGAAAAGGAGATGACCACTGCCCCTAGAGTTGGATTCAACTATCTTTCAAGCAAGGGAAACCTTTACCTGGCGTTGTGTGATAATTGTCTCAATTTATAAAAGGGGGGACCCGGTGGATTCAACAAATTATCATCCAATAAGCTTGTTGTCCACCATGGGAAAACTTTATGCTGCAATGCTCTTTGGAAAGCTTAGATCCTGGGTTAAAGAAAATAATATTCTTGGAAATCAGCAGGCTGGCTTCAGGAAAGGAGCAAGTACAATTTCTCATTGTCATACACTCCAGCTTAAAGGTATATAATGCCAAAGTCACAAACCAATTTTTATATGGTGCAGAAATCTGGATTGACACTGTGAGAGAATGGACCATATTAAGTATGATTTCTTTTGATGATTATTGGCTACTCCTAGATGTGTTTATTTATTTATTTAAGTTCCATTTGTATCCCGCCCTCCCCATGAACAGGCTCAGGGCGGCTAACATTAACAGGTACACGGTACCATAAAATCGACATAAAAACATTTAAATCATTTTAAAGCAATCAAATAACCAAAGTGCTCACAGTAATCATTGCTACATTAATTACAATGGCATGCCATATGATGTAATAAGAGGAGTTCCAACACAGCGATCTTCTGGCGTCCCTCGATGGCTCCATACACTTTTGATGAATAATAAAGGCTGAAGACAGACTGGCAAACTGGAGCGCAGTGCGAGCGGGCGAAAAAGCCCCGGGGCCAACCCGTCCCGTGGCTGCCCGTTCGCACTGGCTCCAGTGCTGCGGGACCTCACCTGTAAGGAGGTGGACTGGCGCGTCCACTCTTCCTCCGCCAGTCCCTGGAGCCTCCACTGGGGTGGCGAGCGGCGTGCGGCTGTTCCGGCGAGGCAGGGCCGGGACAGCCAGTTCACACTTCCAGGACTGCCAGGAAGCAGCAGGAATGCGCGCCCAGGTGGCCGGAGACCAGTTCCAAGAGGTCTCCGGCTGCCGTGCATGGAGAGCACCCCGCATGCAGATAAGTGCGGGCCGCCCACGGGGGACAGCTGCGGCAATCTGAATGCCCTCTCTGCCTCCGAGCGGGGCAGATTGCCAGTCTGTCCTCGGCCAAAGTCTGTACAGTCACAACTTACCAGGCCTACTAGAATTAATTACATTAGAGGCCAATATACATCAGGTTACTTCATAGTGTTGAAAACATCTGAAATACATAATGAGGGATCATAATACAATTCACATAATTAAACAAGTGAACACAACTGCAATAAGATACTAGACTTGTCATACATACCATCAGTGTGAAAATATATAGTAGCCGATCAATAGTTGGCAAAAGCCTGTCCAAATTTCAGGTCTTTTGGCAAAGAGTTCTTGTGTGCTGCTACATAAACACTTAAAAAGACAAGCTCCAAAGGCTAATGAAAAACTGATTGCAAGTGTGTTCACAATGACCACAAATGTAAAGGGGCAACACACAATCCAGTATAATAAAAACACCACAAAACATCTCCCTCATATATCCAGAATGTAAAACAAAAGTGGGGGGGGGGGGGGCTTGTAGTCAAAGTTATTGTAAACTATTTCGGATGTGAAACCATAACCACTTATTCTGAGCATTCTAGAATACTAGAAAACCTCCTTCACAGGAATGATGATAAATCTATTGCCTGATTCAAAAAAACCAAAGGAGAAACTGATTCATGCTTCTTGTTGTAGTAATGTTCTAGATATGTGAGCTTTAAACTTATACAGAACCAAACAATGAAAAGCATCAGGTTGATATTGCTGGTTCAATGAAATGACTAGAATGACTGACCGTGGGTTTTATGGTGAATATGTGGCATTTGTTTTATGACTCTTATTTTTAACAGCTCCCATGCGCATACTGATGCAGCATTTGAAAGAAGCATTTTTATCAACTTTAAAGGTTTTCATTGAGCCATCTTTGATCCAGCTTCTGTCAAGAAGCAGAGATGAGCAACCCTGCTATGCATCCTGAACAGTGGCATGGCAGATCATTTTGCTCTAAATGTAGGACTGAGACAATTTTTGCAATTGCGAGAATAAACTTAGGATCCTTATTGCGAAGCAAAAGAGCCAGGGTTTCCAGAGTGTAAGGGACAGTTGGTTAATACAGTGATCCCTTATATTCGCAAAGAACCCACATTCAAGCAGGGCATGGAAGGATGTATCTATCCTATGAGGGCCACAAGGGAAGATTCTATCAGAATATGGCCTATTCAAAAATCTCTCCTGTAAAACCATTGTAGATGTGATATTCAGTCTGGGAAACAAAAAAATTCTACACTAATGTTAAAAAGTGCATATACGGGGATAAAGATCTTGGGAAAGAAAGACCAAAAGACAGGGGTGTGCAGCTTCTGCATGCTCTCAGATCAGACTACTATAACCAGGGCTATTTTGGGGCAGGAACGCACAGGAACGGAGTTCCGGCTGGCTCCTGAGTTGGCCACACCCAGCAGGAACTCATTAGCATAATAGGCCACACCCAACAGCAGAAACTCATGAGGATTGGCTACATTAGGGGTATGTGGCCTAACATGCAAATTAATTCCTGCTGCAAAAAAAGCCCTGGGTTTTGACAACAAACCAAGGTAAACAGAATAAGAAGCAAAAGGTGGGTGTGGCTGGATGACCACTTTTCTGGTAACATGGGGGTGGGGCCTAATATGCTAATAAACTGTACTGTCAGTAGTGTGGCCTAATATGCTAATAAGTTTCTGTTGTTGGGTGTGGCCTATCATGCTAATGAGTTCCTGCTGGGCTTTTTCTACAAAAAAAGCCCTGACTATAACTGATTTCTAGGACATGCTTTTTGATCAGAGAAAATGCTTGGGATTTGCCCATCTCAAAAATATCATTAATCAACATCCCAGCTATGATCAGTCTCTCATCCAGGGCTTTCATCCAAGTCAATTTGTGGGTATCTTGATTTAGAGCAGCTAACAAACCACTGATCCAGCAGTCCCCTTCTGATATCCGTATATTCTTAACAACTTCAGAGGAATACTTGGGGAGGTGGGGGAGGCATTCAAGCCAATATGTCTACATCTGTCCTGGGGAATTCTTACTTTGTAATAAATTTCTGCTGGGGATGTTTCTTTCTTTGACTTGGAATAGATTACACTTTTGGCACCCAATAGAATCTTGATCTGCATGCAAGCACATTTTTCCATACCTTACACAAGTCATTCACATAATTTGTTTCAGGAAATGGTCATAGTCATGATGAGCCTGCATGGTGTAGTGGTCAGCGTGTTGGGCTAGGTTCTGGGAGACTTGGGTTCAAATCCCCACTCTTCCACAGAAACTTGCTGGGTGACCTCGGGCCAGCCGCACACTTGTCAGCCTTACCCCAGCTTACAGGGTTGCTGTGAGGATAAATGAAAAAAGGACAATATTGTAAGCTACTTTGGGTCCTCATTGGGTAGAAAATGAGGTATACATGAAGGAAAAAATACCTTGAAGAACTACTCAAATATATTCTGCAAATAATGCAGAGATTTACTAGATAATGTTTGAGGGCTAGAACTTCCCAAGAAACCCTCTGGTGCAGGACAAGTTTAGCTAGGAAAGCTCTAATTTCTCTCAGCTTGTTGAATATGATAATCAGAATTCCTGTGCAGATCAGTTGGCTTTGATGATTGTATCAGTAGGTAAAATACAGACACACACCCACCCAAGCAAGTTGTCACATGTAGCACATGTTTGTAAATCAATTGCAAGGGTTTCTTAAATCTCTGTTCATTTCCAATATCACTTTCATATGTAGTTGGGTTTTTTTTTTTGCATATGCGAACCCAAAAAGCAGCAGTGGTTTATGCTATGCAGATCAGATTACTATCCAGGTTTCAAAGAACCACTCCAGAGACACTAATGGAGCTAAATTACCAGTCAATATTTAAATACTGACCACAGACAAGATCTAAGTAGCTTGAGAATGGCATGCCTTTTGTGGAAATTACTGTCTTTGACTCTGATCCCTCTTTACAAACAGAAAAGAAAAGAAAAACTTATATATGCCCTCAGGTCTTGTTGCTTTCCCACAACACTTGACCCATTGACTTGGTTATCTCCATCTCAGAACAAACAAAAGTTTATTTCTACCAACTAAGTCCTCTGGATGTACACCTATCTCTGAGCCCTAGTATATCCTTTCTTCTGGCCCCTTCCAATTGGCTACTTTTCCAGAAGATCAAAGTAGATTTATTGCAATTTCTTTCCTCCCTGAAGGAATTTAACTTCTTGCTTTCCTGGGATATCTTTCAATCAGTCTTCATGAGAAGGGACAAGTGAATGCAACATCAGATAATAGGGTCATTGGCCAGCTTGCAGTAACAACACTTAGGACCATAGCTTCAGGAGGGTTGGTCTAAAACAGCAGAACAAAGTTTGAGTCCAGTGGCACCTTTAAGACCAACAGAGTTTTATTCAAGTACTAGGAATAAGGCCCGTTGCGGAAATAAATACAACAGGCTATAGAAAGAGGCTCTGGGAGAGTGCCAAGGCCTTGGGCACTCAGCGTCAGTTTGCTGTGGCAACCTCAGCAGGGTATAAGGACACAGAGTCCACCATTTTCTCCAGGGAAATGGATCGATGCCATCTGGAGAGCAGTTGTAATTTGGAGTGATCTCCTGCCCTCACCTGGAGATTGGCCAGCATGGTTCCCCAAAAGAGAATGGCTGGTTTGGAGGGCAGAGTCTATGTCATTGTACCTGTCTGAGGCCCCACCCCTCCTCAAACCTCACTCTCTCCTGGCTCCATTCATCAAATCTCCAGGAATTTCCCACCTGGAGTTGGCAACCCTATCTCCTTCCCAGCCAAACATCGACCTACCTTTATTTCCCCCTCACTGTTCAGCTTTCCATCCCCACCACCTGCAGCTTCTACTGTGCTCTGAAGCCCTGACTGCCTCATCACATTGGCTGTCGGTGGGGGCATCTCAGCCAGGTGTAAGGACACAGAGTCCACCATTTTCTCCAGGGAAATGGATCAATGCCATCTGGAAAGCAGTCGTAATTCAGAGTGATCTCCAGCTCTCACCTGGAAATTGGCAAGCATGTTTCCCCAGGAGGGAATGGCTGGTTTGGAGGGCAGAGTCTATGGCATTGTACCTGTCTGAGGCCCCACTCCTACTCAAACGTCACCCTCTCCAGGCTCCATCTCTCAAATATCCAGGAATTTCCTACCTGGAGTTGGCAACCCTCTTTCCCATCCAAGCATCAACCTACCTTTGTTTCCCCGTCACAGTTCAGCTTTCTATCTCTCCCCACCACCTGCAGCCTCTACCATGCTCTGAAGCCCTGACTGCCACGTCACATTGGCTGTCGTGGGGGTTGGGAGGGATCTCAGCAGGGTATAAGGACACAATGAGTTTTCTCCTGTAGGCCAAAATAGGTGTGGAAAGGGCCTTTTACTGACAGAAACCAAACTTGGCTGACCAGCAGCAGGCACCTAGGGGAAAGTAGGGTTCCCAGTTCTGAGTAGGAAAATATCTGTATATTTGGGGGGTGGATCCTGTGGAGGGCAGGGTTGGGGGGGGAGTGGAAGGACTCAGCAGGAATTTCCCAACCTGGGGCTGGCAACCATACTCAGGACTGGCCCCAGTGAGTTCCTCACAAAGGCGTAGAAAGGGTTTCGTTCCTTTGTCTTTTTACTGACAGTACCAAGCTTGGTTGCCTACCAACAGCCACTGAGGGAAAAGTTAGAATGCTTTGGCCAGTGGCCTCTATGGCATTGTATTTAGCTGAGGCCTCTCCTCTCCCCTTCCCAAACTCTGGCTTCCTTAAACTGGCTTCCTTACCTGGAGCTGGCAACCCTATGAGTTTCTCACAACAGCCACTGAGGGAAAACAGTCCCACACAGGAGCTCAGCAAAAGAAGTGTCTTCGTCGGGAGACACAGTGCTTCTGAAAAAGAACCATGGCTTGAAAGGGGAGTGGATGGGGAAGAGGAGCAGCCCTAGCACCCAGCCAATGGCATGCGAGTACTCACAGCCAGTGGATTGTCACACTGTAGGAGTGACAGGTCAGGCAGCCAAAGGCTGTGGGAGTGTGTGGAACATTGAGGCAAGAAGGACAAGAAACCTCTTTTATTATCTAGAGAGATAAGCTGAAGAAGTGTGCATGCACACAAAATCTTATACCCTGAATAAAAATCTATTGGTCTTAAAAGGCCCTAAAGGTCTGTTGGCTTTAAAGGTGTCATTAGACTAACACTTAGAACAGCTGTCAAGCAAGATCTTGTGTTTATTTTCTTCCAATATTTTTAATGTAATGGGTGGAGGTGAGGGGTTTGCATTGGACATAACTTTATGCACTGGTAATAACTTTCAGGTCTGGCTCATTCAGTCAATTCCAAGTACATTTATAAGATTTTGACTGTGCCTTTCAAGTGTAATGAACAACTAGTTTGGGTTACCCAACTTGATATAAGCAGCTTTTCAACTGGAATTTCAGATACTTAAAACATTGCTAAGTCTATATCTGTACTGGGTTTTAATTTACACAGCAGCAAAACTATGAAATAGATGAGCTGCAAGTCCTCCAAGACAATGGTGTGATTGCCCCAGAAGAGGACACATGTGAAATAGGGTGATACTTGTACCTCCAGGAATGCTGAGGAGATTTTAAAAAAACCCCAAAGGGCGTGTTTCTTCTAAGAACCAAGACTATGAGAGAAACAGCCTTGAATACATGGATTAGTACCAAGCAAAAACAGAACACCACTCTTTGCAGTCAAGTAGTTGATGAGTATGTCATTACAATTTCTTACCCCAGAGATCTGGGTTTGAATCTTCATTTTGGGCGAATCTCCCTTTCTCACCCTAACCTAACTTGAAAAGTTGTTGCTATGAAGATAAAATGGAGTAGGGATAATGTTGCCATTTCGCAGGTCAGGGCAGAGAACAGGCCCATAGCTACAGTGGGGCCTCCTGGGGCCTGCCCCCCCCCCGACTTCCTGCCAAGCCCCTGACTTCCTAGGCCACCTAGGCCCCCTGACTCTCTGGGCTGCCCGTAGGACTTGCCGCCATGGTGGGGGGGGAGAAGTCTTGGCGAGCCACCACCGCTTGCCCTGGGGGGGGTGGCAGGAGGAGTGGCGGGGCCCACTGTTGCTGCTGCCACTTGCCCTGGAGAGGGGGGTGGCAGGAGGAACAGTGGGGCTCGCCACCTCCGCTTGTACTGGGGAGGTGGTGGGTGGGAGGAGGATTGGGATACTCCCCCTGCGGGTATCGCGGGTCCCCCTTCTTGTCCTAATCTAATCTCATCCTCCCGATTTTCCCTCCACTCAGCCTCTTCTCTTTCTTCCTCCCTTTTTCTCTTTTCTCTCTAGTGTGGGATCATGTCTTTATTAATAATGATAAATAGGAGCAATCATTTTGACAGTTCGGGTTAACAAAGGAGACAAACGAACACAGGAACAGTTCACTATTGCCACTGATTTCAAATGTTTATTGTTGTTTTATTTGTCTATACAATCATTCAGTCAATGTTACCATCATTTATTTTCTTGTATTGTTCACTTTGAGTCCTTCAATAGAATTCTCTTAAAAAAGAAAAGAGAGAGATGAGGCGGCTGCAGCAGCACTCCTTCCCGGACCAGCTCAAGCAGGCAAGCATACCGGCATGCTCCTCCACTGCCTTCCCTTCCTGTCTGCCCTGCCTACACAGACTGAGTCAGTTGGCCGGGGGGGGAGGGGGTTCAGGTTGGGGAAGCCCCCTCTGTGTGTGGGGAGGAGGAGGCCATCAGTGTGCAGCTGGGCAATAAGCAGCAGGGCACTTAGATTAACTTTTTAAAATTAAATCAGTTAGGTACCCCCCAAGAAATTTAAATGCCCCCCAGCAGGGGTCCTTTCATAAAAAAAGAGGTGCAGGAGCTCATTAGCATAACATTTGCATATGCCACACCCCCTGACGTCACTGGAAGTGTCAAAAGGCCACACATCCCTGACGTCATCGGCAGTGTGTCAGAAGGCAAGAAGGGAGGGAGGGAGGGGGAAGGAAGGAAAGGAACAGGAAGGAAGGTAGGTAGGTAGGTGGGGGAGAGAGAGAGAAGGAAGGAAGGAAGGGACAGGAAGGTAGGTAGGTGGGGGAGAGAAGGAAGGAAGGAAGGAAGGAAGGAAGGAAGGGGGGAAATGAAGGAACAGGAAGGTAGGTAGGTAGGTGGGGGAGAGAGAGAGAGAGAAGGAAGGAAGGAAGGAACAGGAAAATAGGTAGGTGGGGGAGAGAGAGACAGAAGAAAGGAAGGGAGAGAGGAAGGAAGGGACAGGAAGGTAGGTAGGTGGGGGGAGAGAGAGAGAAGGAAGGAAGGAAGGAAAGAAGGGGGAAAGGAAGGAACAGGAAGGTAGGTAGGTGAGGGAGAGAGAGAGAGAAGAAAGGAAGGAAGAGAGAAAGGAAGGGGGAAAGGAAGGAACAGGAAGGTAGGTAGGTAGGTGGGGAGAGAGAGAGAGAGAGAGAGAGAGAGAAGGAAGGAAGGAAGGAAGGAAGGAAGGAAGGAAGGAAGGAAGGAAGGAAGGAAGGAAGGAAGGAAGGAAGGGGGGTGCTTCTCCCCCCCACTGGGGCGAGTGTTTCCCTTCCTCCCCCCTCTTGCTTGGGCCCCAGGGGCTTCACGCCTCTGGGGCCCGGCTTCTCCCTCCCTTGCACCCCCTGGGGCCCGGGAGCAGTGAGGGGGGAGGGGGCTGGTCCCGGGGCCGGAAGCGCTCGCTGCGGGCCCGGGAGTTTGAGGGCTGGGGGAGGGCAGGGAGGCTGGACCCGAGGTGGCGGCGCTCGCCGCGGCCACAGGAGGTTTGAGGGCTGGGGGAGGGCGGCGAGGGCGGGGGAAGTCTGGTCCCGGGGCCGGCGGCGCTCGCTGCAGCTCCGGGACATTTGAGGGCGGGGGAGGGCAGCGAGGGCGGGGGTAGTATGGTCCCGGGGTCGGCGGCACTCGCTGCGGCCCCGGGAGGTTTGAGGGTGGGGGGAGGCTGGGGGAGGCTGGTCCCGGGGCTGGCGGCGCTCGCCGCGGCCCCGGGAGTTTGAGGGCAGGGGAGGGAAGGAGGAGGCTTGTCCCGGGGCCGGCAGCACTTGCCGTGGCCCCGGGAGTGTGAGTGGGGGTAGGAGGGAAGCAGGTTCTCCCCGGGCCCGCAGCGGCCTGCCGCGGCCTGGGAAGACTGAAGGGGGGAGGGGAATGACTTTTTCCTGGGCCAGCGGCGGCCTGCTGCTACTGAGAGGAGTGAGTGGGGGGGGCTTTGTTAAGTTCCCGCCCCCCGCGCTCCTCTCTCCCGTAGCGGTGCTCCGGCGCGCCCCGGCCCCAATGGAGCCCTGCCCCCCAGCAAAAGAAATCCCGGCTATGGGCCTGGCAGAGAATCCCCCACTTTTGTTGGCTTCTGCCCACCACCACCCAGCTGGATGGTGGGAAGTCTCGCACCCTGAACAGCGACATCGCCATGCAGCGTTGCTGACACAATGACATCATGTGGAAGTGACATCATTGCATTGGGGTGTCACGCGGTGACGCTGTGGTTTAAGGGCAAAACTCTATGGTTTGAGGGCAATCTTACCATAGTTTTGCCTTCAAACCAGAGCAGTGATGTCCATGATGTGATATGTCACTTAAGAAAGAAATTGCAAAACTAATTTTATTGCCTTAGTAAGCTAATTCTTTGAAACCGCAAGGCCAGCACAGATACAAGCATGCACAAGAATTATATTGTGTGTTTGTGCTTCAGCAAAATGCTTACACAGAAGCTTATTGTTTCAAATTGCAACTGCTTACAAAGGTCTACTATTCTAGGTTAGAGAAGATGCATTAGAAAGTATACCGGTTTGCAACAATGTTTAACTTAACATTCTTGATTCCTTTCCTGTAATTGACATGCGCGAGCATGAAATAGAATACCTTTGCTTACGAGAATGATGTCAAATGTGTAGAAATGACACTAGTTCCATCCTACTGGAATTCTCCGCCTTCTTAGTATAAAAGATTAAGCCCAATTGTAAACGGGGCTCGCTTGTATCTGAAACTGTTATTCAGATTGAGACTTATGGTACCATAAATTTTGGGCTTTTTCTATTCCTGGTGTCTGTGTGCCTTCTTCCTGATCGGATCTGGTTTTTGGGATTATTGCTTCATCGCTTCTGCATGATGTCATCGTCTCGGTCACATTGCTGTCTGGGGTGGAGCCCCACACCACTCTCAGAAGGCTCCCTTCCACCACTGCTGGAACGTGCTGATTCCCTGCTAACCCTAAGTAGGGAAGGCTGTAAGCCACTTTGATCTCCACTGGGGACACAAGTGAAATATGAATAGCTAAATATACAAATATCTAAATAAATATTGACCATTTGCTAACAGCAGTAAGGAAGCCTCAGCTATTCTGCAGACTTCTCTTGAGACTTCCAACCTGACCTTTACTTCCTGCCTGAACCACAGTGCATGAACTTAAGAGAGATCATCCTGGAACAAGAAATGCATATGAAACAAATGACCAATCTGCTATTCAAGAACAGTATTTAATAAAGAGGACTTCCAGTAGGAGGAACTGGAATCAGATTCATGTGGATTCTACGTGGGAGTTCCTGGTCTAGTTTGGGTTTAATTGGAGACTCTTCAATAATAAAGCTGTGACCTGGGGTTGCTGTAAAGACTGTGGAATGTAAACATACTGAAAAATTTTCTTATCTAGCTAGCTGGCAAAGAGAGCGCTGCTTCAAGATTTAAACTTGGAGAGAGCGTTGCTTTGCTTTAGGATTTAAACTGATAATGGCTCAAGGCATAAGGAAGAAATCTGGCCCACTTGCTCCAACTTTTGAAAAATCAGTTGCACCGAAACCATTTAAACCCAGCAACCCACAAAATGGCCACTGCCAGAACGGAAAAGGGAAAAAGGAAATGGATGTCCCTGAAAAAATTGCTGCACAGCTCTTTCCCCCATGAGAAGAAACAAATTGGGCCCTCCAGGCAGGGCCGTGGCATGGGCAGGAACTGTGAGCCTGCTACTTTCCCAACTAGGGCTGCCAAGTAGGATCAACTTACTGGCGGGGGAGAGTTGTTCTTCCCCCAGGAGCTCTTCTGGCGCATGCGCTTTGTGCGCGCACCACGGTGACGTGCTGACGTCACCTCCAGGTGACGTCATTACACGGGGGAAGTCATCCTCACCGAACGACTTCTGGGGCGGGGTTCCCCCCGCCAGCTGAATGCCGGCCGGCGGATCGGGAACCCCTATAGCGGGGGATCCCCCGCCCCCCGGGCTGACTTGGCAGCCCTATTCCCAACCCCACCTGGGCTGTGGACACAGGAAATGCTCCCTTCATTCACCCCCACCCAACCACCCAAGGTTTGGAAAAAGGGGAGGGGGGAGGATGGAATAAAACTGGGGCAAGGCCATGTCCGTGGGCACCAGATACCCAGCAAACCACTCAGGACAGACCCCACCTGCAATCCTCACTGCCATGCCGCAGTCCCTTCCACAGGCACCGTCTTCACCACTCCAAGCCTTTGTTGAAGGTCCCAGGCATCGTTAAAGGAGTGAAGCCACCAAGCTCCTCTCTGGCCAAGAACAAGGCGAAGACTGGTGGCGCAGGTCTGAGACAGCCATTGCAAATCACCAGCTTTGCCCCTGCTAGGAACCCGGGCGCCAATTCCTCTGCCCCGCCCCTCTTCCTTCCAGGGAGGCAAAGGCAGTCCCCAGAAGCGTTGGCTGCATGGCCAACCACCGGACAGAGCAATAATTCCTTCCTACTTTTTTTCACAGTCATGACGGCTTAATTTATTTTATTTTGCTGTTTTGTCCCTCTTTTCCTCTCTTTTAAAATCTTTTTTTTTTCATTTAAAACTTCAATAATATTCATTAAAAAAAAAAAAGTATGAGGGAATGATGGAAGAGCTGTTTATGAGCCACTCTGAAAATGGTCCAAAGGAGGAGGTGAATGTGAGTTGGCTGATGAAGAATTAAAGACTATTTATTTATTTATTTATTTATTTATTTATTTATTCAGTTTTATGCCCCACCCTCCCCGCGAACGGGCTCAGGGCGGCTCAAACGGGCACAATGTGCCATATCCAATACAATAACTCTAAAATCCTGTTTAAAACCCCAGAAATTAGATCCATTAACAACAATAAAATTTCAGTTAAAGTGCTTCCAATTGTAATGATAAAATTCAGATGGCTTCAGGGTCGGAGTACGGCCATTCCATGGCCGTCAGGCCTGGGCTGCATCCAGGGTGGCCCACATCGTCAGCTGACAATCATGGTATGGTACCATCAGTACCAATGGTACCAACAGTGGCGGCTCCTATTTGAAGGCCTGGTGGAAGAGCTCCGTCTTGCAGGCCCTGCGGATCTGCATAAGGTCCCGCAGGGCCCTGATCTCCTTCGGGAGCTCATTCCACCAGACAGGAGCCGCCACCGAGAAAGCCCCAGCCCTGGTTCCAGCAAGCCTGGCCTCCCTGGGGCCCGGTACACAGAGTAGATTTTGGGACCCCGACCGAAGTGCCCGCTGTCTATTCTGTCTATATATGATGCTGCCACCAATAGGAGCTGTTCTCCTATGTCTTCAATTTCTATTTGGGGAGGAGAGAATACAGCATCACACCTGCTCTTTCTGTGGGGCAGAATCATCTTTTCTGGCTTTCACGTAGGGCAGCTTTTGAGCATTCAGGGGAGGGAAAGTCACATGTTTCAAACAGTTGTGTCTGTGGGGAGTGTTTGGCAGTCTTGAGGCGAAGCTAGAAAAGGAGACGGGGAGGTGGGGAGAGGGGAACAAGAATAAACAGGAATGGGAAGGATTTTCAGAGGTAACAGAGGGCCTGGAAAAGCACAGGCTTTAAATTCTGCATGTTCTCTTAACAGGGCCTCTGATTTGGAGAGGCCGCCAGAGCCTGGTAAGCCTCATTGAACATGAAAAGCTACAAGCTTCCTTTCTTCCCCATTTTCTTTGTCTTCTCTTATCTCATTCATGGGAGACACTAGAGCCTCCTTTACCAGTTCCCTCCCCCCAGCTTTATCTGTTTTGGGTTTTTTAAAAAAGAAGTTAGTTTAAAACATTTAGTTTGTTGGGCTAGCAAAGCATATGACGTAGGGGGAAATGATGAGTGAAAAATTATTGACAGTAGATGTTTGGCTTGATTAGGGTATAATCAATAGAAAGGAATCTCCCTTCCATTCCCTTTCTGTTAGAAATCGCCAAACCACTTCCAGCGTTGTCTTTTGAGGGACCAGATCAATAGGAATTGTGGCCTCAATTTACATAAAAAGGCATTATGTAGTCATTGGGGAAAGGAAAGAGTTTTTTTAATCACATTTGTTTGGCTAGTGGCTCTGGGACAATCACCTTTCCCTACAACAAGGGTGAAGAACTCCTGAAGTGCTTTCCATATCGAAGTAGACATCTGCAGTGTATCAAAAATAACCCCACCCCCCCTAGATTGGCTAATCTTCGTGTGTAGTGTGGGGAGGTCAAAGATCATGGAGTTGTTTGGGCAGAAAGCCACAGGCAATTTTCTCATGGACTCCATGAGTTCATGAGGATCAAGTTGGTTCCTTATTCCCAGTTCCCTATTCATTCCTTATTTGTGACTTGTTTATGAATTCAACCAAAAACACTGAGGAGAGTTTGAAAGCTCTGAACCCCAAAATAAGGTCTGGACCACCACACATCATACAACCCCAGGTTCACAGGACTCTCCCCTTCATGAGGATATATCCTGTTTCCTGGTCCAAAGCCCAGTTCTTGTGCCAGCTGCTCCAAAGTGTGGTGCCCCTAGGATAAGGCAGACACTGGGCCACAATGCACCCCAAAACACTCTTTGGAACATCCCAAATGACACATCCCTAGACTCTGGAGACTATCCTCTGCAAGATGGCATTAAGTGGTACTCAGTCCAAATGCTGGTTCCAGAGCCACAGGTTTCTATTTTGGTTACCCACAAGAAGCCTGTATTTCAAAAAAGATTTGAATAAGGAACAAGGTCGGTTCATTTTATGGGGAAAAGTGACAGAGTAAAAATACAAAAGAACCATATTAAAACATTTTTTGAAAGGAAGGAGAAAAGAAGGAGCCAACTAAGGGGATCTTTTAAAAAGGAACATAAAAATTGTGGGAACTCACGTTTCCCCAAAATGGATAGCATCCAATGTCTAAAAAAAATTAAGAGCTCCACTCATCCCCAACACTCTCTTTCATTTCCTTGTCTTTGAGACTTTCCCAGATCCCCTTGCTACAGTCCCCTATATACAACAAGCCTATTGGTTAATCAGGACTCAAGAGAGATTATGTCTGCTTAGTGGGAAAGCACAAGCCAACATATTTATAAAACACTTATATGGCGATCTCACCCTTTTCCCTCCCTCACACACAGAATTTTCCCTTCTTTGTTCTTTCTTTCTGAACAGCCCTGATAGCTATTTAGAAGAGAAAAGTTCTGGTGGAATCAGGGGAAGGATGTACAAGGAGAACCAATAATAAAACTGAGGTAACTTTTAAATCACACTAACTCCAGATAATTTATTGCCAACAAGTACGTGTTTCTGCTTTTCTATTCAAAAAGATCTTTTAAAACTTTGAGGAGAGAAGGTTTCTTTTCAGTTTATGTTTAAAGATGCAAACATAGGTTTCTGAGTGTCACTGACTCTTAAAGTCTAGAAGACAGGAACATAGAACCAGGTTCCCAAAATCCTTCTGTATAGACAGAACAGGGATCACTCCTCTTTTAAGAGCTATCTCCCTTTCACTGGACAGGGATTACTTCTTGAAGCAATTTCCCTTTTAATCTTGAATGGGGATCCTCTCAGATCCTCTCACTCTTTTTGCTTCCTGCCCAATCCACAGTCAGTGCTTAAGTGTCTCGTCTTCAATTGTCAATTCCCAACTGTCACTTCTTAACTTACTCTCTCCACAGAATTCTGTTTGAATAGTCTGTCACTCAAAGGTTCTCAGACTCTGTTAGGCCTTAACCCTTGATAGTTCATCACAATGTATTTTTCATTTTTTGAAAAAAGAGGTTTTAAAACTAAATACCTATTTGCCATAATAAATGTGTGGGAGGGCAAGAAGGGTTGCATCAGTACTTAGTTCTTGTGGCCCTTTCTTACACACCCAGGAAAATGTTGATTGCCACTTGGGTTCAGGAAGCAATTTTTCTCCAGGCCAGTTTGGCTGGAGATCCTGGAAGTTTTTTTTATCATTTTCTGGGCATGGAACAGTGGTGACTGGGGGTGTGGGGGGGGAGGTATTTGTGAATTCCCTGCATTGTACAGGGGGTTGGACTAGATGACCCAGAAGGTCCCTTCCAACTCTATGATTCTATGATTCTATGCGTGATAGAAGAGTTACTTTTATCTCTCTTGTCCACTGTCTTCTTAACAGAAGAACAGGTATTGTGTGCCCTCCCACCCCAGAATATTTCCTTATATATAATTCAGGAAAGGGGTGGCACATTCTGAACATTTCACATGCTCCTAAATCAGTTAGCTCCATGATGTGTCACTCAGAAGCTGTCCCCATCCACTGGCTGCATTTCCTGAGTCCCACCCACAGTATGCTCCATCAGCCATTGGCCTGTCAGCTGCCACTCAAGAGTAGTTGCATGCCATTGGCCAGGTGCTGGGTTTGCTCCTCTTCCCTGCCCACTCCAGCCACTGTGAGAATAACTTTTCCCTTAGTGGGGAGATGGAAAGCTGAAGAGTGATGGGAAATAAAGGTAGGTTGATGCTTGGCTGGGAAGGAGATAGGGTTGCCAACTCAAGATGGGAAATTCCTGAAGATTTGAGGGATGCAGCCTGGAGAGGGTGAGGTTTGAGGAGGGGTGGGGCCTCAGACAGGTACAATGCTTCACCCTCCAAACCAGGCATTTCCTCCTGAGGAACCACTGTTGCCTCCAGGTGGGGGGTGGAGATCACTCAGAATTACAACTGCTCTTCAGGTAGCAGCAATCAGTTCCTCTGGAGAAAATGGTGGACTCTGTGTCCTTATACCCTGCTGAGGTTGCCACAGCAAATTGACGCTGAGTGCCCAAGGCCTTGGCACTCTCTCAGAGCCTCTTTCTAGAGCCTGTTGTATTTATTTCCACAATGGGCCTTATACCTAGTGAAGGAATAAAACTCAAAGTGGTGGCTAGAATTAGAGTTTTATTAATGGCTGGTCCATAGCAAGTACTTTTAAACCTCCTTTCTCCTTTTACATATGGGTTATTCTAACAGCAGAGACACATTCAGGGAGACCAGCAATTAGAAAAACCTTTCCTGACTCAGACATGAGTACTGAAATATTGTTGTGTCTTATTGTTTTTAATAATCCACACACCAAAATATGAGCCAAAAGGGCCCTGTCCTCCTCCTCATCCCTCAATACCAGTTAGTATTAGGGCTCAAACTATGCTGCCCAGACTCATGGGAGTATCCGTAGCAGTTGTCACTAGCTGGTAAACTATGAGAAATTGACCTGTGTAAACTTTCCTTCCTCCTTAGATGCCTCAGAGTGCTCACCAGTTTACCTGATGCTTTTGGCCAAAACCCACACCATTCATGCCACTAATTCTAGTTAGGGCTTAACAAGACAATACCATTGCTGGAGAAAAGAGGGTAGTTCACTAAGTCTAGGTGAACTACCCTCTTTTCTCCAGCAATGTAACACAGATGGGAAAGACCCCTCTCTAAACCAGAGAGCCAGTTTGGTGTAGTGGTTAAGTGTGCGGACTCTAATCTGGGAAAACCGGGTTTGATTCCCCACTCCTCCACTTGCACCTGGCTGGATGACCTTGGGCAAGCCATAGCTCTGTACCAGCTGTTCCCTCAAGGACAGCTTGGGAAAGAGCTCTCTCAGCCCCACCTACCTCACAGGGTGACTGTTGTGGGGAGGGGAAGGGAAAGGAGTTTGTAAACCACTCTGAGACTCTTAAATGAGTGAAGGGCGGGATATAAATCCAATCTCTTCTTCTTCTTCTTCTTCTGAACCAATCTGTGAAGGTCCCCCAAAGTGACCAGCTATTCCCCCACTGCCAGTTGGGGGAAGGCGATTAACACCCACTGCAGACAGTCAAAGGATACCAAACTATATTCCGCAAGCCTCTTCAGGCTTAATGTGATTCCCAAAGTATTAATCCTCACTCCCACCCAATAGAGCCTCGGGCTCCATTCATGAAAGGGACAGGTGCACTCTCCTTGCAATGCCCATTCAGGCAGGAAGAAGACTTCCCAACCATTTTACTAAGAAGATCCATTGATTTTATTTTGTTTTTGCACACAAACTGAGAAGTAATCTGTCCATGGTCCCTCATCCTGCAACATAATCAGCATTTACAGCTGGTCTTTAATGATGTTGCTGTAAGATATAGCATAACAACACAAGGACTTGCATAAAAGAGCTGCCCTTCATGCTTTCCTCCCTGAGTCCCCAAGGTGTTGCGAGAGAAGTCAATGAAATTGCAGTTTCCAGTGTTCCCCCCTCTTCTTCCAGTGTTGTTAATTAAATTGTACCACCATCACCTTAATCATCAAGCTCACATCTTAATATCTGCTATCATATTGCCTGTTATTTGGAGCAGAAAGAAAAGGATGAAATTTGCTATCTTATTAACTGCTGCTCTAAAAATAATAGGGGTGGGAACGTAAAAAGAGGCTGTCTACAAAAATACATCAAGGGTGAAAAATGCCATATAACTTTGAAAATATGTGATTTTGTAGAGGTGAGAATAAATGTGAAGATATGTGATTTTGTAGAGGTGAGAATGCAGACATTTTGGAGAGTTGCTATAAGCCACTGAAGACTTTCTGTAACAAGAAAACCTTTTTTTTGACAGAGTAACCCTTGAATGACAAGTAAATGCACTTTTGCCAGCTTGATCGGCAACCTGACTACTTCCACATGTCTAACACAATTATGTTGATGTTCAAGAGATTGTACAGCTGTGAGTATGAATGAAACTAAAGTTAAAGAAAATGAAGAGGGAGAGAATGACAAGAAATTGAGAGTTTTCCACCAGGAAACTAGGGCAATTGGCAGGACCATGAAAGTCCAGTTTTTTTCCTCTGTGTTCACAACTTTGTTTTTACCTGAAACCAATCTTGTCATTAGAAAAGGAGAAATGAAATATACATTCAAACGTCTCCATCATGATTAAGTCAGCAGAACAAAATGTAATACAAATGAGGAGAGTTTTAATATACTGGTTTTAATATATTTATAGTTGTTTCCCTGAATTGAGTTCATGAAATGTAGTTTGAACTGAATAGTCTGAGGGGGGGGGGGGGGGGACTTAGACATTTTAAGTATGGTGTACTGCCAGAATGAGATACTTGAATACTAATGAACGGCTCATCATAATGACAGGTGGAAAGTTTAGAAAGGCCTGTACAGGGGTCCGTTGGGGCCGGAGCGAGGTGGAGCAAAGCTCCGCCAGCTCAGGACTGGCCAGTAGGGCAGCCACGGGCTGAATCAGATTCTCTAATCTGATTCAGCTCACTGCCGAATTGCCGCTGAAATTCGGCGGCAACTTTAAAAGCCACTGGAGGAGAGGGGGTTTGAGGGAGAGGCTCCAAACTTGCAGGGTAGCTGCTGGGGCCTCTCCTCGAAATGCCCACCAAGTTTCAAGAAGATTGGACCAGGGGGTCCAATTCTACAGGCCCCCAAACAGGTTGCCCCATTCCCTCCATTGTTCTCTATGGTAGGAAAAAAGGTAACTTTTTTTCCCTCCATAGAGAACAATGGAGGGGATGGGACAATCTGTTTGGGGGCCCATAGAATTGGACCCCGTGGTCCAATCTTCTTGAAACTTAGTGGGTATTTCGAAGAGAGTCCCCAGCAGCTACCCTGCAAGTTTGGAGCCTCTCCCTCAAACCCCCTTTTTTCCAGCCCCTCATATACCCTATGAGTTTTTGCCATTGATTTCAGTGGCTCATAGGATATAATGGGGCTGAAACTGACATTCCCTTTCTGACAGACTTCTGGTGATGTCAGGGGACGTGGCATATGCTAATGAGCTATGCCAATGAGTTATGCTAATGAGCTCCTGCACCTCTTTTTCTACGAAAGGACCCCTGGACCTGTATATGGCAGGTACCGCCTGCCCCACAACAGGGATAGGAGACCAACATGACTCCACCACTACCTCTTGGGTGATAGCCAGGGCCGGTGCCAGGTTTTTTTGAACACTAGGTGAGGCTATCTTCTGGCACCACCACCACCACCCCAGTGCGCCTACCAATTTTCAACATAAATGCATTTTAGGAAGAATGAAAAACACAAAATTTGAAATTGCTAATTTCTTTTTTAACAAATTGGGAGAACAAGTAATACTAAACAAGTAATCCTAAAACTAGTACCCCAGAAAGAATAAGTAGAATAGGAAACAATTTATCCCCTGCCTCTATTCAGCTTCAAGCGCTCTGCCAAGTCACCCAAGGTGGTTCACGTAGGGTGGCCTTATTTTATGAGACTTGCCTGGGGGGGTGGGGGGGGGGGAGAGAAAAGGCCCTCCACCACACCTAGGCCCTTTCCGCACTCTGCTTTTAATCCATGTTCACCGCAGTGTTCTCCAGGCAATTCTGCACTAAAATTGAATTCAACCTTCTTTTTAATCCAGTTTCCCCCCCCCCCCCCCCCCCTCCGTTCTGCACTAAAACCAAATTCAACCTTCTTTTTATTCTGGGGCCGATTTCGCACTGGCCAGTTGCCTCTCATTCTCTCTGGAATTTCCCCTCCCAGTTTCCTCCGGAGTATTTTCTTCATTTTCCCACTTGGAACCTCAGCCTTTTCGATACAGCGTGACGAAGGGTTTTCTCCAATTTTTTTTAGAAACTCCCACAATGGGGCGGCCCTGATGAAAGGTGGGCGAGTGGGCGTGTTTTCATTTTGAGTTCTCCCCTGGAGCAAACAGGAAAATCCTCCAAAAACAGGATTTGTTTGCTCCAGGGAAACTCCGGAACAGCAGGGCGATACTCCAGAGCAAAACGTGAGCCCGGAGCAACTGGTGTGAAATCGACCAGAAGCTCCGGTGCAAGCATGAGGGCAAACCTGGGGCAAACGCTAGTGTGAAATCGGCCTGGGTTTTTTTTCCCTGTTCTGCATTACCTTACCTCCCTTCAGTGGTCAGCCCACTTTCAGCCTGATGTTGCCCTGGGTTTGTTGGGTACTGTTTTGCCACAGACTTAAATCACCTTGACTTGAACACTTAGGAAATCTGGACTGGCAAGCAAATGTGGAAAGGACCCTAGCTGCAGGTGGAATTGGTTGTTCAGAATCACTGAACAGGTTCCTCCTTCTAATAGATGTAAAGGGGAGAACAGAGGCAAGTGCTGTTCACTGCAGCCGTAATGACAGAGAGCTACACTGGCCAACTCTGGATTTTCATAACATTGTCCCCCCCCATCCGGCTGGGAATAGAGCCAGAGCAACCCACACAGAAGCCAGCAGCCTGTAATTTGGTGGACCATACCTCCAGGGCCGGTGCCAGTTTTTTTTGCGCACTAGGTGAGGCTACCTTCGCCCCCCCCCCCCCCATGTGCCCACCAATTTTCAAACATAAATGCATTTTAGGAAAGATGAAAAACACAAAATTTGAAATTGCTAATTTCTTTTTTTTTAAATGTTGCCACTCTTGAATGATCTGGTGTATGCTTAATATCAGAGCGTGGCTTTTCAATGACACTATAGATTCATTAAAAGGAGAAATGAATAAATAAATTACGGTGCTTTCCCTCAAATATTTTAGCATCCCAAAACATACGGGCGGGGAAGGACAGAAAACGCCAGCTATGCAAATACCACGTGCCAGGGAAAATGTATGTCAAAGCAATTTGAAAACACGTCTGTGCAAAGGTTTGCATGCAATTGCTGAGCATGCCCCTTGGAATACGCTGAGTGGCATACTAGGACTATGCTGTCCTGAGTTATTTATTTTTACAGCGTATGGAATCAGAAAGGTGGGGGGAGCCACCTCAGCTGGCTAGTGGCTATCTAAAAAGTATGGAGTGCCAAACTGGAGGTACAAGAAGAAGAAGAAGAGAAAAGATTGGCTTTATACCCCGCCCTTCACTACCCAAGGGAGTCTCAGAGCGGCTTACAAAATCCTTTCCCTTCCCCTCCCCACAACAGACACCCTGGGAAGTAGGTGGGGCTGAGAGAGCTCTTTCCCAAGCTGTCCTTGAGAGAGCAGCTGGTTCAGAGCTATGGCTTGCCCAAGGTCATCCAGCCAGGTGCAAGTGGAGGAGTGGGGAATCAAACCCGGTTCTCCCAGATTAGAGTCCGCGCACTTCACCAAACTGGCTCTCTCTACAAGAAATGTTTCTGCAGCCACGAACACTGTCACTGCCCCCCACCCGTTAGATTATTCTGAGAGCCTTTATTTCTGAAGGTGGAAGCTAGGTGGAAGCAGAACTAGCAAGGGAGTGGTTTGCAGATGTTTCTGTCCTTGCAAAAGAAAAAGGCAGTATGCCATCTTTAAAAGTACTATTCCACTGAAGCAGAATTTGGAAGTTAAACAAGATGCAGGCATGCTGGCAGGTCCCAGGTGTTGGAAAAATGAGTATATAAGACAAGGCCTGACAATTTCAGTCATTATAGGGTTAACCTATGCAACTTGTTTTGTTTACCTAGGCTTAACCTGGAAGTGATGCCTGGCAGCTGGCCTAATGACTCTAAAACCGGGAAACCTAGAGGTCTACTGTTGTGCTAACTGGTTACTGATATCAGGTGTTTCCTTTCAGGGGTCAAGAAGAAGGAGAGATCCTCCATTGTAATCTCTCTCTCTCTCTAGAAGGATGTCTTAGTGTGTAGACCGGAGAAATGTTGCTCCTTAGAAAGCATTTTTTTTTGTTTATTTGTAGCGAATCCCGTTTCCCTTTATCCTTTAGTAATAAAGATTTTAAACTAGAGGAAGCAGTCTCTTCTTTCCAGAAAGCAAGATCCACAACCCTGAATTTTTCTTGAATATTGAACAAAAGTTCTAACACCAGGAACTGTAAGGGGGGGGGGGGACAGAAATGGGAAAAGGGGGAAAGAAATAGAAAGAGACGGGAGATTCCCCCCCTCCTCTATTTTTTTAGGGAAATGAGATCTGGAGCAGGCAGGTTCAGGCAAGCTCAGCCACCTCCAAGCTAGAGGGTTTGATCACACTACAACCCTGGGAAGTGGGCCAGCCAGAGAGGGGGTAGACAAGGCAGCTTTGGATCCTCAAGGACAGGAGATGCTGTCTACTCACCCTCGAAGACAGACATCCTCTCCGGCTTAGGTATATGTGATCATCCGCAGAGGTTAAGGTAGAGAGGATGGGGGGAGGCAACACACGGTCAGACTCCCTGCAAAGTTTTCTGCCTGCCTACAGACAGAGACTTGGGAATGTAAACAATGCTGGCGATCATAACCTAACCCCCCCCCCCGGTAATGGGTTTATCTAGAGCAGGGGTCCTCAAACTTTTTAAACAGGGGGCCAGTTTACTGTCCCTCAGACCGTTGGAGGACCGGACTATAGTTAAAAACAAACAAACTATGAACAAATTCCTATGCACACTGCACATATCTTATTTTGAAGTAAAAAAACAAAATGGGAACAAATACAATACTTAAAATGAAGAACAAGTAAAGTTAAATCAACAAACTTACCAGTATTTCAGTGGGAACTATGGGCCTGCTTTTGGCTAATGAGATGGTCAATGTCCGGTTCCATATTTGTCACTGCTAGTCGTAACAAGTGATGCAAGCGTGCATCAGTTAGTCTAGATCTGGTCGGAGATTTCAGATGTTATTTTGCAGGTAGGGAAGGCACACGGGGGGGGGGGGGCGGGGTGCGCAAGCAAGGCACCCTTGACGGGGCTGTTTTCTTTCCCACTCTGAAGAAACAAAGAACTCGGCATCCTCACAAACTTTTTAAGGCAGCAAGCCCCCAGCTGCTTCTCCCTGAAACTCCACTACTGCAGGAATCATGATGGGAAAGAGAAACCTCTCTCTCTCTCTCCCCCTCCGATTCCCAGCAGCACAAAAAGCCTCGAAAAAGACCCCCGCCCGGCTCTTGGGACTGGCGCAGATCTCCTAGCCGGCTGAGAGGCCTCTCAGCCGGCTAGGAGACTTGGGGCCAGCCGGAGCGCCTGCCACCCCACATTTACCCTCTTCCAGTTTTTCTTTTGCCTCCTCCTGGCTGACTGGAAGCAGGGGGGCGGGGCTTTGTCATGTGGCCCGGGATGAGTCGCCTGCAATTTTCCCGCTGCTTTGTGTGCTGCTGGGAATTGGAGGACAGGCAGCGGCACACCCGGCGGGCCAGAAAAATGCTCTCGGCGGGCCGCATGTGGCATTTTAGCTCAGCCTAACCTTGCCTGTATGGACGAACCGGCCCTGGTGATAGCCAACTTACTTTGTCCCAAAAGACTTAATGGGAGGCATGGATAAGTGATCACACCTGTTTGTCCAGGGCTGCATTTGTGACCTCCTGAGAGAAATGCAGGCCTCCAACCTGCCACCAGGAGCACTGTAACCTCTTGCTTCTTTGACTAGGACTGCAAAATGGAGTGGGGGTGGGGGCTTGCCATTCATTCATTGGTACAACATGACTTATGCATGTCCAGTTCCTTCAACAGAAAAGCTGGATGAATTTCAGTTGATGATAATGTCTATACTTGCTCTTTTACCATCATATATCGAGCAATTATTACTAAAGAAACAAGAAAATGTATTTATGTATCATGCTTGCCTACTGAGATAGAAACAGAAACACAGCTATCTATGAAAGCATCCAAGGTTTTAGAGGTTTTTTAAACTGAGTAGTTGGCTGACACCTGGAGAACAAAAATTAAACCCCTTTTCTAGTGACCTGAGCAAAGTAAATGTGTCTATAAGGTAATTTCCAAATCTATATATCTAATTCCCAAGTGCCCCCCCCCCGTGTGCGGATACCTAAATCCGTGCGGGGGGGCACTTGGGGGGGAGGGGGTTTTTTTCAGAAGGTTTTTTTTCAGGGTTTTTTTTGGCAGAAAAATCCTAAATGTTAAAAAAAAACTTGGGGGGGGGATATTTAAATCCCCTCAAAAGTAAAAGCATTCCCTGCGCAGGCGCAGAGAACACTTTGGCTGGGGGGGAGGGCTCGGTGGGCGGTGGGCCTCACCGCTGCTGTTTTCGGGGAGGGTGGGGGGACGAGGCTCGGCACACAGCCACCACCACCGATTTCCAGGGAGGGAGGGGGAAGGGAGGAAGGAGAGGAGGCTCGGCACGCAGCCGCTGCTGCTGCCAATGTTTGGGAAGGGAGGGGGAGGGAGAAGGGAGGGAGGAGGCTCGGCGCATGGCTGCCACCAATTTTTGGGGAGGGAGGAGAGAAGGCTTGGCGCGCAGCTGCTGCCGCCAATTTTTGGGAAGGGAGGGGGGAGGGAGGGGGGAGGAGGCTCGGCACACAGCCGCCGCTGTTTTCAGGGAGGGAGGAGGAGGGAGGAGAGAGAGGCTTACCTGCCCCCCGCAAGTATCCTACTGCTGGGAGCCCATGGGGGGGGGGTGAGCGGCGGGCCCAGCAAGATGAAGGAAATGCCCCCTCCCCACAAGTTTCTTGCGGGCCTCCCCTTGTGATAATATATCTGCCTGTTTTTCCATTTTTTCATAAAGTGAGCCATAGAAGAGAGCTAGCGTCTGAATCAAGTTTTTCCCTTGACTGAAGAGAATGAAATCTTAGTAAGACTTCATGAACACTGTAACCTAAAGTTTGTGTTAACCATCCCACCGCAGCACCCTCATCTCCAATAACTCAGGCACATTCTGTCAGACTGTTAGCACTGCTAATGTCATAATTCATTACATCAGTACTGCCATGGGGAAAAAAAAATCTGAGCATATTTCACTCACTCTCCTTGGGTGTCCTTCCTCACCAGCACAAAGTTGAGAGTGTAGCTGAAATCTAAACAAAGCCTGAAGAAAAAAGGGCTCAGATCACACGGTGTTGGGTGTTCCGAATCTGAGCTGCTTAATAGTTCTCAGTTCTATGACTGTATGAAAACATTCAGTATGTACAAAAATCTTTGTCAGTCGCCAATGGCAGTGCTGTTAATTTCTTCTCTAATTGAAAGATGGCTCTCTGAAAAACCTTCTTCTTCCCTAGAAAAACCTACAATGTAAGGGAGATTTGTCAAGGCAAGCATTTTACTGCTTTTGCTATCTCACCTACCTCTGTTTGCATCTAAATACCTAGAGTTGCTCCCTATATCTTTTTCCTGCTATTGCCCACCATTTTCTGTGATGGATTTCCTCCGAGTAGTGAGGGAGGTCATGTCTTGAGATCCTGACATAACCCAGCATTTGCAAGCACTCTCAAGACTCCAGGAATCATCTCTTTAGATTCCCTCGGTCATTCTCTAGTTATAGTTGTAGCACTGGAACCCCACAGTCCTGTCTAGACAATGCTTCCTTTGGTCTGTGATTCAGACAGACTGTGGGGCCAAGTATGACAGGCAACTCCTGCTTGGCAGAGAACAAAATGCTCTGCCTTGTAGGCCTCCATCTATTACTGTCTACTGAAGGAAGCGAAATGAATGGAGGGATGGGCCCTAATTGAGTAGCTATGTAATTCAGGCCAAATACCAGGGTAAGTGCCCGCACAGCACATGTGTTTGATCTGATCACTCTCTTTTGCTCTGCAACAGTGCTAAAGGTGAATAAAGAAGGAGATGTATTATTTCATTTTTTTTCTTGGTTTCTTCTTGGAGGTGGTAGGGGCAATTAGAGGGTGAGGGAAGTTGAAGCACACAAGTCATCACATTATGAAATCAAATCCATACTTTTTACTATAATGGTATTTCTGAGAATTTCACTCCATTAGGAAATCAAGAAGAAAGGAAGGGTGAGATTTAGTGGATAAAAGATTCTCCTCCCCCTCCACCATTTTGCTCAGAACAGAACAATTTCAGAGTTGTAGAAGGACATTTAAAACATCTCTCTTTCATCTCTGAAACAGAGTTTTCCATTAACATGACAAAGCCATTAGTATGAGTTGGCAGGGACTCCCCCCCACACACACACAATTGACTATTTCACCTTCAAGTTATTATTGTATCAGCAGTAGATTTACAGTAGTTCCTGCTTACATTAAACAATAGTTACAAAGCGCAAGCCTATCGAGAACTCTGATTCAAAAACCACACAAAGGGCACAGCAGCGGTAAGCTTGATGAGGTGGGATAAACGGTTTAGTGAAAGGCACTTTTTTAGAATCTGTCTTTCAAGTGTTCTTTGTGAATACACTGGCCCTGCTCATGAATGAGTCTGCTGCCTTCACCCTCTCCTACATGTCAACTGTACATGGGCACAGCATCCATTTGCATACAAGCAATGGCACAGGCCCATCCCTGTATATGGGTGCTGGCCCTGTGACCCCCTTTAATGAGGATCCTAGAACATTAGGAACCTGGGTATGGAAGCCTTTCCTGACTCACCTCAATTCTGTGGTGTGTTGCCCTGTTTCTGTCTCATACACACTCACATTTCTATCCTGACAGAGCTGGATAATGTATCCTAGAGTTTGGCTCTTCTTTTTAGAGCTAACAGTTGAGCTATTGTCAGTGTTACTAGTCCCACCCACTTGTTCCCCAGTGTTTAATTTACTGCCATGCCGCTCCACTTTGCCACATGCTATAGCAAGCAGGTTTTCTGGCGCACCACACTGTGAAGAAGAGCAGTAAAGAGGACCAGGGAAATAATCTGTGCTGTTTTATTTCCTCTGTCAATACCTTTAAAAGAGTAAATTGAAACTCCGGGGGGGGGGGGGAGTGATGTGGCAGCATTTCCCCATGTATTTCCAGATATTTCTGTGTTGCAGACTTATACTGGTCAGTTGGCCGCCATTTTGAATTAATCCCCTCCTCTGTTTGGTTTGGAGTATTATTGTCGACCTCTGTCAACGTTTCTTCAAATATCGTAAAGAATACCGGGTCATCTGGGGGAGCAACAAGATTAGATTTAATATTACTTTTTTTTATGACGACTGTTGGTTCTAAAGGTGGATGCTTGTCTCATGAGTTTTCTGGAAGTTCCATCGAGTCATCCAAAGGAACAGGACTCAGGCTTGCTAACTGATGCTTGATGGATGATGAGTGCTTTAAGCCCTTTAGAGTAAATACCAGATGATCTAGTCTTTTTATCAATGAACCTGTTCGGGCAGATTTTCAAAGGACGATAAAAGGTTTGTTTCAGTCTCTTCTTCTGGCCAGCGTGAGTTGACTGCCACCTTGTGCAAATTGACATTTGATGATAATTGGTAATTTTCTGTGGTGGAGGCTCTCATTGGTTTAGTCTGATTTAAAGGCATTGCTTGGTCCCTTATTAGCGGAGAGGTCTTATCTGCTGTCTATAGTTGCATTGCAATGGCAGTTTTGGATGTTGTATTCTGTTCTTTGGAATTAGTAAATCTATGAAATCTGATTCCGTGCTTGTGGAAGTCTGCTGCATGTGATAGCATAATGGAAGATATTCTATTGGAGTGAAACAGTAATAAAAAGCACTCACAACAATATGGAGATCCGGGTAGTCTTTCTAATTTGGTGATATCAATTGTTGATGGAGCAAAATTCATGAGGACTGCTAAATGGTTTGTTGCCTTCCACTTGGCAGACCAGTCAACATGTTTTCCACAAAAAGTAAAGATGTTCACTACAATACCTTTTGGATTGAGAATTAATTTTGGGGTGATTTTCTTCTTGGCCCCAAGAACATTTGATGAGGATAGGTATTCATTTTTCTGTCTTGGGGGGAACAGAAAGAACAGCCCTTTGAATGTACAGATCCATCTTTACACATACAACCAGAATTTTCCTTTCTCATAATTCCTAAAGGTCCTAATTAAGAGAATCAGCAGGATTGTTTTAGTAAAGCGGTTGTTTTTATGTTGAAGCAAGCCATTTTCTACAGTTTGAGGAACAATCTTTAATTTGAGTGCTATCTTTTAAAAAAATCAATATGATAAAATAAGATGGTTCCTTTTTTTTAAGGGGCAAGCAAAGGAAGGAAATATAAAGAGCTGTGGAAACACAAAATTAATATCAGAGAGCATAAGTGTCCTGAACCAAAACTAAAGTGAAATGAACCACATGTTTAAAATGGAAAAGGACAGGATGGGGGAAGAATGAAATTGGCATGAGTATAGATCACAGATTTTTCTTTAAACTGTCAGTCAGTAATCCATAAAAGTGCCTAGCTGCACCCTTCAAAGTTGGGACACCTTGCCAGTTGCGGTGGGCAAAATGCCAAGGTACATGAACCAGAATGAAACACACAGGACTGGATCCAGTCTACTATTAAAATGTTGTTGCAGGACTTAATCTCTGTCTTCTTTCTAAAAAATGCACCAAGGTATCCTTTGAAACCTTTTGCATGGCGGCATAGATTCTGTAAGTCTTATCAGTTTCAGTCTCCATATTTTCTTTTAAGTATTGAGCAGGAGGCGATGAATCCAAACAAACAGGCTTTTATTCAGTGACATTGTTCAGCTCAAAAGACAGCTCTATGAGAGCAGCACTTTCATTTATACTGTTCCAACACATAACTTTCAACAATGTAACCATATACAAGCAATACTATTGGACCTAAGCAGGGCTCAGTGATTGGGTATCTAGATTGGTTTCAGGACCAATGGGAGTCTTCATTAATCAGCCAATAGGAATTGGAGCTTTAGTATACCCAGGGGTCATTTCATAGAAAAAGAGGTGCAGGAGATCATTAGCATAACTCATTAGCATGACTTATTTGCATACGCCACACCCCCTGACATCACCAGAAGGCAAGAAAGAGAGAGAGAGAGAAGAGAGAAAGAAAGAAAGAAAGAGAGGAAGAAAGAGAGGAAGAAAGAGAGAGAGAAAAAGAGAGAGAGAGAAAGAGAGAGAGAAAGAGAGAGAGAGAGAGAGAGAGAGAGAAGAAAGAGAAGAAAGAAAGAGAAGAAAGAAAGAAAGAAAGAAAGAAAGAAAGAAAGAAAGAAAGAAAGAAAGAAAGAAAGAAAGAAAGAAAGAGAAAGAAAGAAAGAGCTGGCAGAGAGGGGACAGCTACTAATCCAAGCCTCAGAAATACCATTATTCTGGGAGGATAGCTTCAGTGATGGCTGAAGCCTTCAGAAGGCTGGTCAGAGGAACAAGGACCTTTCCAGGGGATGGGGTCATTTTGCTGCAGCCATGACACAAGCAGGCATTCCCCCTCCGGGGGTGGGGGGCTGGCACCAACTACTGGAGCTGCACTCCCCCGAGCTCCTGCTCGAAAGGACCCCTGTTTATGTTAGAATGTAAAATTCCTAATAGCATAGCTTGAGGTTTCATGGGAAATTTTAAGTTCAAGATTTTCTGCATTTCAGTTTGTGTTTCTATCCAGAATTTGTTGGTCTTTTTGCAGGACCACCACATATGGTAAAAGGTACCATCCATCTCTTTACATTTCCAGCACTTTCCTTTATAATTTTATCCATCTTTTCTATAACTTTTGCAGTAATATATCAATGGTAGAACATATTGTACCAATTTTCTCTAAGTACTTGACTTGCTATAAACTTTTGTTTCTTTCATCCATAAGCTTTCCCACTGCTGAAGTGAATTTTCTTCATCAGAATTCTGCATCCATTTCACCATGCATGTCTCAGCCTGTTCCGTTTCTGTATCATACTGAAGTGGACGTTTATAAATGTGACCTAAACAATGTTATTTTTTTATTCAGTATTATGTTTTCAAATTCTATCAAGTCCCTTAGTTTATCTCTTTCTGCATGCATTGCTTCTTTAAGCCTTGAGGTCAGTTGAAGATAAGTTAGCCACTGTATCTTTTTTCCTTCTTCATCTATTGTCTACCAGGATTTAATTTTGCACTGAGAAGTGATCATATATTGGTATGTGATAAAATCAGAGTTTTTCCTCATGAGTTTGTCATAATATGCCTCTATTGGTGACATTATAGGTGAGATTGGTAGGCCGATTTCATAGTCCACCAAATTTTCAATAATCTATAATTACATGGCCCTTCATTGCCTTTTTTGGTGATTCCCCTGTTTGTTTTATCCACCGATAACTATGTCATCCTTCAGTCAGATCTGCTGTTTCCAATTTCATCAATCTTTCATTCAGATTTTTGATCCAACTGGAAATCCACACCAGGCAAGCTGCTTGATAATACAGCTCAGGGGCGTTGACTTTCTAAATCCCCGAGGGGGGCAGGGGCTCTCTCGTGCGCGCGCGCGAAGCGTGCACGCGCGCACGGGACCATGTCTCTGCTGCTCCCTCCCCCCCCGGCCCAGGGAGGCAGACCCGCGGCGGCAGCCAGCTGGCCAGGACTGCCGCCCGCGCGAAGCGCGCGCGCGACTATGTCCCGGCCGCTCCGTTTCCCCCCCCGGCCCAGGGAGGCAGACCCGCGACGGCAGCCAGCTGGCCGGGACTGCCACCCGCGCGAAGCGCGCGGGCGACTATGTCCCCGCCGCCTCTCTCCCCCCCCCGCCTCAGGGAGGCAGGGCAGGCCGGGGGTGAAGGAGAGGCGGCGACGGCCGGCTGGGTGAGCATTTTGCCGGGGGTGGCTGAGCCCCCCCCGGGAAATTTCGGGGGAGGCTCGAGCCCTCGAGCCCCCCCGTAGTTGACGCCCATGATACAGCTTAAAATTATGGTAGGTACAGCAAGGCCTCCTCTTTTTTCATCCTGCAGCACTTTAAATCTGACTTGGTTTTTTCCCGTTCCAGGTAAATGTATTGATTTGTTTTTGCCAGTCTTTCAGCATCTTGTGAAGTATATCAGGAACATCTGAAAGAAAAAGTTCATTTTTGGTAAGGTATTCATTTTTACTGTGGAAAAATTTCCAAGCCATAAGAGTTTTAATTTAGACCATCTTTCCAGGTCTTTTTGTATTTTCTTCCAAACTCTCTAAATTCTCGTAAAAACACACCTTAAATTAAAAAATAAATGAAAAGATCTCAGATAATTGGTTTATTGTCACTTTAAACGTGGCCTCATTCATTTTTGTCTCTCTTTTTTTTGGTGGGAATGGGACTGAATCTTTCAAATGCATAAGCTTTGAAGGTTAGCTCTAATTTGAGAAACCCTTATCATACATTCAGTTTTGATGCTCCCAACATGTATAATGGGAGCATGTGCTACGTGTGATCCCCCCAATATATGTAATTGCCATTTTGTGTGAATGAGAAAATACATGTATTTTCTATGCATGGATTGCTTTGGTATGTGCAAACAGAACCACAGGTTTTCAAGGGAATACATTCACACATAGCAAAGCTGTCTGTACATGGGAAATGCATTCAGTTGCCCATTTACACAAAATGGTGAAACATGTCATCTGCAGGTCTGTTCTTTTTTCTGTTGGAAAAAGATCAGGCAGGCATTGATGGCTTCCTTTATCTACCAATTCTAGTGCAAGAGGATGCAAGAAATATGCTCCTTTGTTTCCCAGTGTTGTGGCACAGATTCCAGGTGTTCAAATCTGGTCACTTTCAGCACATGCCTGCAGGACTGGTCATTATGGTACTAATTTCCCCAACCCCATACACACACACACACACACGCACACACACACAGAGAGAGAGAGGAAACAAGAGCAGAAGTATTATCTCCCCCCACCCTTTCCTTTCCACACGTTTTCAGTATTTGGTATTTTTGAAGCATTTGAGGTTTCCTGAGCCACACTTGTGTAGATCCCAGTGCAGGAGCCCAGCTACCACCACCATTTCCTCATTTTTCTTAAATCAACATTACACCCCCCCCACATATACACTTTGCCCCAGCTGCCCCCATCCAAACTCCCCTGCAAAAAGAAACAGACAACAGATTTCAATTTAGCTTCGAGTGGGGGATGCTCAATTGGGTTATTAATTTTCACACACTAATTGACATGCCTGCCATAAAATATAAATCGCACGAACACAATTTGTACTAATGACACCGGGGCCAAGCCTCTATCTCTTACCCACTCCCACTTAGGTCTGTGGGGAGTTCAGCTTTAATTGTACCTTCATGGTGTAAGCTGTTTATGGGGGTGAAAGGTTAAAGAGAGAGGAAGGCAAGAAGCAGAGAAGGCTGGTGGTGGTTGGTTTTCCATTTGGGCCTCAGACATAGATTTTGTGTGCGCAGATATGCTCATCTTTCTTCGCTGGCAAGCATTTGCTCCATCCACTCTCTAATGCAATTATAAAGAATGGACGTCTGCACACACACATCCCTAGACACATCAAACTTCTAGTTAATAACGCTTAATGGAAACAGATTAACCAGAGCCGAGTCTCCAGGCACACGTTAAGCACTGATGCTCTACAGATATTTTTTTCTGCTGGCTGATTTGGATATCTTCATTGTTCTGTGACAGATAGACTGTTGCGGACTGGCACTGAAACGGCTTTCCTGTTTTGTAACCCCATATATGTGATGGCAAATTCTTCCAACTGTTCTTCTGTAAAGGTCTGACCTGCTCGGACCTTTTATACCCCTAGAAGTGTTTGCATCTGGAGTCCTCTCTAAGTGCAACGGACTGGCCGGATCTGGCTGACTGGTATTTTGTCATGCTTTGATGTGGAATAGCACAGGAGGCAGGGGACTAAGGCATGCACTAGGCATTTGGCTCTGACCTGGATGGCCCAGGTTAGCCCAACCCCCTAGGCCCTAAGCAGGGCAAGTCCTAGCTGGTGCTTGGATGGTACAAGGCAAGGTCAAGGTTGCTGTGCAGAGGTAGGCAATGGCAAGCCACTTCTGTTTGTCTCTTGTCTTGAAAACCCTACAGGTAGCGTTGCCAATTCCAGGTTTGGAAATACCTGGAGATTTGAGGGTGGAGCCTTGGAGAGTGGGATTTAGGGAGATGAGGGACCTTTATAGGGTATAGCGCACCTTCCAAAGCAGCCATTTTCCCCAGGAGAAGTGGAATGAATGGATGAATGGATGAATGAATGAATGAGGGAATTAAGTAGTCTGGAGATCAGTTGTAATTTTAGGAGCCAGCCCTCACCTGTAGGTAAACAAACCTACCTACAGGGTCACCATAGGTCAGCTCTGACTTGATGGCACTTTCCACCACTACTAGGAATGTGGGTGACAGTCTTGCATGCTAGCATCAGGCCCAACTCCAGTTATGATTAACGGGTGGGGGGGGGAGAGGCTAAATAAGGCAACTGGGAAGGCAATATCATTTCTCTATAGGTGTATTATTCGAGATTAGTGGAGGTACACACATTAAATCCTTTTCTGATGCATCTCAGTTGCCATCTCAGCCTTGAGGGATGGGTGCCATTTAGACTTGGTGCTTTGGATGTGAGGCTTGCTCCTCCACCCATGCTCTGCTCTTGCTGTTTTTGAGCAGCTGATTATGCAAACAGGCTTCATTTACAGGTACAGAACCTTTATACTGCCAGTGGTTGAAAAGACTGTGGCTGTGATGATAAAAGAACGGGCTGGAGTTCTCAGGGAGAGCTCACTAGGGCAGAGTGCTGGGGTTGGTGGTAGTATGTGTCTATTATTCTCATCCTGTTTTGCAAACAGATTTAGTGACCCAGATCCAAAATTTGAACTGGCTGATTTAGATCTATTCGGTTTGCATACCAACGCACTAGTGGTTACTCTAATGTCTGTCTTCAAAAGCAGGCATGTCTGTAACAAACATAATTGGCTGTGGGATGGAACTTCTTTGAGTTTGCATGAAAACTACCATACCTGAATAAACACTATCCTCAGAGGCTGGCTTGAATAATGAATGGTAGAATGCCATAATCTGAGGCTCTAGCCGGAGTGTGCGCCTTTGTGTGTGGTTGCCTTTAAATTATTAAAATTGATTTTTAAGAGAAGCAAATTGCAGTTTATTCAGCCATGCCCATTCTGCCTTGCAGTTCATCTCGAGCATTTTCCTCCTGTGGGGAAGTCATGGCTTGTATGTCAAAAGGGTAATAGAAGAAGTTTCATTTGAGGGGACCTTTAGGAGATTACATAGAAGTGAGTTTGGGTCTGCCACCGTCCTGACTCTCTCACAGGTGCCTCTTAATCTCTTCTGTTTTTACAAATGTGTCTGCTGCTGCATTTCCTCCTGGCTGCCTGTTCTCTTCATCTTAAAAACAAACCCTTCCAAAATGCTGAGCGGATGGATAGCAGGTTAACCTTCCCCCCCCCCCCCCCCAAAACCATTGCTATTTCCGTGCAGAGAAATGCCTTAGAGGGAAGGCAGGATTCCCCCCTCCCCCAGCATTCCATGCCCATTTGGGCTATCCTTTATTTTTTTAAAAAAGCCATTCTCCACAGTTGCTGTGTGGCTGTGGGAAACTTGTTTTTTTTTTAAAAAAAAAAACGACAACACACAAACAAACCTGAGTGAAAACTCTGCAAGGAGGGACAACAGCGTTTGAAAAGACCGCACCCCATCGGGTTTCAGCAGAGCAAACAGAAATTTTGGACAGGGCCTCAGTAATGGCAGTCTTCTTGCCCAAGGGTACAAAAGCACTGCAATGATGCAGAGAAAATTAATGTCAACACAATTTATATCAATAACACCTAATTAAAGAGAAACAGTACATAAGAATTTGATAATGAACATTCTTTCTTTCAGGGCTCTTCTTGTAGAAAAAGCCCAGCAGGAACTCATTAGCATATTAGGCCACACCCCTGACAGCACAGCTCATTAACATATTAGGCCACACCCAATGTTCCCAGAAGTGGGGTCATCCAGCCACATCCACCTTTTGCTTCTTATTCTGTTTACCTTGTTGTCAAAACAGTTTTGACAAAACCAATAAAAACATTATTTTCTGTCCCATCTATACAAAACCTTGCCTGAACCAATATCTTATGCCCAACAATTATTCCCACACTGGATTGGAATCAATTCCTAAGGGTTAGGTTCCCATGGAAATCAGGTTGCCTTCCTGCAGAACTAGTATGCTGAATGTGATTTTTTAGGGTTGCCAATCTACAGGTGGGGTCTGGAGATCTCCTGGAATTACAACTGAGCTCCAAACTACAGAGATCAGGTCAATGGCTGCTTTGGAAAGTAGAGTCCATGGCATTATGCCTTGCTTAGGTCACTCCTTCCCCTAAACTGCACCCTCCACTCCCAAATCTCCAGGGATTTCCTCAACCTGGAGTTGGCAACCCTAGTTCACTGGCAGAACAACGCTAGGAGCCAGTTTGGTGTAGTGGTTAAGTGCACGGACTCTAATCTGGGAGAACCGGGTTTGATTCCCCACTCCCCCCTTGCACCTGCTGGATGACCTTGGGCAAGCCATAGCTCTGTACCAGCTGTTGTCTCAGAGCTCTCTCAGCCCCACCTATCTCACAGGGTGTCTGTTGTGGGGAGGGGAAGGGAAAGGAGTTTGAAAGACGCTCTGAGACCCCCTTGGGTAGTGAAGGGCGGGGTATAAATCCAATCTCTTCTTCTTCTAGGTTTGTGGGTGCACTGGATGGGAGTAGTTTGTGGACTATTTTATTCAAGGTACAAAATTTTATTCAAGGTATAAGATTTCATGTGCCACCCACACTTCTTCAGATGGAAGACGTGTGCATGCACACAAAAGCTTATACCTTGGATGAAACTTTGGACTCCAACTTTGTTCTGCTGCTTCAGACCAACACGGCTACCCACCTGAATTATTACACTATAATACTTTTTACAAGCAATTATGTACCAGTGGAGTGGTTACCATGCAGAGTCTGTCCCACAGGTAAAATTATCCTGTGAACAGGTGGTCTTTACCACATAAAAGTATCACTACCATCACAAGATCACCAATCGTTGGAACTCCTCAGAAGCGGAAATCTCTCTTATTAGGAGGTTTAAGAACATCAACTTTGCTGGCCCATTAAAGGCAGATGTCAGTCCAGTGGCAGGAGAAGAGGGACAATCATCTTCTTCAGAAACTGCCCACTTTTTTAAATGTCACAAAACAGGCAATCTCCAAAGTGCAGGTGACCATGCTCATTTTTAGTTACAACTCTGTTTCTCTGCAGATGTCCCCCAAAGTGCCCCATGCAACAGTCAAGTGTTCTGCCAACACACACAACAATGAAGCTACTTTTTCAGATTTTTCTCTTACATAGCAGTAAGCACCAAACCACTTTAATACAGACTTTAGACACACATATATTTGCAAGCCATTCCCAACAAGACACAACAATGAACTCAGGCTTCAGACTTACTTTTCTTAAGCAGAAGATGCCATAAGAAAACTAAAGAGATTCTCAAAAATTAAAGATATTGTCAAAACCAGCATTTCCTGGGCTCTCTGCTTTTTTACATCTCCCCCCTTTTCAATATTTTTTTTATAAAAACAGAAAGAACAGAAGGAAGGAAGGAAGGAAAAGAAAGAAAGAAAAAGTAAGAAAGAGGTAGGTGGGGGGAGAGAGAGAGAGAAAAAGGAAGGAAGGAAAAGGAAGGAAGGAAGGTAGGTAGGTAGGTAGGTGGAGGAGAGAGAGAGAAAGGAAGGGGGAGGGAGAGAGAGAAAGGAAGGAAGAAAGAAAGGTGGGGACAGAGAGAGAGAGAAAGACAGAAAGAAAGACAGAAAGAAAGGTGGGGGGGAGAGAGAGAGAGAAAGAAAAGAGATGGGGAGGCACTTACTGGAGCAGGGAAAGCCACGCGATGTCGGCAAGCCAAATGCAGAAAGCCTAGCCCCTGTGCTTAATCTCTGGGCAGGGCTTTCTCCTGCTGGCTGTTTGCTCTTAAAGGGAAAGCACCCAGTGGAGCTTTTTCTTGCCGGCTCTCTGCAGGAACTTTCCCTTTAAGTGTAAACAGCTCAGGCCAGGCAGGGAGGGGGCGGGGCAGGCTTGGACGCCGGCCGGAACGGTGTTCCTCTGCGTTCCTGCTGAAATCGAGCCCTGCTTTCTTTCCTTCTCAGGCACAAGGTCCACAGACAGATTAAAGGACAAGTAGATATCAATACATCACATACAAGGAAATACATCTCTTATGTTTCTTCTTTACTAAAGGCACAAGGCTCACAAAATCTTCAAGAACGAAGTATCCAGTAAAGGGAGACGAAGATGCCAGCTTGTTCTCTTCGTTTCACTAATGCTTCCTCAGTGAACTGAATACAAAATAGGTACATCCAATGTAATACAGGTCAATGAAGATAAAATAAAACTGAATATTCATCAAAAGGTGTCCTCATATTAATTATAAAAAATTACCTCAATTCTCAATATGTAAAGCACATAAGTGCTAGTATTAACTTGCAAAACTGGATCAAATTCCCAAAGTGTTCAGCGTCCAGAATTCTGAACACTTTGGGAATTTGACATTAATTTTCTCTGCATCATTACAGTGCTTTTGTACTCTTGTAGTCTTCTTGCCCATTCAGCTTGTTATAAAATTAGTAAATCCTCCAACTAGTATGTTTGGCATGTGATTCATTTGTGCTACAAATGTGTTAAACTTAAAGGCATAAAATGAAATCAGAGATAATAATATTATAACTTGGAAGAAGTAGCCAGGGAGTCACCTTATTGCAAAGAGAGAGGGCTCCTCATTGCCCTTTAATCTCAAACCAGTACTGGCCCCAATAATACTTCATCCCACTCCATTATTTAATTGAAAAAAAATAGATTTCATTATGCTGATTGCTCAGCTTTATTATTAACAAGTTACAAATCTCTGCAGCAGTCATTCCTGACCAGTGGGTCATGACCCTGGAGGAGTAAGGAAGGAAAGGTCAGCAGCAGTTCAGCAGGAAAATGAGCCATGCCTGACCCCGGACTCCATCCTGTCCCAGATTTCTGAGAGAAAGACACTCTCTTTCCAAGATTTTGCAGAGAGAACATGAGTTGGGACCCAGCTCATGTTGGTTCATATCCATTACTGACTGTATTTTAGTCACTGTCTTCTCCTTTATCTCAGTTGAATGTGATTTATGTACATGGTAGTAAAGTCATATTTGAATTTCATCAGCTTCCAAACTCATGTTTCCTTTCAGTGCCCTGAATAATCATGCTCTAGGGAGAAAGGTTGCCTACTCTTCCTCTAGGACCTCTAGATCTGTCTTTCTAACAATTCTCCCAGACATCAACAGTAATGCCTTATAGAAACAAACCAAATGAAACTGAAGAGTACTGGACTCAGGAGACCGGGAACGGTGAAATCATGAAGCCTTTATTGAGTGATTCAGCATGCCCAGTAGATGGTCAGAACAAGCATGCTTCCAGGGCTCCAGGGCCCTCATTATATGCTGGCCGGAGCCACACCTCCGGCCGCACCCAAAAGACCTGATAGGGGCTTAACATATGCACATGTTTGTCATAGGTTCCCTGGAGGAGCCTTTGATTGCATTGGCTCCCCAGGGAGAACCTAGGTCCCACATTGGTGGAGGCTTTCAATCCGGATGTCTATTGTTCCTCCAGATTCAAGCTCCCTTCTCTTTCTGACCATGGGCTCTGGCCATGCGGCGGGCGCCATTACCTGGGAGCACATGGCAGGCTGGTTAGAACACAGAGCATACTACATTACAGAAACTGACCTGTAATTGTTCGCATTAGAAATAATAATTGCATACTTGCCTGTATGGTGCTGCAAATTCTGTCTTCAGTGAGAGGACAGATGATCATTTCATTACATATCTACTCCTGATGTGTGATAGAATTTTCTTTACCCCTTGGCCTGTTCAGTGGCTCATCCAAAGTGACATGAGATCTGCTTTCCACTGTTCGAAATACCATGTCCTGAAAACTGCCAGGCAAATAACGATCAAGTGAGAAGGATTGTGCAATTGGCCCCGCATAGGTATCTAGTATTCTGCTGGGGCCAGAAAAGTGACATGTGGTTACATGTACACTATATATATACACTATATATATTTTCTCTCCTTACAGTGGAATCCAAAGAATGCTTTCCTGGGAATAAGCATCACAGAGTAGATTAATACAATTCTAAATAGACCTGTCCAAGATTGGACTCTTGATGTTATGGCATGCTTCTCTAGAAGAAAGAAAGAGGCTAATTGCAGACAAAATATCCACTCTCAGCTGGCTTGTACTTGGAAAGAACTCCTCTGAGCAAAAAGATGAAAAAGAACATTCCTATGAGACATGGCCATTATGAAGACTTCTTTGCCGTCAAGTCACAGCTGACTTATGGTGCCCCTGGAGGGTTTTCAAGACAAGAGATTGCTCTGTGTCATGACCCTACCTTCTGTACTCACCCGCTTGGGAGCCGCTTCTCTTCCGCCTCAGAGGGACACCGGCAGAAAGCAGTGTCCAGGGGCCGTCTCCCGCTTGGATCCTGCTTCCCAACTGTGTGGATGGGAGAAGGCAGGATTCAAGCGGACAAGCAGCTCCAGTACAGGAGGTGGGTTTTTTAAAAAATTTTTTAGACTGCTACTGCGGCCATGCACCTAGGTGCCCATGCGCCTATTGCCAAAATGGCCCTGCCATGAGCCCGGGGCCGCTCCACAGCAGTCTGAATGCTCCATTCCAGCATGCTAACGCAGGAGTCTGGCCAGTGTGAACGGCCAACCCTGGGCCGTCCCCCCCCCCCCCCCGTGGCTTTTGGCCCCACTTCCTTTCTGCTTCAGAATCCCAATCTGTCCTTGGCCTCTCATTAGCCTGATGCTAACCATCCCTCCGATCTCACATGTAGCATGCTGTGGTGGAGTGGTGGACAATGATCTGGAGATCCGGGTTTGATTCCCCACTACTCCATAGGAAGCTCACTGGATGACTAATCATAGTCTCAGCCCCATCTAACTCACAAGGTTATCTGTTGTGGGGAGGGGAAGGAAATGTGATTGTAAGCTATGGTAGAGAAAAGTGGGGTATGAAAAGCTACTATTTTTGTTCATCAGACCTATGTTTGGACCCCTAACTTTTTGAACACCAGTTTTTCAGTTCCTATGGCCCTTACCTGGATAGCCCAGGTTAGCCGGATCTCATCAGATCTCAGAAGCTAAACAGGGTTGGCCCTGGCTAGTATTTAGATGGGAGACATTCAAGGAATGTCCTCAGCCAGAGTAACTCATCATTCACAGTTTTTACTAGCTTTTGAAACTCATCTGTGTAGTACCTAATCCCACAGTTACCTTCTACAACAAGTGGCTGAAGGAGAACAAGTCATGATGACATCACCAGATGGAGGTGATGCTGTAAATAAAGTAATTAATCATACTTTAAATCAGAGTGTTTTAGGGAACCCTGAGTTCCTTTGTAAAACTTATTAAATTAAAATATTAAATTAAAATATCAGTAACAGAAGAGAAGTAATGCAATCCTTAACAGAGTTACACCCTTCCAAGTCCACTGAAGTAAAAGAGTTTAGGAAGGTAACTCTGTTTAGTATTGCACTGGAGGCTCACGAAAAACTGACTATTTCCTGTATCAATTTCCTCCTGACTTTAAAAAAAAACAATACCATTATTTGATACTTTATTATACAGTGATTTTGAAAATAGCATCATGAGTGAATCACAGCACCAGAACTGCCAACCACAAACCCACCCATCCACACAAAAACAACCCCTCACAGATCTCAATTTGAATGGCTGACATGAAAAAAGGGGAGGGACTTGCAACCAATTTGGGCCTTCATTCATTCCCCAGAAGACATTGGCTGTGATCACACACACTCAATAATCCACTTTCAATCCTCTTTCAGTGCACTTTCCAACTGGATTTTGCCGTTTCACACAATAAAATCCAGTCGGAAACGGCAATGAAAGTGGATTGAAAGCACAACAGGTGGGGCTGAGAAAGTTCTGAGAGAACTGTGACTAGCCCAAGGTTCCCCTGCAGGTTTCATGCGGAGGAGTGGGGAATCAAACCAGGTCCTCCGGATTAGAGTCTGCCACTCTTAACCACTACAGCAAACTGGCTCTTACAGGCCAACCAATACCTTTGAGGCTGCTTTTGAGTAAAAAAATTGGGAGATGATTCAATCACCTTGGGCCTAAATTAACTGCTAGGTGCTCAGGATGATGTGCAGGCATTTTCAATGAAGGCATTTTCAGTGAAGATGGAGTCATTTGACCATAAACTAGTTCCACAGGATCTGAGAAGTTTCCTTGCGTCCTCTAACTCTCTCTTCAGGCAGCCCTGCATTGCTCACCACTGCTGGTCTCAGTGCCCTTCCTCTCTCTTCAAGGACAATGGCGGAGTTGCTTATCATCCTGTAAATCAGCAGTGGCAATAAAATGCTGGCATCCCAAGCAATAGCCTTTTTACTAATGTACTACTTTGCAATTGCTGTGCATATCCAACATATTAACGACACAAATTCATTACGATAAATGAGGATCTTGACTGGCTGGAGGCCAGCACCAAAAGAAGTGCCTTTGCTGGGGTGGCTGCTGCTTGGCAAGTTGGAGGTTTTTTGATGCAAAGTTTAATGTAAAGCAGCTGCTGCTGCAGCAACATTCCCAAGTGGCTTTTGAGAGGAGTGTCGGTTGCAGGGAGTCACATTCAGCAGCTAATAGAGATATTTCCACATGCTATGAAACAGGGGAATTCATTTTCCAGGTAATATTCATGGAGTCATATAGCCTTGCAGGTAGAGGCAGAGATAGTTCAGAGTTTAAGGGTCTGGTCACCATATTTTTAAATATATATATATTGCAGAGCTGGAAGAAATGCAGAAGAGGGCAACCAAGGTGATTAAGAGGTTGGAGTACCTTTCATAAAAGAAAAGACTAAACAGACTGGGACTTTTCTGTTTGGAGAAAAAGGTGATATGAGGGGACTTCATAGAGGTTTATAAAATTAGACATGGGACAGAGACAGTGGATGGAAAGCACTTTTTGAACTCTCCCAAAATACTAGAATTTGGGGGCACCCAATGAAGTTGATAGGCAGTGGATTTAGGACAGAAAAAGAAGTACTTCTGGGCTTCTGGTGGAGATGTAATGGCAGGCTGTCTTCACGGGGAGTGAAGACACAACACAGCTAATTATCAGCTATGAGGGCTCTTCAGGCAGTAAATTCTCCCTAGATTAAAGGGAGATTAAAGAGATAAACCACACGTACCTCTTTAGATTGCTCTTTGGGTGTTTTCTGCTGAGTGGTTGCTTTACAGACACCTCCTGACTTAGAGAAATCTGAGGTTTTGGGATTTACAATCATGACCTCCACTGCTTCTTAAAATCTATGGTACAGACATGAGATAACAAAAAAGCTGTGTGGTGCACATAAATATACTTAAATGTACTTCATAAATACAGTGATTAAAGAATACACATATACAGGAATAATCAAGGTTCTCATAGACTGTAATAATGATGGTTGTTGCCGTTGATGAGATTTTCCAGAATAAACTTCCATTTCGATGTACTTCCTCTGAACGAGACCACTAAACTACTATAAGAACATTAACAAACTACTTCAATAACAAGAAATTGGGAAATTCAGCTACAAAATTACTATCAAAATCAGGGGTCCGTTGGGGCCGGAGCGAGGCGGAGTGAAGCTCTGCCAGCTCAGGAGTGGCCACTAGGGCAGCCACGGGCTGAATCAGATTCTCTAATCTGATTCAGCTCGCTGCCGAATTGCCGCCGAAATTCGGTGGCAACTTTAAAAGCGACTGGAGGGGAGGGGATTTGAGGGAGAGGCTCCAAACTTGCAGGGTAGCTGCTGGGGCCTCTTCTCGAAATACCCACCAAGTTTCAAGAAGATTGGACCAGGGGATCCAATTCTACAGGCCCCCAAACAGGTTGCCCCCATTCCCTCCATTGTTCTCTATGGGAGGAAAAAAGTTTGGAGCCTCTCTCTCAAATCCCCTTTCCTCCAGCCCCTCATATACCCTATGAGTTTTTGCCATTGATTTCCATGGCCCATAGGGTATAATGGGGCTGAAACTGACATTCCCTTTCTGACACACTTCTGGTGATGTCAGGGGACGTGGCATATGCTAATGAGGTATGCTAATGAGTTATGCTAATGAGCTCCTGCACCTATTTTTCTACAAAAGGACCCCTGATCAAAATACTCATTAAATATACATACAGTGTTGGACGACTTGATTCAAAATAGAAAATCTTTAGAGATACATGACATATGCACAAAACCTCATCCAGGCACAATAATGTCTCCTCCTGAAAAATCTACAATCCATATACAATTATTAGATTACACATTTTATCATAACACTTATAGACATAGTTGTTGAAAAGACATTTCTAATAAAATCTAAAAACTCATCATCATTGATTGCAGAACATCTTAATATCATGAAGTCTAAACCATTACTGTGAACATCTCTAGTAGCCTTTATTCTTACCAAGTCGCTAACCATTTATATAATAAAACGGCTCCCATACAGATATACTGCTTAAAACTACAGAGAATTTTTTCTAGACTAAAATGGCTGTCATAGATTGCTGCAATTTGTCTAACTTATACTTATAGAAAACATGAAAAATCTATAGACACATTAAGTCCCCAGGTATTCAACCAAAAAAACCAAAATGCTTCACGTTGCAAGAGTAGCTTATGTACAACCACCTTATTAAATTCCCCCATGTTAATTATTTCCAACACCACAAAATGGAACTCTTCATCTGTATGGCCCATGTCTACATAATGCTGTACAAGGGGCGCATCTTTGTGTTTTATGCAGGACTTATGTTCACAAATACATGTTCTTAAAGAGCGTGCTGACTGACCTACATAATTGAAACCACAGGGACATTGGATAAAGTCCACAGCTTTTTTAACTGCACATGTGGAACAAAAAGATCTATGGACATGATTATCTACAGCCACAGAGAGATTTTCTTGAAGACAAAAGAGACAATCCCTGCTAAGGTAACCTCACTCATGAGATTTTAAAGAACTTTCTAAAACAATAACTTTGGGGGGGGAAATGTAATTAAGAAATCAGGAAAGCTAGAAATGAAATTAGGAAAGCTTAATGGATGAGGGATTAATTATTATTTCTATCTTTAATTTTATTTTTGATGAAAGTGCACATGTGTGCAAGTTTTTTGGCTGCAAAGATAAATCTGCCATGTACTTTATTATCTTACCATCCCATGTTATTGCTGGGCTTTTTTATTTGCAAGACATTATACCTACAATGGTTTTGCAAGGGAGAATAGCCCCTACACTGACAGAATTTGCCCTTGTGGCCTTCAAAGGATTGATATTAGGGTTGCCAGGCCTGGGTAGGAAAATACCTGGAGACTTTGGGGGTGGAGCCAGGAGAGGGCAGGGTTTGTGGAGGGGAGGGGCTTCAGCATGGTACAATGCCATAGAGTCCACCCTTTCAAGCAGCCATTTTCTCCGGGGGAGCTGATCTCTGTCAGCTGGAGATCTGTTATAAAAGCGGGAGATCTCCAGGCCCCACCTGGAGGCTAGCAACCCTCATTGATATATCCTTTCACACCCTGCTGGAATGCAGATTTTTTGAGATTATGAGGGATTACTATATTAAGCGTTTATTTAACCAATCGTCCCTCTGTACTCTGAAAACCCTGGCTCTTTTGCTCAGTGATAAGGATCCTAAGATCACTCTAGCAACTGCAAAGTTTGTCTCGGTCCTTTTAGCCCTTGCATCTAAAAAACAAGAAATAAGTGTTTTTTTTTGCTGCTCAAGATTTGTGAATCAATGAGCTTCTACGGATACAAAAGGAAAAAGAGTAAAATATAGAATATTGAAAACAAGATACAGGCTTTTGAGAGAAGAATAAATTAGAGTCTTGCTTTAAACCCCTTCTCTCTTCGCTTCCCCCCCATCCCACCTTGGTAGGCTGGCTGGGGAAAGGAAGGGGAGGCTTTTAAAGATGCCTCCTCCCTTTTTGCTTCCCCTTCTGATAACACTTTCAGTGATGTCAGGGGGTGTGGCATATGCTAATGAGTTGTGCTAATAGCAGGTATGCTAATGAGCTCCTGCACCTCTTCTTCTACGAAATAACCTCTGGCATTGCCCAAAACAGTGACATCGCTACCAGCTTTGCACCAGAAGTGGCATCATGCATTGGTGCAATACTTAGGAGATGGCCCCTCCCGAAGTTTCTTTAGTGCCAGTTGGTACAGTGCTGGCCACAAGAATAGATGGCTTTAATGGAGGTTACATATATTCATGGAGGAGAGTTCCATCGATGGTTACTAGCTATGGTGACTTGAAGAGAGCCACCATATACTGAGGCAATAAACCTCTGAATTCCAGTGCTGGGAGGCAGCATCAGCATCTAGGTTCTGCTTGTTTGGCCCAGAGCAACTGGTTGGCCACTGTGTATGCTGGACTAGATGGACCACTGGTCTGATCCTGCTGGGCTGTTCTTATATCCTTGTGTAATAAGGGCTTAGTCATGATGGTGAGGGGAAGGAGGACAGGGAACTAGTATTACAGAATTGTGATATGAGATCCTTAGGAAGATCTTCACTCTAAACCCATCCATGGTTACGCCTCTTATTTTCACAGAATCTGTGAGGTGCTGAAGAAGTTTCAAGTTTCCATAGCATTCCTGCAAAACTTTGAAAAATCTGGTAGCCACTGATGCTTCAATGAGTATTCCCCATCCTTCTCATTCACATTCTAGTACTAAAGCCTCAAGAGTTCTACAAAATTTCATGTTACTACTCTGGTCCTTGGAGAAAAATCTGAAATTCATTTTCAAGGTAAAAAAAAGCTTCTGAACTTCAAATTATGTATATTAATCAAATCTCCCCAAATCCTTCATTTTAAAAAGAGGCGCTTGAAATCTATGCTTCCTTTCTTGATAGAAAGATATGCAATGTTATCTGGTTTTGCATGAATGTTCACGTAGCTTAAAAACAAAAATTAGACTTCTGATTAAATTAATATTTAGCTGGAGACATTTCAAGAAAAGATCAGGGCATGCATTTATCATCATAATGACCATCCTCAAGTATATTGCCATCTTATTTTTAGGTATGATGCAGCCCTTACTTTCATTGTTGCATGGGAATATGGAATATCCAAATGCTTGGGACTAACAGCAAAAGAAGGGCTTCATTGCTTTCATGTCCTCCTTGGGAATCTTCTTGTAGCCATTGGAAAAAGAATGTGGGACTTAGTTACACTTTTGCTTAAATCAGCAAAGCAATTCCTCTGTCTTTATAAGCCACTTAAAATGAGAGAGATGCTTCGACAAAGAAATAAGGTACTATAGATAATGAGTTGGATCTTAAAAGGGGAAAATATCTGTGGGTCTGTAGTGGTTGTGCAGCTCAATGTAAACCACAACTCAATTAGCTGAAGTACTTGGATTTAGGATGACTTAGCCCAGTTTCAGTCAATTAAACTAAATCCAATTACTTCATCTTAACTGGCTGTTTTGAGCTGTAAAAGATTAAGCATCTTCAGTTAAAGGAAAACAAAACCATGATTAATAGGAGATATTACGTGAATTGGAGAAATCCTGATCTGGAATAATATATAAGCAATATTTATTCTTCCCCTACATAGAAGAACAGTGCTATTGCAAGAATTCTAAATATTAGATTTTAGAAAGAAAACAATGTGTTTTCCCACATACAATGCACAATTAAGCTAACTAAAATTGAACTCTGAGGCCTTTAATGACCAAGTGTTATGGCTCAAAACCAGTATGTCAGATAGCATTCCAAAATAATTGGAAACTAATATAGGTATTACAGTAAGGGGGGAAAGCTGTACTCATTGCTAGATCATCTGCATTATATGCAGAAGGTCCCAGGCCCACTTTCTGGCATCTCCAGGTTAAAAAAGATATCAGATAGTAGATGATGTGAAAAACTTCTGCCTGAGACCCTGGAGAGCCTTTTCCAGCCACAGTAGACAGTGCTGACCTTGATAGACCAGTATGGACTTTGATATACCAGAGAGAGTGAACTTGATAGGGTTGTCTCTATTATTCCCTCCCACAAGTTCCAAGAAATTGCAGACATCATTTCCTCAGTCTTGGCTAGACCTAGGCCGAGGACAGATTGAAGTTGTGGCCCGCTTTGCCTCCGCTTTAGAAGCGGAGGCAAAGAGGCCATCCAGACAGCCGCAGCTGTCCTCCGTCGCTGGCACGTACTCACCCATGCCTGAAGCGCTGTCCTCGTGCTTCAGGTGGAGACCCCTGGGAACTGGTCTCCAGGCGTCTCCGTGCACGTTGCTGGCACTTCCTGTGGGTGTGGACGTGCTAAAGGCGCGTCGCACATGTCGCCAGAAGTGTGGACGGGCTGCTCCAGCTGCCGTGGCTGCTCATAGCTGTGGCTCGCTGAGGCAGCCGGCAGCCACACACCTCCACCCCTTGCAGCCAGTACGAATGGGGCGCCAGGCTGCTTTTCCCGCGGGGCTTTCGGCCCCACGGCTGTGCCAGGACAGATCTTCAGTCTGTCCTCGGACCTAATCTATTGGCTTTTTAATCCCTACCATGGCTATGCACAAGGAAATCATTCACTAAAATGGCATTCATTTTGCTTTCTATCTCTCTGGATGAATACTTATGTACTGTTTATTCAGTCCACTCAGAAATTAGGGCAACACCAAGCAGCCCTAACTCCAGGTGATATCTTATCAAACTCCTCTCACCCTATACAGCTAGGGATGAGCATGAACCCTATTTTTGCAGTTCAGTTCATGGTTTGTGGCTGAACCATGAGCCAAACCACGAACTGATATGCCGATTCACGAAACAAACTGGGTCGTGTCGGTTTATGAGTCATTTAACACCCTGCTTTCTGCTCCCTGCCAAAACCGCCATGAACTGCATCAAAATTCATGGAAGTTCATGGCAGCTCCTCAGTTCATGAAAATCACTTCACAAACCACAAACTGGCCAACATCTGTGATGAACTTTAGTTTGTGGGCTGGTTTGTGCCCATACCTACACACAGCTGCCATACGCTCTCTTGCATTGAGGAAGAGGCAGGATGTTTTTCCCTTGGAGGGAAAGGGGCAGGAGATCCCTTGGTGTCACTGAGAACAAATTCAGGTCTTGAGTTCCTTATATGTGCAGAGTATTCTGTAATGAATAAGATGCAACTAAACTATCCACAAGGGTTCATAGGATGCAGACAGAATGTTCTCAGATGACTAACATTTTGATACACTTCCTGTGTGGCAGAATCACACGCAAACTGTAGGCTGTTCACTACAGCCTAAGGGAACCTGGCTTTTCTTAGCACTGTATACATGACACAAGAATGGAAGAGGGGGAACCACCAGTAACTCAGGGTTAGCACAGACCAGTAATTGCCCTGTATAACAGTGTCATTATCTACAATTTCCAAGCACTCACAAACAGCACTTAAGGTCATTTTTTTAGTCCATTAGCCTCTCTCTCTCTCTCTGCATGCAGTAAACAGTAGACCTTGCTGAAAGCTGGACTGAAAGATGAGCTGATTGTATTAGCACAGAAATTACAGGCTTTCAGAAACTGTTTTGGAGAAGTACTCCTGGGTTTGTTGATTTGAGCTACAGTGTTGAAAGCCATCGTGCATGAGTGTCTGTCTTGTTTGGAAGGCCATCTGCCCTTTTGGGAAATGTGGGAGATGTTTTCTAGTCTGATTGGTTTCAAGTCAGTTGCACTGAAAATACTGCTGGCAACTGAGATCTTGGAGATGTTAGAAAATACCTGATCTTCGCTTGAACTAGAACTACATGTAAGACTGCCACTGAGCCATGGTCCCTCTCCATGAGAGAGTGGGAATTCAGTCCTGGATTTCCACAATCCTAGCCTAGCACTCTAACCATTACATATGGTTGCCAACCTCTGGGTGGCACCTGGAGATCTCCTGCTATTATAATTGATCTTCAGATGGCCAACTTCAGTTCCCTTGGAGAAAGTGGCGGCTTTGGGAGGTGGACCCTATTATATTATGCTGCTGAGGTCCCCCACAAACCTCTCCCTCCCAAGGCTCCACTCCCAAAAATAGCCAGGTATTTTCAAACTCAGAGCTGGCAATCAAACGCTGGCATGTGTATGCTCATGCAGACAAGGCAGAGAGATGAATTTTATCCAAACGATTCAAATCAATTTTCATTTTACATATTTTTCTTCCATTTAAATTTATTTTATTGTCACGTAGACTGTTTTACCTGCATCAACTTGACCTGGCATCTTGTTCAGAAAGAAAGCCTAAAGTTTTTTACATATTAAAAGCAATCCCAACAATCTTAACAGATCTACATTAACAAAGACCTTGATTTTTATCCTGATTTCTAAGGCGTTCAGTGTGGCATACATGGTTCTCCTCCCTTTCTATCCTCCCAACAACCCTACAGGATAGATTCAGGTGGGTAGCCATGTTGCTCTGAAGCAGAAGAATTAAATTTGAGTTCAGTGGCACCCTTAAGACCAGCTAACAAAAAGCTCTCTAACCTTCATGCTGCTAATCAAAACAGCAAGAACTTTTCCAACAATATTGTCAGACTTTCAGAGCTCAGACTCATCTCAGCAGAGGAATCAGTTCTTTCCAGTGGAATATCATTCTGCCCCACCAAATCCACACAAATGATTCAGTTCTGAGGTGACATGGAAGCCTTTTCCCACCATCTACACCTGAAGGAATATTTTCAGCACACCCAAGAACATAACAAGAAAGGGCAGCATCTTCACAACATATAATCACATAAACTACTGGGGAACAGTGACCATCACTCCCATCCACCAATGAACAAGATACAGACTGCCAACTGCCATCAAAACAACAAAAAAAAGAGACTCCACTTGGACCACCACCATTCCTGATGGTTGCAATGCCACACTGGATCTCTGCATCAAATGCTTTTGCTGTAGAGTCCAAACCGATGTGATCCACAAAAACCATTGTGTACAACAGGAACTCAACCATGCCGAAAGGAAGGCCATAGGCAGGAACAATCTGGATATTATAATTAAAGAGGTATGCAACGGTGGAGCCATTGTCATCATGACTAGATCAGACTACATCCAGGAGGCTCCGAGACAACTCTCAAATACTGCTTTTTACAAACAACTGTACTCAGATTCCACACAGAAATGCAAAAAAGAACGAAACAAGATTATAAAGGAATTACCCCTGCACATTCAGGAACAAATCCTTTCAGACACATCACAGGAACCTCGACCAGGTGTATTTTATCTTCTACCCAAAATACAGAAACCCAGCATCCCAGGATACCCCCTTGTCTCAGGCATAGGCGCCATCACTGTCGGGTATCTGGATACATGGACCTTATGCCATCAGTGCTCCTAGTTATGTGCACAACACCACAGATTTTCTGAGGAAAATACAATCTTTGAACAACCCTCCAGAGAATACTACTTTAACCACAATGGGTGTGGGATCTCTGTACACCAACATCCCACACAAAGATAGATTACAAGCCGCAAGGAACAGGATTTCTGACCACACTACAGCTGACTTTGCCAGCAAACTCTGCCATTTTGTTCTCAGCCATAACCACTTCAGATTTGGTGACAACTTCTTCCTTCAAATCAGTGGTACGGCCATGGGCACCTGCATGCCCCACGGTATGCTAAGATTTTTAAGGCTGATTTGGAGCAACACTTCCCAAACTCCTACCCACTCACATCTCTCTTATACCTGCAATACATCTCTCTTGTTTGTACACATGGTATAGAAACCCTCCACCAGGCATTCAACAACTTTCAGCCCAACTTGGCAATGAACTAATCTATGCAAGAAATACATTTTCTGGACACTACTGCAAAAATACACAAGGGAACAGAGACACCACCTTATAACAGAAACCTACTGACTGACAGACATATCTACATGCCTCCAGCTACCATCTTAAGCATACCAAACAGTCCATTGTATATAGCCAGGCTCTACCCTACAGCCACATCTGTTTTAGCCCTACAAACAGATTCTCACCTGAGGGATTGACAACAAACCTTTTTGAAACTAAAATATCCACCTTATGAAGTTAAGAAACAGATTAACAAAAACAGAATGGTACGCAGAGAAAACCTGTTGCAGGACAGGGCCAAAAGAGATAATACTACTACTACTAATAATAATAATAATAATAATAATACAGGATGAGCTATGAGGTCCCACTAAGGCCTTTTCCGATGCTGTTGGTTTGCTTCAACAATAAAATCACATTTTCTAAGAGGCATGAAACTAAATTTAATTAATACCAGGCTCCAGGATTAATTAGCTCGGATATGTACATCACTTAGGAACATTTGACGGTGTTCAGTGTTAGGAAATGCAGCTTGGGACACTGCAGATAATTTCGAATTAAGGAACTAGTAAAGATGTATACGTGTCATGTTGTGCAATTAATCTGTCAGCACAGAGTGTCAGAAGCAAAGTGAGCATGCATCCCAATGACGGCTGTAGAGCAAAGAGAAAGAAAAACCTGCACAGAGAAAAAGCTCACAGTGAAGGTCTCCTACCTGCAAGATCATGAAATGTGGTAGTCCATAAAGTGGTCCCTGGCTTTTGAAAGTGCACCTAAAGTTTAATATCAAGCAATATCACTACCATAATAACTAGCTGGCAAGAGCCTTTTATTAATGATTGAGAGTTATTCCTGTCTGCATGCACAAAAAAGTGTTCCCAGTAGTTTCTCTCTACTTTAAACAGATTTATTGAAATGCTGTTAAGTGTTACAGAAATGACAATCAATTAATTTAAAATGAATTTTAACAGCCCTCTGCTGTTGCCCACATAGACCATGTTTAATGGCCTAGCTCTTAAACCCCTCAGAATCTAATTTTTCACAATCGTGTGGTCTTAATGACTAGATCACTGCTACAGTGTCTCATCTGTCATAACTAGATCCAGGTGGGCAACTGTGTGGGTCTGAAGCAGCAGAGAACAAAAGTTGAGTCCCGTGGCACCTTTAAGACCGACAAAGTGTTATTCAAGGTATGAGCTTTCACTCACACCTTGAATAAAACTTCATCGGTCTTAAAGGTGCCACTGGACTCAAACTTTGATCTTCTGTCATAACTAGGGCCGAGGACAGACTGGCAATGTAAAGCGGGGGCAAAGTGGAGGGAACTGGTGCGGGGGAAAAACACCACGGAGCTGGCCGTTCATACTGGCCAGAGCAATGCGCAGTGGTGCCGATATGGAGCGTTCAGATTGATGTGTTTCGCACATGCGCACTGTTTGGAAGTGGGAGGCATGCGGAGGACGGCCCCTGAACACTGGTTTTACCCGGTGTCCTGTTAAAGCGGATGGAAAGCGACTGGGAGACGGGTAAGTGCGAAATGGAGCTGAGGGACAGATGCGCATGTCTGAACGGGCTCTTTTCTTCCACTTCCGACGCGTGGCTGCCCCGCTTTACATTGCCAGTCTGTCCTCGTCCTAGGATTACCAAAACTATTCCCTAAAAAATTGGAAAATCCGTACTAGGTTTCGGACTAGTTTAGCCAGCTCTTTGTAGCTAGAGAAACGAGATTAGAGTGGAAAGCGGTAAAGTTTAGTGGGAAAAGGAGGCAAAATGCCTTGCCAGGGCAGATTACAATCCATTTAGCCCCCAGCACTTTATTTTTGCAGCAGCCAGACCGGGGCTTTATAGGGCATGGGAGCAATGGCCCATGACAACATCCTGTACCCATGCTATCTCTATACTTGGCAGTTTCATTTAGCTAGCCTAGCTAATAGCCTTGAGCTCCTCCATGGAAAGAAGAAGAGGATGGTAACTAAGGAGTGATTTTAAGGCCCATTCCAGCGTGGTAGCCACCTTAGTCTTCTGCTATCAAAATAATATAAGAGTCATGTAGACCATCGTGTCTGTAAAGTGCTGTCAAGTCACAGCTGGCCTACGGAGACCCTGTATGGTTTACGAGGCTAGTGATTAAGCAGAGGTGCTTTGCCATTGGCCTTCCTCTGCAGTGTCTTCTTTGGTGTTCTCCCATCCAAGTACCAACCCCACTTAGCTTCCACAATTTGATGAGCCTGGGTTATACTATACCATTCCATGCCCCCTGTAGATCCTCAAAGGCAATTGTTATAAGCGGGAACTCGTAACAAAACTTAGCAGTGTTTTTTGCCCCCATGATACTTCTGAGGACCGTTCCCATCTTTGCAAACATCCTTGGAGGTTAATGAGCATCTCTTCTCAGCAGTATTTGTGAACCTTGGAGAATGGCCGTAGTGGTGGAACAGTTCTTATCTTCGCAAACATCTTCATGGGTGGGAGTGGCTGCTTTCACAGTCCCAGTCAAGGTCTCACAGTATTGATAATGGCTGCAAGAGGGATATTCACAAGGACTCATGGGGAGGAATCCCATTCTGACCCAGCTGGCCACCTCTTACTCCACTCTTGCTGTGTTTCTGACTGGCCTGTAGCTATGGTGGAGCATTTGGGGTGCTTGGGGGGCAACAGTGGGAGGTGCTTGGGGTGCTTGGGGTGCCTGCCCCCTCACTTACAGACCCCACCCCAGAAGTTTCTGTCCTAAAAAAACCCCAGGGAGGCCTTCAAATGCCAAGCAATACATAAAACAGAAGGGCTGTTATCTTTCTACTAGGAGAGTTTCCCAGCTAAGAATACTTCCCAGATACTCAAACACTGGGCGGCTCTTGAGCTGGGGGAAGCTAATAAAAGGCTAAAACTTACCTTCGAGCATAAAAATCCATATCGCTTCCAAAGAAACCAGCTATAATGACCACTGACGGGCAATCCAAATTAGAGAGGCCAGCTAAATAACAGGAAAAAATATTTTCTTTTTTTTTTTGCAATAAATTTTATTGAGAATTTCTTTTAAGACAGTAAGAGGATTGGAACATACAATTAATTCATAAAATTCCAAAAAGAGATAACATTGTAACATTAGTAGTCAATACAATACCATATTAGTGTAGCTATACATACACAACAATGAAAATATGTAACCTTTGTTTCAAGAGTCATTATATCATGTAATGAGCTGTAGCTTTTGCCATAGAGGTTCATATTGATAACAACTCAAAATTAAATAATTATAGGAAACTAGCCTGGCTAACCATGTGTAGGAAAAAATATTTTTTTAAACCGAGGGTACCAATGGGAAAATTCTATCTCACCAGCAGATGGAGAGATCCTGTCAGCTGGCCTCAGAAGCCGACTTGCGGTCAGCTCGGATGCCCCTCAGAACTGTGGCAACTTTGAAGCAGAGGCATGCAGGGTGATCCAATTAGCTACAGCCCCTAGTACCCGGAGATCCTATGACTGTGCGGTCCACCAGTTCGGTGTATTTAGGCAGGAGGTAGGGCTGTGTGATGCCTGGCCAATACCTGTGGACTACCTAATGCATTATTGTGTCCAGCTAAAAGGTAAGGGTCTGGCTGTAGAATCCATCCAAGGTCAGCTCTCTGCACTGGCCTTTGCCGTCAAGGCCTGGGGCTTAAGCAATGCTACAGGTGACTTCCTTATCAGAAAGGTGCTGGAGGGCTGGTCACCGGAGGCTGGTGTGCAGGGGGATGACAGGCAGCTCACATCCCCTGCAGTCTTAAGGGGTCTAAGGGCAGCCTGGTCAGGTGTCATTCTAGTTCCAAGGTGTCGCCCTTTCCTGTGGTGGCATTGACAGCCTTTTCCAATCCTGCAAGAATGGGTCCAACTGAGCCTTGTTGCCCAGGACGTTAAGTTTACAACCAGGTTACCCTTCAGGTCCAGCATTCCAAAACACATAATCAGCAGAAGGGAACAGTGATCATGCTGACCGTGAGTTATGCCCAGTCCTGGCCCTTCAGCAGTGGTTTAGGGGGATGGCGAGGGCATACTGTTCTGTCACAGTGACGCCAGTCTCCTAACTAAATATCAGTTTGGGGCCATGACTGATCGAACCCTGGCTGTGCTGGGGTTTTCCAGTGTCAAATTCGGCATCCATCCATTTAGGACTGGCACCACCTCCATGGTGGCGGACATGGGATACCTAGGTCCAGCTATTCAGCAGGTGGGATGGTGGTGGTCTTCATCATACTGGTCCTATGTGTGCTCCCTTCTTTCACTGTGAATTGTTTGGTTCTGTTGTTCACTGCATTTTTCTTCTTAGGTGCTGTGGTTTGCCAAGGGAGGCAAAGGATCCTCATCTGTGAACACAAGAACATGAGAGAAGCCAATGTTGGATCAGGCCAGTGGCCCATCCAGTGCAACACTCTGTCACACAGTGGCCAAAAACACCAGGTGCCCTCAGGAGGTCCAGCAGTGGGGCCAGGACAGTTGAAGCCCTCCCACTGTTGCCCCCCCTAGCACCAATAATACAGAACATCACTTGCCCCAGACTGAGAATTCCTATCTATACTTCGTGGCTAATAGCCACTGATGAACCTCTGCTCCATAGAGGAAGAAGAAGAGATTGGATTTATACCCCGCTCTTCACTTGTAGTCTTAGAGCAGCTTACAAACTCCTTTCCCTTCCCCTCCCCGCAACAGACACCCTGTGAGGTAGGTGGGGCTGAGAGAGCTCTGAGACAGCTGTCCTTAAGAGAACAGCTGGTACAGAACTATGGCTTGCCCAAGGTCATCCAGCCAGGTGCAAGTGGAGGAGTTGGGAATCAAACCCGGTTCTCCCAGATTAGAGTCCGCGCACTTAACCACGACACCAAACTGGTTTATCTAATTCCCTCTTGATGCCGTCCATGCTTGCAGCTACTGCCACCTCCTGTGGCAGTGAATTCCACATGTTAATCACTCTTTGGGTGAAGAAGTACTTCCTTTTATCTGGTCTAACCGGACTGCTCAGCAATTTCATGGAGTGCCCACATGTGTGTGTGTGTGAAGCGTGGATGCAGCATGGTTTTCTGGGCAGCCCACCAAGCCAGAAGAACATCTATTGGTTCTCAGCTGGACCACAGCAAGTGGGCCATTGTTGATTGGCCTTAGGTGGCCGGGACTCCTGCCTTTGTTGTTCAATGGGAGGACAGGTCCTCCGCCTCGCAATTTGGTCATCTTCCTCGGGGGGGGGGGGGGAATGACCAGGGTTTGGTGAAGGGCAAAACCCTTGTTTTTCAGACTAGGACTGATTTGAGGTTGATTCAGAGCAAGTGGCCCAGGGTCCTGATTCTTTGGTCTGCATTGCTGCCCCACCTGGTTTGGAGGGGAGCATGGAACCCACGCATCATCGAAAGAGCTCACTGCAAGGCTAACCGGGAGCACAGAAAGGCATAGGTTAATGAGTTGGGTTGTTACTTGCCACACTCTGATATATTGGACAAATCTGACAACCTGTATAGAGGGGATGGTGTCCATCTTTCAGAAAAGGGAACAGGATTTTACTTGAGGACCTGCAGCAGGGGTTTTGGTTGGTTCTAGGCCACCAGGTGGGTGGAAGGGCCTAATCAGAGTCTTAGCCTTCATGGTCACACAGGACAGAGTCAGAACAATTCAAAGCAGATTGGTGAGCACCTTTTGGCACCCCCACTTCTGGGGGCAATAGGGTTGCCAAGTCTGGGTTGGAAAATACCTGGAGACTTTGGGGGTGGAGCCAGGAGAGGGTGGGGTTTGGGATGGGGAGGGGCCTCAGCAGGGTACAATGCCATAGAATCCATCCTTCAAAGCAGCCATTTTCTCCAGGGGAACTGATCTCTGTCAGCTGGAGATCAGTTGTAAAAGCAGGAGATCCCCAGGCCCCACCTGGAGGCTGGCAGCCCTAGGGGGCAAGGGGTCTGTCAGGATCGACTTGTGGGTTGTGCGGCTCATGGCTGTGAATGCAGGCTGCCTCTGGGACCCCCTGAATAGGTCCTTCTCTCAAGTTATGCGGCTTGGGAGGTTGGAGGGTCAGGGTGGCAACACACTTGCCTGGCCAGCTGGGCGCAAGCCATGCATGGGACGGCTTGCACCGTGGGCCTGGCGGCTCACCCAGTGCAGGGCAAGGAGGATCCCTGGCATGACCTGTTCCACAACGTTTTGTCCCTTGCCACTTAATATTTTAATGTTTGATATTCTGGATAGTGCCTGTATGGATTTTAATGTTTTACCGGCTGATCTTTTCGGGTCTTTTATGTATCTGGTCAATGACTGTACTAATAAACTAATAATGACAATGGTTGCATAAATAAAAGTCGCCCTTTATTAACCCCAGCCTGTGTGTCTGCCTCTTCCTTCTGGCTGGGGGCGGGGGTGCAAACTGCCGAACTGGAATTCATATGCAGATTTGATACTGTTAGGTTCAGACTCCATAGGGACTTTGGATCGTTAGCTCATTATGAAAAGTAATTGTTCCTCCATGCAGCTTTATATAATCTGTTCAGATTCATCTTACTTTGCTAGTGCGTCATTAACTGGTGTGGTCCATGTTCACCCTGAGTAGACCAGCTACCCATTTGAGCGGACTGTACCTAGTTTCCACCTATGCTCTACAATGTAACGCACCTTATCTTGCAAAAGTGGGGCTTCTGATCTCTCTTTAGAACTGATCAACCCGTTTCAAGTTTATTTAATTTATTAGATTTTTTTTAGTTGCTGCTCACCCAAGGGGTCTTGCCAGGGGTCATTTCGTAGAAAAAGAGGTGCAGGAGCTCATTTGCATAACTCATTTGCATGTGCCACACCCCCTAACATACCGGAAGTGTGTCAGAAGGCAACACCCACCCCTCAGGCTCCACTCCTGACCTGCTCGTCCTCCATTCCCTTCCCCATCCAATACTTTGTGCAATAAAAATAAGTGTAAAGAACACACCCTCATTCTCTTCCTGCTCCCTTGAAACCACCAGGTTTCAAGAGACTTGAGATACCCAGGACATGTGCACCACCCATCCCTTTCCCTTCCCCTCACCACAACAAGACACCCTGTGAGGTAGGTGGGGCTAAGAGAGGTCTTTTGAGAACTGCTCATGAGAGAACAGTTCTGAGAGAACTTGTGACTGGCCCAAGGTCACAGCAGCAGCTGCATGTGGAGGAGTGGGGAATCAAACCCGGTTCTCCCAGATTAGAGTCCTACTCCTGACCACTACACCAAACTGATGGGGTGGAAACTGCTGAAGGGTTGGTGAAATTTCTCCAGTACTTATGTGCCATGTGCCCACATAAAAAATGGTATACTTAGAAAATTTATATGCCACCTTGAGCAAGTCTCTGGAAAAGCAGCACACAGTCATAAAAGGAACAATGATAAAATTATCAATATTAAAACAAAACATTAAAAACAATAAAGGCCCTAGCAGGGCTTTCCCCGGGGCGCTGCTCCTCTGCACAGCTCGGGGAAGCCGAGGAGGGGGCGGGGCTTGGTCATGTGCCTGCCCCCTGGGCTCCTCACTCCCGGAGCTGCGCTCCTGTGCACTCCTGCTCCAACGGACCCCTGGTTGCTGCTCACCCAAGGGGTCTTGCCATGACTTACACCAACTTAAACAACATCATAATAAGCTACCTGCTCCACGAATGAGGTAGTTTCATTTTTAAAAACCAGAATAAACTACTTTTCTCTTTGCCTTAGTACAGAATCAAAGGTTTAGTCTTGAGATTATATTAAAAATTGGTCAGATGCAATCTTTCTCAAAAGGTGGCAAAGAGAACAGCAGGATTATTTGTTGCTTATTGCATCAATTCATAATATCAGTAGGGGAAAAAAGGTTAATTTTCTGTTTACTAAATTGAACTTACCCATGAATTGCTTTCAGAACTCTGTGAAGGGCTCTTCTTCATAGCCATGAGTTTTTTCCATAAATTAATATGTACACAATTGGCCCAAATATATAATAGAAAATAAAACAAACATAACTGGGGACTTTGGGGACTTCAGCCACACCCATAGTGTGGCCTAAATGGCCTGGGTCTGACCTACTTAAGGGACCGCCTTTCCCCGTATGTACCCCAGAAAGCACTTCAGTCCGGGGCCCAACATCGCCTGGCCATACCTGGCCTAAGAGAAGCCAAGCTCACTGCCACCAGGGGGAGGGCTTTTTCGGTGGCGGCCCCTAGCTGGTGGAACGAGCTCCCGGAGGAGATCAGGGCCCTGCGGGACCTGATGCAGTTCCACAGGGCCTGTAAGACGGAGCTCTTCCACCAGGCATTTGGATAGGGGCCGCCGCCCTCTTTTTTGTCCCCCCTTGTCACCCAGTGACTACCAATGTGCAACATAACTACTACCATCTAGTCGCTGAGGACCCTGTATGGTCCCAATATCAGATTGTATGTAACATCACTTGGTACGCCATCAGATAGCATTGAGCACTTTAATATTTGTATTAGGTAATAATGTTTTATGTAATGTTGTAGTGTTTTAACTGTTTTATTGTGAACGAGGTTCACCTAATTATGTAAGCCGCTCTGAGCCTGCTATGCGGGGAGAGCGGCCTAGAAGCCGAGTTAAAGAAATAAATAATAAATAAATAATTCCATAATATGTAGTGGCAGAAAGTTGGGAATGAAGAACAGCACCCTTCAAAAGAACTATGTAGATTTGCATGCGATTTCCTAAAAAATATCTGGCAGGGGTGACTTTGGAGGCTGGATATTCTGGGCTCAGGGCTTTTGATCTGACCCAGCCTAGAAACAACTGAATCTCTAGTTATCACCCTTTCCTAATAAAAAAAAGCTGTCTGCAGCTATCAGAGGGCATTCGGTGGCTGCTTCTGTCAGACTCAGACAAAGGTCTGGTAATCAGCTTTTATTAAAGGAAGCTGTCATCTTTAAACTATTATTGAAGGCATTTTTTTTAACCCTCCCAAATGTGCAATTCCCTGACCTTCTTTTGAAACAACAAATAGCAGGGGGGGAATCTTTTTAGGGGGGAAAAAAGAAAAGGAGAAAAGCTAAGGTCCATCAAACAACATCAGAAATAATTGGTCCTGACAGCTGGCTTACAAGATACTGCAGCTCAGACATCTTAATCATCCCCTGCTAGGTACAGTTGATTAGAAATCTCTCCCTTCCCATACTCTACACACATACAAACACAGAGAACACTTGTTCGCCTGCAGGAGATTCTGCCTGAAGAAAGGGACCAATTGGTAAGGAAGCTTGAAAGGAGGGAGAGGACAAGCAGGGGAGGCAGAGGGTTGCTGCAACAGCAGCATGTAAAGATTAGTTCAAGGGACCCAGAGATGCATCATCAGGGTGGAATGAAGAAGCAAGGCCCCCTGGCCAACTCTCTTGGCTGTGTGGATCCAAATTGCTCCTAACTGTCCGCCTTACCACCTGCTCCCTAGATCCGTGCCCTTCGCGGCTGATTAAAGCTGGCCACGTTGGGTTTCAGGGTGCCCTTAAGGAGATAGTCAACAAGTCCCTTTTGGAAGGACTGTTCCCGGGAGCACGCAAGGAAGCGGTGGTACATCCTCTCCTCAAAAAACAATATTTGGACCCGGCCGTATTGGCGAACTACCGGCTGGTTTCCAACTTGCCCAATCTGGGCAAGTTAATAGAGAGGGCCATGGCAGTGTAGCTTCAGAGCTTTTTGGATGACGCTTCCAGTCCAGCTTTCGCCTGGGTCATGGGATGGAGACGGCTCTGGTCACCCTCACAGATGACTTCCAGAGGCATCTGGATCGAGGCAGATCGGCTGCGCTGTTGCTGTTAGATCTGTTGGCCACGTTTGACACGGTCAGCCATCAGCTACTGACCACCTGCCTTGCTGACGCTGGAATTCAAGGGCTTGCCTTGCAGTGGCTTGGTTCCTTTCTCCCAGGCCAGGGACAAAGGGTGATGCTGGGGAAACAGCTTTCCCAAAGGCACCCACTTGACTGTGGAGCACCCCAGGGGGTGGTGCTGTCTCCATTGCTGTTTAACATCTATATGCTCCCCCTTGCCCAGAGTGCACAGAGATGTGGGCTGGGATGTCACCAGTACGCTGATGACACCCAGCTCTATCTGTTGTTGGGTGGCCGCTCCAACTCCAAACCAGAAGACCTTGACAGGGCATTACAAGACGTGGCTGGTTGGCTTAGGCTGAGTTGACTGAAACTGAACCCGATGAAGACAGAGGTCCTGTGCCTAAGTCAGAGTGCACCAGGGGTGGGGATCCCACTCCCGACCTTAACAATGGAGGCCCAGGTAGCAACCACTGCCAAGTCGGCTTTCTGTCATCTTCGGCTGATTAGGCAGCTGGCTCCCTTCCTCGAACGCAATGACTTGGCAACAGTGATCCATGAGATGGTCACCTTGAGGTTGGACTACTGTAATGCTCCCTACATGGGGCTGCCCTTATCACAGATTCGGAAGCTTCAGCTGGTCCAAAATGCTGCAGCCAGGCTGTTGCTGGGTCTCCCATTACGGGAGCACATCCAACCTGTGCTGAGAGCATTGCACTGGCTACCAATAGCATACCAAATTAGCTTTAAGGTGCTGGTTCTTACCTTTAAAGCCCTTTATGGTCAGGGACCTACATACCTGAGGGATCGGCTTTCCCCACATGTCCCCCAGTGAGCACTGCATTCAGGGTCCCAACATCGACTCACCCTGCTCAGACCAAAAGATGCCAGGCTAGCCTCAACCAGGGCTAGAGCTTTCTCGGTGGCGGCTCCTCTCTTGTGGAACAAGCTCCCAGAGGTGATCAGGGCCCTGTGGGACCTTTTGCAGTTCCACAGAGCCTACAAGACAGAGCTCTTCCACCAGACTTTTGGGAACCATGGCCATCACCAATGAAGAACACCATGTGGTGGAAGGTGCGAGGGCCCTGGATGCTGGAAATCACCAACTACAATCTGTAGAACAGCACCTGCTGCACGGACAATCAAATGAACACTGTGAGCTGACTGTATGTTGAGAACTTTGAACGATGGCTGCTAGTTTGGTGTAGCGGTTAAGTGCACGAACTCTAATCTGGGAGAACCGGGTTTGATTTGACCAGGGCTAGGGCTTTCTCGGTGGCGGCTCCTCTCTGGTGGAACAAGCTCCCAGGGGAGGTCAGGGCCCTGTGGGACCTTATGCAGTTCTACAGGGCCTGCAAGACAGAGCTCTTCCATCAGGCGTTCAACTAGGAGCCGCCCCGGAGGGAGGGCCCTGCCCCTTGATACCTGGAGGCAGCCTGAATTATCTGCCCTCTGACATCTGGAGGTAATCTAAACTACCTACACAATATAAAACTGAGATTGACCAGCGGGATGGCATTGAAGTGAGCACCATCTTAATTTTAACTTTAATATGTTAATTCTAGCACCAGCACCTTTTAAATGTTTAATGTTAGAATGGATATGTTTTATGATTATTTATTATACTGTGGTTTTATCTTGTTGTAAGCCACCCTGAGCCGGCCGTGGCTGGGAGGACGGGGGATAAATGTGATTAATAAATAAATAAATGGACATTGTGGTCCCAGAGACAAACCCTTATCTAAGAAGACTAGAAGATCCATTTTTATAGATGAGACAGCCAGGGATATTTGGGGGGCAGAACGCTCCAGAACGGCGTTCTGGCTGGCTTCGGAGCTGTTCTGCTGAGAAAGGAGAGATTTGAAAACTGCGCTCTTCGACTGTTTTTAGCCTTGATAAGGGAACAAGACAGACATCTTCTCACTGCCCCTGTATTTCATGTACAAGGGCTACCAGCAACCCAGCAAGGTAGGAGGCTGGTTTTGTTTGGGGAAGTGGCACCTTCCCTCCCTCTGCCCTGCTTCTCTTATACTAACTGGGGGGTGGGGGTGGTCAGAGCTTCATTTTAATGCTGAACTACATGTGAGATCTGATAATGGATCCCCAATGCCATGTTTCATTTTGGCCTTATATTTGAATACAGAGATAACAAGAAAGCTCTGGTGGAGCTTTGCTTCAAACCACTGGATCTTCTCAGTAGCTCTCCAGGGTTCCCAGCCTCCAGGTGGGGGCTGGAGATGTGCTATTACAACTGAGCTTCAGAAAATAGAGATCAGTTTCCCCAGAGAAAATGGCTGCATTGGAAAGCGGACTCTATGGCATTGTACCCCTGCTGAGGTCCCTCCCCTCCCCTCCCCAAACCCCACCCTCCTCAGGCTCCACCCCAAAAATCGCCAGGTATTTCTCAACCAACAGCTGGCAACCCTCTCTCTTTGGTGCCAATTTGGTGCAGTTTGGTGCTGCTTGGAGCCAGTTTTGTGTAGTGGTTAAGTGCGCGGACTCTAATCTGGGAGAACTGGGTTTGATTCCCCACTCCTCCACCTGCACCTGGCTGGATGACCTTGGGCAGGCCATAGCTCTGTACCAGCTGTTCCCTCAAGGACAGCTTGGGAAAGAGCTCTCTCAGCCCCACCTACCTCACAGGGTGTCTGTTGTGGGGAGGGGAAGGGAAAGGAGTTTGTAAGCCGCTCTGAGACTCCAAGTGAGCGAAGGGTAGGGTATAAATCTAATCTCTTCTTCTTCTTCTTCTTCTTCTTCTTCTTCTTCTTCTTCTTCACTTACACACCTAGAAGACTGTGATTCCTTAGTGACCTATACTGTTACAGCCTTCCCTTGCTCATGATTATTTTCAGCTAGGCTAGTAGAAGAGAACCAGAAAGCTACATATTTCATTTTTTCTAGTACGTGAAAGGGAGCTGTCATTATCCAGTAGAGGCTGTAAGTCACTGATGATGCGTTGAACTGTTTTGAATTGAGACCCGTATGTGACTCCTTGGGGCCTGTCTTGGAAGAAGGCTCTCACACTTCTTTAATTCTGCAAAGTATGTAATGGAGCCTATAGAGAACAGGACTGTAATCTGTGCCACAGAGTACGCTGTATATTATTGATTTTTTGTATGTTCTATCACCCCCTCACAATATTGTTTTCATTTTGTGCAATTTCATTTTCTGCATTACTGGACTTAGCACAACTTTCTTTTGCATTTTTGTAATTTTTGTAAGCCTAGTCCCATTGCATTGTTTCTTAGATCTCATATGCTATTTGATTACAATATTCTATGCCATGTAATCCCCCTTGAGTCTCAAGAAGAAAACTAGTAAAGAACTAATAAAGTATGAATGAATAAATAAATAAATAAATAATGGGCTGACCACCACTGTTCTCATTTGCCCCTCCAATAAAAATTTTCTGGCTACAGGCTGTGTCTGGAAAGAAATCGGCAGAAAGACCACTTCGTGGCTGCAAGAAAGGGGAGGACGGCAGGGGAATTCTGCTGTAGCAATGTGCAGAGCACAATTGCTGCAGAGGAGCGTTTGCTTATGTTACTGTTCATCTTACTTTTAAAATAAATATAATATGAATTATTAAAAGTATGGAATTGGAAACTTTTTTAAAAAATAATGTTTTTATTGGTTTTGTCAAAATTGTTTTCACAACAAACAAGGTAAACAAAATAAGAGGCAAAACGTGGGCCAAGCAGGGGCAGTCCATTATTCTAATAGATCCGTCCACGTATGGAGTAGAAGCTAAAAGCATGGGGGTGTGGCCTAACATGCTAATGAGCTGTGTTGTCAGGGGTGTGGCCTAGGGCTGCCAAGTCCAACTTGGGAAATATCTGAGGACTTTGGGGGTGGAGCCAGGAGAAAGGAAGTGACATCATTTTGTGAAGTCACATCCTGTGATGTTGCTTCCACATGCTTCCACATGAACTCATGAAGTTTCCTAATACTGAATCAGGCCATTGGTCCATCAAGGTCAGTATTGACTACTCAGACTGGTAGTGGCTCTCCAGAGTCTCAAGCTGAGATCTTTAATGTCACCTATGACCTGATCCTTTTTTAGCTGAAGAGGCTGATACCTCCTGCATGTCAAGCAGATGCTCTATCACTGAGCAATGGCCCTACTGAATCCTTCCTCATCTCAGCAGAATATGAAGCACTAAGTGCTACACAAGTGCTAAATATGATTTTCATATCATAAGAACAGGAGAGAAGCCACAGTGGATCGGACCAACAGCCCATCCAGTACAACACTCTGTGTCACACAGTGGCCAAAAATACCAGGTGCCCTCAAGAGGTCCAGCAGCGGGGCCAGAACTCCAGAAGCCCTCCCACTGTTGCCCCCCAAGCACCAAGAATGTAGAGCATCACTGCCCCAGACAAAGGGTTCCATTTAGACCTTGTGACTAATAATAGCCACTAATAGACCTCTGCTGGATGGGGACAGAGAGAGAGAGAGACAGACAGACAGAAAAAAGAAAGAAAGAAAGGGGGAGGGGGAGAGAGAGAGAGAAGGAAAAGAGCTAGCAGAGGCACTTACCCCAGCAGCAACCTTGCAAGCCACATGCAAAAGCAGGCCCTTCAGTACAAAGAGCCTAGTCCCTTCTTAATCTCTGGGCGGGGGTTTCTCTTGCTGGCTCTGCTCTTAAAGGGGAAATGTCTGTGAGGCTTTTTACTGCAGGCTCTCTGCAGACATTTCCCTTTTAAGAGTTCAGGCCTGGCAGGGAGAGGGCAGGGCAGGGCAGGCTCCAACGTTCCCCTGCGTTCCTGCTGGCAGCCATTGCCTCCCCCGGTGGCCAATTTTGAAAAAGCGGGGGTAAGCATTAAAAATCAGTGTTTCAGCACTAGTGTGGCCTAATATGCTAATGAGTTTCTGCTGTTGGGTGTGGCCTATTATGCTAATGAGCTCCTGCTGGGCTTTTTCTACAAAAAAAGCCCTAGAGACAACATAGATAAGCAGACAGGGGCAGTCTTAGTGATTCCAGGGCCCTGATCCACGATGGGCCCCCAGAATCACTGCCACTCCACTGCTTGCCCCCCTGCTCCCCCCCCCCGAACAAGGGGTAGTCCTCTCATCATGTGAGGTAGGCAGGAGCCACCACTGCTGCTGGAAGCCAGCTGCACGAGCCACAGATGGGGAAGGTAAATTCAAATTTATTTATTTGTTATGGCCAATTGACCAGCAGTACAAAAATAAAATAGTACAATCACAAGCCCCATCTACTTTAAAACCATAATCATATCCCCAAATTCTAAATCCCAGATGAGAACTTTTCTCATTCTGTGTTTTTCTGTTAAAAACTTCTGCTTAATTATGACTAAAAAATACAATATTTTGCTACTACCAGGTTTACCGACTTCTTGGTGTCTTCCAACAAATCTTTCAGCAGCACAGTATCTGCAAATTTGAAGTAATTATTCAGGGGTTTAAACTGGGAGAGTAAAGGAAATATTAACGGATGTCTCTCCAGAATAAAGTTTGCAGTTTAAAAGAATGTGAGTGATTGTTTCAACTTCTTTATCTGAGCACAGACAACATCTTTGATGGATAGGCCAATGGAGAGACCTTCCTTGCAGTATATTAGAAGGGATGGCATCAAAACTCCCTCTAGAAAAGCCTCATGTGTATTTTTCATACATAATATTGGAGAAATATGGTGCTGCCCCTGGAGCCATGACATACAAGCCATGGGCTAAGTCAGAGTTTATGGCAGTGGCATGGTTGCTGCTCTTCCAAGCTCTGTCCTTCACATTTCAGCTGAAGCAATACCAAAGGACTAAGATTAAGTGGAAAAAGCCACACCAATGCTATCACCTAATCTGGCCTGTGATGTGACCATAGTCCTTCCTATGAGAGCCAGTTTGGTGTAGTGGTTAAGTGTGTGGACTCTAATCTGGGAGAACCGGGTTTGATTCCCCACTCCTCCACTTGCACCTGCCTTGGATGACCTTGGGCAAGCCATAGCTCTGTACCAGCTGTTCTCTCAAGAACAGCTTGGGAAAGAGCTCTCTCAGCCCCACCTACCTCACAGGGTGTCTGTTGTGGGGAGGGGAAGGGAAAGGAGTTTGTAAGCCGCTCTGAGACTCCAAGTGAGTGAAGGGCGGGATATAAATCCAACCTCCTCCTCTTCTTCTTCTTCTATGTAGTTTCTCCATTCCTTCATGATTGGAGTGGCATGCCAAGATCAGCACTGAAAGGGCAAATTGCATGATGATTTCTTCACCTTGTGAACTGGCTCTTGTGTGATTCTCTTTAAATGGGGACGCTTGTTACATAGAAAGCATGGCTTAGAAAGCATTCCTTAATGATATTCACAATTCACTCAAAGAGTTTCACAGGCATCCCATGACTTGGTTGATATGTCCCATATATCCAAATTACATGCTGGAACATATCACAACACCAATCTGGACATGCACATTTAAGTTTCACGTTTTCCCCATGGGGTTCTGAAAAGCCTCTGTTCTTGTGAAAACATGTATATGCATCTGCTCTCATTTGTACCTTCTCTCCAGATCTTCTTTGCCCTTGTGCTCACCCTTCTTCTCTGCCGGGGGGGGGGGGGGGGGTTGTCTTTGCCTCAGCTGAAAGGAAACCCACAACAGACTGCACAGAGATGAATAGGAACAAAGGGTTCTTACCTCACTACAGAGGCTAATTTTCTACCCCCAAGTATTTCCCCTCTGCTCTAATCAAGGTCATTACAATATACATTGTATCTTTGCATCTTTTACAAGCATGCTTTACAACACCCCTCCCACCTTCTGGCAGGGATAAATGGACTCAGAGATCTCCGTTACTATTCATGTCTGATGGAGCTTTGACTCTTGAAAGCTTCTACCCTAACACTCTTTGTTGGTCTCTAAGGTGCTACTGGACACTAACTGTTCTACTACAAGCCAACATGACTACCCTCTCTCTGCACAGACATGCATTGTTTTCCTGGAAATTACAGCCCTTCCTGCTAATACCATTGGCTTGCCTTATCATAATGCCTCCCATTTGAGTAGTAACCTCCTAAAGATTGCTTTGACTCTTCCATCAGAGTAATTTTCACACATCCTTTAAAAAAAAAAATCTCGTACGAATTCCTACAATACTAGGATGTATTAGTTCCCAACATGATAAATAGAAAACACTAATTTAATAAAACAATACACCATGCATTAGTATAACACCCTGTAGAGACATATATGAATGGCTTAATAAGCCCTAAGTGATGTCTGTAACAAAACATTTATAAATGACAGACCATAGATCATTTATATCCATCTTAATGACTCACCATGACATGAATTCCAATAATGTATTTGGCAAAAAAGAGAGAGAGCTATACCTCATAACTTGGACAACCATTTTTCATATGATGTACAGGAATGCTTGTCCCTCATTTATAGGGAACTATCTTGTCCCTGATGGCCATCATGTTGAGTCAGAAAGCAGGAAAGGGGTGAAGAAATAAATAATCTAACTCATAAACTGAGGGAAGGGTTCTTATGGCCCCGTCCACACGAGCGAGATAAGCCGGACGGGAAGTGACACAAATTCGTGCCAGCGCAATTTGCGCCGCTTTTGCAGGATCACACAGGTCCATGGACCTGTGAGGGCGAACCGCCGCTGCATGATCACACGCAGCCACAGGCGAGTTGGGTTTTTTTCCCCCCAGCCGTTTTCACTGTGCTTATCTGCTTCTACAAGGGATCGATGACTTGCCTGTCCACCCTCGGGGTCATCCGATGATGCGCATACCAGGATGGCGGGGGGAGCAAAAAGCCCGCTCCCCAACGCCACTTGTTTGCGCTGGCGCGATCACATCAGGAAAGGTCAGTTCTGACCATCTCAAACCATTTGAGACTGCCTTTTCACTGGTTGCTAAATAAGCCGATCCCCCACCAGCTCAAAGCAGTTTGCAACACTTTGACACCGGCTGCAGGACACTTCCCAGATGTGCTTGTGTGATCGCGCCACTTTGAGCCGGCGGGGAATCGTCCTTCTTGTGTTGCAAATGGGTGCGTATGATCGCGCCCTCCATGTAGCTAAAATAGGACTAGGAGCAACTTTTATTTATTTATTAATTTTTATTTATTTTTCACATTTTTACCCCGCCCTTCCCACAAGCGGGCTCAGCTCTTGACAGCTCTTCTCTCTCTCTCTCTCACACACACACACACACACACGCACACACGTGGGTAATCACTATGGACTTTTCTGATGGGGATTCTCATTGGTTAGAATGTTGATTAGGATCTGGAAGACCCAGGTACAAATCCCCATTCTGACACTGAAGCTTGCTAGAGTTGACAACCCACCAGTGGGGCAGGAGATTTCAGCCCTCTGCTTTTACTATTAAAAATGGGTGATGGCCAACAGCATGACAACAGAAAACCCAGAAGTGATGTCGCATCTCTTTAGGAACTGGCCAAATGAGTTCTTGAGAGGCCCAATGTCACTTCCAGATGAAACCTATTCAGTCTGGCTTAGAGAGAGGAGAGGAGAGGTGTACGACAAGAATGTTAAAGATAAACCTGAGACAGTTTTGTAGGAGGCAAAGTCTTAAATAATGATCCAAATGGCCAGTTGGGTGATGGGATAGCTGGTTAAGCCAATCAGAGCAAATGTATGATCTTAAATTGCACTATGGGATAACTGCTGCTTGTCTACAAATATGAATTCCAGAGTCTTCTTCACAAAGAACTCCTGTCCAGAAGCTCTGAAGGTATGGATTTTATTCAAGTAGTTGCATTTTTAAGTATTTTTGCTCTGGAGCCTATTGTCTGAATTTCAAAAGTTCATTTATATTTGTGACAAATGACGAGCTTATAATTTAGAAGAAGAAGAAGAAGAGATTGGATTTATACCCCGCCCTTCACTCACTTGGAGTCTCAGAGCGGCTTACAAACTCCTTTCCCTTCCCCTCCCCTCCCCTCCCTCCCTCCCTCCCTCCCCACAACAGACACCCTGTGAGGTAGGTGGGGCTGAGAGAGCTCTTTCCCAAGCTGTCCTTGAGAGAACAGCTGGTACAGAGCTATGGCTTGCCCAAGGTCATCCAGCCAGGTGCAAGTGGAGGAGTGGGGAATTTAAGCTTAATATATAAAACTGAGAGCGTGTGGATCTTGCTTTCTTTCTAGTTCTAGTGAAATCCAACTCCTCTTGGTGGTTCCTGTCCTCCAACTCCCGAAGCTTCCTTATTAATTTTGATACTCTTTATGCTGACATTTTTTCCTATTGAAATACATATTAATATGACACACCTAATGTATACCTATAATTCATACAGTAGAGAGAATCACCAGCCATTTCAAAGGATAATGGAATAATTCAATTGTTCAGCAGACATTTTCTCAGCATTTTAAATCACAAAAAAGAAGGAAAATATAGATTATTTGCTCTCAGTACATTCCCGTTCCAAATATTTTATAGTATCCAAGTCCATATGTACAAGTTTTATTTAAAGGAACACAGCTTCTGTGCTGCTCTAGCAGAACTTTTGTGGAACAACTTCAAAGCCAATCATATACATGAAGAGAAGAAAACAATAATGTAGGAACCTCAGAGCTCAATATAATTATTCATCTAGGTGTATCTTAGGAGGCTCAGAGTTTAGGGTTCCCAGCTTAGGGTGTCATAGGCTGGGGTGCCAGTCAAAGGGAATCCAAAGTAGACTAAGAGCAGAAGCCAAGAAGACAGTGCAAAGCCCAAAGCCAAGCCGGAGTCAGGAGCAAGGAACACAAAGCCAAGTCCAAACCTAGGGGGTCCAAAGGTCTAGGTGCAAGAGCTGAGTCAAAGTGGATGCAAGCAGCACAAAGCTGACTTTGTTACTTCCACAAAGAGTACTGCCCAGAGTGTGGAGTTAAATGCTGCTACCAATTAGCCAGCTGCACAATTGCCCAGGCTCCTGTTAGAACTCTGGGCTGGCTTAGCGTCTTCCCTGTAGCCTGGCCTCTCATTGCCTGGTTGCTAAGTTTTGCTGCAGTCGATCCCTTAAACGAGTCACATGTGGGGGTAAGTCCGGAGGACTTTCAGCTTGCAGTTCTTTCCCCTTATCTGGGCCAGGTGTAAAGACTGCTGTTACAGGTAACTGCCAGCTATCCTCCTCTGCTGCTTCAGAGGGGCCAGCTATGGTTTCTGCAAGCTCTGACAGCTCTTCCTCATCCACGCCCATGACATAGAGTTAGGAGATCCCTGGAGATTTTGGGGTGGAGCCTGGGGACAGTACTGTTTGGGGAGGGGAGAGACCTCAGGACTATTGCCCACATGATCAAATCCTTGAGGCTGATCTTGAGGTGGAGAAGGAAATAAGGGAGGTGATTAAAGCAAATAATATTATACTGGGAGACTTCTACCACCCTTCCATTGACTGGGTAAACATGTGCTCAAGTCATGCCACAGAAATGAGATTCCTAGACATCATAAAGGACTGTGCACTGGAACAGCTGGTCACAGAGCCAACTAGAGGGGTAGTGATCTTGGACTATCACTAAATTTAGCTGCTGTAGCAGAAGACTGGAGAGTACCAAACATTATACCAATTTTTAAAGAGGGATCCGGAGAGGAACCAGGAAATTACAGGCCAGTTAGCCTAACATCTGTCCCAGGGCAATTAGTAGAAACTGTAATCAAAGATAGAACCGTTAGGCACAGGGCTCATTTCCTGCCATAGTGCACTGGAGCAACACTCCGGCAGTAAGGAGCCCAGGGGGCAGGCAAATGCAACAAGCCCTGCCCCCAGCAGCCCCTTTTTCTTGGCCCTCCAGCCAGCCCAGCAGAGTGCTGCCATGAGCTCCACCTTGTCCTCCTGTGCTGCTTGCTGCAGTAATTGCAACTGGCCCCACTGCCACCGCTGCTCACCACTGCCTCATCTTCCTTCTCCCGCCAGGCAGCAGCCACTTTTTTCTCCTCCTTCGGGGCACACTTCTCGGCAGTGCTGCCCCATGTCTACCGATGAGCCACTGGCCGCTGCCGAGCCTCCCTCCCTTCCCCCAGCTCTGGGGCTTGGTAGTTGTGCAGGACCCCCCCCCTCCCCACGGAGGAAGGGCAGCTGAGCTCCAGTGGCAGGCACTCTGTGGGTGGCCCTCAGTGGGTGGCTCGGCTGGGGTGGACGGAGCAGAGAGAGCCGGGCCCCAGAAGGGGACTGCCCGGATGGAGCCTAATATGGGAGAAGCAGGCGGCAAACGATGGGTGGCCTACCTTGTAGGGATGTCATGAGGATCAGTGGGTGGCGGGAAGGACGAGACTTGGCATGCTGCCTCAGGGGCATGACCCAAAGCATGCAGTCCATCAGTGAAGCCACCGGGTGCCCTGGGCCGGGGACTGGCCTGCTGGAGGGCGGGTGTGCTGGAAGAGGGAGGCAGGGGCGGCTCCCCCATCGGGCAAGGCAAAGGGAGGCCTGGGGGGCTGTCTTGGTCAATGGACTGCATCACCAGGAGGGTGGCGGGGGGGGGCGCCTTCTGAGTGCTTGATCCCTTGCGGGGTTTCCTGGCTTCTGTGGGGATCCGTGATGGGCTCTGGCTGAGCTGGGGCTCCTGCCAAGCACAGAGTAAACACCCAGCGGAATAGAGGACCTGCATTTCCTCCATGGAGCTCCAGGCGTCCGGCATTTCCCTGCATTTTCTTCATACAACAACCCTGTGAGGCAGATTATACCAAGAGAGAGGGATTAGTCCAAGGTTGTTGACTAAAATCTGGGGAAATCTGGGGAAGTGTAGTTCAGCTTGTTTCCTGTTGTGCTTTCATTTTAAATAAGGGAAGGGGGGATTTTCTAAAATAAGGGAGCCTTGAAAACGTCAGTCTCTCACACCCAGGGCATGAAGTGTGGTATAGTGTGACACAGTGGTTAGAGTATGATCTGAGAGCCCCAGGCTTGAATCCTTGCCCTGGCACAGAAGCTCACTAGGTGCCCTTGGGCCAGTCACAGACACTCTGCCTAGCCTACCTCACAGGGTTCAGAACATAAGAGAATCCAGTGTTGGATCTGGCCAGTGGCCCATCCAGTCCAACATTCTGTGTCACCCAGTGGCCAAAAACACCAGGTGCCCTCAGGAGGTCCACCAGTGGGGCCAGGACACTTGAGGCTCTCCTCCCACTGTTGCCCCCCCCCCCCCTCTCAAGCACCAAGAATACAGAGCATCCCTTGCCCCAGACGGAGAGTTCCTATCTATACCTTGTGGCTAACAGGTGGGGGGGGTCTGAGGGGGGAAGTTTTTTTCTTAAGAAAATGTGGGGGGAGAGCACTCGCTGCACATAGAACCGTGTGTGTATGGTGTGTGTGTGCGCGTATGAATGTGCGTGCCTTTGGGTAAAAATGTGGTTCAGAGCTTCAGAGTGTCTCACCTGAAAACAAGGGTTGTATTTGAAAACAATAGGCAATATGCTTTTTAGCATTTATGGCATCACAAAATGGCTTTTGTTTGTTTCAGAGCTCATGAGTAAAAGGTCTTTGAACATATGTGGAATAACCTTCACTGAGCTGGAGAAAAACATGTTATTTTTTAGACATTTTAAAAAGTATGTTATTTTTTAAACATACGCTTTGTGGCTCTGGGGCACGTGATGCTCTGTATTCTTGGTGTTTGGAGGGGTCAACAGTGGGAGGGCTTCTAGTGTCCTGGCCCCACTGGTGGACCTCCTGAGGGCACCTGGTGTTTTTGGCCACTGTGTGACAGAGTGTTGGACTGCATGGGCCACTGGCCTGCTCCAACACTGGCTTCCCTTATGTTCTTATTAAAAAACCACACACTGTGGTTAAAGAGTCCCTAAGCATTTGGCAGTATGTGCTCCCTGAGCTGGACAAAGGTATATGTGTTTTAAAAGGCCATAGCCAGGCCTCTGAGCACACGCAGAGTGTAGTTCCCTGAGCTGGACAAAGTGTCTGTTTAGAAAGCCTTTCGGCCAGTTTCCTCTGAGCCATTCCCTGGAGCTGCCAGGCAGTGTTCTCTCTAAGCTGAGTTAGTGTGAGCTAGCTCACAGTTTTTTAGCATCTGGCTCACACATTTTTGTCTGGGCTCAGGAAGGAGGGCTCCAGAGCAAACCAATTTATGCAGTAGCCAAATTGCTTACTCACAACTTTAATGCCCGTAGCTCCCAAAGTAGAATTTTTGCTCACAAGACTCCACAGCTTAGAGGGAGCAGTGCTGCCAGCCAGGTCACATCTTGTAGAAATTATTATTATATAGCGCAGTCACTGGGCATGGCACAGAGTAGCTATCAAAAATGCAGGTGTGATTTTTGAGGTGGAGCCTGAGTTGTGGGTGTTGCTTTCTGACACACTTCCGGTGATGTCAGGGGGTGTGGCATATGCAAGTAAGTTATGCTAATGAGCTCCTGCACCTCTTTTTCTACGAAATGACCCCTGGTTAGGCACCTAGAGGGACAAAGCCTGCTGAGGGAAAATCAGAATGGCTTCTGCAAAGGGAAGTCCTGCCTCACCAACCTTTTGGAATTCTTTGAGAAAGTAAACAAGCATGTAGACAATGGTGACTCAGTAGACATTATATATTTGGACTTTCAAAAGGCTTTTGACAAGGTACCTCACCATAGAGTCCTAAGTAAACTTAGCAGTCATGGGATAAAAGGACAGGTTCTTGTCTGGATTAAAAACTGGTGAAATGACAAGAAGCAAAGAGGAATCAATGGACAGTTCCCACCATAGAGGGAAGTAAGCAGTGGTGTCCCACAAGGATTGGTCTTGGGCCAGTACTATTTAATTGTTCATAAATGATCTGGAACTAGGGGTGAGTAGTGTAGTGGCCAAGTTTGCAGATGACACGAAATTATTCAGGATGGTGAAGACCAAGGCTGACTTTGAAGAGCTTCAAGAAGTCCTCCACAAACTGGGTGAGTGGGTGACAATGTGGCAAATGAAGTTGACTGTTGATGTGATGCACAGTAGGAGAAAAAAAATCCCAACTTCAAGTATAGGCTAATGAACTTGCTGAGAATGAAGGGTAAAAGATCTTGGGGTTGTAGTGGATAGCTCAATGAAAACATCAGCCCAGTGGGCTGCAGTGGTGCAAAGGTTTTAAGTAATAATAATAATAATATACTTTATTGTCATTGTACATAGTACAATGAAATTAAAAAGTACCATCCTTCAGTGACTCACAACATATAATCATGCGCACTCACACAGACATTCACGACTGCTTCTCCCTTGTGATTTACATAGCAACCAAACCACTGTTTCCCCCAGATTTCAGTCTCATACAGCATTCAGGGCAAGTATTGAGCAGGAGGCGATGAATCCAAACAAACAGGCTTTTATTCAGTGACATTGTTCAGCTCAAAAGACAGCTCTATGAGAGCAGCACTTTCATTTATATTGTTCCAACACATAACTTTCAACAATGTAACTATATACAAGCAATACTACTGGACCCAAGGGCTCAGCGATTGGGTATCTAGATTGGCTTCAGGACCAATGGGAGTCTTTATTAATCAGCCAATAGGAATTGGAGCTTTAGGATACCAGAGCCCTTTTCAAGCTATTACTGCTTCATATTCTAAACACAAACACAACAAAAGGTAAATTCTATGTTTACTTTTTTATATTGAAGTCTGTTTTTTCCTTACACATCAGGTGATATGAGACAGAGATCCTTAACAGGATGGTTCAGTCAGCAAAAATTGAACCTTGAAATCCTTTGTGCTCGGTGGTTGCTGTGATCTGCTCATTCTCAAGTGAGGAAAGGCAAAAAAACCCTGCTGCTGCCTTGGTCACTTCAGATTAGATTACTGGCATTCATGTTACATTATTAACATATTCAGTGACCAGTCATGTCCTAGAGGGCTAGTCAATTTGATCACCTACCATGATCAGGCCAGAGGTGCAGCCTCTTGGTTTTAAAACTGATGGTATCCATAATTCAAAACCTGCCTCTTTCACCTTATGCGATATTCAAAAGGATTTGCTCTGTAGGCCTGAAATGAAACTCTGTGGGAAAGTTCTGTTGTTTATGACCTTAAAAGAAACAGAGAAGGATAGGTGGAACCTGGGGATCCCCTGGAAGTACAGGTCGTCTCCAGACTGCAGAAATCAGTTCCCCTGGAGAAAATGGATGCTTGTGAGGGTGGACTCTGTGGCATTGTACCTCACTGAGGGCCAGGGGTGTAGACTTTTGGAAATTCCGGGGGGGGGGCTCCTTAGCGCTCACACGAAGTGCGCAAGCTCGCTGGGGTGATGTTCTCCCCTCCGGGAAACCGCCGCACCTCCCCAGGCCCTTCCAAGGCCCGCTAGCCGCTGCTGCCGGTGCCTCTCTCTCTCCCCCCCCGGTCACCCCTTCCCTCTCCCTCTCCAGCAGCGGCGGCCGGGCCTCGGAAGGACCCGGGAAGGCGTGGCAGCAGGCGCTCTGTTTTGCCAGGGGTGGCTGAGCCCCCCCCGGGAAATTCTGGGGGTGGCTCGAGCCCTCGAGCCCCCCCCCCGTACTCTACGCCTATGCTGAGAGCCCTGTGCTCCCCGGAGTCTGCTCCCAAATCTCCAGGAGTTTCCCAGCCTGGATCAGGCAACCATACTGCCCCATTGACTAAGAAAACCTGATGGGGACATGAAAGAGGACCTTTTCAGTGGCAGCCCCACAATTATGAACAACCTCCATAGGGAGGTATGCCTGGCTCCCTCACTACTTCTCCCCCCTCACTCTTGAGCTTTAGGAGGCAGCTGAAGACAGTATTATTCATAATGGCATTTGGTTAGTCGACTGTTTCTTCTGTCTCTCAGCAGTTTACTTTATTGATTTTCACTAGTAGTTTTTATGTTTTGTTATGTAGCATTATAAGGCGCCTTGGGTTCCCTCTATGGTAAAAAGGCAGCAAATATGTATTTTAAATAAATAAATAAAATAAAGAGTGTTGAGCAAGGGCTATGTGCCCTCGGCTATCCATACTACATGTTTAAACATTTGTTTCAGAGCTGTTTTGTTGTTACGTCTATTCCTGCCATCACAGAACCTGGGAATCGTGGTTTTGAAGGTGGTGGTAATTCTTTGTAACATAACCTGAGTTAAGATTTGTGATGCTGGTATGAAATGGTGAATGAAAGCAGAGCACAATCCCTGATGTGACAAATTGGGCCTGAAATCGACATCTGGTTTAAGGTCAGTTCCCATGATATAAAGTCCTTTTGGTCATCAGAAGGAACTGGTATCAGACACATGATGGGAGTTCCATGCCTCCCAGACTCACATGGGCCCAGTTCTGATTGTGACTATGGCAGGTGGGAAGAATGGGCTTTAGCCCCTCCCCCTGGTTATGCTGCGTTGTATCATGAAACAACCCAGGGAACCACTATTTGCTCCAATTAAAAACTTACATGTAGCCATCGAGATAGATTCAGGTGGGTAGATATGTTGGCCTGAAACAGCAGAACAAAGTTTGAGTCCAGTTGGCACCTTTAAGACCAAGGAAGTTTTATTCAAGCTATAAGCTTTCATGTGCAAGCACACTTCTCCAGACACCAAGAAGTGTGCTTGCACATGAAAGCGCATACCTTGAATAAAACTTTCTTGGTCTTAAAAGTGCCATGGAACTCAAACTTTGTTATAGCCATCAAGTTAGTTTCCTATTGGAGCAAATAGTGGCTCCCCAGGGCTGGTTCAAGACATGAGAAAGGCTGAATCCCATTCTCTTGGCATGCCAGTGTTTGGTCCACGTATGTCTGGGAGCCATAGAATTCTCATTGCACATCTGATATAAAGTCCTTGGGACTTAGTATAATGAACTGGCATTTAGTGCACATATATACAATGCTGTCATACCCATACTGAGAAAAAAGTAGGACTTAGCTGAATAGTCAGCCTAAAATTCACAGTCAATTGAATTGATCAGATTTGAATAGTTTGAACATTAAGGTTAAATTTTAAACATATCAGTCTGAATGGCACTGGAAGATTTATTTCGGTCCTGTTTCCTATTGAATGGGATGCCTTCTCTGACTGCATGTGTGATGGTTGTATAGCTTCAGGTCTCTTGGATGCAATGAATTATCTTCATCGTTGTCTCCTGCCTTGGTTGCCCTAGTTAACAGCTTATGCCAAGATATGGAAAGGTTTAATGTGTTCTCTTCTGTTTTCTTGGTCACTTTCAATACTGTCAATCGGGTCATTTCGTAGAAAAAGTGGCGCAGGAGCTCATTAGCATAACTTATTTGCATATGCCACACCCCCTGACATCACCGGAAGTATGTCAGAAGGCAAGAAAGAAAGAAGAGAGAGAGAGAGAGAGAGCTGGCAGAGAGGGGAGTGCTACTAATCCAAGCCTCAGAAATACTACTATTCTGGGAGGACAGCTTCAGTGGTGGCTGAAGCCTTCAGAAGGCTGGTCGGAGGAACAAGGACCTTTCCAGGGGACGGGGTCATTTTGCTGTAGCCACGACCCAAGCAGGCATTCCCCCACGGGGTGGGGGGGCTGGCACCAACTCCCAGAGCTGAGCTCCCCCGAGCTCCTGCTCGAAATGACCCTGCTGTCAATCAAAGTATCCTTCTGAACTGTCCAAAAAGCAGGTCTGAGAAATACCGTGCTATGGTGATTCTGATCCCTCCAGAAGCCAAGGTGGTCCTTTACTGCTGTCCTCTAATGGATTTAAGCTAGAGTACCTCATGGACTTCCAACATGAACCTACCCACACCTATAGGTCAGCTGCAGGACCTTGTGTTGCTCCACCATCAGAGGTTTGACTTGTGGTCACTTTCTTGGTGAAAGCACTAAAATATGGGAACCCTTGGTAAAATGAGTGTGACCCCCAATCCTGTTTAATGTTCAGAAGGCAAGTGAAGCTCATCTTTTCTTTTCTTTTTTGGTGAGCTTCTTGTCTGAATTAAGGTTGGGTGGCAGAGACATTTTGTTGATTATTTTAGTTTCTGCTGGCACTAGCATTTGGCTGTTATTGCTGTGGTGGTTACACTTGCTGGCTGTTCTGATTTTGTAGAAAGCCACGTTTGCCATTTTATCAAAAACTGAAGAGTTCATTTTACAATAAATTAACAAATAATCTCAGGTGGCAGCTGGCAGAGTTAAGGCACAGTCATTTGCTGATGAAATCAAGTCCTGCTGACACTGCAACACTCCATATGATTATTTATATTTGTGCTATATTATTAGCTTATCCTGTTGATCAGAAATGCCTGGGGATTAAAGAGTGCAGAGGGGCTCTCTATGGGGGGGGGGATCCTGATTGGGCTACTTGTCGTTTTGAAAACCAATAACCTTGTCTGAAGCTGTTTCTTTAATTGTGCCGAGACTATAAGTTGCATTTTATTGTCAGTTCTGGCATCTACATAATCAAATTTAGTGCACCGCTTGGTTGTTCTTTGATGTTCCATTTCTCCAAGTTCAAAATTCTATAGACTAGGCCTCCAGCTGATCATTTGTCCCAGATTCCAGTTTATGAAAAGCATATTGCTGGTCCTTTTCTAGAAGTAGCAAAACATCCTCATGCAGTTGCACAGTACTTCCACTCAGGGCTGCCAGCAAGATTTTCTGAAATCAGTAAGATGTTTGTGCTCAGCCCTACTCCTGTGTTTTTTCAGACACCCTGGAAGGGCATCGCTCCCACTTATTGGAGGCCCTTAACAAGCAACACTCCAGGTATGCTGCAACCTGGCAATTATGTCTTTGTAATAATCAGGTTTTCTACAGATAGATAGAAACTACTTCTGCCTAAAATCAAACATGCAGGCAGGAATGGCTAGTCCCAATGCAATCAATACTCTTGAGCTGAAAAGCCCCCCTCCTCCGACCTTTTGACAATTCTGTAGGCAAATATTTCATTGATAGGCAGGTGCAATTCAGTGAACAGTCTAAGAAAGCCTTAGACAGGGGCTGCCAAATTTCCTTTTAATACCATTTTCCCCCATCCATGATTAGTCCGTATCAAGGCCTATGGAGAGAAACGTTTCTCCCTATTACAGTAAAATAAAACAGGACGGAGCCCTGACTTGGATCGCCCAGGCAAGCCCAATCTCGTCAGATCTTGAAAGCTAAACAGGGCTGGCCATGTTAAGTATTTGGGTGGGAGAGCTCCAAAGAATACCAGGGTCAGGTGGCAGAGGCTATCAAGCACCGACATGTGCGCGCACACACACAAATGCAAAAATACCAAAAATACACACACATACTCACACACACAAAACCCACCCGAGGATGGTTTACAACAGTACATACAGGACTATTTTTATCTAGGATTCTGACAGTGCAAGCCTATGTAAAATTACTCTGTTCTGAGGACACCAATTAGCTTACATCAGAGTAACTCTGCATAGAGTTACACTGCGAGTCTTACGCACTGCACTTATATTTCTCGATCTCCTGTGTCATACCTGGCTCCTATCACCTTAGAATATGTTCACAAAACTATTTCAACATGGCCACTGAAGCCACCATGAGTTGATTTTTGCTTTCAAACATGTTGAAATTGAAATAATGGGCAGCGACACTGAAAAATGGGTTGAGGCAGGAAATGATGTTTCAGTCCTCCTGATGTGTATCAGGAGACTCACAAGATTGGAAAATATACCAAATTAAGCAGGTCACCACCACACTGGCTTCTAGTGGAATTCATATATATAGGAGAGTTGAATCCATCACGAATATTGTCCAAAGGATGTTAGAGGCAGTACAGCCCAGACGAGCAAGGCTAAATCTGTAAAGGCAACAGGACAGGAAAGAAAGTCTAAAACATATTGGTAAAGCTGCATAACTAACTGCTTGTTTCATGACAAAAAAACCCCACTACATATTTCATGGTACAATGGATTTGAAATGCAGGTGTCTAACTAAAAAACATAATGGACATAAGCTAGAACATGTGCCTGTATATGAAGATAAATGCCCTGTATACGTAGGCTCGGAACCCACATAAAATTTCTTCAGATAGAAGGATTTCCATCCACAGGAGCATGACTTTCCCTGTTTCCCCTTCCTTTGACAACCCAAAATGCCCCTAGGGCTGTTTCTGAGGGACAGGGGATACAGAAGGATAATATGCTGGGAGTCTATTCTCACTTGTAAGTATCATAGAGCCACTCCAAAGCAATAAACATTGTGGTTCTTCTGAAGTGAACTTTGGACCATTTTCTCGAAATATTTAATTTTAAAGTTTTAAAGTTTCAACAAAATGGCTATTTCCTGGTTTTCATCACCCGGAAGCACTGCTTACATGATGAACCTCCTAGGTCCCGTCTTTTTTCTATGCTTCTTGTCTGTACTTCACTGCACTTTGCTGCACGTCACTTCCTGTGAAAGTTTGTGGAACGTAGCTCTCGCGATATTGCCAGTCTCTCCAGCCCCTTCCTTTTCAACCACAGGAATGATAAACAGCAATCTTTTTTGGCAATTTCTAAGCAAATTTCAAATCTTTTAAGTCCAGAATCAAACTCAGTCTATTGTTCAAATCACAGCCCAGCTTCTCCAGATAATTTCCTCTTTCCCCTCCTCTGGATGCCGGTAAGCAAATTGTTTCTCGTTACCTTTCGTTGTTATTTGGGTGCAGGTGGAGTTCCTTAGTTTAAAATTAGTCTTCTTCTGTCAAGGGATCAGGATAATGGAGGTTTTATGCTGGTATCCAGCCCGATTCAGTTCTCCAGAGTTGATTGCAAAAACCCGCACAGGGAAAGGAGATCAAAGCTGCAGCAAGTCCCCTCCGGGACTTATCGCATGCCGATCTCAACTCTCTACCTTGGGTTTTATTGCTTGCTGGCCTCTCCCCTGCCGGGGGAGAGTTTTGTTTGGGGCTAAAAAGCTCCCAAACCATCGATGAGAACAGCTGTTCACCCTGCCTCTTTGCAGGATGCGTCAATTCTCCATTTTTCCTTACCGGAAGTTCCAACTTTGGACCATTTTCAACATGGTTTTGCAATGGTGCGCATAATAAAAAATATATGGAAACTATTACGTAAGAAGGTGTTAACGAACTTTTCTCCTGAATATTCCATGTGGATATACAGTGCCATTGTATTTTTCCATGCATCTCTTGTTTAGGAATCATTCTGGCAACTCTCCTGTTTAGAGAACGTTACACCGGAACAGGTCCTGGTGGGTGTTGCTGTAGATTTTCAGTTTGTTACATTTGATTGCCCCCAAAAGAAGAATCCTATGGCTCAGACTGAACATTACAGAACTTGTTCTATCCAGATTTTCATTGAGAATCAGTAAATAATTTTATGCTTATACCCCAAGGGAACAAATGTACAAATCAATAATGAGCATCTTTATTCTTAACTGCATTAGTGTCAGAGAAATTAGTTTCTTGGACATCCTTTTCTCACAAGGTTTTCTAACCTATTTCCTTTCCCCTTCTGTCTGGTTTGTTTACCATCATGAGGGTATCTCAAGGACAGCTGGAGAAAGGTCAGTGGAGGAAGAGGTTTCAAATCAACATCTTCCTTTTGTATTCTGTGCTTTAAGGCCAGTGTCAAGGACAGCCATCTATTTTCCCCCAGCCTGTCTTCCTGAATACTGGCACAGGGCCTTTTAAATACAACAGCCAAATCCAACATCTCCACTGGCACCTAAGGGCTGAGATTCCACACTAGGCATATATTATCTATTTATTTTAGAAGTGTCTTTTAGGTAAGGCAAGGCCAATGGGAGAAGGAGAGGGCAGAGATGATGAAGACATCACCCTGGCAGCACAATGTCACTGCTGGTGAATGGCCAGAAGTAACATCACTTTGCCAACATGACATCAATGTGATGCTCTAGGATTTGGGCAAAACTCTATGGTTTTACCATAATTTTGTCCAAAACCTCTTATCACATTAATAGCACAATGGTGGCATGACATCACTTCCTGATATTTGACAGGTGGTATCATGTCACCATTCCCATGAGAGAGAGCCAGTTTGGTGTAGTGGTTAAGTGCGCAGACTCTAATCTGGGAGAACCGGGTTTGATTCCCCACTCCTCCACTTGCACCTGCTGGATGACCTTGGGCAAGCCATAGCTCTGTACCAGTTGTTCTCTCAAGGACATTTCTGGAAAGAGCTCTCTCAGCCCCACCTACCTCACAGGGTGTCTGTTGTGGGGAGGGGAAGGGAAAGGAGTTTGTAAGCCGCTCTGAGACTCCCTTGGGGAGACTCCCTTGGAGGGCGGGGTATAAATCCAATCTCTTCTTCTTCTTCTTCCCCCCTCTCCCCCACTGAACACCTGAGAAATGGTGGGCAGTGGAGAGAGAGGCTAGGGTATTGGCTAATATCTAGTGTTATATTTTAACACTAAGTGGTTAAGAGGTAAGATGTTAAGAGTAATGTCAGCCTGAGGCCACAGGAAATGGGCAAGAAGTGTCTGTTTAGTCAGTGGATGGTATCATCATTTGAGCTTCAACTTCCCAATGTACTCCCAACTATACATGGGCATTTATAGTGTTTGATACTAAATTCAGTAGCACCGTCTTTAATCCTAGGGACTGACACAGTGTACTTTTTATTTTGTTTATGTAATGTTTAAATATTAAAGATAACTCGTCCCCTCAAGGTTCTGAACTTTCCTCAGCTAATAGGAAATACAAGAAGGGAGGACCCATGATACTCCCAGGGTTGTGTGTGTGTGTGGCTTCACACAGAGGAGGAAACCACCGCAGGTGAGCCTTCTCCCCTTCCCAGCTCTTCCCCCTGAACACCACCTGCCAAGCTCTTCTCCACCCGCCACCAAGCTCTTCTCTCCCCCCCCCCCCAACGACAGTGAGGCCCATGCAGCTTCCAGCTGCCGGGCCCACCAAGCTCTTCTCCACCTGCTGCTAAGCTCTTCTCCCCCCCCCCCAATGATTTATTTATTTATTTATTTATTATTTCGATTTATATCCCGCCTAGCCAGCGGACCGGCTCTAGGCGGCTAACAACATAAAATCACTCAAATATAAAGTTAAAACACAGCATAAAATTGACTCATTTTAAAATACAACAGACAATCATCACAAATGGCAGCAACATACCAGCACCAAATACTAGCCACTAGCTTATGCCCAGCCAGGAGGCTTCCACCATAGATGTTCTGAAGATGGTTCGACGCACCATCTACTAAGGGCCATTCCCCCCGGTGGCGGCCCCAAAAGCCTGGCAGAAGAGCTCCGCTTTGCAAGCCCTGCGGAACTGCAAAAGGTCCCGCAGAGCCCTGATGTTCTCTGGGAGCTCGTTCCACCAGTAGGGAGCCGCCACCAAGAAGGCCCTGTTTCTGGTGGTTGTCAACCTAGCCTCCTTCAGGCCCGGAAGGGTCAGGCGATGTTGAGTGCCTGACCGCAGTGCTCTTTGGGGTGTATACGGGGAAAGGCGGTCCCTTAGGTAGGCAGGCCCCTGGCCATATAGGGCTTTAAAAGTTAAAACCAGCACCTTGAACCGGACCCGGTACGCTATAGGCAGCCAGTGCAGCGCCCTCAGCACAGGCCGGACGTGGTCCCTCACTGAGAGGCCCATCAGCAGCCTGGTTGCGGCATTCTGCACTAGCTGCAGCCTCCGGAGCTGGGTAAAGGGCAGCCCCATGTAGAGAGCGTTACAGTAGTCTAGCCTTGAGGTGACCATAGCATGGATCGCTGTCGCAGCTTCCAGCCGCTGGGCCCACCAAGCTCTTCTCCACCTGCTGCCAAGCTCTTCTCCCTCCCAATGACGGCAAGGCCCATGCGACTTCCAGCCGCCGGGCCCACCAAGCTCTTCTCCCCCCAGTGATGGCGAGGCCTCTGCGGCTTCTGGCTCCTGGGCTCACCAAGCTCGTCTCCACCCACCGCCTTCAGCAGCCACAAATCCGAGATAAGTGTGTTCCCTGTGCATGCGCAGAGAATGCTTCTTTACTTTTGTGGGGATTTCAATAACCCCCCGTAAACAGTTAAAACTGTTTAGATTTTTCTGCACATCTGGGGAGTTCCCCAAGGGTGCAGGAAAATCGCTCGGTCCCCCAAGTGCCCCCGATGTGTGGATTTAGATATCCGCACAGAGGGGGCAACTTGGCTATTAGTATATAGATATTTTTTCTAACCCCCTTTGTTTTCCATTACCAAATAAGGTGTTCACTTTATTTTTATTTATTTACTACAGTCAATTGCTGCCTTTCCACTATTTGAGTGAGGCAGTTTACAGTATAAAATAAGGTTTATAATTAATTGACATGATACAAAAGGAAGAAGGATGAGGGGGTTGCCAACCTCCAGGTGGGGGCAGGAATTCTCCTGGAATAGGTCAGTTCCTCTGGAGAAAATGGCACCTCCAGAGAATGGCCTTTATGGCATCACAACCTTTCTGAACTCCATTCCCTCCCCAGACTCCCCCCTCCCCAAAAAAATCTCCAGAAATTTCCCAATCTGAAGTTGGCAACCATAGGGCTGAGTTTTACCATTTGAACACAACTATGTGCCTAGAAATTTTATCTTCTCTACAATTGACTGATGAATTTTCTATGCAGTGGTAAAATTTATGGTAAGTGAACAGCCTATCATCATTGCTAAGTGTTGAAGAAACTAATCTAGAAATTAGGATTCTCAGGTCTGTGGAGATACTGAACCTCTAAACTGAGGTAAGAATATCAGTTATTTATCCAGGCCATTTGTATACCCTGCCTTTCTTTCATGTCGACACAGTCAGGAATCGGGTAGTTCCCTTCTTCAGATCAATGCATAAAAGGATCGATTTATTTATTTAAGGATCAATGCATAAGACTGTGGTTGAAATTCATATTAGAATCTTAGCATGTACACATATCACCCATGACATAAAATGCACAGAGGACAAGTGAAATCGTAACTGGAGATGAAGGCAGGAAAAGAAAAGTATTGGCCCGCATAGGAAAATCTTTATTCCTCTCTGTCCTAAGCATGCTTTCTTCTCTTGTGCACATACATGCACATTCCTTCCTGCAGGGAAAAAAAGAAACCAAACCAAACCAAAAAAAAACCCCCAGCAGGCAAGCCCAATCTCATCAGATCTCGGAAGCTAAGCAGGGTCGACCCTGGCAAGTACTTGGAAGGGAGATGCAGAGGCAAGTAATATCAAAGCCACCTCTCTGAAATGTCCTAGCCTCACTAGGGGGTCACCAGAAGTCACGATGACTTCCAGGCTCGCAAGCAAACACACACACACACACACACACACACACACACACACACACACACACACAAATACAACCCCCCCCCCCAAAAAAACCAGAGCATGACTCTTTCTTTAAGACCCTTAATAACCACAAGGCTACAAAGAATGCGAAAAGGCCAAACAGCCATACTCCCAGTGCCATACCTACCAGAAACGGGACATCCCAGAGGGCCTTCTGACATTGCCTGGGTACAGACAGAAGAAGCATCCTATATTGGCAGAGGGATCTTTTCCAGGCCAGGGACTTTAGCAAGTGTGCAACCACACACACGCAAGATGTGCCTTTGTGTATATGAGCTCTCAGTAGAGTCTAATTCATCATCACAAAAAGATATTTTGCAGTTAGTGAAAGAGGCTGAAAACTACTCTATGGCTGTGATCATACACAGAATTAGACCCGACATAGGTGCAAATGCCAGGCGGATTTAGAGGGCATGATCAGACAACATCTGGGAAGTGCCCCACAGCCATCAGCAACCTGTTCTGCTCTACTGCAGAAGTGGAGTTAAAAGACACTGGGGGAAATCCGGTAGTGAACGGGTTGCGGTGGGCCACTGACAGGCTTTCCCATGTCTGATCACTCCAGCGCATTCTCATGGCATTAGGATGGTCTAATCAGGCCATCTCAACTCCATGCCGTTGTCCCCCCCTTCGTAGTATGCGCATCATTGCAAACTCCATAGGGAGCCCTCGGTGCAGAGGTGCAATTCATTGATCCCTCATTTAAGCGCATGGGGGGAAAGGGACCAAAAAAATCCCCACTCACCCACAGTTGTATCTGATCACACACTGACAGACTGTGCCTGCAGCTTCAAAGGGAGGTGTGATCGTGCAACTGTGGGTCAAATTCCTCCGGAGGAAATAGCCTCGCTTCCCCACTATTGTGGACTGGGTTCGATGCATGGAAGCCCGGACTATGACATAGTGATAAGCATAGATTTATTGAGTACACAACAAGCATGCTGTAAAGTACAGGAGACTCTCGTAGTGAAATCAGCTCATAAAGTTTATTGAGTGGAGAAAATGACATGCTTGCTGAGGTACAGGGGCCTGCTTATATTCGCATGAAAACCGCACCCCCGGCCGCACCCAATAAAGCAGATAGGTTAGGTTTCCCGCGTTTGTGCACTATAGGACCCTCGTCGGATCCCAAGCACACGATTTGTGGGAATTACGATCTGGTCAGGCTATTGTCTGCCGGATCAAAGCTCAGGCATCTAGCCCAACCACATGCATTTCGGCGACCACATGGTGGTCACCATTAAAGACATTACACACGCAATACTGGCCGAGGTGGCCAACTATATACAACTCCTAGGACACACCCAAAAGTCCTATTGGTGGGTTTGAATTTCCTGCCAGAGTTCTTATTGGAGGGCTAGTGGTGATCTAGGATCCTTGACCCCTATTGTCTCTCGAAGTCAAGCTCTGACTGTATGACACTGGCGCCCACTGGCAGTCAGCGGATGTAACACCCCCCGGTTTTTCTGGTCCATGTGACCGCAACCTATGACAGAGAAACAAATTGGAAATAAAAGGTCTTATTTTGTGCAACCTTAGCCCATACTTCTAATTCATCCCTATTGTTAACGGGTATTTCACTCACAGATGGAGACATCACCCCTTATTTTTTCCCAGGTAGCTATGGTTATGCAAGAGTTGCCCGGCATCAATCTCTTTTTGCCTCTTCAGCGTTTCCCCACTCTGGTGTATGGGGCAGTTACATTTCACTTCTGTCTGCCCTTAACTCATCCTTTAATGTTGCAAAGATGTGATCTAATGAAGATCTTAAATGGGAGGGTGAGTGTGACTCTGTCTGCTATTAACATTTAGGAGGTAATCTCCCTCAAAACCATAAATGCTAAATACTTTGGCATGCCCTTGACAGGTATAATTGCCTGCAGCCCTGTAAAATGTAATGACCATCTGGCAGAAAGCAATGAAATCATGAGAGAGAGAGAGAGAGAGAGAGATCCTAGTGTCAGACTGGTGCAACATCGATGGTGCAAAATGGCCAATTATTTGGAATGGAGATCATTTTCACTCCAGCTATGTTACTTCCCCCCCCCACACACACACACTTCCTGTCACTTTTTACAATTACAGAGGAAGTACCTTCTATTTTCTTTGTGATAACAAACACAGACCAATTTCACTTTATTGAGACCAGGGGGGAAACTAGTTTCTGCTTAATTTTAACTGACAGTCGTGCAAAAAAACAAAACAAAAACGGGGCCTGGAAGAGATCAGACCCTCTAGTTTATACAATTAATGTCTTTTGGTGCCTACAGAAATATGATGTCATTATAATAATATGCCAGGTGAGAAGCTAGAGTTAAAGGCTGGTCTGTTCCTTGCTCGTCTCTTTCACTAGCCTCATTATTACAAGCACTTACAAAATCTGAAGAACTGGAGTGTAAATTTAATGTTCCATTTATCTGCTGCCTGGGCATGTTGCAGCCAGGAGAGCGGCAAAGCTGTCTTCCACTTACTGTACCTTCACCATGATCCACAAGGAGTGACAACTTCACAACGCTGTTGGTATCTCCAGTGAGATTGTCAGCAGTGAAGAGTCCAAATGAAAGCTACTTGTTGCTGTGGGGTTTGATCATGATGACCCACAGAAAACTAAAAACTGCACATTATTCAATCCTGGCCACCAGCTTATGGTGATGGTGATATCTGGGAGATGTGCATGCTTTACCACTAGAAAAGAAAATTGTGCTTGCGGTTCTCACTTGCCAGATGTGTCAGGAGCTTGACTCACCGTGACAAATGCTATTCAGATTGCAGCTGAAACTAACCACGCGGCTTGCTGTGGATTTTGGTGACTGAGTAATCAGGAATTAATTTTACACACTGGTGTTTCATATAAAAACATGGGTGTTTCTTTTGGGGTTCATCCAATCCTGTAGGTCAGCTGCTGATCCATCAAACCAGACTTTGACCTCAAATTTTATTTTATTTTATGGTCAGCATAAAAGCTGCTTGAAATTATGCTGTATCTGGTATAACATGAATGTTCAGGACCAAACTGGACTGAAGTGGAAGTTCTGTTATGACAATCTTGCACATTTTGGAGAGAAGGCTAGATTAAAGAAGAACTAGGGAAGTGGAGGGTAGCCATTCCCAATTTAAATGGGCCCTTTTTTGCCCTAAAGAAGAAAACATGGCTGCTTTGATCTTTTTTTAAAAAAAAAAATACCGTGAGAGATCCTAATCGTGAGTCTCTCACATCATGCCTACTTTGGTCTTTAGACAAGTCCACTCATTTAGATGTAGAGTTTTTCCAACTCCTGCTTATTCTTTTGCCCAGATTCTGTCCAACATTTTGAAATGTTACTTAGAGGGGATAACAAATTTGTGTCACATTCTGATACTTCTCCAACTCATGTTTCCTTTTTTCTGTGCTTTAGAAGCATGGGTGGACTGGCCATTTCCTGTACTGGATTTAAGCAGGCAGATTGGCAGCAGGGTCCTGAAAAAAATCTAGAAAGAACTCTCCACATACCAAATACTGAGACAGGAAGAATCGATATATCAGGACTACCGATGTAGTGTGGTGGCTAGGGTATTGGAGTAGGCCTGGGGAGACCCAGTTCAGACCTCTGCTTTTCATGAAATTCACTGGTTAACCATACAACAATCAACCCAACCAACCCAACAAGGGGTTCTGCACCAGCGAGGCTATTTAAAACAGCAACATTATAAATGACAAAAATGTATTCAGTGTGTTCATTGGTGAATACTGGATAAATGTTCCCTCCATGTTAAATTGGATATTTAAAGATGAAAATAATCTCCGGGGGGTATAAACTGTGTGCTGATCCAGTTATTCTCTCAGGCTGGAAAAATGATTTTTTTTTTACAAAGACAGGCCAGTGGGATACAGTAGTTGCCCCTGTGTATACAGCTCAGACACCATCTACAGTTTCTGAGAACTTAAGCTCATTTTTTCCCCAAAGCCACAGCTGTCTGGCCTAATTTTCCACTTTTTAAAGACACAGATTAACAGGTTCATCAGGGTGTGTTGCTCAAGCATGGGAGTATCATGGAGAATCAGAGGAGCATAAAATATTTTTCCCCCTGGTTGACAGGTGTCAGTAAAGCTCATAAACTGAAAACTTATTTCATGGGAGATTTTTCTCAAAAGTGTCCATTCTGTTCTCTTAAACAAACAGACTTAAGGAAGATATTACTTAGGTTCTATATTAAACTCAATAAGATGAAGTTCCTCCTCTCACTAAATTGCCCGAATCTGGAATAAGTCCACTTTAATCCTTAACGTGAACAGTTCATGACACCAAAGCCTATAAACAAAATTTGCATGTTATCGTAAGAAACTCATAAGCATATATACACCAGGAAAGAGTGCCTCTAGATTGAACTGTAACAATGGTCAGAAAAAAGCCCAGCAGGAACTCATTAGCATAATAGGCCACACCCAACCACAGAAACTCATTAGCCTATTAGGCCACACCCCTGACAGTGCAGCTCCCTCCCAGGTGCATCCTGGCATCCCCAGGTGCCCCGTGGCTTGCAGGGTGCCTGGGGAACCCGAGAAGGGGAAACAGTTTAAACTGCCTTCCCTCCCTGGATCGGCTTGGCTTCCCCAGGCACCCCACAGCTTGCAAGGCGCCTGGGGAACCCAAGAGGAGGGAGGCTGTAGGCGTGGCCAACTCAGAAGCCAGCCAGAACTCTGTTCCTGTGCATTCCTGCCCCAAAATAGCCCTGACAATGGTTACCAGTTGAGCTTCTGACCTTCAGGCCAACAGGACAAAGTATGATTCATGCTCAGGAAATGAATTCATTGGAACAACTTGAGATCTATTAAAATCATGTGGCCTTTTCACAACAACACGCAGAATCTTCTTTCTTTTTCAAGTAGTTACAGAGGCTGCGGTCACACACACTAAACAATCCATTATCAATCTACCTTCAACGCTCTTTCCAACTGGATTTTACTGTGTGAACTGGCAAAATCCAGTTGGGAAGTGCATTGAAAGTGGACTGAAAGTGGATTATTTAGTGTGTGTGACCGCAGCCAAAGTTAGTAAACATACAGCTTATGAGCTGTGAATGTCATCTAACACTGAGTGGCAGACCTGTGCTACTGTCACATTGGTCCTTGGTAGGTAGAGGTACAACAGCTTCTTTAGCTGCCATTGGCTTGTGTGTGTGTTTGTGTGTCTGTGTGTCTGTGCGTGCGTATGTGTATTAAGTGCCATCAAGTAATTTTTAACTTACTCTTGGGTAGGTCTTGAAATGTCAAAAGAATAGGATCGTGGTCTGCATAAGTAGCAGGAAGTATTTCTACTTCTATGAGATCTTTTACTAAAGAGGTCGATATCCAGTTCATATCAGTTCTTGACCATGAATTATGTCATGGTGAGTAAAAAGTAAAGTCCTTCTTGTGAGGGTTCCTAATATGCCCGGCATCAATGAGATTGTATTCATCTGCTAGTTGGGAAAAAGCCTCTGGAGCTCATTGCCTTTTTTCTTTGTTTTGCCAGTCACTGATCTTCTATCTGTTAAGACATCAAAAACTGCATTGTAGTCACCAATAATACATAGTTGATCAAAACTGAAGCTAGAAAGAAGAGTATGTAATGTTTTTTAAAAAATTGCTGCTGTTGGTTAGGGGCACAGATGTTTGCTTTCAGTGTCTTCATACCTTGAATTTGAACCTGAGTTAACAGGATTCTATCATCTTCAGAACTCAATAATAACTCTGGGTGTAGCTTTTCCTTTATTAATGTAACAAGTCCTCGTTTCTTCTTGTTTTTGTAAGAAGAGATAAAAACCTTTCCTAGCTTCTTGTTAAGAGTTTATCGTCAGATTTTTTAATCTGAGTTTCTTGTAAACAGATTACATCTAATTACATCTTCTTAAATTGCTGAAATATTCTCCCTTTTTTGTCGCCCATTTAGTCCATTCACATTAATAGATATGATTTTTATTGGCTTTCTATTCATGTTGTGTTTGAATCTGTTGAGTTGTGTCATCTTTGGCCCTTTCTTGAAGTCTTGTTGGGATGTTGGTATTTTGCCTTTGGGTTTTCTTGGTTTTTTCACTGATGTTCCAGGTGCACCTTTATCTTGATCTTCTTCATTTTCTTCTTCAATTTCAGTTTCTACTTTGTCCATGCCCAAATTCTTGTTCTTGGATTTTAAAAAGTCCTTTAATTTAAAAGAAGAATTTGTTTTATATCTTCTTCCTTCAAAGGTAAAAAGCAGTCCCTCTGGAAATAGCCATCTATATGTTATTCCATTTTTCCTAAGGGTGGATGCAAGATCCATGTAAATTTTCCTTTTCTCTCTTATTCTCCATGGTGTTTCTTTGAGTATTTTTATTTCTTTCTCCTGGATAGTCAATGTTTTTGTGTTTGCCCCCTTCAGAATTTCATCTCTGAAAGATCTCTTGTGAAATTTCACATGAATTCCCCTGAGTAGTCCACTTCTTTTGGTGAATGCTGAATTCATTCTGTAAGCAAGGTCTGTCTCCTGGAAGACCTCTTCTGTATTAAGAGCTTCCATATGTGACAATGCCTGAGCCATCAAGGCTTTAATGTTTTCATCTTTAGATTCTGGGCAGTTTTGAAATCTCAAAATATAAGATGCTCTGTCTAGTTGAAGTTTAAGAAGTTCTTCCTCAACTTGGTCTTGTTTGGTAGTAAAATATTTCATTTTAGTCTGAAATTTCTTGTGTTGCCCCTCCAGTTTATCTGTTTGGAGTGCAACGGTTAAAAAAAATTAATTTGTTTCCTGGAGTTGCATTTGGATTCCAGTTACCTGCAGAGAATTTTTTTGGATATCAGATTTCAAAGGGTCAAGTGCTGCTGCTATCTCTGTTCTCATGATACCTATCATTGAATCCTGGAGATCTTTAAGGGTTATTTGAGCCAGGGTGGCAGTTGCAGATTTTGGTACACCTGGAGAAGGATTAGGTGTAGGCCTTTTTTTTGGTATCCTTTGAATCTGGTCCAGACATGGTGATTTAAATGATGGAATTAAAATCAGTATTTATACAAAGTTAAAACAGCTGGCACTCAAGAAGGTAAGCACAGTAGGTTCTTAAAACAATCAGCAAACAATTCAGTACTAAAACAAAGGCAAAACATTTTTTCTTTTCGAAGGAACCACTAAGAATAATATTTTCCAAATAAAATATGATAAGGGTTATTGCAACCAGAGGGGGAGAAAACCACGAGCTATAAACAAATTTGTCTCTAAGAGTCACCACTGAAAGAGGTCCAAAGACAAGATTGTTGCCTCAGTGCCAAATGCAGTACAGTGTAGAAGGCCTATGTCTTTTATAGCTTAATAATGCACCCGCTTTAAATAATCCAAGGTAAGAGGGTATTTGTACTCCAACCAATGCAGGTAGCTAAAAAATAGGCCAAAGGAACACCCCCCCCCCAAAAAATCACTCCACTAAATGGAACTCTAAAAAATAAAGCCAAACAAATAATCCACCCCCCCAAAAGGGAAGAGCTTAAAAAATAAAAGGATGCAGCCAAGCATAAAGTCCACCAGCAGAAGGTTAAGGTCATAATAAAAGTAAAAGGAAGAGATTTCCAAAGCCCAAAAAATGGTTAAAAAGCGGAACAAGAGGAATAAAAAATATATATCCACAAGAATAACTGGAGAGCAGGAAGCAGAGTTATTCTACAAAACTTGTAAAGTTACTGGCAAAGAAATAACCAAAAAGTTCTCCCCCAAAAGAAAAGGAAAATTATCCAAAGAGCCAGAAAGTACGAAAAAAAGTATGAAACAAGGTAGAAAAAATGTATACCAAAATGTTGAAAGCCCAGAAGGGAAGCGAGAATATTGTTCCAAACAATTGTAAAAGGATAAGATGATTAAAACTCCAACAGTAGTTCTGTATGTAATAGGGCAATCCAGGTTCTCTTAAAATATAATGAGTAATATAGGTCAATAGAAGTCAGAAATTTAAAATAGGGAAGAGGAGGGGGGAAATAGGGAGGGCTAATATCTTCCTCCTGCCTGTTTACAGTTTAAAAGTCAGCAAAAGTGTAGAAGTATAGGTACTTGCATATCTTCAACTACTACGAGGCTAATATTTATTTGTTTATTATTGTTTATTATTTATTAGGCAACAGAGATCAGTTCACTTGTAGGATACAGCCACTTCAGAAGGTGGACTCTATGGCATTATACCCCATTGAAGTCCTTTCCCTCCTCAGGCATTGCACAAATCTCCAGGTACCGTATTTTTCGCTCCATAAGACGCACCTGACCATAAGACGCACCTAGCTTCGCTCGGTGCCGTGGCTTGGGAAAGGTGAGGGGGGTTTAAGACGCACACACTTTTACCCCCACTTTTTTGGGGAGAAAAAGTGAGTCTTATGGAGCAAAAAATACGGTATTTCTCAACATGGAGTTGGCAACCCTAGTGAATGTTCTCCTAGGGATACAGCCCATTTGACTCCCTCATAATTCTACCAGGTCATTCGGATCAGACAAGGCAATCGTGAATTGCAAGCAGTAGCTCAAAGATTTCCAAAGTGAAGTCTGTGCCACCACTAACAGCATTTCTCTTCATACTTCAACAAAAACTCCAAGATAGTGTGCCTAATGTTTCTGTTGCTCTAAGGATTCCAGTGTCAGTGGCAAGTGGTGAACGCAGCTTCTCAAAACTCAAACTTATAAAAACACACAATTTCAAATTTTGTGTTTTTCATTCTTCCAAAAATGCATTTATGTTTGAAAATTGGTGGGCGCACCGGGGGGTGGTGGTGGTGGCAGGAGGTAGCCTCGCCTAGTGTGCAAAAAAACAAACAAACCTGGCACCGGCCCTGCTTTCGGGTTTACTACGGAGCTGGATGATCTGGATAGGGTTGAGAGACATTTAGAATGGTTCTGGCAGAAAAGTTGTACTGCATCTGACACTGCAAGACCTATGAAATAGCAATGATGGCAGCAAAGAAAGGTTATTTCTCTCCTATTATGGCTTCAGCTAGTTCACCCCCATCCCAATCTGAGCCTTTACTGTTTCAGGCACAGACAATTAGCTGAGATACTTTTGCTAAGGGTTTTTTTTTTTTTTTTTGGCTGATAAAATATTGAGACTACGCTCTGTTCTGGATGTCAGCTGTAATACAGGTACACCAGAAGGAAGGCCTAATACACCACCTGGTCTGTTTAAGGACTGTTTTAACCTAGGCCGAGGACAGACTGGCAGTCTGGGCAGCATCTGCCCCGAGGAGGTGGCCTGGACGCATCGCGTCCAGTGCCACGCTCCTCCCGCAGCAGCCGGGCACCACTTAAAAGTGGTGCCCCAACTGGTGTGGCGCGCGTTCCACCCACCTCTGGCGGGTGGGAACGTGCGCCGGGAGGGGGAGCTGCGTGGCGTTCGCACGCCGCCATAGGAAGCTGCCCGCAGTCTGAACTCTGCGGGCGGCTTCCTTTCAGCAGTGTGCGAATGCCGCACGGCGGGAGCAATTCCCCCCGCCTTATTCTGCCACGCCGCGGAGGCGAGGCAGAATACAAATCTGTCCTCGGTCCTAGATGCCATGGTGGATGTTGACAAGCTCCTGGGATCTGTGGTAATAATTACTTGAACCCTGGACCCTTGCCCATCTTGGCTGCTAAAATCATGTAAGGACCCCATCAACAAATCCTTAGCATCTATCAAAAGTCACTAACTCAAGGCATCTTCCCTCAGCCACTCAAAGAGGCGGTTATCCATCTACTACTTTAAAAACTATGTCTACAGAAAAATGGTGTGGCAAATTATTTCCTGGTCCTTAATTTACGCTTTCTGGGCAAAGTGCTTAAGAGAACAGTAGTGGAGCAACTCCAGGTCTTCTTGGATAACTCATCTACTCTAGACCCCTTTCAGTCTGGCTTCAGGCCATGGTTATGGGGGCAGAGACAGCTCTGTTAGCTTTAGGCGATGATCTCCATCTGAATGTAATCAAAGGCCATGCTTCTCTGTTGCTTTGTCCTCAGCCTTCAATACAGGAGAGCATGCCATTTTTTTTAGACACTTGGAGGCAGAAGTAGGTATCAGGGGATGTGATTTGAACTGGTTCAAATCATTCCTCACTGATTGGAATCAAAGGTTGCTATTGGAAACCAGTTGTCAACAGTGTGGGACCTATCTTGTGGGATTCCACAGGGTCCAATTGTATCCCCCATGCCTTTTAATCTCTATGGAAAGCCCTCAGGGCAAATCATTCACAGTTTTGGTCAGTTATCATAATATTATGATATCCACCTCTGTATGTCCTCATCAAGATCTCCTAGAGATGTGGTAGAAGTCCTAAACAGATGCCTGGCTGCTGGGATTAACTGGCAAGAGGGAACAAATTGAACCTAAACCCCTAAAAGACAGAGGCAACAGTGGCTGGGAAGGAAGACATTTTAAAGGACATTATTACCCCCACTTTTGATGGAGTTCAACTGACCCTTGCTGATTCACTTAAAAGCTGCAAAAAAAAAGTTTTCTACCAATTTAGCCTAGCCCATAAAATGGCCCTTTACCTTGATATGGTTAATCTAGCCACTGGGATCCATGATGCAGTAACATCAAGACTAGACTATTGTACATTGGCCTCCCCTCAAAATCAGCCAGGAAATTCCAGCTGGTGCTGAATGCTGATGCTCGGCTATTATTGGGGGCTAGATGAAGCATGCATACCACTTCCATTCTGCAGATTCTCCATTGGCTGCCCATTTGTTACTGGGCTCAATTTAAGGTATTGGCTATCATATGCAAAGCTCTTCACGGCCTTAGTCCCTCTTATCTATGGGACTTGGCCATTTCCACACTGTCTTTTTTGTCACTCTTTTGTCCCTATTGCTTCAGGGTTCCCCCCCACAGATGTGTTTTGCTTTCTCTAATAGTCCCAGAGGGAGCAAAACACATGTGGAAGGGGGGGGACCCAAAGCAATAGGGAAAAAACAAGTGACAGAAGTGACAGTGTGGAAGCAGCCTTGATTTGCTTCTCCAGGACAGCTTTGCTCATGTCAGCAGGAACTCCCGCAGGCGTAACCACCAAATGGGTTAAATCAATCACTGCCAGTATAATCACTGCTTTTTCGGTTTTGGCCTCCACCTTATGGAACGGCCTGCCTGAGGAGGTCAGGAAGACTCCCACTCTCTTGGCTTTCCACAAACCATGCCAAACTGAACTATTCAAGAGGGCTTTTCTGCACAGGTAATAGGACTGTGCTTTATAAAATGGTTCACAAACCGAAGCCAGGGCTCCTTCGTGGTCTACTTATTACTTGGGTGGTATGGGATAGAGCTACCAACATAACATGAGAAGGAGTCCCTAGAAGTGGGGAACTCTCAGCAAAAACTTACTGATGCCACACATTAAATGGCAAGGGCAGATGGCATATAAGCAGGGGTCTGTTGGGGCCGGAGCAAGGTGAAGCGAAGCTCCGCCAGCTCAGGACTGGCCAGTAGGGCAGCCACAGGCTGAATCAGATTCTCTAATCTGATTCAGCTCGCTGCCGAATTGCCGCCGAAATTCGGTGGCAACTTTAAAAGCCACTGGAGGGGAGGGGGTTTGAGGGAGAGGCTCCAAACTTGCAGGGTAGCTGCTGGGGGCCTCTCCTCGAAATACCCACCAAGTTTCAAGAAGATTGAACCATGGGGGTCCAATTCTACAGGCCCCCAAACAGGTTGCCCCCATTCCCTCCATTGTTCTCTATGGGAGGAAAAAAGTTAACATTTTTTCCCTCCATAGAGAACAATGGAGGGGATGGGACAATCTGTTTTGGGGCCCATAGAATTGGACCCCGTGGTCCAATCTTCTTGAAACTTAGTGGGTATTTCGAGGAGAGGCCCCAGCAGATACCCTGCAAGTTTGGAGCCTCTCCCTCAAACCCCCTTTCCTCCAGCCCCTCATATACCCTATGAGTGTTTGCCATTGATTTCAATGGCCCATAGGATATAATGGGGCTGAAACTGACATTCCCTTTCTGACACACTTCTGGTGATGTCAGGGGACGTGACATATGCTAATGAGTTATGCTAATGAGTTATGCTAATGAGTTATGCTAATGAGCTCCTGCACCTCTTTTTCTACGAAAGGACCCCTGCATATAAGTATAATAAATGCTTAGGATTTCAGAATATAAACAGGTAGGGATTGGGATTTCGGAATATAAATCTTCTGTCACTGTACATGGCCAATGTAGTACGTACAGTACCCTCTGAGGAAGTCACTTGTGGCAAGGGGCACCATGGTCCCCTGACCTTGGCTGTGGAACAAACGAATAAAGTTTATGAATGAATGAACTTCAGTTGTCATAGAAGCTTCCTTGACAGTGTGCCCAGATGCTCTTGCGCATGTGCTTGCATTCCCACATACAGAGTGATTGTCCCTGCCACCTCTCCCCACTTCAGGAAAATACTGTGAGCTCCCAAGTGTAACAATTACCAAGTTTGCAAGCAGCAGTAAGATTACCGCATGTGTCACTTCAGAATATGAAACTGATATAAAAGGGAATCATAAATTAAAAGTTAATTTGCTATGATATATTACAAACTCCCCCTTTAACAAGGAATTTTATTTTTTTTAACTAGATAACAAAGCCAGACCAGGAGTACTTTTCAGCAATAATGGCCTTGTCGGCTGGGTGATAGATATCACTTTACTGATGGTAAAAAGATATGAATCAAGGCCTTTTGGCAATCGGATTGCCTAATTGTGCCAGGAGAGTTCATCAAGGCTACTGCAGTGGCTCTAATTCCAAGGTTTGAGAGAAATATGTCAGTGGTGGCTGTAAAGGAATCAAACAGAGGAAGATCCTTGCCTTCGAATACCTTGGAAGAAGGATGGCGTATTAAGAAGGGAGGTGCTTTTACAGAGGAAAGGGAGGCAGGAGGTGAGTGAATCCATAAAAGCTCTCATTACAACTTCGATAATATTGATTTTGTCTTTAATGGCATAAGTGAAATTCAAGTGTCACTGCCAAGGGGGTTATTCCTGCAGCTGGATAGCATTGAGAGCATCGGCAGTAAGGCAACGGAAGGGACAAACCTCTTTGTTTTCAGTGGTTTGATTTCTTTGGTTTCAATGGAGGACACCGTTTGCTTGTCATTTTGTTGTTGTTGTTGCCAATGCAAATGGAATAAATTCTCAACCAATTCTCAACCACCACCCAAATGATCATCCCAGCCACATTTCAGAGCAAATTTCACAGGCAATTAAAATCCTAGTATATCCAAGGCACAGGGAAGTATGAACTGATGTTTCCTGGGAACCTTTCCTGGGAACCTCAAGCAGAGTTCAGACACCTATTTTTAATGCAGCGTGCTGTCAAGGGGGTCTATCACCACAGACTCCCTATCTTCACTGTACTTGGTTAGTTACAGTATTGCATAAAGTTGCATAAAAGCGCCAGTGGAAGATACTGGAAGAGAAGGAGATGGAAGAAGAAGAAGAGAAGAGAAGAAGAGATTGGATTTATATCCCGCCCTTCACTCACTTAAGAGTCTCAGAGCGGCTTACAAACTCCTTTCCCTTCCCTTCCCCACAACAGACACCCTGTGAGGTAGGTGGGGCTGAGAGAGCTCTTTCCCAAGCTGTCCTTGAGAGAACAGCTGGTACAGAGCTATGGCTTGCCCAAGGTCATCCAGCCAGGTGCAAGTGGAGGAGTAGGGAATCAAACCCGGTTCTCCCAGATTAGAGTCCGCGCACTTAACCACTACACCAAACTGGCTCTCATGGAGACATGACTGTGCTTGGCCTCCTTCCAATCTTTGTCCCGCCCTGAGGCACGTTGGTGGTGGTGCTAGAATATTTACCCTTCTCTGACACTGATATGCAGTACCAGGTCCCTTAATAATAAGGCCATGATGCTGCGGGATTACCTTGCAGCACAAGAAGTGGACCTGGCATGCATGACCAAAACCTAGGATAAAGAGGGTGGGATAGCTGCCCTGAAACAACTTGCTCCCTCAGGATTTTCAGTCCTTCATCAGTCTCTGACAAAGGGTCAGGGGGTGACTGTGCTCATCCAAGAGGCTTTCTCCTACAGGGCACTCCCTGTCCTGAAGATCTCTGGAATTGAATGTGTAGGCCTGGTGTGGAACATTGAGGAGAGTCTGTCTGTCTGTCTGGTGTACCACTTGCCTAGCGCACCAGCAGAGCCTTCCCAACCTCCTGGAGGTGGTAGCAGGCTGGGCCTTGGAGTTCCTGAGACTCATAATACTTGGGGACTTCAGCGTTCATGCCGACACTGCTACCTCCCAGCAGGCAGTGGACCTGGTGTCATCCATGGCAGCACTGGGGCTCTCCCAGATTGTATCAGGTCCCACACATCAAGCAGGCCACACTCTGGACCTGATTTTGGGATTGGGGTAGACATTGATCTGTTAGCCATTGATCTGATGGTCATTTTACCCTGAAGGCTTGGCTGAGTGTCCCAACTCCCTCTCAACTAGGCAGTGAGCAGATTTGCACTCGCCCATGGAGACTAATGGACCCAATTGGGTTCCAGAATGCTCTTTGGGATCTAAAGCCCCCTGGTGACTCATTGGATGTGCTGATAGAGTACTGGAATTCAAGTCTCTCTGAAGCCATCAATGAGATCGCTCCCTGACATCCTGTTTGCTCCCACTCCAAACGAGGGATGAAGCAATAGCTTAGACGACTAGAGTGAGTTTGGAGATGGTCTCACAATGAAGCTTCAAGAGCATCTTATAGGACATTTATGAAAGCCTATGAGATGGCAGTGAAGATTGCTAAGAAGGAATTCTGTGAAGCCTCCATCGCATCTGCTAGCTCTCGCCCAGCACAATTGTTTAGGGTGATTAGATCATGAACCTCTCTCACTGAAAGACCTAAAACTTTTAGTGATGTGACCTGAAGCTGTGAGGCATTTGCGAGCTTCTTTGTGATTTGTGATTGTTGCTCCACCATGAGCTGCCTGCCAATCTTGATATTGTAAGTCAGGGGTCCTCAAACTTTTTAAACAGGGGGCCAGTTCACTGTCCCTCAGACTGTTGGAGGGCCGGACTATAGTTTAAAAAAAAAACTATGAACAAATTCCTATGCACACTGCACATATCTTATTTTGAAGTTAAAAAACAAAATGGGAACAAATACAATATTTAAAATGAAGAACAAGTAAAGTTAAATCAACAAACTTACCAGTATTTCAATGGGAACTATGGGCCTGCTTTTGGCTAATGAGATGGTCAATGTCCGGTTCCATATTTGTCACTGTTAGTCGTAACAAGTGATGCAAGTGTGCATCAGTTAGTCTAGATCTGGTTGGAGATTTCAGATGTTATTTTGCGGGTAGGGAAGGCGCACGGGGGGGGGGGGTGCGCGCGCAAGCAAGGCACCCTTGATGGGGCTGTTTTTCTTTCCCTCTCCGAAGAAACAAAGAACTCGGCATCCTCACAAACTTTTTAAGGCAGCAAGCCCCCAGCTGCTTCTCTCTGAAACTCCACTACTGCAGGCATCATGATGGGAAAGAGAAACCTCTCTCTCCCCCCCTCTGATTCCTGGCAGCACAAAAAGCTTCGAAAAAGACCCCCGCCCGGCTCTTGGGACTGGCGCAGGTCTCCTAGCCGGCTGAGAGGCCTCTCAGCCGGCTAGGAGACTTGGGGCCAGCCGGAGCGCCTGCCACCCCACACTTACCCTCTTCCAGTCTTCCTTTTGCCTCCTCCTGGCTGACTGGAAGCAGGGGGCGGGGCTTTGTCATGTGGCCCGGGACGAGTCGGCTGCAATTTTTCCGCTGCTTTGTGTGCTGCTGGGAATTGGAGGACAGGCAGCGGCACACCCGGCGGGCCAGAAAAATGCCCTCGGCGGGCTGCATGTGGCCCCCGGGCTGTAGTTTGAGGACTCCTGTTGTAAGTGAACTAGAGGCCCATTGGCTGCCTCTGGATTTGATGGTCAACAACTTCAGCCAACTCTCAATGGTGGTTGTTGACAGGCTTCTGAGTGCTGTGAGGCCAACCACTTGCCTCTTAGATCTGTGTCCTTCAAGTGGTGAGGCTCTACGAGGCCCTCTGATGGACATTATCAATCTGTCCCTGAACACAGGGTTCTATCCAGAGGGCTTAAAAGAGGCAATGGAAACACCACTCCTGAAGAAGACATAGCTGGATCCTTCTGATCCATCCAATTATCACCCATGAATCTTTCATTTCTGGGAAAGGTAACTGAAAGAACGGTAGCTAAAGAGCTCCCAAGTTTCCTGGAGGACACATCCGTGTTAGACCCCTTCCAGTCTGGCTTCCACCTCTGCAGGCAGCTGGACTGAGGTAGATTCAACACAGTCGATCATGATCTGTTGCCTCACTGCCTCGCTGACATGGGAGTATGTGGAACAGCCCTGAAGTAGGTGGTCTCTTTTCTCTGTGGTTGGGGACAGAGAGTGGCACTAGGAGAGAGGGTCTCCTCCTGACACCCTGTAGTATGCATTGTCCCCAGGGGGGCATCCTCTCCCCAGTGTTATTGAACATCTATATGCACCCTCTTGCCCAGCTGGTGTGCAGTTTCGGGCTAAGATGCCATCAGTATGCTGATGACATCCCGCTATACCTGTTGATGGACAGACCCTGCCCCAGGAAACCTGGCTGAGGGTTTGGATGCTGTGGAGAGGTGGCTAAAACAGAGCAGCTGAGACTGAATCCAGCGAAGACTGAAATCTCTGGCTGGGTGGGTGAGATTCAGGACTTGGACACCAACTACAGGCACTTGACCACACTCTTGGCTACGGACCATAGTTCTTGGCCCGGATCGCACATTTCATCAGACTGGCATTTTTCCAGATCTGGCAACTGTCCCCTTACCTGTCTTGTTCTGACCTGGCCACTGTAATCCATGCAATGATCACCTCTAGGTTTGATTACTGTAACTTGCTCTATGCAGGGCTGCCCTTGAGACTGATCCAGAAGTTCAGCAACAAAGGTGGAAACAGGCTTGTAGCCAAGATTTTTTATCCTGGGGGGCTGTGGGGTTCAGGGGAGCTGCTGGTGCCGGGGGGGGGGATTAATTTACAATTTAAATTGAAACCCCGTGAGGGGAGGAAAATGGTGGGCTGGCCTCATTGCCAGCCGGGCAAGTCTTCTCCCTGCTTTCTAGCAGAGTTGGAGGGGTGTGTGTATTTGTTATGTATTGACCATGCGGTCGCCATGTGCTCTCTTAATTGCGACCGCATGGCCAGAGCACATGGCCAAGAAACTACCTGAGCTTCAGCCAGGTAGAACAAAGGCCAGGTGGATTCAAACCGGCCACCAATCCTATACCTAGGTTTCTCCCAGGGAACCTATGAAATGTAAATAGACTTCTAATAGCCTATCAGGCCAGTTGGGTGAGGTCAGGAGATTGTCCCTGACCAGCATAAAAGGAGGGCTTCGAGCCCTGGGTTGTATGCTTCATCCGGACCAGCAGTAAAGATCTAGCTGTTTCACTATTCCATGGACTCCCGACTCCAATACTTATCAGTATTAAACTTTTAAAAAACCCTTTGGAGTCCTGCCACAGCGATGGCACAATGGAGAAATCGTGCTGCTGCTGCGGTGCAACTCCAGAGAGGGGGGTTTAAACTTTAAACCCCCCTCTCTGCTGAGCTGGCTGATGGGGGAAGGGAGGGCAGCCGCATGGCATCATTTGCCGACTTCAGTCTTCTTCCTGCTAGCAAGCAGGAAAAAGACTGCCAGCAAGGGAGGAGGGAAATCTTGTGGGGTTGTCCATTTAAGGGCGGGTAATCATCAGAGCTGGCCTCTGAAATGCTGTGCACCAGCACCCTCTAGCACAGCTTAGAGGGAACTGTGGTCAAATCCAAACATCAAGGCAGCCATTGTCACAATGATTAAATCACAAAGATGGAGTTCTGTCCCCTGAGATATTTGCTAAAATTTAAGCTGGCACACTTTCTGGAAGCTGGGATGACTTCTGAGGCATGGTGTTCAGCAGAAGTGGGATAACATAATATGGTTATAGTGCTTTACCTTGTTGAGTTTATGACATAATAAGGTTATAGTGCTTTATCATGATCCTTTTATGAGGCTTTAAATGTTATTGCCTGCTGAAAGCCATATGGAGTAGGTTAAAAATCAAAGCAGAAATTAAATAAGATAGTAAATTGAACTAATAAATAGTAAATTAATAAAAAAAATAGTAAAATAAAATAAAATAGTAAATTGAAATATTAACCAGCAAGATGTAGCTTTCCTGTTTCTCCACATAGCCACGTATAGGATCATTAGAAATGTCAATACTTCAGCAAATTCATTTGCAATCTGTTTCATCTAACCTCTTTCTCTCTCATCCTCTGATAACTATTTGGAGCAAAAAGTAACCGAAGCAGGGAAAGAAAGATTGGGAGGCCCATATTTGCCAGCTGTAACATTTTACCAAGTATGCTTTCCCTTTCTGTTACATATAGAATGTTTGTGTATGGCCACTGGTTAGGGTTGCCAAGTACCGGCGACTTACCGGCGGGAGAGAGTTGTTCTCCCCCTGGGAGCTCTTCTGGCACGTGCGCTTTGCACGCGCACCATGGCAACATAATTAACATCACCCAGAGGTGACGTCATCACGTTGGGGCGTTGCCAGGGCAACGCCCCCAACGTGATGACATCGCCTCCAGGTGACGTCATTACACGGGGGAAGTCGTCCTCACCAGACGACTTCTGGGGCGGGGTTCCCCCGCTGGCTGAATGCCGGCCGGCGGATCGGGAACCCCTATAGCGGGGGATCCCCCGCCCCCCCGGGCTGACTTGGCAGCCCTACCACTGGTACATGCTCTTGGGGACAAGCCATGGCTCACAGCCTACAACTTTGGATGAGCCAGTCTCTTACTCCAGGAACCACCCAAGACGGAATTTGTTTTGTTGGTTCATTTGACTGCTTTACATTGTGTTTCCGTATTTTTTTAAGCTGCGTTGGGCCCCTTTGGGGAGAAAAGTGGGGTATAAATATTTAAAAAAATCAATCAATAAATAATTGCTCTCAAAGTATATTGCTATTCCTTGGAAATTTAATCTTGAATATAGCAAGGACCAATATGTTGGAATGGTTGCGAAACCTCTCCAGAATAAGTTTGCTTTCCCTGAGGAAACATCAAACCCTGTCTCTGCAGAAGGGCATCATATTTACGGTAATATATGTTCAAGGCTACAATCTTAAACTCAGTAAATATGCTTAGTACTGGCCTGCTGAATTTAACAAAAATCTGCTGAATTTAACAAAAATAAAACATATCAGAGTGGAGGAAGAGAAAACAACAGCAGCCAAACTTGACTCCACTAAATTTTTTTCAATATGATTGTCACATATTACATTTGTTAGGGTAAGAAAGTCCTTCATTTCTTTTTTAAAAAATCCATACGACTGCTGCCCTTTGTCCTTTTTCATTTGGACATTTAGCAGTCCCTGGCTGTTGGAGAAGTGCCATAAAATTTTATGGCAAGCATTTTTTTAAAAGCCAACACCTTCCTTTCCCTTGCACTGGCCTAATCCTAGGACTTCCAGGGCATGAGAGAGAAGCTAAACAGATATGACATAACTCATTATTTTCCAGGTTCAAATGCAATGTATGTAGAAAGTGTGCACCTGAATGATCAAAAGCCAGCATCAAATCATTTACTATGATAAGGAGATGGCTTCCATCGGATTGGAAGCTATGGAAAAACTGTCTGCTGTTTGGCAGCTGGTTCTTCCACATGCCCGCCAGAACTATTTGCCCATGGACAGGTTAGAAGCTTGTAACCAAGAGAGTTTGCTTTTTCATTTAAGTGAAACAGACCAGAGAAGCCATGACACACAAGCAGCCATTTTAGTCTCCTTCCAGAGATAAATCAGATCTCTGTTTTTTCTCAGAGTGCAAGAAAGTGGCAGTTTATGAAGCAGCTGTCTGAAAGGAAATTTACTGGACAATTAAAAGTGCTGACTTTCAGGCAGTACTCTCTGAGGTGGATTCTGAAATTATTGGGTGTGAAATGCAAATAGATTTAACAGTTTTACTGCTGTTTATATGACATTCAGCAATTCCCAGCTAAAACTGGCTGGTCCCCCCCCCCCCAATGGTTTCACTCTAAGACTCTATGGTCCTGTTTTCCACAGATCTCCAACAATCTCAAATGGATTTCTGCTCCAAGGTCAGGCAAGGCCAAATTAGTTATGTACATGATACGAGGGCATGGAAAGAAAGGAAGTCCCCTAACTTTAAATATTGGTAGCTGTTCTTATATATGTCTCTTGTTTCTTTAGAGGGTGAAAAGTATACAAGGTTTTCTGGTTGATTAATGGCTCAGTGAAATTTGGAAATGAGAATCCTAATCTAACAGAAATAACTTAAGACCAAAGTTTGAGTCCAGGGGCACCTTTAAGACCAACAAAGTTTTATTCAAGGTATAAGCTTGCGTGTGCATGCATACTTTTTGTGTGCATGCATACATGCATACAATGAAACAGAAATCACCAGACTATATATATAGGTAGAGGGTGAGCAGTAAATTAGCATACAGCATAATGAAGATGTTTAACCGATTCAAGAACCAAACAAGAATAACAAGCTTAGTTTATATGGTTATCCTTTTTTGGGTTTAATTCACAGTGCACAGGCTCAGTTCTGTGCACAGGGCAATGTGGGCAAGCGCCAGAGACAGGGTGTTTTCTGTTGTGGCATCTCTTTTATGGAACTGCCTCATATCTACATTCTTGTTTTTTCAGTGTTCTGTACATGTACACCGTCCACAGTAACTCAGGGATGGGAAATATAAATGAACAGTAGGAACTCGAAGTTGAGGGAAACTATGTTCATTTCTGGAATTAATTTCAGAGTTCTCCTCACTAAATCAAAATTAAGGAAGCGTAGAATGCAGGGCAGAGTGAATTTCCAGAACAACAAATGTTTAGAAATGAAAAAAAAAACCTTAGGGGAAATAGCATTCCCCCCATTGTGTAATGTAAATGGCGATAGCTCAGCAAGGTTTCCAAGCTCATAGAGATGCTACAAATTGCATGGGGACATCAATGGTCTTAGCCAATGGGCAACAGGGACAGTTGTCCTGGGACCCATTTGAGGTCCATCCCCCAGTGGTGGGGAGAGAGAAGAAAAAGAGAAGGTTCATTCCACTGCCACTCACACCCTTTTCATCTGGTATGGGCAGCCTGCTCACAGCACTATCTACTCCTGTCCGCCCAGCCAGGCAGTTTGCTCAGCAGCAGTTGCTTGTGCCCCCTCCATCTGAGGCTCAGGAAGCCAGCTCCCAGCAATGGCTCCCCACCCCCCAACCCGACAAGGGATGAGGTCCATTCCTTGCTTGGCCCTGGCAGGACAGCTGGTGGGGGTGGCTGGTAAGGCACTGGCAGTAGGGTTGCCAGCCCCCAGGTGGGGCCTGGGGATCCCCCTCTTTTACAACTGATCTCCAGCTGACAGAGATCAGCTCCCCTGGAGAAAATGGCTGCTTTGGAGGATGGATTCTATGGCATTGTACCATGCTGAGGCCCCTCCCCTCCCCAAACCCCGCCCTCTCCTGGCTCCACCCCCAAAGTCTCCAGGTATTTTCCGACCCAGACTTGGCAACCCTAACTGGCAGTGATTCTGGGGGGCCGTTCTGGGATTTTTGCCCAAGACCCCAGAATCACTGTCAGCTCCTTTGTGGGGAATGTGTTCAGCAGTCAAGCTTGTTGTGTTTGACTGTGACAATCACTGAGATGTAAACCAATTGCTGGGTCTGTTTGGTTCAGCCCCAAATGATCTGAATGTTTCCCGAGCAAGTTTGCATCTGTTTTGTTTTTGGGCTTTTTTTGCAAGATTCCATATGCATAAAAACACTAGTTGGCGGTCAGTAAGACAGGAATAAATTGCAGCTACCTGCCAATAGCCATGAATAGGTCAATGAACAAATGTGTCAAAAAAATAAATAAATCAGCCTGATCATGACTGGTGAACAGGATGAACTGGCGGGTGTTAAAACATCTCTACTTGCTGACCAGCCATGCCATGCCACGTTGTCATGTTGTAGCTACTAAGTTAAGTGTGATGAAGAAGTTCTGAGAACTCCCAGGTTTGAATATCCACTCTGCCATGGAAGCTCACTGGGTGACCTAGAGCTGCTGTATAGAGTATGTATTTTATGTGCTTGCTGTATGTATTATCCTGCTCTCACTAGATTATTTTCTACTTGTGTAACACCATTTCCAGTACTGTTTAACATACTATGTCCAATACTTTATCCTTTGTTTCAGATTTCTGTGACCCTATGCCTATTACATTGCTTATTAGATATTTCATCCTGTTGGTTGCATTGACCTTACACTGTATAATCCACAATGAGCCTTCGGGAGAAAGGAGGTTGCAAATCAATAAATCAGTAAATAATAACGCTACCTACAAATAATGAGCCAGTTTGGTGTGGTGGTTTGATTCTGCACTTCTCCACTTGCACCTGCTGGATGACCTTGGGCAAGCCATAGCTCTGTACCAGCTGTTCTCTCAAGGACAGTTGTCTCAGAGCTCTCTCACCCCCACCTACCTCACAGGGTGTCTGTCGTGGGGAGGGGAAGGGAAAGGAGTTTGTAAACCGCTCTGAGACTCCCTTTTGAAGGGCGGGGTATAAATCCAGTCTCTTCTTCTTCTTCTTCTTCTTCTACCTCATAGGGTTAAAATGGAAAAGGGGTGATGTTATAAAGAGTTTTGGCTCCCCACTGGAGAGAAAAGTGTGATATAAATAACCACACAGTAAGTAAAGGCACTCTGCACATGCTCAAAAGCCTCCTTTTTATTGATTGACACCTGATGGAGTTTGTTTTATGAGAAGATGTTCCACAGCCATTTGTGAGTGAGTCCTGATTCACAGGACTCCCAATCCATGCCAATTTCACTGTGAAACGTAGCTCACAAACCTTGGCACGCATCCGTGGACACTTGTCATGAGAGGACTGGCTTACTGAAACCCTAAAGTTTTGATGAAGCTGTCCTCTGTAGGAAAGTGAAGTGAGTGGCTGAGAAACTCTGATGAGATCTGCTTCTTAGGGCAGGTCAGAGATGTCGCCTGCTGGCAGTTTGGCCATCAAGATAAGCTATGCAAATTCTTGCCCCTTTCCACAATAAATCATCCTCATCAAACACTTCTCTGCAATGGTGCTGATTTATTTCTTTGGCTCCTGTATCAGAAGCGTTTTAAAATATTCAGTGGGATAATGAAAACCTCACTTTTTATTTTGAGCTGAAGTTTGCCAATGTGGAAGGATTTTAATTTTAATAATGACTTTCTGATGAACTCACACTCACCCAGTCTCCCAGCCAGAAGCTGCATTTTGATTGTTAAAAAACTCTGCATGCATATTTAGAGGCATAGATCATCTATGCTAATTTAATTATTTTTAGGAAAATTAAATGAACTGTACACAGTGGGAAAATAGTCCTGGAGCACACCTTATCTCAGGGAAATCTGTAATTGCAATACAAAAAAAAAGTTGAGTGTATGTATGCTTGATTGCAGAAAAACATGTTGATGAACAATGTTACAATGGCAAACAACAATACAACACCATAAAACACTGGACTTCCGGGAACACAGCATAGCAACATGGAGGATACCAGGACATGCTCCATGGCTCCTCCGGCTTCCCTCTCTTCTAGAGGAGTATCGGGGGATCCTGAACTCTGCCACACCCCATGAGCAAGGAGTGCAGAGCAAGAGGCTTGATTCGGGTGCCCCGTGCACACGGGTGTAGCCAAGGATCGCCTCTAGCACGGAGAAGCTACAAAGGTTCCTGGCAGCCATGAACTTATTAACTGTTGCTTTCATTCAGGGGGATGGAAGTACCCTGCCTAAGTAACATCAAAGGGCACTTTAGATCACTGTGAGTAACCTTTATTCATATGTGGTGGAGATGTCCAAAGCTACAAAGGTACTGGCAATTTATACAACAATTAACACGAGATACACTTAAGATTACTTTACCACTGAAAATAGAAACCTACCTTTTAAACATAATACCAGATAATTTTAGAAAGGAGGCTTATGTAATAACATATATTCTTACAGGGGCCAGAATCCTGACTGCTAAAAGCTGGAAGTTAGAAACACTTCCCACTAGAGAGGACTTATAGTGTACAAAATACTAGAAGTAGCAGAGATGGGTAGACTCAATTAAATATGGCAAAATAAAGAGGAAGATTTTGGGGGGGGGGGGAAAGATGGCCAAGTGTATACAATTGGTTAGAGACGGAATCAGGGTTTCAGAATAAAAAAATAATAATACATGTATAAAACAGAATATAAATTATACATAATATGGTATATATAAGTAATATATATATTTATGTATCTTACTATTTTCTTTTCTTCTTTTTTATTTGCCAAAACTTAATGGAGAAGAAAAAGAAGAAGAAGGTTCATGGCAGCCATGAACTGATTAGCTGTTGCTTTCATTCAGGGGGACGGAAGTGACCTGCCTAAGTAACATCAAAAGACACTTTAGATCACCGTGAGTAACCGTTTTGCAAAACCCCTGACTCTTTCCTGCTCTTTTTGATTGCTCTTTAAACTTTAAAGCCCAACTCAGGCTGAGCATGGGAGGATCTCCCCCCCCCCCCATTCTTGGGCTAAGCAGCTAGCAACAGTTTGAGGGCACAGAGTGCTGCTGAGCTATCTGGGCACTGCTTTAGACTCGTCTTTCTATGTGAATCATGATTTACATCCCCAAACAAGTGGATTATAGTTTCCTGGCTGTAGAATATTGCAGTGCTCTCTATTTTTAAACAGTTGGTCCCAAGTGCTCCCTATCTTCATACTGAGCAATGGTCCCTATCCTTAAAGCTTGCAACACACCCTATTTTTAAACTTTGCAACACACCCCATTTTAAATCCCCGCAATGCACTTTTCTCTCTCCTTTTTTCCCCTTTCCTTTCAGACTGCCTCTTCCTGTTATACATGGAGCCAGAACATTGGTATCCTTTGCCAAGAAATTGTACCCATAAGAAAACTGCTATATTGTTTTGTATTCTTGTGGTTTGTGGTTTGCCTTTAGCTGTCTAGAGGTTTGTTTTGGTCTGACTGGTGATTCATAGAATTTAAGGCTGGTTACTATGCTGAAAAAGGTTGTACTTTGAGTATAAATTGTTGAGAGAAACTTTTCTATAAAATTTGTGAGGAGGCTGTCAGGTCTATCTATTAAATTAAGATAAATGCTGGTGCAAACAAACCTCCTAAACTACCTGGCAGCTCACCAAATGTGCTCAGATCAGTTGCCTCTACCCTATCACAGGAATCTATGAAAGATCTACAGATAATGATTCAAGACACCATGAGAATGACAATCACTAAGGCAGTGGACCCAATTAAGACTGCAATGCAGGATATGTCACAACAGCTTACTAATAAAATGGAGGATCTGCAGAAACAATGAATACAAACTAATCAAAAACTGGCAGAAGTAGGGAAAAAATCTAAACTGGAAGAAAGGGCAGAGGCAACTGACAGTAAATGGCAGAAGATGGACTCAAAGCAAAGTGCAATAGAACAAGACCTCATGAAATTAGAACTAGACAGAGCAGCCTTCATATTAAGATTCCAGAATATCCCTGAAGATAAAGACGAAGATCCAAGGAAAAGAATGGCACGAATTCTATCAGAATTTATAAAAACAGAAGAAACAGAAAAGATTCTGGATGAGATTGATGTTGCTTTTAGGATGAACTCAGGGTATGCCAGGAGAAATCAGCTTCCTAGAAAAATGCATGTGAGATTCCATAGGAGAACATTAAGGAATGAAATCCTTAAAGCATCAAATCAGACACCTCTATATCTGGACAATATGGAAATAAAAAATCTTAAAAGAAATTCCTTGGAGAATCAAAGAAAAAAGGAGAGAATATTTGGATCTCACAGCAACACTGAGAAGAAATGAGATTTCATGCAGATGGCTTCTTCCAGAAGGCTTATTTTTCACCTATAAAGGGAAAAGGTTTAGTCAACTCAACATTCAAGGTAGAAGACTTTCTTCAGTCATTTGGTGCAGATCTTCAGTGTGAAGAAGGGAACCCAGAAACAACAGAAGAGGAAGAGGAAAATCCACCAGATGCTTCAGGAACCTCAACAACTGTAACTACAATTAAGAAAAAAACACCAGTGAAAGTCATAAGGGTATCCCAGATTTCTACAAGGAGACAACTTAGAGAACAACAAGATATGGAACCATAGACTCAACCTGAAGATGGATAGAAGAAAGACAAAAATAATTTCAATAAATGTAAATGGACTTAATGCTCCTCAAAAAAGAAAACAGATGTTTCATCTGTTGAAAAAACTTAATTGTGATATTATTTGTCTTCAAGAAACCCATATCAATTAATCCTATTTTTTTAATATTAATTTTTATTAATATCTATTCATAACTATTTATAACTATATTTTTAACCTTAATTTATCCTAAATTATAAATCCCTTTTATAACTAAACTGGACCTAATAGCCACAATAAACCGACTTAACACTAAATATAAAACAAACCAGTGCTATACACTTAGTTACAGCCAAAATATTAAGAGCATTGAAGTCTTATTTAATGATCAAGATCTTCCTCGTCAGAGCCGCTCCATTAGTACTTTGCCATCATTCCTCCCTTCTGTTCTCGCACCACCACGGGCTTATAGCGACGGTGCTTCCAAACTGATGTATAAAAGCGGCTTCCCAGATCTCCAACAGCTATCACAGTCACCCAGAGTAACAGCAGGGAGAAGGTGAGGTCAGGGTAGGGTCAAATTCCGCACCTAAACGGCACGGGTCAGCACCGCCCACGACGAGCCTCTGCAGGGAGAGAAGTCTTCCCGGTTCTCCGTACTCTGCCGTCTTCTCCACGTCGCACGGAAGCAGCTTCCTCGATCTCCGTTATTATTATCACCAACCGCTGCCGGCAGTCGCCCGACGTGACAAATCGACTTTGAGCTAGCTTGGAATAAGCTCTATAACTGGATGAGGAATATCAGTAAATGAACTATATTATTAAGAACTGTTTGTTTGATTTTCCAAAGACTATACAGTACTGTTTTGTTTTGTTTTTTCTTCTTTCTTTTTTTTCCCTTTTTTTTTGGTTTGACTGCTTTCTTTGTCTGTTTGACTGTTCGTTTGTTTTTGCCGGCTCCACAATATGTCCTGATGGGTGCTACTCAATAAGCATACTTATTTAAGCTGATGTGATTATGAAGTTATAAAAATTTATAAATAAAAGTACAAAAAAAAGAAAAAAAAGAAACCCATATCAAAATGGTAGATCAAAAATATTTACAATTTAGACTTTTGGTTTCAAGCGCTTTAATGGCGGGCGCTTCTCTCTGCAGCTTCAGGGGAGGCAACCCGCTCTCGGCAGGTTGAAGGGGTCCTGGACTGGTGCCGGACCCCCAGGGAGCCTAGGAAAGGGTCCCTGCTGGGGGTGCTTGAAAGTAGCCTCTCCCTGCAGTGGCGATCGCAGGATTGAGGCTCCTTTTTACCCCTAGAGGTTCACCTGCCGGAGGAGGCCTTCAGGCTGCTGAAAGCGCTGCCGTGAAGCTGCAGAAAATGTAGAGCGGAGAGGTGATGGTTTAAGAGATACACAATGGCTGAATCGTGAGTCTCCTGATTTTTTGATATGAAGCGTTAAAAGGTGGGTTAGGAGGATTGGATCCCCTCCCTCCCTCGTAACTTACTCAGAGACTTTCTCATGGTCATATTGCTGTTTTGGAGGCATTATAAATTAATTGGAGAGCTGGATCGCATGCAGCAAAGGAAAAGCTTGCGAAAGGCATCGGTGTGACGAATCGTGAATGTCTCCTTTGAGATCTCTTATCTAACTGTAAACAATCATGATTGCAGGAAGCATGGCAGGCAGGGCTTCCCCAAAACCTGGAAGCATGATTCCTACCTTAAAAAGTGGATCTGAGCTGAATGCAATATTGACAGTGGCACTGCGACCCCTAGTGGACCAACTGGCTTCAATCAACCCTAAACTGGAGACAATGCAAACTGAGATGAGAGAGTCAAATAAAAAGCAGGAGAAGCTCCAGCAGGAACTCCTCGATGTCAAAACAGCGGTTGAAAAAAATGACTCAAGACTGCAAAGAATTGAGAAAGAGAGATCTTTTCAAAGTGACAACGTATTAAAACTTCAAATGGATCGATCAAATTACTACCTGAGATTTCAGATTGTTCCTGAGTCAAAAGGAGAGAATCTGAAGAAAACACTAAGCGATGCACTTTTGACAGGATGGCAAGCAGCGGAAATTCAAAGCGACATGGACATGGCCTATAGGACATATCCAGAATATGTTAAAAAGAAGAGATTGCCAGGTGAAATAGTGGTGAGATTCTCAAAAAGATCAACCAGAGATCTGGTGTTAAAAGCCACGAATGGAACTGTTCTGAAGATACAGGAAGAAGAAATTAGAGTTTTAAAAGATATTCCATTTGAAATAAGAAAGAGAAGGAAAGCATATAGGAACTTGGCTCTATGGTTGCAGTCTGAGACTATTTCTTATAAATGGAACATTCCAGAGGGACTGCTATTCAGCTACAAAGATAAGAAATTTAAAATTGACTCCACTGAACAAGCAAAAACATTTTTGGAAAAGCACAAGAAGAAAACAGAGACTGAACCAGATGATTCACTGGCAGAGCAGGAGAGTATGTATGGATTTGAAAGCTCAGAGATTGAAGATGGAGAAGACTCGGACTTTAAGAAAGGGGCGGCTGCCCCTAGGAAGAAGAAAGACTCAGACTCTAAGAAAGGGGCGGCTGCCCCTAGGAAGAAGAAAGGAAGAGAATCAAAGGAGAAATAGTTTTATAACTGTTTTTTGCTTTGCTGTAATAACACACCAAGCCTTGTAATCTTAAAACTTAGTATAGATTGTTTACTCTGCTGTATGTAGTTCAGGGATCTAACGTTAAATTTTATTTGTAAACAGCAAGAATGAATTAATAATGTATGCCAAGAAATAATTTAGCTTTTCAGTAACTAATGACGTTAGTATTGTTAGCATTACAAACGCATTTTCTGTATACCTTAGGGTAGAGTAGTGTGTAGTTTTTAGTGTAAGTGTAGGGAATAAAATGCAATAAAAATTTATAAAAAAAATATTTACAATTTTAAAAATTTGGAGAAATCTTTACTGCTTCAGATAAGGTTAAAAAGAAAAGAGGTGTGGTGACATATGTAAAAGAGCATCTTTATCCTGAAATGGTCCATGCCTCAGAAGATGGAAGGATATTGTTGGTGCAAATACAAATACAAACTAAAAAGACTCTCATTGTTAGTATCTATGCACCAAACCAACACCAAGATAATTTTTTCAACACCTTAAAAGAACTGATTGCAAAACAGAATTATGATGACTTTTGTATTATTGGAGATTTTAATGCAGTCCTTGATAGATCCACAGTCAGAAAATATGCCTCTGCGAAACAGAAAAAATAAAATGAACTCCCTCCAAACTTTTCAACTTGGCAGAAGAAAATAATTGTGTTGATGCTTGTAAAGTAAGAAACTAAAAAATAAAAGACTACTTTTTATTCTGCAAGACATAAGTCATGGTCAAGAATAGCTATGTGCTGGATCTCTGCTACAATGACAAATGAAATTCTAGAGGCAGAAATTTTACCAGCAAAGTTTGCAGACCATAACCCGATCACTTTAGAACTGCAAGAAACTCCCAAAAGATCTAGATGGACATTGAATGTTTCCATTCTAAAAAACCTGAAGTTTGTATATGAATTGGGAAAAAAGAGTTTCAAATTTTCTTTGACAAGAATATTCAACTTGGGATTTCAGTTAATATGGGATGGGATGCCTTTAAAGTCTATGCTAGAGGCTAGATGATTAGTGAATCATCATACCTTAAGAAACAAATGTCAGAAAAGTACTTTCAGACTCTAGAACAAATCAAAAAGCAAGAACAGCAGTTGAAACAGAATCTATCAAATGAAGAAAAGAAATCTAAGCTTACGCTTCTACAACACCGAATGAACTGTCTGCTAACATGGGAATTGACAAAGAAAATAAGGTATGCCAAGGTATTGACATCAGAGATAAGGGCTGGCCTGAACACAGCCATGCTATGCCACACAAGGAACTTGCACGACGCCATCTTGATCTTTGCTGATTTTTGCTGATTGCCATCACTACAAGCACTTTCAATAGCAAATTTGTACTGTAAATGTGTTATATTATTGTTGCGTTGTTTTAAATTGTTTTTAATGTTTTTATCTTGACCCAGCACTGTGTGCCATATTGTAAGCCGCCCTGAGCCCGCTCGCTGGGAGGGCGGGGTAGAAGTGTAATAAATAAATAAATAAATAAATAAAATAATTTTGAAAATGCTAATAAACCTTTTAGACGGTTGGCGTATAAATTACTTAAAGAAAAAGAAAAGAATTATATCAAAACATTGAAAAATGATCTGGGAGAAGAAATGGACAAACTGGAAGATTTTTTAAAAATTGTGGAGTCGTTTTATGTAAACTTATATAAGAGAAGCAACACAGGAACAAATCAAAAAGTTTCTTGAAATTCATAAACCTAAAACATTTACAGAAGACCAGAGGAAAATATTAAATGACCCCATCTCTCCAGTGGAAATGACAGAAGCACTTAGGAAACAAAAAAAGACAAAACCCCCAGGACCAGATGGTTTTCCAGTGAAATTTTACCATGTTTTTGAAGATCAACTGACCACTCCATTAAAAGTGCTATTTCAAAATATAAAAAGTGAAGGGGTCCCAGATACATGGAATGAAGCTTTAATAACACTTATTCATAAGCAAAACACTGATGAAAAAGAAATTAAAAATTATGGGCCAATCTATAAAATATATACGTCTACCTTAGCAGCAAGAATGAAGAAAACTCTCTCTCAAATGATCCACAAAGATCAAGCAGGTTTTCTACCTAAAAGACAACTCAGAAATAATGTGAGCATGATTTTGAATGTACTTGAATACTATGAAGCCCATCCAGAAAAACAACTGGCTTTAATATTTTTAGATGCTGAGAAAGCCTTTGACAATGTTAGCTGGAACTTTATGTTAGAACTACTTCAAACTTCACATGTGGGAGTAGACTTTTACAATATAGTAAAGGCAAGCCACACTAAACAACAAGCCAAGATCTCTATTAATGAAGACTTAACATGTAAAATCGAGATACAAAAAGGAACTAGACAAGGTTGCCCTTTGTCACCCTTATTATTTATTTTTGCCCTTGAAGTTTTAAATGATGCAATTAGAGCAGACCAACAAATCAGAGGACTCGGGCTAAAAGGAGAAGAATACAAACTGTTAGCCTTTGCAGATGATTTAGTTTTGATTTTAGCAGAACCTGTGGACTCAATAAAACAACTGATTACTTCTCTACTGTGAGACTTCTGATGAGAGCCAATAAGTCAGGCCTCGTGTGCAAACAAAGTCCTTTATTGTCTTAATGGTCTTTCAGGAACACGTACTTTGTTAGTGATACCAGACAGATGAGGCTAGGGTTCCCTTATACAGTATTCAAAAGGCACTGGATTGACAGGCACCCATCAGTGTAAAGCCATGAAGCGCGAATAGCATGAACCGTTATGTTCTCAGGAAAAAGGCGCGTACACGAAGCATAAGAAAAAGAAGAAGAAGAAGAGTTTGGATTTATACCCCACCCTCCACTCCCCAAGGGAGTCTCAGGGCGGCTTACAAACTCCTTTCCCTTCCCCTCTCCACAACAGACACCCTGTGAGGTAGGTGGGGCTGAGAGAGCTTTTCCCCAAGCTGTCCTTGAGAGAACAGCTGGTACAGAGCTATAGCTTGCCCAAGGTCATCCAGCCATAACATTCCTCCCATCCCCCTTACTGCCCTCTACTTGCATTCCCATGCAGAGACACCTGGAAGAACCCAGAGCAAGACAGCTCAAGGCTAACAGCACAGCAGCAGAGATAAGCAGAGCAGGCAAAACAAAATAGCTACACAGCGATGGGAGGAGCAGGGGAGACGGGGAAGGGATCCGGATACCAGACTCCTGACTGGAGGACCTGAAAAGCAGAAGGGGAAGTGCCAGAAAATGACAGGGAACCTGACATCTACAGGATTACAGAGAAATAGCAGAGCTGAAAGTTAATTGTAAAAAACTGAAATGTTGGTGAAAAACATGACAAATTTGCAAGCACAACAGCTTCAAGAATTAGTGGGCTTAGAACTCCCCCCCCCCCCCAAAAAAAAATTAAATACCTGGGAATAAAGTTAACAAATAGATGCAGTTCCTTGAGAGAAGATAACTACATGGAACTTTTGAAAGATATCAGAAATGACTTGGAAAAGTGGAATAAACTCCTAATATCCTTCATGGAAAGAATAGCTATAATCAAGATGAATGTACTACTGAGATTAATCTTTCTATTTCAAACAATCCCAATTCTCCAAAATCAAAAATACTTTAAAGAACTAGAAAAAAATCAATACTCAATTTATTTGGCAAGATAAAAGACCAAGAATAAAGCTCAAAGCGTTACAAGATGCTAAAGAGAGAGCTACTAGATTGGTTGCTATACTATAAAGCTGCGACCTTGACTTGGGTAAAAGACTGGATCATTCAAGAGAACAGAAGACTTTTGAAAATCGAAGGCCATGACACAGCTTTGTATGGTACGGAAAAGCAAGTACTAATAAATATTTCCAACAACATTATATTAGAGCATCCCCTCTAAAAATTTGGGAACAAGAAAGGAAAAACTTGTACACCAAAATTCCAAGATGGGTGGCTCCGTTAGAAGCATTTGCAAACCCCAATATCTACGAAGAAAAATAAACCTTAAGATATGATGATTTACTGAACAATAAAAATCAACTTAAACCAATAGAAAACCTGTCTGGTGTGGTGGGTAAGTGTGCGGACTCTAATCTGGGAGAACCAGGTTTGATTCCCCACTCCTCCACTTGCACCTGCTTGGATGACCTTGGGCAAGCCATAGCTCTGTACCAGCTGTTCTCTCAAGGACAGTTGTCTCAGAGCTCTCTCAGCCCCACCTACCTCACAGGGTGTCTGTTGTGGGGAGGGGAAAGGAAAGGAGTTTGTAAGTCGCTCTGAGACTCTAAGTGAGTGAAGGGTGGGATATAAATCCAATCTCTTCTTCTTCTTGGTGGCAGAAAACTCAAATTGAAACTAGATACGGTAAAGATAAACCATTAGATTTCTATGACAAATCTTCAGAAGTAGATAAGATACTCTTAGGTACAAAAGAGAAACTTATTTTAAAAAATTATACGCTTCTTTTAGACTTTAAGACACAGGATGAAATGATTAAAAATGTTATGATTAAATGGGCACAAAATCTGGGTCATAATATAGGTATTGATAAATGGTTACAGATTTGGAAAAAAATATAAAAGTTACAGAAACAATTTCATACAAAGAAAATATATATGAGATGTTCTATAGATGGTGTATTACACCTGATAAGTCAGCTAAGTTTGATCCTAAATGTTCAAATATGTGTTGGAAATGCCAAAACAAGGTTGGATCCTTTTACCATATGTGGTGGCTTTGTGACAAAGCTAAAAAATATTAGACTGGAATTCATGAAATTCTTCAAAAGATTTTGAAATGTACTATCCCTTTGATACCTGAAATATTTTTGTTAAGTATATTACCTGAAAATTGTAGAAAGGACGATTTTTATCTTATATTATATATCACTACAACGGCCAGAATTTTATATGCTAAATATTGGAAAAGGACAGAAATACCTACAAAAGAAGAACTTATAAACAAAATCTTGGAAACAGCAGAAATGGATAAATTGACTCTGAAAGATTGACCAGAGTCTACATTTGAATATACTTGGAAAAGATTCTATGATTGGTATGAAGACCATTTTAAGTCATTAATGTAGAACTTAAAATTGCCGAGGTCATATATGTTACTAATATATTAAGCTTTGCTCTATTTCTAGTATCAGTCTAACCATATATGGTGAAACATGCAAAATAATACAACTGGGCAGTTGACTATGTAAAAGAAAATCTTGAACATTGATCGATTACCCTCTTTTATGTTTGTTTGTTTGTCTGTGTTATGAAAAATAAAATGTTTATTTAGAAAAACACACACACCATAAAATACTGAAACCCATGTTACTTAACCAAAAATCTCCCTGCCATCAACAGACTAATCCAGAGGGTGAGGAGCAGAGCAGGTTGTAACAGTTCTGCCTGTGCAGGAAACAGAGTCACTGGTGCTTTCTGCTATCCAGGAGGCAGCTTCCCTTTAAGCTGCCAGGGTCTGAAGAAGAAGAAGATGGTTATTGTTCAGCCCTTGATGGCCACAGTTATCTCTGCAGGCACTGGTGAGTCCTGGTTTACAGGAAATCCTTCCTATAGTAATAAACTGTGAATATCCCTTTGCGCAGTCTTTCTCTACTAAACCAGCTTCACCACCTTTCCAGCCCTTCATAACCTGGGAGATACACCCTTGAAGAACCTCTTGTTTCTTTGCAGACGTGCTCACCAAGTCCTCACAGCAGCTGCTCTTGTCCATTCCTCCATCTTCTTCAGTTCATACCCTCTCGGCAAGAGCGTGTGTTTTTTCAGTTGCTGTTTTTGTATTGCAGAAGGAGCTGCCTGAAGGAATTTGTAAAGCTTCAAGGGAGGGAGGGCTTTGTAAGTGACTCCTTTTCAGAGACTCTGAACGTATTTTAATGAAGCTGATAGTAAGCCAAACAAGGGGATGAGCCAGGATGGAAATGTTTTGATAAGTAACACGCCTCTCTGGTAACAATTGCCGGGTGCATTCAAGAAATGATTTGGTGTCCATCTTCATTTTTATAATGTACTAGTTAATATTTACAAATAACAGTAAACGATAGACCCGAGGATAAAACTTGGTCAGTAGGAAAAAGTTACTTGGTGGCTCTTCAGAAGACAAAGGGGTGGTACTGAGACGAGTAGAGGCTATCGACAGGGCCATGTCGCTACCAGTCAGTGCCATCCTACAGAGGGGCAGTTGGCTTTCCACAAGGAAGTAATGCCACACACCTTTCATATAAAAATCATTCCAGATAGAAATTAGATTTATCTTACTGCCTGGCTAGGAATGATGTACAAAGAATGGCAGGCACAGCCTGGGGGGAGGGGAACCTATCTGGAAGTTCATCAAAGGAGGCTTGCTTGCTAATAGTTCTCCTTCATCCTAAACTAATGTATATTTTACAATACTGGGGTTTCTCAGGAAAACAGCATCATGCCTTATCCCCATCCTGCTTCCCCCATTTGCCCACTTAGCATATTTACAACACCTGGAAGTTCCTCTTCCTTCTGTACATCAAGGGGCATCCACTGATATTATCAGCGCTGGGAAAGCAATCAGGCTCTGCCAACTACTTTGATCTGCCTCTGGGAGAGCTATTAACCATTTGTCCTTGTTCTTGGGAACCCTTCCTGTAAGCATATCAACACTATTGTTCCTTTGATGCAACCACATCAGCACACCCTCAGGAATAATTTTTGGGTATAAATGCAGGAATACTGCTGATGGCAGCGTGTGTGTGTGTGCGCGTGTGCGTTTGTGTGTGTGCGTGTGCGTGTGTGTGCCTGTTTGCCAACCTCACACCAAAGCACTGGCTGCTTTTCTACAGCAGATCTGAAGCTTCAGTATTGGGAAACATCACTCAGTTCCTCTTCATCCCTTTAATCACCCTCTTAAGTAGTATGTGTGATTTTCAGTGTGTTTGTATGTATGTTTGACTTCCTATTACTTGAGCTTACTTTGTCTTCAATAAAATCCTTACCAGTTGAACATCAGACTGGTTTTCTGTAAGGTTTCTCCTTGGGAAGGATCTCGGTATACAAAAGTGCTGATCCTGAGTTACCCCCTCTTGCTTATCTAAATTCCCCTCATTAATTAAATATTAGACCATTCTGGGTAACAATATCTTCTTCTATGAATCCATGTAGCAGTGCCATTTATCTGAACAATTTATTCTTTACCTTCCTTCCCAGACAGTGATTTGCTCTGACACTGTTTCGGTCTGGGCATTAGCCCAGCCTTATGGAACCGCTTGCTTAAAGCCATGTGGACGGCTCCCTCTTTACTAAGTTTTAGAAGGGAGCACAACCCGTGATGTTTTTGTAAGGCACTCCCATAATTTACAAGCACAGACTGAGCAATGCTTTCTCTCTGGTGCTGCATTAAGTTTAGGGCCGGCACTTTGGGAACCCTAACTGAATCCTTATCATTTATACATGACACTTAATGTCATTTTTATTGACATATGGTTGGTACACTACCTTGTGTCTTAGAAGAAAGGCAGGACATGAATACTTTTAATAAGGTAAATAAAGTAGAACTAGTTAAAGAATTCCAAATACTCTGAAGGGGCTAAAGATGACCTGCCATTATTGTGAAAGATAACTAAGTGGCACTCAAATCAATAGAAGCAACATTCAACCAAATACACCAATAAACCAGGTCACATCGATTCTACTGACAGCTAACAAAGCTTTAATAAATGATTAATGACTTTGAAAAATGCCTAATCAATTGTTATAAACTGTTAGAAATAAACAGATTAGAATCCACTTGATACTCTTTAGTGGCCTGTAACCTCTAAACGATGGGCTGTTGCAGGTATGTTACACACTGCGCAACCATTGCATTGAGTTCACCCTTCACTTGCGCTCTAGTTCAGCAATTCAAAGAAAAAACTTCAAGCAACCCTCACTTGCGCACTTGCCAAAGTTGTAAAATAAGGGTTGTTAGGAGAAGAAGTAAGTGTGTGGGGAGGAAATAAGAGAATAGTATATTTTTTTCGAGAATAAAAGGAAATCACTGAAAGAAGACTGACTGGCAACCACAGCCTATAACAAAACAGAGAACCCTCTGCAAATGGCAGTGCATTCCCCGGTCCTTTCAAGAAATGTGGTGGCTTAATAATTAATGTGACTAAGAGGATAGCTATGAAAATGCATAATAAAATATTAAATACAGCTAAGTTGTGAGTGGAAAGAAAGGGAGTTGGAACAGGAAAAGCATTGATGGGAGCTCCCCTGTAGTAGCTGCAGTGAGATCTCTGGAACGGAATGAGCCCAGCTTCTCAGGTAGGGATGTTGGCCCTATCATGGCAGACAAACAAAATGACAACAACATTTAATAAATCTTACAAACATCAAATATTTTTCAAGAAAAACTCCACATCCTCAGTGAGCACCCAGTTATATACTCATTTCACCAATCTTCCTCAGGAGTAATCTTATTTGAGTAAAAGGTGTCAGCCTCTAGGTACAGCTTAGCTTCTATTTTACTTTCTTCAAATTTTTACAGCTTAAGTCCTTTTTAGCTTTCTTCATATCTTCTGGAGCCATTTTCAAATTAGGTTCTTTTCAGCTGTCATGAAGTTATCCTAGAACAAACATGGTTATTTAGAATGGAGAGCAACATGAAGCTGAATGGAATACTGTAATAATTTTTGAAATAATTAATAATTTTTAACTTTTAACTTACTTTCAGTTCCATTTGAAGTACTTAAATTAGGAGCAAACCAGTTAATTTATTGCTGAAAGTAGCAACCAGTCCTTTCTTTAATATCTGGCTAAAAGCCTTCTTTTTTTAAATAGGCTGGTAAATGCTCTCTATCACAAGTTGCTGGCTCAATTGCTCTCTAGTTATACATGGTAGAAGCTGTTCCCAGTTACAGAGAGAGGCAGGGGACTTCTTAAAAGCAAACAAGCAGAGCACCTCATGATTGGGGTTTTGGTGTTAGGTGGACTTAGAGTTCTGAGCCACCCTGTGTCTACTCATGCCAAACAAAGGGGCTTAGCTACTGGGTTCCTCGGCTGAGGACCCACATTTTGATTGTAATTCCTCTCCTCTGCTGGAGTTTGGGGGGAGGCTTAGGTAGACTCAGGGCTCTGAGTCACCTGTCTCTCAGCTCATGCCAAGCAGAGGGGCACAGCTAGTGGGTTCCTTGGCTGAGGACCTGCATTTTATGCCGTTCAAACCCTCCTGATTGTGAACCAATTCCTCTGTGCCACGAGGGTGACAGTGGGTGCAAAGGGTGCTCATCATGGGGGGAAGAAGTCCTTCACCACCCCTGTACCACAGCCCCCCCATCCCTAAGTACCAAATCCATCCTGCCAGACCGCAGGAGCCAGCCCCTAGCAGAAGGTCACCAGGGTTCTGAGAACCTCCTTCTCCTGATCTGTTCCTGGGGCTCCCCACAGAGGACAAAGAGTCGTTAGCACCGCCCAGAGACCAGCAGTTGATAAAACTCTTTGGAGAAGTCTCTGACCCTGATTCGGGGGGGGGGGGGGAAGCATCCTCCCCTTCCACACAACTCCCTGTTGCTGCTCCTGCCTCTGTGGACCCTCCCGGCCCAGTCCCAGGAAGCAGCTGTCCCTCCTCCAACCTCCAGTCCTGGGGCATCGTTTCCAGCCCACAGTTTGGAAACATCTCCAAACTCTCTTCAGTGACACCTGTGTGGCAGACTGCCAGATGTGCCATGCCCATGTCCAGAGGGGGGCAAATCCCCAACACCTGCAAAGGATGCACCCCACTATGCGGCCTCCGGAGGAAGCCAGTGGGAGGAAGAAGAGACCCACTCCATCTCAGCAGGGAGAAGCAGAGGGGGAGGAGAAGGCTGGTGATTGCTGTGGGTAGCCAACCTTTCTCCCTCATGCAGGACATAGCCTTTCACCGGCCGCTGCAACACCTGGCTCCCTGGTACCCTGTCCCATCACGGAGGACCATAAGCTGACGAGTCTTGCCTGCCATGCACCACTCCTCAGTGGTGATGATCAAGGGTGAGCTCTCCAGAGTACAAAGCAAAACCGTGCACTTCACTGCAGACCCCTGGAGCAACCATTGCATTGCAGCTTGGCTACCTCTCTCACCACCCACTGGTGGCAACCAGAGGACTTGTCTGTCTGGGCTGTTGGGGTATGGCCACAGGCCCCAAGAGGGGACAGTCCTGCCAACTGGGCTACAAAGTGGTTCTGCTCCATGCGCAGGGGCTGGATGCAGACCACACGTGCCAAACATCGCTGCCATGATACAGGGAGTGGCTGGGCAGTGGTAATATCTCGAGCAGCATCAAGTCTGCCCGTCTGCTGCTTGAGAGATGGGGTGGGGGGGATGAGCCTGAATACGGGATACTCTGTCCAGAATGCCACCTATGCCGTGATGGCTCATTTGGTGGAGCAGAAGAGCGCTCTGCGGGATGTCATCTCCGTGACTATCCTGCATAGGAAAGAGGAGCTCTTCATTCATTCTTTATTGCTACGATCATTTGACCAGAAAATACATAAAACAATTCCATAGTTTACACAATACGGAGAACTTATAAGATGGAACTTGGCCAATAAAACATAGCCCTAGTAAATGTTAAAATTAGATACATATTATAACTATAGCCATGAACTATTACGCTGGTTAAAATTGTTAAAATTCACCCCACTCTTCCGTCTAATGCTTACCCAGACCTTAGAACAGTCGTACGGAATTTCCAAACTTTAAACATATCAGTAAGGCATTAAAGAGAAATTAGAATTTATTCCAATAACGAGCGACTGTTACTAAACTAACTACCAAAGAGTTTACGTGATCTCATTATCTCCATACAGGAAAGGAAAGAGGAGTTCAGCATCAGGGGCAATGCCTGGCTGACACTGGTATTTTTGTGCATGAATTCGTATCACTTCTTTCCACGTTTTTTTTTTTAATAATAATGTACCTTGACTAAGAAATGTTCATGACCGATATGACTAATTTGACTACTTCTATCTTACATAGAAAATTCCAGCCACACTTGGCATTTCACACTGAAATGACTGGGAAACAAATGCCGGTAGTGTAGATGGATACTGTTTTGACTATTATCAGGGGTCTGTTGGGGCCGGAGCGAGGCAGAGCGAAGCTCCGCCAGCTCAGGAATGGCCACTAGGGCAGCTGTGGGCCGAATCAGATTCTCTGATCTGGATCAGCCTGCTGCCGAATTGCCGCCGAAATTTGGTGGCAACTTTAAAAGCAACTGGAGGGGAGGGGGTTTGAGGGAGAGGCTCCAAACTTGCAGGGTAGCTGCTGGGACCTCTCCCCCAAATACCCACCAAGTTTCAAGAAGATTGGACCAGGGGGTCCAATTCTACAGGCCCCCAAATAGGTTGCCCCCCATTCCCTCCATTGTTCTCTGTGGTAGGAAAAAAGGTAACATTTTTTCTCACCATAGAGAACAATGGAGGGGATGGGACAACCTGTTTGGGGGCCCATAGAATTGGACCCCCTGGTCCAATCTTCTTGAAACTTGGTGGTATTTCGAGGAGATGACCCAGCAGCTACCCTGCAAGTTTGGAGCCTCTCCCTCAAACCCCCTTTCCTCCAGCCCCTCATATACCCTATGAGTTTTTGCCATTGATTTCAATGGCCCATAGGGTATAATGGGGCTGAAACTGACATTCCCTTTCTGATACACTTCCGGTTATGTCAAGGGACGTGGCATATGCTAATGAGTTATGCTAATGAGCTCCTGCAGCTCTTTTTCTATGAAAGGACCCCTGACTATTATCGTCTCTAGCACGGATTATTATTGTTTCTAAAGATGAATATGTGGTTTGTGTTTACGGTTTTGAAAAAGTATTAAGAACGAAACGGAGAAAAATGATCCGGATTCTTCGTCAGCTACTGCCTTGCTGTATTAGCCGCTGTGTATTAATTACTGCTTTACTGTATTATCACTGCTCTATTGTGCTGTTATCAGCTGTTATCGTTGTAATTTATTATTTGTTCCTAAGCAACGTTTGCTGTAACTTTTTGAATATAATGTATCATTGAACTACTCTAGTGTCTTACTTACTCTGCCGCTTGTTCCTTCTTGAAAGTGACCCTGGGACACCAGCAAAGTGCTCTGCCCCCACACGGTGAGCCTGGGGCAAGTCTTCCCCCTGATTCGAGGGCTGGACCAGGTGCGGCAGCTGGACCCTGAGGGGGTGCCTGTTCTCCCGTGGGTCAGGGCCTTGGCAGAGAGGTTGTGCGTGAAAATCACCACCCGGCTGCACCCTCTCTGCAAGGAAGGAGAGTACAGGCGGGACTGTCTGTGTGACCCCTGGATGAATGTCAGCATTGCTCTACAGCATGCCGAGCTCATGCCATGGAAGTGTCAGCTCTGCAAAGAAGAGGCTGGGGGGGAGGAGGTGCCACAGCCCGGCACCTCTGCCTCAAAGAGCCCAGCCAGGGAGAAGCCTCGCTCCTGGTTGTCCGGAGTGAACTGGGAGGTCTGTAGCAGCGGGTTTTGGCAGAGATGATGGCAGGGGAGTACTTTGCCGAGTCCCCTGAGCCTGCCTCAGTCGATCTCCTCGAACGCCGGTCATGAAGTGCTGTCACCTAGCTCGACCTGTCTTGTGTGGCTGTGAGTCGCCTCTCCTGTGCTCCCACCAGTGTCCAGAACAAGTGGGTGTTCTCCCACCTTGGAGACATTCTCCGCCCCCATCACTCCAGCCATTGTGGACCAGGTGGCCTTCCTGGATGTCAGCCTCCTCCTGCTAAACTACTCCTCTCCGGACCTCGCAGGGTAAGATCAAGGCCTCCCGTTGTCCCCCTGCATGTCCCCCCCCCTTCCTCCTCCTCTTGTGCCCTTGGCACTTGAGTGGGAGGGTGGTTGCCTCTGTGTGGTGGGGGGGTGCTCCCTCACCCCAGCCCTATTTCATGAAACAACATCTACCTCATAACATAACACCTACCTCATGATCACTTTAATTTTTTTTTTTTAATCAGTTCTCCACTGGTCTGGGGTGCCCTGCCTGCCAAGCTGTCATGGGGTTACTTTGGGGAGCCCCTGTCCTGTTGGATATGTGCCTTTATGTCATGGTTGGCATCAGGGCTTTTTTTTTGTAGAAAAAGCCCAGCAGGAACTCATCAGCATAATAGACCACACCCAACAGTAGAATCTCATTGGCATATTAGGCCACACCCCTGATGGCTCAGCTCCCTCCCAGGATCGGCTTCCCCAGGTGCCCCACGGCTTGTGGGGCACATGGGGAACCCAAGGGAAGGAAGGCAGTTTCTGGATCAGCTTCCCCTGGGAAACCTGAGGAGGGGGAAGGCAGTTAAAACGGCCTTCCCTTCCTGGATCAGCTTGGCTTTCCCAGGTGCCCCACGGCTTGCGAGGTACCTGGGGAACCCAAGGAGGGGGAGGCTGTAGGCATGGCCGACTCAGAAGCCAGCTGGAACTCCATTCCTGTGCGTTCCTGCCCAAAAATAGCCCTGGTTAGCATCACTAAGTGTAAAACTTTGATTTCCACTGGTCTGGTGATTACTGGGGTGTCCTTCCTGCCAACCTGTCATGGGGGTAACTTTGGGGAGCGCCTTTTGGAAGTCTCTTGTCATGCCTGCTTTTCTGTTATTTCATCACTAATCACTTTAAATGGAAAAGGCTGATTTCCACTGGTCTGCTGGGGTTAGGGTGCCTACCAAGCTGTTGTGGTATAACTTTGGGGAGCCCCTGTCAAAATTCTGGGATGTCTGCCTTTCTGTCCTTTAGAACCTGTGCTTGGGTCAGGGTGGGCCATGGTCAGGGTTCCCACTCCCGGACTTCAATGGGGTGCCATTGGTGCCTGCGCCGGTGGTTAGGAGTTTGGGAGTGCTCCCGGATCCCTCCTTGGCTATGGAGGCCCAGGTAGCAGCCATTGCCAAGTCGGTCTTCTACCATCTGAGGCTGGCGCCGCAGTTAGTTCCCTTCCTGAGCTGTGCCGACCTGGCTACAGTGATCCATGCAATGGTTACCTCGAGGCTAGACTACTGTAATGCTCTCTACATGGGGCTGCCCTTGTCGCAGATTCGGAAGCTGCAGCTGGTGCAGAATGCAGCGGCACGGCTGTTGGCATGTCTCCCTAGACAGGAGCACATCCGGCCAGTGCTGGCAGCACTGCACTGGCTGCCTATAGCGTACCAAATTCGCTTCAAGGTGCTGGTGCTTGCCTTTAAAGCCCTAAATGGTCTGGGTCCAACCTACTTGAAGGACCGCCATTCCTCATACGTACCCCAGAGAGCACTATGGTCTGGGGCCCAACATCAGTTGGTTATACCTGGCCCCAGAGAAGCCAGGCTCACTGCCACGAGGGGGAGAGCCTTTTCAGTGGCGGCCCCGCACTAGTGGAATGAGCTCCCAGAGGAGATCAGGGCCCTGCGGGACCTGGTGCAGTTCCACAGGGCCTGCAAGACGGAGCTCTTCTGCCAGACTTATGAATAGGGGTGGCCGCCCTCTTTCTCTCCCCCCCCCATGACAACTATCAATAAGAGGCCCCAGTCAACACTATTCAGCTTGAATGCTATTTGTCACTGGGGCTTGGAAGCGTTGGGATTGATGGTACGCCATCTAATTTTATTGTATTGTACTGTATGAAATTTTATGATGCTTTTATTGTTTTAAATGTTATTGTATTTATGAATCTTGGGCTACCAAGTTGTGTTAGCTGCTCTGGGCCTGCGATAGCGGGGAGAGCAGCCTAAAAATCAAAAGTATAAATAAATAAATAAACCTGCCTTTGGAGACTTGGAGGGGCTGTGAGTGTGGGGATGCTTGCCTTGCTTCCAGTGTCTGTCTGGGGGAGGGGTCTGCCCAGGTGAAGTTTCCCTGTGAGTTTGGTGTCACTGGCTTGTTCCTGAGCCGTTCCACAGAATCCTGTAACTGCAGCTGTCTTTTCCAGATAGAGTACTTGGGAGACCTTTTGGGGTGGTTCGTAACTGGACCCCAGAAATGTAATCCACCCCCAATTTGAGAGATTGTAGTGGAGTGGGCAGCTGGGTGAGGTTCCCTGTGCTTTTGGTGCATGTAGCTTGCAGGGGGTCCATTCTGTACCCGTGCCTGACATTTACCTCCAAAGTACTTTCCTGGCTTGACCTTAGTCCTCTTGGGTTTGCACTGCCACAGTGGCACTGGTTGTGCTGGGCACATTGCACTGGTTCTGCTGGGCTTGCAATAATGCCCCTCATCTTCAGTTTCTACTGAGAGATTCTCTGGTTTGACCTTAGTCCATTGGAAACCATGGAGGATGGAGCACCTTCGGGGGGGGGGCTATAACTCAGCCCCTGTAAATCTAATACTCACCAAACTTGGCAGGCAGACAGAATAGTCATCCAGATATCTGCTGTGACTTTGGTGTCTCTTGCTTGCACATGATCCATTCTATTCACTCCTGAACCTGTGCCCATCATTTCCACAGAAAGAACTTCCCTGGGGTTACCTTTTTTTTGGGGGGGGGGGGTAACTCAGACCCCATAAATCCAATCATCACCAAACTTGGACAGCAGGTAGAGTCATCCGGAGATCCCTGCAAGTTTGGTGTCTCTAGCATGCTGGGGGAGCATTCTACCATACAATGAACTTCATAAACTGAACTGGTTCGTGACAGTCCATGGTTTATGAACAGTGCACACCACGAACCACGAATCAAACCATGTTTTCCCAGTTCATACCCATCCCTATTGGCAGCCACATCTAATCACAGAGATAATTTTTCTGCAGTCTATTAGCACATCAGAGAAGGGGCAGCAGTTCAGCAGAGTTTTCCTGACTATAGCTCACAAGTCATGTGAGGCATGATAGGGATTCAATCCTTCCACTATAGTGAAAACACAGAGAGAGAGAGATGTCCTTGAGCCACAAGTATCAGCAAACCTGTAGAGATGCCTCTTGCAGAAAATGTTGAGCTTGAAGGAGAACAGTATTGACGGGCACCAGCCAATCACCATATCAGGCAGGCCTTCTCAAGTTCGGGTCCTCACCGGCTGAATGCTTGTTATCAAAGGAGTGAAACTACGAAAGCTTGTCTGATTGATTACAGCTCAGGTATGGTTTGAAAAACATCATAGGCTTGAACATCTTCAGGTCTCTTCCCGAGAGAAAGTTCCCTCCTTGCTGAGAAAGGGGGCCTATGGCCAGGGTACCAGTTCTTAACCACACTAGTTTTACAGGTGACCAGCAAGCCACACAGCCACAAGACAGCCTTCCATCGTATCAGTACCTACCATGCGTCTGGTGAAGCGAGGTCTAACTAAAAAAAAAAAAAGAAGCTAATGCAGAGATAAAATTTACTGAGTTTTCAAGATACCACACGGCTTCCGTTTATTTTCATTGCGACAAAGCAGTAACATGGCTGCTGTTTGGAATTGATCCCTATTATGAGAAATACTGATATTAGCAGAATACGCCAGAAAAACGGACACAATACAGCAGCAGCAAAAAAAAAATATGCAAGAACAGTAATGGTAGCTTCTTATTTTATTTATTTCATTTACACCCCACGTTACCCCCCCCCCAGTAGGGGCCCAGAGAGGCACACATAATTCTGCTCACCTCCGTTTTATCCTCACAACAATCCTGCGAGGTAGTTTAGACTGAGTATATATGACTAACCCAAGGTGAGCTTCCATAGTCCAGTGGGAATTGAGACCTGCCTTTCCCAGACCATAGTCCAACACTCTAACCACTCCACTCCACTGGTACCTCCTGTTTCGCAGCCCAGTCTATGGGTGTTGTCAGTGTGGGGCACTATCTGAAAGTGACTTCAGCAGGAGCTCTGAGACATCCTATCAAGATCTGCAATCAGGGCACAGTCAAGCAGTATCGTTCTGTTGCTCCTGGCTGAGTATTTCAAAGCCACGCTGAATCTTTAATCTTTAAAATCAATCAGTAAAAATGAGGGAAAAGCCAGACTAATAGAAAACTATGGGAAGGTGATACATGCAATGGCATAAAATGCCATTGGTTCTGGGATCATTTTCCTGCCCTTGAGACAGTAAGAAATGTAGCCTGATAATGAAGCTTGACAATCGATAGGGGAGTATTTGGGGTCTTCGTGTTTTTGAAAAATGTTGGGCTTTGGAAAGCAGCATCATTGGCCAAGGATGTTATTTCCAAGATTTGGAGGTGAGAGCCGCATTACCTATACAACACAGCAACAAGCCCATGTTGTGTTCTCTGCATATACACTCTGTCACTGGGCACTTGGTGGTCTAATAGTCAAGACAGTCACAGCAGCATCCCTTTCTTTTTGGAGTCAGTTGCCTCAATCCAGCAGCCCCAAAGTTTGATTTGATATCAAGGATTTAAGATAGAGGTAGAGGTGTGGGTGAGAAGACACTCTTTGGGCGTGATCATATGTACCCATTAGCCACGGAAGAGGGATGATTCAACACCGGATCAAAGCGGTGTGATCACACCAGCACATCTGGGAGGCATCCCACAACTGTCGGTGAACCGTGGCAAACCGATTTGCTCCAGCAGAGAACTGGAGAAACTACTATTGGGGAAAATCCAGTATCAAATGGGTTCTTGTGATTCACAGCTGGACTTTCCCCATGTGATCACTCCAGTGTGGAAGTGTGGCATTGCGGACAGTGTGATCACACGCTATCCCGATGCCACGCTGTTGTTTTTCCCCCTTCTCCGTGTACGCATCATCGAAAGCCCTTAGGGTGGGGAGGCGATTAATCAATCCCCCATTTAAGTGCCTCAGAAACCAACCACACACAAAAAAAAAACATGACTCGCCCGCGGTTGCATCTGATCACGCAGTGGCAAGTTGCCCCAGCAAGTCCACAGACCTGTGTGATCACGCAACTGCAGGGCAAATTGCTCCGGGGCAAAAAAGCCTAGATTCCCCTTCAGATTATCTCACTCGTGTGGACGGGACCTTCATAACTTCTCTTTTAGGTTCCCTGTACATCACAAAGAATGGGACGGCCACTGCTCATTCCTCTTTCTCTAAAGAGCCAAGGCAATGCACGTACAGAGTAATCATATGCAGAGTTACTCCAGTCTAAAGCCATTGATTTCAGTGGACTCAGACCAGAGCAACTGCATAGCACTGCAGTAATAGCCCACTGTGTCTATTTTATAACAATTGTGTGAGGTCAAGAAAGAACAACCTTTCCAAAACTCCAACCCAGCAAGGTTAATGGTTCAGTGGAGATTTCCCTAGTTGAAGCCTGGTATGATCTACTATATCACAAGTTTATTGACTTCTAATTTAAACACTATTAATCCAATGGAACCCTGGACATTTATAATATATGTGATATAATGCAGTGGAGAGGAGGGGCACAAAAGCTTACAATAGCTTATGACAAAGGACGGGGTGCTGGTTGATTGGCAGTGCAAACCTAAACATACATTCTTAAGGCCATCAGTTTCAATGGACTTAGAAGGATATAATTCTACTTTGGTTCATATTGTAAGTCTCTCAGCAGCAACTTACTCAACTGCTTTAAGTGGAAGTTGTGAGGTGACTAGCATTCTCATTTTGCAGAACTGGAGGGGAAGATATTCGGCACTGCATCTTCTGACCTCCCAGTGGCATTGCTCTTTGCCACTCCAATGTTTCCGTTTGTTTCTTCCCCAGCTCTGGAGCTGGTTCCCTGGGCACAATCCAGTACGATGACTATTCTAAGTAGAGCAACAGGGGACGGCACAACTTTCCATTTCTGGCCATACTCAGCTTAGCTCTGGATCTAACCCAGTTGAAGGAGGAAGAAGTCAACTTTGCAGTGCACTACACAGTGGCCTGGCAAACTGGGGCATGGCCACCCATATGTGGTTGTGTCCATATCCTGGTGATAATGGAACATAAGAACAGCTTTGCTAGCAATTATTGGATTTATGCCAACAAAAGGGGAGGGAGCCATAGGATCTCTGGACTTCACACCTGAGGAGAGAAGAGCACTTGCTAAGAAGTCTCAAGATTTTCTGGTGAAGTTACTGGGTGGGCAATGGCTTTCTTGTTCCACCACTGCTCAGCTCAAAGCAGCACAATCATGTGACCCTTGGTATAAAGTGAAAATGTGGCCAGGTGTATAGTTTTTTAAGAACAAATCCACTGGGAAAACTCTCACAAACCAAAACCAAAGTGGTGAGTGCTGGGTAGCAGAATCCCATTTTAAATACTGGAATCCAACTCCTGTAGCGTTTGCCTCTTGTAGCCTAAAGTAACATAGCTCGAAGGTTGTATAAAAAGAAGAGTAATGCCTCCAGTCTTCCCCAATGGTTTTTTCCTAGTACTTTCCTGTATATGTGTAAGGAAGAATAAGAATGACCAATGTGGTTGCTTAATACTTGCGCTATATCGTGTAGGGATGTGCATTCGGTTTATCCAAATACCTTACCAGTATAGCTGACCCCCCAAAAGCTGATTTTCCCCAGCTTTTATTAAGGTGCACACAACTATATCGAGAAACAATTTAAAGAGATCACAGTCTCTTTAAATGCCTTCTCCTCCAAGCCCTGCTGTTGCAGTGTGATTTAGTGAGTGAATTCAGAAGGCATTTGCCTTCTGAGTTCACTTGCTCAGTTGTGCTGCCCCCACACTTGGATAAAACAATAGGCATTTAAAGAGACTGTGCTCTCTTCAAATGCCTTCTCCTTCAAGCCCTGCGGCAGTGGTGCAACCCAAAAAATACCATTCCCCCCCCACACCCCTAATATAGTGGTTCCTCAGAGTCACAAACACAGCGCACTCCAGCAAAATGTTAAAAAGCTGTGTCGATCCATTGCAGGCCACAAGGGCAGATTTTGTCAGAATATGCCGTGCCAGAAAACCTGCCCTGTAAAGCTATGGAAGGCATGATGTTTAACCTACCAAACAACAGTGCCCTATAAAACCGTGGAACTGAGAGACAGTAGAAATAAGAAGGTAGTACCTTAGAGGGGGGCAGCGCCATAAAACAAAGAAGAACGAACACGGCACCCTCTCACTAAAGTCCTGCAATGGTCAGTCTCCAAGTCACGTTTCCCAGTCATGATAATAGAATAATGCTTTCCCCAGGGTACTGTATTTTGAGGGGTCATACCAATTTATAATAGTTTCTGATCCACTATTTTCAGCCATGTAGATTTGAAAGAGTCTTTTCCCAGAAAAGCAAGTAGGCTGTCTTCAGTGAACAAAATTTTTATCCTCAGCTTTTAAAAGCAAGGAGCCAAGCTCTAGCCTCTAATGACTTCTGTCCAAATTCTGCCCACAAGGCAACATTGGAAACACAATAGGGAATATTCATTAGTTTTCTCAGAAACTGGGAGAGTGGAATGCCAATTTTCTCTGTAACTGTATTTATCTGAATTGCAAACCCAAAGGAAGCAAGGGGAATAGTAAGAGGTTACGCATTCACCTGACATGAGATTTCTGTTCCTGGTAGCTAAACTGGAGGGCTGTTTACCCAACGAGGGATCACATCAAAGTGGCCATCAGTTTGCGGTCAACGCTGCAAATATTGGTCCATTAAGAGTTATTGTTTAAGGGACAAAGCTATTCTTCAGTAGGAATGGTCACACAAAGGGATGGAGCCCATGCAACACTGAAATAGAAAACATTTCATTTGCTAGTACATTATGAGAGGAACTTTTATAAGGCAAACCACATAAACATGCTGGAGAGAATTCTAGACACTAAAAGCACCTAAAATCAAGTTCATAATTTCAGACCCCCAAATTTGGCCTATCTTGCCGAAGTCTCAGTGCCAAAGCAAGACAAAGAGGCAGCTTCCTCAGCTTAGCAGTTACAGCACAGATGTTTACCTGAAAAAAGACACACGGTTAAACAATTGCCAAGGTCTATTCCACCAGCCAGCCTCCTCAGGCTCATGATGTGTCTTTCATTTGGTTGTTAGATGTACTCTGAACCAGAGGCAGAAGCTGGTGTCTGGTACAGCTCCAGATAAGGGTTGCTGCCCTTGAAACTGCCTCCCCAACTCTATAAACAAACTGAACTTCTTGTTAGTCTTTGTCCATCATCCCTGATAAGAAATTGATTTCCTATTGGGGCCATCATTGTGTTGTTAACATCCCAAATATAGCCCGGTAATGAGAAATATGTGAGCCTACTTCTCTTAACGACTTTTTTTTTAGCTGTAGACTATTTTGTCTTACAAATAAAAGTTTAATGCTGTGGGTCTGTCCAGGCTTCCAGTAGTATTATAATATTGTTGTCTGTTTGTTTGTTTAAATTTATATCCCGCCTGACCAGCAAGGCCAGCTCTAGGCGGCTGACAACAATTAAATAAGACATAAGCATACATATACATAAAATCAGGAGTAAAACAACTAAAACAGGAAAAGACGGCGGCAATACAGGGCATATCCAACAAAGAGGCAGCAGCCAATACATCCCAGGGCTCCACCAGCTGATTTCCCAGGCCAGAGAAATTGAGTCGGCTGCTTTACCAGCGGCCCAGTTCTCCCCAGTGGCGGCTCCTAATTGAAATATTGTTATTCCCAGTAGCTTACCCTGCACTTCAAAAATGTTGTTTAAATTGGATGATAAAGCACTTTATATTTCAGCCTCAAAGTAACATAAAGTTCATCTAAACTAATTAATTTCAGGGTATTTAAACATACTTCATTCTGTGTTAGATTAGATGCTACTCTATATGCTGAAAATTATTTTTCATTACAAATTAATGGCAACAATCAAATTTTAAATTTTTGAGGGGGAAGTATTAAGAAATCTTCAATCGCCCTTTATTTCAGAAAGCCAGAATTTACATTTTATGAAGCTCCTCAGAACTGAAGCATTGGTATAAAACTATAGACTGGTCCCCCATGAGGCCCTGTCTTCTTGTCTGAAGATTACAAACCGGTTGCTTGCTTAGTGTCTGATCAGATTGTACTATCATCTGATTGCCAGCTGTTATCTCTGTGCAGCTGTGCCTCTGTTACCTCTCATTCTCGTTATTTACCTCCAACAAGGTATGTTATGTTGGAATTCTGGCCCAGTAAAGATGGTTGCCAGGGTACAGGTTGTCATGAACTGTTATTATATTGTATCCATACTTTACATAAATAGGACAGGAACTGTAGGAAGCCAAAGAATGTGAAATCATGTTATGCTACAAATTAAACCCCTTTCCTTTTGGGGTGTGTTTTTATTTCGTGGGCAAGGATCTGTTTGCCTTTATCTCTCTGTGCAACATCTAGTGCAGAAATCATACACAGATCATGGACTGTGAAGGCTCATGTATGCCTACCTCCTGACCAAGAAGGAATTTTACAGGGCCATCCTAAGCCGAGTTACACCTTTCTAAGTCCTTTGATGTCAAATGTGCATAGACAGGTGTAACTCTGCTTAGGTTTGCCTTGTTGGCCATCTGAGATAGATTATCCACCTACAATGAGATGGGATCTCTGCTAACAGATAGTTGCCTATCCTTCAGAAGAACAGGAATAATCAGAGTGCAGAATGAAAGAGGCCTATGAAATGAGTGATGTCGTATTGCTACATGTGAAAACTTCAAGAGGGAGGAACACAGATCAGAGATGACCATTCATGTATGCATTTTAGGACTTTAAATGAGAATGGTGACGGCTGGAAACTGGAGGGGGAAGTCACATGTAGGTTTCCTTTTCTTTTTTGTGTGAACAGCTGGCACACCTATTTTTGATTGCTTTTGAAATGGAGGGGAGCTTCAAAAAGCAGTTCTTGATATGACAAGGGTGTTTGAAGGAAAGTCAAGAATTCAACTGTGTCAGCACTATCCATAATTGTATTAATCTAAGTAACTCTTTGAAACAAACTGAAGAAAGTGAGCATTCTTTGAGGCATTTCATACCTTCAGAAGTTTTGTGAACACCACAAAGGGATGGATGGATGGATGGATGGATGGATGATATCTGTAAGACGCTACCAGTGTTCTCCAAACACTTAGCCATTTTCCCATTTCCAGTCTTTCAAGGAATCACAGCAAGCTTAACTGATCCCTCAGTTATGGGAAATCATCATGTGTAGACTAAATTCAGTGACAAAACACACCCATTTTACATAAATAGACCAAAATTGGCCCTTTAAATATTCTGTGGATAAATGGTACTTCCTCCCTGGAATGTCAGTAGATCCAGGTGGGTAGCTGTGTTGGTCTGCAGCAATAAAACAAAGTTTTAAGACCAACAAAATGTAATTCTGGGTATATGCTTTCGTATGCATGTATCTGAAGAAGTGTGCATACACGCAAAAGCTTCTACCCAGAATTAAACTTTGTTGGTCTTAAAGATGCCACAGGACTCAAACTTTGTTCTATAACATCAGCATGCAGTCTTAAAAATGCACTCTTTGTTTATGTCATGTACTTGGACCATCCCTGATGTGTCTCCTTCAACTGAAAGTTTTAGACCTCATTATACTAATAGGAGGGGCAAGTCCATTTTAATGCAACCATTATGCCACATTAATGCCACATTCCATTGGTACATCTTTGCCCTTACGTTTAGTCATGGAAACCAAACAAAACCAAAAGGTTCGCCAAAAGTCCAAGGGCCAACCTATGTCATCACAATGTGACAAGCTGTCTGCCTGATTTTCTTATGTCAGCACTGTTTGATGGGAAGTATTCCATTTTAAGAATGAATGGCCACCGGAGGGCACTAATGCTTCCACTTGAACCTAAAAAGACTTCACTTAAATAAACCATCATTTACCATTCCTCTTGCTATGCAATTTAAGCAAGTTTCCAAAATGCTTTCCAGTGCCTTTTGTGTCCAAAGGGGTTAATTTTTATATATACACATTTCCAGAAGTTTGAACTATGTCATATATGTTTCACAGAAATGTATTGTGCAGGAAATAGCTGAATTTCAACACCTAAAATTAAAAATCTTCCAGGGTTAGCTTTTCCTCCAGCAGTCCTCCAGCATTCTTTTGTTTCAGTCCAAAAGGTTAGTTGTAGGTGAGGGAATCTGCTGAAGATTGAGGAGACTTATATATGCTTAATTAGGGCAGATCCTGGCTGGGAGGGTTGGGAGTAGATCCTGACTGGGAGTTGAAATACCCATCAGACTGGGCCATTTTGCGAGTAGTCTCCATAGAAACAGTCCACAGAATGACCCGCTGTAACAAGTCTGTCCATCCTGAGAAAATCCCATATCATGCAGATCCAAGACAGTGGTGGCAGCCAGAGTTCCCTCTAAGATGCGCTAGGAGGTGCTGGTGCACATAATTTTAGCTCCAGCTCAGCGATTTTAAGATTCTGCTCACACTAAGGCATTTTTACCTCTATTGGAAACAATGGATGATAGGGGCACCTCCTTCTGGGGCTCACAGAATTGGACCCCTGGACCAAACTTTTTGAAACTTGGAGGGGGTGTTGAGGAGAGGCACCAGCAGCTATGCTGCAAATTTGGTGCCTCTGCCTCAAAAAACAGCTCCCTGAGCCCCAGATACCCCCAGAAGAATTCTCCATTTTAGCCCTTGGGGCCCATTGACTATAATGGTCCCCATAGGCTATAATGGAGCTGGGGGGAAATGGGGGGGGGTTGCACCTGTTATGCTTTTCAGTATGATTTGTAAGCTGCCTTGAATCAGAGGAAAAGTGGGATATAAATATTTGAATAAATAAGTAGTTAGGGCAGGTTGATAACATTTAAGCAATTTCCTGTTTGTTAGGTTAGGCAGGGTGCCGGTAGTAATTGTTCCTCCTTTGTTATACTTGACCTGTAATTTGTCATATTTCATGGACAAAAAACCACACAAAGTAGACTGCAAGAGTTTGTTCCCCCTCTAAGTGCTGGTATGTTTTCTAAGGGTCAGCACAAAGTGACAGTCTGAAGCCAGGTGTACCAATATAGTAGATTGGGGCAGGTAAACCTGTTCTTCAGAGGTCAGGTTTACCAGTATAGTGGACTGGGCTGGGTAGACCTGTTCTCTGGAGGCCTGGTCTACCCCCATAGAGGACAATGTTTTCTGTAAAGAAATTAGACTTGATTCCTTTTTCTTCTATAATGTTTATTCTTAAAATATAGTTTAAATATAGTTTAAAAGAATTTATTCTGAGGTTTTTACAAGGTTATGGAAATAATCTTCTAAAAAATGTGATAGTCAAGTATAGACTTGCTCACAACTTTAATTCTACAGCTTTTTCCACTCATGAGGTAGATTTTTTTGGCTCACAACACTGTGGAGCTCAGAGGGAACATTGGTTGTGGCCACAGCCAACAGGTTCCTTTGAAAGCTGCCTTCATGGAGATAAATTCCAGAGAGGCCTGTTGACAAAGCAGTGCAAAGGAAAGAAGTGCAAAGGAAGGGATGACCAGTCTCTAACCATCCTTCCACTACTTGCAGCAGCGGCGGCAGAAAAAGAGTTTGTTTTATACCCCACCCTTCACTATCCAGAGGAGTCTTGGAATGGTGTACAATCACCTTCTGTTCATCTCCCCACAACAGATACTCTGTGAGGTAGCTGGGGCTGAGAGAGCTCTGAGAGAGCTGTGACTGACCCAGGGTCACCCAGCTGGCTTTATGTGGGGGGAGTGGGGAATCAAACCCGGTTCTCCAGATTAGAGTCCTGCCACTCTTAACCACTAGACCAAACTGGCTGTCAAATCAAAGTGCTACAAATTCCTCCTATTAAATAATGACTGGCCCAGAGGAGGAGACAAAATCTGGATGAAAGCATCCTTGTAGCTTGCTGTTTCTATAATTTCATGAACCTAGGCTGAGGAAATGGTACACATTACTAGGACCAAGGGATGCAGTAGGGTTCAGGCCAGGCTGGAAGTCCATTGCTATGGTATGATCTATTAACCTGTCCTTTCAGATACAAAACAGAACATTTTCATATCTCATGAGGTTGTGTGTATGGGATGGTGTGTGTTATGTGCGTCTGTCTGTGTGTTTGTGTGTGTGTGTGTGTTAAATATTTATACTAGGCAAAGAGAATCGTGACTGCAATACAATCTTAACAGAGGAGCAATGGTCTGAAATTTGGTTAACTTCCCTTTCTCATCCAAAGGCGGCGACAAGAAGATTGCAACATTTCAAGATCATGACTTGGTGGTATCTAACACCTCATAAACTGTCACTTATCTCATCTCAAGACTCGTTGCTCTGCTGGAAAGGTTGTGGAGCAACCGGCTCTTATAGCCACTGCTGGTTGGAATGCGACAAAATTTAAAAAATTCTGGAAAGATGTGACCACTCAAATGAATATAATCACTGGACACACAATACCACTGAACCCAGAAGTGCTCTTTTTAAACTTATAGAATGACAATTCTATTTCTTACTCTTGTAAAGACCTTATTCTAAGTCTGATAACTGTGGCAAAAATGGCAATTGCGCAAACAGAGATCTTTCCACGGCCTACTAATTTCATTGAAAAATGGTATTCTTTTTATGAGTTTGTCTCATTAAATAACATATTACCCCAAAATCGGTTCTACATAGACTTGATACTCCTCTAACCCTATTCACTTTCGCCTCTTTTTCTAGATTTTTTGTTAATCCAATGTCTGTTCTGTCCTTGGGCTCTCAATATGTCACACTTACTCTATAGTTGTAACAGTGATGAGTAACAATTTATACAACTTAGATAAATAAGGGGGAATTAGATTAATATATCCATTATTTACCTGATAAGCATAATTATTGTTCATCTGTTTGTTATGCTTATCTGTTTAAATTTGCAACAAAAGTTTTTGCTATTTACTTCTTCGTAAGTTCATTTTGAATTCCTCAATAAATTAACTCTGACCAAACTGGTTGTGTAGTGTTTTGGTATTCCTCAAACCAACTTGAGGAACACAATGCTTCCTCCCATAAGGGAGATTGGATGTTGATTCCAAAGATACAAGAGCAGCTGTTACAGGTGTCTGTTGGCTATCAGACATGACATCACAGGAGCCAAATAACACATTCCTGCCACACCATCACCAGAAGAGTTTCACAGAGTTCAGTAAAGGTGTGTTGTTATTATTATTATTTTTAGCAAAGAGAGAGATGAACACATACGCTCACTGGCATGTCTGTGACTTAAACTCCTTCCCCAGTAATCTTCTTGGACCGGATTAGCCTGAAATGTATGTGTGTACTTGTCTCAAATGGGGCTAATTTCCTCAGCTTTATAGAAAACAACTGCAGCATCTGTAGTAATATAGCCTTGTAATGACAATCTGAGTTTTTCATGTATTTTTCTGGGACAGACAGCCTTTGATGGCTTAAGTCTTTTTCACTCATGCAAATCCTTTTGTTCCTTTAACACCTGGTTATGCTGCGAAACTTAAGTGTCTGTTCTATGCAACAACCACCAGCCAGGACCAAATGAAAAGAGACAGGTGTTTTGATTAAAAAGCAATGACCTAACTAGGGATTCAGTTTGGCCTGCTGGTATTAACAGTCTGCCCAGGTGCTTGTAGAAACATCAGCCTCACTGCTGCCATGACAGTCAATTGAACAAGAAAGGCCACAACAAACAAGTGACTGAGTTTATTGCCTTCACTTCAAACCATTTCTGCATTCTCAACAAAGGTCTACCTCTGCACAGCCTCAGCAAGTACGCTGTTGTTCTTAATACGTTCGACCCTATTCCAACTCACCCTGTGAGCTCCTCAGCTCATTCTGCCAGCCACTTTGCATACATGTTTTTCATTCTAAGTGACAGGCTAAATAGGGTTGGCAGATTCTAATAGTGGGCATTGCAACCTTGGAAATACTAATCTAATCAGATGGGTAGTATGCATAGTAAAGATCTAGGAGTGTGAATGAGCCATCTAGATGGCTGCTGTGAGCTTTACTTTGGGTCGGCCTAGTGACTGGTGATTGCCAGCAGTTAAACAAAGCTTCTGAAACACCTCCATCCAGCTTAGAATACACTGGAGGCACTCATATTTAATACAAACTAGGTCATTTCAAAAAATGGAAGAAGACCTTGGCCACAGTTCTCTTAAGAGTTGCTCTAATGATCTAGTCAATGAGAGGAGAACATAAAACAAATGCTAATTATGGATTGGTCTAATTTCTCCCATTACTACTTTGCAAAAGGCCTTGTAAATGAGGCTGCACATTCCATTTTAGTGCTATCAGTATGTATATCCTCCATGATACACACTTTGTCTCATTCATGCATGTTTAATCTAATTACATTAATGCATTAGCATTTGCTGTTCCCTATGACAATCCCTCCATAGGTCAAGAGAAGTCCTTTTGCTATTCCCTGCTGAGCTTTTTGTGACACTGTTCTCAAAGACACCTTCAGGCTGTGGTCACATGGCAAGGTTTTTGCGGTTTGTTCCCTCGATAAATTTGATCAGGAATATTTTTTTTCTGGGTTGGGATGATCACACATCCCTCCTCGAACCGCAAGCATTGAGCGATGAGGCTCTGGGCACCTAGAGCTTGGGTGGTGTGGTGCGATTTTTTTTTAAAAAAAAATTGCTTTGTGCATGCGCACATGAACACAGCTAAATCACCACCCCCACCTGGACTTGCTGTACTCCCTTGTTTTTACAGGTTCCCCCCCCCCCGAACAACGAACAAAATGAACCGGCAACTTACTACCAAGCGCTGGAGTCCAAATGTGTGCTTGAACATTTTAACATTGAATTTATTCAGCACAGGATTGCTCATGCGCACAAAGGCAGAAGCGGGGGGGGGGGGGAGAAACCTCATCATGTGAAGGATGGTGAGATGACCTAATCCAAATCATTGTGAGAGATGGCTGTCCAGATCGGCGAAATTGCAGATTTAAAGTGCAAACACCCAGAAAATACTTGATTTTCCCGGTGTCGGAAAACTCGCTAGGGAACCGGGAGGATTGCGCAAGTGAGCCCACCGGCGCAGGGGCGGATGGGGCTGTCTGATCAGCAATTTTAAATGCAAGAGGGAACAGTGGTGAACCCAATCAAAATGACTGTGTAACCATGGCCTCAGACAGAGAAGGAAATAGTAAAAAACCTCAATGTAGAATTATCAGTTGATATACAGATAATAATTTTCACTAGGAGTCCATTAGTAAGGACCTTTACACTGAGAGGTGAGTATGACATTTGGTCCTGTGACATTTCCTCCACAACTATTTTTCTGTCCCTTTCTTTCCAGAACTGAGGAGTCCAAGGAATGCAGCCTGGCACCCAGACAACAAATGAGCTGCCATCTTGAATATACCTGTTGAGCATAGTGTTTCTTCTTCTTCCCCCATCAAAGCACAGGCGTAGACTACGGGGGGGCTCGAGCCCGCCCGAAATTTTCCAGAGGGGACTGAGCCCCCCCGGGAAATGTAGCGCCTGCTGCCGCGCCACACCGTGCCATGCCTCCCTGGGCCCTTCTGAGGCCCGGCAGCTACTACTGCTGGTGCCTCTCTCCCCCCCCCCTCGGCCTGGCCACTCCTCCATCCTTCCCTCTCCCTCCCTCTTTTCCAGGCTAAATGCCCAGCATGGTGGCATCACCCGGAAGGAGTGGCCAGGACGGGGGGGGGGGGAGAGAGGCACTGGCAGCAGCAGCTGCTGGGCCTCGGAACGGCCCAGGGAGGTGCGGTGGTTTCCCAGGGGGGGACATCACCCCAGCGAGCACACACGTGAAGTGCTCGCTCTAAAGACCCACCCCCCACCCCGAATTTACAAAACTCTATGCCTTTGCATCTAAGTACATGGGGTTAAACAGCACAAGAAAAAAGGTCCCAAACCTAAAGAGCTTACAATCTAAACTTGACAATGGAAGACGAAAAGCAAGAATAACAAAAGAGGAAAGTAAATGAATACAATCAGTCGGTCACCTATATTCTGATTCACTGTTCTTGGTGAGGAGGACTGGTAGGTTAAGTGAGGGCTTCGCGAGGGTTTGAAGAGATATATGAAGGGGGAGAGGGAGAATTAAATGAGCTGCAGTGATATCCACAATGGAGGTTGCTCCTATATCAATAGTAGTTGCAGGTCCTCATCGAAGAGTTTTAGATTCATTGGGATTTAAAATTAGCAATAAATGTTTGCTTATCTGTTATTCAGAGAGCCAGTTTGGTGTAGTGGTTAAGTGCGCGGACTCTAATCTGGGAGAACCGGGTTTGATTCCCCACTCCTCCACTTGCACCTGGCTGGATGACCTCGGGCAAGCCATAGCTCTGTACCAGCTGTTTTCTCAAGGACAGCTCTGGAAAGAGCTCTCTCAGCCCCACCTACCTCTCAGGGTGTCTGTTGTGGGGAGGGGAAGGGATAAGGAGTTTGGAAGCCGCTCTGAGACTCCAAGTGAGTGAAGGGCGGGGTATAAATCCAATCACTTCTTCTTCTATTTTCTAATGGCTTCTGAGAGGCTTTTTTTTTTTAGTAACCTTAGATTTAGATTAATGTTATGTTTAGAAGGGTTTTCCCCTATCTGCATTTTTGAAAAAGTAATTTGCTTATCTCATCTTTCCCCTAGTGGTTGACCAGTTAGTCTAAATTGAATCCATGCCGTCACTGTTAGGTAAAAAGTTGGAGTCAGCAATAAAATGTGATCTGCTTAGAAACTGTTTGAACTCAAAATAGTTGTTACCTGTTACCTATCAGACTGGCTCTGATTTATGCCATGCTTATGAGGATGGCATCTGCAACAGCAGCTGACTTGTACAAAAGCAACGTGATGTAATCTATATGAACGTGAGGTATGTCTTTGCATTCACATAGCCAAGAGGGACTAGCGGTACTTTGAAACCATCTGGATTGTACCCCCACTAAAAAATAAAAGTCTGCTGTTTTATGTCCATAGTGTTAAGGCGTGCTGAAAACTATATTTCCATGAGTCCATTTGTGTCTTGAATAATAATCCAAAATACTTTTTTTAAAAAATAATGATCTCTTAGGGTGGTTTCAGACATTAAATGTCGTGAAACAACTGAAACTTCAGTCCAGCTGTTAGGGGTTACAGCCAAATAGCTTGAGTATGAAGAACTCTTTTCCACAGGGTCCCCTGGTGTGCCATTTGCTTTGTCCCAAGAGGTTCGGTGGATCTGGACCCAGGATTGACCAAAGTCTGAAAAGAACAGTGTTTGGATTGTGTTATCATCTGACTGACTGAAATGGTCCTGACAAAGCTGCAGTTGTAAGGCAAAACTAAGCATTATCCAAGTCTCCTACTGGAAGTGTCCCTATGTCTAAATCCCTGCTTTTTCCCTGTAACATATAATAAGAGAGAGACGTGTACAGTCCCTATGGTTTAATATCATGCAGAGTGGAGGGGATGAGGCAGGAAACATTACATGAACCCTGTTCCCAAGTGAACACACAGGCCGAGGACAGACTGGCAATCTGCCCCGGGAGAGCTCCGCTTGGGAAGCGGGGGAAGGGAGCCCGTTCAGACATCCGCAGCTGTCCCTTGGCTCCCTTCCGCACTTACGCGCTTTGAAGCCGGTTTCCTCTCACTGGAGAAGGACACCGGGAGAAACCGGTGTCCAGGAGCCGTCTTCCACATGCCTCCCGCTTTCAGGCAGTGTGAACCGGAAGAAGACGGGATTCAAGCGGAGGCGGCCGTGTGAATGTGCCATTTCAGCAATTTGCGCATGAGTGCTCATGCGCACATGCACACATACGCACATATTCACATTGCCGAAAACAGCCTTGCCACAAGCTGCAGAGGCTGGCCCACCCGGGGCCGCTCCACAGCAGTCTGAACACTCCGTAACAGCATCCTTGCGCAATACACTGGCCAGCGTGAACGGCCAGCCCCGGGGAATTTCCCCCCTGCAGCTTTTGCCTCCGGATTCCTCCCGCTCCAGATTGCCAGTCTGTCCTCGGCCACATACAATCCATATACAGTGTAGATCTGACTTTTCTTTATAGGTGCATTGTTCAACAAATGCACAGCTCAGCGCAGGGTTTGAAGTCCCAGGTATTGGTTTCTGGTTTTGTTTGTAAAGTAAATGGGAGCTGGCTCTTTCTTACAAACAAATGCACACATATTCATGCAGCATGGTGTAGTAGTTAAGAGCAGTGGGCTCTAATCTGCAGAACCAGCCACAGTTCTCTCAGAACTTTCTCAGCCCCACTAACCTCACAAGGCACCTATTGTGGGGACAGGAAAGAAAAGGCAATTATAAGCCACTTGGAGACTCATTAAGGTAGAGAAAAGTAGGGTATAAAAACCTACTCTTCTTCTTCTAACATGTGAACAGGGGTTGAATTAGCCACATTAATAATTTTATTACTAACCCTGTGAGGAAGGGAAAGCTAGACTTGAGCCTGTTGCTTTTGGTAGCATCCCTTTGTTTGAGAATGCTTAGTTCTACCCACAGCCAAATGCACAGTGACACACTCCAGTCATGCTCTAGCAGGTGAGCACTGGGAGTACATCCAAACCTTTTACCAAGCTATATGCCTGGTTTGTTGTCTTCCATAGTTCCCAGTGGGACAGCAGTACACATGTGGTTTTTCATTTCATAATCAGAGTAACCTGGTCTTCTGTGCTGATTATTTTTGCTAGATCTGTACTTCACCTGTGCTTCCTTGAAAGAGTGTGTCTAACAATACTTCAGTCAGAATTTTATAGAAGACACAGTAGGTTCACGACAGGAAAGATATGGTAGCTTGTGGCCCCATATTTGAATGATGAGTCTACCTCTGATCATATATTTTCTAGGCCATTAAAAACGGGATCAAGTTTTAGAAATGTCTCCTGGTGTCTGCAGGGTCTGAATTCTCATATTTCATGGTATCTCAAATGAAAACAGACCAGTTTCAAGCTGTTTGTTTTGCTAATGGTCACACCTGTTACTCTCCACTCCCTCCAGGGTTTCACCCCCCCCCCCCCCCCCGCCGCCCTCAAATTAGAATGCTATGGGCTGTGAGCAGGGAGCAAATTAAATCTACCTAAACATTTGAAAGGAAAAGTGACAAAGGCATCTGAAAGAGCTTGTAGGTGCCGTGTGGGGAAGCAGTTCTGAGAAACAAGTGGAGTATAATTACCATTGTATACAACATCAGCAGATTGATATGTACAGTCAAATAGAGCATGTTTGCAGGCAATCAAAAAGGGTACCAAACCTTAATTTTGATATTTTTATCCATCCTTCCCCTGTAAGCAGGCTTAATTTCAGTTAAAATCTAAAACCCAGCTAATCTACCTGATGGTGAGGTCTACTACAAGAGAGGCCCACAGTTCAAACCCCAAACACAGCATCTGAACTCCAGCAAGCTATGCAATGGGGAGTTCTAAGGTGCAAAATTTTGCTTGGAATCAGAGTTCCCCACAAATCAGGAACAGATTAGCAGGAGCGAATTGTAGAGATCCAATAGGTCCTCTTGAAACCTGTGTTGAAACAAAAGTTCTCCTAGCTATCAGAGAATGAACTGTAAAAAAGCCAAAAACGAAAGTGAAAAAAAGATGGTGGCAAACCATGGACACTTTAATTAACAAAATATAAAGCAATCAATTACATCTTCAGGCCAGCAATTTGGAATATATAACGCAGAATGAGATCCCTACTGTGGTAGTTTAAAGTCTTTTCTTTTTTAAATGGTCACAAATATTAGCAGGAAAACTGGGGAGCAAAGGTGGTAATGGTTTAATAGACTGTGGAATGGCTATGGGGGGGGGGGGAGAATTGGTGAAAAAAGAAAAAGCAGATGGCAGCCCCTCCCCAGGAGCCATAAAATTTCATGGTGTATTTTTGAGCCAAGGCTGGCTGTAATTTAAGCCTGGGGGCCCAACTTTCTCTGACACTGGGGACAGGGCAGGGCCAAAGTGGAGTCCTAACAAAAGACACAGAGCACTCCATAGAGATACAGGCTCTGGCAAGAATGGAAATCCTGCACCCTTTGTGGGATGCATCTACTGTGCAACCATGGCAAGCCCTTAGAGGAGAACAGCAGAAACTATATGGATGTATACTGGGACAGTTTGGAGCGTGTGGACTACCAATAAAATAATAATATATAAAAGATATAGACATAATTTTTAAATGCTTGATCATATAGGTAAGACTGTTTGAACTCCAACGGGCTTGCTCAGATATGTAGCCTAAGAGAGCTAATTGTGCATCTATATTCCCTCTAGATTATCTAGAGAAAACCTGCAGAAATACACAACACCTCGGACTTTTCACTTTCTTAGATCCCAGTGTTTCAACGGAATCTACCTGCTTGCAAGTGACTTTTCAGCATTACAGACCAATTTGAGTAGACAAAAGACACATGTTCACTTGTCAGTTTCTGAACAAGAAGAAATCTCAAGTCGCAGGTTTGGGAAAGAATGGTGCATGAGACCTTGGAGAGCTACTACTAGAGCAGGAGTAGCCAAACTGTGGCTCAGGAGCTATATGCGGCTCTTTCACACATATTGTGTGGCTCCCAGCAGGGCGGCTGGGGAAGCAAAGGGGAGGCGCGCCTCCCTGATCGGCCTTCCCTTGCCCAGCTAGTGTTCCCCTCCCTAGGAAGGCTTGAGGTGGGAGAGGGGAGCAGAGAAAGAAAGCAACTTTAAATGCATTCTCAAAACCCCCACCCCACACCAGCCAGCTTGGAGAAGACATTTGTCTCTTTAAATCCCTTCTTCAAGCCAAGCCAGCCAGCGTGGGGATGGGGGGGGGGGGGGGAAGCTTGGAGAATGCATTTAAAGTTAAAGTTGCTTTCTTTCCACCTCTCCCTCCCTTCCTCTCCCCATCTGTTTGCTTTCTTTCCACTTTATTTCAACCTTTCTTTCTGGGGAGCGCCCCGCAGCCATCGGCAACCCGTTTTGCTCTGCTGCACACGCAGAGGTAAAAGACACCTTGGAAAGTTCAGTAGCAAATGGGTTCCTATGGGCCACAGACAGACTTTCCCACATCTGATCACTTCAGCGCGCTCTCATGGCGTCCAGATGGTCTGATCAGGCCATTCCAACTCCGTGCCATTGTTTTTTCGCCTTCTCAGTATGTGCACACTACATAGGGAGCCCTCAGGGCTGAGGTGCGAATCACTGATCCCTCGTTTAAGTGCATCGGAGAAACAGAAAAAAAAGGAGCTGCCATCTTGAATATACCTGAACATGTTCAGCATTTGCGTTCTTTGTTTCTCTCTCTCTTTCTTTCCACCTCTCTCTCTCTCTTTATCTCTTAGACAAATAAATATCATTAGCAAAGAAATAAATATAACTGGACGAATAAATATCATCATCAATATTTGCTTTCACCCCTTTTGTTTTTATTTTGGCAGTCGCATTTAATGTTAATAAAAAAGTAAATTTGCATATTTTTCAATAAAAATGTGTGTGTAATATTTGTTCATGTCTTGCGGCTCTCAAGCATCTGATGTTTATTCTATGTGGCTCTTCTTTTAAGCAAGTTTGGCCACCCCTGGTCTAGTCTCATCAAGTTCCCATTGTCATTATCGGTTGTTCATTGACAATTATGATGACTGTTGATGGTTTTATTTATTTATTTATTTTTGGGATTTATATGCCGCCCTCCGCACCTTGCGGCAGGCTCAGGGCGGCTACCAACAGTTCAGTAGCATAACATCATAAAACATTTTCATAAAACATACAGTACAGCAAAGTCATTCCAAGATGGCATAGCTTCCTCATGTCTGTCAGAGCAGCGTCACAGTTGGCAACCAGTCCCGGTCAGTGCTAGGTGTTCCGGGTTGGCGGGTTCCACTAATAGGGCCAGGGCTACAAAAAGTCGAGGCAGCCCCTATTTGAAAGCCTGGTGGAAGAGCTCCATCTTGCAGGCCCTGCGGAACTGCAAAAGGTCCCGCAAGGCCCTGATGTTATCAGGGAGCTCGTTCCACCAGTGCGGGGCCGCCACCGAGAAGGCCCTGGTCCTTGTAGCCGCCAGCTGGTCCTCCCTCGGCCCTGGGAGGACCAGGCAATTTTGGGATCTCAATCGAAGTGCTCACTGGGATATGGTTATGTTACAGATTTATTTTAGAAATTTATATCCCTCCTATCAGCTACTAAATAGCAGTTTACAACAAGAAGAATTCAAACAGAATTTAAAAACATATCAATAACAATGCATTGTAAACAGAGCTAACACTCTCTTAAGCCCATTGGTGTCAATGGACAGAATGGTGTAACTGCGCTTCGGATTACATGGCTAAACACTCCGCAAAAATGAGTGATGGTAAACCATTTAGCCTGGCAGTTTTTAAAAAAGTCTTTCTTAACAGTGATCCATCTAAAGATGACGACAATGAAGAAGTAAACTCCCTAAGTATCCCTGGTAGCTTCAAATAATCATAGAAATGACTTCTGTTTAAGATCTACATCACACATTTTTTTCAGGATCAAAACCTCATTTAAGAAAATACGTATCAATCTCTGTGAGCAAAAAAAAAAATAGGGGAGACCGATGCAAGAAAGATGCTGGAGGGGAGTTAAGAAACAAAGGAACGTAATTATTTTTGTTTCTAAATGTAACTTCATTCAATTCAAACAGATCTCTGACCTGACGCTTTATCTGAAAGCAGCATGTATGGGACATCGTATCTTGTTGCCATGGTGGCTCGCTGGTTCTGCGGTCAAGGACTGAAAGGAATTCCTGGGAGATGAACTACTACTGCAGTGTTTCATGGGCATGTATTTTTGTTTGCAGAATAGTACGAGTGAAATAGCAGGCACATTAAACGCCTTGGAAGCTCATCTCCAAAAGTTGCTACAGGCAGAGACAAAAGGTGATGAGTAAAAGGAAACAATTTCTGTTCATTATATTCAGTTCATTTGGTAGCAAGCCAGGAAGAGAACTTGGGCTGTTTTCTTCCCATAGCTACCCCTTACATCTTCCTTAAACTACCAAAGAGAGGAAACTTGGACTTGATAACACCCCCCCCCCCAATAGCCATTGGAGGTGAACAGCTTTGAAATTCCTGTGCTGAAGTTTGTAAATCACCAGCATGAATAATGAACATATAAGCTTATTCTGATCCCCACAGTGGAGAACTGCTTCATCATACATGAGGCTGTTGGGAATCCCTATGTTTACCATGCTGTCTCCAAATGCTAGGCAGCCCCCAGCGGAGTTTTCACTAATGAGCATTTCCCGGGAAAGGTTAAAAGAGGGTCAAGGTTTTAATTAAGAACACGGGGCCCTTTGATGGTTCTGTTTGGACAAACGAAATAATATTTGCTGAAAGTGGAGGCAGATAATAGGGTGAAATAATAGCTGCAGTGTCTGTCTGTCTGAAGCGAGGCCTTACAAGTTGGCAGATCATCCACCATTGCTTCTGGGAAGTATATATATCCAACCTTGGTTGTCTGGAGGGGGCGGGGATGGTTGCTCATTTGTTTTGCAGCTGAGAAGAATAGCTCTAATACTGGCAAGAAAAACAAAACCAAAAAAAAAGGAATATAGGCTGTAAGTGATGTTAGTTACGGCCTGTGAAAAATACCGACATCTTTCAAGTGGCCTTGAAGGGAAGGATATCAATCACAGAAGAGGAACTCAAACTTCCAAAACTGACTTTTTTCTTCATGGCTCTTAAAGGGCTGTCAGGTCCCCCGAAGGGGGGGGTCCCACCAAAATGGCCCCTAATCCGCCGGTCTGGATTAGGCTGGTGGGGAAAACCCCACCCCCAAAGTGCCTGGGTCGTGCCGACGTGCCTGGCACATTGGCATCACCCAGAGGTGACATCATTACGCTGGGCATGTCACCGGCCGACACTCTAGCAATCAGCCTGAAAACTCTATGGTACCATAGAGTTTCCAGGCTGATTGCTAGAGCATTGGTCGGCGACGTGCCCAATGTGAAGACATCACTTCCAGGTGACATCATCACACTGTGTGCGTGCTTCTTGCGTACACAAATGTCCTGGGATGAGACCGACTCTCCCCCACTGCAAAACGTGAGTGACTTGGCAACCCTATGGCTCTAAAAGATTGTTATCTCAGTAGAGTTCACCATGTGGGCCTAGGGTTGCCCACCTCCAGGTTGTGGTTGGAGATCTCTTGGAATCTCCAGGTGACAGAGATCAGTTCACCTAGAAAAAAATGGCTGCTTTGGAAGGTGGACTCTGTGGAACTATACCTTCCCTCCCCTCCCCTCCCCTCCCCTCCCCAAACCTCCTCAGGTTCCACCCTCAAATCTCCAGTTATTTCCCAATTTAGAGCTGGCAGACCTAGCCATCGGGTCACAGTTGTCAGGAAGTCAATTCTGCACCAGCTCTGCTCTCTTAGTACAAGATGGGAGGGTGCTTTAACAGATCCACTTCCTACACACAGATTTTCCCTTTGCACAAGATGAGCAAGTGGGTGGATAAGCTACTATAACTCCAAGCTAGCACTTCTCCAGGTGCTATACTACTTCTAAAACCTAGCACCAGGGGTGTACCAGATGCTGATTATGTAGTAGAGAAGCGAGTGTTTGGGTAGCGTTGTCTTTATCCCTTTGTTCCTCTTGATTTCTCTTCCTCACCAGTTTTACCATCTTTGATTATTGTGCCACTCATATCCAAAGCAACCACAATATCTGGGAAGATAACATCAGTCATTGTTCAGGGCAAGGAAGCTCCCTGATTCATGGACCTCTGTGCAATTGCGGTGTGGAGATTTTTGCAGAATATATTCAGAGCTGACAGCGGGAACTATACTTATGAGAAGTTTCAGCCTCTGGACCCCAGTTTTGTGAATGGTATGAGGTGAGAATAAAATCAGTATATGTTTATCGCTGAAGTCATTTTACCTTATACCGCTTTACCTCCCATAGCCTTTGTCATGCTGTTACAGGAACCTGAATATCAGTCAATCACCCAATTTCTTTAATCCAAGTGATCATGGAGAAGCAGACAGACAATCAATTGGTTACATCCATATGATGGTTCTTGTCTGTCAATATGAGTGGGCAATTTCCATTGGTGCAGTTATATACACAGGGGTCATTTCATAGAAAAAGAGGTGCAGGAGCTCATTAGTATAATTCATTTGCATATGCCACACCCCCTAACATACCGGAAGTGTGTCAGAAGGCAACACCCACCCCTCAGGCTCCACTCCACAGGTGAGTGAAACTGATCTGCTCTTCCTCCGTTCCCTTCCCCATCCAATACTTTGTGCAATAAAAATAAGCGTAAAGAACACGCCCTCATTCTCTTCCTGCTCCCTTGAAACCACCAGGTTTCAAGTAAACTTGAGATACCCAGGACATGTGCACCACCCATCCCTTCCCCTTCCCCTCCCCACAACAAGACACCCTGTGAGGTAGGTGGGGCTGAGAGAGGTCTTTTGAGAACTGCTCATGAGAGAGCAGCTCTGAGAGAACTTGTGACTGGCCCAAGGTCACACCAGCAGCTGCATGTGGAGGAATGGGGAATCAAACCGGTTCTCCCAGATTAGAGTACAACTCCTGACCACTACACCAAACTGATGGGGTGGAAGCTGCTGAAGGGTTAGTGAAATTTCTCCGGTACTTATGTGCCATGTGCCCAGATAAAAAATGGTCTACTTAGAAAATTTGTATGCCACCTTGAGCAAGTCTCTGGAAAAGCAGCACACAGTCATAAAAGGAACAATGATAAAATTATCAATATTAAAACAAAACATTAAAACAATAGAGATCCTAGCAGGGCTTTCCCCGGGGCGCTGTACCTCTGCACTGCTCGGGGAAGCCGAGGAGGGGGCGGGGCTTGGTCATGTGCCCGCCCCCTGGGCTCCTCACTCCTGGAGCTGCGCTCCTGTGCGCTCCCGCTCCAACGGACCCCTGTATATACATGAGGATGGGTTTCTTGCATCTCATTTTAAAACATGGGTTTTCTAGCTCAGTGTTTTTCAACCTTTTTCAAGCTAAGGCACATTTCTTTCATTGAAAAAATCCCGCGGCACACCTGACAATATCTCACGGCACAGTGGTTGAAAAACACTGAAATACAAGATAAATGGGTCATTAGTTGCCTCAGCTCAAGTATTAACTATGACAGTATTACAAATACACGTAATAGCCACTCAACTTGAAATCGTAAGTTACAGATCCAAAGTGTAATGGCTCCTTCCCATAACATTGACCTGAGTTTCAGAAGAAATATAATGTGGATGTATTTTAATACTGCGATTCTGCTAAAGTTTTTCAAATAGAGAGTTTAAACTCTTACTCTTATGTGAACGGCATTCTGCTGACCATAAGTGATTTGAAGAGAAGCACAGTACACCCATTCTTCGCTGAGGGACAGTTACTGATTTGAACCCCACCCTGACAGAAACAGCTAGCTGTTACCATCAAACATATTCATGTTTACTGGAATGTCTTGGTGCAAATCACCCTACCTCAGGCCGGCCACAGAGCGTGCGAGTGGAATCAGCGAGACCGCGCCACTGTTCTTTCTTGCATGCGCAAATGCGTCCCGGAAGGTCAGCCCGGAAGGCACATTTCTTTCATTGAAAAAATCCTGCGGCACACCTAACAATATCTTGCAGCACACCAGTGTGCCACGGCACAGTGGTTGAAAAACACTGTTCTAGATGTTCTTTTATAACACAGCACAGCATGCACAGTAGAAATGATACAGATGTGTGTCGTGAGTACCTCTGAGGACCTGCCTCCTGCGGACCTAAGTGAGGTGGAGGATCAGCTCCCAGCTCCAGAGGAGCCTCCACCTGAGCCAGATGAGGCACAAGCAAGCACCTCCCAGGGTGTTACCCAAGCACCAGCAGCAGCTGAGCCACAGCCAAGCTCAAGCCCACCTGATTCACCTGAACGTCTAAGGTCCCGATCCAGGCAAGACTTAGCTGCTAGGAGAAAAGAGGCACGCATGCCTGGTCGCAGATCACTCAGTCCTGAGTTTTAGAAGGAGCTGGGACCTTGCTGCCAGCCGTTAATGAACACAGGAAGCGGCTGGGTATTTAGGCACAGCACAGAGACTACCAACTCATGCTAGCAACATTATTCTAGCTAAGCTCTGCACCCGTTCGGCTCGCAATAAGCTAACCTGATTCTGGACTCTCTGGCTCTGTCTGACTTCGGCTTGATTCTGGACCCTCTGGCTCGTAACTTCGGCTCTGTTTGACTTCGGCTTTTGTTGACTCCTCGGACTGGTTTGCTCGTGAGTTTCCCTCTCTGACCCTGGCTTGGACTGACTCTGCTTTTGGCTTAGTGTTTTGGACTTGGTATCTCGTGCCTGACTTGGCTTGACCTTGGACTGTCCCGGACTTCGGCTTGGCTCCTGACCTACTGGCACCCAGCCCCTGACAATGTGCTTCAAGGAAATAAGCCTATCAGTTCCATCTTTGGAAAATGAGCTGTTTGGCCTTCATTAAATGAGAAAAGTGAGCTTCCAAATACCATTAAAAAGCAGGATATTTAATTAAGAAACAGATTTGTGTATATGTGGGAGGGGAAACTATTTCCTGCATGTAATTAACTTTTTGGAACTTCCTGCCAGGAGATATGGTACAGGAAGTGGCATATTACATGGATGCAAAAGAAATCAGGTCTCTAAACTAAGGACAGCATTACCTGGCATTTCATTGACCAGGATAATAATAAAAACGCTTGACAACACTCATGCTTTATGCTTTGTATGCTCCTAAACAGGAGTCTAATAGAAAGTATATCTTTTAGATTCCAGATGTATAGCCCTATTAGTCAGTAGCAGCAAAATAAAACTGGAGTCCCATGGCACCTTAAAAATTGTAATATTTTTGGATCTATCAGGAACAAAGAAGTCTTTAAGGAGGCACTGGACTCACACTTCTACTAGAATGAAAAAAAAGTCTAAGTGAAAACAAATTTCTGCCTTTGTTCGCCATATCAAGCAATTGGTTAGATCAGGGGTGGGCAAACTGTGGCTCGGGAGCCGCATGCGGCTCTTTCACATATATTATGTGGCTCCCGGCAGGGCAGCTAGGGAAGCTAAATATCATTAGCAAACAAATATCGTTGGACAAATTAATATCATTATCAATATCTGCTTTTATCCCTTTTGTTATTATTTTTGGCAGTCTCATTTAATGTTAATAAAAAGCAAATTTGCTTATTTTCCAATAAAAGCAGGTAATATTTGTTCATGTCTTGTGGCTCTCAAACATCTGATGTTTATCCTATGCGGCTCTTATGTTAAGCAATTTTGGCCACCCCTGTTTTAGGTGGCTCTTACGCTGAGCAAGTTTGCCCACCCCTGGGTTAGATAATAGATACACATTCTGTCTCTTTACGTACAGATAATAACGTGGATTTTTATGGACGAAGCAGCAAAGCAATTTGCGTTGGTCTTGTTGTTTACACTGTGTTGGGTTTGCTGCAGTTCATTTTATATCCCAGGTGTCCGTCCTTCCTTCCTTCCTTCCTTCCTTCCTTCCTTCCTTCCTTCCTTCCTTCCTTCCTTCCTTCCTAGCACATCACATTGCACAAGGAGCAAGTCCCACACATGTTCAAAAGGGCAGCAAACACTCAAGCTTTGTCCATGCCAGTTTGAGATGAACCATGCCTTCCATGCTCAGGTGGGCAGGCACTTCTCTTTTCCTGAACAGATGCCACAGCATCCCAGCCCTTTGCTCTGCCGCATAATCAATGAGCATCCAATTCTGTGTAGTTCAGTGGGCTTACGCACTGTAACTCTCGTGTTATTACATGAGTTACACATTAGGTTGTAACATTTCAGGATCTATTAGGGACAAAACGGGGCCATTGTGAACAGAAAGTTATTCAATAACTGTATGCTACCAAAGGTGCACTGGGGCAATTTAAAACCATACTATCATTTGGTCTGATTTGTATTCATGTCAGGAAGTGGGATTGCTTTTCTGCTTCTTTCCATTTTCCCATCAGCCTTACGACCTGTCCTGTTTATCAGACAAAGCACTGGAGGATGTCCATCAGTGGTTCGCGTCTCTGTTGCCCTCAGTACAGTCTCAGCCTGTGCTGGGCTAGAACTTCTTCCTCAGCGGACTATCTCATTACAGTCATATTATCTAATGATAGATCATGTCGATTTTTCTGTGTGTGGGGGTGGGGAGAACTATCTCCAAGTTTCATGATTCCAGGAGGATGTTTTCATGTCCTTGAAAAGCAGGCCCCAATCCAGCAGTGGTTCAGCTCAGCAGAAGGCTGCCTGCTCAAAGTCTGTGCTCAGTGTTAACCCTTACTCTGCCCCCCTCCCAAATTACCAGTGATGTCAGGTGCCGGGATGCCAGTCTCCAGGGGGACCTGGGGATCTCCCAGAATTCCAGCTCATCTCCAGACTACAGAGATCAGTCCCTCTGGAGAAATGGATGCTTTGGAGGGTAGACTCCGTGGTATTGTATCATTCTGTCCTCCCCAGGCTCCACTCTCAGATTTCTAGGAGTTTCCCAGCCAATTTCAAGGAGTTTCCCAATCCAGCAACCCTGCTCCCCATTCCCTGCCGGTGGTGGTGGGGGGGGAGGCCTAGGTCTGGCAGTGTTGATTGCTCTTGGGAAGCAAGAAATCCAAACACATGATATTTTTAGTTCACATTCTGCCAGTCATTGGCAAGCTGATGTGCAATAAAATTCTCTTAACTATTTGGTGTAGTGGTCAAGTGAGCGGACTCTAATCTGGGAGAGCCGGGTTTGATTCCCCACTTGCACCTGCCGGATGACCTTGGGCAAGCCATAGCTCTGTCACACCTGTTCTTGAAAAAGAGCAGTTTCTGTCAGAGCTCTCTCAGCCCCACCTACCTCACAGGGTGTCTGTTGTGGGGAGGGGAAGGGAAAGGAGTTTGTAAGCTGCTCTGAGGCTTCCTTGGGTAGTGAAGAACAGGGTATCAATCCAATCTCTTCTTCTTCTTCTTCTTCTTCAATATGCAGGGATAATAGTTTACTCAGAAACCCACTCTGTGGTCATTTGGTCATCTTTATGATGAGAAAAGACTTACAAACTGAGTTTCATAATCACTTTCCTAATAGGAGCACACAAGGAGACCTGTGCTTCCGATCTCTGTTTGGTAACATATGTGTGTGATGGCTGGGTTCCTTTCTAACCCCTTGTCCCATCACCACCTCAATGGTTATGGCTGATTATTCTTTCCCTATTATGAGGGCTGTTCAGGGACTGTAGACAAATTGTGTGTGAGAGTGTGTGTGTTTTAATGGACATCAGACCAATGGTATGACAGTGTTTCTCTTCTGGGGGAAACGCAGACGTGACTTTACACATCTCTAGGAACTGCTGGAAACAGAATGGCAAAACTTCTAGGGGCTCCCTGGATAAGACATCATGCTGTCTCTGGCAGACACCATTCCATGCCCCCCTCGCCCTCCCACTGGTCACAGTCCAGCAACAGAATCCCAAGTCCCCACTGACTGTCTAGCAAAGGGTAGAGTTTAAGAAATGGCTCGTTACAAGTGGTCAGTGAAGCTAAATGTAATTCTTGAGACAACTGGTAACATGCTGAAGTTACCTGGTGGATATGGAGAGGGCCGTTTGGGTTTCTGAGACAATTTGTACTTCCCCCTTTGGACTCACGCAGCATCTTCTTTTAACAAAATGACAAGGTTTATTATCCCATCCTTGAAATGGTTTTGCTTGGTTCTCAAGTAAGATGGTGTAAAAGTGTCTCTCCTTTCTCAACTGAGCTGAGTTACAGTTCCCTTAAAAATTATGACACTGTTATAGCCACAGTGTTATAGAGCTGACAGGTTGTTTCTAGGCATGGGCACAAACTGGCAACCAGGCCAAAATTCCTCACGAATTTTGGGCAGTCCATGGGCCACGAACTGATGTCCATAGAGGGTCCGCCATCACAAATTTTCATGAACTTTTTAGTGCGGTTTGTGGCGATTCGTGAGCAGAGACAGACTAGCATTGATCAATTAAACCTTTTACAGAACTCCAAGGCAAAAGTGGGGGTGGGATTCTTCAGCCTTAGAAGCACCAATAGGAGCTTTCTAAAGCTTAACAGGCACTGCGGGCTGCCAGTGACAGAGTTCCCATTCTGGTCTATGTGCTCAGGAGTCTATATACTGAGTTGAGCTCCCTCCCTCCCTTTCCTTTGTTGGCTGGTAAAGCAGAAAGAGAGGCACAGGGCTAACAGAGTTGATTCATTGCTTTCCTTTGTGTTTGCTTGATATGCTTTCTATTGCTGGGGTTTGAGATTAGGGTGCAGTGGACTGTGCACAGGGGCTTAGCTATTGTGCCTTCCCTCCCCCACCCCACTAGTGATCTCCTCTGCTCTCTGCTGTTGGGGGGTTGGGAGTTCTCTGGAACCAGGAATCTGGGCCTGCTCTTCATGTTTCTTTCTATTTGCCCCCCTTGCTAGTGATCTGCTCTGCTGTCTGCTGTGGGGGTTTGGGGATTTTTCTGGAACCAGGGAACCAGGGATCTGGGCCTGCTCTTCCTGGGCGCACGCTGAGCACAAGGGCTTAGCTATTGGGTGCTTTGCCTTCTATCCCCCCTCCTGCTAGTGATCTTCTCTGCTCTCTGCTGCGAGGGTGTGGGAGATTTTTGGAACCAGGGTCTGTGTCTATGCTGAGCTCAAGGACTTAGGCTGTTTTTACATCTGACTTTCCCGCTGGAATCATTCTAGTTCCAAAAAACCCTGCCCATACTTCTGTGCGGTGTGAAACCGTGCTGCCACTGAAATGTCCACATCTACTAACTGCCCTCTTGTGGTCAAGCTAGTATGCAACCGGCTTCATTCTGCTTTAAACAATTGCTGTTGATTAGTGCACTTAGACCCCCTGGAGTGAAATTTCACACCACTGTGAGATCAGCACAGGAAAAGACAGCAGTCAAACTACTTTAGAGGGGAGGTGTAAAATGACCCTTAGCTATTGGGTGCTTTTATATTTCTTCCCCCCTTCTGCTAGTGACCTCATCTGCCACTGTGATTTGGGAGGTTTCTGGAATCAGGGATTCCTCTGCCCCCATCCTCAATCCCCAGATAATTTGAGGAGTGCGAGGAAAAATGAGGGACACTGCATCAGTGGTGATCTCCATGATTTCCTCCAATCTCTATGTTAAGACCATAGAGACTGGAGGGATTCCTAGAATGTTGACTGGAAGCGATATCACATTCCCCATGACCATGGAGATTGGAGAAATTCTAAGAACATCACCCAGAAGTGACATCACATCCTCTCAAAACCCTCCCAAGGCACCTCCTGGCATTTGCCAGCACAGGACTGGCAACTATTACTGAAATCATGTCATCAGTTAACATGAGGTACTGTGTCATCTCAGAAGACTCTGAAACATTAGTCACCTGCTGGCTTCAGTGCCCTGTCAAAACTATAGTGAAAAGGTTGGAGTGAACTTATAGAGCAGTTTTCAGGAATCAAATCGGCATCATGTTCCAGTGCTCACGCCAGGCACAAGGGTTTAGCTATTGGGTGTCTTTATATTCTCCTCTCCTCCCACCCCCCTGCCCGATGATCTTGTCTGCTGTCTGCCACCAGGGTTTGGGAGGTTTACCAAATTGGATCAGATTGGCATCTTTTCCTTGTGCTCGAATTGACATCTTGGCATCTTGTTCCTGTGCGCGCCCTGAGCACACTGGCTTAGCTATTGGGTGCCTTAATATGTATGCAGGCCTAAAGTTAAGTCTCATGCACCACTACCTGAAACGTCACCATGTGGGCTGATACATGGATTAGACCTCAGAGCATAAGCAAGGAGATGCTGGCAATTGGCTATGAAGACAAAAGTGGGTCAGCTTTGCTTTCCCATCTCCTTGAGCCCCCTGGTAAGAACACAGTTTGCTACCCTAAATGGTCCAAGAAGCTTCTGTTATATCCCCCATGTTCATTCCATTGTGCTTATTCTCAGATCAGTTGGGTGTGAGAGGCGAGTGTTTAGTTTACCAGGTTTGTTCGCTTACATTGTTTTCCTAACCAAAATTATACCCTTCTAAATCCATAAAAGGGTGGAACTCTGGTTAGGATGGCATTGCTAGTTGCTGAACCAGTACATTCTTGGTCAAGGCATATATGAATGTACCAAATAAATGGAAATGGTGCAAGTTCATGCCATTCTTTATGGGTCCAGGTGGTTCAAGAGATCACTGCACAAACAGTAGTGAGTACATGCTATCTGTTGTGCTTCACAAAGAAGTTATTGTGCTGTCTGGATTGTGCTGGGCTTGGTTTAGGAAAAGAACAGTTGTTGTGGCCCACGGAGTTATAGCCACAGACAGAGTCTCTAAAACAAAATAGTGAAACATTCCATTCTATAGCTTGGTAATCTCACACCTCTAAAATCGGCAAAAAAAACCTCCAAGGACTTGATGGGGGGAAAATGGTGTGAAGTCTCCTGGTGTTTGAGGAATTTCCCAATATGCATTAAATTAACTTTCTGGATTCAGGAAAGAGTGGTAGAAAACAGCTCTGTCCAAGACAGATGAGAGGCTAAGTAACCAAGCAGCTGTTTTTCACATGAAATTAGATCAAGATTAAGACCTACCTTTGGAATGGTTGCACCAGCACTGGGTGAAATATTCTCCTTGAAAGACTGAAAACATACTTGGGGATCTTGCCCCCCCCCTTTCTTGCACTGTTTCAACTGTACCATTAAAATAGCATTTGATGAAAAAGTTATCTGATGTTTTATAAATAATATCCCAATATATCTTCAGTTATTTTCCAGTGACTTTTGGTTTATATTCTCCAATCAGCATCTTTTTCAAAAACTGCCAATGGGGAATGTTGCACATTATTATCAGTAGACCAAAAACGAAAATGAAATCAGGAAACCTGGAAGACATACACATAGTCCTTCTGTGTGTGTGTGTGTGTGTGTGTGTGTGTGTGTGTGTGCGTGTGCGCTCACATGCGCATATGTGTGAAGTGCCTTCAAGTCACTTCCGACTTCTGGTGACCTTTTGAATTCATGTCCTCCAAATTGTCCTATCATGAACAGCCATTCTCAGGTCTTGCGAACTGAGGGCACTCGTGGCTTCCTTGATTGAGTTGATCCATCTCACATTGGATCTTCCTCTTTTCCTGCTGCCTTCAACTTTTCCTTGCATTATTGTTTTTTCCAGTGACTTTTGTCTTCTCATGATGTGACCAAAGTAAGATAGCGTCAGTTGAGTCATTTTAGCTTCTAGGGAGAGTTCAGGCTTATTTTGGTCTACTGACCAAAATACCATACCTACCATATTGTCAGTTTATACACACAGCAGAGCCCTGTTTAATCTCAGGACTGCTCCAAACACACAATCTTTCCTACTCAGGTGTAGATACCTAAGAATTATCACATGGAAGGCACATGAGTGCACTTATTTAAGTTTTGGTGGTCCACAGTATCCATAAAATTCTCCTCCAACACCATATTTCAAAGGAAACTACTTTCTGTCAGCTTTCTTCATTGTCCAACTTTCACACCCCTACATAATAATGGAGATTATGGCATGAATTAACTTGATCTTGGTCACCAGTGATACATCCTTACACTTAAGGATCTTTTCTAGTTCCCTCATGACTGCCCTTCCCAGTTTCAGTCCCCTTCTGATTTTGGGGGTGCATTTCCCCTTGTGGTTAATGATGGAACTAAGGAATAGAAAATCTTGAAAAATTTCAAGTCTTTACCTATGGGTATATTCACAGTACTCAGTTGGTTTAGGGTGGGGCACATTTTTAAAACAAATGTCTTTGCTGAGGCATATAACTTTTGACTGTTCAACATGGAATAATGGGATAATGAGGGGACTCCATCTTGCCTTTGATAAAAGAAATCAAGCAAGCTGGTAGAGCTATCAAATTTAAATGACGCCATATTGTCAGTTTATAGACACAGCAGAGCCCTGTTTAATCTCAGGACTGCTCCACACACACACAATCTTTCCTACTCAGGTGTAGATACCTAAGGATTATCACATGAAAGGCACATGAGTGCATAAATCATAACTTCCCATTACAAAATTCTCACAAGCCACATCAAAGAAAGATTCAGGTTCCTGTTTGGGTGTATTGCAATCAGCAAAACCACATTTCGGACACTGGTCATTTATCTGCAACACAACAATACATGTAAAATTCTGTGCTCAGCCTGAGGACCTCAAACATCATGATCCTTGGAATTTGAAGCTACTGACTTCTCTATGCATTGACAATTTCAGGATTTGTTCTGCTTTAGCAAATGCAAATCAAAACACAGAACTAGCAGGCTGATGAATTCTCTCTCTGATGTACTCCCAGAATAGAATCAGCTCATTAAAGCAACTTAGAAGATAATACAAGTTTGTTTTTAAAAATGCAAGGCCCTCTGTCCATAAGGATTTCTTACACCCTGTCTGCAAGCTCTGAGCAGGGAACTGCAGCATTAACTATACAGGAAGGAATAGTTGAACGAATAAATGATAAATAAATGATAAATCTGAGGTATTATTTTACACCAGCATCAAGTAAGGTTAGAGTGACCATGTTCTTCTGTTGCCCCATTCTGTTATCTGTCCCAGAATAGATTGAGGTCTGTAATATAGCAAGACTAAGAACTAACACTGAGGAAATCAAGAAAAGATCCCCACTTTTATTTTATTTTTAAAGTAAATTGACAAACCAGTGTCAAATGAGTGGCAGGACATCAGAAGTAGCTTAGGGTAAAACCAAACATGACACTAAGAGTTCTATGTTTAGATCTTCCCATTGTTTTATAAATTACAGCTGTACAGGGTCCCAGTGTAGATCAAGCTGCAGTGCAGTGGTGGGGAAGGGATAACCCTTTTGAAGTTTAAAACTAGAAACCCCCATGTTCAGGCTGCTATTATCTATAGACCTCCTTCTGGAAGTCATAACAGCCCACGGTGATCAGTTTCACAGTGGGGGTGAGATATGAACCCCTTTCCCCAGGGCCTTGATCCTAATGATGCTGGTATTCTATTTTAAAAAGTTGGAAAGATCTTCCAGAAAAGCATTTTAGTGAATACTAGTCTCGACTTAGAGCTAGGGTTGTCAACTCCAGGTTGGAAGATGCTTGGCGGTTTGGGGGTGGAGACCGGGAAGGGTGCAATTTACGGGAGGAGAGAGACCTCAGTGGGATATCTATATATCTAATAGGCAAGTGGCCCCCTCCATACAGATATCTAAATCTGGGGGGGGGGGGGGCACTTGGGGGGCAGGGTGATTTCCCTGCACACTTGGGGGACTCCCCACGTGTGCAGAAAAATCCTAAAAGTTAAAAAAAAACAGGGGGGGATATTTAAATCCCCCAAAAAGTTAAAAGAGCATTCCCTGCACATGTGCAGGGTACGCTCTTGGAACTCTGTGGCAACCCAGCGGTTGGGAGGGGTCCAAGCCTCACCACCAGAACCATTGGGGGGGGGAGAATTGGTGGGCCTGGCAAGAGCTGCACAGGCCTTGCTGGTGCCCATGGCGGGGAGAAGCGGTGGGCTCAAGCAGCTCTTGGGCACTCGGGCCTCACTGCCGGAGTCGGGGGTTGGGGGGGGAATCGGCTGGCCTAGGAGGTGGGTGAGAGGTGCCCCCGGGGGGAAGAGGGCAGGTGGCAGCTGCCTCCCCCTGCTCCGCCCAGGCCCCGTGATGTGCCACCCCCTCCCCGGCTAGCCCACCTGCCCACCAAGCACAGCCACAACCTTTGCCCCGCTGTTGAGTCCCTCCCAACAGGGCAGCCAGACAGGCAGGGTCATGGGGCCCAGGGCGCTGCTCCTGCTCCTAATGCTGCTGCTGGCAGCCTCCTCCTCCTGGACACTGGGTGGGGACCTTGGCAGGCACCCCAGAGAGCTCATCCCCATCCATTCCCATCCCCCTCAGCACTGGGGAGGGGCCAGCGGTGGGGCCAGCCTGGAGTGCGCAATCCCTTTTGGCTGGAACTCCCCCCTCTGTGCACGCCCTTCCCTCCTCCTGGCAGCCTGTGCTGCCCCCCCCCCAGGTGGGGGTGGAGTGGGAGGGAGCCCGGTGAGAGGCGCTCAGGCCTGCTGGTGCCCATGGCAGGGGAGACAAACAGCGGGCTCGGCAAGACAATTCTGGTGCCCATGGGGGGGGAAGGCTTACCTCCTCCACATGAGGCTCCGCTGCTCCTGCAAGTATTGCAGGTCCCCGTCTCTCGTAATGTCATAAAGCCCACCCTCCAAAGCATCTGTTTTCTCCAAGAGAACTGATCTCTGTAGTCTGGGAATCAGTTGTAATTCCAGGAGATCTCCAAACCTCACCTGGAGGCTGGCAATCCTAGCTAGGATACACTCTTTCTCCTGCTTTAATAATTATCACTTCCTGGTTCTACACTCATAAACTGGAAACATGCACCATCCCACGTGCATGTGGTGATACATTCACCCCCCCCCCCAAAAAAAAACCCTGAAAGTGAGATAGGTCATCATGATACATGCCCTGTCTGTATAACCCTTCATCCTTGAAAACTGGAAGCCAAGATCATGCAAATTGGGCACATACTTACCTACACACTTATTCTATGTGTAACAAGCTATTTCACCTTCATGGAGCCAGGTGAGCTTGGCTTTATATGCCCAGTGTGGCATACATGTGAGACTGTTCCACACATGCAGGAACCAGAGTCGCTGATTGTATCGCTTGTCTGTAATACAGATCAGACACTCCCCATGGTACTATTCAACATGTATTGAAATGGAATGGCAATGTACCTTTTGTCATTTAACTATGCTTATTTGAATCACAAACTAATATAAGTGGAATGTAGGGCATGCTAAGTGTACTCTTTTTTTTTTCTTCTTTTTTAAAGTTTTTATTGATAATCAAAGTTTCAACATACAACAAAGCAATTGAAAAACCGTAAAATCTTGTAGAAACAAATATAACAAAAAAAATACAGTTCAATTATATAAGTATCAAGCTATAATAATTGCATTAGCTAAAGAGTTAAATTCGTTCTTTTCCGATAGATATTGAAGAAAAGGAAACCATATTGCAACAAAATTAGATTCGTACTTATCATCATTCTTTTGTTTTAAAGATTCCGTAATCTTATCTAACATACATAATTCACTAACTTTTAATATCCAGGTATGAACAGAGATAACCTTAACACTTTTCCGAAACCTAGCAATAGTCATTCGTGCAGCTGCACATAAATATTCGAACAAGGTCATTGTGCCTGGCGTACAATCTAAGACTGGCCAAATATTCAAGACCAATATTTTTAAATCTAGAGGGATTTTGAGCGAAGTAATATCATTGATAATTAAAACAGTTTTTTTTCCAAAATTGCTGAATTAGATCACAATGCCACCAGACATGCCCATAAGAACCCTTTTCTCCACACTGTCTCCAACATAACTTAGAATACGACTTAGCAATATATTGTAGTTTAAGAGGGGTCAAATACCATCTTGAAATAGTTTTAAACAGTTGGCGCCTAAGCATTAAATTACTAGAATTAAAAGTAACAGATTTCCACGATCTTGACCATTCCTCCAACGAAATCAAAACACTTTGCTCTTTAGCCCATTTACCCACATAACTTGGTGGATGGGTATATGTTAATTGTAAAAGAGTACGATAAATTATTGAGATATAGCCTTTATGACCTGGCATAATATTTTTGAGCAAAACTTCAAAATTAGTTAAGGGTCGTGATAAACCTGACTTAAATGGTATAGTGTTTAATAAATTATTTAATTGAAGATACATAAACCAAGGCACCTGTGTTCCTACAATTATTTCTATCTGAAGTTTGCTTAATATTAGCCCTTGTTTAGTTATATCTAACAGTCTTGTTATCTTTTTAGACTGAAATTGACCATATGCTGAACTATATTTTGCAGGCGGAAACCATTGTTGTCCTGTAAACGAAGCCAACGGTGAAGGCCAGGGTGCCAATCTCCCTCGATATCTCTCCCATACCAATAAAGTATTCCATAAAAATGGATTATCTTTTACTGTCTTTTTTCTGACCGGTTTTGATTGCCAAGCTGTTTCCATCAATGAAAATGGTTTAACATAACACTGTTCTATATTATACCAATTGGGGGCAAGGTTTTCATCAAATACTCTAATCAAATTTGCTAATTGAGCTGCATCGTGATATAGCATCAAATTAGGATATGCCATACCTCCTGCATTATATTCCCTACATAAAGTAAAAAAAGACGTTCTGTGTCTTTTATAACTCCAAATGAAATTGTTTAACATACCTTGTCAAGTATGTATATATTTATATGGATAAAAAATAGGTATTGTCCTAAATAAAAAAATAAATTTAGGTAAAATAAAGACCTTGACCACATCCATTTTTTCTACACAAGAAAGGTTGAGTTTTTGCCATCCATACAATTGTTTCTTAACTGTTTTTTGTAAAACCATAAAATTTTCTCTAAAGAGGTCCTCTAAGTTTAAAGGTATTTCTACTCCCAGGTGACGCCACGTCGATTTTACCCATTGAAAAGGGTATAATTTTTTGATTTGAATACTTAAATTTTCTTGAACCACTATAGGATAAATCACAGATTTTGATTGATTAATTACTAATCCGGAGATATTAGCAAAGAGACCCAGCTCATGTATTACATGTTGAATCGATTTCAATGGATTTGAAAGAAATAGTACGGTATCGTCTGCAAACATATTAACTTTATACTCCGTACCATTAATGTGTATACCCTGGATCAATTTATTATCTCTAATTGCTGTCGCTAAAGGTTCTAAACATAAAGCGAATAACAAAGGTGACAATGGGCACCCTTGGCGCGTGCCTCTAGTGGGATATATTTTCTCAGAATTCAAACCATTAACTCTCAAGCTAGCTTGAGGAGATTTGTATAGTGTGGCAATGTTTTTACAAAAACTAGGCCCAAAATTCATAGAAAACAATAAATGGTGCATATATCCTGGTTCTACCGAATCAAAAGCTTTTTGAATGTCTAAAGAAAATAAAATTGAAGAAATTTTTTGTTGTCGACAATAATGAATAACATTTAAGGTTTTTCTGACATTATCAGCCATATTACGATGTGGAATAAAACCTGACTGATCGGGACTCACATACGCTCCAATAATGCTACCTAATCTTGTAGCCAAAATAGCTGAAAAAATTTTTGTATCTTGGTTTAGTAAACTTATAGGGCGATAGCTACCAGGGTCCAATAAATCTTTACCTGCTTTGGGTATTAAAATAATAGTAGTTTCATTCCATGAGGGCGGTAAATCCCCCACTTTTACTATATCATTGCAGAGCTGTGTTAAGGGTTCCATTAAGATATGTTTAAAAGCCTTATAAAACTCTCCAGTGAAGCCATCGTTGCCTGGCGCTTTATGATTTTTTAATTTGCTAATTATTTTTTCAACTTCAGTAGATTCTATAGGTGCATCTAAAAAATCCTTATGTTCTTGACTTAGTTTGGGTAGCTTAATTTTATGCATTAAATAAGATTGGATCTCTTCAGATGTAGGAGATGTTGTTTGGTATAATTCATTATAAAATTGTCTAAATATAGCCAAAATGCTATCATAACTAGTATGAAAATTACCTTTTCCATCTCTGAGAGCTTCTATAGGAGCATATAGAGATTTATTTTTAATTCGCCTAGTTAAAAGTTTAAGATATCTCGGAGATCTGATCCATTTTTTTTGCTGAAATAATAAGATTTGTTTCTTGATCTTTGAAAGCTCTAAAGACTCAAGATTTTGTCTTTCAGTTTGCAATTTCTGATAAATTTTCCTACTAGTTGTTTTTTTATGAAGATCCTCTAAATACTTGATTTTTTGCATTAATGCTGACCTTAAGAGTTGTTTTTGTTTTTTATCGTATGCTGCTAATGAAATAAAGTGTCCTCTCAAGACTGCTTTCAAAGCGTCCCAAATTAACTGATTGGATGTACCCTTATTAGAGTTTTCCAAAAAATATTGTTGAATAGTATTTTCAATTTCGTTCTTAATAAAATCATTCATAAGTAAAGATGGATCAAGTTTCCACTGAAAAGAATGTTTAATGCTTATGGGCCATTTAAGATTTACCTCTACCCAGGCATGATCAGAAAGAAGTTTTTGGCCTATTTGCGAATCTATATATGTTGAACATAAATCTAAAGAAGTTAAAATATAGTCTATCCTTGTGTGCACCTGATGCCTGCCTGAAAAATACGTGAAATCCCTAGCAGTTGAATTGCATCTTCTCCACACATCCACATAGCCAAATTTCTCTAAGAGATTTGCTAATGGCGTTTTTGTATTTCATTTAGTCTTCAACCATTTAGTAGACCTATCCCATTTTTGGTCCATAATGTAGTTCAAATCTGCCCCGATAATGACTCTGCCCTTTGCAAATATCTGAAGCTTTTCCAAGACATCTTGTAAAAATAAAATTTGGCCATCATTGGGAGCATACAAAGATACTACTGTAACAAAATCCTCATTTATTGTGCCTTGCACAAAAATATAACGACCTCTAGGGTCCTTCTGTATAGTGTGCAGTTTAAAATTAACTCTACTTGAAAACAAAATAGCTGTACCTCTTGATTTAGACGTTCCAGCTGTGTGGAACGTCTTAATAGATTTAAAAACACTTTGCGTACCTTTCTTGAGATGCGTCTCTTGTATACATAAAACATCTGGTTTTAAATGTAGCATAGCAGATTGAACCCGATGTCTCTTGATTATGTTGTTCATACCTCTTGCATTATAAGTAATTACTTTCAGCTTAGATGCCATTTTTTAAAATACCTTAAACTATAAATATAGAGCATACATTTAACATAAAACACAAATTTTGGTTTCCTCACCCTTATAATATTCATATAATTTGTTCTACTGTTATTTATCAACATTTTGCAAATATAACTCAGTTTACCTAAAGACTGTTGAAACTTTGAAAATTTTATATGGAAATCCATATTAAAACACCCTATCCCTTCACCAAACAAAAAAAGAAAAACGGAATTCTGCCACAGGGGCTCGAGGAGACCTAGCTCCTCCACAGAGAATTCCCTTAGCTTCTAGAGATAAACCCAAAATAATAAACCATACCCACAACATCATGGGGGCACCAATGACGTCCAGAACTCCCACCCTCCCCCTCAAATAAGCATATTATGTATATATAATAATTTTTTAATATATATATATATATTAAAAATTGGCTAACTACTATACTTTATATTTACTCCAAAAACAATCATTTAAAACCTTTTAGATGCTAATACTAAGATAGTAACCCTACTCATACCAAGTTGGAACAAAGATAAAAACAACAGACATAAACAGAACTCAGTTCTCTTGTGCCCGGATTGGAATTTTAGACCATCTTGTTGGTGATGTTTGAAAGTCCAGTTTTCTTTTTGTTGGTTTTTTTTCTGAAGAGTCCATTCTCACTTCCAAGTTGAGTTGTTGCAGCATGGCTTGACCTGCTTCCAAGTCTTGAGCTACATAAGAAATTCCAGAGTGGCGAACTTGAAGAGAGCCTGATGGTAGCCATCTATATTTTATTTCTGCTTCCCTCAGTCATGCTGTTACTGGCTTCAACGCAGATCAGATCAGTAAGTGTTCTTTAGGTAGATCTGGATAGACATTTATCTGAGAGTTCTTATATTTAAGGAATCCATCTTGCCATGCTAAACGCAAAATAGCCCTTACAGTTCTAGCATCTTGAAATTCAACCAAAATGTCTCTGATGCGCTTCTGTGGAGTGGTAGCTATAGAGCCAATACGATATGCTCTTAAAATCAGAGGTGCAATTCTGTCATCTGGGCTCAAGACATCCGTTAACCAACTTGCCATAAATACAGACATTTCAGTATTGCCTTCTTCTTTCTCTTCCAGGCCTCTGAATTTAAGTGAGTTCTGTTTAAGCTTGGATTCTAACATAAGAATTTTCTCTGTGTCCCAGTCGTCTTTTTTCTGTAGATATTGCACTTCTCCCTGTATTGTGACACTAGCCTCCATTGCCATGTTTGCTGTTTGGGCAACTTGCTGAAGAGAGTTATTTATTGCGTCTAGCTGGTCTTGAATGGGTTTAAATTTAGAGTCAATATGTCCCAAAATGTCTAGTTTTAAAGCGTTGATGCTAGCGACAAGCTTATCCTCTTGCGGCTGAGAGGTAAAAACCTCCGTATCGGCTAGCACGTCCGCCATCTTGGGCTTCAGCTCTCGTGAGGGCTCCGCTTTCTCTTTCAAAACGGGCTTATCAAAGAAAGCTGTTAGGTCTGTTTTCGGTTGGTTTTTGTTAGGCTTTTTTGTTCCGGTGCGCTTTTCCATACCTTAAAAGTAGTCAGCTGTATAAATGGAGCCGATATATAGATTTGTGAGAGAGAAGGGTCCGGAGCCTCAACGCCACGCGTCCGCCATCTTAGACAGCCGATGCCACGCCTCCCCCGACGCCACGCCCCCCAAGTGTACTCGACTATGAAACTCAGTGCTGTTCTTTAGAAGTCTTTTAGTGAGGTCTTTAGAGGTCTTTTAGTGAAAATCTGGTCTATTGTTAACCTAAAAGAGAAGGATAGTATGAATAAAAGAATCGTAGGGCGCGATCATATGCACCCATTTGCGACACAAGAATGACGATCCCCCGCCAGCTCAAAGTGGCGCGATCACACAAGCACATCTGGGAAGCGTCCTGCAGCCAGTGTCAAAGTGTCGCAAACCACTTTGAGCCGGTGGGGAATTGACTTATTTAGCTACCAGTGAAAAGGCAGTCTCAAATGATTTGCAACGGCCCAGAACTGACAAGTGGCGTTGGGGAGTGGGCTTTTTGTTTCCCCCCCCCCCTCCCATCCCGGTATGTGCATCATCAGATGACCCCGAGGGTGGAGAGGCAAGTCATCGTTCCCCTGTAGAAGCAGATAAGCGCTCTGAAAACGGCTGGGGAAAAAAACCCAACTCGCCCGCGGCTGCGTGTGATCACGCAGTGGCGGTTCGCCCTTACAGGTCCATGGACCTGTGTGATCCTGCAAAAGTGGCGCAAATTGCACCGGCACAAATTTGTGTCACTTCCCGTCCGGCTTATCTCGCTCGTGCGGATGGGGCCGTAGAATCATAGAGTTGGAATGGACCTCCAGGGTCATCAAGTCCAACCCCCTGCACAATGTGGGAAATTCACAAATACCTCCCCCCCACACACACACACCCAGTGACCCCTGTTCCATGCCCAGAAGACGACAGAAAAGCTCCAGGATCCCCGGCCAAACTGGAGAAAACTGGAGAGAAATTGCTTCCTGACCCCAAAATGGCAATCATCATTTCCCTGGGCATGTAAGAAAGGGCCACAAGAACTGATAAAGCTATCCTACTTTAGCACCAAAAACTCACCACTATGCTGGAAAAGATGCGGCCACAAGGCGACCTACTTGCATAATTGGTGGTCTTGTGCAGTAGTTTCAAGCTTTTGGAGAGAAGTCCTGTTACAAATCAAGATAATAACAGGACATGAGATCCTGGAAGAACCCAAAACGATACTCCTACACCTATGGCAGGAAGAACCAATCTCCAACACGACCAAAGACTTAATCACAATACTTATTGCAGCCGCTAAATCAATAATAGCTAGACACTGGAAAAACGAAAAAAAACCTCCATTTATCAATGGTGGAACAAGGTTTGGGACTACTTTATAGAAGAAAAGTGTTTAGTATACTTTGACCCTGTAGTAGGAGAGAGGGAACTCAAAAATCCGCTTGATAAATGGTACCCTTTTGCAGAAAAGTTTTATACGTAAGTTCACTATTCCCACTAGCATAGCACTCTGTTTAAGATTGGGAACAGCTAGGCAAATAAGGTCAAGGACCCCAGGCTAATGAATAGGGGTGTTTACCCAATTTCCCCCCTGTCCATCGAACAAGTAAGGATTAACTGTCACGGTATTGAGCTTTTGACGATATGTACCTTGCTTGATGTCTTTGCTTGTACTGTATAATATAAAACCTAATAAACAGATTTATTTTTTTTAAAGAAAGGGCCACAAGAACTAAACAATGGAGCAACCCTCCCTGCGCTCCCTTCTTGTGATCTGCCTAAGTTCACAGAATCAGCATTTGTTATGTCTGCTGACCACCACTAGGCGCCAGCAACATGTAGTCTGAGCTTGGCTCCAGGAAACAATAGGGGCCAAGGATCCGGGACCTCCGAGAGTAGGAACTTTGGCAGGAGATTCAAACCCTCCAATGGGACTGTGGGTGTGTCTCAGGGGCCTGTATATAGTTGACCGCTTTGGCCGGTGGTTGTTGTTGCCGTGTACCAATAAACTATAAGCTGATCATCACGCTGTTGTCCAGCTTCTCCATGCGTCAAACCCAATATGCAACATTGGTGATGAAGGTGGGATCCTGCTGAGCTAGCCGGGCTGCCGGGGCCCCAAGGAAGGACCGTCGCTGCTGCTTCAGCCTATAAGCACCAAAGGCACACAGGCCGCTTCCATGCCACAACCAGGCAGCACAGCGGCAGTCACTCCGGGAGCTGGGCTGGTTCCTCCTTTCGAACCAGCCTGCCCACAGCAATGGGGAGCATGGGTCGTCAGACTTAAATCCATCCTGATATTCTACCAGGTGATGGATGAGGAGAGCATGAAGGGTTTCCTCATCAGCTCATGAAGCCCCGCTATCATTGATCTGGCACAAAGCCTCCTCTCACCAATGACACTGGAGGAGGCGACCTTCGCGCAGATCGTTCCGCAGCTGTCAGAGATTGCGTGCCACATGGCATTCCATTCCCATAAACACCAACTGCAGGAATCCGCTTTGGAGTATTTGGCTGAGCTTCGCCGGCTCACCTCAGAGTGCAAGTTTGGGGCCCAGCTGGAGATGGCTCTCCGCGACCGGTTGGTCTGTGGGAAGAGAAGCTCCAGCGACGCATCATGGAGGCGGAGACCTGCACCCTCACATCCGTCCTCTCCACCTCCACCACTTGGGAGAGGTCACATCCATCCATGACTGGATCCCTTGCAAACCAATGCATGTCAGCCATACACCAGGCAAGTGCTGACCCCATCAACTCTGATGGGGAAGAGGTCCACCAGACCCAAAAGCCCACCAGACAGCAAGATCCAGGGGTTGTGCCATGCTCCATCCCAGTCCAGGAGTCTGCCAGGCAGGAGTGCTCCAGCTGCGAGGACTGGCACAACCGGAAGACATGCCAGTTCCGGGATGCCACTTGCTGGAGCTGCGGCCACTTTAGCCACATAGCACGCACTTGCTGTTCCAGGGACTACCAAGCCCCGACAACACAGCTGCCGCAACGCCACTGGACCTCCATGCACCACGAAGACGACACTACCCCAGAAGAGCTCTACCTCCTCAGAAGTGAACAGGTACTGCAGCTTCCAAGCCAGACCTCAGCCCCCAAAATACGGGTCCAGGTTAAAATAGAGGGGTCCCCCTGCTCCATGGACTTAGACTCTGGGTCTGTGGCCTCCATTATCTCGATGGAAACCCTAAAGGGATTGTGTCCTAATGGGAGCGCCACCTGCATCCCTCACCCATGACCATGGTGGACTTCCAGCGGAACTGTGCTCTGATAAGGTGTGTGGGGAGTTTCCGGGTCCAGTACCAGGGTTTCAATTACTACCTGGACTTAATTGTAGTCGAGGGCAACCTGGTCAGCCTCTTGGGCTGCACATGGTTCGCTCCTCTGGGAATCTCCATTGCAGGAGTAAAGCAGTGTGCCCCGCGGGATTTTAGCAAAGTACTGTGGCAAGTTCCCATCCATCTTCAACCCTGGACCACTACACGGGCCCCCCTGTGTCCCTGCAACTTGACCCCAAGGTGGCACACATCCACATGCATTCCAGGAAAGTCCCATTTGCCCTGCGGCCGAAAATTGATGCAGAGCTGGACCACCTCATGGCACAAGGGGTCCTGGAACTGGTCTCCCATGCAACCTGGGAGACCCCCATAGTCACCCCTATGAAACTAAATGGGGATGACCGCATCTGCACGGACTGCAAATGCACACTGAACAAGGCTCTGCAGGACCACACTTAACTTGGTCCCAGTTGTGAGCCATGTTCTGGCCACTTTGGCAGGGGCGAGGATCTTCAGCAACATAGATCTCACACAGATGTACCAGCAATTCCCTGTGGATGAGGCCACCGCAGCTGCCCAAACCATTGTGACGCACTGGGGAGCCTTAAAAGTAAAGCAGCTACAGTTCGGGGTGAGTATTGCTCCAGGCCTGTTCCAACACCTCATGGACTCTCTCTTGAAAGGGTTTTCAGACATCACACTGTTCTTCGATGATATGCTGATCGCCATGGCCACACCGGACAAGTTCACCACCCGACTGTGCACCATTCTCCACTGCTTCCATAAGGCCGAGCTAAAGGTGAAGTGGGAAAAGTGCTTTCTGGGAGTCCCCTCCGTCGACTTCTTGGGGTTCACAGTCAACGCTGATGGCCTCCATCCAGCAAGGAACAAGGTAAAGGCCATCGTGGAGACTCCTCCGCCCAAATCCAAGGCGGAGCTCCAGGCATTTCTCAGCCTCCTGAATCTTTACCATGCCTTCCTCCCCCACAAGGCAGTGGTGGCCAAGCCCCTGCACCACTTACTGGACAAGCAGGCCCTCCGGTCTTGGGTCCTGCTCCAGGTCGCAGTGTTCAAGGGGGTCAAAGCACTCTTGATCTCCAATGTGGTGCTGGCCCATTTCGATGAATCACTGCAAGTGATTCTGGCCTGAGACACCTCCCCCATGGTGTAAGCACCATGCTGGCTCACCAACTTCTCGATGGGTGGGAGGTTCTGGTTGCCTGCTACTCCCAGATGCTGTCGGCTGCAGAGAGGAATTATGCCCAAATTGGTCATGAGGGCCTGGCGATCGTAGCCGATGTGAAGAAATTCCACAACTTTGTATACAGCTGGCCCTTCACTGTTGTGATGGACCATCGCCCTCTTCTCGGTCTCTTTGCAGTGGACAGTCAGATACCTGTTTGGTGTAGTGGTTAAGTGTGTGGACTCTAATCTGGGAGAACCAGGTTTGATTCCCCACTCCTCCACTTGCACTTGGCTGGATGACCTTGGGCAAGCCATAGCTCTGTACCAGCTGTTCTCTCAAGGACAGCTTGGGAAAGAGCTCTCTCAGCCCCACCTACCTCACAGGGTGTCTGTTGTGGGGAGGGGAAGGGAAAGGAGTTTGTAAGCCACTCTGAGACTCTTAAGTGAGTGAAGGGCGGGATATAAATCCAATCTCTTCTTCTTCTTCTTCTACCTCAGGTCCTCTCCCCGTGGGTCCTTCGATGGTCCATCTTCTTGGCAGGCTATAATTACAGCCTGCAACACCGCCCTGGGAAAGCTATGGGACATGCTGATGCCCTCAGCCACCTGCCCTTGTCATCCATTGAGGAGGACCCAGCACCGGTGCACCGCATGCTCCTGATGGATGACCTCCCGGACTCCCCCCTACAGGTGGCCGATGTAGCCCGCTGCTCTGCCAGGGACCCTGTCATCTCCTGGGTTTGGGGCTGGGTGGTGAGGGGGTGGCCCACTGCTGCAACAGGCCCTGAGTTTATGGCCTTCACAGCCCACAGGGATGAGTTGTCCACTCACAAAGGATATCTACTATGGGAGAACAGAGTCGTTGTCCCCAGCATCCTGCGTCACCGTGTCCTCCAGGCCCTTCATGAGGCTCACCTGGGGACCATCTACATGAAGGCCCTGGCCCGGAGCTATATATGGTGGCCAGGGATCAACACGGAGATCAAGGCATGGGTGACACACTGCCAAATGTGTCAAGCAGTCTGCCCAAATGCACCTAGCACACCTACCAAGTCCTGGGTGTCCACCCACATGCTGTGGTCGAGGCTCCACATCGACTTTGCTGGCCCATTCCATGGACTACTGTTCCTGTTCATGGTGGATTTGAATTCTAAATGGCTGGCGATAAGTCCAAGCCACCATCCAAGCCACCATCCAAGCCGTCATCCAAACCGTCATCCAAGCCACCATCCATGCATTACGCTGGATCTTCATGACACATGGTTTGCCGGACACCATCATCTCCAACAATGGGACAGCGTTCATGTTGAAGGAGTTTCAAGAGTTCCTTCACAGCAACTTGATCCGGCATGTAGGGTCCTCACCATTCTACCTGGCAACCAACAGGCAGAGCGGATGGTGTGGACTGCCAAAGAAGCCCTCAGCCTCCTCATGGAGGGAGATTGGGAATTCCATCTGGCCCACTTCCTCTTGGCACAACAAACCACCCCCAACCCTGTCAGTGGGAGCTGCCCAGTGGAACTCCTGATGGGCCAATGGGCTGCCATCCTATTGGACAGGTTGCATCCCAACAGGGCACCAGAGTCATGCAGCCTGTCCAAACAAAGGGAGGTGCCAAGGGGGTTCCTCCCAGAGGATCCTGTGTACATCCGCAACTTCGGAAAGGGCCCCCTTTAGCTGTTTGGAAAACAACTCTGCACCATCCTCTGTATGACAGCCCTTCAAGTTTTTGGTTATCATATCACTTCTCAGTCGTCTCCTCTCCAGGCTAAACATACCCAGCTCTTTCAACCTTTTCTCATAGGACTTGGTCTCCACACCCCTCACCATAAGCATCAACTTCAGGGGGGCTGGGGAGCTGGACCCCCCAAAAAAACTTTTCCAGGACATGCTGAGTCTGCCCTGGAGACAATGGCCTGTAACATCTCTGGCCCAGGCCCAGGCCCAGCCCCACCCCACCCCGGAAATTGGAAAGTCTACGCCCTTGTCCCTCACCATCCTAGTTGCCCTCCTCTGGACAAGGTCCAGCTTGTCTATGTCCTTCTTAAATTGTGGTGCCCAAAACTGAACGCAGTACTCTAGGTGAGGTCTAGCCAGAGCTGAGTAAAGCGATGTCACCACTTTGTGCGATCTGGACTCTATTTGCCTTTTTAGCTACTGCATCACACTGCCATTTCGTGTTCAGTACATGGTCAACTAAGACCCCTAGATCCTTTTCACACATACTACTGCCAAGACAAGTCCCCACCCCCATGGTACACCGTGCTACTTCACATGCTTTCCATTGCATATGAGATGCACATTCCCATAGCAGTAGCAGCCTTGATGACACTTCACACACGCACAGCAGTATACAGTTGAGTGTTCCTTTAAAATGTCACAGCATTCTGACTACAGATTAATTTTAATTAAGGACAGCCCAGACGTATATTCCTTGCCCTATGTATGTGAATTCACTTTGTGAATCCTGGCCAGCTATAGCACAAGCAAGCAACACTCAGAGAGCCAGTTTGGTGTAGTGGTTAAGTGCACGGACTCTAATCTGGGAGAACCGGGTTTGATTCCCCACTCCTCCACTTGCATCTGGCTGGATGACCTTGGGCAAGCCATAGCTCTGTACCAGCTGTTCCCTCAAGGACAGCTTGGGAAAGAGCTCTCTCAGCCCCACCTACCTCACAGGGTGTCTGTTGTGGGGAGGGGAAGGGAAAGGAGTTTGTAAGCCGCTCTGAGACTCCAAGTGAGAGAAGGACAGGATATAAATCCAATCTCTTCTTCTTCTTCTTCACATGGAGCTGCCTTCTACTGAACGAGACCATTGGTCCATCAAGTTCAGTACTGTCTACTTAGACTGGCAGAGGTCTCCAGGATCCCAGTCTGAGGTCTTTCACGTTACCTACTGCCTGATCTTATTGAGTGGAAATGCTGCAGACTGAACCTCGGACCATCTACAAGCCAAGCAGAGGCTCTTCCACGGAGGCACAGCCCTTCCCCAAACTCTGTTGCTCAAACTGCAGCTCAGTCAAGAATTCACTGGGAAAATTGAATTCTCAGGACAAAAAGGTGGGGATACTCCAATACCAGTCATGACTACATAGCACATTTTTCAATGGACTGTTCATCCATTTGTTCACCAATGCATAGCTGTTCAATGAGTTTCTTCAACTATGTCCTCCTACCGGTACTGTGCATTCACATTCTCACACAGTCCAGTGGAGTTCAGTTTCATACACACTGACGACTATCTTTTATGCTGTACTGTTCCACTCCTCAGGCAACTGTTAGTCAGTCAGTCCCAAATCATATTAATCGGTCATAAGTAAATGGTATTTAAAAAAAATCCTACAATTCAGTGTTAGTCAACATGATCCTTGGCAAATTTAACAGCTGTCGGTATATCTGGATCTGTAGTGTTCTTGCACACCCACAGTTCTGCAAAAACTCAGTGCAAACCTGTTCGGAAGGCATTTGAGTTCTTCAGTGCCAAAACAAACAGATGTAGCGATTGGCGCATATTACACCACTGAACTCTTTGGCATATTTTTATCTCTGTGACTGGTGTATCCCTTCTGTTTTCTCTTCACGTCTGATCATCACAGTCAGTACGTTCAAGTGCCAAACATCATACCACAAAATTTGCAGCACCCCTACAAAAAAGTAAAATTGCATTGATTCACAGTCTCCTTGAAAACGTTACAGAATCTTTACTTTCTTCAGTGCAGTTTGGGGTCCTATGCACCATCTGGAGGATAGGAAGAGCTCGGTTCATTTCATGTTATGGAACACAGCAATCTCAGAAGTTCTGGCGGCAAGGTGACTACAGCTGCTATGATCCCACATGAGCCAGGACACACTTTACTTATTCTGGAATAACTCGGGCCTCTGAGCCTACTTTGTTAAATGAACAAAGAGGAGGGCTAGCAAGGGAGGAAGTGGGGAAGACCCTGCTAGGTATCTAGCAGCAGCTGGATAAAATTTGGTTGCTAGATCCAGGTGGGCAGCCGTGTTGGTCTGAAGCAGTAGAACACAGTTTGAATTCAGTGGCCCATTTAAGACCACCTTTTATTCATGCACAGGAAAGCTCATACCTTAAAAATCTGGTTGTGTTTCTTCTCATCTACCTCCCCCCCATACACACACACATACAGAGTAAAGCCCTGGCCATGGCCAGAAGTGTGAGTCTTTGTGTGTGAGTCAAAGGGCAATAGCCAAAGAACCACTGTACTTCAGCTCTTAGTCAGCAGGTCATAGCCTAGAGCTGGGTGGAAGATTTGCTAGAAGAGAAAGAAGACCTGCTCTGTACTCAGAAGCCTTTTCCTACTTTTCTCCTGTTTGTTCCTGTAGTATTTGTAACTGTTTTTATTATAAGCTGTTTTGGATCCCCACTGGGGAGAGATATGGGGTGTGGGGTGGATGGAAAGAGAAATGTGGGATGGATATAGCTATCTATCCATATATACATATATACATATATATACCTATATACATAAAGTGGAGACCTCCAGAAAGCTTTATTTCAGTCTTGTATGAAAGGATTAAGGCTGACTTTCTCTGGCACGTACTTGCTTCTGGAATTCCATAAACTCCCTGAATTCTATGGAATAGTCTACCCCAAAATCATATACATCCGTTTAGTTCACAGAATTTGCTTGGACAAATTCTTCCATTTCTAAGATTGGGCAACGAGTTATCAAAGTAGCATGTAAGAAAATGTGTTTCATCTTCCATGAGGAATCATTTCACAAATATTATTTTCTGATAAGCATACATTTCAAGTTCTGCAGACATTCATCCTTGATCTACCGCTGGCATTTAGGAGCTTTGAGAACAGAAGAACTCAAATCGAGTGTCAATTGTAACAAAGGATAAAAGGACCTTTTCCTCCTTTTTTCTTCCCTTTAATATCACCAGTAATAGGAAATCATTTTGGCTTAGTGCTCTTGGCAGCTTTGAGTGTCATACTTAAAAAAAAGAATCCATTGTTTTGCCACTGGAGGACTGCATTGATAAAAAGAGACACATAAAAGGTATAACCTCTAATTGGGGGGGGGGGGGAGAGACAACTAGGATGTTGGTTGCTCCAGAGTGTTTCCTATTTCTTGGCAGGCATCTCTCATTCAATTATCATATGCATGCCCAGGTCCAAATACACTTGCTGTTTCTCGCCCATGCTCACAGAAGCAGTGTAAGAGGCACAGTAAGTGCCAGCAGGTATTCCCAGAAACAAATAAAACGAAGCTTTATTAAAAATAAATAAATAAAATGGCGAGGAGGCTGTGCTTTGGCATGCGGCATTTGCATTTCAATCGAGCAGAAAGCATCATTTCTCAGCTGAGTTTCTCCAGACTCTCTGGAGCACCCTAAAGGCCTATTCTTGTTCTTTGATTAATCACTTCATGCTTAATGCCTTTTAAAATACTACTGTTTTTCGCAAACAAAGATAAATGCACTGCACTTCTGAGCAGGCCTGTGTCCTAAATAGCTTGTGTTTTTTTAAAAAACCTTCTTCTTCTAGCTTTAAACACTATTAAGTGAGCTAACTTTAAAACGGTGGTGCTGCAGTTTTCCGGCAGTAAAATAAAATGTTGGGAGTCAGGGTCCACGAGACAACGGACTGCTACAGGTTTCTCCAACAGCCAGTGGGAAATTAAATCTGCTCCAAAGTGGGTTATTAGTCTTCCCAGTGGTTTAGGAGTCTGTGCTTGCCAAATGTCTAAACCATTCAATAATCCATTACATTTCTACACTATCCCATCTAGCAGAATTTCACTAAATGTATGCATGGGGGAATGCGGACAGGGAAACCATGCTTAGATTAATAGTTTCTTCAGTCCGTATTTTTGTTACTGCAGTCTGCAACTGAGACTGCAGACCCAGGAAAAATGCACTAAAGGGAGGTTGGTAAGCATCTTCTGTGAAGCTGACGGCCTGTGTACATTAAACTTAGAGTTGCCACCTCTGGGTTGGGAAATAACTGGAGACCGGGAGAGGGGGGGCTCAGCAGGGTATAATGCCACAGAGTCCACCTTCCAAAGCAGCCATGTTCTCCAGGTGAACTGGTCTCTGTTGCCCGGCGATCAGTTGTAATTCCAGGAGATCTCCAGCCACCACCTGGAGGCTGGCAACCCTGAATGAACTTTTATGTGCAGTTGGCTTTCAGCCATCAGTCTGCACTGAATCTTCTTGCACGGCAAATTCAGGTTTTGAAAGTGCAATATGGTATCTCTGCTACTCTTTATATCCCCAACAGCTAAACTTCCCTGAAGATGATATTCATTTAGTGTGACAAACAGGGAGGCTCTGCTACGACTGCCAATAAACTTTAGCAACGAAAGAACCCTCGGGGTGGCAGTGGATCCCAGCTTGGTGCCAGAGGGCCATTGACAGACAAGAGGACAAGGCAGAAATCTTTCCAAAGAGAAAGGAAGCATGGCCTGCATTGGCTGTGAAAAGTAAAAAATCTGGAGGTGCTCTATAAATGAAATGCACAGTCGAGTGAGCTTGCTATGGTAGCTACTGATAAGACAAGCAGGGCTCAGCAAAAATGGGAGGGTGCATCTTGCAAATATTTTCCCGCGTGCACGATGTGCCACTTCTCATGTGGTGCCTATTATTATTTGATCATTTAAAGGGGCACTGAAGAGAGAATGTATGACATCTTTATAGGCAAATCCCTACCGGTACTTATGCAGCAGAGAAAAAGATTCTGATCAATATTGGTCAGCTACAGTCTGAGTGTCGTTATATTTTTGCAGTCCTTTTCCTCCTAACAACGCTGGGCTCCTCACATTGCCATTTAAATTTAGCTATAAGGTAAAGTTGCTGAGGGCAAATGAAGCTAATTCAGCATGCTAGTGACGCCTATTCAGGAAATGCTGCCCTCATTCTGAATTAGCTTCACGGGTTTTAGTAAGGCTTTCAGTTGGTCCTCAACAGCTCACTGATAGCTGATGCTGAGTTTTGAGGCATGCAAGTTTCAAAGGGAGATCAGGCCAGAAGATATGTTCATTCCAAATGGAATCTTCTAGCCCTACCCACATTTTGGAGAACTCTGCACACAAACCATTCTGTGAAATGTGTTCAAGCATGCATGTACTTTGTAAACTGGAGGATGGGATACAGCAGTATGTGAAATATTCTCTCGTGATATCAGCCTGGCTGTGGCATCTCTGAGCCAAACTTCTTTGCTAAATACATGTAAAAATTAAGCATCTTTCAGATCTGACCTTCATCTGTTCTATCCGAGTAAATTTTTCTGCCCCTTCCCCTGGTGAGAATTAGAGCTTTGGGTCCAGCGTGGATTGACTCTAGCTGCTGGCACTTCACTAACGCATGCCATCCGACGTTCTTGTACACAACTGGGAGAAGGCTTCCGGTTTCCCATGGAAACATGCCTTTTCCTTCCTCCCTGAGCTCCGCATTGCAGGACGATGTCATTAAGAAAGACTCGGGACCATGGACTAAAATAATGTCTCAAAAAACAACACCAAGATAACACATACTATGAAGCAAGCAAGAAGGACATACAGGAAACTCACTCGAACAGTTTTTAATTTTAACTCTAAAAAAAAAGAATGGGTTGTCTCCTATGGTTCCATGCACAAGCAGAAGGCGCTTGCCCAAGAGGGCCTTCCTCAGCCATCCCTTATATACCACACAGCCCCTCCGTAGCAGGCAGTGGGTTTGAAGATCCTTGTAAGCAAATTTACCACGGCAGCAAAAAGGGAGAATTTGCTAGCAGAGGAAGCTTGGTTCAAATCCCAAATACCTAGAAATCACCAACCAGCTGCCCTTTGAATGTAGGGCTGCCAAGTCCAGGTTGGAAAATACCTGGGGACTTTGGGGGTGGAGCCAGGAGAGGGCAGGGTTTGGAGAGGGGAAGGGCCTCAGCATGGTCCAATGCCACAGAGTCCACCCTTCAGAGCAGCCGTTTTCTCCAGGGGAGCTGATCTCTGTCAGCTGGAGATCAGTTGTAAAAGTGGGAGATCCCCAGGCTCCACCTGGAGGCTGGCAACTCATTTGCATGACTCAGAACCCCCTGTAAGCAAACATACCATAGCACAGTGAGGAGGGAGAACTGGCTAGCAGAGGAAACTTGGTTTGCAATCACTTGAGACTAGGGTTGCCAGGTCTGGGTTGGGAAATACCTGGGGACTTTGGGGGTGGAGCCAGGAGAAGGCGGGGTTTGGGGAGGGGAGGGGCCTCAGCATGGTAGAATGCCACAGAGTCCACCCTTCAGAGCAGCCATTTTCTCCAGGGGAGCTGATCTCTGTCAGCTGGAGGTCAGTTGTAAAAGCGGGAGACCCCCAGGCCCCACCTGGAGGCTGGCAACCCTACTTGAGACTGGTGTTGCAATCAGTTGGGACTGGGGGTGAGTGCTTTTGCATCATCTCTCTTCCTCTCTGCAGTTCCTGAACTCTGCAAAGAGCTTTGAGGCATTTAGGGGACTTATGAGAGGAAGGGGAAAGCAAGGAAAATCCTCTTGCTTGACTGCCATTTGTACCTGTGACTACAGGATAGGATCCAAGAAGTTCAAAGGTTGTAATAAACCTAATAATGCATCTGTCAGCAAATTATTGATTTTATTTAAGTTTACATAATACGTCCGTCTCTAATTTTGTAAAAAAAAAATAATTCCAGGTGATCTGTGAAGATGGACATTTGCAACACAGTTTTCAAACATGCAGGATACAATGAATGGTTAAGATCCACAAAATACACTGATTTCTTGATACTTGGACTCATGCCTCCTTTTAAGGATCACACTGCTTAATGGAATAGTACTGCTGACTTTGATAGTCTCTGTGCAACAAAAGCCATGCGGATCATAGTTTTTACCAAGCTATCGTGTTGCCGACAACTCTCAAAACAGTCATTTGTGGAATCTGAGCCTCAGTCAATCTACAGTTAGAGGTGCAGGTGGTTAGAAAATCTGTTTTGCAGAGAGTATATACCTGATATGCAACTCCCAGCAAATCCTTTTCTTTACATTTACCTGAATATCTCATCAAAACTGTGATTTCCTCTGCCTCTGCTTTTTTAAAACAAAATTTTATTTGTAGCAACAGTTTTCCTGATATTAGCACCCACATTTTGTAAGCCCAAGTACCACAGCTATGCAAGGAGTGTGTGGATGAATGTTATGTATATTTAGGATGGCATTTGATATATATTAACTTTAATAGGATAGGATTAAAGTTTGCCTCCTGATATAACTCTTATTTTCTTGATGTCCTTTGACATTTAATAGCAATTGGGGGGGGCATGCATGTTCAAACAGGCAGGATACTATGAATAGTTAAGATCAACAGATTAATAGATGCTGTTGCATTATACCAAAGCTATCAGGGTATGAACCTATCAGCAACCTGGATGGGAGACTCTTGGGAACCCCATACAAGAACAGGATATACATGTAATGAACAAATATTCTTACATTTCTCACAGGTGGCCACAATGCATTCAAAAAGTGGAACAAGCGGCCACTGTTATTCAGTTATAGAAATATAATCTTTATCCAAGCTGTAGTGGTCCCCCTTTATGGTACTTTAGCTGGAGGCATAGAGAAAAACAGGGACAAAGTCAAGTTCCTTCCTGGAAACAGCAAACAAACATGATCTTTGGCCGTTTTGGATGCAACTCCCTAAAAAGACAGAACAACCCCTGCCGGCTTATTATGGCAAAACATGTATAGCCCTGTAAATCACATAAATGCATAGCTATGGTAAAACCACAAACAAGAATAACAAATAACAAAATCCATAAAAACTTTAAATCTTTGGGTAGAGTGATGTGGTTTTTTATCTATAAGCCTGAACTAAAAAGCAGGGGAAGATTTTGTTAGTATTTTCCCTCCCTCCTTTCTGTAGATCTGTTTGATATTTTGGGGAGGAGTCATTTTCCCATTAAAAAATTGGGAGGGGGGGGGGTACTGCCAAGAGAAAGCATGTCACTGCCAACACTCACTTTGGTAACCCATGCATCCCCCATATCTTTAGACAGCAGCTTTCTTCTGAGCATCTTTGCAGTCCCATTACCAGCAACACATTTTCTTGTTTGAAAAATGCTAATAACAGTGACACTGGCAAACAACCAACCAACTGTGATGATAGCACTGAGGGCAAGTAAAGCGTATTCAGAATGAGAGCAATCAGGAAGTTCTCGCCTGCAATTCCGTCTATTTGCCATTAGTGACATCATCACAGAGGCATATCTAGTTGGTTGTATGATGTCATTGCTGATTAGTATGAAGTTCCAACACAAACTAATACCCAAACTACTGCCAGTCAGGGCTGTGAACAGCAGCAATCCAATGGGGGAAAGAAGAACTGCCAACTCCAGGTTGGGAAATTTCTGGAGATTTGGGGGTGGATCCTGGGGAAGGACCTCAGCAGGGTAAAATGCCATACAGTCAGGGGTCCGTTGGAGCGGGAGCGCACAGGAGCGCCGCTCCAGGAGTGAGGAGCCCAGGAGGCGGGCACATGACCAAGCCCCGCCCCCTCCTCGGCTTCCCCGAGCAGTGCAGAGGCGCAGCGCCCCGGGGAAAGCCCTGCTAGGGTCTTTATTGTTTTTAATGTTTTGTTTTAATATTGATAATTTTATCATTGTTCCTTTTATGACTGTGTGCTGCTTTTCCAGAGACTTGCTCAAGGTGGCATATAAATGTTCTAAGTATACCATTTTTTATCTGGGCACATGGCACATAAGTACTGGAGAAATTTCACCAACCCCTCAGCAGCTTCCACCTTATCAGTTTGGTGTAGTGGTCAGGAGCTGGACTCTAATCTGGGAGAACCGGGTTTGATTCTCCACTCTTCCACATGCAGCTGCTGGTGTGACCTTCGGCCAGTCACAAGTTCTCTCAGAGCTGTTCTCTCATGAGCCATTCTCAAAAGACCTCTCTCAGCCCCACCTACCTCACAGGGTGTCTTGTTGTGGGGAGGGGAAGAGGAAGGGATGGGTGGTGCACATGTCCTGGGTATCTCAAGTCTACTTGAAACCTGGTGGTTTCAAGGGAGCAGGAAGAGAATGCGGGTGTGTTCTTTACGCTTATTTTTATTGCACAAAGCATTGGATGGGGAAGGGAATGGAGGAAGAGCAGGTCAGTTTCACTCACCTGTGGAGTGGAGCCTGAGGGGTGGGTGTTGCCTTCTGACACACTTCCGGTATGTTAGGGGGTGTGACATATGCAAATCAGTTGTGCTAATGAGCTCCTGCACCTCTTTTTCTACGAAATGACCCCTGCATACAGTCCACCATCCAAAGCAGCTATTTTCTCCAGGGTACTGATCTCCATTGTTTGGAGATCAGTCGTAATTCTGGGAGGTCTCCAACCCCCACCTGGAGGTTGGCAATCCTAGTGGAAAAGTTATGCTTTGTGGGTCTTTAGGGACGTTTTTAGACTCATCCAAAGATCTGTTTACAGGAGAACATTCAGCTCAGCTCTCATTCCCTAGATACCTAGTTTTAGTGCATGTGGAAAGCAAAATGTGTGCAACAAGCTCTCATACAAATCCCTCTAACTCAGTGTGGCCCTACGGAGTTCCTCTTAACTGGCAGTATTTCAGGGAACAAAAAGTAGGTTCAGAAAAAGATAAGAACCCAACAAAACGGCTTGTGCAACGTCTGTATATACCATTCTACCAACCCCCAAGAGCACATTAAAAACATGTGATTTTCAATTTTTTTTGAAAGCAAAAATAACAATGGGTGCTGGGATTGCCAAATATCTTCAGCATGAAATGCATCTAATTATTCTTGTGTCTGGTCTTCATTTACAAAAAAAAAAAAAACCCTCCATAACTCAGCCCACAGAAGCAAAGAACTCCACAAAGTAAACCCTCCAGATTCCATAGAACGCTAGTGAGAGATGCATATCATAACCAGGGATGCACAGAAAGCTTGTTAGTTCAGTTTTGTCTTTGCATCTGTTAACAATCTTTATTGTGCTTATGGTAACTTGCTGCTCATCCTCAACCTATATGTATGAACTGGTTACTTCCATTTCAATGTATCTGAAGAAGCGTACCTGCACATGAAAGCTTATACCTTGAATAAGACTTTGTTGGTTTTCAAGGTGTCACTGGACTCGAATTTTGTTCTACAGAAACTGCCATTAGCTTCAAAGAATGTAGCTTATTCCCAAGGCATGGTCTGTTCATGACCCTGTATCACACAAAACAATGTATACAGGGAAGTCTGTAGAAGGGGCTATAGGTTCAAAGCTGCTCAGCATGGTGTCCAATTCTAACTTCTAGCAAAACTTCAAGGTGCTCACGTTGCACATCAGCTAGCAGTTTGGTCATAGTGAGTTCAAATGTCAATGTGATTTCTTTGCAAACTTCTCAACATCCCCAGCCACAATTCTGCTGAATTCCATGAGAAAGACAACCCAGAGACCTATAGAGCTTTACTGCAAAGGTATTGCCAGCAAGAGCTTGTGATGGTTTGCCCTGCCTGAGCCACTGACTTGCTGCCTTGCTGCCCTTCAAAATTTGGAGTGTCAGAGTGGAAACATTAAAAGTGAAACATCCACTGAAGATGGGAAAGCGTCTCATGGCACCTTAAGACTAATAGACTTACTGAAGCATAACTTTGGCAGGCTACAACCCCTTCTTCAGACCAGATACTCAATGATGGATATTTTATCTCAGTCTACTAGAGGGGCACTTGAATTTGCAGGGGAGGAAATATTGTTCATTTCATCTATAAATTACATGTAACAGACACTTCTGTGTTCCATCGATAAAGAAGTCTGGTCCAAAAACGCCCCTTATTTATAGACTATCAGCCTGGAAATTACTCTCACTGTTATTTTGATCATGTCTGTGGAACTCATGTCCGAGCAGCCTGTACCGCTTAATAGCCAGACGCTGGAAAAATCAAGCCCCAGTTCAAGGCATATCTCATTACTGATGCACATTGTTCAAAATGCATCAGAGCCGCAGAGACCTGTCATACTGATGACTCCCTTTGTTCTGGGGGTGGGGGGGGGGAGTTTGATTTGGTCCTGTAGCAAAAGCAGTGGTATTTGTTTGTTTGGTATTCTGTTCTTTCTGGTACTGAGCTTGATAGACCCAAGGGGTTCTCCCCCCCTTTTTGGTTGTAGATGGCTGTCATATATGCAAGTAGTGCTGCAGAGTGTGGAAGGATAGTGACAGATGCCGCACATACCTTCCCAGTGATAGGCAGCATCTGCTGTGCCATTGTAATGTGTGCGCACAGCAACGAGTGACACGACAGAGAGAGACACAGAGCAAGTCAAACCAGGTGAAATGCACAGAGATCAGGTCAAAACAGAAAAAATCAGTGATATAGATGGAATCTGAGATCTGGGAGTAACATTGTTAATATTCTATAGGTGCAATTCGGAAGGTGGGGAAACCTAATCTCTGCCCAGCTGCAATTTGCTGTGGTATGGGGAAGGCAAGACAGGCAAAATCTCACTCATATGTCAGCCAAAATTGAATGCATGGGCAAAGGGAAGCCTTAGTCATTCATTCTCAAGGCAAAAGAGACCCTAGCATTTATTGACTAACTTGCTAACTGACAGCAAGTGGGGTTTTTTCCAGTTAGGAAAGGAAAAATGATCAATGATCAATGATCAATGCCATGTGCTTTGGGAAAGACAGAGCCGAGGAGGTGGGGCTACGTCACATTGACACAGTCGACAGCTGGAACTGCTCCCAGCTATGATTGATTTTTTGTTCTTTTTAGAGGGGTTTTTGGGGGATCCTGAACCCCATTGGACCTCCTGGAAGAGGTCTGGAGCAAGGGACTCAATTCAGACCCCTCGCTTGAGGCAACAAGCAGGTGGAAACCCTGGATCACCCCAGAAGCAGAGAACGGAGGAGCACAATTATGGCAGCCATCATGAGCACAAGATGTGAACAACCCCCAAACAGGAGAGTAATTCTGAGCCTCATCCAGAACACCGATGAAGATGTGCACTTGTAAGTACTTGTAAATAACAAGCGCAACACAGAATAGTCTGATGATTTTTTCCAATAAGCCCCTTTTAACATTCAAAGCAATGCAGAAGGGAGAGGTGGATTTCCCCCCCCCCTCTTTCCTGCCTAAGGCAGCCGAGACGAGATAGAGCTATTCAAAGAATGCTGAGATAAACATTCTCTGGGGCAAAGAGGGACTTGAGGTTGTACAAGATAATTATAAATTACCTTTTTAAACCTTCTTAACAAAGAAAAATAAAGATTTAAAGAGTGAAACTTACTATCTCACACCAGCTCTTTGCAATGCCATGCTCTACTGGTAAGCACAGAATAGATGTGAACTCTGTTTAATCTCTACCATAAAGCTGTGAAACATTTGACTTATGAGACAGACTGTTGACTGCTGAGAAGTGTATCATCTGGCAGAGAGAGACAGTCTCAAAGAGATGCTGGGCCTTGTTAGACTGAACTGAAACTTTGTTATTGTATGGAAATGAATGGCCAGTACTCTCAGGAAAACATGCTAGATACTACAGATACACAGAGCTCCACAGAATGTGATAAACTTCAAATAGCTTGGAAAGAGATCCAGGCTGGGATTAATGAAACATGCAATGAGCCAGGCAGTCAAGAAGATTTCTGAATGGATATTAGACCAAAAACCCTCAGTACCAAACCAAATCATTGACAAGAAACTTCAGCACCAAACTGCTCAAGAAACAGAACACTTCTACAGTCAAGCTGACCCAACTTGCAGTGAGAAGGAATTACAACACTCAACTGTGCAGGATGCTGGACAATACTACAGTGAAGAGCAACTAATCTACTGTGAGAATCCAACTGATTTCAGCATTGAGAAAAATATTTCTACTAAAGGACTGTTAAAAATCTGGAACCCTTAAAAGTACAAGGCAGAAAATACACCAGAGAGAAGATGAAACAAGCCCAAACATTGAATACAGATGGCAAATCATGAAAGAAAGCCTTTCCATATACAAGGAGAAGAGACGCAGATTCAAGACTCTACCCAAAAAAAGAAACTTTAAAAAGAAGAAAAAAAATTAAGATATAGGAATAAGACTGGCTTAGGGATTTTGTTATAAGATTGGAGTTTAGTGAACCCTAGCCCAGATTAACTGGCTAAAATAGGCTGAAGAACATTTGTGTATCTATATTCTAATTCCAAGAGGGGGGGGTTCTGTGTGGATGCTTATATCTGCCAAAAGAGAGCTCACTCTCCCCCAACTGCTTTTCCTACATAGTCAGGCCCCTTCCTTGGTCTGCAGAAAAATCCGAAAAGTTAAAAAAAAAAAACTTCAGGGACTGTTGAATTCCCCCCAATACCTTTTGAAATGGCATCAGCTCCAGGCATCAATGGTGAAGAGATTAGAATGTTCAAAGGAGGCGGGGGAGGTTCTAACTGTTTCTGTCAGTAAAAAGCAGGGTTTTTACTGGCAACAGTCTAGGGTTGCCAAGTACCCCCCCCCCCTGGCCACCAGCAGCAGATCCAGACCCAGGCTGGGAAACTCCCGGAGATTTGAGGGTGGAGCCTGGGGAGGACAGGGACCTCAGTGAGGTACAATGCCATAAACTCCATCCTCCAAAGCATCCATTTTCTCCATGGAAAGTTATCTCTGTAGTCTGGAGATGAGCAGTAACTCCAGGGAATCCCCAGATCCCACCTGGAGGCTGGCATCCCTAGGCAGCACCATCTCTGTGACTTAATACCACCTGATTTGCATGACTTAATTAGGCCCAGCTGCTTTGCTACTGTCCATCAGCAGCCACCCTATGAAAGCCAGTGTGGTGTAACAATTAGAGCTTCAGATTGGGATCTGCGAGACCCAGGTTCAGATCCCCATCTTGCAGTGGAAACTGACTGGGAGATTTTGGACCAGTCACATACTTTCAGCCTAACCAACCTCTTAGAGTTGTTGTGCAGAAAACAAGGAGGAAGCTGCTTTAGTCCCCACTGTAGAGAAAGACTGAAATTTTCCTAGGTAGAGGCTGGAGGGGAGGGGGTGGAGATGGAAAGCTGAAGACAGATAAAGGTAGGTTGGCTGTTGGATGGGAAGGAAATAGGGTTGCCAACTCCAGGTTGGGAAATTCCTGGACATTTGAGAGGTGGAGCCTTGGGAGGGTGGGATTTGAGGTGGGAGGCAGAAAGAGAGAGGAAGAGTGATGAGGTGGGGAGGCAGAAAAACAAAGAGAATGATGACGGGTCAGAAAGAGAGAGGAAGTAACAAACATGGAGGAGAGATAGAGAGTAAGAAAGGGGGGGCAGAAGGGAGAAAGAGGGTGAGAGAGGTAGGGGGAGAAGGGAGGAAGCAAAGGTGTGAGGAATGGGATAACCATCCCGCAAGTTTCTTGTGGGTCTCCACTTGTGTACTTATAAAATTCAAGCCTACATTTAAAATAGTTATGGGAAGAAGAAAACTGCGTTTCTTTTTTTTTCTGTGGTTGTTTAAAAAGTTTAGCCAAAAAGAGTATGATTTATATAAGGGAAAGTTTGGTTTAGGAAATATATATTAATACATACTAGAATAAGATTGTTCAAGACTGTTAATTGATAAATATGCAGAATGGAAATTTATGGAAGGTTAAGGTTCACATTTCCAATAAAAGATGTAAGGCTACTTTGATTTAAGGATTCCAGAAGTCTTGATAACTAGTGCAAAAAGACTTTTACTATAAAGTAGGGAAACGATATTTAAAGGCATCTTGCAGAAGACTAACTTACAATGTTTAGAAAAAAAGGAAATTAGCAGAAAACATGTTAGCCTATTGAGATGTATAGAAAAACTAGCAGTGGGATGGTTAGATGTTGGTTAAATAGTAATCATATTATGGCAGCAAGAGTGCCATTGAAATATATAGGTATGAGGCAACTTAAGGTTTTGGTAGTATTACTCTCATTTATGTTTTGTATGCTTGTTGGTCATGGTATGTTGGAAAACAATTATACATATGAAGACGGGCTCCTCCCCTCTCACCGGTGTCTTTATGTAGGTGTTGGTTTTGGCTCTCAAAGCTTTGATCTTGATATATATATATATATATATATATAAAAAGGGGAAAGACACAGAGCCCAGAAGGGCAAATAGACTGTGGTGCAGAAGGGGACAGAGGCCCTGCTAGTTGTTCACAAGAACAATTTCTCAGGCCATTCTGCCAATCAGAAAGAGAACTGGGCATGAGGGAATTCTCTCCTGTTAAGATTAAATTTTTGTCAGGCCCTCTCAAAATGTCACTGTGTCTCCCATTGTTCTGTGGCGCTGACGATCCACTGTTCAGAGAAAAGGCTAGTGATGAATGTTGCCCTGACCTAACAGCAGTGAGGCCTCAGGGCCTTGACCCAGGCAGGTTGCAATTAGCCAGAATTAGTCATCTGTGTCCAAGGCTTGTCTTCCTTTAAACACCTAACAGTGTGAAAGCAACAGCCCTCTTCTCCTAAGCTACTGTCTCCCAAGGCTTAATGCTCGAGACACACCTTTCTCCCAAGGAGCTCCTTACAGTGTTGTTTTTGACCCTTCAGAGCTATACCAATCATTAAAAGAAATTTAGCGGCCACATTATCACCACAGGCAATTCTTAACTCATTAGCCTTTAAAGCTGTGGGACAAAAAGGGAAGAAGTGAGGAGGGGAAGGCAGCGAGGGAGGGAGCCCCTTCTGCTCATAAGCTGTGCCTTTTAGTTGTTTTCCTGAGTTGTGTGTCTCTCATTCCAAATATGGATCCTTTATTGTATTGTGCATCACTCTGAGTATTCCTTTCAGGCCAGCTAAAGGAAATTAGCAATTGTACACATCATCTGTCATAATAATGATGATGAATAAATGCCTAGATATAGGATGATAACCTTTGGGGCTCATCTGCTTAAGGTAGGACCCAAGTATCATTTCTCTGGGCCCAGGAAAACTTCACACAGACACAGACACACACACACACACCCTTCTGCATCCTTTTCCATACATACAGTACCATGAGCCATGAAAGAAAAAATTCTATTATATTTCTAAAATAACATAAATAGATATGATCATTGGCTTGCAGCCCAGGCAGCCCCCTGGAACCCCAAGGCTCTGGTAAAATGTACCTGATTCATCCGCCTTCTCTCATGCTTGAGCTCAGTTTATGGATTATTTTGATGCCTATTTCAGTAGGTTTACTGTTGCTTTTCTGTTTTGCCAGATCTGTCATGGAGAAACCCATTTTAAAACAGAACAGGCTAACATGGAGCCAGTTTCAGAGGCTGAGCTGACTTCTCCCTGGTTGTGAATTCTCAGAAATGGGCTGTTTATACTGACAAGATGCAACATCCTCTCTTGTAGTTGTACACTTAAGCTGAAAACATGAGTTTTTTCCTGAACTACTGCATTAACAATTCACTCTCCAGTGCAATCTCTCAACATGAACTTGAAGCAAAGCTGCCCTGAATCCCCTTTCACTTTGTCTCATAAAATGGTGTCAAAAATAAAAGGAAAATTCCCAGGGGAAGGAAAGAACCTGCACGCAGAAGGTCAAAACTATATTAACTTGGGAAAGAACATAGCTTTTTTGTAATATTAGTCATTATTCTCCCCACATCCCATTGGTTATCAGATGGGAGCTAAAGTCTCCCAGGTTAAAAAAAGATAGTTGAGGTGAGGTTGGGTTTAACTAAAGTACAATGTTTTTATTTATTAATAAAACATTTCTATGCTGTCTTTCCACACAAGGTGGTGAACATCAAAACATTAAAAAATAAGAGCATTTAAAAATATATATACATATAATAATTCAATAAAAACCCATAAACACACAAACACACAACATCACAACCAGGGAGGAGGGCCAATAGTAGCTTTTGGTGTAGGCCAAACAAAACTTTGAAAGACTTCACCCACAAGCAGAAGACAATGATAGAGGGATACGCACAAATCTCCTTGGAGAGGGAGTTCCAAAGTTTTCGCACCCCAACTGAGAAGGCCCTTCCTCAGGTTGCCACCCATTTGTCTCAGATGGTGAGAGCACCCAAAGCAAGACCTCAGAAGATGACTGGAGTAGACAAGTAGGTTCCTATGGGAGAAGGCAGTCCTTAAGGTATGCTGGTCCTGAGCCACATTGGACCAATACCTTGAATTGTGCCTGGAAGCAAACTGGGACCCAATATAGATGGAACAAGACTGGTGTGATATGGTCCCTATGACCCACTCCAGTCAACAATCTAGCCACAGCAATCTGTACCATCTGTAGCTTCCAGCAGTCTTTAAGGGCAGCTCCATGTTGAGCACATTAATTTAGATATTATCGAAGCATGCACCACAGTGACAAGATCTTTCCAGCCCAGGAAGGGCTACAGCTGACTCACCAGTCAATGGTGCTAAAAAGCATTATAGGTGGCCACAACTGTCACCTTTTTCTTCAACAGGAGGCCTAGATTGACTACAAACCTGCTCCTTTGAGGGAGTGCAACCCCATCAACTCCTGCCAATCGAGCAGTTCGGAAGCAAGAAATTGCAAGTAGATGAATAGGTACCGCTTCGGTGGGAAGATAACAGCATTCTGTGCGCTTCGGCATCTAGTCATGCCAGCCACATGACCACGGAAATGTCTTTGGACAGCACTGGCTCTTCAGCTTGGAAATGGAGATGAGCACTACATCCCTAGAATCATATTTGACTGGCTTTCAAGCAAAGGAAACCTTTATCTTTAAATTAGCACTTCCATCCCCCCCACCCAGGATTAAGCTTCAGTCTGTTAACCCTCATCCATTCAAAAACTGTCTCCAGGCATAGGGTTGACAAGTAGGGCTGCCAACTCTGGGTACAGAAGTGCCTGGAGATTGAATACGGAGCCTGGGAGAGTAGGGTTTAGGGAGGGACCTTGGTAGGGTATAATGCCATGCAGTCTACCTTCCAAAGCAGCTCTTTGTTAGCCTAAGCCTCCTCTTGCCACATGAATGATGGTATCCTGGCCGGATTAGGGCCAAAGCTGGCAAAGGGCAAGTCTAGCCCTCTGTGTGCAAAGCCAAGTACCCCGGACATGTGCTCCGGACCATCTCTCTGACTCAGTCAGCCATCAAGTTCAGATACAGCAAGCACATATCTGTCATCGTGAAAGTACAGTGCTCTATTTTCATCGTCTCAAAGGTGTCAGCATACCTGCATTCCAGCTCTACTTCTCACACTCTAACCTCTGGACTCTACCCCTCGATACTGGGACTACCCCGGCCACAATCTATTGTCATCATTTTTCTCTGAATAACCCAGCCATTAATGGAGCCAAGACTCTGCAACTGCCCAGCGCCTTGCTAACAAAGGCTTCCCTTCCCAAACATGGACTTCTTTTGTCCAAACCCCCTTTTGAGCCATTACTGGCTATCATGGTCCATCCTAGACCATTTCCCTATTGTGCCCTCTGCCCTGAAGGCACAATTTTCCTATATTTGGGCTCCAAACCCAGCCATCTTTGGTTCAGTCTCCTGGGACACGTACCGGCTGGATCCCCCATCTCTCTTGGGTCTTCACAGATGTGCTTGCTGGCCAAGCTGTCTGCTCTTCACCAAGGACTCTTCTCCATGCAAAGTAGCTATAACCCCATCAACGCTTCTCCCTTTTTCGTCTCTGATCTCTTAAGATCACTTCAACCCTTTATTTCTTAGTTCTTGTATGTGTGTGTGTGTGTGATATTTTTTTGAATTAGCTGAAAGTATTAGGGATATTTTCTTAATAAATTTCAAAAAGATATATCCTGTCTGTTGTCTGTGCCACTCCCAAGAGGGTTCTGACTCTGGTATAGTTGGAGGACAATCCCTCGCTTGTGCACTTATTAAATAAACCGTCTCTCAGCTAAATGCCCCCATTATAATTCTGTTGCAGCTAACATCTTTTCTCCCAGAGAAGTGGAATAAATGTGTTAAATAAATAAGTAAATAGTGAATAAGTAAGTGATTTATGCAGTCTGGAGACAAGTTATAATTCCGGGAGTTCTCCAGCCTCCACCTGGAGGCCTCACCCCCCCCCCAAAAAAAAAAACAGGTTATCATGACTAAATTACTAATATAAATTCCAAATATATTCATTCATCTTCAGAAACGTAATTCTTATACATACAAGCTGAATCATCAGTAAAGTCATATTTTATTTATTTCTTTATTATATTAGATTTATTGGCTGCCCTTCTCCGTGAGCAGGGCTCAGGGCGGCTTACATCAGAAATAAATGCAATATAATTGAGTTTAAAATACTTAAAAATAGTCAGAAAAACAACACTAACTCCAAGATGATGGTAATTTCCACCAGCTCCCTGAGTGGAGGGAATACGCAGGAATAAAAGGGGAGGTTGAAGTATGAGAGTGCCAGACCATCTCTGTCCTCAACCAAATGCCTGGAGGAACATCTCTGCCTTACAAGCCCTACTAAAAGATGGTAAATCCTTTTTTAAAAAATGATTTTTATTGATTTTATACCTACAACAACTAAAACCACTACCATAACTAAAATACTAAACTATCCTAAGGTATACAAAAGTCTTTAAAAAAAACCCTATTTAATATATTGCTACTATCTGTTCAAGGAAAACTTAAACTAAACAAGGCTTTAAAATGATATCATTACTAATTTAAAAACTTACAAATACATGAGTTGCTGATATTCCGAATGAACAATAAAAACACATAAGATTTTCAACAAATACAACTTATTTTCTTTTACTAGTTCCCTTTTTCTTCTTTCTTCTCTGGGGTTCCGGTGCTGCTGCCCCCAATGCTGAATCTGACTATTCATCTTCTGAGCTTTTACTTCCCGATGTGTCCGAACCTTCCAGACCATAAATGCTCTCTTGTAAGTCCAAAGAGTCCTCTGATGGTGCTTTATCTTTTCCTTTGCAAAAGTCCAGAAATTTCTTGGCCTTTGCAGCTGAATCAATTCTTTGCTTCTTATCTTTATAGGTAAAACCCACACCTTCCGGAATAAGCCAGTGATACATGATGTTTTCTGTTTGGAGAAATGCAGTCAAATTTTTATAGGGTTTTCTCTTCTTCCTCACCTCAAATGGAATGTCCTTTAACACTTTGGTATCTTCTTCTTGAATCTTCAGGGCATTTCTGTTAGTGGCCTTGAGCAACACATCTCTGGTTGACCTTTTGGAGAACCTCAGCATAACTTCTCCAGGCAGATTTTTTTTCTTTACAAATTCAGTATAGGTCCTATAGACCATATCCAAATCAATTTGTAATTCATCCGCTTGCAAATTAATCATTAGAGCTATAGCATCACTGAGTATCTTTTTTGAGATTCTCATCCTTTTGTTCAGGTATGCCCCGGAATCTCAAATAAAAAAAAAGACCTCTCCATCTGAAGTTTCAGCAAATTATCCTTATCAGAAATCCTTTCTTTTCCCATAACAATCAGCTTTAAGTCAGTCTTTTCAACTTTGGTTTTAACCTCTGCCAACCCTTTAGCAGTCTGATCCAAGCTCATATTTGCCTCTGACACCCGTTGTTGCAGAGAATCCAGTTTAGTATTAACAGCGTTCAGCTGGTCCATCAGAGGGCGTAGTGCTATTGCCAAAGCTGCAGTCAGGTCTGTGCTGGACTCAGCCTTTGTGCCCGGAAGAGTAGTTTGAACTTTAGGAGAAGGTTTTGGTTTCCCCGCCATCTTTTCTCCCCGCCCAGTCATCATTTTTTGTTTAAATTCACAATAAAGTCCCACAAGTTAGTCAAAAGTCTTCCTTTTTCTTTTAAATCACTTAAAATAGTCTCATTCAGTCTTTAAAAAGATGACAGGTGTTGATAATTAACCTTTTAAATGTTCTGTGCTTTGATAGTAATGTCATCTCTAAATTTTGAGAGTGAATACTGATTGATGAGAGACTACTGTGGAGGTTTTGTGTCCATGTTTAAATCTTTGGATATTTGAGTGAGTATAGAAATGTAAACAATTTTTCTTGGTGACTGTTCTGTGATGCACATGGATTGCTGAGTGTATTTTTAAATTGTAGTTTTGGATTGTCCGGACCTTGAGGAAGCCAGGAGTGAAACAGGCATTCCAAGTCGACTGCTCATCACCAGGACCATTTATCTTTCTACAATATGAATCGTGGTTGTTTGAAATATTGTTTGAGAACTCTAAAAAATATCATTTTTCAAAGTCTGGGAAAGATTGGATATTATTTGAGAATCTCCATCCTGCATCAACGTGTCTTTGAATAGGGACCTTTATGGTGCCTTATGACTTTATTGAGAGTCTTTATCTTGTATTTGAATAAGGACTTCAAAGATGCCTTTATGACCCTACTGAGAATTGTGTATTTGAAAATTAATGAATATATTTGGAATTTATATGAGTAATTTGGTCACAATAATCTGTGTATTTTTCTCATGACCTTCTCTCATTTTCGTTTGCCCACCTGGAGGCCAGCAACCCTACTTTCAACTCTGGGTTGGGGAATTGCTGGAGATTTGGGATGGAACCTGGGGAGAGAAAGGACCTCACCAGAAGTATGATGCCATGAAGTCCACTCTACAAAGTAGCCATTTCCTTCAGTGGAATTGATCTCTGCTATCTGGAAATCAGTTGTAATTCTGGGAGATCTCCAGGGCCCACCTGAAAGATGGCAACCCTAGGGCACCTGTTCACAATTTCTACAACCTCCCTGGGATCTGCCGGAAGTGCAAGATAGAGCTGAGCATCATCTTCATATTTCAATATTTTGCTTCATTCAAAGTTTCTCAACTTAGGCCTGTATCTTTCATGTATCACAAAATCCACATGGTTGGCTAAAGCATGAGATCTGGGAATTCTCTCAGTTCAGATAGGGATTGTTGTACTCAGGGAGAGGGTGCCTTAAGTCTTCTTACCCATGCTGTTTTCCCAGCCTGAAATCACTCTAGAGAGCCTAGGGTTGCCAGGTCCGTCCTGGCAACCAGTGAGGGGGGGGGGGGAATTTACCAGGAGTGGAAGGAAGGCCGAGGTGACATTGATGGTAACTTGCCACTGTCACTTCCAGCATGTACTACAGCGATGTCATCATGATGATGCTCTAGTATTTGGGCAAAAATTCTATGATAAAAATGGCTTCTACCATAGAGCTTTTGCCCAAATATCAGAGTGTCACCCAGATGCTGCCGACATCACCATGTCACCAATGATGTGGCTGGGCCTTCCTCTCTCTCTCTCTCTTGGAAAGACCCCCCTGCCGGCCAACTGATCGACAGTGGGGGAGGGGCCTGGCAGCAGGGGACATCCATCTCTACCAGGGGGTGGTAACCTTAAGGGGGCCTGTGGTTGCTCCATTTAGGACACTTCTATGCAGCCCTCACTATTTGTAAGTTTCTTTAATGGGGAAAACAATGGCTCCCTGAACTCATTTCAGGTCAGGGAAAAAAAGCAGACGGGGGAGTCTTAAGCACCTGCTCACCACACACCATGGTCTCCCTCTGAATCTTGGAGCTAGGAAATGAGTTCCCACTGCTGTGTGAAAGACAGTCCTTGTGGTAGCCATGAAGACTTGATAATGTGTGAACTGGCCATCAGACTCTGTGCAATACTTGTATGAGTAAAGAGACCTATCCAGCAGGAGTTAGTCATGACTAAGGCCTGGTTCAGCTATGCAGGGAAAATACAGGGCAATGAGCTGGCAGAGAGAGAGAGAGAGAGAGAGAGAGAGACCCAAGCTGTGCTGCTTCTGAGTGTACATGGAGGATCATGATGAAATGCTCCCCTACGTTAAAAACTTTCTGGTTTTTGTTTTAAACAGGATATCAACATTCTCACTGCTTGTATGGATTTCTCATCTGCATTGAGGTTTTTTTTTTTAATCCAAAGAAAATTTCATAGCTAAAATCCAACACCTGAAGTGGCCCATTCCATTCTACCGGTTTAGGACTCTGCCCCTTCATTCTCACCTAGTTTTCCTGCACTTGTGAAGTGAGCCTAAATCTAATTGAAATCAAACTAGTCCTAAACCCTCTCCCATTGCTCCCAGTGGTATTTAGGCTGCATCTACTTGGATGTGAAAATCTGTCCCTCCTATGGCAGCAGGAGGAGGTAGGGTAGGCATAGGCATAGACTACGGGGGGGCTCGAGGGTTCGAGCCTCCCCTGAAATTTCCCAGGGGGACTGAGGCCCCCCCCCCGGGAAAACGTAGCGCCTGCTGCCGCGCCTCCCAGGGCCCTTCCAAGGCCGGCAGCTGCTGCTGCCGGTGCCTCTCCCCCCCCCCCAACGCCTGGCCACTCTTCCATCCTTCCCTCTCCCTCCCTCTTTTCCCGGCGAAGGGAGAGGGAAGGAGTGGGGAGGGGGAGAGAGAGAGGCCCTGGCAGCAGTGGCTGGCAGGCCTCAGAAGGGCCCGGGGAAGCGCGGAGGTTTCCCGGCGGGGAGCCACACGCTAAAGAGCCTCCCCCCCAGAATTTACAAAACTCTACGCCCCTGAGGGTAGGAATGGACTGTATCCACACACCCCCATTGCTGCTGTGTTCACTGCTGCCACTGCTCCATCCCCCACTCCTGCCCCCTTTCTCCATCACACCTGCACAAAAACACAGACCCAACAGCCTAAAACATCTATATATCTAATAGCCAAGTGCCCCCATGTGTGCAGATATCTAAATCCACACATCAGGGGCACTTGGGGGGCAGAGAGATTTCCCTACACACTTGGGGGACTCTCCAGGTGTGCAGAAAAATCCTAAAAGTTAAAAAAAATATTTGGGGGATATTTAAATTCCCCCAAAACTCAAAGAGCGTTCCCTGCGCATACCTCACCTCCGCTGCAGGGGGAGGGAGAGGGCTTGGCGGGCCCAGTGGTTGGAGCTGTGTGGGCCTCACTGTCACAGGGTGGGGGGAAGAGCTTGGCGGGCCTGGTGGCTGGGAGCCACATGGGCCTCGCTGTTGCTGACGGGGGTGGGGGTGTGCAGGAAGAGCTGGGCAGGGGAGAAGGCTCATCTGCGGCGGCTTCCTCCTCTGCGTGGAGCTTCCCCCCCCCCCCCCCGCGAGTATCGCAGGTCCCTCCTTGTTATAGTCTACTCTGCCACTTCAGGATTCTATTACTCCAATCAGTTCTATATGCAAAATGACAATGGGCAATTCTTGTTTCAAGTATTCCCCCTTTGTGCTGGGGCAAGTCATTATGGCTCACTTTCAGTTTCCCATCTGGAAAATGAGAATAACGGAAGTTTACTGTATAGATCTGTTCGGATCTATGCCCTGTAAATGACAAGAAACAACATTAGGAGCACACCAACAAATCAGGAATGCCACCCACATATAATGGACTAAACAATTGACCTATTTACTAGGGCTGTTACCTGAAAGAGGAATCTGAACTGAAGAATTGTGTGCAGTTTAAGTAACAAACAAACATATGAAAAGAACAACATCTGTTTCTTTGTTTTTGGAAGATGCACACACGTGCTGCAGTGGCTACCATCTTCGAAGAGGCATTCCCCCCCTTACATGAGACAGAAGAAGGAATTATATGCCTCAGCACAGACAGTACTAGTCACCTACGGTTTTGGTAGTTACTTAAAAAATAACTAGCAATCTTGTTAAAAAGACTTCTTGGAAATATCCTTGTTTGGCCACAAGGAGAGTTCAATGAATTACGTAATGAAACAGTACAGTCCCGCCTTTTACTTCTGAACCACATTTTCAAGAAGTCTGTCTTTCTTCCTTTTATTTATTCATTTCTGGAGAAGCGTGGGGGCTCTTTTTGTGTTCTTTTTCTCACCTGTCCTTTCCAGCATTCATGATCTGGCGGACTTCAGCTAGTCATAAAAGCTCCCCTAATTGGAATGCTCATGGAGATCGCTCTCTGAATGTAAGAACAACACCCTCCAGGCAGGGTAGCTACGGCTGGCTTTCTGGCCTCCTCCTCTCATATAATCGGCACCTGTCCTTTCTCACAGTCAGATTCTTCTGACCTGGGACTGAATCCCAAGGGCTGTTTTTGCATTTTATCTTCAGAGAAAAACAAACAGGATAAGTACTCTCGCAGATCTGTACAACAGAAAGATCTGCCAACTCAAACAAATGCTGGAGTATAGAGCCCCAGGAAGTCAATGCTACAGGGCTCAGAGTCAGCTTTTACCATGAGGAAAGGCTTGAGGGCAGCGAAGGGGAGGCATCTATGGATTTTAAAAAGAGAAAACGTAGTACCTCCACCGAAACCAAGTTTAAGAGAAAATTCCTACATGGCTGGGTGCTTACTCATCACAGAGCCTGCATGGTGTGGTAGTTTGAGTGCTGGGCCAGGATCTGGAAGATCCAGGTGTGAATCCTCACTCTGCCACAGAAACTCACTAGGTGATCTTGTGGGCCAATCATACACTCTCAGCACTTCACCGAGTTGTTGTGAACATAAAATAGAATAGGGGAGAACATAAAATAGAATAGGGGGTCCAAACTGGCGGAGACTGACCAAGAGAGAGATCTTGGAGTTGTAGTGGATAGCACAATGAAAATGTTGAGACAGTGTGCGACTGCAGTGAAAAAGGCCAATGCTATGCTGGGGGTTATTAGGAAGGGAACTGAAAACAAATCAGCCAATATCATAATGCCCCTGTATAAATTGATGGTGTGACCTCATTTGGAGTACTGTGTACAGTTCTGGTCGCCACACCTCAAAAAAGATATTATAGCATTGGAGAAAGTGCAGAAAAGGGCAACTAGAATGATAAAAGGATTGGAACACTTTCCCTATGAAGAAAGGTTAAAGCACTTGGGGCTTTTTAGCTTGGAGAAACGACGGCTGAGGGGTGACATGATTGAGGTTTATAAGATTATGCATGGGATAGAGCAGGTAGAGAAAGAAGTACTTTTCTCCCTGTCTCACAATACAAGAACTCGTGGGGACTCGATGAAATTGCTGAGCAGTTGGGTTAGAACAGATAAAAGGAAGTACTTCTTCACTCAAAGAGTGATTAACATGTGGAATTCACTGCCACAGGAGGTGGTGGTGGCTACAAGCATAGACGGCTTCAAGAGGGAATTAGATAAACATGTGGAGCAGCGGTGCATCAGTGGCTATTAGCCACAAAGTATAGATAGGAACTCTCAGTCTGGGGCAAGTGATGCTCTGTATTCTTGGTGTTGCGGGGGGGGGGGGGGGGACAGTGGGAGGGCTTCCTCCCCCCCCCCCCCCCCGGCTGGACCTCCTGAGGGCACCTGGTGTTTTTGGCCACTGTGTGACAGAGTGTTGGACTGGATGGGCCCCTGGCCTGATCCAACATTGGCTTCTCTTATGTTCTTATGTAATGTTGTAATATACTTTGAGTCCTCATTTGGAGGGTATAAATAAAGTAAAAAAAAATAAACAACATAACACAATCATGACAGGCACAAGCGTGCATTAAGGATTTCAGAAAATGAGCTGCAAAATATTAATTCAGAATACAAGCGTCAAAACATGTGAAATGAATGGCACAGCCAGCACTACAAATACAGAAAGTTACTCTGCCTGCAAGCTGCAGCTTTGTTCACAGTCCAATAACCTTTGCATTTCACAACCTCCAAACTTTGTTCACAGGCTTTGACATTCTGTACTGAATTTTTGCAAAATTCTTAACTTTGGAGTTATGAAAAAGAGAACAGTTGGCCAGGTGGTAGCACTAAACAGCAGAATCAAGCAACATGATGTCATGTTCTCCATATAGGAAAAGCAATATTCTTTTAATTCATTATGACAGAATGGACAGTATGTGGTCTTTTATCCTTTTATCCCCCAGAAGGTACATTTCTGTGACTGGCAGTTCTACCTCTCCTAATTGCAGAGGCACATTTGTTAATGCAGATAGCATCATGTAACACGCTCTTTATTTAGGGTTGCTAGACTCCTGGTCTGTCTAACAACAAATAAATATACACTGCAAGAAACTTTTGTAGATTAATGTGTTCTATTTTTAACTATCAATCTTTAAAGTGCATAATGTGCTATTATAACATCCTTGTCAGGTACATGTATTTAGTACATTCAGGGTTTTTTTTAAAACAACTACCAGTCAATTTTGCAGCACTATTTTAAAAGTCAAGCCCCAAAGGGAGTTTCCAGAATTGCAAGCCCGCTTCTACTTGTACGAAGTCTTCTGAAAGTGGGAAGGGAGCTTTCATTTGTCGTCTTATTGTTGCTTATTGCCAGTCCTACAAAAGACTGTTTAAAAGACAAAATAAATATTGCAGTTATACAGTTTTTCTAAGATAACCTGGCTTCATAAGTTTTCTTACCACATTGTGCAGCTAAGATTCATGGATGGAGCGCTCCTGTCATTCTCAAGGCTGCATAGTATTGACCTTGCCAAACTGCCAAAATGCTAGAGTGTCACCATGCAATGTCCTGGGCAAGATGATGCTGGAAACATCGTGCACCGCAATGTCACCCCACGGCCACTCCCAGAAGGCTCTCTCCCACCCCCCACTGGCAGAACAATTCGACCCGGCAACCCTATCTTTGTCACTGTCAGAGTTTCTTGATTGGTATTTTGTGGAGTCTAACAGTGCAATCCTAAAACACTTCCCATTGACTAGACCTACGTTGGATTCTGAGTAGACTTCTTAAGATTTCTCTCTTAGAGTGACACAACTGAAAATGAGGCAGGGGTAGTTGTAAACAAATCCGATTAAGTGCTTCACCCACACTGGAAGATCTTACTAGCCACACAGTATGCCATATAGCTGAGTCTTATGGTCCAGGCCCCTGTGGCTCCATCTCACACTGGTCCCATTATGGGAGGCTGACCATGATCATATCACAGTGGATGATAAAGATATCTATTTCCCATCCTGGAAAGACTGGGATACTAATTTGGACCAAGAAAAGACTGGTCTGAGTAGCTCCTGTGGTACTGCCAATGTTGTTGGGCATGAGTTTGGCTTGCTTGTGGCCCCCAGTGGTAAGTTAAAGGGCCAATCTACCCTTTTTCCATTGCAGCTCCATTCCATGTGGGAACTAGGGTTGCCAGCCTCCAGGTGGGGCCTGGGGATCTCCCACTTTTACAACTGATCTCCAGCTGACAGAGATCAGCTACCCTGGAGAAAATGGCTGCTTTGAAAGGTGGATTCTATGGCATTGTACCCTTCTGAGGCCCCTCCCCTCCCCTCCCCAAACCCCGCCCTCTCGTGGATCCACCCCCAAAGTCTCCTGGTATTTTCCGACCCAGACCTGGCAACCGTAATGGGAACTCATGCTGGCATGGGAAGCATTCACATAATTAGCCCCTCCCACATTCTTACATTCCTGGAGTAGCATAAAATGGAACTCCAACAGTGCACTCCTATAATGTAAGAACTTAGTCCAGCCTGTCTAACACTTGGATGTTTCCAGCTGGTCTGTCTTGTTTTCTTGCAGTTCCCTCCTATGTCCAGAGCTAAATGGTTAACACACAACATTGGAAACTACCTAAAGCACGGGTGTCAAACATGCAGCCCAGAGGCTGGATCAGGCCCCCAGAGGGCTTCTGTCAGGCCCACAAGGGACTGGCTGTCTCCTGCTTCTTCCTCCAGTTCTGCTGCTGCTGTTGCGTCATAGCTTGCTTTCCTAGACTCTCTCAATCACTCAGGAGAGATAGATAGGCAAGCTTCTGCTCCCTGCACTGGGCTGAGGCTCCTCCCCCTCCCTCATTGCTACAGCACAGACATTTTGGTGCAATCATTCAGAGCAAGAAGTGTCAATTATCAGAGACTATTTCAAATCAACAAAATATTGCAAGAATGCTAATGTTTCAGGCATGTTTTTATTTTAAGTTAAAAAAATCTTTGTGTTTGTGTCCTTTATAAAGTTTATATCTCCACTACCTAGCATTACATTTTATGACACACGTGGCCCGGCCCGATAAAGTCCAATTTATGTCAAATCTGGCCCTCCATAACAAATGAGTTTGACACCCCTAACCTAAAGCTTCATAGCTTCAGGGCCTGCTGCACTGGCTTAGTGGCTGACATTGGCCAAGGAAGCTCTATCAAGAGATAATATTGTTTCATTTTTGGTCCTTGAACCTTAAGTCTTAGTCAACACTATGAAATTCAGGAATACGGCAGTGTGAAGATATTTGAAATCCTATTGGGATGGGCTTGAGCTTAGGCTTCCTTTATCTGTTTGCCTCTGAACTATATAGTTTTAAGTTTTAAAATAGTGGCTCCCTTAAAAGGCAATACTGCTAAGCAGGCTTACTAGGGTTGCCAGGTCTGGGTTGAAAAATACCTGGAGATTTTGGGGTGGAGCCAGGAGACGGTGGGGTTTGGGGAGGGGAGGGGCCTAGGGCTGCCAAGTCAGCCCGGGGGGCGGGGGATCCCCCGCTAAAGGGGTTCCCAATCCGCCGGCCGAATGCTGGAAACCCCACCCCCGAAGTCGTCCAGCCCGGACGACGTAATGACGTCACCGGAAGTGACGTTAGCACGTTGGGGGCGTTGCAAGGGCGACGCTCTGGCAATCGCTCCAAAACTCTATGATACCATAGAGTTTTGGGGGGATTGCCAGAGCGTCACCCTGGCAATGCCCCCAATGTGCTGACATCACTTCCGGTGACATCACCGGGCGTGCACGCTTCGCGCACGTGCCAGAGAAACTCCCGGACAGAGGAGGACTCCCCCCTGCCAGTGAGTTCTTTAGACTTGGCAACCCTAGAGGGGCCTCAGCATAGTACAGTGCCATAAAGTCCACCCTTCAAAGCAGCCATTTTCTCCAGGGGAACTGATCTCTGTCAGCTGGAGATCTGTTGTAAAAGCAGGAGATCCCCAGACCCTACCTGGAGGCTAGCAACCCTAAGGCTTACTCAGGTTCCCACTTAGGCCTATACAATGGGGCTTGCTCTCTGGAAAGTGTTCTTAGGATTGCATGGGCAGAAGAAGAGAAGGAGGAGATTGGATTTAAACCCCGCCCTTCACTAGCCAATGGAGTCTCAGAGCGGCTTACAATCCCTTTCCCTTCCCCTCCCCACAACAGACACCTTGGGAGGTGGGTGGGGCTGAGAGAGCTTTCTCGAAAACTGCCCTTGAGAGAACAGCTCTGAAAGAACTTATGACTGACCCAAGGTCACACCAGCAGCTGCATGTGGAGGAATGGGGAATTAAACCCAGTTCTCCCAGATTAGAGTCCGTGCTCTTAACCACTATGCCAAACTGGCTCTCCTTTGATCTTCCACTGGAATTTCAGCCATGGCTGAAATACTCTGTGTCTCACAATAAGTACAAATCCATTAATGTAGTGTCATGGATCCAGACAAGAAAAACTCTAATTAATCATCCATTCAGCAGTTAAAGCCAACACCCAAAGGTGAACAGTAATACGAAATCCACACTTCGGAAGTCTTTCTCCAGTTCTCCATCACAAATTTGTAATTTGCTAATGATTTAGGTCATTAACCTCAGACCTTTCTGGACCTGCAGACAATGCGCTAGTGCTTCTAAGGCCTGAAAAGGAACTACTACTTGGAAAAAATACATACGAAGTTATTCCTAATGGGCCATCATTATATTGCTTTTTACCCTGGTATCTAATCTATTTCGCAGAAGCACTATTTTCACAGCCATTTCACAGATTTTAAATTACACACACAAAAAATCCTCTTATATATCTTTGTACTGCCTCAAGCTTTGGTCTGCATGTTCTCTAAGGGGAAATCAGTGGTAAAATTTGAGCAAAAAACAACAACATCAAAGCTTCCCAAAACAGTTTTGGAAACTATGTTTTTGTGCAGATCCTACGATTTCTCTGCTAGAGAACCGCTTTGCACATGACGCACAAGGGGGCAAGAGGGGGCATGTGTGTGAGGTTTTTTTTCATGTATTCTTCCCATGCTTTGGAGGTCTCATACAAAGCAGGAATTCATGCAACTCCCTTCAGCGTGTTACTTATTTATTTGTTACACTGGGACTCCTTTCAGTGTAAAAACCTCAAGGCAATTTACAAAAAAATAAATAAAGCCAGACAATCCTATTTTCTATTCCTGAGAGTGGGGGAGCATCATTTTTGAATGGAGCCCAATTGCTTGCCATTGCCTGGGTCAAGCAAGGCAAACAGTCCTGGGTCAGGAGGTGGACTGTTTGCATTGTTTGATCTAGCCAATAGGAAGCTGCAGTGGTCAGGCCAAAAATGCTGCCTTACCTGCTGGCAAATGCTGTGAACTGCCCCGTGCATTCTCTCGACTGAATGATGTGGGAAACAGTTGGTCACCTTCGATGGCAAAGCAGAAATGTTTTGAGTTCCCTGGAAAGTGGAAGGGTATCTTTTTACCCCACTCCATATGGTTCATAAAGTGTGGGATTAATTATAATTAGGTAGGGATACCACGGATACCAGATCCTACGTGCTGGTGGGGGTTACCCCAATTTTTAGGGCTTCCCCCCCACCCATTAGCTGGCTGGCGGAGAGGAGCCCCATCCCCAACAGTCATCTGCAGCCCCACTTGAAAAGAGCAGGTGCGGTGCGCCTGCCCTGCAGGTAGCAAATTTTTGGCCTGCTTCCATGGCAAGCTTGCACAGCACTCGCTCTTTCCAAGTGAGGGCGGCCAGCTCCTGCCTTGCAAGAGGCGAGTTCAACACTTCTTTTTTTTTGAATTTTTTTTTATTTTACAAATATATTATTTATCCATTTTCATACAAAACCAATTTTAAGTAAACAGATTAATATATGCAACAGAAACAACTAAACATATTAACACATGAATCTGATATCATCACTTTTTTGGTTTAACTCCGTAATATTTCAATTTACGTCCCATACTTTTAATAGATCCATATTTTGAGTCATTCATTTATTTTTACACCATTCATAAAATTTTGACCATCTATCCTGCAAAAATGCTTTCTTTTTTCCATACAAAGTCTGGCTTAACTTTTCTGTTTCTGCCAAATCCATTAATTTGTGTATTATTTCATCTATTATTTCTGCTTTCCAGCTTTTGGCCCATGTAATTCGTGCAGCAGGAATGATATAAACTATAAAGATTCCGTCCGGTTTACTTATCTGTTCAGGAAACATATTCAATAAGAAAGTTTTTGGTAGTAGTGGGAGATCTATATTAAGAATTTCTTGAATCTGCGAGTTCAACACTTGCAAGGCAGGAGCGCCCAGCACCCACTTTTTCCAAGCTCGGCGCCTGCTTTTTCCAAACAGGGACAGCCAGTTCTTGCCTTGCAAGAGGTGATTTTGCATGGCAGGAGTGCTTGGCCCTTGCTTCCCCCTGCCCATAAGCCATATAAAGGGAAAAGCTGGTATATGATGATGTCACGCAGAGTGATGTCATCATGCTGCGGATGGCCACGCCCCCTCCTGGAATCCCCCCTAATCTCCCCCACTGGGGGAGAAGATCGATCTGGCAACATTGATTGCATAGGCCACAAATAGAAATCATAGAATCATAGAGTTGGAAGGGACCTTCAGGGTCATAAGAACATAAGGGAAGTCAATGTTGGATCAGGCCAATGGCCCATCCAGTCCAACACTCTGTCACACAGTGGCCAAAAATACCAGGTGCTATCAGGAGGCGCACCAATGGGGCCAGGACACTAGAAGTCCTCCCAGTGTTGCCAAGAATACAGAACATCATTTGCCTCAGACTGAGAGTTCCTATCTATACTTTGTGGCTAATAGCCACTGATGGACTGCTGTTCCATATGTTTATCCAATTCCCTCTTGAAGCCATCCATGCTTCTAGCCACCACCACCTCCTGTGGAAGTGAATTCCATGTGTTAATCACTGTCTGGGTGTGATCCCAGTAATTACAGGCCAATTAGTTTACTGTCAGTTGCTTCTAAATTATACAGTAGTCATCTAAAAAATAAACTTGAAGATCAAGTTATAGAGAATAACTTAATTCACCCTCTTCAAATTGGATTCAAAAAAGAGCACTCAACTATTGAGCACTGCCAAACCTTATACACTCTGGCCTCCTTGGCCGTTAGGGGTCCCACAAAGGCCCTTTACGCAGCCTTTATCGATCTAGCAGCAGCCTTTGATTCTCTAGATAGAGGCAGATTGTGGCAGAAACTTTGGAATATAAATATTGATCCCCGGTTAGTTAAATTAATTGGCCTGTTGTATAATGACACCACTGTGAAGGTTAAGGTCGGAAGGGAGGGCCGGCTCACTGAAGATATATTAGTGCAGAAGGGAATGAAACAGGGTTGTGTGCTAGCTCCCACCCTGTTTAACCTTTACTTGAATGATCTAATTGCCAGTCTGGAAGGCAGTGAATTCATGCCTCCCGCCATAGGGCAATACAAAGTTCCAATCCTTTTGTATGCGGACGACATGGTACTTCTTTCCGTAACCAAGATTGGTCTGAGGAGGCTACTAAATAAATTGGGCGAGTATTGCAAGGCAGAAGCTCTGCAAATAAACTACGCCAAATCTAAAGTCTTGGTTTTCAGGAAAAGACCTAAGAAATCAGTTTGGAGCATTCTTGGTACACCAATTGAACAATGCAGTACATATAAATATCTGGGCATAACCTTCTCAGAAACCCTCTCTTGGCGCCCCCATATTACACAATTGAAGACTGTTGCTATGAACAATTTGGGGGCTTTGTTGAAATTTTACTTCTCCAGGGGCGGAGGTATGATAGATCCAGTTGTCAAACTATACATTAGTAAGATAACCTCAGCAATGTTGTATGGGGTAGAGATTTGGGGTTGGGATGAGCCGCTGCGGTCTCTGCTAGAGATCGTGCAAAATTATTTTATGAGGCGGATTCTGGTTTTACCCAAAGGCTCACCCGTTGCACTGATGAGGGATGAACTGGGTATGGTATCTTTGGAAGCCAGGGTAAATGTGAGAATTCTTTCTTATTGGAGGAAATGCTTAAAACGTCCCCAGGATATCCTAGGTGTCTGAAGTTTTATATTGCTTTTGAAATCCTCCAAAAGTTTAGGCGACCACCTGACCTCTATTTTACTAAAATACTCAATTCCAGACGATATATGGGACAGTGAAAGTCAAAAGTCCAAATTGAAGGAATGGGTATTTAATAAGGATGGGCTTTTGAACCGGCAAGCGGTGGTAAGTTGTCCTACAGCCCCCTTGTATAGGATATTTAAAAGAGATCACTGTAGGACTGATTACCTTGAGAAATTAACCACTCTTGATCTAAGAAGGGCTTTTACCGCCCTAAGGTTTCATGCCATACCTTCAATGGTCTGTATTGGTCGCTTCTTGGGCTCCCCTCCTGTCTCTAGAATATGTCAGTGTGGCGTAGGCGAAGTGGATGACGTCGAGCATTATATTATGAGATGCTCTTGGCATGAATCACTTAGGCAAAGGTTTATTTACCCCATTATACCTTTGCATAATGGAATTTCAGATCTGGACATGACTGTTTTTTTGCTCTCTGGTAATGACACATATATTACCAGCAGAATGGCTTTGTTTGCATTGGTGGCAAAAAAGATAAGACTAAGTCTTGGATTTGCAGCAAGTTACTGAAGGGCCTATCCCATTTTGGTTTATAATGTCTGTTGTATTTTGTTTTATCTGTTTTATTTTGTTTTGTTTTGTTATGGCCAATGGCCAAGACAATAAATTTGACTGACACTGTCTGGGTGAAGAAATACTTTCTTTTATCCCTTCTAGCCCAACTGCTCAGCAATTTCATGGAGTGCCCATGAGTTCTTGTATTGTGAGAAAGGGAGAAAAGTACTTCTTTCTCTTCCTGCTCTGTCCCATGCATAATCTTGTAAACCTCGATCATGTCACCCCTCAGTCGTCATTTCTCCAAGCTAAAGAGCCCCAAGAGCTTTAACCTTTCTTTATAGGGAAAGTGTTCCAATCCTTTTATTATTTTTGTTGCCCTTTTCTGCACTCTCTCCAATACTATAATATCCTTTCTGACATGTGGTGACCAGAATTGTACACAGTATTCCAAATCAGGTTGCACCATTGATTTATACAGGGGCATTATGATATTGGCTGATTGGTTGATCATGTACATATTAATGCTCCTGCTTTGCTTTGTAAATTTCATAAGATGTATCCAGCTAAACCTGGTGGGGAGAGGTGTTTTGGGGTGGGGGGGCAGAAAGCTATGCCACTGTAGATGGTGGGGGATGGGTGCTGCAGGCTGGGTAAGCTAGTGCTCATTACAGATGTCTTAAGGTATGCTGAGTTTTGCTTTTGATGCTGTGTGTTCTCTCTCCCACTGTCTGTGCCTGACCTTGACGCCCTGTTACTTTTCTTCCCTTGGGAACTGCAGAGGGTTTATTCTGGCATGCTGGCTTGCTTGTTGTGATTAGCCCCTTCCCACCCCGGGGTGCACTTTACATTATGTATAACTTCCCAACCCCCGCCTGGACAGGCATTACTGACACAAGAATGTTCTAGAGGCCTACTTTTACTGATTCCAATAAATAGCTTACTGGTTAAGACTGCGTGTTGAGACTGATTGCCGTGGGAGCCATCAAGCTCCAAGAATCAAGCTCTTCATTATACTAATGACTCTGGCCAAAGCAGGGCCACCCCACACCCTGCTAATATGTCACATGCAAAGCGGACAGACAGGGAAACAGTCATATTGCTAGAAAGTAAACTCTTCCTTTGGAACAGGAATGGACCGAAAGGTCATTCCAAGTGGGGAGGAAGAAAGTCAGAGCTTATTTAAACTCAGGACACAAAAAGGAAACTCTCTTGCTCTTAGCTTACAGCTCCTTGGATGGGCACAAGCCATGATGGACTATGCTTTTATCTAGGGATGCCAACTAATCCACATGGCAAAGGTCAACGGTAAAGCTATCCTGTCCTAATTACACATTGTTTAGGATAAGCGCCAAATATAAGGAGAGGGGAGTTCATGTTTTCACCTTTTGTTTGTTCCCTTGCTCAGCCTGACTGCTTGAACAGAACATGTGTATTCTTTTTACTCATGAATTAAATTTGCTTACATTTTGACTGCTCATGGCCTGATCTCTGGTAATGCATCACACCTATTCAGTAACATAGAGTGATAGTAGGTAAATTCAACAGCCATGGATCACAACATTTTAAATTCTAATTGTGGTTGTGATAGATCTCCCCTGTGCTCGCTTGTAAGCATGTAGTAGGAGATGTAGCAACTGGGTGGAGCCACTAAATGGCAGTGCTGTAACTGAGTGCTAGACTTGCTACTCCAACTAGCAGGAAATATTATCTGAGTCATTGGTGGCATTGGGAGTTACCCAGTTTGTTTTTGGCACCCCAGGGAGAAAGGTGAAGGGGTAATGTCAACAAGCAGAGACTTGGGAAGGCTGCAGGGTTTTTCTGACCTTGCAGAGACCAACCAGAAGGAACAGGGAAGTGTTTGCAAGTCCATTACTTCTCAAGCCCCAGTACTGCATGACAGCCATTTTGTAATTGGCCCAAGCCCCACAGCAACCATTTTGTGGTAACACCACTCCCCATGACTGGGACCCAAGGGTAGTTACTAGGCCAATACGCACACAACCCTTGTAAGGAGTGGAATCACAATTCTGAGGGAAGCCATTTGAATCACCCATAGATGCAATATCAGTTCAAAGGGCAGACTGATGAGGAAGATCTTAGCAACTAAGGGCCATTTTATACCTCCCCTCTAAAGTAGTTTGACTGCTGTCTTTTCCTGTGCTGATTTCACAGTGGTGTGAAATTTCACTCCAGGGGGTCTAAGTGCACTAATCAACAGCAATTGTTTAAAGCAGAATGAAGCCGGTTGAATACTAGCTTGACCACAGGAGGGCAATTAGTAGATGTGGACATTTCAGTGGCAGCACGGTTTCACACTGCACAGAAGTATGGGCAGGGTTTTTTGGAACTAGAATGATTCCAGCGGGAAAGTCAGATGTAAAAACAGCCTAAGATTTTGTGACCATCTCTACTTTATTAGTGAACTGGGAACAGAAATACTAGAAAGATATGCATATGTTACTCTTGCATCCATAAAGGAGAATTCAGTTTCCCATTTAAAGGGAAGTAGCCAAACATCCATGCATTGTTTGCAGATCAAAGTACTTGGGTTCTTTTGGGCTGTCTAACACGATGCCATGCACAAGGAGAGATGTCATAGGAAAAGTGTTTTCCTTTTTCCTTTTTTTTAAAGACCAAACTACTGCATCATACATGAGGACACCCCAAGATCAGGAAACCTTTCTACCAAGTGCACATAAACCACTCTGGAAAACTCTCAGGCCAGTATAACTCTAGCCATCCCAGTCTCTAATCTGGAGCACTGGAGTATTTCAGAACTTAATTATTTATGTGTTCATGCTGTGGGTTAATGCTGACTGACACTAAAACACAGCCTAGATTTAGCTTCATAAAATTTTTATCCCTGCTATGAACGACAAGTCTTTCTCCTGTTTCAATGTGACGAAAGGGCCTATTGGAAAGCCTGCAAAAGCCCACCCTTCTGCTAGGCTAAATCTTGGAGCTATGTTACCATGACAACTTGCAATAAGTTTTAATTCCCTTCCTGGTTACATCTACGCAGGGAAAAATAATTTTTTTCTTGGTTTCACAATAACTGTCCATCTACTTGAAGCTAAGGGTTGAGTTTGCAGTAATTCCTTCCCTCGTGATGGTACAAGGTGAGTGTATATCTTGATCCATTCTGAGAATATAATGACCTGGGGAAATAGAGCTGGAAATTTGACATACTGGGTTCGTACAGCTGGAGAAGGAATTCCATGGTATCTGGATATGGTGAATAGTAGAGTATAGAAAGTTCCATGTTATAGTAGTGGATGTTCCCTGTTTCACTTCCTTGAGGCCTGGTGTGTGTATGTCTGTGTGTGTGTGTGTGTATGTTTGTGAAGATAATCCAATCACATGATAGTTGGGTGGCAGAGTTAAATGGGAGGGTGGACTAGGAAAGAAGGGATGATATTTTTCAGACAATAGTTTCATGCCTTGCTTTCATGACCAGATCTCTGTGTGGATTAGAATAGGTGCCTATAATGGAATCAAAGAGATACAGGCCATGATTCAAGGAAATATACTCAAAGGTTTGGGCAATGTTTAGCTGGATTTTTTACTTTGAGTAGTACAGCTCCAAAACCATTTTTTAAAGTCCTCTCAATTTCAAGTAGGTTGCCGTGGAGCATAAGGAGATGGTGTTCAAGAAACAACCACATGGTTTCTTTAGGTATATGGAGTGAGCAGGAAACATCCTTTCTACCACATTCATGATATTCACGTGTGAATGTGAGGCAGGAACTTCACATAGTGGTGTGCATATTCAATTGTGGCTTCCTCCCCCCTATCTGAGGGGAAATAATTGAAGGACTGTCTTTTTTAAGTATTGAGTGGGAGGCGATGAATCAAACAAACAGGCTTTTATTCAAACACATTGCTTCAGCTCAAAGCCAGCTCTATGAGAGCGGCACCTTAATTTATACTGTTTCCAACTCATAACTTCAAACAATGTAACTATGTACAAACAATCCTATTGGACCTAAGCGAGGCTCAGCAATTGGTTACCTAGAGTGGCTTAAGGACCAATGAGAGTCTTTATTTGTTAGCCAATCAGAAAGGTCCTTTTGCATCCCAAAGTCTCTGCAAGCTGTGGCTGTAAAATAATAAGAATACGTCTTACTACCCACGCCTCTTATTGTGGGTCCTTTTTCTGGATGCCCCTAACCATGATTCAGTGGGTGGCAAATGGGGACAAGACATTTTGAACACTCTTGCCCCAACTGTGGAATGCCCAAGATACTCCAGCAGCAGCTCCTTTATTCCTTAGACATCAAGTGAAAATTCTTTGTCCTGTTGGGCTTTTGGATGAAGGTTATTTTAGTGCTCCTGCTCTGTTGACGTGTTTCCACTGTTTGTTTGGGGGGGGTTGGTCCTTCCATAATTGCGTTTTTCAATGTTGTTTGCACTGGTGTTATTTATGTAAGATGATTTTCAAGCTTGCTGAAGCAAAACGATGGAATATGCATTAAACATTTTTGTTTTATTTATTTTTTTACTTCATTTACATCCTGCCTTCCTCCCTAATTGGAGACCTAAAGCATCTTACATCATTCTCCTCTCCTTCTTTTTATCTGTGAGGTAGGTTAGTGTGTGATGGCCCAAGGTCACCCAGCAACCTTCCTGGGCAGAGGGGGGATTTGACCCTGTGCCTAACAGATCCTAGGCTGAGGACAAACTGCCAATGTGGGCCGCTATGCCTCCGCTTTAAAAGCAGAGGAAGAGGGGCCGTGCACATTGCTGCAGCTGTCCCCCATCGGCAGTGCGGACTCACCCGTCCGTGAGGCGCCGTCGTGCTGCTTCAGCTGGAGACCCCTTGAAACAGGTCTCCGACTGTCTGGGCGTGCGTTGCTGCCGCTTCCTGCTGGTGTGGACGGGTCTACGGCGCACAGGAAGCGGTGGCGGAAGTGTGGACACGCTGGTCCGGCGGCTGCAGCTATGCAAACAGCTGCGCCTTGCCGGACAAGCCAGAAGCCGCGCGCCACAGCAGAGGAGGCTCCAGAGGACGGCTGGCGGTGTGGACGTGCCGCTCCTCCTCCTCTCCGGTAGGGTCCCGCAGCACTGTAACCAGTGCGAATGGGACGCCCTGCACCCATTTCCCCGCACAGCTTCCGCCCCCGCAGCTGTCCCGGGGCGAAATGCTGGTCTGTCCTCAGCCCTAGTCTGACGTTCTAACCACTGCACCACACTGGCTCTCTAATGTAAAAGAATATAATTGTTCAGATCAGGTCTCCTTGCCTGAAAGTGGCTGCTGGTGGTGCACATGCTGTAGCATGAAGAAAATTGCCAGCCCAAACAAAGTACAAATCAGATTTGAGAAGACGTGGGTGAAGGGAGAGCATGAGTGTCAGCTAGCGCTGCCATCACTCCCGGGCGGGAGTTGCCATCTCCTTGCTCACTACGGAGGCTGGAATGATAGGTTTCGTTTCTCTTCTGGCTGCCTTATCGCTTGCCGCCTAGCTCTGACCTTGGTGTCTGGCCCCACTTCTTCCCTTGGGAACCTGTAGTCGTTAGTTTAGGCGCTTTGCTAGTTTTATGTGACTGGTTTATTGTTGGCAGGATTTCTCTTGAATTCTGTACAACTGTCCTTCTCTGGGGTTCACTCACCATTACTGACACACAGCGTGTACGGATGGCCTACTACTTTCTCAATAAACCACTTCTAGTTAAACGACGTTGTTGGGACTGCCTTTGTAGGACTCTGACAATGAGCACATGAAAAGAGTGATGGGTGGACTTTTGGATGTAAGTAGGTGAGTACTTAGTGACCAATGCGAGGATGTTTGAGGTCGGGTGGGCAATGGAGGATATCATTTTGCAGTTGCAGTTGCCCGGTGGACCAGGGCCACGAGGCATAAACCAGTGAGGCCTTTATAGAGCATCTCGTGGCATTTGGTAGTTCTTTTTAACTCTTAGGAAACCTGCCCGTTTTTAATAGTCGGTGCCAGTAAAACAAAAAAGTTGTTCAGTCGCACAGTTGCGTCCGACTCTTCGCAACCCCATGGACCACATCATGGCAGACCCTCCGGTCTTCTGTCGTGCTCCGGAGTGTGCTGAATTTCATGTTTGCACTCTTTCTGGGGTTACTTGTACTTGCCCTCTGTTCTACCCCAGTAGTATATTGGACACTTTCTGACCTGAGGGGCTCATCTTCCGGTTTCATATCTTTTAGCCTTTTGTTACTGTCCATGAGATTTTCTTGGCAAGGATACTGGCGTGGGTTGCCATTCCCTTCTCCAGTGGATCACACTTGGTCTGAGTTCTCTGCTGTGGCCTGTCCGTCCTGGGTGGCCCTCCACGGCATAGCCCACTGCCTCATTGAACCACGCAAGCCCCCTCAACGCTCCACCAAATAGATCAACTTTGGGGTTGATTGAAAGCTGTCTTGTTCTTGTTTTACCAAAAAAGGATTCCTAGATAAGAGTAAATAATAAATTACATTTTACCTTCAACTCAGTATTAAACTTCTTGGAGTTTGGCATTTTCCACCAAAGTTTTGAAACTCTGTATCCTGCACAGAGAACTGTTTTGAATGGCAACAGTGACGTATTCTGTTCTCTCTCAAGCAGTGCCTGCAAAACACTGGGACACAGATTTTGCTTACACTGGTAGCCTCGTCAGAAAGAGCCAAATGCCTCACTTCTCCTTCCAGACATAAGCAAATATTTTGCTTACCTAAGTTTTCAGCCCAAGCGACCTTAACTCAGGAGGCTGGTCCCATGGGACACAGTATTGAGTAATAGGACAAAATGTCTCATAAAATGTACATAATAACTATATTTGGTTTCCAAAGGCAGCTTTGCAAAATACCTTTACCACTGGGCTAAATGATTTTGGGTTTCATACTGAATAAGTATACTCCTGTACTGTACAACGTTCTGAAACATAAAAGAGTGTTTTTTGCTAGTAGATTCTTATGAAGTTGATGGCTAGTTGGTGGTGTATTCAACTGCGCAGTCAAATTAGGTGACTGGTTCCCCATCCCAAAGCTTCTGGCCTGCAAAAGCTGGATTTAAGGGCTACAGTATATATTTGTGTAATCCACCATAGTGTATATTCAGCTGTGTATCAGTTAGAAATGCAGGTCACAAAAAGAGAAAAAAAAAGGCTCCCGTTATCTCCATTTGGTCAGCGGCAATTCTGTAGTCATCTACAAGTTGAGCATTTTAGGTCAAGCAAGTCCTTGGACTAGGGTTGCCAGCTCCAGGTTGGGAAATACATGGAGATTGTGAGGGTGGAGCCTGAGGAGGGGGAGGGTTGGGGAGGCAGGGGCTTTAATGGGGTATAACGCCACAGAGTCCACAGCGGCCATTTTCTCCAGGTGAACTGATTTCTGTCACCTGGAGGTCAGTTGTAATAGCAGGAGATCTCCAGCAATCCTACCTTCACTCTTATCTCTCTTGTAGGCTTTTCAGAACCCCATGTAATTGGAAGATACTTATCGAAACAGGAAGTAACCTCTTTCTTAAAAGCTACTTCCTGTTTCCTGGGTCTGGAGCCACTAATCCTCATAATGATCTCACTATCTAAGGAGACCAGCAATAATCAGAAGAAGGATCATTATAAAACATGTTGTTTGAGGGTTATTGGCAGCTAGGGCTGCTAACCTCCCGGTGGGACCTAGCAATCTCCATAATTACATAAGATCTCCAGCCTATAGGGATCAAATCCCGTGTAGAAAATAGCTGCTTAGGAGAGTGAGCAGTATACCCCATGGAAGCCCCTCCCCCCCCCCCCCACACTTCCCTCCCCAGGCTCCACCCCTGAAATCTCCAGAATTTCCCAACCTGGAGTTAGCAACCCTAGCTGTAATTTAGGCAACTGAACTTGATTATAAGGTCTGGAAAACCTGTGTGTGCTAAAAGAGCATACATTTCATGTGAAGTACATTTCTCTAGCACGCTGGATGCTTTTGGCAACAGAACAGCAGTTTTAATCACTGTTCATTCAGTGCACTAAAGGATTTGTAATATTACACTCCTATTTGAGGGAAGAAAGAAATTCTGGTTTGAAATCTGTTATTTATTGTACAGTAACAGCACCATCTCTTTATGTAATCAACAAAGGAGTATTCTGGCAGGGCACAGTGGAAACCCTTTTCTCCACTTTCACTTAGCAGCGTAACATTCTCCAAGTTGCCACATCATGATACTAAAGAGCAGAAGCACATTGGCCCTGGAAGAATATCCTTCCCAGTTAGGTCATTGGTTATCAGTGTGGGGTGTACTAAATTAGTAACATTTGGCAGTAAATTTCTTTGGAGTTCTTATTAAACTTGCCCTTGGATTTGAACTTCTCTTGGTCATGTTTCACATCAAATCAAAATTTTGGTTATGTCAGAACAACTGATTAGCTCTCCTCAGCTTGAAGTAGGGGGGAAGGGGGTGGAGGAGTGTAGTAGGGTGGGTGTTGAATTTCATGAAAGACCTATTTACCTAGTCATTTAGCATGACCAAATGGGAGAGCAGCCAATGAGGGCAAAGCATTGGAACGACTCGAGGGTTCTTGTCTCATTAGAGCTCACCATAGCAAATAGCATGGGGCTGTCATCATACTCGTTTCCAGTGAAGCAATTGGATTGACATTAGAAAGAAGATGATTCTCCACATGGTGCTGCAACAGACAGCTTCAGATGACCGTGGCTGCATGTTTTACAATAAGGAAGATCAGTCTGGGCACCTGGGTTATGTATGGCTGAGAGCAAACTCTCAAGTGAGTTCCAGCCAACTCTCAGTAGTACTGAAGAGTACAGGAGAATTGCTCGTCCAGTCAAAACGTTGGTCGAGTTGGAGTTCTCATTAATTCATGGTATGCTTGGTAGTACAAGATGGCCCTTCCAGAAATCATCTATCTCCACCTTTTGTTGTTTTCATTCTAACAATTGTAAAGCACAGGAGAGTTTTTCCATGGCTGTACTCCAACAGTGGTGGGCCGGCAGCACTATATTGGGCCATCTAGTTGCCATTAATCTCATTTTGCTTCCTGTAGAACTTCCTCTAGGGAAAAAGCATCCATGACTGGTGCTTCTGATCACCTGTGAGGGTCTGCCAGTACTGAACAACAGTAGTATTAACTCCCCCTGACTAATTCCACTAGTTCTGGTCCCTTTTCCCTAGTATCATTTGATCAAGTGCTCAGAACCACAGAATGGAAACACATTCTATTTACTGGGAATCTCCAAGAGAATTTTGGGGTTTTATAGCTCCTTAGTACTACTGCAACCAATTTTCTGTCTTCAGCTGTGACAACCAGGGGTCTGTTGGGGCCAGAGCGAGGCGGAGCAAAGCTCCGCCAGCTCAGGAGTGGCCACTAGGGCAGCCACGGGCCGAATCAGATTCTCTAATCTGATTCAGCCTGCTGCCGAATTGCCGCCAAAATTCAGCAGCAACTTTAAAAGCCACTGGAGGGAAGGGGGTTTGAGGGAGAGACTCCAAACTTGCTGGGTAGCTGCTGGGGCCTCTGATCGAAATACCCACCAAGTTTCAAGAAGATTGAAACAGGTTGCCCCCATTCCCTCCATTGTTCTCTATGGGAGGAAAAAAATTAACATTTTTTCCCACCATAGAGAACAATGGAGGGGATGAGACAATCTGTTTGGGGGCCCATAGAATTGGACCCCCTGGTCCAATCTTCTTGAAACTTGGTGGGTATTTCGAGGAGAGGCCCCAGCAACTACCCTGCAAGTTTGGAGCCTCTCCCTCACACCTCCTTTCCTCCAGCCCCTCATGTACCCTATGAGTTTTTGCCATTGATTTCAATGGCTCATAGGGTATAATGGGGCTGAAACTGACATTCCCTTTCTGACACACTTCTGGTGGTGTCAGGGGACGTGGTATATGCTAATGAGGTATGCTAATGAGTTATGCTAATGAACTCCTGCACCTCTTTTCCTACGAAAGGACCCCTGGTGACAACTGAACAAGCTGCAGCCTGACTCGTGAAGTAGAGTTTTTTTTAAAAAAAAGTGTTGTAAGAGATCTGTTATTATACCGAAATGTGCCTTATTTTAGTACATTACAACTCCATATAACATAATGCTTCTGATGTGGGCTTTTGACCAATGCAGTTTGGACTTGTGGCACGTGATTCAAATAAGCTGTTTACATATGCATCATACCATTCTGGATGGAGTGTGGGCATGCACAGCCAGCATTGCACAGGGTGAATCACTGAATGATTAACTGCTAAAATGAGAGCTGTCTGCCTTGCAGTCATGCAATTTGTCCTGGAAAATCTTATTCCTAGTCTGAGATTATGTTGTTCGGTTTTGGGTTACTCGGGATCAAAAGGTGCTTTGCAGTGCGTCTCTTTAGAGGTAATGCTGTTCTTTATTGTGACGTTTTCTTATACTAGATCAGACCATATCTCCCAAATAAGCCAGTACTGACATCAGCACAGGTCTTTCCCAGCGCTGTGACCTGAGGTTCATTTGACATGCCATGGATTGAGCATGTCGATTCCTACATGCAACACATGAATTTAGTACTAAACTAGAACATCCTCCCCAGAGTCTTTTTTGTTCCTGTTCATGACTCAAGTCTTGCATGAGGAGGGGTGGACATCTATATCTCAATCTTGGGGTTAAGCCCTGACTCAAAATAAATTGTGAACTTCAGCTCTGGGTTTATGCAAGTGGGTTAGGCCTTGAGGCCGCTAAATGAGATTGTCTGGAACTTCGGAGTTGGGTACCCTCAATATACAGATGACACCCAGCTCTATATTTCATTATCCAAGTCCCCAGATATGTCCATGTTGGTTCTGAACCAGTGCTTTGGAGCTGTGGTTAGGTGGCTAGGGCAGAACAATGTGAAACTGAATCCAAACAAGACAAAGGTAATGCGGGTTGGGGAGGATAATATTGTAGAGGGACTGAATCCACTTGTCCTAAGTGGAGTAACATCACGTTTTTCAGAGCTGGTTAAGAGATTGTGGGTGCTCATGGATAGGGATAGGCATGAACCATGAACCGAAACTGGGAGGCTTGTTCACAAACTGAGTTTGTGGCCCTCCAAGCCCTGTTGAAAGGGACCACAGTCCCTTTAAAAGGGGGTTTGGAGAAAGCCTGAAAACAGCTGAGCGACTGGAAGCAGCCTGCTCCCCATGGCTCAGCTGTTCCAGGCTATCTTATGCAGTTCCTTTAAACTTTAAAGGGATTGCACAAGACAGCCCAGAACAGCTGAGTAGGTGGGAGCACCCTGCCGCTCAGCTGTTTTTATGGCTTTTGGGGGGAACTGAGACTGGGGGGGGCTGTTATTTTTTATTTTATATAGGGTACAGAAAAAGAAAAGGAGTGTGGGGAGGGAAATAAACATAAGGTACTTTTAAAAATATTAAAGACAGTATAAATGTGAATGGATTGATAAATCTAGGTAAATTATAACATTACAACATTAACACTGTTTCCCTAACACTTTATTCCCTAACACATTATTCACTATTTTCAATCTAAAAAGAACTATGAAGAAAATTGTGTAAACAAATTCTCTCAACATTTTAAATAAACCTAAAATAGCTGGAAAACCATTTAAAATTATTTATAACAACAAGGAAATAACAAATATTTTAAAAATCCATATATCTGTTGAAAATTATATGACTATGAAGATTTGGTAACCACTGATTAACTGTATCATTCTTAGAACTCTATCTATAATAGGTATATTTTAAATCTGAGAGCAGAGGTTTAAAGGGACAGAGTCCCTTTAGCCCACTGCTTTCTGCTCTATCTACCACAGACTGCTTTAAAAGTTCATGGAAGTTTGTGATGGGAGACCCCCATGAACATTTGTTCGTAAACCATGAACAGGGCAGAATTTATGATGAATTTTGCTTTGTGGTTCGGTTTGTACCCATTTGTACTCATGGATCCTGCCTTGCTTTTGGAAAGCAGGTTGGCATGGTGGCCAGGAGTGTTTTCTATTAGCTGCAGCTGTTTCACCAACTTTCTCATTATCTAGACTCAGCTGATCAGGCCACACTGATCCATGCTTCTGTAACCTCATGGTTAGATTACATCAAAGAGGTGTATGTGGGGCTGGCCTTGAAGACAACCCAAAAACTACAACTGCTTCAAAATGTGCCAACCTGACTGCTGCCAGGGGCTAGCTGCCAGGAACATATGTTGCCCATTTTCAAACAGCTTCACTGGCTGCCAGTCTGTTTCCAAGCTCAATTCCAGGCTCTGGCTATAACCTTTAAAGCCATTCACAACCTAGGACCCACAAATTTGAAGGAACATCTCCTTCTATATATCCATGTGCATCAGCCATGTTTATCAGGCAACCATCTGTTAGCTACTGTTGCATTCAGGGCAAAGCCTGGTGTTGTTGCTCTACCCAGGTTTTCTGGGATACACAAATACAATGACAATAAGTACAAAAATATACAGGAGCAAGGTCTACAAACCAGCCCAGAGTTGGATATCCAAAAGTCCAGTCCAAAGGTCAGGGTAGGACGGTCAGGGGTCCAGGGGTCCAGGAGTCCAGTTTCAAGGCTTGTGAATATGTACAGGATATAGGGATCTAGGTCCCAGGCTTTAGGAGCAAGCACAGGTTACCAGAGACAAGGTACAAGGCAGCAGGGTCAGGGTAGAACTCTGTTTGCTAAACAGGTCAGCACACAGGGGTAGTAAGCAAGGCTGCATCCACACCAAGCCTTGCTCAGTGTGTTCTTTTTATCTGCCCCTTTTGCTGACTCTTCCCCGAGAGTCAGGTGTCACTTCTTACAGTCGTGTTCACCTTCCTACAGGTGCTGGTCTTTTACTGTTTCCCTATAAGACTGTCAGTCCTGGTCCTGCAAGGACTCCACTCCAGGAACTAATGCTAAACATTGCTCAGCAGCCAAGTAGGTGCTTCTATGTCTGTCCTGAGCCACTGAGTTCTCCCTTCTTCGATGATCCACTGGCTCAGGAGGGGCTGGTGGGGAAGCTGGCCTCTGAAGCCAGTTTGGTGTAGTGGTTAAGTGCGCGGACTCTAATCTGGGAGAACCAGGTTTGATTCCCCACTCCTCCACTTGCACCTGGCTGGATGACCCTGGGCAAGCCATAGCTCTGGACCAGCTGTTCCCTCAAGGACAGCTTGGGAAAGAGCTCTCTCAGCCCCACCTACCTCACAGGGTGTCTGTTGTGGGGAGGGGAAGGGAAAAGGAGTTTGTAAGCCGCTCTGAGACTCCCTTGGGGAGTGGAGGGCGGGATATAAATCCAATCTCCTCTTCTTCTTCTTCTTACCAGAAGAGTGGTCATCCAGCCACACCCACCTTTTGCTTCTTATTCTGTTTACCTTGTTTGTTGTCAAAACCCAGGGCTTTTTTTTTGTCGCAGGAATTAATTAGCATGTTAGGCCACATACCCCTTCTGTAGCCAATCCTGATGAGTTTCTGCTGTTGGGTGTGGCCTGTTATGTTAATGAGTTCCTGCTGGGTGTGGCCAACTCAGGAGCCAGCCGAAACTACGTTCCTGTGCGTTCCTGCCCCAAAATAGCCCTGGTTACCATCAAGGAGTCAAAAAGAATTCCATGTGAATTCTCACATGTCCTTAGTCCAACTCGGTTGTTGTGGATCCTCCTAGCATGCACAACCACTGTTTCTACTGAAAAGGGAACTGAACATATATTACAGCTCTGAGGCATGTGTATTAACCCCCAGATTGACCCAGTTGGTCAGTACCATGGTGGAAAATCCATTTGCCCATTTCAGAAGAAAAGGTGATTGCATGTAACAGGAGGGTCACAGTGCCAGGAGCTTAATGTCTAAAAAGCACTTTTGAGAACTGAGAGACAAAGCAGAAAAAATTAAATATGCAAGAATTATAGCAAAAAATATCAAAGAATTGCAGGAACAAAATAGTTTTCCACAGCATAGATAACAGTCTAATTTATGAGGTTACACCTTGTAAAAAAAATAAAGGTTTAGAGTCAATTGTGCAGCTCTGCAGACAGAATGATTTCTCTTCACTTCCTTGCCTTCACGTTCCCACTGCACATGAAAATATCCGCCAGTGCTGCTCCTGGGGAATGGGAGACCTCCTCAGAACAGCATGTTAAGGGGAACAGGAGACGAGAGGTGAGGAAGTCACACTCTGCAGGCAGAAATACTTCCATTCGCAGAAACGCTCTGTTGGCTCCAACAGAGCATGGGTACGTTAACAGAATGCTATGGCACCCCGCAAGTGGATTTCACTCAGTTGATTGTGCACCTCCTGTAGAGACTCTTCATGCCCAGTCAGACAGAAAAGAGTGAAACTACTGAAGGGCTACTCCCTTAATACCAATTCCATATTTAAGCAGGTAGATAAGAATTGTCGTCATTGTTCAGTTGCACAGTTGAGTCTGACTCTTTGTGACCCCGTGGACCACATCACGCCAGGCCCTCCTGTCTTCTGTCATGTTACAGAGTTTGCTTAATTTCATGTTCGTTGCATCAATGACACTGTCTAACCATCTCATCCTTTGCCATCCCCTTCTTCTTTGACCTTCAGACTTTCCCAGCATCAGGGTCTTCTCCAGGGAGTGCTCCCTTCTCATTTGGTGGCCAAAGCATTGGGGCTTCAGCTTCAGTATCTGGCCTTCTAGGGAACAGTCAGAGTTGATTTTTTTTTTTTTTTTTAGGATTGACTGATCTGATCTCCTTGCAGTCCAAGGGACTCTCAAGAGTCTTCTCCAGCACCATAATTCAAAAGCATCTATTCTTCAGCAATTGGTCTTCCTTATAGTCCAACTCTCTCAGCCATACGTTACTGCTGGGAATACCATGGCTTTGACCATATGGACTTTTGTTGGCAGGGTGATGTCTCCACTTTTTATTATGCTAAGAATTGAGTGTATTAAAGGGCACTGGGAGGGTACAACATTATCAACAGGGAAGAGTGTCCCCTGTCCAACTTTTTAAAGAAGATCATCCACTCATGCAACTAAAGCCATCTTGGTACTAAACCCAGGTCTGAAACCAGATTGAAATGGGTCAAGGGCAGATGTGTCACTCAAGAAACCCTGGAACTGTTCTGCCACTACACACTATGTCACCTTCCTTAGAAAAGGTAAATTGGAGACAGGCTTGTAATTGGCAACCTGATCTCTAGTTAGTGAAGTCTTTTTGAGCAGAGATCTTAGAACTTCCTCTTTCAAAGGCCTAGGAAGGGCCCCCTCAATCATGGAGGAGTTGATGACTTTCATTAATGGCTCCAATACCTTTTCCCAGCAAGATTTTAAAAGCCAAAATGGGCATAGGTCCAGAGCACACATGGAGGCCCTCACACTTCCAGCATACATAAGAAGGATCAATCTGGAACATAACAATCCATAACAAAAGGACAAGCAGGCGTTTCTGACACCTCAGGCACCAGATCTGCCCTGAACTTGGCCTCCAAGTCAGAATGTATGACAGAGATTTTGTCAGCCAAGAACTTTGCAAAAACTTCATGGCAGGGGGCCAGTGAAGAGTTCTGTGCTACCTGAATGGTTCCGTACGCTATACTGAAGAGGATCTACCAAAGATTTCACCTACTTTGCACCTTCAGCTGTTGATTTCTGTCTGTGTCATGATACTGGCAATCAGTTTAATTCCAAGCCATCAGCTATTGTTCATTAAAGTATAATCAATCCATCAATAAAGTATCAATCAATAAAGTATAAAGTAACCTCCTGGTTAAAGTATAATAAATCCACAATTTCATGCAGACTTTATTTGTACAGGAGCATTTGTACAAAAAGAAGGGGGGAGAACAGAGGGGAAAATCTATAATTATAGCAAAATAAATTTTAACAAGCACAATTAGGGTTGTCCAAGTATTCAAGCAACGATGGAAAATGTGGCAGCAACTGCTAACTGGGGGGGGGGGGGTGAATCGGGGGGGGGGGTGACAAAACACCAATTGTTTTTAAAAGCTGATCACCTGAGGCCAGACTTTAAACCCCTTTTCCCATTAAAAATTGCAATAGTTTCCTAGCAAGATTTAGCTACAGCTGAGGCAAACTCCCAAGAGAAAATGTTCTTTTTTCCATATTTTAAAAGAGTGTATTTGGTGACAAATACTGTATTTTAGAAACAGTGATCCTTGATGTTGTCACATCATGGGAAAAATAAACAAACAGAGAAGCTTAAGAAACTCTGGTAGAACTGTTCTTGTTCATTCTTCAAGCTATGTTGTGAAATGCTATTTGTCTTCCCTTTGTAAGTTTATGTGTAATGTTGGAGAGCAACAAAAATCTTTTCTGCTGGTCCAGAAAATAGCTCTCTGTAAAGCCCTAAATAGAGTTATGCTCTTTGAAATTCATTGAAGTCCATTGTTTAGTCCATGGTTTAGCATTGCCCCGTAAAGCAGTATCCCTGTACCCAAGATTGTCTGTACCCAAGATTGCTGAATTAGATAGTCTAACTGTACGTACAGCAGCTTCCCATGATCAGGCCACTGCAAATAGGACACGAAGAAAAACCACAATTTTTATTGTCAGGAAAGACCTTCGGGGGCAAGCAGTAACAAGCCAGCATTTCTTGGATAAAGTATTTTCGCAAGTTCAAGTCAAGTAAGATATCATTTGGAGGCCTGCAGTGTTGTGTCTGGCCCATTACAAAATTTCTCTCTCAGCACAATTTACAGCCTTTGGGGTGGAGGCAGCGGAGTTATTTAGTAACTTCCCAGTTCAGCCATTTACAAGGTCAGATCTTTTTGTTCTCTGCCAAAGTGGCTGTGCATAAATGATAGAAAGGGGTGGTATGCAGACACAGAAATACCGTCCTGTACCCAGGCTGCTCTATATGATTCATGTACTATGGGCAGGGCCCTGTTTATTCCCTGCCAAGAAATCCCAAACCGCATACTACAGCCAGAATGCTCTGTGCAAAATGAGGCCAGCCTGTATAATATTGTTACATAGGGCAGTTATTTTTGCCACTGAATTTGGTGTTGCAAGGTGAAATGCGTAGTTTACTCATCCCACTGCATTTGAGGACTAGTTGAAGGAGGAAAAAGCAGAAGGTGGGAAGAATGGGCATAACAGGAGAGGCCTGGGAGCATATAAGTGGGCACAGCCCTGTTGCATGTATACCTCCCATATCCAGGAGAATGGGGGACAGGCTGGGATAGAGTTGCCAGCCTCCAGGTGAGACCTGGGGATCTCCCGCTTTTTACAACTGATCTCCAGCTGACAGAGATCAGTTCCCCTGGAGAAAATGGCTGCTTTGAAGGGTGGACTCTATGGCATTGTACCATGCTGAGGCCCCTCCCCTCCCAAAACCCCACCCTCTCCTGGCTCCACCCCCAAAGTCCCCAGGTATTTTCCAACCTGGACTTGGCAACCCTAAGTGAAGAAGTACTTCCCTTAGTGTCTCCTGAATCTAATGCCCATCATATCTTTGAGAAACAGCATATTAAAAGTGAAGACCTACTTAACCTTTTTAGAGCTGATCTAGAAACATCCTCAGTGTGTTCAGCCCAAAGGCACTTTATTCCTGTCCACATTCATGCTTGGGGGAGACAGGATGGGACTAGGAATGCCAGTTCCCAGGTGGGGGTGGGGGATCTCCCAATTTGGGGGGCTCCCCTCAGACACCAGCCAGCTGGCCGGTGAGGGAAAGCCCCACCCCCCAAGAGTCATCTGTAGCCCCACTTGAAAATTCAGAGCTTGCAAGGGGAGGCACGTGGGGTGCCTGCTTTTTTCAAGTGGGGGCCACCCACTCCTGCCCTGCAAGCGGAGAATTTGCAGTCTGCGAGGCAGGCATGCAGGGTGCCTGCTCTTTTCAAGCGGGGGCCATGCACATCTGCCCTGCAAGCAGTGAATCTGCAGCTTTTAGGGCCGGTGTACACAGTGCCCACTTTCCCCCCAACCGTTTAAAGGAAGGTTCCCTTTAAATGGTTGGGGAAAAGCAGGAGGCATGCATGTGCAGTGCTGCATCCGCGACACTATGACATCACTCTGCATGACATCATTGCACTGGGGAGAGCCCTGCCCCCTCCCGGAATGCCCCCCAAATCCCCCCACTGGCACAACATTTTAGGAAGGATGTTGACAAGCTCGAGCGTGCCCAGAAGAGGGCAACCAGGATGGTGAGAGGGTTGGAATCCAAGTCTTATGAGGAAAGGCTGAAGGAGTTGGGTATGTTTAGCCTGGGAAAGAGAAGGCTTAGAGGGGACATGATTGCAGTCTTCAAATATTTGAAGGGCTGTCATGTAGAAGATGGAGCTCACCATAACACATAATAATTCTGCCACAAAATAAGTTTTGTAGAGACTTAGTACTGGTATTGTTCTATTTGCTATTCTTCACTCATCTTTGTTCCTTTGTCTATTCTATGTCTATAATTTCTTTTGGACACACCTGCACACCACTTTTAATATAGATTTGCAATCATTAAGGATGTTTAAATTCTTGATTACAGTAACAAGTTGATGCTTCCTTGTATATCAGAGATTCGTTGATGTATTATTTGTTTATATATTCTTGAAGTTGTTGTAAACACTTGTTATCTATTTTTAATGTATATTTTGGATTTTCCAATAAAATTATTTTTAAAAAAGAAAAGAAAGTGGAGCAGATCTATTCTTTCTTGCTCTGGATTGCAAGACTAGATATAATGGGTGAAAATTACAAGGAAGTCAATCCCAGCTAAATATCAGGAGGAACTTCCTAACTGTAAGAGTGGTTGAGCAGTGGAACAGACTGCCTCGGGAGGTGGTGGACTCTCCTTCGCTGGACATTTTCAAGCGGAGGCTGGATGACCATCTTTCGGGTATGTTGTAGGGCTATCTTTCGGATATGCTCCTGCAGAATGCGGGGGGTTGGACTAGATGACTTGCAAGGTCCCTTCCAACTCTTAACATTCTATGATTCTTTGATATTCTAAGATGGGACCTGGCAGCCTTAAAAAAGACCCTGGTTCTGCTGGTAGATTACAGAAGCCAGCTGCACTACACACTTTCACTTGCTATTGGCTCCACATTGAATGAGAACATACTTTCCTTTAACTTTGCTTTGGTTTTCTGATTTATGGATGATTTGATTTTAATTTTCATAAAATGAAAACTATTTTATTATATTATGTGTTTATGAAGATATACTTGAATACTTTCACAGACACATAACTGAAGGCACAAGTAAACGACCAGGGCAGAAGGCATTTGAAAATGAGTCCTTTGTATTTTACCTCTGCCTTGAGTCACTGAGATTTCTTATAGTAACTCAAGATATCTCTTTAACACATTTGGTTAGGATATTCTTTAATTAGTTTCTAAAAGTATATATATTTTTAAAAAATTCCCCCTTTCTCCTCCAGAATCATTTTTAATTGGTCCTATTTTCAGTATTTATCATATCAACGTGCAATGTATATGTTTGACCACTGAGGAAGGCCGAATTGGCCGAAACGTGTATGGTCTTGGTCACATGTTTTCTGTTTGATACCTATGTATGATATTATCCTGCCCTGAGGCTACTATTGGGCCTCTATCTCTTTTTATCTAATCTGTAATAAATACATGTATTTTGGTTAGGGCTGCCAAGTCAGCCCGGGGAGCGGGGGATCCCCCGCTACAGGGGTTCCCGATCCGCCGGCCAGCATTTGGCCAGCGGGGGGAACCCCACCCCCGAAGTCATCCAGTCAGGATGACTTCCCCAGCGTAATGACATCACCCGGAAGTGACGTGATCACACTGGGGACGTTGAAGAAGAAGAAGAAGAAGAGATTGGATTTATATCCCGCCCTTCACTCACTTAAGAGTCTCAGAGCGGCTTACAAACTCCTTTCCCCTCCCCTCCCCACAACAGACACCCTGTGAGGTAGGTGGGGCTGAGAGAGCTCTTTCCCAAGCTGTCCTTGAGGGAACAGCTGACACAGAGCTATGGCTTGCCCAAGGTCATCCAGCCAGGTGCAAGTGGAGGAGTGGGGAATCAAACCCGGTTCTCCCAGATTAGAGTCCGTGCACTTAACCACTACACCAGACTGGCTCTCTATGGTACCATAGAGTTTTGGGGCGATTGCCAGAGCGTCGTCCTGGCAACGCCCCCAACGTGATGATGTCACTTCCGGGTGACATCATTGCGGCGCGTGCATAAGCGTGCACGCCGGGGAAGCTCCCGGCCCCCAGGAGGACTCCCCCCTGCCAGTAAGTCAGAAGGACTTGGCAACCCTAATTTTGGTATATATGATAATATTTATGTTATATGTTTTAACTGATATTATTTGGCCCTTATATTTGTGGTAATTAACTTTTTGGGTTAAGTTTTTCTTCCCCTCTGTTTGTTCCCTGTCATTTCAGGTTTATCCTGTGGCTGAGGCACATACTGGGGTCTCTCCCTTTTTATATTGCGTCTGTGTTCACTCTTTGCATATTTCCTGACAACCCTTCCTGCTCTGTATCACAAAATGATCTTTTCTCTTTCTGGCTACTTTGCCCTGCTTCTACCTTTGGGAGAATGCACCATAGAATATCCTGCCTTCCTCTCCCTCTTGGCTATGACTGAAGGAAATGTTAAAGTGCATCTGGGTTTCATATGTAAGCCAAGATCTTCTATTAATTTAGGAGAAATTGAACATAATCAGAACCTTTCATACGAACACAGCCTGGGGTGTTTTTGACAGAGTAGTTCCTTGGTTCATATCAGCACGAATGGAAAGAATCTTGCCAGGAGCCTGTGAGAACAAGGCCGCTAGTGTCATGGATTCTGGAGCTCGCAAAGCCTGGCTCCAATGATCCTGATGCAGGATTCACCCCGGCATCCTGACTGATTTCAAACAGGCTGTCATCTCCACTCCTCCCTCCTTCCCTTTAGCCAGCTGGTTTTTACCTCCTGAACTAAGCTTCCAGGTAGCCCTTTAAAACATCCTTGATGAGCTGCTTCAGTGGTCTCTACAACCCAAATCTATTATCCTTCTGAGAACTTGGTGCTTCGAACAGGGCAGTTCCAGAACACACTGAGAAGCAGGGCTTTTTTTGTGGAAAAAGCCCAGCAGGAACTCATTAGCAGAATAGGCCACACCCAACAGCAAAAACTCATTAGCATATTAGCCCACACCACTGACTGCACAGCTTATTAGCATATTAGGCCACACCCCCATGTTACCAGAAGAGTGGTCATCCAGCCACACCCACCTTTTGCTTCTTATTCTGTTTACCTTGTTTGTTGTCAAAACCCAGGGCCTTTTTTTTGTAGCAGGAATGAATTGGCATGTTAGGCCACATACCCCTAATGTAACCAATCCTAATGAGTTTCTGCTTTTGGGTGTGGCCTATTATGCTAATGAGTTCCTGCTGGGTGTGGCCAACTCAGGAGCCAGCCGGAACTCCGTTCCTGTGCGTTCCTGCCCAAAAATAGCCCTGCTGAGAAGGAAATGAGAAAAACTGTAACAGCTCAGCTACTGTCAATCTGAGCTACATCCCAATTCGAAGTAAATCTCAAAGAAATTATTTACTCCTCACTCCCCCAGTGCCTACTTCTATACCGCCTGACTTAACCCTGACTGACCCACATCTTTTCAAGATCATCCAGCATGTCCTTCCACTTCTCAGATTTAACTGGAGTGGGCCTTAGTGGTAGAATGAGCTGACACTCCAAGTAGCCCCGATAGGAAGCGTAAGAACACTAAACCTGGAGGCACCAGTGTCAGTGCCAGAAGAGAGGCCTGTCAGGGTGCTGACCCGGCTGAGCAGCTGCTGGATTAGGCCGCACTGCAGGAATTCCACCCACCTGAAGACACCATCCCCAGTTTTCCTGCCCCCCTCTTTCTGCCATCAGAGGTGTTGCAGTCAAAAAGCAATGCAGCTGAAATGATTAGAGCAAATGAAAGATCTTTTATCATCCTTGTCTCTACATGGCTCGATTAGCCGGGCAATCAAGATTTTATTATGCAGCCCCTGTGTTCTGGCACAGTTGAAACAGGACCTCGGTAATGCTATGTGCACTTCAAGGTCACCCTGTGGAGAGTTGTCTTTAGCTCTATGGCAGTGTGCTATTTAGGAATAAAAATGGCAATTTTGCTCAAGTAAATTACATTTTGGGAGCCCATTAAAATTCCGCAGGGGCAATTGGAATGATCTGGTGGTGGGTTTAAACTTGGAATACATTATAGAGCTTCCTTGTGGACGTAGGATAAAGCAGTTCTTGGTGATCAGGAGTCACCCAACCTCCTTCTTCTGTTTCCTTTTTCTCCAGGTACCCTGGCTTATCATTAGAGTTGGGAGCAAGGGAAGAAGAGCAGTTGCTTGCATATGGATGAATTCCTCTGTTTTCTGTATGCTCTGTTGGGCAGCCTCTAAAAAGGCCGAGAGGATTCAGTTCTCCTCAGGGAACCACTGCCACACAAAGGGCCAAATGTTGTGTCTTGCCTATATATGCCACAAGTGGCATTCTTTTTACAGTGCTTTGTTTGAAGTGCCATGTTCATGGAAGGATAGCAGATGTGGGTGAACCAGACCACTGGAGCAATTTTGTGCACACAGAACTCTTTTCCTGAGTACAAGAATCCAAAAGCACTGATGGAATTTGCTTGATTCTCCTCACCAGAGTTCTGACCGAGGCCTTTTTTTCTGCTTTGTGTCCCCCCCCCCCCCCCCCACACACACACAAACACACTCTGGGTCTACATATAGGGATGCCAGTCTCCAGGTGGGACCCAGAATTACAGCTCATCTCTAGACTACAGAAATCAGTTCCCCTGGAGAAAATGGATGCTTTGGAGCGTGGATTCTATGGCACTGTTCCCCACTGAGGTCCCTATCTATTCCAAGTTTCACCCTCAAATCTTGAGTTTCCCAACCTGAAGCTGTCAACCCAACTCCCCCCCCCCCCCAATGGCCAGGGGAAACCTGGCAATATTAATAGCAAACTCACCCAGGTTTGCATGGCGAAGGGGCCAGCAGTTCTAGGAATTGGGAATTATTTCTGTAGACTGAGCATCGGGACACACACGCCTCCAGTTATCCAACTGATGTTAATTGCCAGGGTTAACTTGTGAGGGCGCAGATTTCCCCCTGTGATCCTCTGTACTGAGTCCCTTCTCCATGACTCCCCTTCTTTCTTTCTCTGTTGAAAGCTGTAGTGGCTGGGGACAAGATGGAAGGGGGAGCTGGCACCCTCTCCCTCTCTCCTCTCTCTCCTCATCCTACGGTTACACATATCACTGGTCATGGTGGAGGCATGCTGCATTAGGAAGGGAGGGGGACATGGAGAGAGCCTCTCCTCTTAAGCACTCTCCTCGCCCTTCTTGGTACTCTGAATGATGCTAGGATAGCATTCAAGAAGCCTGGAAAGTGGAATCCCCCCCCCCCAAGCACCTTGAATCCTAGCTAGGCTCTCTGGCAGCTGCTGCTGCCACCCCCACCCCCATAGTACTGTGGGGAGGGAGTACTGGACATCTCCCTCCCTCCTTTCTCCATGTTGTCGTAGCCTCCGCACCAAAGAACAAGTACTGGTTACTGGTATATTTGGTTAATATAGCAGAGTTTGCCCAGCCAAAGAAGTGTGATTCTGTGTGCAGTAAAATGAAACTTGTCTGGAAGTATATTGCGAAAATAAAACTTACACTTATGCAAGTAGATTCAGTTCACATTCAGGTTGCAATCAAAAGGAGAGAGATAAGCGTAATCTAAAGAATATCACAAGTGTCCAGAAATTCCTGCATCATGTGTATGGAAGTATGCAGGGGTGTAAACCATGGGGGCAGTAGGGCTCAAGCCCCCCATCCCGGATTTCCCGGAGGGAGCTGTGTCCCCCCCACCCTGGGGCTGCCAGGTAGCATCATAAAGCTGCTTAGGTTTAAAATGTGCCGTCTCATCCTCTCCACTCATAAAGAGGCTACCAACTCGGCTTGCTTTCTCTGGGAATTTGGAACATTTACTTGTCACACAGGCGCACCCCTCCACTGCCTTACCTTATTGGGGGGGGGGGGGTTTGGAAGATCTGCCTAAAGCCCCTACTTTCATCTTGTGGATTATTGAAACAGACAACATACTGGAAGTTAAGGTGAGTTGGTATCCTGGAATCTGTAGCTTTAGAGAAGAAGATATGTATGTATGTATGTATGTACGTATGCGTGTGTGTGTGTGTTTTGTTTGTTTGTTTTAAACTGGATTTGCTAGGCTGCCCTTCCCTGCAAGCAGGGCTCAGGACAGTTTACTACAGAGCAAAATACAATAAATAATTTGATTTTAAACCAACATTAAAACATGCCAATAAATAAAACAATACACATGGGAAAAAGAAATCCAGCTCTCCGAGCCTCTTAGGGGGCAGGGGTTACGAGGGATGGGGGAGGGTATGTGAGTGCCAGGTGAGAGTGCCAGGTGTCGTATTACCCTCTCGCTGTCCTCAACCGAAGGCCCGGTGGAACATCTCTGCCTTGCATGCCCTGTGGGAAGGTAATAACTCCTGCAGGGCACGGGTGTCTTTCCAGCAGAGAGTTCCACCAGGCAGGGATCAGGGAATGGAGGACATGGAAATATCTATGTCTATAGACATGTGGGAGCATGGGGAGAAGAAGCCTGTAGCTTAAATGCAGGAAATTAAGGTGACCTTGGTATCCTGAGACTTGCAGCTTTAGAGAAAAAGAAATGGAAGATATGGGACTATCCACTTTTTTTGGCTCCGTGCATATGTCCCAGGGGGCGGGGGAGGAGATGAGATAAAGGTCGTTCGTCAAATATAGAAAGTGACCCTTCTTCAGCCAAACAGATCCTCCCATAATTTCAGGTCAGGGTATCTGAGAATCCAGTATTTACTGTGGATTTACTGTAGAGTCTGAGATGCATTCGGAGATTCATATTGAGTATCCAGGATGTGAGTAGAACAGTTGTTGGTCTAAGCTTGAGGAGACCAGAGTACAAATCCCCACAGAGCCACAAAGTACTCCATACGTGACCTTGGGCCAGTCACACACTCCTCCTAAGTTGTGAGGAAAAGGAAGAGAGTGGAGTATTTCCTTTCATACATGAAGGAAATACTTACTCAAATTGTCTCAGTGAAGCTCATGACGTCTTTCCTCTCCCCTCACAGGGCCCTCTTTCTTTGACTGAGATTCAGCTATGACAAGTGAAAAAATTATATTTTTAAAACCATTTGATTAATTGTTGATGGCATATGGTTTTTGAAAATATAAATAATTTCGTATTTAAATAATTTAATATCGATTACTAAATGTGGGCCTTGACCAGGTTCAGTCCCATCCCGCCCCACCACCGGAAATTGAGAAGTTGACACCCCTGGAAATACGAGGGCATTGTTTCTCCAGGAGAGACCTGTGGAGAGGTGGGTCTACAAGTGCTTTGAGCATAGTGGGGGCGAACAAAGAGCACACAGAGAGAGGAAGGGTCAGAGGGGATACAGGGGGCGTTTTCTCACTAGCTTTCCCCCGCGGTTTACACCAAAGCTAGCACCGGAGCTTCTGGTCAGTTTCCCACCATTTGCTCCGTGCTCACAATTTCCTCCAGAGTATCACTGCACTGCTCCGGAGCTTCCCTGGAGCAAGAAAATCCTGCTAGGAACAGGATTTTCTTGCTCCAGGGAAGCTCCGGAGCAGTGCAGTGATACTCTGGAGGAAATTGTGAGCACGGAGCAAATGGTGGGAAACTGACCAGAAGCTCCGGTGCTAGCTTCGGTGTAAACCACGGGAGAAAGCTAGTGAGAAAAGGCCCAGGGTGTGAGCACACGGCCCTTTAATGCAGGAGGAAGGGCTGCTTTCTCCCACATTTAAAGGGGCCAACTACACGGGCCGCAGCAAGTCCCGTGCCGAAGCGGGCTCAAATGCGGGTTCCTCCCACATTTTCCGACTCCGGGAAAATCAACAGTTTTCCTGGGTGTTGTGGGAGGAACCCGCATTTGAGCCATCTGGCCAGCCCTCTCTCACAATCATTGTGAGAGCAGGGCTGTCCAGATGGGGGGCCCCCCGCGCCATTTTTCCCCCCTTTTACACTTGGGCGCTTGGCCACTCAAGTGTCCAAGTGTAAAAGGGGGGCGGAAACCCCAAACTTACCAGGTGGCTGGCGGGTCCTTTACTGCTGCTTCTGCCACCACCACTTCTTCTGCTGTTGCCTCCTCCTCCTTCGCCACTTCTTCCACCGCCACTTCTGCTGCTGCTGCCGCTTCTGCTGCTGCCTCCTTCACCGCTTCTTCCGCCACCACTTCTGCCGCTGCCTCCTTCGCCGCTTCTTCCACCGCTGCTTCTGCCACTGCTGCCTCCTTTGCCACTTCTGCCGCCACCGCCTCCTCCTTCACCACCGTGTAGACATCCCAACCTGAGGTAAAAAAATGCAGCCCCTTTAATCCGGGAGGGCTCCCGGATTTAAAGGGGCCGTGTGATCGCAGCCAAAGAGACAGACATCCCATTCAAGGAGATAGCACTTATATACACACCCCCATGCTGAGCTGCTCACTCCAGCACTGTAAACTCACAGTGGAGATGCAAAAAATTATATTTTCTACAGGATGAATAACCCTGCAATGGTCACAATTCAAGAATTAATTTCTGAATGCCATGCTCTGAAGCCTCTGTGCCTAAACAGGGTAATGAAATAGGGATGTACTGTTCAAGCCTACTAGCATGTAATGATAGCATTCTTTTTCTGGACTTGGTATTTTCAGGGAGCTGGCTGGGCAGTGGTTGAAGTCCTCTAACATGGACAAGGCTTCCAAGGACAAGATACTTAGCATAAACAAAGTCCATTAACATGCCACATTCTGCTTGATGAAAAAGCCACAGACAGCCCAAAAGCTAGAAAGTAATCAGTGAGCCCATGTGTTTACAATGAGCAGGAAAAATATGATATCCTTGCTCATTCATCACGGTAGCCACAAAGACTGAAATTAAGTCTGCCAGTATGCCAGCATCTTTTAATCACCCACATTATAAATAGAGTATCAACCCTTTGCCAGGCACATTTCTGGAAGGTCCTTTTTCAAATTAGGCCTATAGGAAAATCACTGCATATGTGCCCCATTCCTAACGTTTTTTATTTCGTATAATTCCATTTTGTCAGATAAAACTACAAGCAATGGTGCCTAACCAAATGCCCTTGGGAAATATAATGGAATATGCATTGAGGAGGATACGTTGCTAGGAAATTACAAAGTGGTTTCTGTAACCCTGGAACTGTCTTTGATCCATTTTTATTCCACCCCTCCCACAAAGAGCTCAGGCCAGCAGGAGAGATGCTGGGACAGGGGGTCCATGATCAGAGTTCCCAGAGTTTTTAATATTCAGTCAACAGGCATTTCAGGGCCCCTTTCTGGCTGATGCCATGGCACAAAAGGAGTGGGGCTTAAGCCTTCACTTCTGCATCATTTCCCCAGCCTGAAATGGCCCTAGGAAGATGCTATTTGCCCCATTTGGGAGATGCAAGTTCCCACATCTGCACCTGCATTTCTCTCCAGTGGAGCAAATAGCAGCACATCATAGAGGCAATTCAGGTTGGGAAAATTACGCGTGGAAGAGATTTCATTCCCTCCCCATGTGCCACAGTCATCATCATCACTGGAACCCTGTATACCATAACCGTTGCATTTTAATAAAGCTGGAATTTCCATTCACAGAACTCCAAGCATCCAGTCAGTTTGGCTCCCAGGGTGGCACCCATGTTAGTTTCCTCATCCATTTCCTCTTCGCAACAACCCTGTAGAGCAGATTAGCTTGAAAATGAAAGATTGGGAAATTTCTGGAGATTTGGGGATGGAGCCTGGGGAGGGTGGAGTTTGGGAAGGAGAGGAACCTCAGCAGGGGTCCAGTGCCATAGAAAGCATCCTTCAAAGCAGCCATTTCCTCCAGGGGATCTGATCTCTGTAGTCTGGCAATCAGTTGTAATTCTGGGAGATCTCCAGGTCTCACCTGGAGGTTGGCAACCCTAGCCCAAGCTCACCCAGGAAGCTTCATAGCAGAATGAGCACTTGAGCCCAGGCCTCTCTAATTCTAAGTCAACACCCTAACTTCTATATGGCACTATTTATTTATATTTATTATCCCTCCCTCCCAGCCAAGGCCGGCTCAGGGCAGCTTACACTAGTACTTACTGCTTACTGGTCAGGCTTTAATCAAGTAATGAATGATTCGGATATTGTTGATAAAATAAGGCTGTAGCTCAAGGTGAGGGCAGTGGGTGCCTCACTCTTATCTGCGACTATTTCTGCAGGATGGTCTTACTTCTTTTACCTGTGAGTTGAATTCCCATCTGATGCTTTGACTTCGTGGCACTCGTTTTGCAATAGGGCTTTTACTTCACGGTTTTAGTTTTTCATCCACAATTGGCCTCGCCCCAAGCATTCTGCATTTACTTCTGAAGGGGGAGGGCCTCCCGCCTCCCATCATGCACCTCATCACGAGCTCAGACAAAGGGCTCCTGGAGGAATGAGGAGGTGAGCTGCTGCCCCGGGCAATCGCTCCTGGCCAGGTCCCGCCCTCCTCTTGTCGCCTTACCTTTTGCACTCACCTCGCCTCAGCCAGACTGCTGGCAGGGGCGTCCCCAGCAAGAGGACTCTGTGTGTGCGTGCCACTGTGTGTGCGTATGAGTGTGTGTGCCCATTTCCATAGCAATACAAAGTATGTGACCATGGATGAAAGTATAATTCACCCACAACAAAACACAAATGGAAATGTGAACAGAAAGCAAAGCAAAGGAGAGGCGTTTTGGAGATGGGCAGTTACAGACAGAATTGTGTCATAACACAATCAATCTTATGTTTTTAAAATGGCGGCTGTCTCCAGGACAACCTGGGGGGCAGTAGGGCGGTTGGAGGGGTGAACATGTGTCACTGACAACACAAAATGACAGCACGGTGGGAAAACTAAATTCAAATACAGGAGTTCCTCAGTAGAAAACTGTGAGTCAAGATCTGAAGGGGAAAAAAAAAACATTATGGAAAAAGGGAACATGGAAAACACAGAGACCGATTTCGCACTAGTGTTTGCCCCAGGTTTGCCCTCTTGCTTGCCCCGGAGCTTCTGGTCGATTTCACACCAGTTGCTCCGAACTCACATTTTGCTCAGGAGTATCGTCGTGCTGCGCCAGAGTTTCTCTGGAGCAAACAAATCCAGGTTTTAGAGGATTTTCCTGTTTGCTCCAGGGAGAAGCTGAAACGAAAACACGCCCACTCACCCGCCTTCCATCTGGCCTGCCCCGTGGTGGGAGTTAGTTCCACTTTTTTTAAAAAAAGAACCCCTTGTTACGTTAGATCAAAATGGTGAGGCAGCAAAGTGAATCGGCAAGGAGGATTTGCTGGGCTTTTCGGGGGCAAGAGCCAGGCGTCATTGGCCCGAGAGCGAAGGAAGACCGCACCATTGTTTTCTTTGTATAATACACATGTTCACATTTATTTATTATGTATTTTTGTGGTGAGGGAAACTTTTTCTTCTGGGTTCCGATTCAGCGTGCGGCAGCCAGGTGTGGAGTGAGGTGACCGGGCTGCCGTTGCTGCCACTCCTCCTCAGTTGCCACCGCCAAGTGCCGCTACTGAAGAAGAAGCCCGGAAGGAACTGCAGGCAGGCAGCCGGGAGGTGTTGGGGGTGACAACAAGTAGGGAGGCGGCGGCAGCGGGGTGGGGCAGCTGCTTGGTGAGCCATGGGGAGGGGAGGGGGAGAGGGAGGCGGAGGAGGAGCGGTGGCGGTGGCAAGTGGGGCTGGCGAGGTCGGGGCCAGATGAGGTGAGCTGAGTGCCTGCGTGGGAGAGGCGGGTGCCTGCAGATCACTGCATGGGAGAGGCGGGTGCAGCAATCGCGGGGGGGCTGGGGGGTTGCGGGTGCAGCAATCGCAGGGGTGGGGGTGCTCACCTGGGGGGGCTGGGGGGCGGCGGGCAGGAGCAGCAAGAGGAGGAGGCAGTGGCGAGGGTCAACAGCCGCGGTGGGGGTGAGGCCAGATAGCAGGTGCCACCCCTCCACCTCCATGTCTCCCGCTGCACCGCCACCACCTCCGCCGCCCAGGCCACTGCTGCTGCCACTCTTCTTCTTCCTCGCCACCATCTTTGTCTTGGTTGCCATCTGGCAGGAGGACCACCAGGAGGGTCAGCCAGTAGGGCAGGGTGGCAGGCGCCCCAGGTGCAGGTGGAGCAGGCCTCCTCCGGCCAGGCCATGCCACCCTCTGCCGCCTCCCCAGGGAGGGAGGAGGAGGAAGAGAAGTCTGGAGGAGCCGCCAGTCCAACCAGGCTGACATCATCTGGGGAGGAGCAGACACCAGGGGATGGACAGGCAGACCAGGGAAGGGGGAGGATATGAGAGAAGCCAATGTGCGATCAGGCGAGTGGGCCATCCAGTCCAACACTCTGTCACACACAGTGGCCAAAAACACCAGGGGCCATCTCGCTGCGAATTCCAACCCTTCGTTCCTGATGCCCAGCCTGTGGGGTGGGCTCGCCTCTCCCCCCGAGACAATCCCACCGGGGTTTCCCACAAGCCCAGGGCCTCAGGCTCTCCTGCCCATCAGTTTCCCAGGAAGTCTGGCCCCGCGGCCAACCAGAGGAATTCCCCCAAGTAAGGGTGGGTGCGGAAGAGGGACTATCAGGGGCTCACAGCAATGAGGGCCTGATTGGCAAGAAAGCGGCTGGAGCCAGGCCAGCAAAACAAGCTCCCAGCTGTGGTAAAGAGGGAGGTGGGGTGGCCTGGGTAAAAACGGAAATAAAAGGAAGCTGAGGGAGCTATCCAAGGAGGATGACACCTGAAGCGTATGAGGCAGGAGCGAAGTGAACTGGGCGGAAACCCGGGGGGGGGGGGGAGGTCAGAAAGCCAGAGAGAAGGAACCGGAACAAAACCCAAACTCCAAACTCTGAATTGGCTCCAGGCGGGTCTTTGGGGTAGGTGATGTAACCACCCAGACCCATTAGTCTGAGGTTCAGCAACCTGGCACCGGGATTTCCTCACCTAACGGCTGCCCCACCTCCAGTGGTTCCACAGGACCTGACAGTGATTGCAGAGTGGGGTCAGGGACTGCACTGGCAATCTGGACGGGTGACATGGAGCGATATAATGTTGAGTTCCTTGAACTGCAGGTGGAAGGTACACTGAGGCAACATGGTTATGAGGCTCCCTGGTCTCCCCCCATGAGGCATGTCAGAAGGCGAGTGTTAGTGGCATCACGCAGAGCAGCAGCCCATGATCTCCCACAGGAGCCGTCCCCAGAGGCAGATGGGCACGGTGTGATCCATGCTTGCCACATTTTGTTTTGTTGATCAATAAAAGCTTGTTCTGCTATAATATGTAGTTCTGTGCAGAGCGCTTGGAAAATATTGGAATTGTGGAAATTTCTTGGAAATGACTGTCATTGTTGGAGTAGCCTGCATTTGAGACTTTTCCTGTGGGGTGGTACAGAATTGATGTTCCCAACCTGAAGAAGATTCATAGAAATGGAAATGAAAACCAGGTATTTTGTTGTATGATATGGACCTTTAATTAGCACTATCTATATATCTAATAGCCAAGGCGCCCCCTTGTGTGAGGATATCTAAATCCACACATCGGGGGCACCTGGGGGACAAAGAGATTTTCCTGCACACTTGGGGGACTCCCCAGGAGTGCAGAAAAATCCAAGAAGTTTAAAAAACGATACGCAGGATATTTAAATCCCCCCCAAAAGTAAAAGAACGCTCCCTGAGCATGCGCAGAGAATGCTCTGGGAACACGGTGGCTGGCTGGCGGTTGGGGGGCATCCAGGCTTCGCTGCTGGTGCCGTGGAGGGGAGAGATCAGCAGACTTGGGCCCCGCTGCCGGGGCCCATGGGGGAGCAGGTTGGCAGTGGGCTCGGGGGCTAGCCACTCAGTCCTCACCGTCAGTGCCGGGGGGGAGAAGCTCACCTGTGGGTGCTTATTCCTCAACGTTGAGTTCCTCCCCCCCCCCGGTGAGTATCGCGGGCCCACCTGCTTGTATTTGTATATTTTGTACATTTTGTACATTTAGTAAAAAATTGACACTGTTATATATTTCTTTAGTGTTCATTCGGCTATAAGTCTTTTGTATATTCCTTTTTGTATAGCTGTGTTCATTCTAATTGGTTTAGGAAGTGGAGGGTGAGCAGGACCTTCTGCAGCGCCAGGATGGCCCTGGGGGCTGGCATCAGGCCCTGCAGGGTAGGCCCAGGCTGCTTGCAGAGGCTCCAGATGGCTGCATGATCCAGGTGGAACCAGTCCTCGTCGGCCTCAACTGCCTCTGTCCCATGGGAACCAGAGTGGTATCTTCTGAGTCTGGATAGTTCCCCTGCATTCCTTTGCTTGTAAGAACCATGCTGGCCTCAACTCCAGTAGGGGAGAAGGGCTGCTGCCATCTGAACTGGACAGAGGCAGAGAAAGTGCTACCGTTTGGCTTGGTGGTTGAGAATGCACCTGTGGCGCTGGCCACTGCCAAAAGCAGCATCTGCAACCTCCGATCGCCATTCCTTCTGGTGCCGAATGGTTGTTGTGCCTGGGACACCCCACCGGCATGGAGCAATCCGCTCTGAAGCAATGGAATGATTCCTTTGGGCCTGCAAGGAAGAGATGACAGGACCCTGAGGACAGGAGGGGTGGCCTATGAACAGGTAGTGGCAGAGGGCCTTAGTGGGGCCGAGGTAGCCATGTGGACTCTGATTCCTCCTGTCGTCACTGCAGGGTGTGGAGTTGAAGTGCTCTGTGGTGAGTGTTCATGCAGTAGCCATCAGTACACTCCCTGGTGCTGGGGGGCACCTGGGAGACCCTCCTAAGGCATGTCACTCATGTGGCCCCTCCATCCATCCCCCTTCAGGTGAGACCCAGGACTCCACACCAAGCATGGCCCCCTCCGGCGAGGGTCGTGATACAGAATGCAGACAGAGTGAACCTTCAGAACAGCAGACAAGGAGCCAAGGCCTAGCCAGGTCACCTGAGCCAACTACCAGCAGGACCCTGAGCCTGCAACCTTGTGCTTGTGTGACCAGCAAGAGACCACATATGTGTTCCATTGTCAGGAGATGTCTAGCGATGAAGACTCTAGACATCCCTGGCTCCCCGCCCAGGACTGCACATGAGCCAGATGTGGGTGGCATCACCATGGCAACCATGGATGACAGTGTCCCAGCCACGTCCTCTGGGGGTGCACAGTGAATTGTGGAACCCAGACCAACAGCGGCAACATGGCTCACTCAAGCACGGAAAAGGCCTGTGGGGCCAGCCAGCTGGTCCCAGAGCTCGTGGCCCGCATCCTGTGCAGCCTATCCCACCCACTGTGTCCTCCATGTGGGCAGCCATTGAGTGTGAATGACTCGAAAGTTGCCAGGACTGGTGGATGGACAGTCTTGCCGACACAGTGTCAGTGGAGGCGAGACACCTGGTGAGGGAGGGACCAGAGCAGCAAGTGCAACTTAAGAGTCCTGGCCAACATCACGCAGTCTCTCCATGCCACTTTTGCACCCACTGGTCCACTCCCCATGCCAGGTCAGTGGGGGGCTACTTGTAGGGTGGGTATCATGTGGGGGTGGCACAGAGGATGACCACCTGGCTGGCATGGTTGCCTCCTTGAGCCACCTTGAGCCTTTGGTACCTGGGTGGCTCCTTGCCCCCACAGGAGATGGGGAGCACCCCACCCCCTCCAGCCACATGCTTGGACTGCACTCTCTACATCCCTGAGGCACAAGGGAATAATGATGGGCACAATGGTGAACCCACAAGCGACCCTCCACCGGAGCTCCTACTCTCTGTCCTTATAGTGGGCACCACCATTGGCTCTCAGAGCTCCACCCATTTCCCAGCCGTGCCTCCAAGCTACATTGTGTGGTAAGAAATTTTAAAAACATAGAAGGTTTGGGTTTGAAAATGTTCCAGGCAGTTTATAAAATCCATGTCCCTGTCTCTGCCTTTGCTAGCAAAACAGCCAGCCGCCTGGTAGCTGAACCAAACACCCATGAGCCTTTGCAAATCCTTTGTTTCAAGCAGATACCCCTTTGTGGGCATGGCAGCCACACATTCCATTCCCAGGAAAATTAAATTACCACAGGTGTGAGGAACTCTAAAGCCATAAAATGGATGTGACAGGAAAGACAATTTGGGCAGTGATAGACTTCAGTCAGTAAAGCAAACTGACTCCTGAGATATAGGGATTCACACTTCCACTTCCATCTCAAAGATGACATCAAAGAATGGTTCATCTTCAATGTCGGGAACACCAGGAAAAAACAATGACTTAGACATCCTCAAAGAAAAACAATGACTTGGACATCCTGAAAGGACTGTCATTTAGAATTTGGGTGTTATCTGGTCTGGCCTAGTAAACAAAACGTAGTTTTGGAATGTGAGAAGCAAGGAAGCGATCTCCTGTCACTGATCCCAACATCAAATGTCTACTGATGTCAATTTACAAATGTAATTTAATTATTGGGACCCTTTGATCAATTTGTATAAATGCTGGATGGTTTCAGCAGACCTCCGCTGACTTCTGTGGAATCAGAAGAGAGCTCTCTCTTCAGAGACTGTGAGGTCAGCCCAGAAAGCTTTCTGTTTGCATGCTGAGGGAAACTCTGTCTGTGTACTTTATATGCTTTCTTTATAGGAAAAAGAGCTGTATTATTTTGACAAGTCAGCCCAGCGTCTTGCAGGCTGGTTGTCTAGTTTTAACCTTAACTAATCATTAATAAATGTAATTCTCATTTTTAAAGAGACCTTGTTAGCGTGTCTCTGCCAGCGCTTAGTCGTTTCCAGCCTTACACTTTCCGCCTGTGGTAAGAGGCAACACCAAGAACTTGGGAGAGTGTGGGTAGCAAGGGTGACACGCATTCACAGCCACGGGCAGCCACATATCCTCTCCACACATTGCACAACCCTGTTGTGCTGCCAGTGTTCTTGCAGCTTTGTCATGAGTATGTCGCCACACTTGCTCAAGCCATCTTTCCTCCCATTTCATCCTCCGCAGCTCTGAGTTATACCATGGAGTTTGTTATGGTCTCTTATTTTATGTTACGTTGCATGGTCAGGGATCTGGTATCCTAAATTCCTCATTCCTATTGGCTGCCGAATAAAGACTCCTTATTGGTCCTGAAGCCAATCCAAGGAACCAGTCACAGAGCCCTGCTTAGGTCCAATGAGACTACGTGTTTTCAGTAACAATGTATATAGTTATTTGTTGGAACACTATAAGTTAAGTGCCGCTCTGGCTTGTTATGTTCTATTATGTTGTTTTGCATTGCATCATTAAGGGTCTGGTATCCTCGCTCCCTCAATCTTATTGGCTGCTGAATAAAGACTTCCTATTGGTCCTTAAGCCAATCCTAGGAACCCATCAAAGAGCCCTGCTTAGGTCCAATCAGATTCTGTAACCTTAGTTACAATGTATATAGTTATGTGTTGGAACAGTATAAGTTAAGTGCCACTCTGGTCAGAGCTGTCTTAGAGCTGAACGATGTTTAGAATAAAAGCCTGCATTGGATCCATCGCCTCCTGACTCAATACTTAAAAGAGTTGGTCTGGCTCAGGAGCATAGAGGGCACCGGGGGGGGGGGGGGGGTTCCATTGATGGCTTCAGAGAGTCGTCTATGCCAATCCTCCACCAGCTCATCTAATAAACCACCAGGGGGCATTGGTTCCCGCAAAGCATTCTGGAATCCATTAGTCTCCGCAGGCGAGTGTGAGATTGTTCCAATAGATGTAGTCCACAACAGGTCTCCTTAAAACAGAAAGTCCTTTATTTGCAGAAAAGATCTGGTTGGTCAAATACATTTCTTCTGTTAGTAATGCCCAGGCATAGTAATACAACTACAATTACACCTGATATGAAATAAGCCCCTCTCAACTTCCACCAATCAGCTGGGAGAATTATTGGCGCCCAAATATACTGGCCCACTGTTCCCAAGGAAAGCGCGGCAACTTAGGTTCCCAAGCAAAGACACTGTCAGGATCTGTGGGGCGGATGTTCCCAAGGGTAAAATCAAGCAAAGGAGCAATTTGCACCTGTGAATAAAATAACATGTAGCAGGAGGATTCCAGCTCAAGGCCGTGAGCTAATAAGATGCGAAAGAGAGATAAGAGCGAGGAAAAGCTTCTAAGCAGCAAGCATGCGCAAAGTGAGCAAGAAACGCATTCCTGCGGTGAGAGTCACTCTACCGATGCCCGTCCGGGACCTAGAAGAGCAGGTATGGGACTCAAAACAAAGGCAATGTTAAGTGATTGCAGTAAAGGCAATAGAAATCATTGGCAGTGCTAACTGACAGCCAGCATAAATCAGCTCACCACCTAAACAGCAAGGGTTTGGGGTGTCATAAGGCCACAGTAAGTTTACAGTGAGGGTTTCAAGATCCAATTTTCATTGTTTCCAGCCTCATGGTTGGACCAAGAGAACCACAGAAAGTTGGCCTTTTCTGGTAACACTCCGGAGAACAGACTTCAGACAGGAATCATACTCTGGACTGCACAGTGTTTTAGATCTTTCGGCATGTGTAACGTCCTGAGTGACTTGGGCTTCAGATCCAAAAAACTTCAGCATATTGTGCTCATTGCAGGTGTTGACACAAGAGCCAAGAGACCTTCTCTGAAATGGCAGCTCAGTCTCTCACACCTACCCTGGCCTGCAGTGGACTCACCACAAATCAGGTTTTTCAATGACCACCTTTACAACTTAAACACCAGGGGCCTTTTGGAAGAGAGTACAGGAAGTCATTAAACCACTCCCATCAGTGTCTGCATGGAACTAGAAAACGAGGGGAAAGGGGTATTTCAGTGCCATTACTGTCAGGGCTGCAGGCTTCCTCCCAGCAAAACCCATCAACATAAATCATCGTATTAAACAGCACAGAGGGCCTGTCAGCCATTCACTGCAATGAGAATTTTCTCAGGAAATAATAACTTGCAGCCACCTCATTCTGCCAGTACTACGATAGGCTGTCTCCGGCTTCTTTCACACACAAAAATATGGCCTGAGCTGGGCCTCACTTGAGCCTTCTCCTCACCCAAGGAGCCACCAGAGTTCTGAAGTCCAGGGCCAGGCTACAAAAGAACAACAGAGCATGAGAAGAAATTATTCCTGGGCTGTATCACTCTAAGATTGTGGCGAGGCATCACATGTATGAATGCACTGGCATATATAAATGTACTGCCACACAGAAAACTAGCACATCAGGGAAAAGCCTAAACATATGATTTGCCACCTGCAGTCTGAGATGGCACAGTACAGTTTACCATGTGATCATGCAGTTGTCCTCTAAGCTCCATTCCAGCTGCTTTATCTTACAAGGACCACTTGAATGTGCCATGATCATCAAAACACGGAGGGAAATGCTGATCATTTTGGGTTCAAGGAAGCAATTTTTCTCCAGGCCAGTTTGGCCAGGGATCCTGGAGGTTTTTTGTCATCTTCTGGGCATTGAACAGGGGTCTCTGGGGGTGGGGGGAGGTATTTGTGAATTTTCTGAATTGCCCGTGGGGGGGGGGTTGGACTAGATGACCCTGGAAGTCCCTTCCAACTCTATGATTCCATTATTCTGTTCTATGATTCTATGAAAACCATTAATGGCTGCCTCTAGCTTAGCCCAGCTCAGCCTTAAATGTGAATCCCACATTTTATTAAGTATATAAGAACATAAGAAAAGCCAATGTTGGATCAGGCCAATGGCCCATCCAGTCCAACACTCTGTCACACAGTGGCCAAAAACACCAGGTGCCCTCAGAAGGTCCAGCAGGGGGGGCAGGAAGCCCTCCCACTGTTGCCCCCCCCAACACCAAGATTACAGAGCATCACTTGCCCCAGACTGAGAGTTCCTATCTATACTTTGTGGCTAATAGCCACTAATGGTCCTCTGCTCCATATGTTTATCTAATTTCCTCTTGAAGCTGTCCATGCTTGTAGCCGCCACCACCTCCTGTGGCAGTGAATTCCACGTGTTAATCACTTTTTGGGTGAAGAAGTACTTCCTTTTATCTGTTCTAACCCGACTGCTCAGCAATTTCATGGAGGGCCCACGCGTTATCATTATTATCATTCTGTGATCGAATGTCCTTCTTGCCTCACATCCCTGAGATCTAAGTTTGAGTCCAGTGACATCTTAAAGACCAACAAAGTTGTATTCTGGATATAAGCTTATGGGTGCACATAAATGCTTATACCCAGAATAAAACATTGTGGGTCTTAAGGTGCCACTGGACTCCAACTTTGTTCTGCTGCTTCGGACCAACTATCCACCTGAATCTATCCCTGAGAGCTGTCTTCAGTACATTTACATTTCAAAGGCAAACATCATCTGTCAGTTGCCCAACCCCAGGCCACTAAGAAGCCATTTCTTCTTGTTGTCTCTGCATGTTTGATACTATGCATTCATCTCACTGTGAACATTTAAGATACTTCCAAGAAACCCAGAAGGTTTTCTTTAGGTGGGCCACCTATTGCTTTTTAATAGGTTCCTTATATTGTTATGTCTCAGACACTGAACGTGGTTTATTCCTTTCTTACCTCCCCATCCCTTGTTAAAGCAAATATCCTGTCATGGAATCCTTCTAAATGTACAATAGCAATGAATTGTCTGTACTTGAACTTCTAACAACTCCTGACAAAAAGAAGGTCAGGAATGAGGAAACTGTGCTTCATAATTTACAGCTATACCCTGAGAGTGCCAAGACATCTTCATGTGGCCTTCAAAAGTCTGTTATGGAGAATCTCAGTGTTCACTGATTTATTGCTTATCTTCCTGACTGGGCAGCTAAATCTGCAAACATAAAGGGTTTGGATCTTGAAGGCTCAGTAACTTGATGGTTCTGTAATGAACTTTGTATCAAGTTTTTATTTATACCCATCTCACAGGTTTGAATGTTGGGCACTATATCTATCAGATTTAGCTAACAAAAAGAGCTCTATCGGCCACTATCAGGGGCTTGGTGCCCCCTGCCATCATTGATGCAAACTGTCTGGGTTTGGGGCAAAAAAACATGTGACCTTATCGCTCACAATTCGTCACTCTTCCTCCAAATAGCTCAAAGTGGTGCACCATTTGTGGTGGGAAAAAGAGACTGAGAGCATCTGTTGAGTCGCCCAACCTGCCTCTTCTCACCAAGCATTAGTTGAAACCGAGGCTTGCCCTGGGGCATGCGCATACCAATGGGCATGGGGCCAAAGGACTCTTGGTCTTTGGCTCATAGACTGGGTATCCTGGGATGAACTCAACCAGCTGTTCTTTGGAGGCCTGGTCTACCCCTGTAGAGGACAACATTTTGAGTGATGAAATCTGACTTGATTCTCTTTTCTCTTATAATGTTTAAATTATCCTTAAAATATAGTTTAAATATAGTTTAAAAGAACTCGTTCTGAGATTCTTACAAGGTTATGGAAATAATCTTCCAAAAAGAATTTCCACAACAGTCAAATGTAGACTTGCTCACAACTTTAATGCTACTTGCTTTTTTCACTCACAAGGTAGAATTTTTGCTCACAACACTGTGGTGCTTAGGGGGAACATTGCTCAGAGCCCCAGTATTCTATAGTCTACCAAATATACATAAAAATATTTTTCCCCTCTAGGTAGACCTATCATCTCTTGTTGTAACTCTACCTTGGACCCTCTGTCTAAATTGATTGGTTTTTTCCTCAGACCATTTGTGTCCTTAATGCCATCACATATAAAGAGACAGTACTGATTTTATTAACACTTTGGATAGTATAGCTAATAAAAATAGGTTTTGGTTATACTAGATGCCATGTCACTTTGTACTAACATTCCTCAGAGAGAAGCACTATCTATTTCAGAAAAATAACTTTATCAGGACAAATAAGAATCCCCAACCTATATGCAGTCTTTCTCAGGGGTCCGTTGGAGCGGGAGCGCACAGGAGCGCAGCTCCAGGAGTGAGGAGCCCAGGGGGCGGGCACATGACCAAGCCCCGCCCCCTCCTCGGCTTCCCCGAGCAGTGCAGAGGCGCAGCGCCCCGGGGAAAGCCCTACTAGGGTCTTTATTGTTTTTAATGTTTTGTTTTAATATTGATAATTTTATCATTGTTCCTTTTATGACTGTGTGCTGCTTTTCCAGAGACTTGCTCAAGGTGGCATCTAAATTTTCTAAGTATACCATTTTTTATCTGGGCACATGGCACATCAGTACTGGAGAAATTTCACCAACCCTTCAGCAGCTTCCACTCCATCAGTGTGGTGTAGTGGTCAGGAGTTGTACTGTAATCTGGGAGAACCAGGTTTGATTCCCCACGCCTCCACATGCAGCTGCTGGTGTGACCTTGGGCCAGTCACAAGTTCTCTCAGAGCTGTCCTCTCATGAGCAGTTCTCAAAAGACCTCTCTCAGCCCCACCTACCTCACAGGGTGTCTTGTTGTGGGGAGGGGAAGGGGAAGGGATGGGCGGTGCACATATCCTGGGTATCTCAAGTCTACTTGAAACCTGGTGGTTTCAAGGGAGCAGGAAGAGAATGAGGGTGTGTTCTTTACGCTTATTTTTATTGTACAAAGTTTTGGATGGGGAAGGGAATGGGGGAAGAGCAGGTCAGTTTCACTCACCTGTGGAGTGGAGCCTGAGGGGTGGGTGTTGCCTTCTGACACACTTCCGGTATGTTAGGGGGTGTGGCATATGCAAATGAGTTATGCAAATGAGTTATGCTAATGAGCTCCTGCACCTCTTTTTCTATGAAATGACCCCTGGTCTTTCTTATAATAAAATAAATGTGGGTCCAAAAAAGAATATTTGTAAAAATTGGTATTTACTAGAGCCTATTCCATTATGTGATTTAAAAAAAAAACACACCCTATGATTGCTTTTAGGAGAACTAAGAATCAGGGCCATTTTGCCTGTGAAAATTTTAATTTTTGTAAGTTAAACATGTAATATGAAATATTTTATCAGCCCTTTAGATAAGAAAAAAAAATACATGCTATTGGATTTCACAACATATAACCCCACATGTTCTATATCATCCAATGCCCCTGTAATAAACTTTATGTGGGGGGGGGATAGAAACGTAAGAATGTGAATAGCAGAACATAAAAATAATATTAAATTGAAAACAACAAGTGCCACATTGGCTAAACGCTTTATTGAAAATAATCACGGTCCCTCTGATTTTATTTTTGGGGCTGTGCAGAAATTAAGGAATTACTTCAAGATAAATACGTCTGCAACATTCATTTAGGCACAGAAAAAGACTTTTTAAATCTTGAGCCACAACCTGTTTGGTGCTGGACAGCTTTAGCTCATCTCTCTTATTTACAGAAAGTTTCTTTTCCTCATGCAATCTCAAGGAAAAAATAAGCTCTAGCAATGTTGTACATGATTAATATTTTACAACCTGGATTTTGATTTTTAATATAATATCTTATTTATTTATGTAATTTTCACTGTACCATTATTTATGTAAACTCAGTGGTGTAATTGTATTTATTATATATTACAGATTCCCCTGACAAAGCCTGTTGGCAAAACTCATAGGGAATTCTGGGGAGTTTTAACTGAGTAATAAAATATTGCCATGCCGCCTCCTCTGCCCCCAGGCCAGCCTCTCCTCCCATTGCTGTTGCAGGAGTCCTGGCCTTGTTCATCCCCCCCTTGGGGGCTAGCCCGTGGCTTCAGAAATTGTCCAGGGAGGTGGTTTCATCACCAACCCTCCACTCCGACTTGCTGGAGCTCTGTCTCTTCTCTCTGGCTACCTTGGAGACTCCAGCCTTCTCCTCCCTGGCCTATCGGGCTGGCTCCCTTTTCTTGTCTGGCTCTCTTGTCACCCTGCCCCTTGCACTGCCCCCTGCCCATCCTCTGGCTTGCCCCGCTCCCAGATATGAGTCCTGATAAGCAGCATTGGATCTGATGCAGGTCACACACATTTTTGGCTGTGGCCCCTCCTCCACCATCTGCTCCATCAGCCCAGGGGAGCAGGGTGGCCCAGATCCTGCCACCTAGCCCCGACAGCTCTTGTGGCCAGGATCTTGCTCACCCACCCAAGCCGCTGCCTATCATGTGGCAGTGAGGGCTGGGGGGGTGACGGCTGGAAACTGACAACTCTAAAAAAAGGTACATGCTAGATTTAATATTCTGTACTTTTCTGGTGGTCTAGAAGGGCCAGAGAGTTGACCTATGCCATGGTCAGACTATTATCTCTTGAAGGCCTAAGAATGTCCCCTCTTCCCTGCATGGGTGGAGTACTGGTTAGGATGGGCTGCCCCTAGAGGCTGATGGATCCTGTGAGATTCCAGGATCCTGTGGGGGATTTAAGAAGCCTCCAGGGTGACTCTGTTGAATGCTTGGTATGGGCTTGGAATGACAGGTTCTGATGAACTATTGACAGAGTTTCTTCTTGGTACTCTCCCCAGCCTCTTGGAGGAGGGATCCCACACCATGGTTTTCCTCAGATTTGTGGGATCTGAAGAAAGGTGGGAGATTACTAGAATTGTCCTTTTTGTAATTATTGTTTGAATTTTATCTCTCTGAGGGATGTCAGCATAGTTCTGGCCTCTGCAAGAGCTACTACCAATCACTTGGAACTTTTGTTCCTTTGGGCTTGTAAAATTTTGCTATGAGTCCTTGTTGGGAGTATTATGGAGGACTGTGAAATCTTCACTGGCCAAGGGAATTTACCCTAAAAAAGCTAAATCAAAGCGGTAAGACCTGTATTGAAAAAACCTACTCTGGATGCTGAAATATTCTTTTTAGTGGCTACACATTTACATAAATATTTGGATGAATCATTTGCTCAGTGATTCCAAGGCTCTGGACAAAAGTCCAGGATAGGGCTCCAGATTCAGTCCCCCACTACCACTGAACCCAACTTAGGCTCAAGCAAGGGTGCTCCTAATGCTGTGCAAGGAGGAAGAAGGTATGTGTGGCTACTGTTGAGTCAGCCAGCTGCTGCCCAAGCCTCAGAAGAGATGAGAAGTTGACAAGCTAGTTGACAAGCTAGCCAGCCAGACTCTGCCCAAGCCAAGGGCAAGAATTTGTGGTGGCTGCCAAGCTGAGGGCAGGGACATGGGGGGCAGTGTTGCAAGCATGATGACCAGAAACTCTGTGGTTCCTTATGCTTCCTAGAGCGACTGCCATCCCTTCTGGGTCTTCCCAAAAAGTTATGTCATCAAACTCACAACACTGGTAAGTTTCTTATTTTCCCACCACCAACACCACCACTTGGAGTGGCAGCAGGCAACAGGAGCTTGGAGTGGAGTAGGGTTGCCAGCCCCCTGGTCTGGGTGGAGGTTTCCCCATTTTTGTGGGCTCCTCCCTGCCCCACCCTCCTCCCTGCCCCACCCACAAATGCCCCAAAACATGGTGCAATGATGTCACCTGGAAGTGATGTCATCGCACCACTGGCATTGCATGGCAACACTCTAGTTTTGGGGCAAAACTCTATTGTAAAATCAGGAGCTCCAGGAAAGGCCAGTCCACCCCCACACCAGCAGAAAGGTAGGACCTGGCAACCCTAGAGTGGCATCTCCTTCTACTGAATGAAGTTGGTTTATAATCAACAACTGGGTGTTGTTGCATACCCGATGAGGCATATCGCTGCAGAACATGACATTAATTTTTATACCACATTAAATTTTATACCTTTGTCATTGGTGTTACCCTCATTGGGCCCCAGTTGTCTGTAAAGTAGCTAGGTTTATAAATGTTTTTAAAAACACATTTTAAATGAATAATTTTTTATTGGCCAGATAGCGGTATTTGCCCAAGATTCCCCAGTAGCTTCATGAATGAGAAGAGATTTTGACACAGACTTTCCCAGTCCTCACTTTTAGTAAATATTTTTAGTATGATTTGGTTGCTTGCCTTGACTTAAGGTACCGTATTTTTCGCTCCATAACACGCACTTTTCCTCCCCAAAAAAGTGGTGGTGGTGGGGGGGAAGTGTGTGCGTCTTATGGAGCAAATATGGAGCTTTTCTTACCTGTAACGGGGCTCTTTCTTCAGCAGGAATGCAGGGGAACGCCATTCAGGCTGGCATCCCAGCCTTCCCCGCCCCTCCCTGCTGGGCCTGAGCTGTTAAGACTTAAAAGGGAAACGGCAGGAAAACCCCCACCAGGCTAAGTACTCTTTCCCTTTAAGTGCTTTTCCCCTTTAAGACCGCCAGCAGCAGAAAGCCCCGCCCACAGATTAAGCTCCGTGGCTACTTTGCACAGAAAGGCCTGGCTTTGTATGGCATGCCGATGTCTCTCTTCTTTCCTTTCTCTATCTTCCTTCCTTCCTTTCCTTTTTTCTGTCTGTCTGTCTGTCTTTCTGTCTCTCTCTCTGTCCCCACCTTTCTTTCTTCCTTTCTCTTTCTCTCTCTCTCTCCTCCTCCTTCCTTCCTTTCTCTCTCTCTCTCTCTCTCTTTCTTTCTGTTTCATTTTTTCCTGTTTTCCTCCTCTAAAAACAAGGTGCATCTTATGATTAGGTGTATCTTATGGAGCGAAAAATACGGTACTCTCCGGCCACACACTGAAAATACCTAAGGACATGCATTGAATTACAAATCAAATAAATTGCTCAAAATTTCATATGCACATGCATCATAATATACCTCTGTTTTCTGTGCTTGGTCCTGCCAAAGCCATCTAACCAAAACTGTAAACTGTGCTGTACCCGCTCTTGCCCTGGCATTGTTCCAGACTCAAAACAGGATGGCTGTGCAAAACTTACACAGCTTGGAAGCACAGGACCTCTCCTGAGCCAAGCTGATCACAGAGTCCTGCCTGTTTTTGTTTTTTTCCTCACATTACTTTGGACAAGGAAATTGCTGTTCAAATGATGTCATCTGCCTTGATTAGCAGCCTTTCCAAAAAAGGCCCAACAGATTACTATGAATCTCAGGATGCATTTCTGGGCCACTGGCTCCAGTTAACACATTTTTCTTCTAAGTTGGAATCAGCTCAAGCTGTTCCACATCAGCATGAACGCTGATGCAATCTTGGGTTCGATACCCTTGTATTGCCAAATGCGTGATAATCTTTGTTCTTGCGGGAAAAATTCCATGGTGGCACAGTTTAGCTCTAGATGAGCATTTGCCTTTTTCATATTTTGTGGAAAACTTGGTTGGCAGGAATACTCTCTCTAAGATGTAGAGTCTTGTGAGCAAAAATTCTACGTTGTGAGCTACTGGCATTAAAGTTGTGAGCGAGCAATTTGGCTACTGCATAAATTAGGTTGCTCTGGAGCCGTCCTTCCTGAGCGGAGACAAAAATCTGTGAGCTGGAGGCTAAAAAACTGTGAGCCAGCTCACACTCACTCAGCTTAGAGGGAACACTGGTTGGCAGCCATATCTGGAATCCGAACATCAGTGTCAGTGAAAGCAGAGAGGATGGATGCAGCCATGCAGATCATACCACTAGCCTATAAAAACAGACCAGAAGCATTTGTACATGATGGAAGCAGAAACTTAGAATACAATTTTTAAAAAAAAAATCCCCAGGGGTCATGGTGTTCGGTCTCAATAAATCTGTTGGGCTTGGATCCTGGGATACTGTGCTTTGCTCTGGAGGGTTTCCTGCACTCTGGAGCTTACTCCCTGTGCCACAAGAACTTCTGCAGGAAATCCATTTCTCTTGCATACCCAGAAATGCTAGAAGCGGAGGAAAGAAGTGCAGTGGCAGAGAAACACTTCCACAGAATCTGGAGAGAAGTGCAAAAGGATCAAGGTAGTTGGGATGGCCTTAATGATTCTATGGCCCTAGGCAGCAGTCCAGGATGGGGCTCCATAATCTCTGTTACCCTGCACCAAGGCTCCCACCAGCCCACCCTGTAGGGTTGCCAAGTCCGGGTTGGAAAATACCCGGGGACTTTGGGGATGGAGCCAGGAGAAGGTGGGGTTTGGGGAGGGGAGGGGCCTCAGCATGGTGCAATGCTATAGAGTTCACCCTTCAGAGCACCCATTTTCTCCAGGGGAGCTGCTGTCTGTCAGCTGGAGATCAAGTTGTAAAAGCAGGAGATCCCCAGGCCCCACTTGGAAGCTGGCAACCCTACCACCCTCCCTGGGTCAACCAAAAGCAGCCCTTGCCCCACATGATGGCCAGGCCACTGATGGAGTGGCTGTGAGTGGCTGTCACTGCAAGCGGCCTCCGAAGCCCTGGATGGGCCAGGGAAAGCCAGCTGTTTTTCTTATCTCCCCCCCCCCCAGTCTGTTGGGTACTGGGGCCATGGGTAGACAGGGCCTCCCACAGTATGGGGTCTGAGGCAGCTGTCCCTGTTGCCCATTGGCTAAGACTGCCCCTGAATGTCATAGGATCCAAGCCAAAGTTTGTAAAGGTACCACAAGGCCCCATAAAATTTGCCATATATCTTCTTTGTGGTCTTTTGGTTTGGTTGTTTCCAAGCCCAATGTCATTGAAATCATACTAACTCTACAGTACAGTAGACTTCAAGCGGCACATTTTACCAAATTCAAAGTACCGGACTCTTGGTGGTCTGGAACGGTAACCTGAAATGCTTCCATTTCAAAAGTATAAAACTTTGCTTCTGGAAATATCAGACTTCAAGAACGTGAGGACTGGAACCCAAATATCCAAAACTGCCATAGGAAATTCGCTTTACTCTTATTTCCGAGGCACCTAACCCTAATACAGCTTCGCAGAGAAAGAAGGGGGGGCACATCAGGCTAGCACTGTTGAACAAAGCTTTCTGTTACAGGTAGCTTTATAAATATCTCTCTGTCAGCATAGACTCCTGCTTTGTTTTTGATTGCCTGAAAACCACAAGCCCCCCATTTTATTCTCACTTTTATTTTATTGCTCTCCACTCCTCCTACTTAAAAAAAAAAAAAACCCTGCCTAGCCTAGGATTAGGGCGTTTTATGGGGCTGTCTTGCCCTGCTATTGCCCCTGGAGGACTTTATTAACACTATTTACAATTCCAGTCATAACTGAGCCACTCTGTTCTCTGCAGAAGGAGGCTGAGGACGAGCCGTTACTTTGGTGTTCACAGTACACCCGACTTCTGACAGGCTACTGGCTGGCAAAGTCCAGAGAAGCCATGTTCGCCCTGCCTCCTGGCCATTAAAGCCAATTTAATTAGAGCTCCCACTTCACCAAAAGGCCTACATCTAATTTGTGTAAAGTTTCCATTAAACAATACTGTCTGCAGAATACATACACCGCAGCTCCCTGCTGGCAATTTAATGGGAAGGGAATTCCAACGGGAACATGATTCGATTCCCCCATTAATGCTGTGTGTACATAGGCCCTGTCTTAATACAGAGATGAAAGATATGAGTAAGTCTGCAAACACCATCTTGATAAAAGCTGTTCATGCTTATTCATGCAAACATGGTGCAGGCCTTGTGTGTTCAGAGTTACACAAAGAATTATTTTAAAGAAAAAAACTGGTACTGTGTCTTTTGCAGTCATTCTCAAACTTTGGTTAGAATATCATGTAGGCTGATCCCTGGAAAGCCATTCAGCTTATTCTACCATTTTATAGGACCCCATAGAATGCATTTGCTGTGTGTACATAGACTTCTTTTGTTAGGGTAGAATATTTTGTATTCACAAGGCTCCTTTGTCCATTGGTCAAAGGAGGGCAGTTGCCCAGGGTCCAATGTCATTGGGGCCCTCTTCATGCAAGAGAGAGAAGCCTTGTGCACATTGGCCCTGTGCAAATGACCTATCCATGTGTTGATTCGCTGAGTGGGGAGAGAAAGTGATCACAAGCATGCTGGTCCACAGTTACCAAGTTGTCTGCATGGTGCAGCCATACAGAGGAAGTGCCCGTGTGTACATCCCTCCCCATAAACGGGGGTGATGCTCTCTAAACATTGTTGATCATGGAGAGGGTATGGGCAACAGGCATGTTCTCTCTGTGTTCACACCCTGCAGATGTAGGGTTGCCAAGTCCAGGTTGGAAAATACCTGGGGACTTTGGGGGTGGAGCCAGGAGAAGGTGGGGTTTGGGGAGGGGAGGGGCCTCAGCATGGTACAGTGCCACAGAGGCCACCCTTCAGAGCAGCCATTTCCTCCAGGGGAGCTGATCTCTGTCAGCTGGAGATCAGTTGTAAAAACGGGGGATCCCCAGGCCCCACCTGGAGGATGGCAACCCTATGCAGATGACCCAGAGATCATGTTGAGAAAGGGGGCTAGGCCAGCATATTTGTGCCCTCTCTCCCTCCGCATGGGGTGAGTCAACGTGCCAAAATCGACTGCACTGGGCTACCACATATCCCTGTAGAGGGCAAAGTGTGTAGAGGGAAAGCAAGACAGGAGCATGCAGGCCCTGCCCCCTTCTATATCTGTTTGCCCAAACGCAAGCACAGCAGTGATGAACATACAAACATTATCAAAGCAGTGGGCTCAGTCATGGGCCACTTAACACTGATCTCTATTGGGGCATGTGTGGTCCCAGTTTCCTACCACATCGTTGGTCTTTCCATGAATCTGGATGTCCAATAAGCCCATGGGAGATAACCTCACCCGGGGCCATTCCAAACCTAGACACGTACAGCGGGGTATCAACATCCGCATGATCCATCCAGTGATCAGCTTCACTTGTATCTAATTTGATGCTGAAGGACCCTCATAAATACCAAGCAGCACTGGGTATTGAATCAAGAGTCACTCTTTATAACCATACTACCCAGCTACAGGTGGTTTCACTTCTATAACAATCACTGTGGATATAGCCAGAGTCCCTTGGTCAGCTGGTCAGATCTAATGAATCAAAGAATTTGAAAGTTTTCTTAGAAGCAGTCTTATAGCAACTGTGGATTATAGTTATTGATGAACTGTCATATCGGAGGTCCAGTCACAAGAGCGCAGTCACTGGTCCAAAGCACTGTAGGGTTCACTCCGAAATAGATGCAAATGAAATCCCCAGGCATTGGTGTGGCCTCCAGGCCATGAATAGAGCTATCATTGCAGCTCCTTCCTTTATATCACTTACTAGAGGCAATGGAAACAGTGGGGTGGGTTCCATTTGAGGTCTGAAAGTTGCAGTAGGGTCTTGGATCTCAGATTCTGCTGCATATGTGTAAGATGCTCACTATGCTATGATGTTCCATAATTCTCATGTTCCTCAGACATACCCCATTTGAAACTGTATTGCATGCTTCAGGGCACAAATGGAGCTTTCCACACAGACCCCTGTGAGTAATGCTAAGTGGGCTAGTGGTAGTTAGGAAAGCCTTGTTAATGGCTGTATGATTCAGGGACCTGATCCAGATAGGTCAGTTTTTCAGGCACTCATGGGGATACCTCTGGGATGTTTCCAGTTAAAACTAATTATTTTCAGGACAGACATGATGGCTGAGGACAGACTGGCAAAATGAAGCGCAAGGGAAGTGGGGCAAAAAGACCCAGGCTGAGTTGGTGCGGGGCTTTCCACACTGCATAGACTGATGCAGGACCATACCAAGGAGGAGGCGGAATGGAGCATTCACACTGTGGGGCGGCCCCTGGTGGTGCCGCCATGGTGGCATGTGGCTTTGGTTTGTTTTGCCGACCTGCACATAGGCACATGGGCACATAGGCGTATGGGCACAGCAGCCGGATCAGCGGGTTCACGTTACCGGTGCTGCTTGATATGTGGCTTATTTGTGTCCACACTGCCAGGAAGTGGGATGAAAGTGCACCCAGACGGCTTGACACCAGTTTCACCAGGTACCTTTTTAACATGGGATGAAAGCGCTTCGGGATGTGGTGAGTGCGGCACGGCAACGCCAAACAGCTGTGGCTGTGTGAACGGGCTCTCTTAATCCGCTTGCAAAGCGGGCCTGTAGTGGGCCAAACTGCCAGTCTGAACTCAGCCGATGGGTCTGCACCCATCTCTGCTTTGGATATTCTCAAAAAGGGAGGAGAGAGAGGAAGGCAAACACATTCTTGACGTGCTTCTTTAGAATGTTTAAGTTAAGACGATGCTTCCCTCCTATTGCTGTTATGAAAGCTTGTATAGGATTTCTGCTGTCTTTATATGACATAGAAGCACTGTGGCAACTATCCCAAGCAATATCATGCGGAATGAGTCCATAGAGATTACTACCGTATTTTTCGCTCCATAAGACGCACCTGATCATAAGACGCACCTTGTTTTTAGAGGAGGAAAACAGGAAAAAATGAAACAGAAAGAGAGAGAGAGAGAGAGAGAGAGATAAAGGAAGGAAGGAGGAGGAGAGGGAGAGAGAAAGAGAAAGGAAGAAAGAAAGGTGGGGACAGAGAGAGAGACAGAAAGACAGACAGACAGACAGACAGAAAAAAGGAAAGGAAGGAAGGAAGGAAGAAAGATAGATAGAGAAAGGAAAGAAGAGAGATGTCGGCATGCCATGCAAAGCCAGGCCTTTCTGTGCAAAGTAGCCACGGAGCTTAATCTGTGGGCGGGGCTTTCTGCTTCTGGCTGTCTTAAAAGGGAAAAGCACTTAAAGGGAAAGAGTACTTAGCCTGGTGGGGGTTTTCCTGCCATTTCCCTTTTAAGTCTTAACAGCTCAGGCCCAGCAGGGAGGGGCGGGGAAGGCTGGGATGCCAGCCTGAATGGCGTTCCCCTGCGTTCCTGCTGAAGAAAGAGCCCTGTTACAGGTAAGAAAAGCTCCATATTTGCTCCGTAAGACGCACACACTTTCCCCCCACTTTTTTGGGGAGGAAAAGTGCGTCTTATGGAGCAAAAAATACGGTATCTCATAAGAAGTCATGTATATGGCCAAACTGTTCTTGCTTCCATAGCAACTTTCTCTCTCTCTGAAGTGATTACATACATTAATTCTACCCATATAATGTAAACAAGCAACATGAGGGGAATGCTCCTGCAGCATAAAAATATAACATGGGTCACTGAGGAAGATGTGAAATGCTTTTCAGCTATAGTTTAACATTTCCACTAACTGAGCCCCTCTCAAAACAAATGGGAGGGGGGAGCCTACATTTGCCTAGCATCTGTGTCTGTGGAATTGCAGGTATTTTTATTGGTGCATAAGTAAGTATTACAGTCTTCAAAGAGTTAATTAGTACTACTGTAGATTAAATTAAGTAGCTGTCAGAAAGCTTGGTCCTTGCCAGTAGGTTGCTTTAATCCTTTTAGCATTTTAAACTCCAAGTGCCATGTGCAGTTTAAAGATATCCCTAAATCTTATCCTAATCCTTTGTCTAACATAAAATTTATTCTACTACATGCGAGTGACTCTAATAAAGACATTTATTTTCCAGGAATGATTATGTATGAGTATTTGGAAATTAAGGACACAGTTTAGAAAAATCATAGCTTGTATTTAAAAAATGGAATTCCTATTTACTGGGAATTTGTACTATTTGAGATCCCCTCGTGACAAGCAAGAGATTAAAGTGGGGAATATTTCACCCATCTCTACATATGAGTCACAATTCTGGTTCAGAATTTTCTTAACTTTACATGTACATGGTGAGATTCACCTGTATGGCTCCTGTTCCTTTCAGTGAAGCTTCTGAACAAACTTGTGCCCAGAGGGTTGCAGGATTGGGTCCACAGATTCTGATTGTTTCTGTAGACTTCATGATACAGAATGAATCTGTAATCTGAATATTAAGAACTTGGTCCATATGGGTTAATTACATCAGATTATCAGGTATTCCAAATAAATATTAAACATTTTCAGTGGATATGGAAATGAAACAGTGTGTGAGGGGGAGTGAGTGTTTGAGGCCTGCTGGAGAGGGGTTTCTGATTGCTTGTGTGTGTGTGTGTTTTTGTCTGGTTTGTTGCTGAGAGAGGAGGGCCTGTTTGCCTGGGGTTGGTTGCTGGCCCCGCCCTCTACAATTGCTGTGGCTGTTGGGAGGCGGGGGCGGTGAGCCTTTGAAGTGCAAGGCTCCTGCTTAGCCTGGAGATCAGGCTGGGGGATCCCATAAGGCGTTAAGAAAAGTTTACATTGTTGTGCTTATTACTTTTTTTGGCTCAGGTAGTCTTTTGGTCAGTTCCGTAAGTTCTGTAGGACGTCAAGGTATTTCTAGCTAATAGAATCCACAGATCATTTCCAGTCACCTGCAGGGAGTGCGCCATGTTTGTCTCCCTCCCTGAGGGCAAGACGGACTACATTTGTCAGAAGTGCAAGTTGACGGGACTCTTAGTGGAGAAGGTTTCGAGCCTGGAAGAAAGGACTATTACTCTCTGTGAGATCAAGGAAGGGGAGGAGTTCATTAACAGAAGCCTTGATGTCCTGCACAGGGAAGGAGAGACCAGTCAAAGGGACAACAGTGTGGTTGACTGCCCTAACGAGACACCTCAGAGTGCTACAGCAAGACCGCAAAGGCATCAAGCCTTAGAACTAAGGAACTGATTACAGACAATAATGGAGATGAACCACTGGCTGTATTAGTGGTGCCAGCAGGAGCAATTTGGATTCTGGGGCCATGGGCTAGCTTTTCTGGATAACAACCTACTAGCACACAATGGACTTCACCTGTCAAGGTCAGGGAAGAATGTGTTTGGCAGAAACCTGGGGAGATTCATCAAGAGGGCTTTAAACTGACACCACAAGGGGAAGGAGATGACCAACATAGGGATTTAAATGAAGGAGAGCAAACAACAGAGGCCCACCTGGGAGGACCAGGTTTAATGGAGCCAAAGGTATGGAGTTTCAGGTGTCTATGTACCAATGCCCAAAGCTTGGGCAATAAGAAGGAAGAGCTTGAGCTTCTAATGCAGACAGAGGGGATTACAGAGACTTGGTGGGATGATTCGCAGGACTGGAATGTAGTAGTGGATGGATATGAGTTGTTCAAGAAAAACCAAAAGGGTCAAAGAGGAGGTGGAGTGGCACTCTATGTGAGGAGAGGGTTCGTTTATCAAGAAATACTGAAAGGGGAGGGCGACAGCCCAGTGGAAAGTATCTGGGTGAGGATAAGGGAAGGAAGGACAAACAGTATCGTGGTTGGAGTCTGCTACAGACCTCCTGACCAGGATGAAGAGGTGGATGCTGCCCTCCTTGAACAACTTGACAGGGTATCCAAACAACATGACCTGGTAGTTATGAGTGACTTCAGCTTCCCTGATGTGTGCTGGGAGACAAACTCTACAAAGCATCTACAGTCACACACGTTCCTGACCTGTCTGGCTGACAACTTCCTTCATCAAATGGTGAAGGAAGCTACGAGGGGCTCGGCCATACACGGCTTAATATTGGCCAGCAAGCAAGAGATGGTAGATGGGGTGAAGGTGGTGGGGACCTTACTCCTTTTATTTTTACCCAGAGACTTTCAAATGGACTTCCATGCTTAGATTCACAAGTATATACCTCCTTTACATATAATGTGACTCCTCCACCCTTCCTTATTTGTCTGTCCCTTTGAAATAAGTTGTACCCCTCAATCCTGATATTCCAGTGTGAGTGTCATCCCACCAAGTTTCGGTAATGCCTATTAGGTCATAGTCCCCTTCCGGTATTAGGACTTCAAGTTCCTCCTGCTTGTTTCCCATATTCTGACACAGAGACATCAGAATCCACGTTTTATGCACCGTTTCTGTACTTACCTGTGAATTAATGTTACCTAGCATACATGCCACTCCCCGCAAAACTTATCTCCAGTTATCATTATGCTAGGCTTTGCATTTTTGTCTCGCTTCCCCACAGGATTTAGTTTAAAGGTCTCCTTATTAGGTTTGCAAGGCTCTTACCAAACACATTCTTTCCTACCCTCATGAGGTGCAAACTATCTCCCAGTAGAAGAGCTTCATCTTGAAAGTGTAAGCCATGATCCAAAAATCCAAACCTTTCCTGATTATACCATCTACATAGCCAGTCATTTATTTGCAGTATTCTTCTTTCCTTTTCTAAGCCACAGCCTTTGACAGAAAGAACTGGTGGAAGTTGCACTGTAAGTGTTTTAACTGGCTATCATTAGTGGTCACCTGTTTCTTCTCCAAAGAAGAATAAAAAGATGTGGTAAAATCTGTTGTACTATACCCCAAAGAAGCCAATTTGGCAGAGAGAGTGGGGAATATCCTCAGCTTAAGGACTTGTGGCTGGCAGGCACATTTCTAAGAGGAAGTATCATATTAACAACCAAAGTTGTGCCTTATTGTTTGACTGCATTTTGGCCTGCACACAGTTCAAAACTTTTGTGACCTAAAGGTCAAAGGTTCCACCTCCCATTCATCAGCCCCTTTCAGGTTAGGTACAAATGGCTACTTCCCCCTCTGTACAGAGGACAGATAGTGCAAGATTCTGTTTTTGTGGAAAGGAGATCTCGTCTCTGTTAACTTTCAGCCTAAGAGACAAAATTTAGAAGTGTTCATTAGCCCCCCAGTTCCAAAGTAAACATTCACACTGTCATTTTGCTAAGGCACTGTTAAGGCTAAGTGGACTTTCAGAGACTGAACTCCTGCTGCTGTGCTTGCTTTCCTAACAACTCTGCTTGCTCTTTCCTTTTTAGCCTATTTACAAAACCTGATATATTCAAAACATTCAGCTGCAAACAGCCCAGCATCCACCCTGCCCTGGACATGTAATGTGCTTATTCTAGGTACACCCTCTTGGATTGCCAACCTCCAGGTAGAGCATGGAGATCTCCTGGAATTACAACTGATCTCCAGACTACAGGCACAAGTTCCCCTGGATAAAATAGCTGCTTTGGAGTTTGACACTAGAGGTATGCATAATGAAATGCCTGAGCAGAATTTCTACACAGAAATCGCTGGCTCAGGATGGTACAGCGATTTCATAGAATGGTAATGCAAATATGTGGTTTGGGGTATAATGAAATCCCCTTCCTTGAAACAATCTATCCCCCCCCCCCCCTGCAGAGTTTGAGTCCTTACCAGCAGAGCAGCGGGCACTCATCTTTTTCTTTGATTCCACTAATTTCCTGTGTAATGGCATTTATTCCTTCCAATCAGATACTTTCAAGGGAGGGAAATGGAGTGCTCCCAGCTTATCACCTTTTGAGATAAGCTGCAGAGAGCTGCCATTCTCCTTCACTCCTTCATTTGTGAAAGTGCGGCTCTTTTCGACTCTGCGTGTAGGATGGCTGAGGTCACTTTGTTTGAAAGCCTGTAGAACTGGAACTGGTAATGTCCTACAGACCTTCCCCCCAAACTGTGGATATGAAAGTGTAATTAATTTTTTTTTCTTGGTGCACACCCTAGCGGACTCTATGTCATTACACTTTGCTGAGGTCCCTTCCCTCACTGAAACCACACCCTCCACATGCTCCACCCCCAAATATCCAGGAATTTCCAGATCAGAGTTGGCATACTTGGGGCATTTTGCATGTGAATTTCCATCAATCCACAATGCAAATATGTTCTGCCCAGTTCAGGTTTTATAAGAGAAGCCAATGTTGGATCAGGCCAATGGCCCATCCAGTCCAACGCTCTGTCATACAGTGGCCAAAAATAGCAGGTGCCATCAGGAGGTCCACCAGTGGGGCCAGGACACTAGAAGCCCTCCCACTGTTGCCCCCCCCAAGCACCAAGAATACAGTGAATCACTTGCCCTCGACCAAGAGATCCTATCTATACCTTGTGTCTAATAGCCACTGATGGACCTCTGCTCCATATGTTTATCTAATTCCCTCTTGAAGCCGTCCATGTTTGTAGCCACCGCCACCTCCTGTGGTAGTGAATTCCATGTGTGAAAGAAATTGTCATTAAAGATGAAGAATTCCAAGAAGTTTTAAAGCTAAAGAAACAAGAACATCCCCACACTTTTTTTTGGGGGGGGGGGGGAGCAGAATTTTTTGGAGGGAAATTGAAATATATGCAATACTTATCTATTGAACTGTAATTTATTTTACTGATTTAACAACATGGAATGCATTATTTATAACTTCACAAACAAAATGGTATTATTTACTATATTTGTGGAATGTAAAAATATAAATATTTTTTTTTATTTTCTATAAGAGAAAGTGCAAATATGCCCAACAGTAGAGAAACAGTTGCAAACTGCTGCACCCTATGTTACCATAGCATATGTATCTTTAATTTCTTTCATCTGAGAAGCAGGGAAAAATAGAAGTTGAAGGTAGAAAACAAATTCTGTAGTAAACAAAATAAAGTTTATTATTTGTACAGAACCTCTCTCATAACATCACAATGGGAAGGACTGGCAGCACAATTAACTCTTTAATAATGTCTTATCATTAAACTCATTGTAGCATATTCACTGTTGCCAAAAAATTATGTACATTTAAACAAAAAATCTTGAAAATATTGTATATGTCTACAGTGTAAGGGATTTGTTTTGCTTTGCTTCCTCAACATTTCACAATTTTACATTGGAAAAATTGTACATTTGGAATGAGCAAAATGCTTCCTAAGACGTCGTTTTTCCCACTGAAAAGAGAAACGATTTCACTGGAAGTTTTTTTCCCAGTGTTATTACAAATTGCACAATTTTTCCAGTAGAAAAATAGGAAAAAGTCATCATACTTTTTTCATGCTACACATTTTGAATGTTATAATGAAATGGAACACAGCTGTAAGGTGTAAATCAGGTACAAGAATGAAGCCGTGCAGAGATTGATATGCTGCCAATACTTTTTCCTATCAGAACAAGAGATGGAAACTCAACATCAGCCTTCATGACCTGACTGGAGAGTGATCACTAGATGAATTCTTTCCCCTGTGTGAGGCATAATATTTGAAGGGAAGCTAACACTTATAGAAGCCTGAATGACACTTATAGAAGCCTGAAAACAGCTGAATGATGTAATCACAACAATGGAAATAACAGAAGCAATCAAAAAATTAAAGATAAACAAAGCACCAGGCTCAGATGGTATCAAAGCAGAATTTTATAGGATTTTTGAAAACAATATTACTCCCAATTTGAAAAAGGTAATGCAAAATATATATGATGGGGGTTTAATGCCAGACACATGGAAGGAAGCACTAATAAGTTTAATCCCGAAACAGGGCTCTAACCTATTAAAAATAAAAAACTACCATCCCATTGCCCTACTTAACATAGATTATAAAATCTACGCTTCGATTTTAGGTAACAGATTCAAGAAAGTTTTATCACAAACGATTAAATCAGATCAAGCTGAATTTTTACCGCATATGCAGCAAATGCATAACATGCGAATTATACTAGATACTTAGAGTATTATGAACAACACCCTGAAAAAGGAATGGCATTGTGTTTTGTAGACGCGGAAAAGGCCTTCGATAAATTAAACTGGGATTTTATGCTATTACAACTTAAAAATTGGGAATGCGGGGAAATTTTTTTACTAATGATTCAAAAGATATACCAAAAACAAGAAGCGAAGGTACTTTTTAATGGCGATCGGACATCAATGATTGCCATACAAAAGGGAGTGAGACAAGGATGTCCTCTCTCTCCACTTCTGTTTATTTTTGTCCTGGAGACCCTATGTGACCGTGTAAGGGAAGATCAAGCTATAAAGGGCTTAAAGATAAAAGGAGAAAGTTTTAAAGTATTGGCATTCGTCGATTATCTGGTTTTTATTGTAGAAGACCCGTTGGTGTCATTTACAAGGCTTTTGTGTACCCTCAGTAATTTTGGACAGGTAGCAGGTCTCAAGGTCAATGTGAGTAAAACCAAGATCCTAACTAAAAATTGCTCCAAAGACGATGACAAACTAATACAAAAACAGATGATCTTTGAAGTGACCAAGAAGGCTAAATATTTAGGGATAATACTTTCAAACAAGTGTAGTTCTTTATATAATGACAATTATGAAAAATTATTAATGGAGATAAAGAAAGACCTTGAAAAGTGGATAAAATTACAAATCTCATTTTTAGGACGTATAGCTTTGATTAAGATGAACATTTTACCACGTGTTTTATTTTTCTTTCAAAATCTACCAATTTTGAGAAATCAATTATTTTTGCATACTCTGTATAAGTTTCCTTTATTATACATAAAAAGTATTGGCAGCATAAATTTTGAATGTGGAAAAGGTTACCTTAAGAAGCATGCTACTATTCTAAAAGAGAAAATATTTCATAGAAGTTTCTTTTCCATGCCCCCCCCCATTTTTAGCGTACCACCCCCAAAAAGGCCTTGGGGGAAAAACAGAAAACATCTGGGGCTTTTTTTCTGGATTTTCCCAGTTTTTTCTGGGGCCCCACATCTCTGACTAGAATATACACTTGAATTCACTGCCATACTGTGCTGTTCTTTAACAAAGGGGAAAAGTCAGTAAAAAAAGAACCACTACTTCATACATAACTTATAGAATTTAGTACTGAAAGGCTGTGGTCAGATGATGGGCTTAGCGAGTTTTGGCCACACTTCTAATTTTATCTGTATTTTTTTGTGCCAGAGAGTATTGTCCAAACATCAACCCTGAACCCCCTGCACCATGCGCTCACCCCATGGTTGACCATTCAAATTAATGCTGTGTGGTAACCATGGAGTGGGTGGTCGGGCAGCTTCCTTTTTTAAAAAAATTGTTTTTGGTGCATGCACAGAAGTGCATATTCAAAACACCATTCCTTTTTTGACAGCTCAGCAATCCCTCTGCAAAGTACTGTAATCTCATTGGTTCCTACACAACTATATTTCTCCGCCAAAAATCACTCCCTTTCCTGCTTGATCTTACTTTCTTTTCCTGCTCATTTTTGAATCTTGTCTGTCATATTGGTCAACACCAGGGCTCCGTTGGGGCCGGGGCATGCCGGAGCGCTGCTCTGGGAGAGAGGAGGTGGGGGGGTGGGCACTTAACAAAGCCCCGCCCCCCCGGCCTCCCCCCCCGTCAATGATCCCAGGGCCGGCGGCGCTCCGCTGGCCCCGGGAAAGAAAAGCCTTTCCCTCCTCCTGCTCCCGGGGCCGCGGCAGAGCGCCGCCGGCCCCGGGAAGGCCCTTCCCTCCTCCTCCCCCCCATCAAGACTCCCGGGGCCCGCGGGAGTCTTGACGGGGGGGAGGAAGAGGGAAGGGCCTTCCCAGGGCGGGGAGACGGGGCCGTGTTGTCGCCGTTGCAGGGCTCCGGAGGATGAGAGTGCGCGGGGCGGCCATGCGAGAGGAGAGCAGGGAGGGGGCGCGGTGTCTCGGTGGTCGGTGCCCATCGCCCGGCGGAGGCTCTGCACGATGCTGGACCGGGAGAACAGCTGCAGCGTGTCGTTCGCGGGATGCGGCTTCTTGGGCGTTTATCACATCGGCGCTGCCTCTTGCTTGCAGGAACGTGCCCCGCATCTCGTCCGCAATGCGCCCCGGATCTACGGGGCCTCGGCGGGGGCCCTCACCGGTGCTGTCTTGGCGGGGGCCCTCACCGGTGCCGTCTCTGGGTGCGTGCGGGGAGCGCGCGGGGCGGGGTGAGGAGCGCGCTATTCATCTGTCTTTTAAAAGGTTCCGTTCATCAGAAGGCCTGGACTTTAGGGGGCGGGGATAGATGAGGGCGGAATGTCAGAAGCGCCTGTGCGGGAGGCTTCGAGCTGTGGCGTGCATGTCTGCATTTTTATTTCTTTGGAACTGGTATTCACATGTGACTGCTGTATACAACTAACTGGTTTAAATTAGTATAGCTACCCAGTTCTTTAACAAATAGAAAAACTGTTTTTGTCACTTATTTTGCCTTCGTTCAAGGGAAGGTTTTACATGTTAAATACGTGTATCCTGCTTTACGTGTATTCTGCTTTAGTTTCATTTGTGGAAAAGGTGTGATGGATTTACCTTGCTATCTGTTGAGTCTCTTTGCTTTTGGGAGGTAAGAACGATTTCTTTTTAGCAATTTTTTTTTGGGGGGGGGAATAAAAACAACAAACTTCTGACTAGCTGACATTAATTTATGGAACTTCTGTAGCCAGATCATAGATTCCACAGGTTTTAGTTGCTCAACTGGTGGAAGATTCCTAAGATCAAAGACTATACAGATTTTGACACTTGATGTAACATACATCAAATTACATTTTTCTGGTCTGACTAAATTGCCATACTTCACATACCCTGCCTTTCTCCCCAGTGGGGATCCAGCCCAGCTTGTCTTCTCCATTTTATTCTAACAACAATCCTGTGAGGTAGGCTAACTTGAGGTTGTGTGACTGGCCCAAATCCATCTAGCAAGTTTCCTGGGTCTCCCAAATCCTAGTCTGATACTTTGACCATTGCACCATGCTGGCTGTCTTTATGTCTGCGTTTGTCTTCCAGGAGGTTGAGGTGCAAGACTCTTGCCAGTCTCTCTTGAATTTCTGCCTGTTGCTGAAGTTTTTAAAAGATGCCACGTTAAAGCAATAATATAAATGTTGATGGAAAAGTATGGTCACCAACCCTTGCCTGCAAGTGTTATTTTTTAAAAACTTCATAATACGTAGAATTTCAGTAGGTGGAGCTATTCTGTTAGGACAGGGCTCCGTTGGGGCCGGGGCGCGCCAGAACGCTGCTCCGGGAGAGAGGAGGCGGGAGGGCGGGCACTTAACAAAGCCCCCCCCCCCCGTCAATGCTCCCGGGGCCGGCGGCGCTCCGCCGGCCCCGGCAAAGAGAAGCCTTTCCCTCCCCCTGCTCCCAGGGCTGCGGCAGAGCGCCGCCAGCCCCGGGAAGGCCCTTCCCTCCTCCCCCCTCCTCCTTTCCCCCTTCCTTCCTTCCCCTCTCCCTTCCTTTCTTCCTTCTCTCTCTCTCCCCCACCTACCTACCTTCCTGTTCCTTCCTTTCCCCGTCCTTCCCCTCTCCCTTCCTTCCTTCCTCCCTCTCTCCCCTCCTTCCCTCCTTCTCTCTCTATTTCCCCCCACCTACCTTCCTGTTCCTTCCTTTCCCCCTTCCTTCCCCTCTCCCTTCCTTCCTTCCTTTCTTCTCTCTCTCCCCCCACCTACCTACCTTCCTGTTCCTTCCTTTCCCCCTTCCTTCCTTCCTTCCTTCTCTCTCTCCCCCCACCTACCTACCTACCTTCCTGTTCCTTCCTTTCCCCCTTCCTTCCCCTCTCCCTTCCTTTCTTTCTTCTCTCTCTCCCCCCCACCTACCTACCTTCCTGTTCCTTCCTTTCCCCCTTCCTTCCTTCTATCTCTCTCTCCCCCCACCTACCTACCTACCCTCCTGTTCCTTCCTTCCTTCTCTCTCCCCCCTACCTACCTACCTACCTTACTGTTCCTTTCTTCCCCCCTTCCTGCCTCCTTCCTTCCTTCCTTTCTTTCTTCTCTCTCTCTCTCCCACCTACCTACCTACCTTCCTTCCTTCCTGTTCTTTTCCTTCTTTCCTTCCCCCTCCCTCCCTCCCTTCTTGCCTTCTGACACACTGCCGATGATGTCATCACTTCCGGTGATGTCAGGGGGTGTGGCATATGCAAATATGTTATGCTAATTAGCTCCTGCACCTTTTTTTTTTACGAAAGGACCCCTGGTCAACACCAAAAAAAGAAAGAAAAAAAGGATCCTCCGGAGAATTCTTTTTGACTTCTCATGTTTGGCCTGCAGCATCAGCACCAGAGATTGACACGTGTCCGAACAAGGAGGGTGATTCTCCAGCAACGCTACCTGGCTCGTTGGAAGGTGAGGTTCCAAAATTTCTTTGCTAGATGTTCCCTTGCCAGGCCACACTTTTTCAAGCTGGCACATGAGGGTGCCCCACATCGCTGGTAGGTGAACCCTTGTTCCTCTCAGTGGTGGCAGACCTTCATCATGTTAATTTGGGAGGATGAGCTGTGGCTTGGAAACTTCAGAATGAACAAGACAACCTTCTTCTGGATAGTCGATTCATTGTGGCCAAGGATTGAGTAGCAAAGGATGGCAGTGAGGGATCCCATCCCAGTTGAGGAGCATATGGTGATCACTATTTGGGGGCTGGCCAACACAAGCCGCTACAGAGTCATCAGCAATCAGTTTGGACTTGCCAGGTCAACTATCACTCTGCACAAACAACAAAGGCCCACAGAGTAAAAGAGCTGCCGGAGAAGATTCCATTGTTGAATTGGGAGCAGGCTGTGCCACAGAAATCGTGGGGTATTTGTTCCTTTCTGATTGAATCATCCCGGACGGGAGACCAGGAGGCTCACATCAAGGTCACTCCTGAGGGAGACTGAAAAAGCCCTTGCATTTGTGCATTCAATACAGTACTTTTGAGGTTTACCGCAATTGAAGGAGAGAACTTAGGAAACAAGGGTGCTGTACTGGAAACTTGTTTTGCTGTTATGGGCAATTATTGCTGTTGCTGGCTATTATGAAAATTTGTTTCCGCACTGTTATAATCATTATTCCTTATCATGATTACTTTGTTTGTATATACTTCTTGGTCTTTTGACTATTTGTATTTCATCTGTTCTGCACGACACTACCGTTGTAAGTGTTTGTACAGGTATAGTTGACAAGCAGAAGTTGTCACGAGAAGATGCTCTAGAGCAGGGGTGGGCAATTGTTTTGGCTCGGGGGCCGCTTTGTGGGAGCGGAGGTTAGCGGAGGGCCACACCTTTTAAAATGATTGCATTCATTAGTTAACTTTGCCTTTCAGAAAAGGTATCAATTGTATCATCAAAATCCATACATATAAATTAAATAAAATAGTGGTAAGTTTTAGTCAATTTATTTATTGTGCTAATTTCATATCATCTATAGCTGCAAGCACATTTAATTTTAGAATCCGTTTAATGAGACAAATGTGCCCTATCACACTTTTCTACAATTTTTTGGAAATCAGGAGTGAGATGGCTTGTTGAGATTCTCATCATAGCCTGCAAGTTAATGTCTGTCAAATATCTGTTAATGTCTATATTTACTCTTGTTGATCTTCATGCAAGAAAAACTTTGCTCACAAATATATGTAGACCCAAATACAGAGAACATTTTCCCAGCAAATTTCTTCATACAAGGAAACTTTTCAGCAGACAAAGATTTCTAAAAGTCAACTAATGTCACAGCATTAAATATTTCTTTCACAGTGTGATCTGACTGCATGTCAATAAGTTCAAGCTGCAGCTCCTCAGGTGCTGACAGTGGCCAAGTGTCTTGGCGGGCCGCAAAAAACACTGTGGCGGGCCGCATGTGGCCCCCGGGCCGCCATTTGCCCACCCCTGCTCTAGAGATAAGTTGTTCTCTGCATCCCACATTCATTGTTTTGAAAATGACACTCACCTTCTGGGTTCCTCTCCCCACAATCAGGAGGTACACTTCCCTCAGCCTCAGAAGATGCTGATGTACCTCTAGTACCAAGAGGAAAAAACAAAGATGTTATTCTAAGGAGAGGTCCGGAAAAGGGGCAGGGATGAAGGAAAACCAAAATACAATTACCCAGTTATGTGTGAGAAGCCATACAGATGTTTATAATGCTTGGTTGCAGGGGTCATTTGGTAGAAAAAGAGGTGCAGGAGCTCATTAGCATAACTCATTTGCATAATTCATTTGCATATGCCACACCTCCTAACATACCGGAAGTGTGTCAGAAGGCAACACCCACCCCTCAGGCTCCACTCCACAGGTGAGTGAAACTGACCTGCTCTTCCTCCATTCCCTTCCCCATCCAATACTTTGTGCAATAAAAATAAGCGTCAAGAACACACCCGCATTCTCTTCCTGCTCCCTTGAAACACCAGGTTTCAAGGAGACTTGAGATACCCAGGACATGTGCACTACCCATCCCTTCCCCTTCCCCTCCCCACAAGAAGACACCCTGTGAGGTAGGTGGGGCTGAGAGAGGTCTTTTGAGAACTGCTCATGAGAGAACAGCTCTGAGAGAACTTGTGACTGGCCCAAGGTCACACCAGCAGCTGCATGTGGAGGAGTGGGGAATCAAACCCGGTTCTCCCAGATTAGAGTCCAGCTCCTGACCACTACACCAAGCTGATGGGGTGGAAGCTGCTGAAGGGTTGGTGAAATTTCTCCAGTACTTATGTGCCATGTGCCCAGATAAAAAATGGTATACTTAGAAAATTTATATGCCACCTTGAGCAAGTCTCTGGAAAAACAGCACACAGTCATAAAAGGAACAATGATAAAGTTATCAAGATTAAAACAAAACATTAAAAACAATAAAGACCCTAGCAGGGCTTTCCCCGGGGCGCTGTGCCTCTGCACTGCTCAGGGAAGCCGAGGAGGGGGGCGGGGCTTGGTCATGTGCCCGCCCCCTGGGCTCCTCACTCCCGGAGCTGCGCTCCTGTGCGCTCCCGCTCCAACGGACCCCTGCTTGGTTGGACACCACACAGTTACAGTCCCAGCTGTCATAAACCAACCTTACAGAGAAAAGGTCATTCCATCACAAATCAAGTAGTCAAACAGAACAGCTCACTCTTAACACACAAACACACACATACATGCCCACCCTTCTGACGGTCGCACACCGACTAAAAAAGTTTCCACAGCGGCTGCCAAGTGTGCCTAGCGGGTTCTGCTGCCTCCACCATTGTCTCCTCGGGATCTTCTGCGGCAGCCTCCTCTACTGATGGCTCAGTAGATCATCGCCTCCATGTTAAAGGAAAAGAAAACACCGCACACGGTTTAGAAAAATAACTATAAAGGGCACCCTGTGGCATACGGCAGTCCCAGGCTTGATAACCATCTCAACAGCTACAAAGCATATTGCGTGGGCCAAAAAAAAGAGAAGAGAGCATCTAAAAACTGATGCCGCAGAACAGCTGTAATTGGTCAACTGTTTAAAACAATACGGGCGATAATGAACTGAGCAGCCACTGGACAATGGGAGGGTCATAAAAAACCATCTTGTGACAGGTATCCTCTAATGCAGGGGTGGCCAACCTTGCTTAACGTAAGAGCCACATAGAGATGTCTGAGAGCCGCAAGACAGGAACAAATATCACACACACGTTTTTATTTTTAAAAATATGCAAATTTGCTTCTTATTAACGTTAAATGGGACTGCCAAAAATAAAAACAAACGAGGAAAACCGGTTATTGATAATGATATTACTTGTTTGCTAATGATATTGAGAGAGAGAGAAAGAGAAAAAGAGAGAGATGGAAAGAAAGAATTAAAGAAGTGGAAAGAAAGAGAGAGAGAGAAACTAGGAAAGCAAATAGATGGGAGGGAGGAGGGAAGGAAGGAAGGAAGGGAGAAAGAGAGAAAAAGCATGCCTCCCCTTTGCTTCCCCAGCCGCCCTGCCAGGAGCCGCACAATATGTGTGAAAGAGCCGCATGTGGCTCCCGAGCCACAGGTTGGCCACCCCTGCTCTAATGTTATGATTGAAAGGGATACCCCGCAATGTGGAAGGGCAGGGATAAAAATATTTCAAAAAAAGAAATTCAATGGCAAGCTGTTGTGTTATAAAAACGATGGGAAATGACGACTGATACGAATAAACACACACTGGGCAGCTGTTTTTGTGTGTGTGTGTGTGAGGGAGGCTAGCTGTACCACCCAGCACTTGAAACTTGTGGTGAGAATGAACACTTTGGATGTGATGCCAGGGGTCTTACAGGCTGTTTCTCTGGTGGGAATTGATACATGGTGCTTGGTGAAGACTGAGAAAAATCCATCCCATGCCACCACTGAAGAAGAAGAAGACAAGAAGAAGAAGAAGAGATTGGATTTATACCCCGCCCTCCACTCCCCAAGGGAGTCTCAGAGCGGCTTCCAAACTCCTTTCCCTTCCCCTCCCTACAACAGACACCCTGTGAGGTAGGTGGGGCTGAGAGAGCGCTTTCCCAAGCTGTCCTTGAGAGAACAGCTGGTATAGAGAGCTATGGCTTGCCCAAGGTCATCCAGCCAGGTGCAAGTGGAGGAGTGGGGAATCAAACCCAGTTCTCCCAGATTAGAGTCCGCGCACTTAACCACTACACCAAACTGGCTCTCTAGGAGGAGGAGGAGGAGGAGGAGGAGATTGGATTTATACCCCACCCTTCACTCGGAGTCTCAGAGCAGCTTACAAACTCCTTTCCCTTCCCCTCCCCACAACAGACACCCTGTGAGGTAGGCGGGGCTGATAGAGCTCTGAGACAACTGCCCTTGAGAGAACAGCTCTCACGGAGCTATGGCTTGCCCAAGGTCATCCAGCAGCTGCTAGTGGAGGATTGGGGAATCAAACCCAGTTCTCCCAGAGTCCGTGCACTTAACCACTACACCAAACTGGCTTTCCTGAATAGCCTTTCCTAGAGCAGCCTTTCCTGTCTCTTCTACTCACCACTTCATAACAGCATGGAAACGATGCCCCTGAATAGAGCTTTGCAAGGGTTCTTTGCATTTGTTGAAATACAATCCACAGAAAACCTGCAGCCTCTGAATTTGCACCTTGGTCAAAAGTGGAGGTGCCAGGTTCCAAAGGGGCCACAGTGGGGGATGGGGGGGATAGGGTTGACTAATCTGGATGGGGTAACTCCTGAGAGAGTTGGGGATGGAGCACACACACCTAGGAGGGGATCTGTATATCAACACCTACCAGATATGGCACTTGTGTTCCACATTGCCTCTTCTGCGTCATTAACAGCCTCCAGCTCCATCGAGAACAGCTCCATGGAACCCTCAGTGGAGGGAAGATTGCACTCTTTGTTGTGGTTGGGAACAGTGTTCAGACAGAGGCTGTGAGCCACCCTCCTTGAGCCACCCTCAGCCTCCTCACATCCCTCCCCAGGATCCTGTCCAGTTCTTCATAGTAGGGACTGTTAGGACTTTTGTCCAATAATCAAGAATATTCAGGGTAATGGATCTTGCTTTTCTGGAAAGAAGAGATTGCTTCTTTTAGTTTAAAAGAACTTTATTACTAAAGGAAAAAGGGAAACGGGATTAGCTGCAAAATAAACAAAACATGCTTCCTAAGCAGCATTGTGCTGCGTCTGCACACTAAGACATCCTACTAGAGAGTGAGAGAGATTACAATGGAGGATCTCTCCATCTTCTTGACCCCTGAAAGGAAACACCTGATATCATTGACCAATTAGCACAACAGTACACCTTCAGCTTTCCCGGGCTTAGTGTTAATTGGCCGGCTGCCAGGTATCACTTCCAGGCTAACAAAGGTAAACAAACAAGTTGCATAGGTTAACCCTATAATGACTGAAATTCTCAGGCCTTGTGTTACATACTCATTTCTCCAACAGGGACAAGTTGCTCTGGCATTACCTGATCTGGAGTTGTGGGCCATGGTTCGCTTATATTTTGAGTGTAAACCCTTGGCTTTTTTGCTGCACTCAATGGTTGTATGCTTGTGCCCACTTGCAGCCATGCCTCTAGCAATTTCCTCATAGTACTCTATATTTCCGTGGCACTGTCTGAGTGCATCATGCACTTTTCCTCTCCCCACAGAGCCAAAAGATCAAAAGTCTCCTTGCGCCACCACGACACACCATGAACACTAGCATTTTGAAACTTTCCCACCAGAGGAATACTGTGACATGGCTTGGAATAAAGTTCCTGTGTGGAATCACGGTCACCAAAATGGGATCCTAATTAGGGACTATTTCCACCACTGTCCCACCCCAAAAAACAGAACAAAGGGTTTTTTCTCTTGAATTTGTCATTAAAAAATAACCCCCCACCCCTCCGAGGGCTTCCAATCCCAGCAAAATACTGAGGCCAAGAAATGCATAAGCAGTGATTCACAATCCTGGCGTGAAGATCCGATGATGCACACATTGCTAGCTGATTTGGTTTTTAAGGTGGAAACAGAATGGAAAGTTTCAGACTTCCCAAACAGCTTGAGTTTGCAACTGAGAGTTCAGACATCCGGAAATGCAGTGTGAAACCACTTATATCTGTAAACTTCAGCCTTTCCTTGGTGTCACAAAACTCACAATCGGACAGGGGTGATAACTTGGGGGGGGGGGGGTTGACTGGGGAATGGGATACGGACGATGCTGCTTGAACATGCCTTTTCAACCTGCAGGGTAACAGCAGTGACATCAGATCAAACAGCTTGCCTGACTGCAATGACACCCAATCGATAAGATGATGACTTTAAAATGGAATTAGATAGATTTGTACAAGTCAGTCCTATCAATTGCTAGTAGCTGTGACAGCTAAGTGGAACTGCCATGTTCAGAAGCAGTATGCCTGTCAGTTGTGCCAGGGGGTACCATGGAAGGATTCTTGGTTTCTTTCTTCTGGAATGCAACTAGGTCTCCTGGTCTCTGTTGGAAATACACAAATGAAAATGCCGTATGCTCAATCAGACCATTGGTCCACCTAGTTCAGTACATTCTGCTCAGACTGGCTGTAGTTCTCCAGGGTCTCAAGCTAAGGTCTTTCACATCACCTCCTGCCTGGTCCTTTTAACTGGAGATGCCAGGGATTGAACCTGGGACCTTCTGCATGCCAAGCAGATACTCTACCACTGAGCCACAGTACCTTCTTCTGAGACAAATTTGTCTGGTCAGGTTTGTTCCTCTTAAAAAACACATCAGGCACATTCAAATGAACTTCTCAGACCCAGGTATGAAAACTGGCTCCGTTTCGACACTTTTTACCAATGCAAACTGGAAATAAATAAGTTGTGGGTTTCAAGTTACTCTGTTACTTAGCCACGCTGCCTTTGGCCCTCTGACTGTATGTGATCCAGGGCTCGCATTGCCTCTGAAGTTAGGAAAGGGGGTAGAAACAACCACTCAACTGAGGGTCATACGTTTTTCCTTTGAGCCCAGTCTTCATGCTTTGCTTCAAAAAAACATTGAATAATGATTTTGTGGCTGTATTACTGACAATCTTCTTTCCATAGCTTCTGAAAGCACAGGGTTATGCTATTCTTCTTATAGAAAGATTCCTTAATACCTGTCGTTTATGATAGAGGTCCCCAGACTTTTTGACCCTGAGGGCACTTTTGGAATTCCGACACAGTGTGGTGGGTACAGTCAAAAAATGTCTGCTGCAGGAGGTGGATCCAGCCACAAAAGGGCTGCTGCTGCAGCTTACCTTCAGATCTTTGTGCTACAGTGGCAGCTGCTGTCAAAGCCAATCATATCTCCAGTGGCCAACCAGAAGCCTTGCTGGGCAAAAGCCCCACCTGGTTCCATTCACTTTTTAAAAACATTTGGCAGGTGCCGGGAAAGGTGCCAGAAGGAGTTTATGAGAAAGAAGGGAGGTCCAACTGCAAAACCTACTCAGTTCTCTAGTCCAGCTACATATATTCACGAAGTCTGAAGGAGGAATGTTTTGCTTCTTCAGACATCGAGCGACTAGCTGTAGCAAGTGTAAAGGTGACTCTTAGAATAGTTGCTTTAAGAAATATAGGGAAACATAAATATAGGCTTCCACCTTGTCAGTAGAAGGTACTGGCAGATGTGGATTTCTCCCACATCCCTCCCCCCCAGCCAGAAGATGCTTTTGGCTCCGGAAACTCCTGGAGTGGTAGAACCCATGTAAACAAAAAGCAAAACCTACTGAAATGCTGCCATAAAGAAGAGTGAAATCACCCCCTCCTTGTAGAGTTACACTTGTAGAAGACAGGGGAAGGAGGAATGTGTCTAACTCCCTTCTCCTGCTGCCCTCTGACCCATGTAGCTTTTTGTTCACACAAGATCTGTGACTCCAGGAGTCTGCTCTCTGGGGATCAAAGAGCCTGCTAGGAGAAAAACAGGTTGCTTACCTGTAAATGGTGATCTTCAAGTGGTCATCTGTGCAGTCACACACTTGGGTTCTAGCCTACCCTCAGACCCGATCTCGGAGAATGCAAGAGCTGGCCTCAGGCATTTTGGTGTGCTTTTCTCCCATGCTCTGGGGAGCAAGCATCAACTGTGCATACCTGGAGCTGAGGAGGAAGCATCCTTCCACTCCGTTCCTACTGCCAATGTTAAGTTCCTTCAGATAAAGATAAGTGAATGAGAGATGCCAGCAGTGGGGAAGGTTGGGTGGCATGTGTGACTGCACAGATGACGACTCAAAGATCATCCGTTATAAGTGAGCAATCTGTTTATCTTCTTCATAGTCTCTGTGCAGTCCCACACTTGGTTGGTTAGCAAGCTATAAAGCCTGGATGGTGGGAGCTGGGAAATAAGCACAAAGTTAATACCATCCCATTTTACCTGCTTCAGGCCTACCTGAGACGCCTAGTAAATGTGGTAATCAGTGGAAGAGGTAACCCACTTTGCTAATTGTTGAGATGATAGTTTGAAGCCTGTTTTGAGCTTGCTGTAGGCCACAAACAGATGAAGGTCCTTACAAAATGGGCAAGTACTTCCCAGGTAGAAAGACAGCATCCTGCGGACATCAAGGGTATGCAACACACATTGGCCTTCAACATTTGGTTCTGGGAAGAAGGTGGATAGGATTGTGGGTTGTGACAAGTGAAAGGAAGAGACCACCTTCAGCAAGAAGGAGGGGTCTAGATGCCATACCACTTTCTCCTTATGAAAGATCATATAAGGAGTTTCTGCCCGGAGCACAAAAGTCGCTTGCTCTTTTTGCAGAAGTAGTTGTGACCAAGAAGACTGTCTTCCAGGAGAGAAGTTGAAATGTTGAGGTAGCCATGGGTTCAAATGGCTTGCTTATAAGTTTAGAGAGGACAAGCAATAAACTCCAGGCCAGAACCAAAGGCTTCACTGGTGGATAAAGGCATAGCATCCCTTTGAGGAAGAACTTGGTAATATGATATGAGAAGAAGGTACTATATGGTGTGAGAAGGAGGAGGAGGAGGAGACTGCCACCAGATTGACTTTTAATGAAGAAAAACCCAGTCCAGGGTCACTGAGAGACACAAGAAATGAAAGAATGTCAGGAAGTGAGGCCTTCTTGGGGTCTAATTGATGACTGAGCACAAAGGCAGAGAAGTGCTTCCATTTAGCTTCATAAGTATGATGAGTGATAGGTTTACGAATGCTAAGCAGCACATGTTGAACCTCAGGAGGGAACGTCACACCGACACTTTCCAGGCAGTCAGTCAGAACAGGTTGTGGTTGTGGTGTAGGACCTTGCCTTGCTGCTGAAAGAGAAGGTCTGATACTTGAGAAAAACAATGATAGGTGTTGTGAGACAACTGCAGCAGACGTGGAAACCATGGTTCTCTGGACCACCATGGCATGACCAGAAAGCAGGATGTGTGGTTGTAAATAATTATCAGGATGGTGTGAAGTATCAGTGGAAATGGAGGGAACATATTGAACAGGGTCCCCATCCATTGGTGCAAAAAGGTGTATCTGGATGACCCCTGGACTGCTGGGCCCCTGCTGTAGAAGTACGGATACTTCTCATTTTCCCTGGTGGCAAAAACAGCCACTTGAGGGTGGTCAAACTTTCTGAAGACAGGCATCAAATAGATCACATTGATGGACCACTCAGGGTCATTGGAGGTGGTTCTGTTGAGCAGATCCACGTGTGCATTCTGGATCCCTAAATCTTGGACAGCTCTTAGGTAGATGTCTTGGGCTATGCACCAGTGCCAGAGAGCAAGGGCGCATTTGCACAATTTTGTGGACATGGTCCCTCCTTACTTGTTTATGTAATAAACAGTAGCAATTTTGTTGGTGGCAACTTGCATGGGTTGGCCCTTCAGCGATGGAAGGAAGGACTTCAACGTACGATGGACAGCGAACAGCTCAAGGCAATTGATGTGCAGATGCCTGTCTGCAAGCAACCACTGACACTGCGAATAGAGCGCACTGCAGTGGGCTCCCCAACCCCTCAGCCAGGCATCTGTTAATAAGACAATCTTTGGAGGAGGCTGGTGAAAAGGCATCACTCTCAACAGGTTGTCGCCCAGTGTCCACCAGTGAAGTGTCAAAAGGATATCATGAAGAAGAGTGAGTGTGATGGACAGCAAGCAATTGCAGGCTTTTAAGCAATGCTGCTAGAGAAAAGGTGAGCTAGCTGAAAAATGATAGACAGCTCATGGAGCTCCTTCAGATTGGGTGAAGGCAGCTTAGTGTGGAAATGAATGCTGAGCTGTTTAAAAAAATTCAAGTGGGAAGGAGTTGGTGTGGATCAGTTGGAGTGGGAGAGAGGAAGGGAGTTCACAGAAAACTCCTGATGTGAGAGACTCTGAAGAGGATAAGGGCCTGATAACCCCCGGTGGTCCAGCCCTGTTGGGGGTGGAGGCAAGGCATGACAGCATCACAAGTCCATGATGGGGCACTTGCCCCTTCCCCACTTTGGGATGATGAAGTACCTGGAATAAAATCCCTGGCAATAATGAGCCCGAGGTATTTCTTCTATGGCTCCTTTGGCAAGCAAAGCCCAAAATTCATCTTGGAGGAAGGGGGATGGAGGTGTGTCTACGAAGTGGGACAACAGGGGAAAGCTGGAAAGTGCCAATACACTAGGGCAGGGGTGGGCAAATGGCGGCCCGGGGGCCACATGCGACCCGCCACAGAGTTTTTTGCGGCCCGCCAAGAAGATTTCAGGACTTCAAGAAAATTGAGCCTAAATTCAATCTGCTCTCTTATCCCATCACTGCTGATATTGATACAGCAACTGAGGAGCTGCAGCTTGAACTTATTGACATGCAGTCAGATCACACTGTGAAAGAAATGCTTAATGCTGTGGCATTTGTTGACTTTTACAAATCTTTGTCTGCTGAAAACATTTCCATGTATGAAGAAATTTGCTGGGGAAATGTTCTCTATATTTGGGTCTACCTATATTTGTGAGCAAAGTTTTTCTTGCATGAAGATAAACAAGAGTAAATATAGATGCTCTTTGACAGACATTAACCTGCAGGCTGTGATGAGAATCTCAACAAGCCATCTCACTCCTGATTTTAAAAAAATTGTAGAAAAGTGTGATAGGGTACATTTCTCTCATTAAACTGATTCTAAAATTAAATGTGCTTGCAGCTATAGATGATATGAAATTAGCACAAGAAATAAATTGAATAAAACGACCACTATTTTATTTAATTTATATGTATTGATTTTTATGATACAATTTATGCCTTTTCTGAAATGCAAAGTTAACTAATAAATGCAATCATTTTAAAAGGTGCGGCCCGCCACTAATTTCCACTCCCACAAAGTGGCCCCCAAGCCAAAACAATTGCCCACCCCTGCTCTAGAGCCTTCCTTCCTGTGCAAAGACAAAAATGTGTGAGCTGGAGGCTAAAAATCTGTGAGCAAGCTCACACTAACTCAGCTTAGAGGAAACACTGCTCATATGGTATCACCTTGTGTCCAGATCAGATACATGTAAGTTAACTAATGAATGCAATCATTTAAAAAGGTGTGGCCCTCCGCTAACCACCGCTCCCACAAAGTGGCCCCCGAGCCAAAACAATTGCCCACCCCTGCACTAGGGCTTTTATATATATATAAAAGTCAGTTATATGAACAGTAAGAATGAAGGTTCTGGATGTTTTTTCTTGATGAAGTGTTCTGTGAAACACAAAAGCTTACATATAATTCCCTTATGCTAATTGACACAGATCCAATAAAAGACATGACGTAACCTATTCTGCTCCTCTTATTCTATGGGAGACCAACCTGGCATAGTCGAGTTTCCATTAGGTTGAATTTCCACTTAGCTTTGTCAAGGCACATGTAAAAATAAAGGGAGGCAAGATAAGGAAGAAAGCCAGAGGAGACTGATATGCTGGCACAGCCCCCATACAACCCCCCTGCCTGGTCACACACACTCTGCCAGGAATTCCAACATATATAATCAGTCATAAATCCTTTCAGCAGCCGACTGCCACACTTGCTGTCATCGCTGTTTCAAAGATCTGCTGTTGAAAGTGAGCAGACAGATGATTCCAAGAATCATGTTCACAGGTATGTGGAGAAAATGTGTACACAGTACTCTGTTGACTTAGCTAGCCCAGTTTATACACCGAGCCAAGCCAAATTGTTCTGTTCATTTGTTCCTGTGTGTATTGGGGGACCCAGAATCAAGGTCAGCAAGAGGGTCAGCAAAATTCTGAGGGCCTTGGTTACTCCGTCAAGTCAAGTGATTTGTTTTCATATGATGATTGGGTTGGATATGGGTGGTTGTGTGGGGAGCCCAAAAGGTTCTCTGCAGACCTGTTCATAACCCCTGGTCTGAATGCACAGTCTGGATGGTTCAAGCATCATACCTGCCATTTTCTACTTTCTTGTCTATGAACCCCAACGTATGTATTCCAGTATGATGAAAACCATGGTGGACCTGGAATGAAAAAGTTCAGCATCTGGCACAAGAACCCCTCTCTTTCAAACGTGTTGGATTCCTGTTTTCAGAAAGTTGAAGCTCTTGACCTGTAGTTATGCACACAGTCCACTGACATCTCTTATCTCAAGTGCCTCTCTTCTCTGCCCTTGACATTTTCTTATCACTAGGGATGGGCACAAAGTAAAGTTCCTCACAAATTTTGGCTGGTTCATGGCTCGTGAAGCACTGTTCATTGAAGGGCACCCAGCACAAACATTCCGCAAACTTTGGTGCTAGTCGTAGTGGTTTGGGGTGGTCCGTGAATTGATAAAATTTTAAACAGACTGTCTCCACTCAGTTAAGCTGTTTACAAAATTCCAAGGCAACAGGAGGGTGGAATTCTTCAGCCTTGGAAATACCAATAGGAGCCCTCCAAAGCGTAACAGGCACTGCTGGCTGCCAATAACAGAGTTCCCACTCTGCTCTATGGGATCAGAAAGCTATATATACACTCAGCTGAGCTCTACACTTTTTTGTCTGTCGACTGTTCGCAGTTACAAAGAGAGACAGGGAACTTGTTAAAAGCTGACTAGCAGAGCACATTCATTTATTCCCTCCTAACTGTGAACTCATCTGCCTTGCTGGGGTTTGGCTCTTAGGTTAACTCTGAGCTTTGAGCCACCCCATTTCTCTGCTCACACTGAGTGGTGGGGCTTAGCTACTGGGTGCCTTGCCTGTGTGAGGACCCACATTTTATACCCTCCTGATTATGAACTTCTCTCTCCTGCTGGGGTTTGGGTGTTAGATGGACTCAGTGCTCTGAGCCACCCTGTCTCTCTGCTCACACCAAGTGGTGGGGCTTAGCTACTGGGTGCCTTGCCTGTGTGAGGACACACATTTTATATTCTCCTGATGGTGAATTTCTCTCCCCTGCAAGGGTTTGGGCGTCTGGTGGCTCAGGGCTCATGGCCATGCAACACTGTCTGTTTGCTCACAGCAAATGCATCAGCTGAGGACCCACATTCAATACCCTGCTGATTCTGAACTCCTCTCCCCTGCTGAGGTTTGGGTGTTTGGTGGACTCAGGGCTCATGGCCATGCAAGAAAGGTCAAGCCAGATGACAACCTTGTATGACCAGTACTCCAGGGGATCAGTATCGGCTGTCTCAGGGACTTGGTGAGGTACTCCCTCACCATCACCTCTGCCAAATCCTCTGCAATGGTACTCTTGGCATCCCCACCACTGCTGACCCCCTGGTTCACTACTGACAACCAGTAGTGGGGCTTCTCCCTGGTTGGGCTCTTTGAGGCAGAGGTGCTGGGCTGTGGCTCCTCATCCTCCTTGTCCTCCTCCCCAGCCTCTTCCATCCGCTGTTCCCTTGGCCTGTAGCCGCCACAGTCTTTGCAGAGTTCACACTCTGCATTCAGGACGGCAGTGCTGCCTTTTATTTGGGAGCCACATCCAGGGTTCCCACTAATGGGCACCAGCTGTCAACCACATTAGATGACAGTTCTCAGCTGCTGCAAGTTAATGTCAGCTAATGCTGCCATCTCCTGCATGGGAGGTGGGATGAGTGAACCCTTGACGTCGGGTCCGTGGAATGTTATGTTATACTTCTCATGGCATGCTTATCGCTCTTCGATCTGCTCTGACCTTGGGAGACTGTTGGTGCCTGTCCATGTATCTAATAAAGAATGCTGATCGCTATGTCGTAGTCCAACTCTTCAATGTAACGAACCCAGTACACAATAAAGGGATAGTCAGATTCTTGTTCTTTACTTGCTTTCTGTGCACAAAGGTATTTCCAGAAGAACCCTTCTTGCTTTGCTTGCTCCTTAGCTCTTTCTACCTTTCGTTTGCGGAACTGAGCTCCAAGAGGTCATTTTTTAATCAGCCATAGCTCCCTAGAAAAATGAATATATTTTCTAGATAAGTTTAGGGTCAGTCCAGGCTGCACATGGAACATGGAACTGAACCACTTTGTAGCACGGTGGCCTGACTGTCCACTTTTGGGACCTGGGCCATGCCCCAGTGTTTCTGCTGGCTGCTTCAGAGGTCTGTCATGAAGTGTACCGCTCTGTCTTGCATTATGGAGAGCTGAGCCTTGACCATCACCACTGCAGCCAGTGAAAGGCTACATCCTCCCTGAGCAAGAAGGGTTGTCCATCCACAGCAATCATCTTGCCGATAAGGGGGTCAGTGACTGCTTCCTGGGCCCTCCATGTAGCTATTTTGACTCCTTGGAGGGTGGCCCACCTTGCTGTCTCACCCATGGCAGCCCAAGTGTGGGGATCCCTTTTTGGATGGGCCTCCTGTTCCCCCTCTGCTTCTCCATGTTAAGAGGGTGGGGGCCTCTTCTTCCTCTCACTAGCTGCCACTCTTTCCTCTGGCAGCAACATACTGGAGTGCGCCCTTTGCAAGTGCCTGTGGAGGGTAGAGGACCAGTGTGGATGTGGGTTTGCCGTCCTTCAGAAATGGGTGTGGCACACCTGACACTCTGCCACCCAGGGGTCACTGGGGAGGAGGTGGAAATGTTTTCAAACGGTGGCCTTGGGATTGGAGACGGTGGGAGTCATGGCTGCTTTTTAGCTTTGGGCTGTGAGGGGCCACAGTGTACTCGAGGTGGGAGCAGCAACAGGGGGTTGGGATGTGGAAAGGGAGGATGCTTTCTCCCCGCCTTCTGAATTACTACTGTCAGAGTCCTCCTCTCCAGAGAGTGTTAGCAACTGCTGGTGTCTCTGGGCAGTGCTAACAACTTTTTTTGCCTCTGTGGAGAGCCTCAGGAACAAATCAGGGGAGGAGGCTCTGAGACCCCTCGTGAGGCCCTGCTATGGCCAGGCTCCAGTGGCCCGGCAGGATGGGTTTGGTGCCCAGGAGTGGAGGACATCTTCCCCTGACAAGCACCCACTTTCACACTCATGGTACACAGAGGTGTTCACACTCAGGAGGGTTGGGAGGGTATAAATGTGGGAGAGCTTTTGGGGGGATCCATAACTGGGACCCCAGAAATGTAATCTCCCCCCAATTTGGAGAGATCGTGGAGGAGCCAGCCCTAACATCCAATATGGAAACAACCCTAAAGGCACAACTATTACTTTGGAACACACTTAAAATAGTCCCCGTGAATGATTTCAATGTACGAACATACATCAACACTTAATTCCACAAACTCTTGGTTGGGAAAGAAACTGTATAGTCTTTATTATGCAAAAAATGTTGCATCACAAATCACTTTAAATGGAAAACTCTGGTTTCCACTGGTCTGTTGAGGCTGGGGTGCCTGCCAAGCTGTCATCATGGGGCTCCTTCGGGGAGCTCCTACATAATAGTAGGTAGGTTACACTGGCTCCAGATTGCTTTTCAAATTGATTCTTTTGGACCACAGCAGGAAGATACATAACTAAGACCATTTGGATTACATGTATCTGATCTGGACACAAGGTGATACCATATGAGCAGTGTTTCCTCTAAGCTGAGTTAGTGTGAGCTTGCTCACAGGTTTTTAGCCTCCAGCTCAGACATTTTTGTCTTTGCACAGGAAGGATGGCTCTAGAGCAAACATTTATGCAGTAGCCATATTGCTCACTCACAACTTTAATGCCAGTAGCTCACTAAGTAGAATGTTTGCTCACAAGACACCACAACTTAGAAGCAGCATTGCATACGAGGCCTATATAGCACATCCTTGCCTTGAGTCACTGATATCTATCAGAACATAATTCTCACTTGGTCCTATATTGTCTAATATTATTATTGCAATAATTGAGCCTGTGTGGAACATTTATGCTTGAAAACTGAAGGCCAGTAGGCCAAAACTTGTCTGATCTAGGGTCACATAAGGTCCTAATTTTGAAAAATTGTATGAATTGCATTCTTATTGAGGCTATGCTTGGGCCTATAATTGTTATTAAACCAATCTGTAATAAATACATGTATTTTTGTATAATTTGCATTCTTTACATATTGATGCTTTATAATTATTGAAATTAATATCGGGCCCCTTATTTTGTATCCAATTATGTATGGTCTGTCTTGGGACCTGTTCTGTTCAACATCTTTGTAAATGGTTTGGATGAAGGAATAGATGGAATGCTTATTAAATTTGCAGATGATACTAAATTGGGAGGGTTAGCAAATATGGTAGAAGACAGAGACAGGATACAGGATGATCTTGACAGGCTGGAAAACTGGGCTAAAACAAATAAAATGATTTTCAGTGGGGATAAATGTAAAGTTCTGTATGTAAAGTTTAGGTAGGAAAAATCAAATGCATAAGTATAGGAAAGGGAGACTCGTCTTGACAATAGTGGGTGTAAAAAGGATCTAGGGGTCTTAGTAGACCAAACACTGAATATGAGTTAGCAGTGTGATGTGGTAGCTAAAAAGGCAAATGCCATTTTGGACTGTATCAACAGAACCATAGTGTCCAGATCACAAGAAGTGATGGAATCGCTTTAGTCTGCTCTGGTTAGACCTCACCTAGAGTACTGTGTTCAGTTTTGGGCACCACAATTTAAGAAGGCTATAGACAAGCTGAAACATATCCAGAGGAGGACAACAAAGATGGTGAGAAGTCTGGAGACCAAGTCCTATGAGAAAAGGTTGAAGGAGCTGGGTGTGTTTAGCCTGGAGAGGAGACAACTGAGACGTGATATGATAACCGTCAAGTACATCAAGGTCTGTCATACCGAGGATGGTATGAAGTTATTTTCTGTTGCCCCAGCGGTCAGACCAGAACCAGCGGGTTGAAATTAAATCAGAGAAGTTTTCGGCTAAACATTAGGAAGAACTTCCTGACAGCAGTGTCTCAGTGGAACAGGCTTCCTCAGGAGGTGGTGGGCTCTTCTTCTTTGGAGGTTTTTCAGCAGAGGCTAGGTGGCTGTCTGACAGTAATGCTGATTCTGTGAACTTAGGCAGACCATGAGAGGGAGGGCAGGAAGGGTTGCATCAGTGCATAGTTCTTGTGGCCCTTTCTTACACAACCAGGGAAATGCTGATGGCCCCTTTGAGGCCAGGAAGCAATTTTTCTCCAGGCTAGTTTGGCCAGGGATCCTGGAGCTTTTTTGACATCTTCTGGGCAAGGAACAGGGATCACTGGGGGTGTGGGGGGGCAGGTATTTATGCATTTCCTGCATTGTGCATGGGGTTGAACTAGGTAACCCTGGAAGTCCCTTCCAACTCTATGATTCTAACCTTTTCGGTTCTTGCAAAAAGGTCCCCCATCTTTAGTTTCTACTGCAGAGATTCTCTGAGACTGATTCTGTTCTGCTGAGCTTCTATTGCCCTTGCTTTTTTTTTGCTGTTTTTCCCCCCTCTATTGGAAACAATTGAGGAAGAGGCACCTTCTTTGGGGGTGGAAACTCAGACCCCATCAATCCAATCCTTGCCAATCTTGGAGGGCAAGTAGAGGAGAGTCAAGTGGAGATCTGCTGAGTGTTTAGTGTCTCTAGCTTGCACAAGATCTGTTCTATCTACTCCTGAACCTGCACCTCATTTCCCCAGAATGCACTTTTCTGAGGTCACCTACTTTGGGGGACCATAACTTGGACCCATAAATACAATCCTCACCAAATTTGGAGAGCTGGTAGAGGCAAGTCAGCCAAAGACCTGCTGAGAGTTTGGTGTCTCTAGCTTGCACAAGATCTGTTCTATATACTCCTGAACCTGCACCTCATTTCCCCAGAATGCACTTTTCTGAGGTCACCTACTTTGGGGGACCATAACTTGGACCCATAAATACAATCCTCACCAAATTTGGAGAGCTGGTAGAGGCAAGTCAGCCAAAGATCTGCTGAGAGTTTGGTGTCTCTAGGATGCACAGAATCCATTCTATACACTCCTGAACCTGCACCTCATTTCCCCAGAATGCACTTTCCTGGAGCACCTTTTTTGGGGGCTGTAACTCAGACCATGTAAATCCAATCTTCACCAAACTTGCTCGACAGGTGGAGGAAAGTCAACCGGAGATCCTCTGCAAGTTTGGTGTCTCTGGCCCACTGGGGGGCATTCTACCACATCCAAAAGTCCATGATGGTCCATGGTTCGCAAACTGTGCATGCCACAAATAACAAACTAAACCACATATTCCTGGTTCTTGCCCATCCCTACTTATCACTCATGAGGTATCTTGCTGGATGCAGGGGTCATTTCGTAGAAAAAGAGGTGCAGGAGTTCATTAGCATACCTATTAGCATAACTCATTAGCATAACCAACCGAATGTCAGTTTCAGCCCTATTATACCCTATGGGCCACTGAAGTCAATGGCAAAAACTCATAGGGTATATGAGGGGCTGGAGGAGAGGGGGCTTGAGGGAGAGGCTCCAAACTTGCAGGATACCTTCTGGGATCTCTCCCCGAAATACCCACCAAGTTTCAAGAAGATTGGACCACGGAGTCCAATTCTATGGGGCCTCAAACAGGTTGCCCCATCCCCTCCATTGTTCTCTATGGTGGGAAAAAAACATTACTTTTTTCCCACCATAGAGAACAATGGAGGGAATGGGGGCAACCTGTTTGGGAGCCTGTAGAATTGGGCCCCTGGTCCAATCTTCTTAAAACTTGGTGGGTATTTGGGGGAGAGGTCCCAGAAGCTACACTGCAAGTTTAGAGCCTCTCCCTCAAACTTCCTCCCCTACAGCTGCTTTTAAAGTCACTGCCGAATTTCAGCAGCAATTCGGCGGCTGGCCGAATTAGATCAGAGAATCTGATTCAGCCTGTGGCTGCCCTACTGCCTACTCCTGAGCTGGCAGAGCAGCGCTCCGCCTCACTCCGACTCCGAAGGACCCCTGGCTGGATGTATTTTTAAAAGCTGTTGGGGGTTGTTTGTTTTGAGGTAGGACTGCATTTCATTTAACCCCATGATGCACAGAGCAATGGCATCTTCTTGCTATTCATCCCATCATAAATTTTTTGGAACATGTAAATTAGACTTCCCAGAATATTATCTAAACAGATATTGTTTGAAGTCTGCATACGTGAGTGTTATCTTCAACTTCTAGGACTTCTGAGACCTGACTTTTTGTCACATTCATATCTGACTTCTTTTCATTGTTGCCTTCAGCTTTTGGAGGCACATTTTAAGGTACAGTGAGCAGTTTCCAGAAGTAGTGTATCTACTTCTTTCTTTCCGTCTAAACTTTGACCCAGCCTGACCTGCTCAGCTTACAAGATCATGGCCCAGAGCAGCATGGCTGCAAGCCAGTAGGAAAACAGATATCCGATACAGACACCACTCATTGATACTTTGTTGTTCCCATTTATTATTTATCCAATACTTGCTGTGGGTCAGTTGATGTTATGTTACTGTGAACTCTTCAGACAAGCTTTTTAATACATAGGCTTTGCTAAGAATCACTGTGCAGGCAGCTGAAAAGTAGGTCTGATGGTAGACTCACGGCTTTGCACATCAAACGAAATAGCAACTAGCATTCAGTGGTGATTTTCATTAAAATGATTGTAGAAACTTGTAGGATATATTTATGTTGCCCTTCTGGGAAGGCATTCCCAGAATGTTCCTTTCTTAAGTCTCTCTTACTTTCAGTGCATCTCAAAAGACCTGTTGGTGTTTCATGGGGTATAGTGGTCCCTTGATGTTATTGTCCTAATAATGTATGGTCATCTGGCTTGTGGTGATGCATAGCAAAATCCTGAGCATACAGGAAGAAGAAGAAGAAGAAGAAGAAGAAGAAGAGAATGGATTTATATCCCGCCCTTCACTCACTTGGAGTCTCAGAGCGGCTTACAAACTCCTTTTCCCTTCCCCTCCCCACAACAGACACCCTGTGAGGTAGGTGGGGCTGAGAGAGCTCTGAGACAACTGTCCTTGAGAAAACAGCTGGTGCAGAGCTATGGCTTGCCCAAGGTCATCCAGCCAGGTGCAAGTGGAGGAGTGGGGAATCAAACCCAATTCTCCCAGATTAGAGTCTGCACACTTAACCACTACATCAAATTTCTACAGGAAATTTCTAGCCCTCATGATTTTAGAGAGAAATTTAAATCATGATAGCATCATATCTGAATTTCAGAAGCCAAGAAAAAAAACTTATTATGTATTTTTTAAACATCTTGGATCTATGGATAGTTTGCTTGTTTTTGCAGCGCCATCTTGGTGAATATTTGGGAATAGTAAATGCTGAATTGTTGCTAGTCTCCCAGCTGGCTGTAAAACGTAATAGTCAAGAAGGGTATTATGAAGATGAAGCGGCACACAGAAGGCACAAAGACTAGTCAAAAGATTCATGGCTCATGTGGCATCGGTGAAGAAATGACTCGTGTTCATTAGCCATGACTTAGTACCCACCACATTCATCCACATTACATATGCATAAAATGCAAATGAAGCACAGCCTACACTTCACTGTATGTTTTCTAAGTGGTCCATTTTCCTGAAGAAGCTGCTCTGCTGTAATGTACAGTTGCTGAGAAACTGGAGAGAAGACTGTTCAAATTAAGACTGTTAAAAGGGACAGACTGCTTGGGCATGGGCATAGACTTTTGTAAATTCCGGGGGGGTGGGGGCTCTTTAGCGCACACACTTTGCATGCGCGCTCACTGGGGCAATGTTCTCCCCCCCTCCGGGAAACCTCCGTGCCTCCCCGGGCCCTTCCGAGGCCCACCAGCCGCTGCTGCTGGGGCCTCTCTCCCCCCCCCACTCCTTCCCTCTCCCTTCACTGGGAAAAGAGGGAGGGAGAGGAAAGGATGGAAGAGTGGCCAGGCAGGGGGGGAAGCACTGGCAGCAGCAACTGCCAGCCTCGGAAGGGCCCTGGGAGGCGGGGCAGCAGGCGCTACGTTTCCCCTGGGGGGGCTCAGTCCCCCCCAGGAAATTTTGGGGGAGGCTCAAGCCCTCGAGCCCCCCCCATAGTCTACGCCTATGTGCTTGGGTGCAGGGACAATAATCCCATGTCTCATTTGAGTTCCACGTTTGGATAGTGTTTGTCTTATTTTGTGTCCATTTACAATGCGAAGGGCACAGTCTGCATAGGGACACCAATGGGAAGTGTGCATGGGGACACAAGTGTGGAGCAGCAAATCTACTCCCCCACACTTGTGTCCCCATGCAGACTGCACACTTCACATTACAAACGGCCATTATTCACTTATGTGGGGAAAAGCAAAAGGATACAACTTTGAGACAAGATCAAGGAAGAGACCCATCCCCATCTTTGATGAGATCAATGTTTATCACACAAAAGAGAGCCAGAGTGGTGTAGAGAGTAGAGTGTCAAACTGGGACCTTCAGTCATGAAGCACACAGAGTGAACTCAACCAGGTACTCTCTATCAGACTAAGCTACTTTATCGTAGTAAGGATAAAGCGGAGAAGGGGAGAAAGAACCCTGTGCAACACTCTGGGCTTCTTGGAGTTACATGGCATGAAAAGTAATGGATATCTTTCTTTTTCTTTTTTTTTTTAAATATATTTATTTTCATTTATAAGTTATAACATTCTACAATATATTACTAAACCATCTCATTTTGAGCCTTAACAATTAGCTCCTTTCCATCCAACAATACAATTTTAACCAAATGTCTTTGTACATTACTCCTTGTTCATTTCTTTGAGATATATGTCCCATATTATCACATTCTGCCGTCTCCAACAGTTTTTCCAAGATTTCTGTGTAGGTTGGTACATTTTCCACTTTCCATTGTTTTGCCAATAAAATTCGCGCTGTCATCATTATATATATAGTTAATTTCATATCATTTATATTTGTATTTACTGGTAACATATTTAACAAGAAAATTTCCGGTTTTAAATCTAACCTCACTCCTACAATATCTGAAATCAATTTTTTAATCATAACCCAGACCTTTTTTACCTTTTTACATTGCCACCACATGTGTAAAAAAGTTCCTTTCTGAAGCATACGAAAACTCCAGTTTATAAACATATGAAGTTTAGAGAAAAAGACATCCATATGTTTCTTCTCCATGATATATCCATGGGTACATATGTTCTTCAATGCACAGAGACGGGAAAACGTGCAAGCCTTAATTGCTCGCAAAATATGAATGAAAATATGGGTTCAGGAATATTTTTGTGTAGGTTTTTTTAAACTTTGGAAGGATGAATTAAACTACTTTCAAAGGGGAAATGTGCTGCAGCAAATTTGGTGAGTGAACTCAAAAGTGCTGGAGTTCGGTAGGCCAGTGAAGTGATTTCAAGCATGATCAAGTTTATTCAGGTCCAAGACAAGCATGCCTGAGGTCACCCAGGGGTCAGCTTAAATACACAGCAAAAGCCTTGCCCCAACCGCACCCATACTGTGGGATAGGTTACATTGGACATACATTGGTCTATTTAAATATATACAAGTCCCTGACTGGAGGATCTTTAGGAGCCTGAGCACTATTGTCTTTCAGCCTAAAGCTCAAACCTTCTTGGGCCATGCAGTCGGACCGCACGGCCAATGCCATTACAGGGCTGCCAGACCATTGCTACACACACCTATATTGACCTTAGAGTATCGCTGTTCATCTAACCCTAGAACTGCATTCAGGACATAACACCCTTCCCCCCATAGTTCAGGCACACCCTTGGCATACAAAGCCTTGATGATAGGTCGGCCTTCTTTGTACTTGGACTGACCTCCAGACCCTGGGAGTAGGGGGCCCTGGAACTGTTGCTGGTTCTACCTGGGGGTCTGGAGTGGCCGTCATCGGGATCTCGGGCGTCACTTCAGGCTGGCTGGAAGCAGGGGCTGCTTCTGGCGGCAGACTCTCAGGAGGCATGATGGTCAGTTCTGGGTCAGGTTCCAGGTTGTTCTCTCTGTGCCCGCTGGGGCCCTGGACAATAGGGCTGGGGCTGCCCGTGGCCCCCGGTAGGCTCTCACGTGACTGCTGCTGTAGTTGGTCTATGTGCCATTTCCAGAGTTGGCTGTCCTCTGTGGCAATCTCGTAAGATGGGACTGCTGACTTGGGTGACTTTACCTGGTACCCAGAGGGGTCCCTGTGTGTAGTTCCTTACATACACGGGGTCTTCAGGGGCGAACCCTCTCGGAGCTTGGAGCACATTGGGTTCCTTTACTTGTTTCGGAATTCTGTCTGGATTCAGGTGGTTGAGTTGAGACATGAGGCGGTGTCCCATGAGAAGCTCTGCCAGGCTGCAGCCTGTGGCTGTGTGAGGCATTGCTTGCTGACCGAAAAGGCAGGCTGTCCGCTTATACTCCCAGTCCCCTTGGTCCATTATCTGCAGCATCTCCTTGGTTGTACGGACCATCCTTTTGGCTTGGCCATTCGTTGCAGGGTGGAAGGGAGCCAACCTTATGTGCCAGATGCTGTGCAGCTCCGTGAATCGCAGGAACTCTGAGGAGGTGAAGGCCATTCCATTGTCGGAGACCGGGGTGTCTGGCAACCCATGAGTGCAAAATATGCACCGCATTGCATGGATGGCAGCTTCTGAAGATGTGACCTTGACAGGGATGACCTCTAGCCACTTGCTGAAGCGATCTACAAGAATAAAGAACAGCTGCCCCTGGACAGGCCCTGCAAAGTCTATGTGCAGCCAGGACCAAGGGCCATGAGCTGATTCCCAAGGGTGGACTGGTGCATGGGGAAGGTCAGGACGAGATTCCTGACATTTCACACAGGCCCATACTTGGTCCTCAATTTCTTTGTCCAGCCCGGGACACCATACGTAGCTGCATGCCAGGGCTTTCACGCAGATGACTCCCGGTGGTGCTCATGGGGAGTGTTTAGCACCCTGTCCCTGAGGGGCTCCAGAATCACCACCCTGGATCCCCAGAGTAAGCATCCTTTGTGACTAGACAGTTCATTTCTCCTGGCAGTGAATGCCGTGAACTCAGGCCCCAGGGCAGAGGGCCACCCCCTCCCCACCCAGTTAAGAACACAGGATAGCAAGCGATCCTGGGCTGTGTGCAGGGAGACATCTGTTACCTGAATTGGATGCACTAGCAGGCACAGATGATAGTCACACATAAAGGGGCATTTAAGGTAAAATGTCTCCAATTCAGGGTAAGTGTGGCACCGGGACTGTTCCAGGATCTAATGGATCGTTTATTGAAAGGAATATCAGGTGTCCAGCCCTTTTTCGATGACATCTTGATTGCGGCTCCGGACGTCTAGACCTTCAGAGCATGACTCCAGGCGGTTCTTCAACGTTTCCAGGACAATGGCTTGAAAGTAAAACCCAAAAAGTGTCTTCTGGGCATCCCGTCTGTTGAGTTCCTGGGTTTCTCCGTAGATGCACAAGGGATCCACCCCACACCGGATAAAGTTAAAGCTACCTCCGAGGCTCCGGCGCCTACGTGCAAAGTCGAAATCCAGTCATTCTTAGGACTTTTAAACTTCTACCACAATTTCCTTCCCCATAAGGCAGAGCCACTCCAAGGCTTTTGGATAAGTCAGCAAAATGGGAATGGGGCCCGAGGCATGCGGCCGCCTTTATGGCTGTGAAATCGCTGCTTATGTCTAATGCCGTCCTGGCCCACTTCGATGAATCTCTCCCTGTGGTGCTGGCCTGCGACGCATCACCATACAGGGTGGAAGCTGTGCTGGGGCACTGCCTGCCCAATGGCCAGGAGGTCCCAGTCACTTACTACCCCAGGACTTTATCTTCAGCAGAGCGGAACTATGCCCAGATAGACAAAGAGGCTCTCACTATAGTGGCTGGGGTAAAAAAAAATTCACCATTACCTCTATGGCAGAGACTTCACGATCGCCACCGATCACAAGCCACTGTTGGGACTCCTTGCCTTGGACCTGCAGTGGTCCATTTTCCTCTTAGGGTATCAATACTCCCTTGTTTACTGGCCAGGCAAGGCTATGGGACATGCCGACGCCTTGAGCCACCTTCCGCTTCACACCTGTGATCCAGACCCAGCTCCTGCCCATTACGTTGCCTCATGGAGGAGCTGCTAGTGCATCCAATTCAGTTACCTGGTGGTGGCCCACAATGTTCATGAAATTCAGCTCAGAAGAGCGGCGGCTGGGTCTGGAGTGGCATGCCCAGGCGATGTGGCCCTTCTTTCCACATGACCGGTAAGTTCATTACCTGGTGGCGGCCCACAATGTTCATGAAATTCAGCTCAGATGTGTGGCGGCTGGGTCTGGAGTGGCATGCCCAGGCGATGTGGCCCTTCTTTCCACATGACCAGAACTCTGCATCCTGGAAACAGCAGGTCCGGCGGTCATGCGGGTCACCACAGCTGGCACACACTGTTTTAGGGGTTACCTGCATTGGGTGAGTTGACCAGTGTGTGTAGTGGCCGCAGGGGGCCGTTGTTGGTTGAGAGTGGTGGTTTTCTGGTCTGCGGTGGATCTGCCAGGCTGCCTCATCCTCGGAAGGCTCGAATTCTGATGAGCACCTTGTGCGATGAGCGGCCGTGGTGCCGCCTTTCCTGTTCCGCTGAGCCAGCTCAAAACCACAGGCAGCTTGGTACACCTTGTCCACTGTGGTGTCAGTGATTGCCATGAGCTTTTTCTGCAACTTTTGCTCCTGCACCCCACTCACAAAGACTGACAGCAGAATTTCATTCACCTCCCTGAACCCATACCCCACCAGGAGCCAGTGGAGCTCAGCCATGTACCTGGCTACAGACTCCCCTTTCTGCTGTACCCAGGTGATGAAGGACACCCGCTAGGTTAGCTGTGAGGGCTTGGGGTTGAAGTAGCTATTGAGCACCTCCATGATATCGTCAAAGGAAGTCTAAGCAGGGGTACAGGGTGAAAGTAAACTCCTTACCAACTGCATGGTTGCCATTCCACATGTGCTTAGCAGCCAAGCTTTGCGCTCTTCTGGATCAGTAATCTTCTGTGATTTTAATGAGTACTCGACTTGATCGGCCCATGCCTCCCAGAATTTGGGTTTGTCAGAGTTGAATGGTTCTAAGCGGTATCCCAGAGCAGCGGTGACCATGTTGGGAACCCCTGGAGCAGCTAGGAGGTTCTCAGGAACCTGGAGCTGCGGATGACCCTCTGAAGCAGCGGTAGCGGCAGAGGGGAGATTCTCGGGAGTCGGAATCGACTGATGAAACTCAGAGTTGACAGGAACGATGTCAGAGTGATTCTCAGAGACCAGGGATGGCTGACGAACCTTGGGGCTGGTCAGGACAGCAGCGGAGGGGTTCTCGGGAGCTGGAAGCAGCTGGGCGGTGTGATCCATTGGAGCCTGGAGCTATGAAGCAATCGGAGCCGATGGCTGGAGAGTCAGGCTGGTCTTGGAGCGGGGGTCGCTGCTGGGGTTGCTGGCCGATGAGTCACTCATCGGGATCCCATCCTCGTTGGCCCCCTCCCACCATCGCAGGCTTGGTGGGAGGCAGGGCCTGCAATGTTGGATCAGGCCAGTGGCCCATCCAGTCCAACACTCTGTCACACAGTGGCCCAAAATACCAGGTGCCATCAGGTTCCACCAGTGGAGCCATGGCACTAGAAGCCCTCCCACTGTTGCCCCCCACCCCCAAGCATGAAGAATACAGGGCATCACTTGCTCAACTACTCAACAACTGCAGCCCACACTGCCCAATCATCTTGGTATAAATTTTGTTTTTGTTAATGTAATAACCTCCTTGATGTAGAACGAATTTGGAGTCCAGTGGCAACTTCAAGACCAACAAAGTTCATCTTAAAGGTGCCCCTGGACTCTAAATTAGTTGTACCGCTTCAGACTAACACGGTTGACGTCTGGAACTATTCTTGGTGTAGCATTCTATGTACTGGATGGACTGGTTAACTTTTTGCATTTGTTGCTGTTCTCTTTTCCAATAAAGTAATATTTTTTTAATGTAATAAAGTAATATTTTTTTTAATTGGCTGGTCTTTAACACGCCACTGAATTTCTGTTTTATTTTGCTACGGCAGAGCAGACTTAACACTGATGAGCTAGGGTTGCTAACTCTGGGTTGGAAAATCCCTGGAAATTTTGGAGGATCTCTGCCTTTCGGTAGGCTGGCAAGAAATATGGCTCAAATGGAGATGATAGAGGTCGCTGCCATACAAACGGTTTCAGTGGCATATTGGCTGAAAGGGAGGGCACCAGCGGCATATCGACCCACAGGAACTGCAGCCACTTCCTCTAGGGAGACATTCAGGCTCGACCATTGATCATTATTATAAGTGCCAGCTAACCATTTTGAGATTAATGGAGTGTTCTTTCCCAGTCCTCCTGTAGTGTTTTTTAATTAATTATATTCTATATCTTATTTTTATTATGGTTATATAATTTGCCAGCACTGTGTTCTTTGACAAACGCTGAACATTTTCATTGATCCTCCTTTCTGCTCACAAATCAGCCCCACCTCCTGCCATTATGTTTCAATAGCATCAGGTGCAAATAGATTTTTTTTAAAGGTTACTGTTAGTGGGAATAACATTCTTTGTTTCAGTGAAAATAAAAGGGGCTATAGACGAACGAACATAGCAAGGTAGACGACAGCCATTGGCGGTGCAAGTGGCCTCTAGGACATGACAATAACTGATGACTCCTTAGGGGGCTGGGAAAGAAGTCCAGGGTTGGCTGCTGAGAAAGCTTCAGCGATGTGAAGGTACCTCTTTCCTTTCCTTCACTTGTGTTACTCTTAAAACTTGTGGCTAGTTTAAAGAAAAACGTATCTCCAGGGGTCATTTCGTAGAAAAAGAGGTGCAGGAGCTCATTAGCATAACTCATTTGCATAACTCATTTGCATATGCCACACCCCCTAGCATACTGGAAGTGTGTCAGAAGGCAACACCCACCCCTCAGGCTCCACTCCACAGGTGAGGGAAACTGACCTGCTCTTCCTCCCTTCCCTTCCCCATCCAATACTTAGTGCAATAAAAATAAGCGTCAAGAACACACCCTCATTCTCTTCCTGCTCCCTTGAAACCACCAGGTTTCAAGTAGACTTGAGATACCCAGGACATGTGCACCACCCATCCCCTCCCCTTCCCCTCCCCACAACAAGACACCCTGTGAGGTAGGTGGGGCTGAGAGAGGTCTTTTGAGAACTGCTCATGAGAGAACAGCTCTGAAAGAACTTGTGACTGACCCAAGGTCACACCAGCAGCTGCATGTGGAGGAGTGGGGAGTCAAACCCGGTTCTCCCAGATTAGAGTCCAACTCCTGACCACTACACCAGACTGATGGGGTGGAAGCTGCTGAAGGGTTGGTGACATTTCTCCAGTACTTATGTGCCATGTGCCCAGATAAAAAATGGTATACTTAGAAAATTTATATGCCACCTTGAGCAAGTCTCTGGAAAAGCAGCACACAGACATAAAAGGAACAATGATAAAATTATCAATATTAAAACAAAACATTAAAAACAATAAAGACCCTAGCAGGGCTTTCCCCGGGGCGCTGCGCCTCTGCACTGCTCGGGGAAGCCGAGGAGGGGCGGGGCTTGGTCATGTGCCCACCCCCTGGGCTCCTCACTCCCGGAGCTGCGCTCCTGTGCGCTCCCGCTCCAACGGACCCCTGCGTATCTCTGGGAAAAGGTTAAGTGCAAGACAGCTGCACCTGGTATCCGAAGGCAGATATTATTATAGTAACGTCAACCGGCACTAGAACTTGCCTACTCCAGACCTTGGGTTGGATCCAGAATAACTTTTCTGTGCATTCAAGGTACTTCTGGTTAGTGGAATAGAACTTTCTTGCTTCCTCCATCCACAACACCCCACTGATCTTGTGAAACACTGCTACTAAAGGACAGGGGAACCTCAAATCATCATGGGGGATAAACTGGACCTCTGCAACACAGTGAGGGAAATGGCAAAAGTTTATCTAATCCCTTGTGTTAGATGCAAATTTAGACTAGCTCCAGTCCCTTGGAAGCAAGACAGAATCATGAGATCTTCATGATCACTTCTGGGTTTCGATTGTACTATCTCAAATCCAGGGCCAGATTAAGTCATGCTGAGGCCCTACGCTTTGTCAAGTTCAAGAGGCACCACAGCATTATTTTTAAAGATAATTTCATCATTTAAGAGGGAGGGTTGTATGTTTAGTGGCCCCTCATAACCTGAACCCCTAAACTTTAGCTTATTTATCTTGTGCACCAATGTCAGTGGCTGCAACAGACTCACCCAAATGCCAGCTGTAAACTAATGCCTTCCTTTTTGGTTGGCGTATACTCATGGCTTCTATTTGTTGCATGACTGCAGCAGCTAAAGGGGGGGGGGGGGAGCTTCCACAGTCACCCCAATTGCAATGATCATTTGTCTATGGCCAATGTTTTAGGCATCTCCATTCCATTTCACTCAGATTGTGAGCCTGAGGGTTCCACACAATCCCAAAGTCCACTGCAAGAAAACTAGGGTTGCCAAGTCTTACCATCTTTTTAGTGGGGGAGTCCCGGGTGCTGTCTTGGAGTTGAACTACCATTCAAGGGGAAACCATAGAGTTTTCCCTCAAATGACAGAGCATCCCCCTGCCATGTGCCCGGTGTGATGACGTCATCTCTGGGTGATGCCATCACACCGGGCACGTTTTTGCGAGCCCGGCATTTGGGGGGTGGGAATCCCCCCAGTGGCCTGATCCAGGCCAGTGGGGAACCGACCCATCGAGCGGGGGTTTCTCCACCCCCCCCCACCCCGGGGGACCTGGCAACCCTAAAAAAAACTGGTGACTGGGTGGCCTGGAACTTGATAATTGTCAAAGAGATTGATGATTACAACACTATCAAATGAAAAGGATATATAGTTCAAATGGTCTTTAAGGCTGAAGTCCTACAAATACTTAGCTGGGAGTAAGGCCCATTGAATAAACTAACTTCTGAGTAGACCTGCTTAGGCTTGCTTCCTAAGTCAGTGATGGATGCAGACCGTATCCTTAGGACCTCTGTGTTCACCAGAAATGGTCCCCTTCATTCTAAAACTGAACTAGGTGTAAGGATGTTGTAGGTATATAGTGTGTATTCAGGCACACTTCGTTTACTGATTGCACACAATTTGAAAGCTGGGACATTATGCGTGAAGAAATCTGCTTTTTTATTTTAAGTAATGCATTTTACTTTTCTTTAGTCTGTGGAAGCTTCCCTTGATAGAGAAAATCTGGAAAAGTCAGCAGGAATGAAGACAAGCACAGTTAATGATGTAGCTGGGGGGGGGCTGCTTTCTAATCTGATGTTTACATCTGCATGGGCCCCTCTTTTTCTCCTTAGACCTGGTCAGAAAAAGGCTCCAGAAATATAGCTTCTTGTAAACCCTGAAGAAGAAGAAGAAGAAGAAGAAGAGATTGGATTTATACCCCGCCCTCCACTCCCCAAGGGAGTCTCAGAGCGGCTTACAAACTCCTTTTCCCCTCCCCTCCCCAAAACAGACACCCTGTGAGGTAGGTGGGGCTGAGAGAGCTCTTTCCCAAGCTGTCCTTGAGGGAACAGCTGGTACAGAGCTATGGCTTGCCCAAGGTCATCCAGCCAGGTGCAAGTGGAGGAGTGGGGAATCAAACCCGGTTCTCCCAGATTAGAGTCCGCGCACTTAACCACTACACCAAACTGGCTCTGAGTGCCCTATATAGAGCAAAGGAGGATGGAGGGTTTGTGTGAGCAGTTCTGAAGGAGATTGGCTAGGCTGATGAACTCTTCCCTATAGGCTGATATTGGCTTATGCCAAACCACTGGAGCAGAGCTAGGCTTTGACTTCAATCAATCAGCTGTGCAAGAGAATTACTTTGGGCTATTTTGTGTGTTTTTTTTAAGTGCGATGATTTGCTTTCATGCCAAAAAGATATATTAAAAATAATTCACAACCAGATTAATGAGAGGAGGAAAAGTCATTAGAAATCAAAAAATGAGATAATTCTGCTGTAGACATGACTGATGGCAATAAATAAATCATATTTGGCTGACATGACTTAATTAGTTGGAAATATAGTACGTGGGGGGGGGGGGTTAAGTTGCTTAGGTTAAGCTTTTAAGCTTTTGACACATAAATTCTGAGCTAAGTATCCCAGATGTCAAAGCAGGCAGCTATAGCTCTCCAGTCATGTCATTTTAAAAGAGATATATAATTCAGAAATTTGATTTAATCATTTACAGAAGGCTGTCTGCCTTCGTATTTTTGGAATTATTTCAACCGTCTATGCACCTTGATGTCCTGGGAATCAGGAGGGAGGGAGGGAATGAATATGCTCCCAACTCTGGTAAACACATTTAGCAATGAATCATGCTTTGCATTACCATTTTTGGAGGGTTGCTTGTACAAGCACAGCAGAAGCTTCCTGACTTGAGATGACAGGGAAATTAGATAACCCAGTTCTTTGTTTAGTCTCTTTGTCACAGTCTAGCATGTCCAAAATATGAAACCAGAGGAGAGCTATTCAAATAGGACTGGGCTGAGCTGGTAGACCCTTCCCCTGACCAGAAAACTAAGGCTGCTGGGTGGTCGCACAACCTCCAGCTAAAGGGGAAACAGCTTGGTCCATACTGGAAGACTAACTTGTTGATGACTCTCCTGTTTCATTGGCATTCTCCAGCTAACCAGGGCTATTTTGGGGCAGGAACGCACAGGAACGGAGTTCCAGCTGGCTCCTGAGTTGGACACACCCAGCAGGAACTCATTAGTATAATAGGCCACACCCAACAGCAGAAACTCATTTGGATTGGCTACATTAGGGGTGTGTGGCCTAACATGCAAATTAATTCCTGCTACAAAAAAGCCCTGGGTTTTGACAACAAACAAGGTAAACAGAATAAGAAGCCAAAGGTGGGTGTGGCCGGATGACCCCTCTTCTGGTAACATGAGGGTGTGGCCTAATATGCTAATAAGCTGTGCTGTCAGTGGTGTGGCCTAATGTGCTAATGAGTTTCTGCTGTTGGGTGTGGCCTATTATGCTAACGAGTTCCTGCTGGGCTTTTTCTACAAAAAAAAGCCCTGCAGCTAACCATTCCTCTTCTCTGTTGTGCCTTAGTTTTCAAGGCCTTGCTTTCTTTAGTAGACCTACTTGCATTTATGCACAGCATCTGCTAGCAGCATTGTGAGTGGAATTTTAATAGCTATGAACTGCTTTGGGAGACTGGTTTTGTCTGATGCATAGAAGAAGAAGAAGAAGAAGAAGAAGAGATTGGATTTATATCCCGCCCTTCACTCACTTAAGAGTCTCAGAGCGGCTTACAAACTCCTTTCCCCTCCCCTCCCCACAACAGGCACCCTGTGAGGTAGGTGGGGCTGAGAGAACTCTTTCCCAAGCTGTCCTTGAGGGAACAGCTGGTACAGAGCTATGGCTTGCCCAAGGTCATCCAGCCAGGTGCAAGTGGAGGAGTGGGGAATCAAACCCGGTTCTCCCAGATTAGAGTCCACGCACTTAACCACTACACCAAACTGGCTCTCTGGCCATTAGGGCCACCAAGGCAGCTAACAATTGAATACAGATCATTAAAACACATCATAAAAGCAAATAAAAACTACATATATAAAAAATCCTCCCCCAAAGCAGCTAAAGATGAGCTTGTCAAGCACTGGCATAGCCATCTCAGCAGCCATTGACGAGATCGCTCCCTTGATGTCCTCGGGGCCCCTAGGCTCTAGACTTGCTCCATGGTATACACAGGAGCTGTGGCTGATGAAGTGAGGGCTCAGATGGCTAGAGAGCCAGTGGCAGCATGCTCGCGGTGAAGCTACAAAAGCATCCTATAGGACAGGGGTGAGCAAATTGCGGCCCGCGGGCCACATGCGGCCCGCCACAGAGTTTTTTGCAGCCCGCCAAGACAGTCAGCCACGTGGTTTCAGTCAGGCCTCCGTTGGGCCTGGAGCTCCGGGAGTGAAGTGTCCAGGGGGCGGGCACATTACCAAGCCCCACCCCCTGCTCCCAGCAGCCCTGTTGGGCGATGAGGAGGCAGAAGAAGGAAGGTAAGTTGCTCTTTGGCAGACATTAACTTGCAGGCTGTGATGAGAATCTCAACAAGCAATCTCACTCCTGATTTCAAAAAAACTGTAGAAAAGTGTGATAGGGTACATTTGTCTCATTAAACTGATTCTAAAATTAAATGTGCTTGCAGCTATAGATGATATGAAATTAGCACAATAAATAAATTGAATAAAACTACCACTATTTTATTGAATTTATATGTATTGATTTTTATGATACAATTTATCCCTTTTCTGAAATGCAAAGTTAACTAATGAATGCAATCGTTTTAAAAGGTGCGGCCCTCCGCTAACCTCTGCTCCCACAAAGTGGCCCCCGAGCCAAAACAATTGCCCACCCCTGCTATAGGACGTTTATGAGATCCTATGAGATGGAAGTCAAAGCCACTAAGACAGAATATTATGCGGCCACGATTGCGTCTGCAAGCTCTCACCCAGCCCAATTATTTAGAATGATTCGGTCCATTACTACTCTGCCTCGGGGCAGCCCAAATGCTAAGGAATTGGAGATTGGCTGTGAGGCTTTTGTGAGCTACTTTGTAGATGAAGTCTTGTCACTCCGCTGCGACCTTCCCGCCACAGAGTAAGGGAACTCAAGGCTCCATGCGCATCTTCTTGTCAAGTCCTGGATTATTTCAGTCCACCAAGCCTAGAAGAGGTCAACAAATTACTCTTAACCATTCACCCAACTACCTGCAGCCTTGATCCATGCCTGTCATGGCTAATTAAATCCGGCCTCAATGGGCTATGAGGTGCCCTAAAGGAAATCATCAACAAGTCCCTCTCTGAGGGGCTGTTCTCTGGAGCACCCCTAAAAGGCAGTGGTATGCCCTCTCTTAAAAAATACATCCCTGGACCCGGCCGAATTGGCTAACTACTGGCCGGTTTCCAATTTGCCCTATTTGGGCAAATTAATTGAGAGGGTGGTAGTGATTCAGTTGAAGAGAGGTTTGGACGACAGCTCTGTATTAGATCCCTTCCAGTTTGGCTTCCAACCAGGCCATGAGATGGAGACGGCACTGGTTGCCCTCAGGGACAACCTTTGGAGGCACCTGGATCAGAGCAGTTCGGTGTTGTTGTTGGAGCTGTCAGTGGCATTCGACATGGTCAACTACAAACTACTGACCCACCGCCTCAGCAACACTGGGATTCAGGGGTCTGCCTTGCAGTGGCTCACCTTGCTCCTTCAGAGTCAGGGACAAAGGATGGCCATTGGGGAAGAGCTGTCCCAAAGGCACCCACTCATCTGTGGAATGCCTCAAGGAGCGGTGCTTTCCCTGATGTTATTTAACATCTACATGCACCCCCTTGCCCAGATTGCCTGGAGGCATGGGCTTGGGTGTCACCAATATGCGGATGACACCCAGCTCTATCTGTTGTTGGGTGGCCAGTCTGACTCTAACCCGGAAGATCTTAACCTGGCGTTGAAAGCTATGGCTGATTGGCTTAGACTAAGTTGACTGAAATTGAATCCGATGAAGATGGAGATCCTGTGCCTGAGTCAGAGCGGTCTGAGGATAGGGATCCCACTCCCGACCTTTGATGGGGCACCGTTGGTGCCAGCGCCAGAGGTTAGGAGTTTGGGAGTGCTCCTGGATGCCTCCTTAATGTTAGAGGCCCAGGTAGCAGCCACTGAAAAGTCAGCCTTTTACCATCTCCGGTTGATCAGGCAGTTGGTTCCCTTCCTTGACCTGGCAACAGTGATCCATGCAATGGTCACCTTGAACCTGGATTACTGTAATGCTCTCTACATGGGGCTGCCCTTGTCCCAAATTCAGAAGCTACAGCTGGCGCAGAACACGGCGGCCAAGCTGTTCTTGGGCCTCCCTATGCGAGAGCACATCTGGCCTGCGCTAAAAGCACTGCACTGGCTGCCTATAGCATACCAAATTCAGTTCAAGGTGCTGGTTCTTACCTTTAAAGCCCTATATGGTCAGAGGCCTACATACCTAAGGGACCGCATATTCCCCAGAGAGCATGTTCCCCAGAGAGCACTACAATCCTTATTAACAGCCTAATATACCCAGACTATATTATTAACTGGCTGTTGCTTCTGGATGCTGCTAATGCCCGTCTCGATACAAATTCCACTAGCACTTTATATTATCTTGTGGCAAGTCTGAGCCAAGCAGGGGCTCTTCCTGCTGAACAATCCAGCTGCTGGGTGACTTTCTGTTGGTGTAAAGAGAATGAGCCTGTCTGTATCGGGACACTGTCTTCTTTGAGATGGGATTGTCCATTTCCCCTATCCAGTATGGACTCACACCTGTAAAAAGCCCAAGAGCAATTGGGAGTCCTGGAGACTTGGATCCCCAGCCCATCATTCCCAGTCGCTATACACAGCTTCCAGATGCAGCCGTCCTGGTTTGGAAGACAAGAAGGTGTATCTGAGTTGGGCATAGCAAGCGGGCCTTGTGACATCCTCCAGGTACTTGAAGGGCTTGGTTATAAAAGCACAGATCCGCCAACAGAAAGCAATTCTGGTTCCAACCACACCCATTTCAGGCCAGTGCCGAACAGACAGATGGATTTCCCATTTTCTTCACATAGGCTCAAGACTAAACACCATCAGATTGGGAAATCCAGGTGCCTATTTATAGAGAAAAATGTATCTGCTACAGAAAGGGGGGGGGATATATACTGGGGAGGTGGACAAAATTTCAACCTAGAGGGTGGGAGGGTTGACATGGGAGGTGGTTTATTATGGTGGGCAAAAGAAAGTGGAATGGACTCTCCCCATGGCAAGCTACGACTACTAATTTTATATGCGTTTTTTAAAAAAATTATTGTATTTATGGAAATATTGTAACCCACCCTGAGCCCGTTTACGGGATAGGTGGGATAGAAATGCAAAAAAATAGATTAAAATAAATAAAATAAATATTATATTGTGCTAGATTATCTTTTATAACTGTATTGTTATGATTTTACTTATTTCTTGTTTTAGTTGTTTTATACACTCCATGGAAGCCGCCCTGAGCCTGCCTTGGCAGGGAGAGTGGGATGCAAAAAACAACAACAAAAGACAAAACAAAAAAAGTGTCCCACTGGTGGAAGACAATAATACAAGGGACACACACACACACACGTGTGTGTGGGTGGGTCGGTGAACTGCTCCCATTAAATTTTGCAGGACTGTATTTGGAAGACAGGCAAACCTCCTCCTCTAAAAGAAAGTGTGGTCACCAAAGAAACTGGGCAGGTAGGTGTAACCCTCATTCCACGGGTGCCACAGTGATAACTTTCTCCCATAGACATGAACGGCTTGTATTCACTCTTGTGGGAGTTGTGATGAAGTACTAAACTTTGACAGAGCGTGGAAGTTGAGGTTAAACTGCACCCTTTCCCTGAACATGAAGTTCACTGAGAGAAATCCCATGCGGGTATGCAGAGATCACATTTTCTGTTTCTCTGCCCCCTGGTAATCATTGCAATAATGAGTTTGAAATGATGTGTCATGTGGTTCCCAGAAAAAATATGCACACCATTTAGGAGTAGCCTTTAAGGTTATCAGCCAGTTGACTGATACTCTGGTACTAAACTTGCATACCAATGGCCACAGAAAGAGCATTTCAAATACTGGGTTCATGCCAGTTAAGAACATGACATAAGAACATAAGAGAAGCCAATGTTGGATCAGGCCAATGGCCCATCCAGTCCAACACGCTGTCACACAGTGGTCAAAAACACCAGGTGCCCTCAGGAGGTCCAGCAGTGGGGCCAGAACACTAGAAGCCCTGCCACTGTTGCTACCCTCCCCAATCACCAAGAATACAGAGCATCACTTGCCCCAGACTGAGAGTTCCTATCTATACCTTGTGGCTAATAGCCACTGATGGAACTCAGCTCCATATGTTTATCTAATTCTCTCTTGAAGCCAGCCTTGCTTGTAGCAGCTGCCACCTCCTGTGGCAGTGAATTCCATGTGTCAATCACTCTTTGGGTGAAGAAGTACTTCCTTTTATCCATTCCAACCTGACTGCTCAGCAATTTCATTGAGTGTCCATGAGTTCTTATATTGTGAGAAAGGGAGAAAAGGACTTCTTTCTCTACCTGCTCCATCCCATGCATAATCTTGTAAACCTCGATCATGTCACCCCTCAGCTGTCATTTCTCCAAGCTAAAGAGCCCCAAGTGCTTCAACCTTTTTTCACAGGGAAAGTGTTCCAACCCTTTTATCATTCTAGTTGCCCTTTTCTGCACTTTTTCCAATGCTATCATATCTTTTTTGAGATGTGGCATCCCAGTGCTCGATGAAGATTCTGCACCTATATTCAGGAGTCAGCTAATAGCACACGTTGAACATACAAGGCTGCCTTATACTGAGTCAGAACATTGGCCCCTTTTGGCGTGGAGTAGGCGTGGAGCCATTAGGCTCGGTCACTGGTGTGAAAAGGGGGGAAAGCAGATATCCGGTGAGCACCAGAGAGCATGTCCCCTGTTTGGGGTTAAGGGGTCTGTCACAATCTGCCTGTTGGTTTTTGTGGCCTTGGGTGGGGAATGTGGATTGCCTTCAGAGCCACCCTGGCAGGGTTACTCCCTTCCAAGCTATGTGGATAGGAGGGTTTGGGGCACTACAGAGTGGCTCACAGGTTGCCATGCCAACTGGGGGTGAGCCAAGGGTGTGGCTTGCCTTTGGGGCAAAGGTTGCTCACCCAGCACAAGGCAAGGAGGTGGTTGGAGGGGGGGCAATACCTGCATTGACCAATCTCTGAACTTGGAGATTTACCTGTGTCGCAAAAATCATAAATAATCGATAAAATGACCCTAGTAGTTGTGGTTGTTATTAAGATTTATTAATTGCCCTATCCCAGCTTGTGCCAGGCTCTGGGCGATATGCAAGGCATAATGCCTTAAAATATACAAAAACATTAAAATTCGGTATATTAACCTAATAAAAATTACAATACAGAATAAAAGATCCAGGATGGCGATTTTCCTATATTATTTGAACCAGTTCTGCACTACCAGCCCCTTCTCTGGGTGGGGGGAAAGGGAGCTCAGTGCAGAAAGTGGGGGGAGGAAGGGTGCCAGCCAATGAGGTAACAGTTGCTGCCCTCAACCAAAAGCCTGGTGGAACATCTCTGCCATACAGGCCTTGCGGAATTGCATAAGATCCCGCAGGGCCCTGATGTCATTTGTCAGAGAGTTCCAACAGGTCAGGGCCGGGATCGAGAAGGTCCTGGCCCAAGTCAAGGACAGCCAGACCTCCCTAGGGCCAGGGATCACCAGCAAGTTGTTATTAAGAGTGCAAGGCTCTCCCAGGGACATAACGAGGGAGACCGTCCCATAGATACGTTGGTCTCAGACCACTCAAGGTCTTAAAAATCAGTACCAAAACCTTGAACCTGACTCAGTACTCCACTGGAAGCCAGTGTAGCTGGCACAGCACTGGTTGTATATGTGCCATCTGCAGTGTTCCTGTCAGGACTCACACCACCACATTCTGGATCAGCTGGATTTTCCAGGTCAGCCTCAAGAGTAAGCCAGCGTAGATTGAGTTACAGTAGTCTAATCTGGAGGTGACCATTGCATGGATTACCATGGCTAGGTCAGGGCGCAACAGGAAAGCAGCCAGGCTTGGCGAAGATGGAAAAATGCCAGCCTGGTAACATGTGTGACTTGGGCCTCCATTGACAAGGAGGCATCCAAGGTCATGGCCAAACTCTTGACAGATGGCTCCGGTGTCAGTGGCACCCCATCAAGAGCTGGAAGCCTGGACTCCAGTCCCAATTCCCCCCCCCCCCCGCAACAGAATCTCCATCTTCATAGATTTCAGTCTCAGCCTGCTCTTTTTTAACCATCCCACCATGGCCTCCAATCCCTCGGCCAGATTTTGCAGGGCAGTAGCTGGTTGGCCATCCAGTAACAGATATAGCTGGGTGTCATCAGTATATTGATGACACCCAAGCCCAAAACTCCTTGCTGGCTGGGTAAGAGGGTGCATATAGATGTTAAATAACATCAGGGAGAGGTGTGCCCCCTGAGGAACCCCACATAGTGTTTCCTAGAGAACACATCCTCACCCAGTGCCACTCTCTGTCCCTGACCATGGTGAAATGAGGAAAGTCATTGAAGAGCCACCCCACAGACTCCTGTGTTGGCGAGGCAGTGAGTCAGAAGATCGTAGTCGACTGTGTCGAATGCCATCATGAGGTCAATTAAAAACAGCAGTGCTGACCCACCTCGATCCAGCTTTCTGTGGAGATCGTCTGTTAGGGTGACCAACACCGTAGCCGTCCCATGGCCAGGGCAGAAGCCAGACTGGAATGGATCCAGTGTTAATCCCAATTCTACATCTGCCTCGTTATTCTGACCTGGGGGGGGGGGGGGGGGCAACTGCCTTATACTGGGTCAGAACATTGGCCTCTAGCTCAGTACTGTCTGACTTGCAGAAGTTCTCTGGGGTTCCAGGCAGAGAAAGGTCTGTTTGAGATCCTTGTAACTTGAGACACTAGGGACTGAAATTGGGATGTTCTGTATCCAAGCATGTGTCCTACCACTGAGCCACAGTCCTCCCATTGTTCACTGTATGCTGAAAAGTACCAGAAAACAGTTTTTTCCTGTGGCCGCTAGCTAGTTGTGTGAATAGGTGACCATGGGATGCAGCAGGCCTGTAGCTACAGTGGGGCCTCTCAGGGCCCGGGCCCTCAACTGACTGCCTAGGCCCCACAACTTCCCATCCAGCCCAGGCCCCCTGATAAAGACCCATTGGCTTGCCCAGGTTGTGAGACTTCTGCTCAAAGTAGTCAAGGATCAGATCTTTGTTGATGAAACACAGTTCTTTATTTCCAATCTCTACATTGGTACAGGTTCTCGGATTATTGTCAGAGATAATGCATATGATAGAAGCAGGTCTATTATACCCTTCAGTACAATTTGAATTGCCCATAGGTAACCAATCACCAAAGGGGAAAAATGGCGGGCAAAAGCGGTCTTTGGCCGTTTGCTTCCCACAGGAAAGAAAGGTAGGTGTTAAGCTGTAAATTTCCCTTCCCAAACCAGACCCCTTAGATGTAACCATATTCACATAACAAATGCTTTCCTCAAGGCCTTCGCAAGGTGATAAGAAATGGTCCCTGTCCTCCCCTTGTCCTCCCAGCCGGGATGAATGGAATGCGGAGGCAGGAGTGTGAGAGGCCCATTGTTCCCATGCTTTGAAGTTGTCACTCTCCCGGGCAAACAGTTACACAGACCAGGCCTGGTCAAAGCCATAAACCTGGGGTCACATAGCATACAGTCATCCTGGCAAAAGATATGGTTACATGGTGGGCATAGGGGCAACCAAAAGCAATAAGCATGAATACATAATAGGCATGAATACATAATGGGTGCAGGCACAGGTTACACACAGCACATAGCAATAGGAAGCATAGCAGAAAGTCCCAGAAATCCTTGTCTGAATCAGCAGATTCTGACACAGGTCCCCAGCTGGCAGCCCTTCTCCTGCTCAAGCAGCCAAGCCACAGGGCTTTTTGGTCTCATGGCTCTACCTCCCGGCCTGTGCAGCTGTGCTCAGTGGTGTCGCCCCACTCAGGGAGGGGAGGAGGTAGAAGTGTGGTGGGCTGGCACTGAAGGGGTTATGCTGCCATGGGGGCTGCCACTCGGTTCGGCTAGGCTTGCCTCCCCTCCACACTGTGCACTCAGCATCTGGGCTTCTTGTGTCAGTGGGAAAACGACAATGAATGGAGTGAGTGGGGAGCCCAGATCCAGCAGTGGGGGAATCTGATGGCAGTGGTAGGTGAAGGATGTGGGGATGGGTGCGGGTGAGCGCTGCCCGGGGGCCTATGGAATGGCTGTGTGGGCATGAGAGGCAAGGGGGGGAAGAGGCAGTGGCTCCCACTGTTGGCGCTGGGGAGGGCCTGGCATGTGTGTCTGGAGCATAGACTGCCAGGACAGAGGGGGTTGGTGGCAACAGCTGGAGCACATGCAGCTTAGAGCCCAGTGGGTCTGGGTTTTCCTGGCCTGAGGTGGGAGAAGACTGCTGGCTTTCCCCCAAGGAGGTGGGTCGCTTGGGTGTGAGGGGGGTGCAGGGGTGCCCCAACTTATTTAAAGCCCCCCAAAACCAACAAATCCTGGCTATGGGCCTGGAATGCAGGTACAATGTTACATTACATGATTTTACTCTGGCTTAGCACTCTGCCTCCAGATCCTAAGCTTTTATTTGCTGGGTATAGCAACTTCTATAAACCGGTAGCCAGTTAACTAATTTATTTTTAACTCTCCCAGGAGCCCGGTGGAGATGGCTAGTGGTGAAGAAGGGGTGGCCAGCTGAGGCGGTCACCGGAGGAGATGGCCGCAGCGAGCCATACAGTGGCGGCAGGGCTGCAGTTGCAGTACAGCAGCTGGGCCCATCCCAGCAGCCTGGAGGGGGGAGGTGGTGCAGGCAAAGGAGGAGGCCACTCCAGCCCAGGGACCGCATGAGTTGGGTGTCCCTCATGACTGGCTTGCTTCCTGCTGGGCCTGGCTTTGCCGCTGCCGCTGCTGCCAGAAGACATCCAAACCATGTGGTCCCCAGGCCTCCTTCCCTGCTGGCACACCACCTCCCCACCCCTGCCCTGGGGGGGGGCTGGGCTGCTGTACTGCCACCATGGCCCACTGCTATGGTCCTGCTGCTGCTGTGCAGCTCACCACAGCCATCTACTCCGCCGACCACCTCAGCTGGCCTCCCCTTCTCTGCCGCCAGACTCCTCCACCAGCTTCCTGGGTGAGCTCCCAGTTCCGGCGGGCATGCTCAGGCAAGGGGGGAGAGGGTGGGTGAGCTCCCGGGGCTCTCCCGAATCACCAGATGATGGGTGGGGGCTTTCCCTGTTGAAGCAGCTCCTGACCCTGGACAGGCTGCTTCCCATTTCCCAGCTTCCTTGTGCAGTCCCTTTAAACTTTATTATTTCCATTAAACTTTAAAGGGACTGCACAAAAGAGCCCAAAACAGGTGAGAGCTCCCAGCTGCTCAGTTATTTTTGCAATTTTCTGCTCTGGTCAGGAACTGGCACAAACCTCGCAACTTCCTTAAAAGTTCGTGGAAGTCTGTGACCTTGGACCCGTCATGGACTTCATTTCCCAAACCATGAACAGGGCAAAATTTTGCTCAGTGGTTCAGTTTGTGCCAATGCCTACATGCAATACTGTATTAAAATGGATGCCACACATGAAAAAGTACTCATAGATATCGACCTCCCAGCAGTGGGAGACTGCCGAAGCATTTTACACTGCACACTTGAGGTTTCCTACTCATTTTCTGCATTTGTTTCTATTATTTCCATTCAAACAGTGCTTTAAAGGTTTAAAGTTACAGCCAGCAGATACAGATAGCTGGGTTGTCCAACAGTCAAGCAGAAACCAGAAGTCAGAGTCCCACAAATGCAGTCCCAACAATGTTACTTAACTAGAAGTAGTTTATTGAGAAAGTAGTAGGTCATCTGTACACACTCTGTGTCAGTAATGGCAAAGGGTCCCCAGAGATGAACAGTTATACAGAATTCAAGGCAAAAAACCCACCAACCAAGTCCAATCACATTAAACTAGCCAAGCGCCAAAATTAATGGCTACAGGTTCCCAAGGGAAGAAGCGGCACCAGACGCCAAGGTCAGAGCCAGGTGGCAAGTGATAAGGCAGCCAGAAGAGAAACAAAACCTATCATTCCACCCAGCCTATATAGCAAGGGAAGAGATGACAACTCCCGCCCGGGAGAGATAGCAGCACTAGCTGACATTCTGCCCCCCCATTCCTGACCCCCCCCCCTGGCTTTTCAGGGTAATGCTTGTGGAAGGCACAAAGCAATGCAGGAGCGTTCACATGTGAGCATTCTACCCATTCATTCTCACCCACCCCGAAATGAACCCATTCAACAAAGTAATACAGGCAGCCCCTCCGAAGCTTGGAATCCAGGATACAGGAGACCTTGTAGTGGGGTTCACCATTCAGCATCAGAGGAAGAGGGGATGGCCAACGGGGGTCACCACATATTCGCCCCAGGATCCCGTTTCGATAGGCTGCAATGGAAGATGAGATGCAAGGACTTCAGTGATAAAGGTAGTTTAAGTTCAAAAGTCACATAGTTGATTTTCCACAACACAGGAAATGGCCCAATATATTTCCAACCCAATTTCCTGCTTGGTTGCAAACCCCTAATGTTCTTTGTGGACAAGTAAATGGACTCCCACAGGGACAGCAACTATAAGGGAGCTCTTCTCTTGTCTTCTTGGTGTTTATAGTCCACTTTAGCTTATCCAAAGTTCTCCCAATTAATGGCCACGAATCTTGCAGTTTTTTCCACCAGTCTCCTGAGTCCCCAGAACCTGTGGGACCTCCGGGTATAGTGGGCAATGGGGTTCCTTCATATCCATGAACTGCCATAAATGGGGAAAACCCCGTGGAAGAATGAATGGCGTTGTTTTTACTATATTCTGCAAAAGACAAGAAGTCCACCCAATCATCTTGTTGAAAGTTTGAGAGGCATCGGAGGAATTGCTCTACCACCTGATTGACCCATTTGGTCCGCCCATAGGTCTAAGGGTGATAGGCACTGCTCAGGGCTAGGTCAATCCCCAAAATTCACATTAACTCCCTCCAAAAGTTGGCAACAAATTGGACTCCTTGGTCGGAGATCACCTTGTGGGGAATTGAATGCAATTTAACAATATGACACATAAACATCTCTGCCAATGACTTTGCAGTGGGCACCTGCTTAAAGGGGATGAAATGAACCTGTTTGGAAAATAAATCTATGACCACCCTAATCACCATTTTCCTCTTGCTTGGGGCCAAGTCCGTTATAAAGTCTATGGAACTCACCTCCCATGGTTGGCCCAGGGTCTCCAGAGGTTGCAGAAGACCTGGTGGTTTCCCAGGTCTGCGTTTGCAGATGAGACAAGTTTGACATGATCCTACATCCTTAGAAACATCACCCCACATTTGAGGCCACCAAAACTGTCTTTGCACCAGATTGTTTTCAAGAACCCGAAATGGCCAGCTGTCTTGGATTCATGAACAGAGTGCATAATTTCCCCCCCCCCCCAGTGCCCTGGGGACAAACAGTTTTTCTCCTTTCCACCAGCTCCCATTCTCCCCCTTTTCCATGCCCAACTCAGACTCCAATTCTTTTAAGTCCTCCGCATCGATTGCCCCATTGAATGTTTGCAGGATATAATCCTACAAAAACAAAAGAATATAATCAAGATCCTTCAGGGGTTCGGCACGGGCCTTGCTGTGTGTTGTCAAAGCCCCCCCCCCCCCAATTGGGAAGGTGTGAACATAGGGTTTATGACATCTTCACATAGACTTTCGTGCTGCAGGAGACGGGATAATGTATCAGCTAGAGAGTTTGCCTTCCCTGGGAAGTGGTGCAGGGTGAATTGGAACTTAAGAGAAATATTCTGCCCACCAGAGTCACTTAGCATTGAGGGTGCATGAGGTTTTCAAGGCTACGAGGTTTTTATGATCAGTCCAGACCTCGGAGTGCGTGCCCACTCCAGCCAATGTCTCCAGACAAAAAGAGCCAGACAGATGGCTGCTGCCTCCTTGTCCCAGACCAAACAATTGCGCTCACTTGTCCCAAGCTTTTTTGAGGTGTAAGCCAGCAGATGGAGCTTCCCATCAGACCCCTCTTGCAAAATTGCCCCACCCATGGCCACATCCAAGGCATCAACTTATAAAATGAATTTTTATTTTCACCTGGATGGGCCAAAATGAACTCAGAAGTGAACAAAAGTTTGAGGTGGTCAAAAGCCTCCTGGCACTCCATAGTCCACTCCAGCTTTGCCCCAGGATTCATGCTATCAGGCCCCTTTCAGCCAGTTTGATGTAGTGGTTAAGTGCACGGACTCTAATCTAGGAGAACCGGGTTTGATTCCCCACTCCTCCACTTGCACCTGGCTGGATGACCTTGGGCAAGCCATAGCTCTGTGCCAGCTGTTCCCTCAAGGACAGCTTGGGAAAGAGTTCTCTCAGCCCCACCTACCTCACAGGGTGTCTGTTGTGGGGAGGGGAAGGGGAAGGAGTTTGTAAGCCGCTCTGAGACTCCAAGTGAGTGGAGGGCGGGGTATAAATCCAGTCTCTTCTTCTTCTTCTTCTTCTTCTTCTTCTTCTTCTTCTTCTTTCCTTTAGTTTTTAATAAGTCCATGAGGGGGAGATTCACTTGGGCGAAGTTGGGGATGAAGACCCAGTAGAAATTTGTGAACCCTAAGAATCTTTGCAATTGTCTCCAGGCTCGAGGGGGCTCCCACCTTAATACATCTGCGACCTTCTTTGGGTCCATCTCTAACCCCTTGAGTGAGATGTGATATCCAAGGAAGTGTATTTCTGATTGATGAAACTCACATTTTGACAATTTGGCAAACAGTTTGTGCTTGGGCAACATTTTCAACACCTCACGGACCAACTTGACATGTGATTTCTTATCTTTCAAGTACAAGTACAAAAGGATATAATCAAGATAAACCAGTGCCCCCTTGAATAGGTGCTTGTGCAACACTTCGTTTATTAAATTCATGAAGACCCCCAGGCTGAGCGGCATTACCAAATACTCAAACTGACCCAGCGGGGTGTTAAACACTGTCTTTGACTCATCCCCTTCCTGGATGCGCACTCGGAAAATTCCTTTCGGCGGCCACAGCTAGCAAGTCTTTTATCAAGGGAAGAGGGTAGGTATTCGAGGTGGAAGATCCATTGAGCCCCCGATAATCAGTACTCAGTCACAGCCCCCCATCTTTCTTTTTCCTGAAAAGGATGGGAGCTGCAAAGGGGGAAGAGGCTGGGCAGATAAAGCCTCGGGCCAGGTTTTTGGCAAAAAAACGTCCGTAACCCGACCTTTCCAGGCGGGCTCATTCCGTACAGCTTCCCCTTGAGTAATTTATGCCCTGGCAACAATTCAATCACACATTGGCCTTCTCTTCTTCAAACAGGTACAAGTGGAGGAGTGGGGAATCAAACCTGGTTCTCCCAGATTAGAGTCCGTGCTCCTAACCACTACACCAAACTGGTTCTCAGTCTTGAAGTCATCTTGGGGTGGGGTCCCAGTACTGGAGCTGCCAGTCCCCCTGCCAGGCAGGAAGCTGCATAGTGGCCAGATTCCCCACACCTTAGGCATAATCCCTGCTGCATGGGCAGGTCTCGAAGGGGCTCTTTCAGCTTGGGATGAGCGATGGGTTTCCCGGTGACTGCTGGGGGTTTTGGGTACGTTTTAGGGTTAAGCAAGCGGCTTAATTGCTGTTTACTTTCCGCATCACCCACTTCCCTCACCCAGGCCGCCAATGTCATGGGGTTCATAATTCTTAGTACTATGTCTAAGATGTTGTGATTCAGGCCAATGCTGTATTGCTCAACTAGGACTGCCACAGGCCACCCCTGGATCTTAGCTGCATACAGCTTGAATTCATCCGAGTACTCACGTACTGAGCAATTCCCTTGCTTCAAGGCTCAAAGGCTGTTGCGGGCCTTTCCCCCTCCCATCAGGTCTTCATACTGTCACCTCAGCACCCACATGAAAGCTTCCATGCTGTGGAGTTCCGGCCCATTCAGATTATGCAGGCTCACGTACCAGTCAGTCTCTTGTTTTCGCATTTTGAAGTCAATGTAGTCAATCTGGTGCCCCTCGTTCAGGAAGAGGCGGCCCCAATTTTGCAGAAACTTCTGGGTTTGCAGCACGAAGGACAATTTGTCCAGATTCCCATCAAAAGTGGCATCCAACAGTTCTTTTGGGCTCTCCAGCGCTGGAGCTGCCGGAACACCTGACCCCACTGGTCCTGCCGGTCCCGGTGCAGGTACAGGTGCCTGTGCAGGTGGTGGTTGCACTGGGGGACCTGCTGGAACCTGCTGTTGCCCCGCTGCTGGGGCCCTCAGACCAGCAGGCAGCTGCAGTTGGAGCTTGTGCTGGATCGAGTTCACCACCAGCCTCGGGATATCCAGGAGTATCTCAGCAAGCTCTTCCCACATCTGCTAACTGCTGCTTCATCTGGGACCATTGGTCCTCCTCTCTGCCTGACACCCCATGGGACGACCCTCAAGCAGGCTGGAAGTCATAGTGACTGAATGCCATCGAATGCGGTGTGGTCAACCAAGACTCTTGCAGGGTAGTGAAAAACTTTGCCCATGAATAGGGGTCCCTTGGATACCGTGGATACATAATGGTCGCCACAGTCATAGGAATCACCTGAGCATCCTCATTAGTCACTGGAGTCTCAGTCCCCATGGTTACGGGTACTCCACCCTGGTCCCCGTCTTCCATCGTAGAATACGGGGTAAAGGTGATGATAGTGGATTACTGACACTCTGTTACAGTCCCACAAATGCAGTCCCAACGACATTACTTAACTAGAAGTAGTTTACTGAGAAAGTAGTAGGTTATCTGTACATGCTCTGTGTCAGTAACCGCGAGGGGTCCCCAGGGATGAACAGTTATACAGAATTCAAGGCAAAAACCCGCCAACCGAGTCCAATCACATTAAACTAGCCAAGCACCAAAATTAACAGCTACGGGTTCCCAAGGGAAGAAGCGGCACCAGACACCAAGGTCAGAGCCAGGCGGCAAGAGATAAGGCAGCAGGAAAAGTAACAAAACTTAACATTCCACCCAGCCTACGTAGGAAGGGAAGAGATGACAACTCCCACTTGAGAAAGATGGCAGCACTCGCTGACACCAGACTATGTGAATAGGTGTACAACTTCCACAATAAACTATAGCACCTCCTCACAAAGCCACTGTTGTGGTAGAGGTGGCAACTTATCAACAAATGAAGACTGAAGTTGCCAACTATCAACCCGCCAAATCAGTGGCAGGACCAGAAGACCTTAAGGCACAAGTCTGGAAACTGGGCAATTGAATAGACCAGATGAGGATAATGAAAGGCTAGCAAATATTCAGATTGGGTCCAAATAAATAAAGCCTGGGAGGCAATTAAGTGGTTTCCGGCTCACAACTCATCAGATCAACATAGTCCTCCATTCTTCAGGCCACTTGGCATGGGATATAGCTATGGAAAGATGTCCTGGCTTAATTTTATGTATTAGAAGAAAGTAAACTATGAAACCATTTACTGAAAATATATGGAAGACCTCGGATCCACAGAGCTACCTGGGCAGCTCTGCCCACAGAATGGTGGCTTTGGAAACTCTTTTCAGAGATATAGTAGAAACCAGTCTCAGCATTCATATGAGCACCATGAGCTTGATTATTATTTTGGGGGCCTAGCCAGTTCCCATACAGGCTATTGTAACTTTACTGTATTCCTCCCTATCAGTACAGTGCAATTTGCTGTGCTGCCGCTCTAGCAAATATTTATACAGACGGTTAAATTAGTCACAAATCATATAAATAGTTATAACGCTGAATTTTTTAAACATCCTAGTGTTTTGTGTCTGCCTAAGTAGACTTGTTTTTTAACAATTTGTTGCTGATCTGCAGGCAGCGTCTGGCAAAAAAAAAACCACTGCAAGCTTACTTGGCAGGCATTCAAATCATTTGGTGGTGAACTGAACAGATGCTGATCAGCGCAGTGTCTGATCACCACACTTGAACTTGGTAAGTGCAACGTTGAACATAATCACTGCAAAAATGTGCAGCACCTCAATTAATCATGCAGGACCTGACTCCAAGAGCCTGTGAGGGGCAGATTTCCCCCTTCCAGTCAGCCACTGTATTCCTGATCCATTTAGGCAGGGATCATTTCGTAGAAAAAAAGGTGCAGGAGCTCATTAGCATAACTCATTTGCATATGCCACACCCCCTAACATACCGGAAGTGTGTCAGAAGGCAACACCCACCCCTCAGGCTCCACTCCACAGGTGAGTGAAACTGACCTGCTCTTCCTCCATTCCCTTCCCCATCCAATACTTTGTGCAATAAAAATAAGCGTCAAGAACACCCCCTCATTCTCTTCCTGCTCCTTGAAACCACCAGGTTTCAAGGAGACTTGAGATACCCAGGACATGTGCACCACCCATCCCTTTCCCTTCCCTTCCCTTCCCCACAACAAGGCACCCTGTGAGGTAGGTGGGGCTGAGAGAGGTCTTTTGAGAACTGCTCATGAGAGAACAGCTCTGAGAGAACTTGTGACTGGCCCAAGGTCACACCAGCAGCTGCGTGTGGAGGAGTGGGGAATCAAACCCAGTTCTCCCAGATTAGAGTCCAACTCCTGACCACTACACCAAACTGATAAGGTGAAAGCTGCTGAAGGGTTGGTGAAATTTCTCCAGTACTTATGTGCCATGTGCCCAGATAAAAAATGGTCTACTTAGAAAATTTAGATGCCACCTTGAGCAAGTCTCTGGAAAAGCAGCACCCAGTCATAAAAGGAACAATGATAAAATTATCAATATTAAAACAAAAACATTAAAAACAATAAAGACCCTAGCAGGGCTTTCCCCGGGGCGCTGCGCCTCTGCACTGCTCGGGGTAGCCGAGGGGGGGGGGGACTTGGTCATGTGCCCGCCCCCTGGACTCCTCACTCCCGGAGCGGCGCTCTTGTGCGCTCCCGCTCCAAGGACCCCTGCATTTAGGTGAGCGGAAGATTCAGGTCCAGATTCTTCGCAGTCAGGGCTGTGAGTACCAGTATACTTTAGAGAGGGAAGAAAAGTTGAAAAGGGAGGGGAGGGAAGAATTCTGATTTCCCTTATGGAGAAATCTACCAATCACCTTTCTTCAGAGGGCTCAGTTAAATAGGGGCTCCTCCGATTTACGCTTTCCTCACCCACTGTGGCAGACCCTTTGAGAACACGGAAGCACACACACACATCTTCCCCTGCCAGCAAAAACGCCCCATGCATCTGTGGCTCTGAGGATATCTAATGGGACTGCTGGCAGCTCCTTCGTGGCATCCATAGCTACTGAGGCATCATTCACTTGCAAAAGATCTCATCTGGGCCAAACCTTTTATTTCCACTCCCACCCTCGCCAAAAGAGAAAAATGGTAGCCATGATCTGGTAAAATATATTTTTTATTTCTTCATACAAAGAAATAGTATGAATTATCTGAATTTCATTTTCCTAGAAACCTCTGTGTAAAATTAATTTGTGTTGTACATACCACAAAATACTCAATGTACAAGTTTTTTGCCTGCCTTTCTTCCCTTTACAAGTGTACTATTCTAAGATGTACCATATTACAGAGAACACAAAAAACGTAAGCTAATATCTGGACATACTGCACAGCTGAATACAGGGCTGAATGAAACTGAGCCATAAATTAATGTTACAATGTAAAAAAAAAATATTATCTAACCATACCTCTGACTTTGACTGTGTCCCCTCCCCCCCCCCCCCTTGTGAACTAAACAAAGGAGCACCGCCACTCAGGCTGCTGACAGAAATCAATATAGTATTTGAACTGCTTAGTATCTCCATTGTATGGGCTGCTCCGGCAGGATTAGCAGTTTGCTTAAAGTATTGAACAAAGAACAGCAGATTTATCACTGAAATTCTTATCTTGCAAACCAGTTCAGAACATGCTGATAAAGTAGCTACTCTGCAAATGTGACTTGGTACGATTGAAAAAAGGTGTCAGAATACAACAACAGTTTCAAAGAAGAAATGTGTATGAGAACCAAGTTCTGCAGTTTAGTACTTCTAAAGGAAGTTTTATAACTGAAGTCAAAAGAGCAACCAAAAAGCACACGAGGCCTAGAAGTGGCACTGTTAGCCTCAGCAGAGGATCAAATGGCTTTGAGTGAACAGAAGACCAAAATCTACATGATGACCCCCCCACCTTTGTCTTTACGCTAGACCGAGATGCAAGATTCTCTTGTCTGTGTTGCTTTTATCAATCGGTAGAGAAATACAAAAAGCAACCTCAAAAGTCTGTTTTTTACAAAAATATTTATAGTGAGATTGTATAAACTACCATACAGACAGTAAAGCGCATCAGTAAAAGACATGCAAAGTACAGGCAGGAAATGAACCCTGCCGAAATACAATCTAAAAGGAACCAAGCCAATACATTCCTCTAAGGCAGGGGTGGGCAAACTTGCTCAGCGTAAGAGCCACCTAGAACAGGGGTGGCCAAATTTGCTTAACGTAAGAAAAGAATAGAATAAAAATCAGATGTTTGAGAGCCACAAGACATGAACAAATATTAACTGCTTTTACTGGAAAATAAGCAAATTTGCTTTTTATTAACATTAAATGAGACTGCCAAAAATAATAACAAAAGGGGTAAAAGCAGATATTGATAATGACATTAATTTGTCCAATGATATTTGTTTGCTAATGATATTTAGCTTCCCCAGCCGCCCTGCCGGGAGCCACACAATATATGTGAAAGAGCCGCATGCGGCTCCCGAGCCAGTGTTTGCCCACCCCTGCTCTAAGGCTTAATAGACAAATAAAACAATCTCTGTAGCAGCAGAAGAAAAGACCCTTGAAGCAGGAAGACATCAAAGGTATGTAAACATGACAGGCCTGTTTCAAATCGACATCTTTATCAAGGTGGAGGTCTTCATAAGGCTTGTGGGACTTCCACCAGTCTCCAAAAATTCACAAGCGCATGGCGGCAAGCATCCCGTAGTGACTAGCTTGAGGAAGCCTGATGTCACCATGCTCCAAGGGACTTCTCTTTGGCTGTTACAGAGATTGTCTTTCTTGTCTATTCTGCCTAAGAGGATTGTATTGCTCGATCCCTTAAAGATTGAATTTCAGCGGGGCTCATTTCCCACCTGTACCCTGCATGTCTTTTAAAATAGTGATGCACTTTACTGTTTGCATGGTAGTTTATGCAATATCACTATAAATGTTTTTTGTAAAAAACAGACCTTGTGTACAGGGGTCATTTCGTAGAAAAAGAGGTGCAGGAGCTCATTAGCCTAACTCATTTGCATAACTTATTTGCATATGCCACACCCCCTGACATCACTGGAAGTATGTCAGAAGGTAAGAAAGAAAGGAGAGAGAGAGAGAGAGCGCGCGCTGGCAGAGAGGGGACAGCTACTAATCCAAGCCTCAGAAATACCACTATTCTGGGAGGATAGCTTGAGTGGTGGCTAAAGCCTTCAGAAGGCTGGTCAAAGGAATAAGAACCTTTCCAGGGGATGGGGTCATTTTGCTGCAGCCATGACACAAGCAGGCATTCTCCCACCGGGGGGGGGGGGTGGCACCAACTCCCGGAGCTGTGCTTCCCTGAGCTCCTGCTCGAAATGACCCCTGCTTGTGTACATTCTTTAAGGTTGTTTCGTATTTTTGTACTGTTTTGTTGGCAAACTTTTCCTTGTTTGCTTGTGTTGCTTTATCAGCAGATATATGAATCTGTGAAGCTTACCTCCACCATGGCTGTTGTAGACTGACAGTACAACCCAAAGTAGAGATGTTAGAAGGATAGACACTGCTGAAGGTCGCACCAGAAATACTGATGGGCACATCTACCAACCAAGTAAAGATGTTAGAAGGATAAACACTGAAGGTCGCACCATAAATACTGATGGGCACATCTACCAACCTTCTGATAAGGGGGATGTACACATGTGGTACACGCACACCATGTATTGTGCAGATGTTCCACATACGGCCATCTGAGTCACTCAATTAGTGTAATGTGTCTCCGATTTCTTAAAAGCGGTTTCCAGTTGGGAGAATGGAGGTCTGACACGCTTTGCAAATGCGCAAGGCGGACAGCGGCTCTTCCTGACAGCTTGGGTGGGTTAATCCACCCGACGCAACCTCACACAGGTAGTGTGAGGACCAGCAAGCAATATAATCCAGGTTTGAGCAACCTCGGTGAAGGGAAAGTCTCGGAGGAGACTTTTCCGACACCTTGAGCACTGCAGCCGAAGAGGATTCTTGCGAGTATCTCTAAGGAGCCGAGCTGAGCTGAAAAATTCAGCATAAAACCTCCAATTCCCCTGATTCCTTAACAAAGAAGACAAAGTTTAAACGTTGGGACCACATCTGAAGCGAAGTAACAACAAAAGGTAACGGAAAAAAGTTTTTTGCCTTACCATTGCCGCGTTTTGAAAGATGAAAAACAGATCGGGTGAAGCAATAGACTGATGTTGATTGGATGAGAGCAGTTTTGAAGTGCTAAAAAACCGAATTTGAACTTAAAAAGCCAAAAAAACAAGTTGTTTAACATTCCTGCGGTTAAAAGGAGTCAGGAGGGGAAGCCAAGCATCGCGAGACAAAGACGGAGAAGGGAACCAAGCATCGCGAGATTAAGACGTGAGGACTGAATCAGGAAGTGACGGCTAGAAGAGCAGACAAGAAGGAAAAAGGAGAAGAACCGGAAGAAGGTAAAGGGGACTCTAAATACTGCCGGACCAGAAAGGGGACTCTAAATACTGCCGGACCAGAAAGGGGACTCTAAATACTGCCGGACCAGAAAGACCATAACAGGAAGTGACGTGCAGAGAGCAGACAAGTAAAGAAAAGGAAGGGACAAAAGGAAACTACGGCAAGCCAGAAGCAAGGTAAAAAGACTATAACCTTTGACATTAACCATAGAGAAGTCGCGGCCGCCATTTTGGATTTATAAAAATTTTAAACTGCAATATCTCAAAGATTATATAACGTAGAAGGCTGAAACCAACATAATTTGACTTGGCAAGATTAGCTTGTTTGAATGCACTAATTGGTGTTTGATTTGGAAGACAAGATAAAATCGATCCTTTTAAAGAGGCAAAACGGACCGAGGACTAAGATCGAGAGCAGCCACATGGTCCTCTCCTACAATGGCAGCAAAAAAAGAAAAAGAGCTACTAGCTGTTATGGAAGCAATGGAAAAGAAAATGTTAGACGCTATAGGAGAGGTAAATGTTAAAATGAATAATATAGCGGCTCAAGCAGATAAAAATTGCATGGAATTAAAAGCAGAATTTCAAAAATTATCCACAAGAACACAAGATATAGAAACTAAAGTAAAAGAACTGGAAGAAAACACCCATAAGACAATGAGAGAGAACGAGAGGATGGAAAAGATGATGCATTATAAAGATATGCAAAACCACTTGAGATTTCGAGGGATTGAGGAAAAATTGAATGAGGATATTTTTACAAGAATGCAAGAAGCAATAGCAGATTTTTTACAAGAACAGGAAGAAGTTGTTAAAGAACACATGGATCTTGTTTATAGAGTTAATTCTACATATGCAAGAGACAAAAACATACCAAGAGACGTGGTTGTCCAATTTACAATGAAAAGAACAAAAGAACAAATCTACAGGAAGTGCTTTACTGACCCCTTTGTAATAGATGGAAAGAAAATCATAGTAATGAAAGAATTGCCTAGAGCAATACTGCAAGAAAGGAAAAAATTCAAGCGTCTGACGGATAAACTGAAGGAGAAAAAAATCAGATTTCGTTGGGAAATACCTCAAGGACTAAGTTTTTATTATGGCAGCTCCAGAGTGGTGATTAAAAGCACAGAAGAAATGTATGCATTCCTGGGAGAGAATAAAGACGATTTTGGAGATATTTAAGAATATATCAAAATGGATTACAAAATACTTACATGGAATGTAAATGGACTAAATTCACCCCAAAAACGTAGAATGGTAGGTCACTGGTTGGAAAAACAAAAATGTAATATAATTTGCTTGCAAGAAGCTCATCTTAAAAACCAAGACCATAAATATTTAATAAGGAAAAAATTGGGAGAAGAATTTTATTCTTTAGCAAGCAATAAAAAAAATGGTGTTGTAACATATGTCAAAAAAGATTTGGAACCCAAAGTAATATTCAAAGACAAAGATGGAAGATATTTAGCTATTGAAATTTTACTGCAAGGAGTGAAAACTTTGATTGTGAACATTTATGCTCCGAATGGAGCTAAAGAAATTTTTTTTAAAGAACTTCAAATGGAATTGGACAATGTAAACTATGATCAAATTATGATGTTAGGAGATTTCAACGGAACTGTAGATAATAAACTAGACAGGCGCTCTAAAAGAAAGGATGAGACGTTAGGGAAGCTTCCAAAAAACTTTTTTGAACTGATAAAACAAGAAAAGTTGGAAGATATTTGGAGGAAAGCTAACCCACAAAGAAAAGACTTTACCTTTTACTCTAACAGACATGACTCACATTCAAGAATTGACATGATTTGGATGACTACTAACCTAACCTTTAAGACAAGAAAAGTGGAAATTTTACCCAGAATAATCTCAGATCACAATCCGTGTTTATGGACAGCTGGGCAGATTAAAAAACAAAAGAGATGGAGAATAAACGAGGACTTATTAGATAATCAAGAAATAATTAAAAAATTACTTGAAGAAACAGACCTATACTTCCAAGTAAACATGCAGAAAGAAGTTAAAATTAAAAAGTTGATCTGACTGTGGTCCTCAACCCTAGGACACTTCAAGAATCTGTGCGGAAACTTTTGAACCGAAAAGGAAACTAAGAGGTGTACCCAGTCCTACTGTAGAACACCCATCCTAATGATAACCAGTCACATAAGCCCTCGATTTGCCATGGAGTCAGTCCACTTTCTTGTTCCGTACTCTGAGAAGCTGCTGCATGCCACCCACCCCAGGACTTTGCTATTGGCCAGTAAGCTCGCTGGGCACCTGGACAACTGGTGGCAAATTCTTTGGTGAGGTTAAGGTAGAGTATGTTACCTTCTCCTCCCCAGTGCTTCTCACAGCAGACTTTACACACTATATCTTCTCTTTCTATCATATAACCTCGTCATACTATACTATTATTGTTTGCCTGAAGCTTATGTTCAGAACGGTTTGACAGAGGGGAAAACAGAGCACACTTCAAGGAGCATGAATGATGCGCCTGGGGACGAACTCTGGGCATCATCCAGCAGCACACAACCCCCATCACAGGCTGCCACTGCTGTGCGCACACACTTATCTACACAGCTGAATAGTTCACTGGTGGCATGGCAAGTTCAGATGTCCTCTTCTTCCACTGAGTCTGATTTAGCAACAAAGCTTTGAAAGGAACCTGCAGCACGACGTGCCCTAAGCAAGCATTTCACATTTAACTTGTTCCTCCTGGGAAAAGTTCAACAAATATGCATAGTTTTCATCTCAGGAGATCTGCTTTTTAAAAAGGAGCCTGTTTTCACTACGTGGTGTGGGGGAAAGAGATGGCAGAGGTTCAAGCTACAAAGCTTATACCTGGTTGCAAAGCCTGTGAAAAGGGAGGACAAAGGCAAGCATAGCTGGGGCACAGGAAGCAGCTATATGGCTGGAGGGTGTATCCTTCTGCACATTCTGTGCCACACCCACCTGTAAGGGCAGCTGCTTAAGCTAGGCCTAATATGCTTGAGTTCCATGAGATCGTCTGCAAAGTCTCTTATTTCAATGTCAACTAAAAAACACTGTTGCGTATAAAGTGATCGGTGAAGAGGGAAGACAGGAGATGCTACCTGAAGGACCCTTGCACAAAAGTGTTTCAAAATGCCTAGTACCCGTATTGGAAAAAAAAAAATTGTGCTTTTAAAAAAATCAATTCTCCTTTATACACCTGCGTTCTTTTAAAAAATATTAAATTTCTGCTAGGAAAATACACGGAAGAACTTCCCCATTACAAACTGAACCAGGCAACCAAAGAGCAAGAGCATAGTCGAGATTTCAACACAGCTATGGTTACAGTGTGGTTAGGCAGCTTAGTGAATTAATTGCTTAAGAATTAAAAATAAATTATTATAAAATAGATTTCTGTACATTTTACATATAGACCTATCTACATAGAGGGAGAAGCAAGCAGAATGACTGTATTAACTCCGGGAAGGGCTTCCGCCTTAACCGTTAATCCCAGCCAAAGTCCTGTCCAGTCATCTGGTAGAACTTCATGTTGAAAGGTCGGTAGAACTCTCGTAGCCTCCGGATCACCTTCTGGTCGATGTTCGGATGAGTCCGCCCTTTCGTTTTGCCCAGGCAGTGAGGCTTGCTACTGCCTTCTGCCTTTTTCAGGCACGGGAAGCCCTTGGTCTTGTTGAAGTAGAAGTGTTTATCTGTGATGATCCTTTTGAGACCCAAGAAGTCCTGGACCCGGCCTAACTCACCCGCAGGGTCGCTGATTAGCCTTTCCCCACTGACAAAAAGAATCTGTCCAATGGGGAAATAAAGGAGCCAGTTTTCCAGATGCTTGGCATAAATGCCGATCTGGATGGCACTCCAGGTTGTGTCAATGAGGCCCGTAGTCCTGTTCTTGAAGGCCAGGCTCTCGAAGGTGGGGATGTCAGGCTTCTTGGACAGCGTCTGTGTGTAGTCAGAAATGGCTCGGGTAACTGGGTCTCTCACCACCACAATGAGCTTGGCGCCCTTCGACATGGCAGAGATGCGAGCGGGCGCTTCCTTGGTGACAAAGTAGCTGGGTGTTTTCTCCATGGTGATCTGCCCATCAAGGGTTCTTGGCATCAGATCCCTGCCAAAGGAGGGAAAAGATTAATAGATTAGTGTCAGTTATTACAATGGCCTTAAATCCCGACCAAGATCGCTTGACTTGGCCAGGAGCAACAGTGCATTATTTTGGTACTGGGTGCATTTCGGGTCTAAAGGGTCAAATGGCAAAACAGCTTCCAACAGTTGATTCTTGACCGGTGGGTTGCAGCTAGGGCTGCCAAGTCAGTCTGGGGGGTGGGGGATCCCCCACTATAGGGGGAACCCCGCCCCAGAAGTCGTCTGGTGAGGACGACTTCCCCTGTGTAATGACGTCACCCGGAGGTGATGTCATCATGTTGGGGGTGTTGCCCTGGCAACGCCCCCAACGTGATGACGTCACCTCCAGGTGATGTCATTACGTCGCCGTGGCGCACGCGCTCTCCCGGGGGAAGAAGAACTCCCCCCCGCCAGCAAGTCGCCGGTACTTGGCAGCCCTAGTTGCAGCTCTCTTGCCAAAAGTGAGTGGTGAGGCCAGGAGGTAAGAAAATGGATTGGATGAGCTCAGAGAGGCGGCTCTGGGAAGCTCAATAGCAAAATGTAGTGGCTATGAAATATAGCTTTTCCTTCAGAAATGCTATAAGTATTTCTAAGTACTAAACGAGAAACATAAAACATAAAAACTGGTTCATTGTTAAACGATACAAGATTCCTGCATTTGATGCTGGGGAAAGGAGAAACCCAAAAGTTATGGTCGTAATCACAAAAAATTAAAATAAATAGCTACATCGTAGGAGGGTCCCAAAAATACACAGGCCAGTATATATTTTGCGATTAACACATGCTTGCACCAGTGAAAGTGCTCAATACCTTCTGCAAGCAGATCTGTAATTCCTCATAGCTTTGCATGATTTAACCATTTTAGATATTGGAAAAACAAATCCAAGCCTTCTCTTAAGATCGCAACATGTGCACAGATAAACTAGAATCCATGAAAACAGGCCATAAATTGTGTGTACCAAGCCTAATTCAAAGAAAATACAAGATTTGATTTGAAAATGTACTTCCACTTAGACAAGAACACTTACACAGCGCAGTTAGTTTCGAGGTGGGTCTCTCTTCAAAAAAGGTCTGACAAACCACTTTGTAGGCAGAAGAGGGCTATCAACCTCCGGCTAAAGCCTGGAGTTCTCTCAGAGGTATAGCTGATCTCCAGACGGCAGAGATTAGTTCCATGCAGGGATGCCAGCCTCCAGTTGAGACCTGGGGATCCCATGGAAATACAGCTCATCGCCACACTACAGAGATCAGTTCCCCTGAAGCAAATGGTTGGTTTGGAGGGTGGACTCTATGGCATTGCACCCCACTGAGGTCCCTGTCCTCCCCAGGCTCCACCCCTAAACCTCCACAAGTTTCCTGACCTGGAGCTGGCAACCCTACAGCCCCCACCCCCCACCAGTGGTCAGGGGGGACCTGGCAACCCTAGATCCACTGGACGAAAAGGCAGCTTTGGAAGGTGGACGATGGCATCACATTCCCCCTCCGCAAAGCCACCATTTCCTCCAGGGTAATGGATCTTCATAGTCTGGGGTTCAGTTACAACCCTGGGAGAATCCAATTCCCACCTGGAAGTTGGCAAGTCTAGTATTTATAAGCTAGAAAACCGCATCTGGGCTGGAAAGGAGAAACCACTGCTTGGTCGAAACCAACAACCACGGGAAGCCAAAAATCTGTACGATTTGTGCTTAAAGATGTTGAGGCTTTCTCCTGCACCCCACCAAGCATGAAAGGTTCAAGAGCCCTGCCTGAAAACAATGTCACAGCCCTACATATGTATTTAATTGGGGCAGCTAAACATAGAAATGCAAAAGAGTTACCGTAGGAGACACTGCAAGCACAGACCATGCCCCGCAGGTAGCAAAAGAGCTGTAATGGAGTCATTCTCAAAGGGGAAGTAAAGACTTCTCGAAAGAATATTTTCTCCGTATGATGCACATAAACAAGGCAATGTACTTAATCTGCAGATGGGATTGCCCTGCTTTGCTCATTAACCACTTAGGCTAATGTAATAAAGTCATCTTACTCAGAAAGGCCTAATCCCCCAAGTGTTTCAGACCCCACAACCTTAAAACCAGTTCACCTTCCTTCGTTTACCACCATACATTCCTCAAGAAAGGACCCTCCAGACTAATGTGAAAAACAGTCCAAAGACAGATACTCTTACAGAGTCAATTGACAGGTGGCCACGTGGTAATCCAATAGCTGACGCCTAATGCCTTTTGTGGCAGCTTTTTGTCTGCGCAGAGGGACTTCTCCACTAATCTGTTGACACTTCCCAATAAAGAAAATTGAGAGAGGGTCTGGGGTGGGAAGGGGAGATAGGGACGTGTTTGACATGCTGTCGCTATGCTCGATTTACACAAATTAACCAGCAGGTACCAGCTCTGGAAGCTAGAGCAACAGAAAGGCTGCATTTTGGTACTGCTGAGATAACCCAAGGAATGCTTGGTACATAACCCCTTCCTTCAGTAGTTTGCAACCTTAGTGCACAACGAAGTAGCTATGGAGACTCCTGGAATCCGGTCTTTGATTATTTAGAAGTCAGAGGCATCCTAGCATGGAAAAAAAGATTATAGGCTTTGGGTCTCTCTTTTGACTGTTTTTTTCCAGAGAAGCTGGTGTGTGTTCCATCACTCCCTGGAGAACGAGATGTGTTTATATCTGGGTACCTTGCTTTAGGTGATTCTTACCGCATCCAATATTTAACATTTCTGTTCCTTCTGTTGATAATGTTAAGGTTGTTTCAGTGTATAGTCTCAATTGTACTTCTACTTTTCATGGTCCTTGTCATTTCTCTGACTGATACGTTTCAGGTTGATTTTTGTTTTTGTTCGGGTAGTGAAGGGCGGGATATGAACAACAACACCCCCACCACCCCTCCTCCTCCTCCTCCTCCTCCCCCCCTCCTCTTCTTAATAAAAAATACTTTAAAAAAAAAAAAGGAATTAGTCTAAGGAGTCCACAGAAATAAAGAGGCAGTTCTACTTGTTCAAAGAATCTGGAATTGTTTAGAATTTCTCAGAGAATTTGACCATTTCCTGATCAAATATTTCTCCCCGGGGAATATGAATTGTCTTACTTGGAAATGCGTCATAATTTTTTAAAAATACCACCTGTTATATATTGGGATTGAATCATCCCGGACTGAATCACCCTAGAGACTGGCTGAGCTTGGAGTACAAGAACAATAGCTGACCAGGACTCTGGAGTAAACCAATCAAGTTGCAATGTTTTGTAAACAGCCTATCACAGGGAGTGGGTGTACGTGGGGCGGAGTGTTTTGCATGCATATAAGCAGGGCTTCGGCCCTGCTCGGGTTGTCTGCTTCTGGCTTAACTCACTTAATAAACTATGAGCTGATCACTCTACACATCTGAACCCAGTATATTTCACCACCTTAAGACTTTTTTAAAACAGAAAGACCACCATTTTATAGTTTACGAAGTCAATTCCACCTGCCGTTAATCTTCAAAAGAGGCCGGTAAGATGTTACAGCCCGCCAAAAAACTCCTACCATAAAGGAAATGTTTAATGCTTAAAAGCTAAAGATATGGACATTGGTAGTTCTGATTGGGCAGACAGGTGACGAGCAAAAATCACTCCCTTCCACTGCTGATTCCCAGGAACTTTACTTTGCTGTGCATCTTTAGGGAGGAGAGGAGTCATAGCTCATTGTACGCAATACAGGATGGATACAGAGTTTTTACCTATTCCCAGAAGCATGAAATATGGCCTTGTCAGGGTACTTGTACAAATTGCACAAGGGAGTGAACAGAAGTAGAGGCAGTGTTGGAAAGTATTATAATCAGGGGTCATTTCGTAGAAAAAGAGGTGCAGGAGCTCATTAGCATAACGCATTTGCATATGCCACACCCCCTAACGTTCCGGAAGTGTGTCAGAAAGCAACACCCACCCCTCAGGCTCCACTCCACAGGTGAGTGAAACTGACCTGCTCTTCCTCCATTCCCTTCCCCATCCAATGCTTTGTGCAATAAAAATAAGCGTAAAGAACACACCCTCATTCTCTTCCTGCTCCCTTGAAACCACCAGGTTTCAAGTAGACTTGAGAGACCCAGGACATGTGCACCACCCATCCCTTCCCCTTCCCCTCCCCACAACAAGACACCCTGTGAGGTAGGTGGGGCTGAGAGAGGTCTTTTGAGAACTGCTCAGGAGAGAACAGCTCTGAGAGAACTTGTGACTGGCCCAAGGTCACACCAGCAGCTGCACGTGGAGGAGTGGGGAATCAAACCCGGTTCTCCCAGATTAGAGTCCAACTCCTGACCACTACACCAAACTGATGGGGTGGAAGCTGCTGAAGGGTTGGTGAAATTTCTCCAGTACTTATGTGCCACGTGCCCAGATAAAAAATGGTATACTTAGAAAATTTATATGCCACCTTGAGCAAGTCTCTGGAAAAGCAGCACACAGACATAAAAGGAACAATGATAAAATTATCAATATTAAAAGAAAACATTAAAAACAATAAAGACCCTAGCAGGGCTTTCCCCGGGGCACTGCACCTCTGCACTGCTCGGGGAAGCCGAGGAGGGGGCGGGGCTTGGTCATGTGCCCGCCCCCTGGGCTCCTCACTCCCGGAGCCGCGCTCCTGTGCGCTCCTGCTCCAACGGACTCCTGATTATAATAAACCTGCCTTTCTTCTGGGGGAAAAAGGGGCCCAACTTTCCAAAGGACTCTTGGAGCCAGTGAAACGATCCTCCTTTCCCCTCAACAGTACTCTAAAGTGGAGAGAGATACTGGCCGTGCAGTTTTACCGACATAGAAACTGAACAGATTTCCTCCAGAATCCTGTCACAGAGAAGCAGCTACTTGTAAGGAGCCAAGGAGGCATTCCAGAACCTCCCTGGCAGTGTCATCATTTACCTTGAGTCCCTGCATGAAAATAATACAAATATAGAGCACTGTTAGCCTTCTAATTGCTCTGCTTGCCTTAGTGACTGCCTTGTGAGAAACATCATTCATTCCCATTTAAAGGGTAAGAAAACCAAGACTTCATGATCAAGGGTCAAACTACATGGGACGGGGTCCTCAGGGGCTGCCATGCGGGTGCCACTGCCATTTTAAAGTAATCCAGGAATGCGGCACGGTGATCACCCCTGCTGCCGCCTTTCCAAGTCCTGAAAGCTGAAGAGAGCGGGCATTTGAGGGGATAATGCGAGGGAAGAGTACCTCAGCCTGCCACACCATAGGCCTTATCTGCAGGGGTCCGTTGGAGCGGGAGCGCACAGGAGCGCAGCTTCGGGAGTGAGAAGCCCAGGGGGCGGGCACATGACCAAGCCCCGCCCCCTCCTTGGCTTCCCCAAGCAGTGCAGAGGCGCAGCGCCCCGGGGAAAGCCCTGCTAGGGTCTTTATTGTTTTTAATGTTTCGTTTTAATATTGATAATTTTATCATTGTTCCTTTTATGACTGTGTCCTGCTTTTCCAGAGACTCACTCAAGGTGGCATATAAATTTTCTAAGTATACCATTTTTTATCTGGGCACATGGCACATAAGTACTGGAAAAATTTCACCAACCCTTCAGCAGCTTCCACCCCATCAGTTTGGTGTAGTGGTCAGGAGTTGGACTCTAATCTGGGAGAACCGGGTTTGATTCCCCACTCCTCCACACGCAGCTGCCGGTGTGACCTTGGGCCAGTCACAAGTTCTCTCAGAGCTGTTCTCTCATGAGCAGTTCTCAAAAGACCTCTCTCAGCCCCACCTACCTCACAGGGTGTCTTGTTGTGGGGAGGGGAAGGGGAAGGGATGGGTGGTGCACATGTCCTGGGTATCTCAAGTCTGCTTGAAACCTAGTGGTTTCAAGGGAGCAGGAAGAGAATGAGGGTGTGTTCTTTACGCTTATTTTTATTGCACAAAGTATTGGATGGGGAAGGGAATGGAGGAAGAGCAGGTCAGTTTCACTCACCTGTGGAGTGGAGCCTGAGGGGTGGGTGTTGCCTTCTGACACACTTCTGGTATGTTAGGGGGTGTGGCATATGCAAATGAGTTATGCAAATGAGCTCCTGCACCTCTTTTTCTACGAAATGACCCCTGCTTGTCTGGATTAGGCCCTCATGACCTTTTTAAATGACTTTTAAAATGGCAGCAGCACTCTTAGGATGGCCATGAGGCCACAGTCACATCTAGTTTGGGCCCCAGAGAGTGCTGTCTCAACCAAGGAAACATATTCATCACTGGAGTACAATATTTTTCAGGTCAGAGTCAATTCACCACTGTCTGATCCTTACAACAAATAGAAGGACAAACTAAAGCAAAGCCTGCCACCAGAACAACGGGCATAATCTGAAACGACATGCTATTTCATATTATCAGAATTAGGTTTTCTGGGTGCAGTATTCATAAATGCTTTGCTGTCCACTGTCTTAGCTAATCTAGTTAGAATTCTAGGGAAACCTCATTGGACTGGAGGGGCAAGAATCCACTTAATTCTGTAATCAATTTAATACGTAATAAAATAACTTTAATTCTGTAATCAATTTAAAACGTAATAAATACATTTAATTCTGTAATAAAGCCTGGCTTTCACCAAAAAAGACAGCTCTAACTAGTAAGAGTCTTTTAAAAGTCAAATGAAAGGAAGGTGGGAAGAGAAGCGGATGCTAGTTTGTAGTCCGGTAAGGCTTGGGGGGGCGGGGGGGGCATAAATTCTTTGGTGGAATTATTTCAAGTACAATAAAAGTGGCTGTGTGGGAAATTGCATTCACTCTACCAAAACTCTTAAAGGTACCAAAGTGAGTCCTAGGTTTTTATATCTACTCAATCCCATCAGATGCATGAAGTTTACAATTATCTTTTTTGCTCCTTGATAAAGCAATCAAAGTCCTAGGGGCCTACAGGTGCCTCTGAAGCAAGAGTCACAGCTACTCTGTTTCCATTCCTGAAGCGTCAGCACCACCATTGGAGTCAACTGGTTTGAAATCACTTCATAGGAATAAGCGCTTCCTTTTGAAGTGTACCATTCTGAACACCTTTTGGCATAAGTCTAACCCTAGCCCTATTCTGTTAATAGCAAGAACCCCAGGGATAGACATGGGCAGGGGTCCTTTCGTAGAAAAAGAGCTGCAGGAGCTCATTAGCATAACACATTAGCATATGCCACGTCCCCTGACATCACCAGAAGTGTGTCAGAAAGGGAATGTCAGTTTCAGCCCCATTATATCCTATGGGCCATTGAAATCAATGGCAAAAACTCATAGGGTATATGAGGGGCTGGAGGAAAGGGGGTTTGAGGGAGAGGCTCCAAACTTGCAGGGTAGCTGCTGGGGCCTCTCCTCAAAATACCCACTAAGTTTCAAGAAGATTGGACCACAGGGTTCAATTCTATGGGCCCCCAAACAGATTGTCCCATCCCCTCCATTGTTCTCTATGGAGGGAAAAAATGTTAACTTTTTTCCTACCATAGAGAACAATGGAGGGAATGGGGGCAACCTGTTTGGGGGCCTGTAGAATTGGACCCCCTGGTCCAATCTTCTTGAAACTTCGTGGGCATTTCGAGGAGAGGCCCCAGCAGCTACCCTGCAAGTTTGGAGCCTCTCCCTCAAACCCCCTCTCCTCCAGTGGCTTTTAAAATTGCCGCCGAATTTCGGCGGCAATTCAGCGGCGAGTTGAATCAGATTAGAGAATCTGATTCGGCCCGCGGCTGCCCTAGTGGCCAATCCTGAGCTGGCGGAGCTTTGCTCCGCCTCGCTCCGGCCCCAACGGACCCCTGATGCCCAGGGACCAGAAGAGGAAGATCCATGATAGGCTAAGCTCTCCATTGCGCGCATCCCTTTCATGTTTAGAGATGTGTCTCTCTGCTTTTACATTTGCAGCTGCGACCAGCAGTAGACACAGTCACTGTGGAATAGGCTCAGGGAGACACGCCTTAACTATGAGAATAAATGTGAAACAACTAGAAGCAGGGGTCATTTGGGGTCGGAGCGAGCCAGAGCTGTGCTCCAGCAGCCCAGGAGCCGGCACATATGGTGGCGGTGGCAAGCCCCACCCCCAGTGGACTGGCAAGGGAAGCGAAGAGAGAAAGGCGTTTAGAGTTCAAACCCCTTCTCTCTAGAGTTGCGCCGCTGCAGTGTCACAATCTCCCATTGTATCCTATGGCCCTATAGGGTACAGTGGAAAGATCATGCTGCCGCTGTGGCGCAACTCCAGAGAGAAGGGGTTTAAAGTCTTTCTATCTTTCCCACTGTATTCTATGGGGCCACAGGATACAATGGGAGATCGTGCCGCTTCTGCATCATGACTCCAGAGGAAAGGGTTTTAAAGTTCTCTCTTCACTTCCCCTGCCAGCCCACCTTGGCAGGTCACTTGGGGAAGGGGAGGGGAGGCTTTTAAAGATACCTCCCCAACTTTTTTTTTTTTTTTTTTACTTCTCCAGCCTTTCCTCCAAGGTTTGTGCCCAGAGATCAGGATAATTGTTCCCCGTCCTCCTCCTCCATCATTCTAGGTTTCCTGCCCAAGGGGAAGTGTTAATCTCCATCTCCTTTCACCTCCAGGGGAATTAGTACTCCTTGGAGCTCCTTTGTGTGAAGTGGGAGGAGGTACCTCATCGAGCTCCGGTGCTTGACCTGGGTCGGCCCCCTGCTTTGGGACTCGGGAGCAGCGGGCGGCTCGAGTTTGCGTAGTCTCCGGGGACTGCCTGCTTGATCGCCGGCTGTAACTCCGCTAGAGTTGGACCCTCCTTTGCCAACAAAGTGCAGGGGAGGGAGTTGCAAGTGGGAGGGAGAAGCCCCGCCCCACCCCCACTCCATCTCATCTCCTTTCCCCTCCCTCCCCGCAGCCGCCCTGCGGCTTTTGTGACCCAGTTTGCAGACTACCTCTTCGTACTGGAGCAATCACTCCCCCCACCAAAGTCCTCTCATGCAGGCAGCCGTGTCTCCCTTTCACGTGGTCTTCCCTCTCGCCCCTCCGCCTGCAGTTCAAAGTTCCCTTTCCCCCCATTTTCTGTGCTAAAAAAACCATCCCTGAGCAGAATGTTCTCTGCCCTGAGTTTTGCAGATCCCTCGTGTTCGGAGTAGGTAAGGCTGCGCTCGTTATAGTGTTCAGAATTGGTTTTGCATCGGAGTATTCTCCAAACAGTTCTTCAGGACTTCTCCCTTGGGACTTTGCCGAGTGCGATATTGAGACCTGGGGGAATTTTACATTTGAAAAGGGGTGTGGGGTTTTGTGTGTGTGTTTAAAGTGAGCGATTGTCAGTGTGAGCAACTAGAGAACTGTGGAACCGTGCCAGTGTGACGCTGTGGACTAGTGATGTTGTATTTTTTTTCTTTAAGGAAATACACCATTGTGTTTTTTGTGGCTGGTCGTCATTGGTCTGCAGCGTCGTTTTGGTGTGGTTTTGCAGTTTTCTGGCTGTGTATTATTGAACCATGACCCCTCTTGTTGGGGGGGTAACAGTGTTTGGGGGGGTAACAGTAGGGGGGCTTCTGGAGTTCTGGCCCCGCTGGTAGACCTCCTTATAGCCCCTGGCGTTTGGCCACTGTGTGACACAGAGTGTTGGACTGGATGGGCCACTGGCCTGATCCAACACAGCTTCTCTTTATGTTCTTAAGAAAGGTTGGGGAGGCATCTTTAAAAGCCTCCCCTTCGCTTCCTCAACCAGCACGCCTTGTCAAGCTGGCTGGGAAAGCAAAGGAGAGGTATTTAAAGATGTCTCCCCATCTTTTATATATATATATAAAACACTAGTCTTTAAAAATGCAGTCTTTCGGGTTTTGCACGGAGCACTTTATTTTTTTTTTGTCTGGTTTATGCTATTTTAAAGTGCTGACTTTGAGGGGGGAACGAATCTTTTTAAAAAGATTAGGAAAAGTCAGAGCTTATTTAATGATGCATAATAAAGACAAACTTTCATTGGACTGCATTTTAGTGAAATACGTGAGGGGTGTGGCATATGCAAATAAGGGTGTGGCATATGCTAATAGGTTATGGTAATGAGCTCCTGCACTTCTTTTTCTACAAAATGACCCCTGACTAGAAGTCCCACCAGAGTCCCTCACTGCAATCTGCAGAGATCGCCATTAAGGAAAACTGGCCTGGAACGTCTCCATATCCTGGTACCGAGGAACTATGACAGTGATGGTGAACCTTTTAGAGACCGAGTGCCCAAACGGCAACCCAAAACCCACTTATTTATCGCAAAGTGCCAACACGGCAATTTAACCTGAATACTGAGGTTTTCGTTTTAGAAAAAACAACTCATACATTAACATCTTTTGTCTTAAAAGAAAAACCCAATAACAGAGCTTTCAATGATACAAGCAACTTTTTATTGAAAGGTAAAAGTTTGCATTTGGCATGCTTTTGAACAATTAATGTGCTTTTTGCTGTCCAATCTTGCGAACTCTGTGCTGGGGCGATGCCGTGCATGCCCACAGAGAGGGCTCTGAGTGCCACCTCTGGCACGCGGGCCATAGGTTTGCCACCACTGAACTATGACAAACATTCTGACTATTACATACATCAATTGGCTGAACCTGCAGTTTGGCTTATCTTGAGCCGGATTACTGTGGCAATGCCATATCATTAGTAGGGTAAAGCAAATCTGTCTCACAGTGGTCTTAAACAGCCTATTAAATCAACAGTGCTACATAACTCATGAATAGGGCTGCCAAGTGCCGGCGACTTACCGGCGGGGGGGAGTTGTTCTCTCCCCAGGAGCTCTTCTGGCACGTGCGCTTTGCACGAGCGCCACGGCGACATAATGACGTCACCCGGAGGTGACGTCATTACACGGGGGAAGTCATCCTCACCGGACGACTTCTGGGGCGGGGTTCCCCCTGCCGGCCGAATGCCGGCGGGCGGATCGGGAACCCCTATAGCGGGGAATCCCCTGCCCCCCGGGCTGACTTGGCAGCCCTACTCATGAAGTTGCCGTATACTAAATCAGACTGTTGATCCATCAAAGTCAGTATTATCTACTAAGACCGGGAGTGGCTCTCCAGGGTCATAGGTGGCCATCTTTCACATCACCTACTGCCTGGTTCTTTAACAGATGATGTTGGGGATTGAACTTGGGACCTTTTGCACGCAGAGCGGATGTTCTACCACTGAGCCACGGTGCCCTGTATCTTAATTTTATTTCACTGGCTACAGTTGATTGCAGGAAACCAACATTTCAAAACATCTATTTCCCTAAACACAAGTTGGCTTCTCCACCCACTTCTTGACTATCAAGCATGATGACTTTTTTGGCTTAGAAGTTCACTAGCTTCACCAGTCCACTGCATGGCGTCACCTTTGTACCTCAAGCATGACACATTAAAAGATTTCTACTTCAGACTACAGTCTCCATACAAAAGGGAGGGCCGGTATAGCTAGGGTTGCCAAGTCTGGGTTGGAAAATACCTGGGGACGTTGGGGGTGGAGCCAGGAGAAGGTGGGGTTTGGGGAGGGGAGAGGCCTCAGCATGGTATAATGCCATAGAGTCCACCCTCCAAAGCAGCCATTTTCTCCAGGGGAGCTGATCTCTGTCAGCTGGGGATCAGTTGTAAAAGCAGGAAATCCCCAGGCCCCACCTGGAGGCTGGCAACCCTAGGTATAGCAAAACAGCAACACGAGAGGGCATTTCAAGGGAAGTGGACAAATATTCTTATTGACTTAAATGAAGTGGTAATGCCCAGAGGATAGTTTAATTCTGGTACTTCTGGGGAAAAAAATCAAGGAAACTGTACTGCTACTTGCCACAGCCATTATTCCAATCTGGAAAGACCTGGTTCATTAGAGCAGTCAGTAGTGCTCAACTATACAAAGATCTCTTTAACACACAGTAAAGAGGATATGAGTGAGCCCACTGGACTCTTCTTGCCCCACACCTCTGGGTTCCTTGCATTCTCCACAGGACTCCTCTGAGGCATCCCCACTGAAAGGCCACTAGGTTTTGCCCCTCCTGGGGGAGGAGGGGCAGCAGCATCTAGGTAGTGGTTAGGCTAAGAGCTCACTGCTGTTTGTCTAACACACCACAGTTCTTTAGGCAGTTTTCACGACTGGGGCAATGCTCCCTCTAAGCTGTGGAGTCTTGTGAGCAAAAATTCTACTTTGTGAGCTACTGGCATTCAAGTTGTGAGCCAGCGATTTGGCTACTGCATAAATCAGTTTGCTCAGGAGCCATCTTCCTGAGCAAAGACAAAAATGTGTGAGCTGGTGGCTAAAAAAATGTGAGCTAGCTCACACTAACTCAGCTTAGAGGGAACACTGCTGGGGATTCATTTCACATGCCTTGGCCAGTGGGATAGTCAACTGATCTAGAGTCATTTCCTGCATATGTGAAAGGCAGAAAAGGGGAAAGGATTCTCAGAAATCCAATGACTCAAACACAAACGGAGTCAGTGAAAGATGGCAAAAAATTAAGCAGCCAAGTACACTCACAAAAGGCTTTTATTTTTTAAAAGAGCGGATATTACAGTTAGCTCAGTCCTACTATTTCCATGAGCCTCGTGTGTTGATTCTGACCCTACTGCTTTTCTGTCCTCTCCCAGAACCTTTTCATTGCCGAACATGGATGTACCAGTCAGTTTGTCTGTTAGGAGCACCGGTTTGCACACAGCTGCCACCATTGTAGGAAGATGCCGAGAACCTCCTATATTTTGTGAAGAATTATCAGTATTTTGTGTTTGAATCCATGACAGCTATTTCAGGCACATGCACAGCACACCTCAAGCCGGGCTGGAAGCACAGTTAAGGGTGCCGCATATGGAGTCATTGAGGACTCCACTACATTTTCTCCCATTTGAGTTCTGCTGTTTTTTGTTTAACTTGGCGCATGGGAAGATACCCAAGACTGTGATGCCATCAGCCCAAATGGGTTATGCATTTATTAATGTCCTAACTTCCTGCAGTTGCATTATTCATAAGGCTTTCCCTGTTCATGAGTTAACAAGTAAAAAGAGAACAAACTAAAAATGTTGACATTTTAGTGTCCTGGCTGTTAAGGGGGACAGTGGATTAATCCACATAAAGGCAAAAGTGTGTGGATTTCTGCCACGTCCATGGATTCTTTATCCCGTACTATATTTTTACCATTTCACATTTTTGTCCCTATTAATTCTTCTTGGTAGCATATGCCAGGGGCGTAGAGTTTAAAAACTCCCAGGGGGGGGGGCTCTTCCATGTGCGCGCACAAAGCATGTGCGCCCGCTGGGACCATGTCCCCCCCGCAGCCGCCTTCCCCCCCCCCCCCCCGCCTGACCGCTCCTGCTTCCATCCCTCCGTCCGTCCAGGGGCCAGCTGGGCATTTGCTTAGCTGGCCCCTGGACGGACGGAGGGAGGGTCGGAATGGCCAGGCCGGGGGGGGGGAGAGGCGGCGGCGGCCCTAGGAAGGGCCGAGGGAGGCACAGCAGAGGGCGCACCGCTCAGTCCCCCCCCCCGGGAAATTTCGGGGGTGCCTCAAGCCCTCGAGCCCCCCCATAGTTGATGCCTATGGCATATTCCGTACCTGTGATTACCCCCTGCCCCTGCACAGGAATAACATCTTAACTGTTTTTACTAAAAGGTGTCAGCTACCTGGTATCCACTTTGCATAGAAAGTACAATAAATGTTTTCAATAAAATAAGCAAGCATGACTTCTGACCCTGTTGTGACTGAACTGGTGAGCCCAGAGTGGGGAGGGGGGAGAGAGTGTATGAACATTACTAATGCTACAGACTGCCAGCACAAACACAGGAATTTGGCTGAAGTCATGTGTATGGGTATAGACTTAAATTCAGTAAGGGCCAATTCAGAGAAATTAAGAGCAACACAAAAGCTTTTCAAGTGGCAAGGAGGAATGTAGAATTAGAAAAAGTTACAAAAAGCAGGCAAAGTTTGGACATTGTGATTCATCAAGCTGGCTATGAATTTGACTCATGCAATTCAGCAAAAAAAAAGAGTTAAACAGGAGTGAGAGGTCCATAAGTTTGAAGTCCTCTAAATCAAGCCATTTCCAAAAGGATACGTGCTCCCCCTGTCCATAAAAGAGGGGAACAATGAAGCCATGTAAATGTTACATTTATTCCTATAAAAGGAGTTGCTGACGAGATTATATACCTGAAATCTTCAGCCACCTCACCCAAGACTAATATCTTCTTCTCAAAAAGATATTCAGTCTCTCAAAGACTACTTACATAGTACCTGCCTTTTAGTCTTCTCCATGCTCATGTACACACACACACACATACACACTTTCCAAGACTTCTCCTTGTTTCATCTATCAGGTCTCTCACTGTATCCACAGATGATCTTTACAGATACAGTTCATTCCATCAACCTTCCAAAAATTCTGCTTCAGTGCCAATAGTGTCATTGGTAGAAAGTCTCCTGAAAGAACTAACCATCATTTGAGGCCATTGTTTACAGTAGTGGCTCCAGGGCCGGAACCTCCATAAGGCAGGGTTAGGCAGTTGCCTAGGGCACCACGAGCGATGGACACTGCACTAGCCTGCTGCCCCGCCCCTCCCTTGCCAAAAGCCCTGCTCAACTCACCGCTAGGAGACTTGTCCCAGCTGCAGGGCCCTGGGTGCCCCCTTGGGTGGCAGCCAGGAGAGCAGAAGCACTAGCGACACCCTTCAGCAGCGCCTTTCCCCAGCGGACTGGGGCAGGGCCGTAGGAGAGGCAAAAGGCAATGCTGAAAGGTCCTGGATCTTCCAGATCCAAGACCCTTCAGCAGTGCCTTTCCCCGGCAGCCTGCGGCCGGATGGGGAGGGATCTGTGCATGGCTGGGGAGAAGAAAAAGGGGGGAGATGGGACAGCGAGAGCGCTCCATGCAGAGCGCTCACCAGAGCAAAACGCTTTACCCTTGGCTCCTGACGCGACTACAAAGACAGGAGGCTTGCGAGGACCTTTACCGCCCAAATCTGCGTCTGGATTGGCGAAGAGTCAGGAAACAATCCTCACTGGAGAGTCTCTGCATTTGAAAGCTCATGCTTCAGCTGGGGGAGGTTCCGGGGCATAATGGATTCTCCACGCGTGCAGTCGCAGCCCACCACCACCTCTTTTTGGAACGTCGGCTGGCTCCAAAACCCGTCCCGGCCACAGGGCCCTGGGTGCCCCCCTCAGGCGGCAGTTGGGAAAGCAGATCACCAGTACTGTATCTGAGGAGGGAGAGGTTTGTAGAGGGGAAAGACTCCAGTGGGGCATTGTGCCATACAGTCCACTTTCCAGCCATTTGATTAAGCAGGCTGAAAGGCTCTTCTCAGCCGTGGAGGCTGAGATCCTTCCAACAGTTCTGTCAAAGTACCAAGCCTCCCCCCCACCTCATTCTGGACTGCAGGTTTCCCTAAGCGCATCTATCCCCGGGGCAAGAGGCAAACAGGAACTTAGGACTTGGTAGAGTGCCGTATATTTGAGAGTATACATGCACTGAGGGTTTTGCTTTTTTAAAAAATGTGCAGTTGGAGAAATATTGCACTTTGGGGGGCCGCGTTGGGAAAGCAGGCAGGTGGAGCTGCGGCTTTCTAGTGGCATGGCTTCAGCTGGTGACCTGGACACATCTCCCCCCCCCCCCCCCGGCCCTCATATGGGTACAAGCTTTCATGTGCAGGCACACTTCTTCATATAGTATCTTCTTCCATTGGTGCCTGAAGAAATGTGCCTGCACATGAAAGCTTATAACCAGAATTAAACTTTCTGGGTCTTAAAAGATGCCACTGGACTCAAATTTTGTTCTGCTGCTTCAGACCAAACCACCTGAATATAGCTTTTATGTGGTTATCCATGAGCAGCATTTTCCAGATGGCCCAAAGATACCCCCCCCTTAATATTATTTTTCTTTTTTAAAATCTGTTTGTGTTCAGCCCTGCTAGGGTTGCCAGCCTCCAGGTGGTAGCTGGAGATCTCCCAGGATTATGACTGCTATCCAAGGCTACAGAGATCAGCTTGCCTAGAGAAAAATGGCCGCTTTGGAAAGTGGACTGTAAGGCACAATGTCCCACTGGAGTCCTTCTCCTCCACAAACCTCTCCCTCTTCAGATGCTCTAGTCTGGTGCCAGTCTGGTGTAGTGGTTAAGTGCGCAGACTCTAATCTGGGAGAACCGGGTTTGATTCCCCACTCCTCCACTTGCACCTGGCTGGATGACCTTGGGCAAGCCATAGCTCTGTACCAGCTGTTCCCTCAAGGACAGCTTGGGAAAGAGTTCTCTCAGCCCCATCTACCTCCCAGGGTGTCTGTTGTGGGAAGGGGAAGGGAGAGGAGTTTGTAAGCCGCTCTGAGACTCCAAGTGAGTGAAGGGTGGGGTATAAATCCAATCTCCTCTTCTTCTACTGGTGAGCCACAGCCCCGCCCTATTGAAAATTGGTGGGCACACAGGGAAGGGGTGCCAGAAGGTAGCCTCGCCTAGTGTGCAAAAAACCCTGGCACTGGCCCTGAGTGACTCTCCAATGATGTCCTGAGGAACTCAATGTTAGATTTACTCAGAAACTTAATGAACTGACAAGCTCCTTTAAAATGACCCAAGCTTGGCCAGCAACCTACACAAATTTAGAACGATCTACAAAAATTTAGAATGATTTAGAACAAGCTCTACATTTTCCACAATGCACTGGGTTTCGATAGCACGTGTCTAGAGGTCAGGACATAGAAGAATCAACATGGAATTATTTCCCTAAAAGGCAAGAACTTAAAAACCCACTGCTAATCTTTAAGGTGTTCATACTAAATTAAGTGCTGTTTGAAGCGAATGGGATTTAGTTGGATCAAAGAATTAATTCTACTACGATAGCAAACTGTGAAAAGCAAAGTCTGTGCCACAACTAACCCATGAAGCTCATGTTAACAGAAATATCAGAGAGCCTGTACTTACAAACCAGGTATTTAAAGCCCACTCATGTCAATATGCATATATCAAGGCTGCTTGCTAAGGAATAATTCAGCTTGTAGCACGGGAAACAGAAAGGTAACACACACCACACTGTTGCCATGCTGTGAAATAGTTCTCTATATAGAACCTAACGTTAGAGGTCGTTATGAGACTATGGCTTTAAAACTGAACACCACTTGGGGCAACATGTGCTACAGATGTACCAGAATAAGTGTAGGTGCTGAGAAACACCCAAAGAAATCAGCACATCCTCAGTTTTTGATGCACTATTTACTTTGTTAAACAGCCTGTCTTCTAATAACTGACCAAGTAGCCACTCAAACTGAACCCTAAAGAATATTTCAGTATTTATAAGCCAGATAAAGCCCCAGGGACGTCCGACTTGCCTCAGCTAGGGCCAGGACCTTTTTGACCCTGGCCCCTAATTGGTAGAATAGGGCTGCCAAGTCCCCCGGGGGAAATTCCCCCACTAAATAGGTCCCCAATCCACCAGTCCAGATTCGGCCAGCAGGGGGAACCCCACCTCTGAAATGGCCACATCAGGCCACCGTGCCCGGCTTGATGACGTTGCCCAGAAGTGACGTCATCATGCCGAGCATGTCGCAGGGCAACGCTCTAGTAACCGCCCTGAAAACTCTATGGTACCATAGAGTTTTTAGGGCGATTACCAGAGCGTCGCCCAGTGACGTGCCCGGCATGATGACGTCACTTCTGGGCAACATCGCCTCATGCACGCACGAAGAGTGGGACTCCCCCGCTTGAACTTGTAAGTAACTTGGCAACCCTATGGTGGAATGATACCCCCCCCCCAATGAGATCAGGGCCCTGTGGGATTTATTACAATTCCACAGGGCCTGAAAGATGGAGATCTTCCACCAGGCTTTTGACTGAGGCAGCGGATGTCCCCCACCCCCACCCCCGGCTGATCATCTACTAGTGGGCTGGAACGGAATAGCTATACAAGAACCATCTACTGCTGAGACATCTGGCTAGATTATACACGGCCCTTTATGAATGACGTTGTTTTAGATCGTTGTTTTAAACTGTTTTTAAATTGTACTCTGTACTGTATTGAGACTGATGGAACCTGTCCTGAGCCTGCTTGCAGGGAGGGTGGGATACAAGACCAATAAAATAAAATAAACCTATGGCCTGAATATATGTGTACAACACCAATGGTATATGCAGCAGCGAAAGGACTTGACGCCAGTCATTTTCCTTAGGCTTTGTATAGGGTTGTTTTTTTTTGGAAAACCCCACAAAGTGTTTGATATCTTAATCAACAGAATATACCTCCACGGTTCTCTTCAAGCTTGCTTTGCTTGGTGGTTTTTGATTCCTTCACAGTGCAAGTGGGCAGAAGGACAAGATTCCACAAGAAGATTCCAGAATGAATGGCCAAACAATGAGAGTTCTGACTCAGGAGCTCTTGTTAAGACCTGCTTCTGTTCCCAAATTCAGCAGGAGATGCCTCCCCCCTGAAGCCTAAATGTTTCACAGGGCTGTATTCAGGACTGGCTCCACAAAAGCCAGGCCACCTCCTACCCTCCGGTGGCCGCTCTTAACAATCTAAGTTAGGCACCTGTTGAGAATCACCCCACCACTTTCTCAGCCTCAGGATAAAAAAAGGTGGTGTCTGAAAGGCACAAAAAAACAACAACCCCACACTGCTGTGGGGAGGCTAATTACAGCACTGTATGGGGTTAAAAGCCCTTAACAAGACTGAGTTGGTGGCGACAACCATGTGATGAGCCTGTTACCCATTTCTCTTTACAGCAGCCCTGCATGGGAGGCACTAACGCCACCCCTGAAAGTAAAACACACAAAGGAAAAAGCAAGCTTGCAAGGCACAAGATAAAGCTATTCTTCTATTTATCAAACAGCGCTTTGGTCCACTGGACCAAGTAGTCGTGGAGCAGCAGTCTAAAAGCCTTTTCACTGACTTCTTCCTACACAAGAAGCTTCCCACCTGGAGGTCAAACTGGATAATTTAGGGGGGAAAACAAAAAAGGGGCTACGTCAGGAAAAGGTACTTTATTTTTTTTATAATTTAAACTGTTATTTTATGCAAGATGACCTTATTTGAAGGCTGAATTCAGATCAAACATAAACCAAAATCCTTATTCTTCAAAAAGTCAGAGAGTTCAGCTTCCTGTAAATTTGTAAGTGATACCCACCCAATCCAGGGCATTGCCCTTAAACAGCACTCAGCTCCAAGACAAGAATCCACTTCTTCCCAAGCACGGCTTCTTCCAGAAGCTGAATCTCTTTATCATGCCCACCAATGAAATCACTGTTCTGGCCCAGACAAATGAATGGTTTCGTGGAAAAAGTAATAACAGACTCTACAATAATGGCTTGAGAAGCTGAAGTGGGGCCTATACACCTTCATCACTGTATTTATTTGACAGCCTTCTGTTCAGCCACAGGGCCTACAGGAATGGCGAGAGAGCAGAGGCTTCCCAGAAGTCTGCAGTCCACCATATCCCTGGTTCTCACAGAGGACAGGATAGTGACTTGGGCCCACTCTGCCATGAGATTCATCTGGGCAGTGAAAGGACCAAGTTCTTCCAAGTCCTTTTAACAGCAGCTAAACACACATTAGCAGTCAACTGGAAAAAACCCTCCAGCCCACCAATTTCCACATGGCTAGCCAAGGTATGGGACTATTTTATATTTGATAAAATAACTGAAAGAACAGAAAATCTTTACGGAAACGACACCCGCAAAAACCCAGTGCTCAAATGGTACCCTATCATCAACAAATACTCTGAAAGTAAAGATGCGACACTCCCAAAATCTTGGGCAAACAACTCCTCCATATATCTCTTTTTATAAGGAGTAAACCCACCTTTTCTCAGCTTAGTTCCAAGACTGGTCACTGATGTCCGATATAAACAGTAGTAACTCTAGAGTTAACCTTAGTTTAATGTGACGGGAATGTTTAAGAATTGCTGTAATACAAGCTAAGTCTTTAACTTTGTATTCCAATATATTATTAAGAATCTCCAGTATGTAACACACTCTTTACTGCTTGTACCCTTTGAATCCCTTCAATAAAGAAAAAATTTAAAAAAAAAACAAAAAACAATGAGCTCTCCTCACTCCTGAGGAAATTCAGTCCTTTGGCTTCCGCCTCCAACCATTTCTAGACAGGGTTTCCTCCTGGTCCAAGCTGCCTATCCATTCTTAGTCTGTCATAAGAGAGCATCAGAGTGGCAAGCAGAAGGCCTCTCCCATGGTGGTTAAGAACGTCCTTCAAATTTGTGCTGTATGGGAAGCTGCTGACACGGATGCCCAATGAATCCAAAGATGAACAGAGAGAAGGTTACATATGGGGACTGCTTGATTACAGAGAAATAAGCAGACCATACAGTAATGACAGATGTGTGTGTGGTGGGGGGAGAGGAGAGCGAGCACACAAACAGAAGTTGTTCCAGGATAGACCAAGGGCATACGGCAGGGGTGGGCAATTGTTTTGGCTCGGGGGCCACTTTGTGGGAGCGGAGGTTAGTGGAGGGCCGCACCTTTTAACATGATTGCATTCATTAGTTAACTTTGCATTTCAGAAAAGGTATAAATTATATCATAAAAATCAATAAATATAAATTAAATAAAATAGTGGTAGTTTTATTCAATTTATTTATTGTGCTAATTTTATATCATTTATAGCTGCAAGCACATTTAATTTTAGAATCCGTTTAATGAGACAAATGTACCCTATCACACTTTTCTACAGTTCTACAGAGACAGACTCAGACTGTCTTGGCGGCTGCAAAAAACTCTGTGGCGGGCCACATGTGGCCCGCGGGCCGCAATTTGCCCACCCCTGGCATACGGTACTAACTTGAAAGAAAGATGACATCTGGGGGCTATCTTCCACTTGGCTATACAGGTTGGCTGAGTGTGAGAAGTGATTTCACAGAGCACTCAGGAAGGGCAGGAAACCTCTGGAGAATGCCCACCAGTTCACTAACCAACAGACAGGCATGGGGATATTTTAAATTCAGGGTCATCTTTGGAGGGGCGTCAAGTTACAGCCAACTTACAGTGACCACATAGCGTTTTCGAGGCAAGAGACATTCAGTGGTTTACCACTGTCTGCCTCCATGTCGCAACCCTGGTATTCCTTGTTATTCCATTTACTAGCCAGGGCCAACCCCCTGCTTAGTTTCTGAGATCTGACGAAATCCAGCTAGCTTGGGCTATCCAGGTAACGTCACTTGTACGTAAGGCTTTATGGGGGTTGTTACTTCACTGGCCTGTGCAATCAACAACTCCTCTTCTGCTCCACCTTTCATTTTAAAAACCTGATTTCATACCTTTCTGAGACTTTTTCTGAAGTCTCATATCTTGGTTCCCCCTTCCCCCCCCCCCAAAAAAAAGATTCAAGACTTCTGAATCCAGAATTACATGAATACCTGAAGTGCACATGTAAAGGCACTTGGAAGAAGCTTTAGAAATCAGCCAGTGAAATCCTGCTTAAGGGTGGAGCTACTACTGGTTACCAAGAATTTCTAAGAGGCCTTATATTTATTAATTTCAGCCGAGATCGCAATGTAAGCGCACACACAGAGAGACACAACGGTGCAACACACTTAAGATGAGAGAAGCTGAAACGGTCACTAAAAATGCCAGAAGGTGGCCCAGACATTTTACTGCTGAACTGCATTTGCCTCCCATTCATTTTTTTAAAGTCATAAAAACACACTGGTGTTTCTCACTGCACGGTGATCCTTATATGCATTTTAATACAAATCAGATTGCCTTCTCCAGTCGGCAGTTATTGATTGCTGATTAGCCAGCCATCAATCTGAAATTAAATCAGCCTGGTCAAGAACAGACAGCACCAGCCTCAAAGTATTCTGGACAAGGAAGTGCTTGTGCTACTAAGGCTCAGGGGTCCGTTGGAGCGGGAGCGCACAGGAGCGCAGCTCCGGGAGTGAGGAGCCCAGGGGGCGGGCACATGACCAAACCCCACCCCCTCCTCGGCTTCCCCGAGCAGTGCAGGGGCGCAGCGCCCCGGGGAAAGCCCTGCTAGGGTCTTTATTGTTTTTAATGTTTTGTTTTAATATTGATAATTTTATCATTGTTCCTTTTATGACTGTGTGCTGCTTTCCCAGAGACTTGCTCAAGGTGGCATATAAATTTTCTAAGTAGACCATTTTTTATCTGGGCGCATGGCACATAAGTACTGGAGAAATTTCACCAATCCTTCAGCAGCTTCCACCCCATTAGTTTGGTGTAGTGGTCAGGAGTTGGACGCTAATCTGGGAGAACCAGGTTTGATTCCCCACTCCTCCACATGCAGCTGCTGGTGTGACCTTGGGCCATTCACAAGTTCTCTCAGAGCTGTTCTCTCATGAGCAGTTCTCAAAAGACCTCTCTCAGCCCCACCTACCTCACAGGGTGTCTTGTTGTGGGGAGGGGAAGGGGAAGGGATGGGTGGTGCACATGTCCTGGGTATCTCAAGTCTCCTTGAAACCTGGTGGTTTCAAGGGAGCAGGAAGAGAATGAGGGTGTGTTCTTTATGCTTCTTTTTATTGCACAAAGTATTGGATGGGGGAGGGAATGGAGGAAGAGCAGGTCAGTTTCACTCACCTGCGGAGTGGAGCCTGAGGGGTGGGTGTGGCCTTCTGACACACTTCCGGTATGTTAGGGGGGTGGCATATGCAAATGAGTTATGCTAATGAGCTCCTGCACCTCTTTTTCTAGGAAATGACCCCTGCTAAGGGTTCATGGGCATAACCAGAACTCCTAGGTCCTTCAAAAGCAACTTGGAGGGCCAACCACCCTGCCAGCGTTAAGAGGGAGCAAAATATGCTTCAGCCCAGCATAAGCAACATGTAAGGAAACATTAAGGCTGAAGGGTGGGAGTTCTGTAGAGAAGCACAGACGTCTGTGAATGACCCAAGGCATTCAAACAAAGAAGGACGGGGAGGGGGGGTGCTACTGAGATCTTTAATGTAGACAGTCTCTCGTGTGATAACCACCATGCGATAACAACCTCTGGCTGAATAAACAAACCTATAGACAGCTATAATGCCTCTCAAGAGGCAATTTATTGGGAAACAGTTCAAGACATGTGTAAGTAGCAAAACAGCAAGCTGGATGGAAAGTATTGGAGTCGGGAGGCGAGTGGTAGTGATTTCATAGTAAAGCTCTTTATTGAGGGTCAGACGGAACATGAGAAACCCTGGGCTCAGAGCCCTCTTTTATGCCGGCCAGAGACAATGCCCCAACCTCGCCCCCAAGTCCCGATAGGACCTTAAGTCCGTGGTTGCAGTTCATAGGTCCCCCAGCGGGAGACCCAGGCTCGTAATTGGTGGTCACTCAGGATCCAACTGGCTATTGTTCTACCTGGCTGAAGCTCAGGTAGATTATGACCCTGTGTGCTGACCACGTGGCAGTCGCCATTGGAGAGGCCCGGCGACCGCAGTCTTAGTACACAACACTGGAGAAAAGATGCACTGAGCAGAAGGAGTGTGGGGAAAGAAGACGACAATATTGGGAAGCTTGGAAAAGGAACTAGAATGGAAAGCAACACGCTAGTTTCTTCTGTGGAAAGCAACAGCTCCAGCGGCTGTTAGACAAGCAGGGTTCAAGCACTCAAAGAGCATCAAAGTATCTTTAAAGGGGAGTAATTGAGGCATGAAGGTGCTGTCTGCTGTAGGTAGGTATAATTTCTAATTATACAGCTACATTTTAATGAAAGTCTGTGCATTTCCAGCTCAGTAATTTAACAGGGACAGAGCAAGGTTGTAATTAAGAAAGGCCCCCCTCTCTCCATCACTACGAAACTTAGCTGCTCGGACAGCACACTCCATGCTTCCTCATGGCTTACCAGAAGTTACAAGGTAGCAATTGCCTGTTCGAAGCTTGAGGAAGAGAATTCCAATCAAGTAAAACCCTCTATCATCTTAATCTGTCGAGTTCACTCTGCACCTCCTATGAAGCAACCTATCATTAAGTTGCCTCAGTGAGTTAGCACTCGGCGTAGATATTTTTGAAGGGTTTCAGGCCAATCAAATGTGGCAAACATGAACCTGGGATCATACAGCACCTTCCATTTAAGGCCAAACCCAAGGCTTCCTGGCTGCAACAAATAATACTTACTAGCTTAGCACTAGCCTGAGACGGTACTACTTCAGCGACTGCCTTCTTCAGAAAGAGGGTTTCAGTCACCCCTTCCGCTTTAGACGGCCTGCTTCTCTTGAGAACTTCAGCCAACCACAGGGCAGTCACTACTGTATCTGCTACTGGTCCATGGTAGGAGAAGGCAAAGTAATGTGAAAGTGGCCTTCAGCGCTGGCAGAGTTCATTGTTCCATCTTTACAGCGGGGGCTGGGGGGGGGGGTTAAAGAGATACTGGTGGAAAGGCAGGCAGGTAACAGAGATCAAGCGAGGCCTCCAAACCAGGTGGTACAACAGGACTACATTAGTTTTCATCCAGCCATGTTGCTATGGAAGCTCTACAAGTCACAAGCCAGCATTTTTAAAAGGTGCCGGGGAGGGGGGGGGGACAGTAGTACAAACATTTGGGAGACATATCTTGAGTTTTCTGGAATGGACGACCAAGCAAATTATGTCAAGGCTATATTTTAAAACGTAACATTCTTAAGTGGGCCACTCTACTTGTGACTCGAGACCAAACTGGGTGAAGATACAGATGAACCACTTTTAGATGTTCCTACCTTGACAGAAAACCAGCCTAGTGAAGAAGGCATTTTGGATCATGGCATTGGAGAAGATTTTTATTTGGCCGCCTTCTCCTATGTACACTTACCCACTGCAGTCCCCATACCCTAACCTGCCATTTGTCCCACAAGCATACAGATTCTTCACTCAGAAAGACCAGAGCTCCTGCCAACATCAGCCTGATCTTTCCTTTTCTGAAACACTGACCCTCCTCCTTGCTACTACAGGCCCTCCGACACCCTCCCCACACACACACACACACACACACACAGAGCAAAGAGATCAGCCATTCAGATAACAGTTAAGCTTGTTAGGTAATACAGCAGCTATAAATGGAAACAGAACATAATGACTTGGGAGATATCTGTCAAATTTAACAAGTCAGTTGCAGGGCAGAGAACTATCAGTTGGTCTTCCTTTACCCCCATCCTTTGGAACCTCTCCTCCACAACGATCAGCTGTCCAAGATTTCTAGTCCTCATGACTGAGGCAGAATCTGAAAATAGGCGCGGGTGTCTGTGGCTGAATTATAGCCTTCCCCCATAAGTAGGGTTGCCAGCCTCCAGGTGGGGCCTGGGGATCTCCCGCTTTTACCACTGATCCCCAGCTGACAGAGATCAGCTCCCCTGGAGAAAATGGCTGCTTTGAAGGGTGGATTCTATGGCACTGTACCATGCTGAGGCCCCTCCCCTCCCCAAACCCCGCCTTCTCCTGGATCCACCCCAAAGTCCCCAGGTATTTTCCAACCTGGACTTGGCAACCCTACCCATAAGTAGCCATGCACATGTGGGCAAAGGAGTTTCAACATTCCTTTGCTCATTTCCCCCTGAACTCCAGCTACCTAAGGCTGCTTCCAAATGGATGGAGCCTCCATGGAGCTCTCACTGCTGCTGCAAATGCCTTGGCATTCAAAGTGGCAATGGAGTGTCTACAGGACTGTTTCCCCCACATTTTGCTTGGTTTGCCCTCCCCCAGCCTCAGTTCCTCCCCCATCCCAACCACTGGAGGGCTTTTTACAGGAAAAGGTAGTTGACAAATTTCCACGACCTAATGCTATAATGATATATCAAGTTACCATTTTTAAAAGCATTCCTACAATGTGTGTGTGTTGGGGGGGGGGGATGGGAAACACAGAGTGGGGCTGGGCAAAAGGAGAATGGTGTGGGCATGACTGGCAGAAAAAGAATGTATCTTCCCACCCACACAGCACCCAAGTTTTTACAGTCAAAACAAGTGCCTGCACATTTACCAAAGCTGTAGAAAGGTGAAAGGTTGAAGATCAGACCTATGCCATTTAACTATGTATAAATTCTTATACACTGGATACAGTTTGAGTGGGTTCCTTTCTCTACTATTCAATCTGAATGAATTCTATAGGTCCTCTGAGAAGGATGAAGATCACCCAGCAAAAGGATGGTTTCCCTTCTCTCAAAAAGATATTCGGGGCAGACTATTAAACTAAACAGACTAGAAGGCCAACATATTTTAGCAGAGAGAATTCAAAACGTCTTAACACCCCCCCCCCATTATAGTAAGAATTATAAATTAAAAGGCGGCAAACTGATAATTACTTAGTAGTGTTTTTTTGGAAAAGGAAAGAAGTCAGTACTCTCATACTTTGGTGTAGTGGTTAAGTGCGCGGACTCTAATCTGGGAGAACTGGGTTTTGCACCTGGATTAATTAAGCTTTGGATTAATCGTTAAGCAAAATAAGCATGTGCTTAGGGTACCATGGAAAAGGGGGGCACCACAGTGGTGGTGGTTGTTTATAATGCTTACTTTAGTGTTGATTTTTTAAAATATATTTATATTTAATATAGTTGTGGGGGATGGCCTGGAAGAAAACCGAATTTTTAATCTCTGATTTCACCTTCAGTGCTTATTGAGTTAAGCAATGAAAGGTCTAAAGGGCGTCATTGTTGGACTGTGCTTAGTGCATCAGTTGGCCTTAATGCAGCCCTGCATCAAGTCACAGATGACTTACGGTGGCCCCTTGGGGTTTTCAAGGCAAGAGGTGTTCAGAGGCCTGTCTCTGTGTCACAACCCTGGTATTCCTTGGAGGTCTCCCATACAAATATTAGCCAGGTTAGCTTAGCTTCTGAGATCATTAGGACAAATAAAAAAGATTAAAGGATTTCTGTCCTTTAAAGTAAGGGCTGACTTGAGAGTTTAGCTAACCTGTAGTCCATCCTGAAAGAACATGTACTGCCACAGCTTGTAATGTAGTTGGGGGACTGATCTCCAACTTTTGCAGCCTGGCACATGACTCCTTGTGTGATGCATGAACAGTAGACTACCGCCAATGCGCATTCCCATCGTCAGCAGAAGGTGTGACTAATGGAGTGACAACCCATGCTCCCTCTAAGCTGCGGAGTCTTGTGAGAAAAATTCTACTTTGTGAGCTGCTGGCATTAAAGTTGTGAGCAGGCGATTTGGCTACTGCATCAATTTGCTCTGGAGCCATCCTTCCTGAGCTAAGACAAAAATGTGTGAGCTGGAGGCTACAGACCGGTGAGCTAGCTCACACTAACTCAGTTTAGAGGGAACACTGGTGACAACTCTGTTCTGACACTGGAGTATTGCCACAGATGACACTGGAGTTGGGACCTCCAAAAGTTTGCAAGAGCTATCGGTTTCTCTTTTGTCCAAAAGGCTGGCCTTGTAAACTGAAAGTTGACTCCTGAGCTTCTTTCCTAAATGTGTTTGGAACAGGCCAAATGGCTCCAGAAGGGGCATTGCCATGGACCTGGGAGCCCCAAATACAATGAAGTGGTGAATATGTCATATACTGGGAAAGATGTACACATTTGGAATACTGGGCTGGCAGCTTTACTTGGGTGTCACATTTTGAGGGTGCTGTTCAAGCAGGGCCTTTTTTGTGATGGTACCCATGGGTACTGAGTACCAGGAACTTGGGGGGGAGGGGCCTGCCACATTCTGAGGGCGGGGGGACCTGGTAGAAATCAGTGCAACCTTATATGAAGAAGAAGAAGAAGAGGAGATTGGATTTATACCCCGCCCTCCACTCCCCAAGGGAGTCTCAGAGCGGCTTACAAACTCCTTTTCCCTTCCCCTCCCCACAACAGACACCCTGGGAGGTAGGTGGGGCTGAGAGAGCTCTTTCCCAAGCTGTCCTTGAGGGAACAGCTGGTACAGAGCTATGGCTTCCCCAAGGTCATCCAGCAGCTGCAAGTGGAGGAGTGGGGAATCAGACCCAGTTCTCCCAGATTAGAGTCTGTGCACTTAACCACTACACCAAACTGGCTCTTGGTTTAGGGTTGTACCATTAAATTGGATTAGATACTGCTGGGTGCAAAAGTTTTCAAGTCACAAAAACACAAAAGTGGCCATCCCTCAAAGTTAAAAGCGTACTCACTGTTGTGGTACTTTGGTTGGTCCTAATGAGAGGAATGACATTATTTTTGTCTGAGGAAAATGGTGTGCCACCAATTCAAAGACACTGCCTCTAAACAATGTTTGGGGATTAGGACCAGGAGCCGGGAATATGAGGCCCTATTCCACTTTAAAGCTAGCATCTTTGAGTAAGATCTTCCACCGTTTGCCTATATTCCCTAAAAGGGAGTTACATTGTCTGGAAGCTCTCCTCACACTTTTTCATCTCTCCACAAATGAAAAATAATGTATATTTGAACTTTGGGGAGGATTAGGAGACAAACATTCTGAAAGGGTTAAAAATACAACAGGCAAAGCAAGTAGAGTAAATTGGCCGTTATCCTCCGGATCAGAAAAAGGAAACTTGAGGCTTTCCGTTACAAGGAAGCATGAGAGGGGAGGAAATGAAGCCGGACCATGGCCCACAGCTCCAAGTGCACAGACACGCATGATTTATTTCCTGTTCCCATTATCTCGTATTTTATTTTATTTTTACTTGGAACCTTGTTGCTCAAAAAGAAAGTGCATGAGAAGGTGCTCCATAGGACTGCTAACAGCAACTGTCCTTTGTCGTTTTTCTGCAAGACACTCAACCTGTGGAGAGCGAAGGGCCTGTTGCATTCAGCCAGGAGTTGAGTCCACCTTTAGCCAGGCTCCTGGATTCCTGAGCTTATTTTTCAAAGCAATCATCTAACTATATCAGGGACTACACTGCTCACCACAGGTTGCATAAGTTGCAGTAATGTGGAAAGAAAGAAGCATTTAACCACTGAAGTCTAGAGAAGGAAACCTGGTTTGCACATACAACATAATGACAACAGTGGGATGCTGAAGTGGCAGAATGGACTGTGCCATGGCAAACTGCAGAAGGCGGCTTCCATTTCTAATTACTTCACATTAACAGAAAATTAGCAAGATAGGCGAAAGCTTCTCCCTTTCTGTTTACTGAATGGTTTCCCCCACTTCTCCCTACCTCTCTTCAGGGAGTTTTAACACATGGAAAGCGCCATGTGATCCTCCACCTACACCCTGTTGTGACAGAGTCCGTTCTACTACCTCACCATTGACCGCTTCAGTCCCTCGCATGCTTCACTATACCAATGGTGGGAGGCATGGAGAGAGGAAGCCAGGTCAGAAGTTGCAACACATCCTCACATTCTCCGGGAATATGAGGAAGTTAAAAGGGTTGGAGAGTCTGTAGTACTGAAATTCGATCTTTGGCATCTAGCTATATATTAGTACCGTACATTTGATTTTAACTGATATACAGTGAGGCAACGCAGGGAGGGAATGCAGCCAGTGGGCAAGGACGGCGTTTTGAGTGGCAGTTCTTGCAGCGAACTGATTTTGGCGCCCCATGGAATCTTGCCGCTTTGAAAACAGCTTTAGATATAAGAGAGATTATACTCAACTTAGAGCCCACCCTTCCCTGCACAGCAGAGCTCAGGACAGGTAACAATAATATTAAAACAATAAATACAAGTTCATCACTAAACATGAAAACCAAATAATACAATTAAGACTGAACAGTCAGATGGAAGATGATACTTCAACAGTTTGGTGCATCTTCTCTCAATAGAGAGTATCCTTCATGTGTGTCCATGAATGTTGTGGTGGTAAATTGCTGATGAACAGACAGAAAGGGAGGCTAATACTGATGGAATTACCACTACCTCAACCATGGGCCTGGCGTAACAGCCCTGTTTAACAGGCCCAGTGGAAGTGCATTAGTTCCCGCATGGCTTGGATCTTGCATGGGAGAGCATTCCATCAGGCCGGCGCCAGAGCTGAGGCTAAGCAGATATTTTGGGGGCAGGTGTCAAACTCAGTGGCTCACTTGCCATTTTCACTGTGCTTTTTGTTGATGTCTTTCGCTCAGGGAAGGAGGGGGAGCGAACGTAGATTGGAATGTGTGGGAATGCACTTTGCGAGACACATGTCACTCTTCCCAAGCATCCTCCCTGTCTGGGGAAAGTCAAAGTGTCCTTGAATCCTTTTGCTGCTAGGCACGCTGTGCTATGTTAAACTGATAGCCTTAACCTTAAGCTGGGGGGGGGGGGGCACAAGAACTGCACTTTTGCTTGGCGGGACGGGTGTGCAGTGTGATTGGGCCATGGCACAAAGGAGGGTTTTTTTGGAAAGGGTGTAACTGTGGGCTTGGTGCCAAGACCCACCAGTTCTGACACAAGTTGCCGTACACCTGTGACGACTGGGTATTTCATTTAACAAATCTAGAGTGTTGTTGGGAGTGAGTACGAGCAGGGTCTGACAGTGGGGGATCATCAGAAGATTTTGATCCACTGAGTGTACCAGGAGAGATGGTCCTGTAGGTACGTCAGTCCCAGAGCACATAGGGCTTTAAAGGTTAAAACCAGCACCTTGAACTTGATCCGGTATTCCACCTGGAGCCAGTGCAGCTGGCAGAGCACTGGTTGAATATGTACTCTTCAGGGTGTTCCCGTAAGAACATGTGCTGCCGCATTCTGGACCAGCTGAAATTTCCAGGTCAGCCTCAAGGGTAGCCCTGCATAGAGCAAATTACAGTAGTCTAGCCTGGAGGTGACTGTTGCAGGGATCACTGTAGCTAGGTCAGGGGGAGAGAGGAAAGGAACCAGTTGCTTGACCTGACAAGGATGGGGGGAAAGCAAGCCTCGCAACACTTGTGATCTGGGACTCCACTGAAAGGGAGGCATCCAAACTCACACCCAAGCATTTATCTATTTATTTTATTTAACTTGTATCCCCCCCCCCCCACACAAAAAATCAGGCTCAGGGAAGGTCACAACAGAGATATCAACAATAAAACAACTTCTTAAAACCGTAAGAATCCTGAATAGAAGGCAGATGGTAGGCCAGCAACGGATGATTGTACAGCTTGTGATGAAGATCAGGTGGGCAGAAATATGATAAACAGTCCTGTTGTACTTGATGGTGACGACTGCAATTTGCACCATAAGGCGAGCTGAGGGCAGTTTGGGCAGGAGGATCCTAAATGAATGGATGCCCACCAGCAGGGGTCATTTCGTAGAAAAAGAGGTGCAGGAGCTCATTAGCATAACTCATTAGCATAACTTAGTTGCATATGCTACACCACCTGACATCACCGGAAGTATGTCAGAAGGCAAGAAAGAAAGGAGAGAGAGAGACCGAGAGGGAGGGAGGGAGGGAGGAAGCATAGGCATCAAGAAGCCGCCGCAAGAGCCTCTCCCTCCCCCACCCGGCTCCCCTGCACCCACTGCTCCCTCCCTCTCTCTCTCTCCGGGGGCAATCCGGCTGACAGGCTGACAGGCCAGCGTGATGATGTCACCCGAAAGTGACATCATCACGCTGGGCACATTGCCAGGGCAACACTCTAGCAATCGCCCTGAAAACTCTATGGGTGGGGAGAGGGTTGCAGGGGAGCCAGGCGGGGGAGAGGCTCTTGTGGCGGCAGAGGTGGTGACATCATCCCAGCGCACGTGTAAAGCGTGTGCGAGGAACTCCTGTCTCGCTGGTAAGACTTGGCAAACCTACTTTCTCTCTCTTTCTCTCTCCCTCCCCCCTCCCGCCCAGCCCCCCCCCCCCCGGCAAAATTGGAAACTCTACAAGGACGGAAGGAAGAAAGAAGCTGGCAGAGAGGGGACAGCTACTGATCCAAGCCTCAGAAATACCCCTATTCTGGGAGGATAGCTTCAGTGGTGGCTGAAGCCTTCAGAAGGCTGGTTGGAGAAACAAGGACCTTTCCAGGGGACGGGGGGGTCATTTTGCTGCAGCCATGACACAAGCAGGCATTCCTCCGGGGGGGGGGGCTGGCACCAACTCCTGGAGCTGAGCTCCCACGAGCTCCTGCTCGAAATGACCCCTGCCCACCAGTAAGCTGAAAGCCTGGCGGAATAGCTCCATTTTACCGTCCCTGCGGAACTGTAATAAATCCCACAGGGCCCTGATCTCAACTGGAAGCATATTTCACCAGACTGGGGCCAGGACAGGGAAAAGCTTTTGGGCTGGGTTGCTCTACCAATGGCTTCAGAGAGACAGCTATGCTGGCCGTCTACCAGCATATCCAGTGAGTCGCCAGGGGGCAGCGGATCCCACAGAGCGTTCTGGAAACCCAATTGGATCTTTCAGTCTCTGTGGGCAAGCATAAATCAGCTTGTCACCTATGCAGGAAGGGGCTGGGACAGTCGGAAGGGCCTTCAGAACAAAGTGGTCCAACCATGGCACTGCATCAATAGTATAAAGGACCACATCTATCCCACCCCAAAGATCAAATCCAGCGCATGGCCTGCTTGATGCGTGGAGCCTGATACAATCTGGGAGAGTCCTAGTGCAGCCATGGACAACACCAGGCCCATAGCCTGTATGGAGGCAGTCTCAGTGGCATGGACCTTGACATTCCCCCAGAACAATTAGTCTGGGGAACTCCAAGGCCCAGCCCGCTACCACCTCCAGCAAGTTTGGCAGGGTATATGCTAGTGTGCTAGGCAGTTGGTACACCAGTCAGATAGCCAAACTCTCCTCAGTGTCTCACACAAGGCCTACACTGTCAATGCCAGAGATCTTTGGGGCAGGGAGTAGCCTGAAGGAAAAAGACTCTCAAGTGAGTATCGCCACCCCCTGGTCCTTTTGTCCAGGACTAATGGAGAAATGAGAAACCCAGGGTACTTCTTCACCCAAAGATTAACACATGGAATTCACTACCACAGGAGGTGGTGGCAGCTACAAGCATAAACGGCTTCAAGAGGGAATTAGATAACCATATGGAGCAGAGGTCCATCAGTGGCTATTAGCCACAAGGTATAGATAGGAACTCTCTGTCTGGGGCAAGTGATGCTCTGTATTCTTGGTGCTTGGGGAGGGCAACAGTGGGAGGGCTTCTAGTGTCCTGGTCCCACTGCTGGACCTCCCGATGGCACCTGGTATTTTTGGCCACTGTGTGACAGAGTGTTGGACTGGATGGGCCATTGGCCTGATCCAACACTGGCTTCTCTTATGTCCTTATGGGAGTTACATCATCTCACCTTCTCTCACCCAGGTCTCAGTCACACATGCCAGGTCCACCTTCTGTGCTGCAAAATAATTTTGTAGTGTTGTGGTCTTATTATTGATGGACCTGTCATTATACAACATCAGTGTCGGAGTAAGGTCTGTTTTCCTAGCCCCACTACCAACATGTCTCAGGATGGGACAAAGGCTGGAAAAAGCCCGCGTATACCCATATCTCTGCCTCCTTCCTTTATAATACCTCCTCCCACCACCACATTTTATGCATCCCCCAATCACTGGGATCCCCACCTCCATGATGGCCTCCCCAAATAGATTTCATCCAATTACACTTTCCAGATATTACACTTACACACATTAGTAAATCTCAATTAGCTCCCAAATACCTAGCTGGTCATAAGACCTAGCTAGTCCTGAAAATAACTCCTTAATCTATTTTCAAATCCCCTCCTTCCCTAGTAAACACTGCTAATATTCCAACCTGCTAACAATAAATCTGATCTAATTTAATTCAATTAGAATTAAACTTAAATTACTAATATAGCTATCAAATTACATTTCTTCCAAAACCCTTGCCACCATTTTAGTAGCAGGAAAAATCCTATTTCTAACTAATAAACCTCTTCCAATCCACTATGGGGCAAACGGGGGATAGATTAACAATAATTAACTAGAAAAGAAAATATCACACAGCATCCCAATAGTCCAAGCACTCCAATTATTAAGGTCCAGTACTAGACTAAAGCTGATGTGCCAAATGGATGGCAGTGATTATGCAACCCAAAGAATCCAAATTTTCAGATTGTGGGGCTATAGGTAAAAGGTAAGTCAAGCAAAGCTCTAACTAGATGTTCTCCCAATCACAATACAGCAAAAGCCACAGTAAATTACAAACAAATGAAAAGTCACTGTTTAACGCAGAATAAATACAACCAATATAATTGCCTAACAGGGTCTATATGTGTAATAAACAAACCAACAGGTCTACAAGCAAAACACATAAGTCTCTCTTATGCAGAACATCATCAAACAAATACACATGAGAGATCAATTATATTGGTTGTATTTATTCTGCGTTAAACAGTGACTTTTCATTTGTTCTCCCAATCAGACATATTTCTGTATGAACCTCATCAGATTCGTGATTGACACAGCTTTAATTTCTTAATGACACAAGCACGGACATAAAAAAAACCATGTCCCTTGGCACAAAACCAAGGATACAACATTGGACTTTATTTCTAGTGTTTCATATATTAAATGTGATCTATGTGAAATTGTTTTTAGAACAATGAAACTAGTTCCGAGCTTAGTAGTTTAACACAAGAGAGCCAATGCTTTTCCATTACTCTTCAGACACCATGCATTGACAACAGGTGCTATCAACAGAACCTGTAATTAGGCCACAGGGATAAGTGGGGCTAGGTATTTGTTGCCCGTTGGAGGCCAGATGGCAAAAAAAACCCAACAGAGCTGGGGTTGACTTATTATCCCCTTAACTCACTGATTACCAGCCCCCTTGTCAAAAAAGGGAAGGACTTGGGAAAAGGATGGATGTTTGTTTTCTAGACCTAACCGGAGTTCTAAACTCAAATCAAAGCCTTGAAACCGCCCATATTTCTCCATGGTTAAAGGGTGCTTGGCAAGGGATGTTTCACATGCAGTTGTCACATGTGCAGCAATATCCTCAAATTATGTACCCCAGTCAAAATAATATCTGTGTAATCAAATACTTTAAAAGATCATACCAGCGATGCCGCCGAAGTCATAATAATGGGCTTGGTACTGGAACATCATCAGAAGGCAAGTTTCTGTACAGTGATTCCAGACCACCAGATAATTGCTTGCAACAAAATGCATCAAGTGTCATGAATGACTTGTTAAGTCATAAGGACCTTCCAGTACCCATGGATGAAAAGGGTAGAGACTTAAGAAAATATCTGTTGCTCAAGCATATGTATTCAGGATTTATGCCATGCATATACAGTCCTACAATAGTTGATGTAGCAACTAAAGTAGTCCTCAAGGAAATAATGTTATTTTGCTTCAGCAGGCATGTGCAGTATGAACTAGGAATGAGAAATTCATACTTTTAAGTATCAGTCTGCTAAGCCAACTCCAAAAGGCCTTGGATTTCAATATCACAAGTGTTTAACAGCTTCCTTCCTCCACCAAGATACACAGGGAAAGGTTTCTCAAGCACTTTTGTGCTATTTAGCAATGTTCCATTCCACTGACTACCACAAAATCCTACCGCAACTCTGAACCACTGGGCGAATTCACCAGCCAAATATGTCCACTCCAATGAATGTCTGAGTCCAGGAAAAAATTCTAACAACTTAACAGGTGAGGCTGTGAAACTTGATCAGGGAAGACAAAGCAGTTCCCATCAGCGCCATACGGGGGGAGAAACGCATCACTTGCACCGGATTGGGAGAGACACTGGAAACAGTAGTGCACAGACATCTCAGCAACACGAATAATCTTTGCCATCTGTTTGAACAACTCAGTGGTTCTGCAATCTGAAGTAACACTCCCACAGAAACACAAGGGCCTTGCTGATGGATCATAAGAGGCCAGCCTTCCTTTGGGAGCCATTTTCTTCATAACTTCATGCTGTGCCTAAGACATTGTGATTTCAGGCCCGCTGGAATCAAACTGGAAGGCATTACATGCCTTGCTGAGCCGATAAAAAAAGGTGATCCCATCTTGAATTGTGTTGGGCTCTCGTCTCCAAAGAGATGACTCTGGGAAGTACTTGGACGGGGGACCTTCTTGAAATACTTGAGATGGGAGGCGAGGGGAGGCTTGATTCAGCCACCTCTCTGCATATTCTCCAGGCTCCCAGCAGGGTCGATCACCAAGGGTTGCCATGACTTCCAGGTGCACACACACACACACACACACACAAATGCACACATAAAAAATACAAACCCCCCCAAAAATAGAACTATTCACCTCCAGGGGAAAAAAAAGGAAATCTTTCATTGCTTGTTGGAGTTCCTTCGCTTACAATTTATTCTCCAAACAAAACTCAAGGGTTTGTCGGATCTGTTGCACATCAGTTGTATATGGCCTCCATGTAGGGTTGCCAAGTCCAGGTTGGGAAATACCTGGGGACTTTGGGGGTGGAGTCAGGAAAAGGCGGGGTTTGGGGAGGGGAGGGGCCTCAGCATGGTACAATGCCATAGAGTCCACCCTTCAAAGCCGCCATTTTCTCCAGGGGAGCTGATCTCTGTCAGCTGGGGATCAGTTGTAAAAGCAGGAGATCCCCAGGCCCCACCTGGAGGCTGGCAACCCTACCTCCATGCTATCCACACAGTTGACTGAATGGTAAGTTCAGTTATTCATCCTGCCAGACTTAAAGGGATGAAATCTTGCCAGACTCAAAAGGGATGAAATCTACCTTTTAGCACCCTACCAGATCCATCTCCTATTAATTCTAACCTATTACACTACATCAGAGATTCAAGGTCATATTAGGAAATAGATAAGGGGTACAAATGTCAACCATAATTGACAACAAACACCAGTCCACTGGCTCAGCTAACTAGCCCAAGAAGAGTTTTAGTATAGAAAACACAGATAGCATTTAGCACTTGCGAGAGAACAAGCATTTATAACTCCAAAGCCATAATCTTGTAGAAAGCACACAGCAAACAGCTCCTTATAACTTTTAATGGAGGAAATGTGCTGTGAGCCCAGGAAGAGTCTGGGGCAGAGGTTCAGCCAGGAGGGGAGAGAGAAAATCAACTGCAGTCTAACCAACGGAGGCTTTTCTCCCCTGGCAGCCGCACACCCGGCTGCCACTCCATGCGCTGACTCTCAGGCGAGCGCGGCTTGGACCACATGTAAAAGACGTTTCTGGCATCAATAGATTTAAGAGTTTTTTTGGACAAGCTGTATGTTATGTATCATTCATCTCCAAAAAAATACAAGGCAGCCTAAGTCATATGCAGTTACGTTGGAGACAAACATTTTAAAAACTGGGAGGAATTTATCTACAAGATGGGTTGCGTCTAGCCACAGAACTGTTTTGGCTGTTCAGCAAGATTATGAAGCCATTTTGAATCAGCAAATGGTTGAGACAGAAAGGAGAAGGGCACATATGAAAGTCCTCATAGAAAAATTACATCACTTGAATTTATTTTGGATCTCAGATTAATTTTGTGATGCGTGGCAAGAACCGTCAGAACTGAGAAGAGAAGCACCGTTCCAGGTCCATATTATAAGAAAGCCCTTGAGGCAACAGAAAATTTACAATTTAAGGGCATCCCACTGCACAGAAAAACAGAACTGATGACCCACCAATCTCCCCAGTTACGTTCTATGGCCGCCTTAAAATTTCTCTTCAGAAGAGACTGCTTTCAAAAAAAAGACACAGAACTGCCAAGGTATGGAAGAATTCTGGATTCTCCAGCAAACTCAAGCAACAACGTTCTCTAGGGGGAAGAAGAAATACGCACATTGGCAAGAAGACTGCAGCTCAATGAAAGAGAAGCCATTTGAACTTTCAGAGAAAATCTAACATTCAGAAAAGAAACGCCCAAGGAACTGTCTCAGATTCAGCGCACTCTCAATAGCTATTTCCTCCAGTGAGTGTGAAAGGGCATTTTCCCAGATGAACCAGAAAGGTCCTCCTTGTCAATCAAAACCATAACATCTTTATCATTTATAAAAAATTGTTGGACCTCCCTCAACAGTCTTTGATCCAACAAAGTATGTTTTTAAAACATGGTTGCTTCAAGGTCATCATTCAGCGTCAGGTACCAAAAGCAAGACCTGAAAAAGAACTGAGAAAGTTGGTGACATGGCTAAAGTTCGCAAGCTGCGTTAAACTAGAAATAAATCCATAGCCGTGAAAACAATATTGTTTCAAAGAATCCTGTGTGTCTCCTTCATTTCCCTCTCAAGAGTTCCGGCACCTCTTTTTCCAGACAAAAAGCCCAGGAGGTAACCAACGTCAGTCTGAGAAACAAACACAGAAGTCTTGTGGCATCTTGAAGACGAACAAGTTTATGGTAGGGGGAGCCTATTTTATCAGATGCATGAAGTAAAATTTTAAATACTTTTTTTTTTTACTCTAAGTATGACAGTAAGCTTGGCAAGATTATTTCCAGTTACTCCACGACAGAATCCAGCATGCCACATATTACACTATTTATCATGAACATTAGCTCCTGAAAAACCACCATTTTTACATACAGAAAAAATTAGCCCTCAGCATTCTGGACAATATTTCCACAATCACTGAAACCACTGCCACCCATTTCTGTTAGAAGAGAATTACTCATTTGTGCGTAATACAAGAGAGAAGTGGGGCGGCCACCACCACCCCTCCCAAGTAGATCCAACATGACGGAATTCAGTCTATGGACCTTTGTAAAATGCCCCATTGATACTTGTTCAATTTGACCAGGGCAGCTATGGGAACTTGCATAACAGTTCTTTTCCACTGCAAGGGTTTACACAAGTTCTACCTATTGCTGAAGTATTGTCAAGGTGTAACTTTAAGGAAACTGCCACATTTGAATGTTACAGCCATTATCACCATTCCCAGATATCAGATGATCACGGTGGAAAAAGTCTGATTGAAAGTTCTGTAACATGACAAGAAGATTCCACAAAATTTAAGCAACAAGTTAGGTAGCACCAGCTATTGGTGCCTTTTAAGCTTGGTTACAAACAAGCTGTTCTCCTCTGCTTTGTTTTGATAAACTGCAACTCTGGAGGAGGCCTCCAAAGAGAAAAGGTCCCCCAAATGCTACCTAAAGCTAAGTACTTAGCATTATTACATGTTTCTTTCAGCCTGGTGAAATGTTTCCATTTGATGCTGCTCAATGGGGGGGAAAGTACACCCTAGACTGATTTTCCATATACTTTCCAGCTATTGAAGGCTGCTAGTTTGGTGTAAACCTGCTCTGATTTAGTTTGACAGCCCTCCCCCACTGTGCACACTTAAGCAGGAAAAAAAAGGTTCCACATAAATTAATCAGGTATCTTCAGACCAAAAGTGAGGAAACAAGACATAAATGCTCCTGCCTACACTTTCAGCTTTTTTTTGCTCAAAGTTCAAATCAAGAATATTTGCTATACGGTGCAGAAATACTTGCCTCAACAAAATTCACAGAGCCTTTTATACAGCATAGGAAATTATTCTTCTTTAAATGAACTAGAAGTCCCAGTTAGATACATATTTGTCTATTTGTCAATTTGTTAATTGTTATCAATTTTATGTTATCTATGCAAAAAACAAGATGCCACTCTACTGGAAGACCGCTACGCACAATGTGTATATTAATAGCACAATTCTAAGCAGAGCTGAACCTTCTAAATCCATTTAAATCAGCGGGCTTAAACGGGTACAATTCTGTTTGGGATTGCACTGCTAGTCACACACCAAGTTCTGAACTTTCTTCCTTTAATACAGTTACTGAGCTACATTATTTGTTTATAGCTCTAGTTTAAGGAGCATGCCATCATGAAGGCTGCTGGAGAACCATGCTGCCTTTGGATGTCACATCTACATTAAGAAAGTTACCCAGAAACTAGATTGCCTGGGTATTTACAGTCTCTCTGTACACTCATTCACTTCAATGGCATGAACCAGCTTCTAGCTTCATTAAGCTGTTAAACAAGATGCCCGATTACCAGTGCATTAAGAGCTCTGTGGCGAGATTTCTCAGAGTTATATGTCTGTCTGTTAGAGGACTCTTTCTAATGCTTAGCATTCTGAAACTCAAAGAAAATCTGGACACCCCATGCCAGCAGGAAATTTTAGACACAGACCTTGTTCGGAGGCCAAAACCTGTAATTGCACAGAGTTACACGTTACTAGTTTAACAGAAGTAATTCCTTCCAGGAAGAAAAACTGCTTGTATGGCTGCTGAATAGGACTTAGACTAAAAGATACGTTAATTAGGGAAAGGGCACTTTACTTTAGTGAATCATCATTTAAGAACAGTAAGTGCAGCTGAGTTACAGAAGGCAATTCTGGCCCTAAAGCCAAATGTTCTCTTAAGTATCAACTTTTTCTGCTTACCGGATCTGAATTCCATTTGTAATTAGTTATTCCCCCCCTCCCTTTCCATGCAAAGGATTAATCAACCATTTTATAGTCTAATTTAGGCAGTTAATTTAATCTAAAACTTGAGATACTTTTACATCGTTTCAGTAATAAAAGCATGACAGCTCTTTAGGCCCACGACATACAGGCTTTCCTTTGCAAGAGGCCACATTTCAACCCGATGACTAAAAATTAGAACACACTTTCCATTAAGGAGCCCAGAGGCAAGCTGCAATGTTTGAAACCAAGAAGGTAAGCAATTCAGCCTTCCCTTTAGGCAACTCTTATCCTATACTCATCTAGAACTGCTTGTTTTAAGTTAAACCAAAAGCGCAGCTAACGAAAAACAGAAGGAATGTGGATTTTAACGGAGACCGTACTTTAGACAGAAGAGTCAGCAGCCGGGGGGGGGGGGGGGGGGAATTAAGATCCGTTTGGAGCCTGTAGCAACAGCAGCAAATGCTTAACACTGGACAGTTTTCCGTGAACATCAAGAACAGCTTTTCTTCTAAGACAAAGATGTTCTAGAGGCATTTACTAGAGTGTCTGGTTTTTGCTAACTGAGCAAAAAGGTCTACATGCCCCTTGTCAACTTTCACCAGCAGCATGCGCTCCCAAATGGATACTTCTAAAAGCTTTTTCAGGGGAATTTTAGAAGCTGTTTGAAAGGATCAAACGCAATAAAATGAATTGGGGTTTTAGAACCAATTACTTTTTCACTCATAGTCAACATTTGTTACTTTCAGCCAGGCCTTCAGAACTCCAGCTGAAACAAGATGCTGCCTTACAGCAATAGAAAGAATGAATATAATTACACACCGCAGAGGTTGTGTTCAGCTGGAGGGGGAAGAAAAGGAACACCAAACACTAAAATCAGATCCTCTATAAAATTATAACTTCTTAAGCTAACACGTTATTCCTATACAGTACTATTCATGATATATTATCGCTTAGTTAGTTGCAACAGGTCAGCAGATTCTTTTTAAGAACTGGCAGACCCTGAACAAAATCTGACTTTTCCCTCACCGCAACAGCCATTACGAAATAAAAGGCCTATCAGCTGCATATCCTTCCTGCACCAAATAATATGGTACTGATCCAACTTTAAAAAATTGTCACTGTTGTACAGTTAGGGAACCCTGGCCGGGCATCGCAGGTCCAAAATATTTATTCTGAGCAAATCTGAGCTAAGTATCCTGACGTCAAACAATAGGTGGCAATTTTAAAATAAAACCCAAAGTACCCGTCGCATAAGACAAACAAGGTGATTCTTCTGAACCTAACATCCTGTCCCCTTAGATACACAGCCAGTGCTGATATTGCTCTGGCAATGGAGATAGCATTCGAAGAACCGTGAGGAACTGACCTAAGCACTTGGCAATGGAATTGTTTTAGGAAGTTAAAGCTGATTTGAAGCTGTCTTAGTGGAGGGGGGTTAAAATGTGTTTTTTTTGTGAAGATACTATTCAGTACAGTAAGCCTGCAACCATAATACACTTTTTTTTTTTGGGGGGGGTTGATTGTAACTAAAATCCATATTTAGTTCACTGTAGCATTCAAACATCAGTCTGCCAGTCAATCCCATGTCTGTTTTCCAAGCTTTCTCTCCTCCTTTGACTATTTACTCATCATGGCTGCCACCCACAAGTCCTCACACCCAGCCGAGCTGGTTCCAAACAATTTCTTATTCAGCTTCCTACGCATTCAAGTACTTGGGCTTCAAACAGCACAGAGCAGCATTAGCTTTGTGGCTCATTTTAAGAGACATACTGCAGGACCTTAAATGTTTAGAAGTTTCAGCCTGTTATCAATTTTACCCATAATCTCTTTATTATAAAGACCGCTACTCTTTACACAAATGTTTTGTGTAGCTAAATTAGGAGTTTTTAAACTGCAACCCAGTGTCACTTTTTTTACAGTGACCCTTCCAGGGAAAACTGATCTCAAGAGGGTTTTTTTTAAATTTCTGTACCTGCTTATTCCTGACAAACTGATAATAAATGATCGATTGTCGTGCTAGATAAATCCAAAAGCAAAGTATTTTATCCAGGACGGGACTCCACTCTGAGAAAATGTTAATTAGGAAGCTCTGTTATACTTATAAACTTGTTAATGTTACCATAAAAACCAGAACAGCGAACTGAACGTCATTGCATTATCCCCACTATCTAGGGAAAGCATGTTGCAGTTGACATTAAACACCACCAATTAACTTTAGGTCATTAAGTGGCATTTGCTTACTATTGCCAGGGTTTATCTTGGCAGGAGAAGGATGCAATATTGTTAATTATGACAGGAGACGATCTCAAGAGGTTTATCGCATTTTGATATAGTTGGTAACTAGGAAGGATGTGCCACGTGGCCAGGACGGGGAGGGGTCCTGTCCTATCCCAAATGCAGCCTGTTTCAGTTCAGCCTCCTTGTAAATGAGGCCCCGCACTCCAGCCAGGAAGGCACAAGCTAGCTCTAACTAAAATAGATGGCCAATGGCACCTTAAAAACTAACAGCATTTATTCCAGGTGGGCAACTGTGGGAGTTGCACGAAAGCTCAGACCCTGAATAACCTTCGTTGGTCTTAAAGTGCCCCTGGACTCAACATTTGTTCAATATTTATTCCCGGAGCAGCTTTCATGAGTGAGAGCTCAGTTCTTCAGGGGCTGTAACTAGGCTCTTTTGCTCTGCTGTCTTGCATCCTTTCAAGGCCTGTGACAACTGAACCTCCACAAATCTGTTGTACACAAATTTTATCTGCATGATCTGCCGCCACCACCACCACGGTTCTGTGACTAAGCAAATCACAACTTGAGAAAACTGTTACTGAAAGTTGGAATGATACTGCGGAAGTGTGACCAAGTTTGTGAGAGGTCTTGGATTTTTATAGGTGCAAACTCCTATATGTTAGAAATCAACGATCCCTCTAAACTGTGGAGTCTTGTGAGCAAAAATTCTACTTTGTGAGCTAGTGGCATTAAAGCTGCGAGTGAGCTATTTGGCTATTGCATAAATTAGTTTGCTCTCAAAGCCATCCTTCCCGGAGCCAAGACAAAAATGTGTGAGCCGGAGGCTAAAAATGGTGAGCTAGCTCACACTAACTCAGCTTAGAGGGAACACTGGTTAGGATCCCCGGTATGTCACAGCTTGGCAAAGTGCAGCAGGCCAAGTTCAGAAAATCCTCCGTCTGGATTTAAAGCGATGTGGTCTGATGGGTCCAACTCTTGAGTTGCTGGTCACAACATGAACGAGATAAGACCACCTCTTCCTTCTTTTTCCACGCATACTTTAATGCCTTTTGTTTCAAAAGTTGCCTAAACAGTCCATGCCAAATGGAAGCCTCTGTGCATGATGCCTTACAGCCTGGAAGACCTTGCGAATCTGAACTGACCCCCACGCAGTTGTAAGGGAGAAATCACTGCCGTCTCCTAAACCAGGGGTGGGCAAACTGTGGCTCGGGAGCCGCATGCGGCTCTTTCACATATATTATGTGGCTCCCGGCCGGGCGGCTGGGGAAGCTAAATATCATTAGCAAACAAATATCATTGGACAAATTAATGTCATTATCAATATCTGCTTTTACCCCTTTTGTTATTATTTTTGGCAGTCTCATTTAATGTTAATAAAAAGCAAATTTGCTTATTTTCCAATAAAGGCAAGTAATATTTGTTCATGTCTTGTGGCTCTCAAACGTCTGATGTTTATTCTATGCGGCTCTTACGTTAAGCAAGTTTGGGCACCCCTGTTCTAGGTGGCTCTTACGCTGAGCAAGTTTGCCCACCCCTGGCCTAAACTCTTCCACACAGAGAGGGAGAGTTCAGCCTTTAGCAAAACTTAACGGTTCTTGTCAGCCTGACAGCCCTGTGCATTAGCTTCAAGCTGCAGTTTAGTTTTGTTGATTTGATTCCTAACCCGCTCCATTTCCTGCAAGCAGGACGGATCTTTTTAAAGCTGTCTCCGCCCCCTCCAAGAGATTAACGGTGACCCTGGCTTCTCACAGCCTCACGCAACAAATTTAGCGCCAACATTCATATATTCATATAATACGGTTAAGAAACGTGAAATATGTGTTGGGGGGGAGCCAGTCACCTGAACACATCTACAACAAACAGGCTTATTAATAATAAAATAATACGCTTTTCCTTTAGCTGTTTGTTAGCTGATCAGAATTTCACCCCCCCCCACTCAATTTTGGCTCTAAAGAGAGGAAAGTCCGGTGATACACGTTTTGCATCTGATTTGTTCAACAGTTATCAAGACGGAAGTCCTTTAACTGAAAACCGAAGTTGAATCACAGATACAAGTCAGTCTTCACTTGGCATCCCTTACAAAGCCCATTTGGCCACCGGCTCCTCTCAGCCCAATCTTTTTTGCTCTTGAACGCACTTTATCCCATGTAATCTAGAGAACTGAACACTAAAAAAACTGCACAGCAGAGCAACTGCTTGACACAGTAAAAATGTTATTTCAATTTCACTCTTCCGCTAAAAGGTGAGGGGGGGGGAGCAGGGAAAGTGCAGCCGCTGGGGTTTTGATACTCAAAGGCCACACCAGGTTTCTCTGGTGGTGGGTCTTGTTTGCAGTGGATTTGCCATCCACACCAGCACACGCTGCACCTACGTCTGCATCCCATTACAGATGCGGTGCTGTCGGCATCTACTGCTCCATTTTCCAACGGCCTCTTCAGAAGTCTGCAGCCAGCAGGGCCCCAAAACTGCTTGCTGGGTTGGAGGCAAGCTGTTATTTTTTACCGACCCGACTTTGAGAAGCTCCACTCCATTCCCCAGAGAGGATCCTACATACTGGAAAGCACTAAAATCTTCTTTTTTTTTTAATACTGTAAAAATTATTCCTGGCACACATGGAGTAGAAGGGGCAAAGCAGCCCGGTCTTACACACTTGAAAGTGAGTCCCGTGGAGTTTAATGGGACTGTTCCTAAAACTGCAACTTTTGGACACTTAAAGGCATAAGGAAATGCCTGCGATTGGAAGGGGGGGGGGGGGGAGAAGGATCAGATGACTCCGATTTTAACTCTCATCCTGTTTTCAATCCCATTTCTCTCCCTGCAGTCAACAAAATCCGTTTTCAGAAGTATCAGAGGAGGTTACTTTAAAGGGGAGAGAGGCAGAGGAAAGATGCAGGGCCTCAAACCCTAAGGCAGGGAGGGGGGGGGGGGGAGGCTGAAATTGACAACGTTAATTTCAGGTAGGTTGGATAATACACTTTAACAACTGTTTGCAAGCAGATGTTCCGGTTCCACACAGGAAAATACAGTTGCAGGACTCAGCAGACTGAAAGTGCATTATCGAAGGCACGTGAGACGCTCAGCCCAAACACGGCCTGGCGGCAGGGAGGCCCCAAACTCAGAGGAAGGTGGCCTCGCTTTCCCCTTTGCCCTTCAGGAACCCGAACCTAGCACATTTAAATTCTGGGATGATCCAGCAGATTTGTGAGGAGGCCCTAAGCCAATGCAAGCCGGTATCAGGAGTAATTGAAAAATATATAAAAGCACCCTGTTTGGAAATCATTTCTTGCTCCAGATTTAACACAGGAAAAGACGTATGGTTTTCCTGTTTTAAAGGAATAAGGGCAATAATAAGCCTCCCTCGAGTTAAACGGCAGTCTTGGGGGATTTCAGCACCTGTGCAGAGAGCCCAGAGCAAGTCCCGGCCGAGTTCCCTCGGCGGAAGCCAGGCAGTGCAATGCTAGCTTCTCCCCAACAGAGCTCTCTGCGCACGGCAGGCGCCTCCTGGCGCTGCCTTCAGGCCAGCTCGCCACCGACAGATCCCGGGAGCGACTCGACCTCATTCCGTTAGGAGCTGGACCGACCGACGCTTCTTCAGGGCACGACCGCTGCCCCGCTGGGGGTGAGAAATTAAACTTCTCTGGTCCGGCTCTTCTCCCCGCCCCCACTGGGATTAATCCGGGGAGGGCTTCTCGGAACAAGGGGCGAAAGGCAGCCAGGAGGCCGCCACCCCCTCCACCGTTTGCAGCGGACGGACCCTCACTCGGTCGTTTCGCCGCCGGACACGCGGAGGAGCGCTAGAAGCCGAAGGCTGCGGTCTGGGGGACGGGGGGGACGGACGGGCTACGGCTTCGGCCGACCGACCCCCCCCCCCCCCCCCCCGCGCCCCTTCGTTTCCCACTCTTTCCGTACTTTTTTCCTTAAAAAACATTCACAGCCTCTAATCGTACAGGAGTATCAGGGAAACCCTCGAAGAACCGACGCCTGACACCCCCCCCCCCCCCGCCCAAAGAAGCCGTCGTGACCCCAGCGGGACTGGGGAGCACCACGCGTCTTGCTGTCCAGGCGCGCCACTGCAGCCGAGGCTCCCCTCCGCCGCCGCCTCGGCCACACCCTCCCCGGGCGCCCCGTCCAGCCAACGCCTGCTCCGCGACGCGGGGTGCAGCCCAGGGGGACGGCAGACGAGACCCGGAGGCCCAGACTGGAACCTCCGGCGGCTCCCCGGCGGGCCCTCGAGGCGGGAGTCCTCAGCGAGGCGGCTCCCCCCGCGGGCCCCGGAGAAGCCGTCCCGTCCCGTCCCGGGGACGGGGCGGGCGGGCAGCGAGGGCCAGGGGCGCCGCAGCGAAAGGCCGGCGGGGCCGTGTCCGGCGTACCTGTACCAGGCGAGGCCGCGCTCGTAGTTGCGGTCGAAGAAGTGGGGCTCGGCGCCCACGGCGCGCACGTCCGGGTGGACGCGGAGGAACTCGAGGAGCGCCCGGGTGCCGCCTTTCTTCACGCCGACGATGAGGGCCTGGGGCAGCCGCTTGGTGCCGGCGCCGTTGAGGAAGCTGGAGAGGGGGCCGGGCGCGTCCGGCGCCAGCGCGGCGTCCTCGGGGTCCTCCTCGTCGTCGCTGCCCTCCTGCTCCGGGCCCCGCGGGTCCTCGGGGGCGGGCGCCCGCAGCAGCAGCAGCTTGGAGAGGGCCGGCCCGTGCGCCCGCCGCCCAGGGGCCGAGGAGCCCGGCGCCAGCAGCCCCGGCGAGCCGGCGGCGGCGGCACACGAGTAGACCAGGCAGAGCCACACGGCGAGCATGATGAGGAGCAGGAGCAGCAGGAGCCTCCTTCGCCCCGGCGGGAGCAGCGGCGGCGGCGGCGGGGCAGGGGCGCCGGGGGCATCGGGGAGGCAGCAGCCGGTCAGGCGCAGCAGGCCCATAGGCGGCAGCCCGCGGGCGGCGACCCCGGCACCATGGCGCACCAAGCCCGCCCGCCCGGCCGGCACGACCAGGCAGCGGGGAGTTCAGCAGCGCGGCATCGCCGGAGCGTCTCTCCCAGCCGTCGCGCCAGCCAGCCAGCCAGCGAGCGAGTGGCGGCGGCTGCAGCAGCAGCACTCGAAGGCGGAGAACAGGCGCGCGCGTGACGGGCACCCTCGCAGCCTATAAGAGCCGCCCGCCGCATGGTAATGAGCCCACCAGGTGGATCCGAGGCAGCCAATGGCGAGCCGGCCCGCCCCCCTTGGGCGGGGAGCCGAGAGCCGCGGGAGGCAATTAGCCATTCTTATTGGCTAATGAGCCGTTAAAGAGCCAGGGGCGGCGGCGGGCCGGGAGACCTATCAGGCCTGCGGGCGCTGAGCCGCCGGAGCGGCTAGGCAGCGCTTGCAAAGCGCGGAGAGTCCGGCGGAGACGGCCCGCGCGAAGGGAGAGACGCGGCTGGGGGCCAACGCGAAAGACCCGCGCAGGCCGAGCCGGTTGACCCAGATCCCCCCTTGCGGGAGGGGAGGGGAGAGGCCTTGGAAGCGGCCGTCCCGCGAGCCCCACTGCCCGCTCTGCCCTCTTCAGTCGGAGGTCGAGCGCCGCATCACTAGGCGCGCGTACCCGAAGCACCGTGTGCAAGATCTGCAGCGACAGCGACGGAGCGACGCGGAATGCTCGCAGGGAAGGGGGGAGTTTGCTCCGCTGCCCCCTTGCCCTGGGATCTGGCCTTAGCTGAGGCTGGAAGCCTAGCAACACTTCCCCGGGGGTAAACCCCGTGAAGCAGAGCGCCGTTCACTTGTCAGTAGTCCCGCATCGGGTTGCGCTCCAGCGCCAGTGGCTAGGAGCCTGGATTCCTCAACACGGCGCGATGATAAGGGTGTGACACGACTGAAAGGAGGGGGTGGCCGTGCTGGAGGATGACGGGTTCCTGCTCCCGGGCCCGAGAACGTCCCGCCACCCACCCCCGCACGCCCCTCCGTCAGCACGTCGAGACCCCCCCCCCCCCCCCCCCCCCGCGCCCGCTAAAGGCCTGCCCGTCTCAAAAGGGACCGGCCTTGGGTTTAGGTCTGGGATCCTGTAAGCACTTAAAAATTGTCCTTCAGGGAGCGGCGTCCAGTATAACTAATAAGGGGGGGGGGGGGATCATTGTTTCCAAGGCGAATGAAAAGATGCGGTTGCCGTTAACTCGGAGAGAAAGGGCCGCAATAATCTGGAAACCAGCCTTTTCTGCTGGAAACGAATGCGAGTTTTCTAGGGCTCCGGGATCCTTCTCCTCCTCCTCTCGGAGAGCCACAGGATTTTCAGGCTAGATTCAGGGCGGGGGGCGGGGTCCGAAGCAGCCGGACAAAGCTCGCCTTCCCCGGCACCTTTAAGGTTTTCGGGGCGCGCACGTTTGAGCCTCAAGGCTCTCTTCATCAGATAAGAGCTGGAATGGAGACCTGGAGACACGACACCCAGTGTTCCCTCTAAACTGAGCTCGTGTGAGTATTTTAGCCTCCGGCTCACACCTTTTCGCCTTAGCTCGGGAAAGAGGGCTCCAGAGCAAAACTAATTTATGCAGGAGCCAAATGGACCGCTCACACCTTTAATGCCAGGAGCTCACGAAGTAGAAGTTTGGCTCACACGACTCCACAGCTTAGGGGGAGCATGGATGACACCCCCCTCTGGATCTTGCCGGCGGCTCAGGCGCTCCTGGACTGGAATCCCGCGCTCCTACTGCAGACCAGCTCGGCTCCGCTCTGGAACTTTCCTTGAGCTGCCGGTGGTTTAAAGGCGGGGGGGGGGGGGGTTCTCTTCCTCTCCGATCATCCCCCCCACACGTGTCCTTGGAAGGCAGTCCCATTGCTTCGGGTGGGATTTCCTTCCTTGCAGTTCGGATGGGGTCTTTCTCCCCGCTAGCCAAGAGCCACATCGCCCTCTGGTTCTCCAGATAAGGCCCACTCTCCGACCAGTGCAGATGTCGTCCAGTGCAGATGTCGTCCACCCGGGGGGGGGGGCTGAGGCCGGCCCTCCTTCCTGCCCCACCCCAGTCCCCGCAAGAGCCTCGCCGGCCCCCTGGGAATGGCTCCTGCCGGGGTTTTGCAAAAGAGCAAACCGATCCGGTCCCCCCTCTTCGGATTTGTTTGCCACGCGATCCATTTGGCCCTGCAAATAGTTTCGCGGGTCCTCCGGGGAGCCACGGGGTTTTGTTCCACCGACTGGAGTGAATTAAAGAAGCCACTCTAGGCAGGTCTACTCAGAAGTAAGTCCCCTTTTATTCACAGCGGTTTATTCCAAAGAGAGATTCTTCAAACTGCAGCCCAAATCACTTGGAGGGCTGGAGGAGCTTTGACTTTCAGAAATCCTGCGGGATCTGGCGGATCTCTACCACTGCCTGCCACTTCCACCCGCCACACACCCCAAGAAGCGCAGGGTTTCCTTACTGGGGCGTCCCCGCCGGGGCAGCTCTTTCGCAGGTGTTCCGAACCTGGGACGTTCCAAAGTAAATGGGAGTGGGGCGGGGGGGGGGGGGGAGTAGTGCTTTGGGGCGAAAGTCCTCCCGGTCTGTAGCAACCCCGATCCCCTGAGGGGAAACCGGTTCCGAATCCTCCCTGCAAACAGCACCGCCCGACGGAAAGAGGGTCCCATGTGAAAGCTGCAGCTCTGGCCGCACGAAGGTGGGAGAGCGAAGAACGGCTCGATCCGCCAGTCTCCGACTGTCGAACATTCCCGCCCTTGAGGCTGCGACCTCCCCCGCCCCGTGGCGCTCAAAGGGAGAGCAGGACCGAAGTGGCCCACGCGGAAAAGGAGCCAAAGGCTTAGGGAAAGATGGTTCAACCTTCGGGTGTGAAGAAGGCAGTCTCCAAGTGCCCCCCCCCCCAAAAAAAAGAATCCGTCTGTGCTAATAGTAGACATGATGAGAGGGATAAGACGGGAGTGGCTGTTCTTATGACCCCGAATATACCTCACAAGAAAATGCCAGAAGACGCAGCGGTCGTGTGGTGGAAGGCATTCTCCCGGTTTTGAAGGGGAGGCGGACAGAAAGCCGGGGGGCTGCCTTGCAAGGGACGTAGTGGTGTGGGGGGGGGGGGCTCTGCCCTGGGTGTCCTGTCGCTTTCAGCCGGAGTCGTCGGCTTCGCGGAGGCCAAGGCTTCCTCGGGATTTACGTCCACGCGTAGAAGCTAGCCCGGAGCCTTGGCTCCCTCGGCCCGCCCGCCCGCCCGCAACGAGGGATCCGGGGAGCGCGGAGAAGCCAGTGCTAAGCGGACTCGTTCTGAAACGCCTTGAAGAACCGAGGACCCAAATACCGTAGGCGCCGGACGGGGACAGGACTAGAGACGGAGGTCGGCTCTAGACCACGACGAGAGGGTGCTGGTTAGCATCGGAATGACTTGATTAATCGTAAATGACCGGAGGGAGAGGAATAGCAACGATTTGAAGGTTTTGTAAAGAGGGAACCAAACTTTGGAATTTAGCCCCTTCGCTGCACGGAGCCCCGCGTCGTCCGGAGCCCGGCGCGGCCAGAACCGGGCCAGAAAGGGCTCCCCGCGGTGCGGAAACTGCGGCCAGGCGGGAGCCGACGGCAGAGGGGGGCGCCGTGGGCGACGGGCCCAGTTCCCCCGACGAATCGGAGCCGGGTTTCTTTGTCGCCCCTCCTTCCCAAGAGGTCCCCATTTTTAACGGAATGAAGGCTGCAATTCGGAAGCGACCTGTGTAGGACCGAAATCTGCCCTGGAAATAACGTCCGAGCAGACGGGGCCGAGCGACTGTCCGAGCGACCGCCCTTGTCAATTGGAAGCCGCGGGACAGCCGCTCAACAACGTCTCCTCGGAAGTCAGCCCCAGGAAGCTCCAGGAGGCTGCCCTCCGTGGCGATCTTCGGCAAGGTCTCTCGGAACCGGAGGGCTCTTGGGAAGAACCGGCCAAGCCGCCGGGCCGGTACCTTCGGCTGGCGCTAAGGAAACGGGACCGAGCCGGTCAGAAACTCGGGCGACGAGGGTCCCCGGCGGGCCAGCGCTCACTAGAAGCCAGGCCGGAGAGCGTCCAGCAGGGGGTCGCCTTCGGATCTCCGGCCACTCGGGCAGCCTCGCCGTCGTGGGTTCAGAGGCATCCCACCCCGGTTCAGGGGACCTCCCAGGGGATAGGCAGGCTTCGGAAAAAAACCAGGAAAGGCACAGCAGGAAGACCCCGGAGACCCCTCCTGTCCCCCGAGCTCTCTCCCTCTCTCCCCCCGCTTCGGAGACGAGGCGCCGTTGATCCATCCCACGGGCACCTCCCGGGGTTCCCGCCTGGGTAGAAGCGAAGCGGATTCCCAACGGATTCCAATCAGCCACGGCGCTGCAAAGTGAATGCCACCGACATTCTGTTTCGGGAACTTCTCACCGTGAAAATCCGGGGAGGGGCGGGATGGGTGCCCGTCGGGGGGAGAAGAGGGCAGCCTGTTCAGGCTTCGGAAGAGCGCGCCGGCGGAGAGAGAGAAGGATATCCCCTGCCTCGCCCGCAGGCTCCCGCTCGAAGGATATTTTCCGAGGGGGTGGGGGTGGAGAAGCCCTACTTCCAAGGAGACCTGTCCGAACTTGCTCCCACCCCCCACCCCTCCCAGCGGAAGCCCGTTGCGAAGAGCTGCTCGCGAACGAAGCCGCGGATCACAAGGCCGCCTTGTTGCCGCACGTCCTTCGAACAAGACGAGGCTTTTGGTCGCCGTCCTCCTCACTGAAGCTCTCCCGTCTCCCCCCAAGCAAGGACCAGCCTTCCGCCCCCTTTAACTCCACTTGCGAGAGTGCCCCGAGGGGGTGCCTCGTTTTCACACTCAGCCGCAACCCTCGACGCATTCACAAGGGCCCTCGATCGCCGTGGGACTGACGCCCAGGCGACGGAGCTCAGGCGTGTACCTGCATTTGCCAACTCCGTCCCACGCCCCAAAGAAATTTTAAAAGGGGTTTCTGTCATGCCCGTTGCTTAAATTCCCTGGCAAACAGTAACCCCCCAAAAAGCCCCGAATTTTTCTTTCTTTGGCAGGACGGAAGAAGAGATCTGTAGTTTATGGTTCAGCCCCTCCCAGGTTTCCAGGAATCCGGCAACAATCCCTTTTTCAAAAAGGCTGGAGAGAGAGATCCGCTCAAAGAACACCAGGCGCCGTGGAAGATAGGGACCAGTAATGACCAGTGTTCCCTCTAAGCTGAGTTAGTGTGAGCTAGCTCCGTTTTTTTAGCTTCCGGCTCACACAGTTTTGTCTTAGCTCAGGAAGGATGGCTCCAGAGCAAACTAATTTATGCAGTAGCTTAGCGGGAACATTGGTAATGACCCTTTCAAAGCCGCAAGATCAAGCAGCTACCGGAAGAAAGTTCGAACGTTGGACGTTCCGATCGGTCGTGACTCTTCGAGGCGTCTCGTCTCCTGCCGGAGCGCGCCTCTGGCCTTTGGGGCCACACATCTGCGCTGGAGTCCTCCGAGTTTTACGCCTTGCAGCTTCTAACCTCTGTCGGCCAGATGAAAACGAAACCAACTCGCCAACAAACAACAGAGCCCCGTCTCGGGGTGTGGGCGTGTTACGAAGGGAAGGTTTTCAGGTTGTGAAGTAGCCCCAAAGTTTCCCAACGGGAGAAACGTGGGTTTTTTGGCTGTGGTCACACACACTAAATAATCCACTTTCAATCCACTTTCATTGCACTTTCCAACTGGATTTTTGCCCGTTCATACAGTAAAGATCCAAGTTGGAAAGTGCCTTGAAAAGTGGATTATTTAGTGTGTGTGCACACTAAATAATCCACTTTTCAATCCACTTTCAAGGCACTTTCCAACGAGATTTTACACGTGCGAACTGGCACAATCCAATTCAAAAGTGAACTGGACGTGGGTGATTTAGTGTGTGTCATCGCAGCCTCTGTCTGCGCAACTGACGGCGGACTGTGTGGGACTGTGGAAGCCGGAGAGAGGTGCTGCAACACCGCGCCCTGGGCACTGGGCCTTGCAATCTGGGGGTGCGTCGAGATGACCCAGGGGCTGGTGGCACGCCTCGTTCAGGGAGCCCTGGCTGGCACGGGTGACCATCCGGGTTTGGGAGAAGCCAGCCCCGCTCCCCCGCCGCCCGATTTCCAGAGAAGACTACCCCCCCCCCCCCTTCCCGGGCGTGATGCTTCAGAGCGGCTCCCGGCCTTTCGACGGAGTCACTTCATGTCACCTGGCTCCCCCCCCCCCCCCCCCCGAACGCTCCGCAGCACTGCCGTCCGAAATGAGCGCCAGGCGGTTAAAGCGGAAGGAGTCGACTTCAGACTGGGGCGGTCTGTTGCGCGGCTCTCGCTGCCCTTTTGCTTTCCTCCGCGCGGCTTGGTCGGGGGTACACTTCCCACGCGCGTTTTGCAGGGGGTGCCTGTCCAATATGTGTGCGCGCGGCTCGTGGGTGCTGCACGATTCCTGTGCTAGAGTCATAAGAGCATGAGAGAAGCCACTGCTGGATCAGGCCGGTGGCCCACCCAGTCCAGCACTCGGTCACACAGTGGCCAAAAACACCAGGTGCCTACAAACACTAGAAGCCCTCCTCCCACTGTTGCCCCCCCCCCCCCCCCGCAACACCAAGAATACAGAGCATCACTTGCCCCAGACTGAGAGTTCCTATCTAGACCTTGTGGCTAAGAGCCACTGATGGGCTTCTGTTCCAGATGTTTTATCTCATTCCCTCTTGAAGCCGTCCATGCTTGTAGCCGCCGCCACCTCCTCCTGTGGCAGTGAGTTCCACGCGTTTATCACACTTCGGGTGAAGGAGGACTTCCATTCCACACATGTGACCCAGCAGGTGCGATTTGCACTCGCCGTCAACCCCAGAGCCTGCGCTCTGGCATTTGGTTTTCAGTCCCACCTGGGCTCTGGTGACTGGGCACCCAAGAATGGCCCTGGGCCGCCTCGCAGTCCCCAGGCGCCTGGGCGACCGCGCCTGGGCTACCTGTCTCCCCTCTGCCTGGGGAGCTGGGAGGTGTCCCAGGCAGGCCATGCTTTTGCGCCTCGCTCTGCTTTGTGCCTTGTGCGAGCTGCATCTGACCCAGACTGCTCTGCTGGGGCCAGAAAGCATTCCCCGCCACCCTTTAATTCCACAGCGGTCCCACCCGCCCCCGCCCCGATTCGGCACGGAGATCCGGAAAGAAAAAGAGGGGGCGTCAGTCTGAGCTGGAACCTCCGCGGCGGGCGGGGGGGGGGGGGGGGACCGCTATTTCCACTTCACAGATCCGCAGCTGGCTGGCCGAGCGTTCTTTCCCTGCGGGGAGGCCGAACCCAGGCCAAGCTCCGGTCCACCGGCCTTTTGTGGCTCTGCCCGGAAGGTGGGGGTGGGAGTGGTTAAAAGTCTGAAGTCACTTTTCAGATGCAGTTTCTTTTAAAAAAAAAATACTGTGAAGGAGGATTTTTGAGCCTGACTTTTCATGTGTCCCACAGGCAATGAGGGCTCTCTTCGAGGCTGCTTCCAACTCTCTGAACACAATTCAGAGATCCGGAAGTATATTCAAGGATTGGGTCTGGAGAAGAGATGGTAGAAAAGAGTCCCACGGGCACCCAAGCTAGCCCTTGCTAGCCCAGTCTGGTCAGATCTCAGAATGTAAGCAGGGGCAGCCCTGGCTTGTATTTGGATGGGAGACCTCCAAGGAATACCAGAGTCATGACCTGGAGGCAGACAGTGGCAAACCACTTCTGAACATCTCTTGCCTTCAGTTAGTTGTGACTTGACGGCCCTTTCCACCACAAGTCAGCCATGGCTTGACTGCGCTTTTCACCACCTAACTCCTGCACAAGTTATCTCCTTAGAAACTGCCTGTTGACAGGTGTTTTAACAACAAGGGATTACGATAGTTTTCCGTTGTTCTACTGAACAACTGGGTTCTACTTGTCACTTCCATAATTTGTCTTGGGTTTCAGACAGAAACAGCCATATCTTCTCCCAAAGGCCTCAAAGGATGGTAAGGAATTCTTGGTTCTGATTAAAAGACAGTCATGCTATGGCTTAACCAAAGACTGTCACCAAAGAACACAGAGTTCTTTCCTCACATGGTTCCCCCCCCTCCTTACGTTTCTTTGATCTACTGCATCTCCATCACTTACTCTGACCTACACCAGACTTAAGTGGTACAGCTTGTCCTGGTCTGTACCATCCCAGGGTGCAGGTGGATGGGTGGTGTGCTTGAACCTTCTCCCTTGCCATCAAAATGGCCATGTATGCAAAAAAAAGTAGCCTGCCATGGAACACATGTTTAACACATGACATTTCTATGTGAAAGAAGGGTGTATATATGAAGGGGTATTAAAATGTGTTCTCACATCAGCCTAACGTGGTATGGTCCAGAAAAAGTGTGACCTCTTGACTTACTGTTTGTACATACCCAACTTCTATGAAATCGGGATAAGACGGTGGCTTTTGAGTGTCTATACAGCAGGGACGACTGCTTAGCATATCAATCTAGAGTATGGTGAGCAGCCAGAAATTTCCAAGACTTTGGATATGTTGGCAGCCTTTGCACTAGATAATCAGGGTCTTCAAGAAAACATCGCATCAGTTTTTATTTCTAGACCTACAGCAACTGGATGCCTATGATTTAATCAGGGCTTTTCAAACTTGCTACCATCTAATTTCCAGTTATACAACAAGAAAAATATGTGAGTGGGAAAGTCTCACACTGTGGCTGGATTGTGTTGCATCTGATCTGCGCATGGAGACCGAGGTCAGGTCTGATGCCAAAAGGCATCTTGAAATAATTTAAGGCTGCAGTCCTAAACGCATTCGCAAGGGAGTAAGTCTCACTGAATTCAGTGGCATTGACTGCTGAATGAAGATAGCGAAGGATGCTGTGGCAAAATGTGTGCCAGAGCACTGAAAGGTGGCAAAGTTAAGAGTGCAATGGTGGAACAATTTATGGGACAAATTGGGCTCGCTTGGAGGTATGCTGATTGGATAAGGGCTCTCAGATGCAAGTTATCACCGTACTTTACGTGTTTGTTGCAGGAATGTTAATGTACCTACCGCAAATAGAATTAATGCTTACAATGTTGAGCTGCTAAAACAGACATGCTTTGTTTCTCACATACCTTAAGTACAAGCACCCGCCTTCTTCCAGTTCAGAGCCCCACAGTCAGTATTGGCTACTCTGATCGGCTGGAGAGCTACAGGGTCCCATGGAGAGGTCTTCTACATCGCCTACCGTCTGATTCTTTTTAACTGGAGATGCTGTGGGACTTTCTGTAGGCAAACAGGTGCTCTACCTCTGAGCCATGGCCTCTTCCCAGAGGAGCCGCTCAGCTTTAATAGCAGAACTACATCATGTGGCTTTAGACTCTTCTCTGAACCAATAAACATAAAAGAATAGGGTTGACTGGTAAACCTGGTCTTTTTTTTTTTAAAAGCCCTCCCTGCAGGGTTTGACCTACCCTGGCTTCCCATTATGTTGTCAGGCGCATTTACTGTTCTTCTGTTCATCTGGCTTTGGTTGCTCCTGGCCCCTAGAGCTTCGGCTCAGTACAATTCAGTGATCACAGGCTAGAAGTCTGCGAATGACTCCCTAATGGCATTTAACCTTGACTTCTGATGTCATTTACATTTTACCTTTCATGGTTTACTTTCCAGGTCGCGTTATCCGGTTTCTAAATTACAACGTTGCTGAGGTATCTGTTTCACAGAAGGTGAAAGCCCAAACTCGCTCGCTTAGAAGGCGCCTTACTTGTGAGTAAGCACACATAGGCTCAGAAGGCACAGGTGATGTATTTCAAGTCAAGTCAAGTTTATTAGTATGGTCAAGCGACCAGTCAAAATAAAACATTTCCAAAGGGAATATTGATATAAAATACACAATAAATACATAAAATTCAAGTAGATATTTTAAAAGGCAGTAATACAAAACGGGAGCAGCACAATGTATCATTAAAGTGGGAACAGAGCGATGCTAATTTATCATTAACTTACTATCTAGGATACAAGTTTCCTCTTCTTTAATGCCAGGAAACAAAATTTTGCCACAGCTAAAGATATCCTCTCTTTCCGATCTTCCAACAAAAAAGTTAAAATCCTTAATTCCGCAAATTTCAAATGAACATCCAAAGGTTTAAATTTGGACAACAATGGGAAGATTAATGTATTTCAAAGGAACGCTACTCAACACAACAGCGCTCTCTCCAGAATGCGGAGAGGATGTTTTAATCGAATGGGAATTCCCTCACCAGTGCTGATTGGTATGGCAAACCCAATGCTGTGAGTTGTAATCGAGGGCAGAGATATGGTTTGAAAATGAATGTTAAATTACATTAAGAGTGGTTCCTATCTTGATGGTTTTATAGATTTAATCATTCATAAATTGAACGCAGAGAACTTCACCTGTAAGAACATGTTGTGATCTCCCAAGGAAGTATCAGTGGAAGGAGAAAAACTGAACATTTCCCCTGGGCTCTTATCCCCCCCCCCCCCCCCTGTTTAGGATGCTATAAGTTAAGCACTTAGACCTTTATCCATCTTACAAAAAAAAACCATCAAAAAAACCAAAAACTCTCCCAATTGTTGCCAACCATTCCAAGAACATTCAAAGGGCGTTTTCTCATTAGCTTTCCCCCGCGGTTTACACCGAAGCTAGCACCGGAGCTTCTGGTCAGTTTCCCACCATTTGCTCCGTGCTCACAATTTCCTCCAGAGTATCACTGCACTGCTCCGGAGCTTCCCTGGAGCAAGAAAATCGATTTTCTTGCTCCAGGGAAGCTCCGGAGCAGTGCAGTGATACTCTGGAGGAAATTGTGAGCACGGAGCAAATGGTGGGAAACTGACCAGAAGCTCCGGTGCTAGCTTCGGTGTAAACCGCGGGGGAAAGCTAGTGAGAAAACGCCCAAAGAGTGTGCTCAGCCCTCAGTATGCCATTTTTTCATTTGAAAAGATGAACAGAATATTTTCCTGCAAGCATACGGAGTCCCTTGCAAGGATCCCTCTGAGCTGTGGAGTCTTGTGAGCAAAAAATCTGCTTTGTGAGCTGCTGGCATTAGAGTTGTGAGCCAGCGATTTGGCTCCTGCATAAATGGGTTTGCTCTGGAGCAAACTCCTTCCTGAGCCAAGACAAAAAACTGTGAGCCAGAGGCTGAAAAACTATGAGCTAGCTCACAGTAACTCAGCATAGAGGGAACACTGGTCCCTTGTATATATAACCCTCACCTTCTCTGCAGGTGACCCTGTCTTACTGCCTTCCTGGTAGGCACTGCCTCATGATAAAGAGTAGATTTGATTCAGACATCTTTGGACATCTTCTATGAAGAACAGGATTTCAGTGTTAAAACAAGGCTGCACTTATCTGTAACTGTAATTAATTGAGTGTCTTCTGTGCAGGCATACATGGGGACTGTGCAGGCACAGGGCCAGCCATGGAAAGCGACCCCTCTGAAATGGTCATTCGACCCCAAAAGGGGTCCCGACCCCCAGGTTGAGAACCACTGTTCTAGGTGATTATATTAGTTAAACAACTACACATTAGCATTAAAGGACAGTTTCTTGTTGCTACAAATCATTTTGTACTTTGCCGTACAGTTCAAGGTAGGTATCTTAATGAAAGCACGTTGAGATCCTTTGTTAGAGATAGGTTCTGTTGTACACTGCACAAATTTTCTCTTTTCTTTCTTTTTTGTTTGTTTGTTTGTTTTTGTTTTTTAGGACAAAACAGCACAATGAACTATTGAGACTATTTACCTTGATTCCCCCCAATCAACAGTGCTTGAAAATGCAATAATCAAACTATCAGTTGATTTATATATTTAAGTTAATCACACTATAATTAATTACAACACTGGCAGATCACGTAGGCAAAATGTAGCCCAGGACCGATAGCAAAAGGCTCTGACCCAACTATGGGGTCGCCATCTGACTTGGAATTTTGATAATCAGGAAGCACTTTATGATAAATTATGTAGTGGTATTGTTTTAAACTGGTTCTGTTTTAAATTGGTATTGTTTTAACTGTTTATTGATTTTAACTGTTAATTGTATTGAATCAGCTTTATGCCCATGTTAGCCGCCCTGAGCCCGTTCGCGGGGAGGGCGGGATACAAATTTGAAAAATAAATAAATAAATATATGGCAATAATGGACTACTAATTTGAAATGAATTAAATACTTTGCGTCGTCTCCCAAAAGGAAAGCTGAGAGTCCGGATCGCTTGCTTAGACGTGTCCCAAAGCACCACTTTCTCCCAAAGCACCACTTTATGCACAATTAGGGTTGCCAGGTTTGAGTTGGAAAATACCTGGAAACTTTGGGGGTGGATCTGAAAGAGGGTGGAGTTTGGGGAGGGGAGGGACTTCATTAGGGTAATGCCACCGAGTCCACCCTTCAGAGCAGACGTTTTCTCCTGGGGAGCTGATCTCTGTCAGCTGGAGATCAGTTGTAAAAGTGGTAGATCCCCAGGCCGTGGCTGGAGGCTGACAACCCTATGCACAATGCTGGTTCTTGCCTAGCCTTCAGTGTAAACAAGCGGCAAACTTGGTGGGCCATTGTGTTGTGCCCCTTGCCCAAACACATGAGGCAACCTGAATGCTCATCTTTCTGAGCCACATTAGTGCTGCAGCTCTAGCACTTCTTCAAAAGAGTCATTTCTAACCTCTCCTTTCGGTTTCTCTACTGTTCAGGCCTCGGACACAGCAAAAAAAGAGAAAGAACCTCACAAGAAAGTGGACCGAGTCCTCTCTCCACAACGACAGAAAGAGAACTGAGGAAAGAGTGCTCTCCCCACTCTGTCATGTGACTGTTTAGGTGGCAAAGGGCTCTGACTCCAACTCAAGATAGAGGGGAGAGGGTGTGCTCAGAAAGCTTCTAGAAGCTTGGGGAATCTACTCTCCGTGGCTGGCCCTGTGCGTGCACAGTCCTCATGTGTGCCTGCTTAGTAGACAAAAAGATGAACGTGCTGTGCTAGGCAGGAATATTGCCATTCTCCTTTAAAAGGGCTTCAAATGAACCCAGTCTACATTCACGTGGGCTCCGGCTTCAGGAGACACAGTAGCTTGAATTCAACCACACAGCTAACAAAATGCAAGCGCTCTTAAGTTTTCTCAAGAGGCGGTGGCAATGTCTGCAGATCCTTCCTAGCACAGCCCACTGAAACCTTGTTCCTGAGTGTCTGCAGACTGTATGGGAGTCTGTAGTAGGAGGGAGCAAATCAGCAGATATCTCTCCCCCCTCTTCCAAATTTTTTTAAGCGTCTTTAAGTGAATATGTTTGGATACAGTGAGACTCGTTCACAAGTAAATGAAAAGAACAGAGAAGTGAGCTCTTGCCCGTGAAAGTTTATGCTGCAATAAACGTTGCTGGTCGTTAGGGTGCTGCTGGGCTCTCTTTTAATTTTGCTGTGGCAGACTAACACCATTACCCCTCTGAATGGGACTGAACAATTATTTGTGTGTGGGGCACACACATCACACCACAGCAGGGGCATCGAGTTTGAAAAATCCCGGGGATGGGGGCTCTTCCATGCGTGCGCGTGCTTTGAGTGTGCCTGCCAGGACCATGTCCCCGCTGCCGCCGCCTCCCCCCTGCCTGACCACTCCTGCTTTGGTCCCTCCCTCTGTCCGCCAGGGTGGCCCCTGGATGGACTGAGGGAGGACGGAGTGGCCAGGCCGGGGGGGGGGGGAGAGAGAGACGGTGGTGGTGGCCCTAGGTAGGGCCCGGGGAGGTGTGGCAGAGGGTGCTCTGTTTTCCTGGGGGGGCTCAGTCCCCCCTGGAAAATTTTGGGGGTGGCTCGAGCCCTCAAGCCCCCCCCCCCCCGTAGTTGATGCCTATGCACCACAGAGTCCAACACCACGGCAGCCTGATTCACACACAGCATCAAATTGAATGCCACTGTTTTAGGTGGTTTATCAAAACCAGGCATAGTGGGTGAACATCCTAGACATCCTATGGGTAGAGTGGAAGGGCCCATCCCCCCACATTATAGCTTTTAGTAACAGTGGTGGCTTCACAGTGCTTCAGGCTGTATTTCACTCCATGGCTGTAACAGTCACTTTGTAAAACAATTTACCACATCCTCCACCTGCTGGCTACACAGATCAAACCTTGCTCTATTTTGAAATATAGTCAGGCATAGCCAAAGGGAACACTTCTAATACAAACGCCCTCATCCAGGTGGCACTGGCTGAACAGGCTGTGGGAGTGTTCTCGAAACTTCCCCCCAATCAGGATCACTTCCCTGTCTTCTGTAAAAAAAACAAAAACCCATTCAATTTTTTTTCCCTTGACCTACCCTCCAGTTTTAATACTTCTTTCTGCAAACACAATTCTTTGCTGGCTCTGAGCCATTTGTCTTGAATGGGGACGAGTGTTTGGAGTGCTCTGAGGAGAGATGGGGAGGAGAGACATGAGAGAGCAGAGCAAAGGGAAAATATGGGCTGGATGTCAAAGAGAGTTTTTTAGTGAGATGGATGGAGTGAGGATGTTGCCCTAGGGAAAGGGAAGAAATGGCTGAAATATTTAAAACAGCTCTGGAGAACAGAACGACAGGGGAAACAATGGCGGTTTGAGTAAAAAAAAAGAAGAGAGAGCAGGCTTAATAGCAACATGTAGGATTGTCTGTTTCTTTCTTTTTCTTTAGTCCGAATATACAATGTTCAATTCGGAAAGAGAGACCATCAACTTTTAAATGAATTTTGTGGCTGTTCTTCCAAGCCTTTTGTAAGCCTTTAACTCTGGATCAGATGTATCTAAGTCAACAGGACTTTTTCAAAAGAAATATTTGGCTAATACAGCCCTTTAATTACAGGTGGTAAGCTAAAGAACACAGTTCCACAACTAAGGGAGTAAGTCCAATGGAACATTTCATTCTGCATAAATATATATAGGATCAGACTGCTCCCCTTAGCAATCTCTCTATATAATAATTTTGTTTTGGTTATGGACCACTCCCAAATCAGTTGGCTCCCTGACGTGTTACTCTGAAGCTGTCCCTATCCACTGGCTGTGAGTACTTGTGTGCCACTGGCTGGGGGCTGGGTCTGCTCCTCTTCCCCGCCCACACCTTCAGCCACTTTGCCCTGTCGGAATTTCTGGCAAATGGCTTTCTCTCTTGACGAAGACACTTCTCCTTCTTGCCTCCTGTGTGGGACTAACTGTTCCCTCAGTGGCTGTTGGTAGGTGTAACAAAATGGCAGTTACCTGTGTTTGTAAGATGGCTGCTGTCAGGGGTTGTTTGTTTAAAATGTTCCCCATAAGGTTCAATTGAACTGTCGTTCCAGAGGTGGGCCTGCAGGGGTATCAGTCCCTGGGTTGAATGGGGCTTATTCATCTGCCGGCCTACAGTTCCCAGCTGTCCCCCAAAAAGTATGGGAAAAGAGGGACCATCCCAAGGGGCGGGGCACCATCAATATAGACTCCAACCCATCCATTCGTCCTACAGGAGGTTAGGAAAGGCTCCTGCTGCCTGTGCTGATCCAGGCTACAAGCCAGAGACGTGGGGGTGGGGGGAACCCTGGGCGGCAGCAGAGATTCAGCCACTCCACAGTCGGCTGGCTTGGGTAATGAATGGAAGTTTCCCTGCTCTCTTGGGCAAGAGAGAGAGGCTGAAGTAGAGCCAGAGGCCGGTCCAAGAAGAGATCCTATCCTGAGCCCACAGCCTCCAGAGATAAGACTATTGTGTGTAGGGAAAGAGGATTGCATTTAACCCCTGTTGATTTGTGCCCTGTTGATTCATAGCATGTGCTTACTCCTACAGTTATGCCTTATTCATTTAGTGTATGTGTGCTCCATAATTGTGTAAATAGTTAAATAAATTCTTTTATTTGGGCTAATAATCTGTGTTGTGCTGTGACCACATAGTCTCCCCCACTTTGGTCCCCATTGCAAAGAAAGACTACTTTTCCTCCTGGGAAATTTAGTTATTTAAATTTTTATCCCACCCTCCCAGCCAAGGAAACCATTGTTGCCAATCTCCAGGTGAGGGCTGGAGATCACTCAGAATTACAACTGCTCTCCAGATGGCATTGATCAGTTCCCCTGGAGAAAATGATGGACTCTGTGTCCTTATACCCTGCTGAGATCCCCCCATCCACGACAGCCAATGTGATGTGGCAGTCAGGGCTTCAGAGCACCGTAGAGGCTGCAGGTGTGTGGGGGGAGATGGAAAGCTAAACAGTGAGGAGGAAATAAAGGTAAATTGATGATTGGCTGAGAAGTAGATAGCGTTGCCAACTCCAGGTGGGAAATTCCTGGAATTTTGAGGGGTGGGACCTCAGACAGGTACAATGCCATAGACTCCACCCTCCCAACCAGCTATTCCCTCCTGGGGAACCACTGTTGCTGATTTCCAGGTGAGGAGTGGAGATCATTCAGAATTACAACTGATCTCCCAGAGGGAGGGGGGAGGAGATGGAAAGCTGAAATCAGAGGGGCAGATTATGGCAGGTTGATGCTTGGCTGGAAAGGAGATAGGGTTGCCAACTCCAGGTTGAGAAATTTCTGGAGATTTGAGGGGTGGAGCCTGGAGAACATGAGGTTTGATGAGGGGTAGGACTTCAGACAGGTACAGTGCCATAGACTCCATCCTCCAAACCAGCCATTTTCTCCTGGGGAACCATTGTCGCCAATCTAAAGGTGAAGGGTGGAGATCACTCAAAATCACAACTGAGCTCCAGGAGGGAGGGCAGAAGTCAGCTGCAGTCAGAGAGGCAGATAATGGTAGGTTGATGGTTAGCTGGGAAGAAGATGGGGTTGCCAACTCCAGGTTGGAAAATTCCTGGAGATTTGAGGGGTGGAGCCTGAAGAGGGTGGGGTTTGAGGAGGGGTTGGACCTCAGACAGGTACAATGCCATAGACTCCACCCTCCAAACCAGCCATTTTCTCCTGGGTAACAATTATTGCCAATCTCCAGGTGAGGGCTGGAGATCACTCAAAATTACAACTGTTCTTCAGGTAGCAGAGATCAGTTCCTCAGGAGAAAATGGTGGACTCTGGGTCATTATACCCTGCTGAGGTCACCACAGCAAATTGATGCTGAGTACACAAGGCTGGGGCACTCTCCCAGAGCCTTTTCTAGAGCCCGTTGTATTTATTTCCACAACAGGCCTTATTCCTAGTATGTAAATATAATTGAATCGTATGGGGCTTAGTTCCAAGTAAATTTGGCTAGGGTTGTCAATAGGTCAAGAGAAGAACACCTTGTCTCTTTAATAGGGGTTTAGTGCATGGAAGTGGGCAGCTGAGGCTTTTCATGGCATGGAGGTAAATAACGTCACCTGGTAAATAACATACCATTGATTAATAATGTCCCATTAAAGGAACAGGCAAAAATTTTTTTTGCCAAGCTTCAGCAACCCTATTCAAGCATCAAGGATCTATTTCATAGTGGTTTTTTCTATAGAAGTAATCTATGGGTGTTCTCAAACAGGAGGCCTAAATCAGCTTTTGTGTAATTCCCTGTGGAATTGAAATGAATACAGGCTATCATGTACACTTGATGCCTCTCTTTGACTTCATATCCCACCTGAAAAGCGTTTGGATATAGCAGAAGAACAAGGCTTGCAGCTCACTCTATCCACATGACTCCAGAAAGATCAGAGGTCAATGGGTTTTCTTCTCAGGTGAATGTTTACACCACTGCAGTTTGAACATCATCTCAGTTTTTGAGCAACGGGACCTGTTGTACAGAGACCCTGCTTTGGGGCCTCCATTGTCAGAGGGGAGTTGGGTGCTCATTTGAGAGAGGACCTTTTTGGTGGTGGCACCCCATCTGTGGATTGCCTGTTCCACAGCTGTTTGCTTGATGCCTGATATATTCAGTCTCAGGTGACAGGCAAAGCCTTTTCTGTTTACCGAGGCCTTTGGCTAATTGACTTATGTTGCTGTTGATCCAGCTCTGCTTCCTTCTCTTTTCTCCTGTCAGATGCTGCTTTCTCCACTTCCCCTCTTACTGTCCCTTCTTCCCCTCCCTTTCAGGCCCTGTCCTCTCTCCTTTCTCTCCATCCCTGTCTCCCAGTCACTGGTGGCAGCCATAGTTGCTACTGCAACACTGGGTATTATTTTGGGTTTCAATAACAACTCTAATGCCTCCTGAATTCTGTTTTTCCCTGCCCAGACACTGCATTTACAGGGTTTTTGGGGTGGGTGGGTTAACCCCCTTTTTTGTTTTTAAAAACAGAAAACAGAAGCCTATACTATGCCCCTGGCTGGCTCTAGTGTGTGAATGTGTGTGTGTGTGTACATATATATAAAAATCTCCATGGGTCACTGAGAAGTATTGGAGTCGGGAGTCCATGGAACAGTGAAACAGCTAGATCTTTATTGCTGGTCCGGATGAAGCATACAACCCAGGGCTCCGAGCCCTCCTTTTATGCTGGTCAGGGACAATCCCCTGACCTCGCCCAACTGGCCTGATAGGCTATTATCAGTCTATTTACATCTCATAGGTTCCCTGGGAGGAACCTAGGTACATGATTGGTGGCCGGTTCGAATCCACCTGGCCTTTGTTCTACCTGACTGAAGTTCAGGTAGTTTCTTGGCCATGTGCTCTGGCCACATGGCGGTCGCCATTACTGGAGCAAATGGCGACCGCATGGTCAATACATAACAGTCACCCTTGGCATAAGGATGATTTTGTTAAATTCATTGCTGAATTGTGATTTTATGCATTTTATTTGGAAGCTACCCTGGAAGCCCATGGAGAGGGTGTAAGTCTTTTAATAATAGCATAGTATTAACATTAACAGGGCTGCAGTGGCTCAGTGGTTAAGACATTGAACTGCATACTGGGAAGTCGTTAGTTCAGCAGTTCGAGACCTGAGTACCGCGTGACGGAGTGAGCTCCTGTCTCTGGTCCCAGCTCCTGCCAACCTAGCAATTCAAAAGCAAGAAATTGCAAGTAGATAAATAGGTACCGCTTCGGTGGGAAGGTAACAGCGTTCCATGTACCTCGGTGTTTAGTCATGCCGGCCACATGACCATGGAAATGTCTTTGGACAGCACTGGCTCTTTGGCTTGGAAACGGAGATGAGCACCGCATCCCTAGAGTAAGATTCGACTGGCTTTTGAGCAAGGGAAACTTTTACCTTTACCTATAAATATGAATATTACTGTACTCTAGCAGCACATTATGAACTCATTCACAACAGTCCAAAAACCATCTGCACCTTGAATAGCAACATTTGCCAGTTTCAGTCTTTTATGGGTTTGGAACTGGCCACTGGCAAACGAACGAACAGTTTTGATCCTTTTGGTGTTACCAGGTTTAGACATTCTGCAAATAAATCTCCTGCCTTGCACATTTCCCAGATAATTACAGATTAGAAGAGGCTAATTTTTATTTTTGCAAAGCTGCTGGAGATCTATGTTTGCTATCATTATCTCCTAGGTTGCCACTTGCATAAATACATATGCAAGCCCTTTGATCTGCAGGCATAATGACATAGATTTATCAAATGTTTGCCTTTTGCTGTCTCTCTAAAAAGCTTGATTTATGGAGTGCAATCCCTGCCGCCCTTCCTCTCTTGAAATATGAAGTGTTCATGAATAGCTAAGGTAATATTTAATATCCTCCCCAAGAAGCCTTTGCACTCCCTAACAAATGAACTACAACCTAACCAAATGGCTCACATCTGTTTAGCCTCTTCTCTTTATAACTAAACAAATTAGCATTAGAATACCTGGGGGACAACAGACAAAGTCCCCTTTCTAGATGACAGAACACAGACAATTATTAGCAAGGGGGAAATGGCTCTGAAAGGCTTCGGCCTGATGTGAGCAGATGTTTCCACATCTCCTGTAGTGCCCCTGAATGATTCGTACCCCAGCGGGCACACGACCACACTCTTTTGAAGTTGGCCAGGGAAAGAAGTTAAATCTCTTTTCTGAATGAAATCTCCCTTTCTTAAATGTTTCATTTAAAATCCCTTCCTGCAAAACTAGTGTTTTCCCACTAAAGTGCCTTTTAGAGAAAATGACCGACCACCCTCAGCCCTCTCCTTTTCAAACCATTTTTTTTCTAAAATCCAGGTTCCCTCAAACCATATCTGGGTGGCATAATGAAACAGGGCACTGGTATGAGTCCTCGGCTGAAAAGACTACAAGTGTATCTTTTCTACAATGGATTCTGTAAACCTTAGCTGCGTAGAACCTAGTAACATCTTCCTTCAGCTTTCTTTTAAAAGCCACCAGAGGTGGAGATTCCACAACTTTAATGGGCAACTTTCCCCCAAAAGGTTTTCCAGATTGACTGTGCTGAAACTAAAACCCTTCACTTCTTGTTTTCTTGGTTCGCCATAGGGATGGGCATGAACTGGCTCACAAACTGAAATCTGGGCAGAACTTGGGCAGGTTTGGAGTTTGTGAACCGATATTTGGGGAAGGTGCCTTCCCTGAACATTTGCCGGACTTAGGCTGTTTGGGACCAGCCATTTAACCCTTCGGTTTTGCTTCCCCCCCCCCCCCCCGTCACAGTGAGGGGAAGTGAAACTGATGGGTTAAATGGCTGTTGGATCAGTTGGAGTTTCTGGGTCACTCTCAAGGGTAGCCCTACATAGAGCAAATTACGGTAGTCTAATCTGGAGGTAACAGTTGCATGGATCACTGTGGTTTATGTATTGTTGCCAGAGGTTAAAATATTGGAGGACTGTGTCCTATGGAAAATTGCTAGTGGCAGTGTACGTTCTGTAAAGTGTTTGTGTGTTTGTGTGGCAACATATTGTGCCAATGTGGAGTTTGAAGAATTTTGGGCTTTGAGAAAGGCTTTGAAAAAGCCAAAATGCGGAGCAGTTGGGCACCCATTCCCGTTGCTGAGTCATACAGTTGAAATCTGAAGCCTCAAGTGGCAAGCAGAATTTTTTCTGAAATTTGTTTTGGACTGCAACACACGCAGTTGGCTTGTACTTAAGGAATACATCTTGCTGCATTGTGTTTGTACTTTTGCCAAGCTGAATGGCTGTAACCTGAAGCTTCAAGGTTGCAGGCATAAGTTTCCATGTGACTGGATTGCTAAATGTAGTTGGCTTCATTAAAGTAATATATATTACTGTATTGTATTGTTCTTTATGGGGAATGGATTTTTGATTGCGGTTCTGAAACTAAGTTGTACAGAACATTTTATAAATAATAACATCTACCACATTTGGTAATATTTGTAAACAATTGTATTTATTGGATTATTTTTGTAAGCCTGTTTGCACAGTGGTTTTCTTTCGGTACGTAGCCATTTAAACCTAACAGCTAACCGGTGGACCCATGGAGTTGTTAGGTTTAAATGGCTGTGAGCCATTAACCCCTTCAGTTTCACTCTCCTCCTTCAAAGTGGGGGGAAGAGAAACCTGGTAGCCATTTAAAGCTTCCCAGGCATCCCCCCTTTCTCCTGGCCCCAGTGAGCCACGGCCGGGAGAAAGGGAGAAGGGAAGTCCCTTCTAGGATGGTGCCCATCCCCTTTCTCCCAGTGGCAACTCACCATGGCCGGGAGAAAGGGGGAACCAGACTCGACAGACTGGCTCGGTTTTGGTGGGCCCCTTTTGGGTTGGATTGGTGTTTGGTTTGGGGGCTGCCCCAAACCACTTTTTTAGGGTTCGTGCCCATCCCTAGCCCCAGTGGGGACCCAAAGTAGCTTATAGAAAGTGGAGAATGGCTGTCATTTTCCTGCCTGTTGATGTAGTGATAGCCACCAGCGTAGATGGCTTTCAAAGGAGATCAGATGGAGTTATAGAAGAGAGGTTCATCAATGGCTTCTAGCCAGGGTGACTAAAGGGAACCTCCATAGCCAGGCAGCAGACCTCTGCAACCCAGTGTCAGGAGGCAACAGCAGAGCCTCTAAGTGTTGTTTGTTGGCCCTCCCAGGCAACTGGTTGGCTGCTGCATGAAACAGGCTGTTGGACTAGATGGACCACCAGTGGGACCTAGCAGGGCTCTTCTTATGTTCTCTCCCTCCTCCTCTAGAAGAACCCTGCCAAGTTTCTTCATTTACTTTCTCTGTCATGCATCCCAAACCTTTAAGCTTTGTTGCTCTCCTCAGATACCTTTTTAGTTTAGCTGACTCCTTTAAAATAATGGAGACCACAAGTGGATGCAGTACTGTACTTGAGCTCTAATCACTGCCAAATAAAACAGGATGATTGTCCCCCTCCCCTCCTGTCCAAGCGCAGCATACCCTGGCAATGTGGCCCGTCTTCCTGGAGGAATGGCATGTCGCCTCGCGGAACCAGCAGGAACATTGCTCATGGGAGTCTCCACAGCTAGCGCATGCAGGAGCAGAAACAGCAGCTGGAGCCATGTGCTGGGAATGGGAACTGGTGGGACGGGACGCACCTTTTTGTGAGCGAGGTCGCAGCTGGCAGATGTCCTCCTCTTCCGATGTGTCCGATTCGGAGGCCTCGGTCCAGTGTGTGTGGGTGGCCGGGTGGTCATTCTGGGTTGTCTCGAACATGACCGCCGCCTGTAGCACCTTTTCAGTTGTAGGTTCTGAGAGGGTGATGAGCAATCGCTGTAGCTTGGCCTCTCGCACCCCAGCCACGAAACTGGCCACCAAGTGGTCCTCCACATGCTGGTATTCACAGCCTATTGCCAGCTGGCAGAGGTCAGTGAGGAACATGGCTGCACTCTCACCCATCTGCTGGGTCCTCTGGAGGAACTGCACCCGCAGTGCCAACATGGAAGGCTTGGGTGCGAAATAGTCTCCCAGCAATTTAACGAGGTCGTTGTACGAGACGTCCAGCAAGTCACGGGGAACTATCAGGCTCTGGTCCAGGTGCGTGGTTTCCACGCCACAGTGACCCAGTAGCCAGGCCCACTTCAAGCACCAAGAGTAGGAACCCGAGTTGCCTGGCCCATGAGTCCCAGGTCTCGGGTTTGGAAGGGTCAGTTGGGGGAATTTGTCCCGTGGCGGCAGCCATATGACCCAGAGTGGCACGGTGAGTGGAGTCCTCATTGGCAGGCAGCTCTGTAGGGGAGCACTGGAGCTCCTCGGTGCCGGGTGCCTCAGGATTGATGCTCAGTGCGGCGTTGCTCGGCTTGGCTGATGTGTCGCTCATCGGGATCCCACCTTTGTCGCCACTGAAAAGTACTGGAGTCGGGAGGCCAGTTGTAGTGAAATCAGCATGGTAGTTTATTGCGGGTAAGATGGAACATGAGAATCCCCGGGCTCACAGCCCTCTTTTATGCCGGTTGAAGATAATCCTCCGACCTCTCCCAAAGGTCCTGATAGGACCTTACGATTATGGTTACCTGGCATAGGTCCCCTAGGGGAACCTAGGTCCGTGACTGGTGGCCAGTTAGGATCCGGCTCTCTATTGTTCTCCCTGGCTGAACCTCAGCAGCTCGGCAGCTCCGCACCTTGTGAGGACAACCATGTGGCAGTCGCCATTACAAGACCGCATGGTGACTGTGATGGCAATAAGTAACACCAGGAGAGGCTGTCCCAAAGATATGTGGGTCCCAGACCATCAAGGGCCTTAAAGGTTAGCACCAAAATCTTGAACCTGATTCAGTGCTCCACCTGAAGCCAGTGCAGCTCACCGAGTACAGGTTGGATATGTGCCATGTGCAGGGTCCCTGTAAGGACCCGTGCCGCTGCATTTTGGATCAGTTGGAGTTTCTGGGTCAGTCTCAAGAGTTGCCCTATGTAGAGCAAGTTACAGGAGTCTAATCTGGAGGTGACTGTTGCATAGATTACTGTGGCTAGGAGAGGGTGAGACAGGTAAGGAGTCAGTTACCTGACCTGGTGTAGCTGTAAAAATGCCCGTCTAGCAACATTTGTGATCTGGGCCTCCACTGGTAGGAAAGCATCCAGAATCACACCCAGGCTTCTGACAGTAGATGCTGGTGTTAAGGACACACCGTCAAGAGCCAGGAGTTGGCATCCCAAACTTGAATCTCCCCCACCCGGCCCCAGAATGTTTGTCTTTGCAGGATTCAGTTTCAACCAGCTCTGTTTCAGCCAACCCCCCACAGCCTCCAACCTCTCAGCCAGGTTTACTGGGGTGGTATCTGGCTGGCTGCCCATCAACAGATATAACTGGGTGTCATCAGGGTACTGGTGGCACCCCAGCCCGAAATTCCACACCAATTGGACGAGGGGGTGCATATAGATGTTAAATAACATCAGTGACAGGATTGCCCCCTGAGACACCCTCTCTCTCAGCACCACCCTCCCTGACCTTGGAGGAATGAGGTAAGCCACTTCAAGGCTACCCCACAAACTCCTATGTGGGTGAGGTGGTGGGTCAACAGATCATGGTCAACCATGTTGAATGCTGCTGTAAGATAAAGCAGTAGCAGCAGTGCCAACCCGCCTCAATCCAACTGTCTGAGGAGATCATCCATGAGGGCGACCAGTGCCATCTCCATCTGTGGCCAGGGCAAAAGCCAGACTTGAATGGGCCCAGTGCTGATGTGTCATCCAGGAATTTCTGGAGCTGTTCTGCTACCACTCTCTCAATTACCTTACCTAGAAATGAGACATTCAAGACTGGGTGGTAATTGGAAGGATCCATAGGATCCAAAGTTGGTTTCTTTAAGAGCGGTACAACCACAGCCTTTTTTAGTCCCTCTGGGTAGACCCCTGAATTCAGGGACAGGTTGATAATGTCTGTCAGGAGACCCCTTATTCCCTCACCACTGGTCTTCACCAGCCATGAGGGTCACGAATCTAAGGGGCATGTGGTTGGCCTAACAGCACCCAGAATCCTGTCAACATCAGCCCGGGTGAAAAGTATTGGAGTCTGGAGGCCGGTGGAGTGAGTTTCAGCATGATCAAGTTTATTGTAGGTCAGGAACAAGCATACCTGAGGTGGCCCGGGGGTCAGCTTATATGTACAGAAAAGCCTCGCCCCCGTCCATACCCACACTGCGGGATAATCTTCCCACCAGAGATTACATTGGTTCATTTGACTATTCTAAGCCCCTGATAAGTGGATCTTTAGGAGCCTGGGTGCTATTGTTCTTTTACCTCAAGCTTGTACCTTTTCCAGTGCCATTACATGTTTGGTCACATCAAAGAATCATACAAGTGTACACATAGAGAATCGCAGCCGGGTTGTCTGTGGAATTGCGTCCAGGACATAACACCGGGAGAGTCAGTGAAAATTGTCCAGTACTGAATCCAAAGGTGGCCAAGGAGCCTCCAGTTCATGTACTGTATCAATGTTGGCCAGGAGGTCCTGGTGGAATGACAAGACTTTATCCGCAAAAAAGCTCACAGAAGCCTCACAGCTAATTGCTGAATTCCTAACATTTTGGGATCTCTCAGTGAGTGAAGTTTAGGGTAATTAGATCATTAACAATTGTGCTGGGTGAGAGCTAGTGGATACGATGGATGTTGTACAAAATTCCTTTTTAGCAGTCTTTACTGCCACCTCATAGGATTTCATAAATGTCCTATAAGATGTTCTTGCAGCTTCATTGCAAGTACACTGCCAAACGTTCTCTAGTTATCTTAGTTCCCGTTTTGTCTTTCTGAATTCCATAGTATACCAGGGAGATAATTTAGGTCAAGAATGAAGAGGACATTAGGGAGCAATTTCATAGATGGCTTCAGAGAGACAGGAATTCCAGTAGTCTATCAGCACATTTTTTTAGACTTTTGTTACTGTCCATGAGGTTTTCTTGGCAAAGGTGCTGGAGTGGGTTGCCATTTCCTTCTCCAGTGGATCGCGTTCTGCAATGAACATGGAGTTAAGTGGACTCCGGAGGACAGCGGAGGACAGGAGGGCCTGGCGTGATGTGGTCCATGGGGTCGCGAAAAGTTGGACTCGACTGTGTGACTGAACAACAAGAAATCAGCACATCTAATGAATTGCTTGAGGGTATTGGATCCCTCAGAGCATTCTGGAACCCAGTTGGATCCATTAGACTCTGTGGGTGAGCTTAAATCCACTCTCTGCCTAGACAGGGGGGTGGGGGTGGACTGCAACACCCAACTAGGCCTTCGGGGCAAAGTGATCTGACCATGGCACTTCATCTTTAGCCATCAGATCCATGTGTTATGGATATGTCATGGATATGTTCCGATATATTATGACATCTAATCCCTTCTTCGTCCAGCCAATTCTGTAGTTATAAATTTGGTATTTTTCTCCAATGTCACTCTAATTGTTTCTTTGTTGAACTGCATTTATTACGTTCCATTATTAAATACACAATACCCCTTTGCTCCCAAGTTAATCCTTAACACTTCCTGTAGTTAGCATATGGTCTGCAGCACAATCCAATGCAGAGTTAACTCCAGTCTAAGCCCATTATTATCAATAGGCTTAGACTAGGATAACTCTCCATCAGGATACTCTACTGGACTTCTAGCTGATTTCAAGTTCTAGTTGCACTAACTTCTTTATATCCTGATACCATGTCCTCTTTATTTCTGCTGAAGAACACATAAGCTCCCAGTCAACCAGTCAACCTAAACCAGCCTTTCCCTGTCGCCCCAAAACACAATACTGAGGTGCTAAGCAGCTGTTGCTAAGTACTCATATTGTGACCAATGCTCCCTCTAAGCTGCGGAGTCTTGTGAGCAAAAATTCCACTTTGTGAGCTACTGGCATGAAAGTTGTGAGCGAGCCATTTCAGCTGCTGCATCAATTAGTTTGCTTTGGGGCCATCCTTCCTGAGCTAAGACAAAACTGTGTGAGCCAGAGGCTAAAAAACTGTGAGCTAGCTCACACAAACTCAGCTTCGAGGGAACACTGATCGTGACCCTTTTAAACATTTTGAAAACAAAACAGGCAACAAGTATTTCTCGAGCCAACCAGCTTGTCTACTTGATATGGCCGTCTAATCAATTATAGCTCTCAACCCTTGAACCCATGCAGGTGTATGGTGCACACAAGGAGATCCCATGTTCCATTTGTTTCCTGTGTCATGCAGGTTCACATTTTGGAATCTGCTGGCCACTGGGCAAGATATATGTTTATATGATAAATATTATTTACTAGTCCTTATTTAAAATTTAAAAAGGGAGGGAAAAAATGAAACATTCAGTGTTCAGAATATGTAGCTGGAACGTTCAAAAATGAGCCTTATGTTCTTGTCTGTTTGCTGTCTGGATAATTTATATGTCCCATATGGAAACAAGGTAAAGTAGGAGCCGTCTATGGAGGCCCAGGTCACCCCGGTTGCCCGATCGGCCTTCTATCATCTTCAGCTGATCAGGCAGTTAGTTCCCTATCTCACCTCTCACAACTTGCCTACAGTGATCCATGCAATGGTCACTTCCAGGCTGGATTACTGTAACTCGCTCTATGCAGGGCTGCCCTTGAACCGAATTCAGAAACTACAGCTAGTGCAGGATGCGGCGACGTACCTGCCGACGGTGACGTCTGTGCGGGTGTGCATTCAGCTGGTGCTTCGCCAACTGCCCTGGCTATCAACAGATTACTGAATCTGATTCAAAGTTATGGTATTGACCTTCAAAGCCCTATGTGGCCTGGGACCAGCATACCTATGGAACTGTCTGTCCCCATATGTGCCCTGGAGAGCCTTGTGCTCCACAGATCAACACCTCTTGGTTATCCCCAGCCTGAGGGATGTCCACTTAGCCTCAACCAGGGCCAAGGCTTTCTCAGCCCCTGGCTCCAGCCTGGTGGAACACGTTCCCACCTGAGATCAGGGCCGTGTGGGCCCTGTTACCCACTCAGTGCCTTGCAGCTATTTGCTTATTACCTACAGGGCACTGTTGTAAATCAGGGCATCTTACCATTATCTGTTGAACATGCTGCAGAAGGCATTGGTTTGTTGAAGTGCTTTCTTTTAGTGCCATCTTATTTTGACTGTTTAATCATTCTTATCTTATTGGTTTTGTTGGTAGTTATATGTGACAAGATATCTATATGTTGTGAGCCTCCCTGAGCCCACTTGTGGGGAAGGGTGGGATATAAGATTAATAAATAATAAATAATAATAGGAGCTTCCCTCTACCACACAGGTTGAAATGCGATGCCTTTCCTCTTATTGGTCACCTTAGGACTTTATAGGGATATTTATTTATACCTGCTTTTGTCTCCAGTGGGAACCCAAAGTGGCTTACAATTAAAAAAAATACAATAGAAACAAATAATAGGAGAATAGGGAATTCTGGAGAAAGAAATGGAGAAAGGCTTCTGAATATAGACCAGGTTTCTCCCTCTGCCAGCAGATCTCCCCAGATCTAGGCTATAGCCCTTAGGTGAACAGCAGAACGCCAAGAGGCCTTTGGCTCTTGTCCAAGGGCTCTTGCCCCTGGGTACATGTGCAGGTTTAAGTACCTGGGTGCAGAGGAAAAATAAAAACTGAGCCACATAACTACTCAGCTGCTGCTAGCCAGCTAGCAGAATCTTCCCTGCCTCCTTCCACTTGACTTCAGAGCCTTCCCCTTCTGCCCTGGATTGCTGGGTTTAAATATGTCCTCCTGTCTGATGAGTTTGCATGTTGTGCTGCTGATTAAAATATTTTTAAATTTTTGTCTATGCTATCAAGCATTCACTCTCCTTAGAAGCTAAAAATATTTTGTCCACATTATGAGAAAACAGGATTCTCTGGAAAAGACAATAATGCTAGGAAAAGTGGAAGGCAGCAGCAAAAGAAGAAGACCCAACATGAGATGGATTGACCCAAACCAGGAAACTACTGCAAGACCGCTAGGATGTTTTGGAGGTCATTAATTCATAGGATTGTCATAAGCCAGAAGTGACTTGATGGAACTTAACATACAAACATGATATATATTTTCTGTATATTATTATTTTAGATTTTATTGTGAGCTATAACTCAGACATCCATTGGGCAGGATGACAGTGCAGAATTTTTAAAAAACAGCATACATTTTTTTTATTGCTTTTATTCTAAAAACTACAGAAATCAAAAAGGAGGGGATACTAACATCTATGGGAGAAAGAAAAGAAAAGACCACTAAAACCCCAAGTAGCAGTGGTCATATACATAAACATTTGCTTGAGCTATTGTTTCAATTACGTTAGCCTAAATACAATGAAGCAAACCTCATACTGTATTAAGATTGTAGTAAAGCAGGTATTTTAACCAAAGTAAGTGTCCAAGAGTTCAGTTTCCTTTACTAAAGATCAAGACATAGAAATATCTAGCTTAAAGTTAGTCTTTCTTATTTCTGAGATAATATCCTTGACTGGTCTTGGGAGTTTTGGGGGCAGCTGCTCGGGTAAGGGAAACCACTTGATCAACACGACCAACTGCTCGCTTGTCTCGGTGTGTGTCCCTTGCACCATTGCTGGTTCTCCGGTGGCAGAGACCTTCAGAGACCCTCAAGCTCCATGGCTTAGAGCCCCCTACAAGGGGGGACTGGAATCATCTGAGCCCCCTCCCTGCCACCGGGTCATGGGGCATGTTCCTCAGAGCACCGAAGAGACATGTCCGCCATTCAGGTCACCAAAACCGGAAGTCAAAAACAGCATACATATGTTAAAGAGAGTAAGAAGTTTCCAGCCACGAAAACTTGGTTATAAAAAGATATTTCTTCACCATGAACTAATATACTGAATTAGATGTTCAGATGAATGGGTACTTCCTACCTATAAACTTTCTTTTGAGTGAAGAGCTAGGACTGGCTTATTTCTTTACTCCATTTGTGACCCATCTTTCTTGCTGAGACTCAAGGCTTGGAGGTGATGCACATAGACCCTTGTGCAAGCTCAAGGCCAGGTTGACTTCTTCTCAGCTCTCAAATGTACACATAGCAAGGAACAGCAAAGACAGGAGTGGCTTAAAGCCTTACATATCAACATAGCCACTTACTGTAACTTATTCTCATTTGCTTAATTTGCTTAGGGAACCTAACTTGCATTTCCAATAGACAAACTAAAAGCAGGTATTTAAAACAGAAAGCCTACGAAAAATGCAATAAAAAGGTATTGCTTACTATTCATCACGCCCTATTCAAATTCCCAGTGAGGTCTCTCAAGTCGCTTGGAGCATCAAAAGCTGATCTCTGACAATAGTACAACTGACCAGAGCCCCTTGTATTGTGGTGGGTTGAATCAATGTGGTTTTTTAAAAAATTGTGTGATTGAGGCCTACCCTTACTCCCAAAGGAAAAGAAAATAATAGCCACTGGTGCATTGTGGCACTTAATTCATATAAATGCATGCAAATTTAGAAGTAGTCAATTGATTGACATTTATTCAGAGTCAGAAAGAAACCAACCGTGTGGCAGGAATATTGGCCAGGTGGCAACCCTAAATAGTTTTCTGAACTGAGGATACAATTACATCTCCATCCACCTGCTCTTTCTAGGGCCAGAGGATTCCCCAGGGACAAAAGAGAAAGCTCACAAGCAGCACACTTGACTACACTTTAAGGAAGGGAAAGATACTTAACAGTACAATCCTAAGCAGAGTTACATCCTTCTAAATTCACTGAAGTCACTTCTCAACACACAGAAAATTAAAGACTTGAAAGACATGGCAACAGATCCCCCAAAACAACTAACCATGGAGATCTGTTTTGGAGGGAGGTGTGGGTGAATGTTAGGCTGTTGGGGCTATTCGGTTAGAGTTTATTGTGCAAAACAAGTGTTAACCTTGCTGGTAAAATTAAGCAGGGAACAAATAAAGCAGAGATTACTCTTCTCCCCAGTCTTTATTAACATACGGCCTTGACCACCAGATTGCTTTGCCGGGGTGGCCCGGCAAGCTTTTAGGACCAGTCTATGGCACTTTTTGCATCTCTTACCACAAATAATGGAAGTCTGACTCTGCACAGATGCGCCAAAATATTGTAGAACTTGGTCTGGCAAGTAGTGTGTCGTGGGAGTCATTTGGCCAGAATAATATAGTGGATAATTATTCATTTGATCCTGCAAACCTGGTGGATTCCATGGCATGTATCACTTACACAGTTCCTGTAGCAAATGGCATTTCCATTTGCAGAAGAGGTGGGGATTTCCATCAGTTTCACACACACCCTCCCATTGAAGCCCCCTATGCTGCTGGAGAGTCTGCTAAACCCAGGAACAAAATGGAGTCAGGGCAACTCAGCTGACTAAAGTCTCATTCTGTGAAGTCTGTGGATGGCTGGTTTGATTGAATCCTATGGTTTGGATCCAAACTAAACTAAAAATTTCCAACGATTCCCTTTTCTCAATCCAGATCCTCATGTACTTTCTCAAGGTCCCCAGTTCTTCATGAGCAGCATTGGGTGGAGATCAGTGCGCGACAGTGGGTGGGGGAAGGCAGGGAATTTCTCTGCTGCTGGAAAATTTATTCTGGATCCAACCCCATTACTCTCTCTGCTCTAGTGGAATCTTGTATTCCTTTCTGCAGAATGAGACTGCCTCACTTAGCAGAAGGGACTCATAGGATCTAGTGAGGTATCATGTTAGGCCCACCCAGGGGTCATTTCGTAGAAAAAGAGGTGCAGGAGCTCATTAGCATAACTTATTTGCATATGCTACATCACCAGAAGTATGTCAGAAGGCATCACCGGAAGTATGTCAGAAGGCAAGAAAGAGGGGAGAGAGAGAGAGAGAGAGAGAGAGAGAGAGAGAGAGAGAGGACAGTTACTAATCCAAGCCTCAGAAATATTACTATTCTGGGAGGATAGCTTCAGTGGTGGCTGAAGCTTTCAGAAGGCTGGTCGGAGGAATGGACAAATGGACAAGAAAATTGAATAATCAAGTCTTAGAAATGTTTCTAGAAGAATGGAAAGACTTGAAAGAATATCTAGAACAACACTGGGATATGAAAAACAATATTTTTACATTGTCTAATTATTGATTTTAGATGTTTAAAAGAAGAAACAATTCTTTTTAAGGGAATATACAGAATGTTTGAAATGACAAGAAAGGAAACTAGATTACATATTACAGATATTTAGATAATACTTTTAAATGTTTAAAATATCTCTTTTTCTTTTTTCTTTCTTTTCTTCTTTATTTATTATTATAACCAAATATGTTACCTGTAAGAGTTAATACTTTTAAATCTTTATAATTGCTGTTATATATATATAATGGTATAGGTGAGGTGGGAAGCCCTAAAGGTTTTGAATTGTAATTGGAATACATAGTTATTTAGAAAATTGGTTAATGATGATAATATTTTAAAAGTAACTGTGTAAAACTTTGAATAAGTAGAAAACAATAAAATTTGTTTTCAAAAAAAAAAGAAAAAAAAAGAAGGCTGGTTGGAGGAACAAGGACCTTTCCAGGGGACGGGGTCCTTTTGCTGCAGCCAGGACACAAGCAGGCATTCCCCCATGGGGCGGGGGGGGGGGGGCTGGCACCAACTCCCGGAGCTGCGCTCCCCCCGAGCTCCTGCTCAAAGGACCCCTGGGCCCTCCTGCAAATGAGACATTTACAAAGAAAAAGCAAGATGATAAGGGTGCTTCCGAGCACGCATGGAAATGAAATTAGTAAGTGCGTATTTGTCTGTCCTAATGGGAATAACTAAGATGCCATTAGGTGATGTAGGAAATATTCACCATTGTGTCAGGGGGGATTAATGACGGAACAAATTGCAGTGGGGACAAAAGCTCATGAGTGCTTCCCCCTTCATCGGATAATCTTACATTTTATGAAGCTCAAAAGACAGTGATGTGTCGAAGTCTGAATGCGTATTTTTTAAAAAAATATAAATAGTGGCAGAAAGTTTAAATTTGATCAAACAATGTTATTTGTATGAACTGAGCATCTTGAAGCCATAAACAAGACTGGCACCTAACAGGAACAAGCTTCTGTTTCTGTGGTTTGCTCATCTGGAACAGTTGCACTCCAAAGTAATTGCCTGATTTTTAGATTAGTTCAAAATGTTCCCTCCACTGCCAAGGGCGGCTGATTCTCTCTGTTGTGTTTCCACTTAGCTCACAGGGCCTGATGATGTGTTTGGGGAAGGAGAAATAGAGGTATTCTATGGAAAAGGACACACTGCGAAACAATACCGTCCTCTTTGAAGGGTAACACCAGTCACAATTCAGATGCAAAATGGCCGTCATAAAGCCAGGGCCGCCAAACAACTAGGAAAAAATGGTCTGGTTATGCTGTTTGTTTTGGACTTCTTGCCAGAAAAACAAGAACGCCATACCCCCCCGCTGTTATTATTTTGAAAGCTGACTGTGGGACAGGCTTTGCCCCAGACAAAATGAAAAAATCCCAGTAATATCTCTAACACAGGCCCACTCTGAGATATACCCCAAGATAATACTCCAAGATCAGCCAGATTTAAAAACAAAACCCAACCCCCCCCCCTCCCCGGCAACCTGTGATACCTGAGGGATGGGAATGCCATGTGTACAAACATACTTTCTACCTCCGTGGTCTGCCTCACAGTACCTCCCTCCGTTTCAGGAACAGGGAGGCAAGTTTTATCAGATCATAACTTTGTTCTAAGATGTAACACCCCCCCCCCCGCTTAGGACTGAATGATAACAGGCAGACAGTTATGAAGATAGGGCTGCCAAGTCAGCCCGGGGGGCGGGGGATCCCCCGCTAAAGGGGTTCCCGATCCGCCGGCCAGCATCCAGACGGCGGGGGGAACCCTGCCCCCGAAGTCGTCCGGCGAGGACGAGGTAATGATGTCACCGGAAGTGACGTCGGCACGTTGGGGGCGTTGCCAGGGCCCTGGCAATGCCCCCAACGTGCCGACGTCACTTCCGGTGATGCCGCAAAGTGCGCACACCAGAAGAAACTCCCAGGCACAGGAGGACTCCCCCCCCGCCAGTGAGTCCATAAGACTTGGCAACCATATATGAAGACAACTCTTGAACGAACACATAACTGTGGCACCCTGGAGTTGGAGCCCCCAGAGACTGGAGGCAGCACCCAGGGCAGGTTCCAGAGTGGATGGAGGTGGAGCACAGCACAAAAGCTGTCTGTTCAGATAAAATATTTTAAAAGGGACTTGCTTGTGTTTTTGAGTTACCAAATTATTAAAAAAATGCCAACAGGGCATTTCCCCTCCCAATTAGTAGACCATCCTAGACTCCCAACACATAGATTTAAGGTAGAATATTTACCACCTCCCAGAGGGACATTATTCTAAGCAATGGGGGCAGAGGAAGGAGTGGGGAAAGACCCTGCTGGCTTGCTGGAGAAGGCTAGCAGCAGCTAAGGCCCACCTTGGGCAGCTGTCTTTCCTGCTCCTCTTTCATCAAGAATTTAACCTGGGTTGGGCCAGAGGCACGAGCCCTTGGGCAAGATCCAAAGGGCTCCTGGCCCTTAGGTTTTAGCCTAGGGCTTGTGGCCTGGAACTTGTGAAAATTATCTTCCCAGGCCTGGACCAACCGAGATCTGTGTTTGTGTGTTTGTAATTTGGAACTTTTTCCTTTTCGTAAGCTCCTCTGGGGAGAAAAGTGGCCTAAAAGCGATCAAATAAACAAATAGCATTATGCTATACTTTCAATCATGCTTTGATGGTTTAAGCCCTTTGCGTTTGGTTGACACACCATATTCCATGTGTTATTAGCTGGCAGACCATGGCACACCTGTGCTTCAATAGTTTCTTGCTTATTATTATCTGTTGGGACCTGAATGTATGTTTCATGGGTTTTTGAATTCTTGCTGAGCCATGAGTTTTCTTTCTCATGTTGACAGCATCAGTTGCCTATCTAAAAATGGGTATGACAACCAACTAAGTCTCTAACTTGTTGTGAGGAACAAAAAATTGAAGATGGGAAGGGCAGTATAAGTACAGAGTTGTCTAAGTGGTCACAGACTGCATTTTATCAGATAGGATACTGTTGGAAACATTGCATTTGTGCTCTATATGTAGAGAGCCAGTTTGGTGTAGTGGTTGGGAGTGTGGACTCTAATCTGGGAGAACCTCTAATCTGGGAGATCCTCATTCCTCCACATGCAGCTGTTGGTGTGACCTTGAGTCAGTCACAAGTTCCTTCAGAGCTGTTCTCTCACAACTAGTCCTTGAAAGAACTCTCTAAGCCCCACCTGCCTCACAGGGTGTCTTGTTGTGGGGAGGGGAAGGAGAAGAGATGGGTGGTGCACATGTCCTGGGTATCTCAAGTCTACTTGAAACCTGGTGGTTTCAAGGGAGCAGGAAGAGAATGAGGGTGTGTTCTTTGTGCTTATTTTTATTGCACAAAGTATTGGATGGGGAAGGGAATGGAGGAAGAGCAGGTCAGTTTCACGCACCTGTGGAGTGGAGCCTGAGGGGTGGGTGTTGCCTTCTGACACACTTCCGGCATGTTAGGGGGTGTGGCATATGCAAATGAGTTATGGTAATGAGCTCCTGCACCTCTTTTTCTACGAAATGACCCCTGGACAGACCAGATTGCAAAGCCCTACACTGGGGACAGCCCTCTAACCCTTACCACCCAAAGCCCTTGCCCAGGTTATTCTCTCTCCCCAGAAAGGGATTCTGTTCCACAGCAGTAATTCCTTCTGTCCCTTCCTGTAAATCTGGCTCATTTTAGAACTAAGGTGTGAATTATTTTTAATGCAAGTGAATCATGGAATGGTAACAAACCATTTTAGGGGCTAGTGTCTCATCATGATTTAGAAAAGGCATTGTACGCTATCTGTTCCCCCTACCCTTTTGTTATATCCCTAGGAAATGTTGCTGCTGCTGATTAACGGGCTTGGTTTAATTGTGGTCCATTATCTCTTCTCATTTACACCAGACATCAGTGGGAATGCTCAAGGCAGACAGCAAATTCCTACATGCCCCATCAACTGGAGGAACAGAATTCTACTAACTTGTTGCACAATTATGCCAAAGTGAGCCCTGCTCCTAAAGGAAAAGTTTCGGTTTTTGCTTGCGACCAAGAAAAACATGGCATTATCTAAGAATAAAACTAAAGGTGCAGTTGAACATCCTTATCTTTACAATTCCGCAGGGCCTGCAAGACGGAGCTCTTCCACCCGGCGTTTAAGTAGGGGTCACCCAACACTTCCATCTTGGCCCTGGCCCGACTATTCAATCCGATCATTCAATCTTACCCGCCAGCCAACTATTCGATCCGATCATTTGACCTTACTCGCCAGCCTGTTGTGACCGTCCGTAACGATTACATCTGGATACTGCTATGACACATTGAGCTGAAGATACGCCATCTGTATAGTATTAGCTGTTTTATATGTTTTAATGTTTTTAAGATATTATCTGTTCTATGTATTTGTTGTGAGCCGCCCTGAGCCGCCGCACGGCGGGGAGGGCGGGATATAAATCTCAAAAATAAATAAAAAAATAAATGATCTTTAATACAAAGAGTGTACTTTCATGACAGAAAAAGATAACTGTACTCTTTAGATGTTTCCCTAATTTCAAATATTAAACATATGACAGTCAAATTTAATGCATGCCTAAAATCATAGCTAACCACTTTTGGCTATATTCTGTAGTGATTATTACAAGTTAAACAACTGCTTCTATACTTGTCTGCATAGGGAAAAGGAAGTTATGATGAGTATATAAGACTATTTGTTCGGTTAAAAAAGCCATCAAGATGTAACGTGGGCCCCAAACAAGTGTCCAGCATGCAGCAGTTGACAAGGCCCTTACACCACACCAATAACACGCAAGAGGCATAAAGGTGTCCCAAACAACATCCTTTAATCTGAGATCAATCACTGGGCACCACAGATTTTCTGAACAGTGTCAGGATAAACCTCCCCACTCTGCATGATTACTGACATAACACTCATTTGAATAAGAGGTCCTGAAGCCAGTTTTCGCAAAAGGCAACGCTACTTTTTTCAATACAACACTGCGCTCTCAGTTCACTGTCTCCTTTTTGTTGTCCTCATACAAAGATTTCTTGCACGTTAGCATCAGCAAGAGGAGCAGCGGCAAGTGCCAGAGGCTGCAAAAAAACAACTTCCTGGAACTGCTCCGGTCAGCATCCCTGTAGAAACGAAAGCCAAGGTAGGAAATGTACAGATTGATGGGAAGAGAAATGATGGGGAAAGTCCACGTGGTGACATTGAGGATGGGAGCCACTGACGAAAGTCCAATTAAGGCAAAACAATGCCGAAGAGCCACCCGCCTGCACATTGCTGGGTGAGTGACAGACATCATGCAGTAGCCCCCTCTGGAATAGTCTTCACGAAGGCCCCAACTCAGTGCGTTGAAATGAGGGAACTGCCATGAGTAGAGGATCCCTCCCAGTAGCAATGCTCCTGTAGAAAAAGAGAGTAGACATTACAAAGCTGCCACCAAACAGAACATTCAGACACAGTCTCTGAGGTTTCTTCCTGTTCTCTTTATATACCCAGTAAATCACTTACATGTGCAGAAGTTTCATTAATACAATCATGTCGCCACAAGGCAGTGATACGTATACGTGAGGAAGCTGGGGGAAAGTTGGTTCTTCATTCAAACTCCAGGTACCTCCTTTAGTCACGAGGCTTACTAAATGTCAGGCAGTTTGTGCTATATCAGCTGAAATCTAGGCATATGAGGCCTGACAAAGCAGTGATTTCTCTAGCATGCTTATGGGGTAAAAAAACCCTGTAGACAATAGTTGCAAAGTGGTCTGAAACCAGAAGGTACATGTGGAACTTCTAGTGGCTGCAGAGACATTTCTGAACTACTTGTTAACTCCAGGTGCTTCTAGGGCTGCCAAGTACCGGCGACTTACCGGCAGGGGGGAGTTGTTCTCCCCCCGGGAGCTCTTCTGGTGTGTGCGCTTTGCGCGCGCGCCACGGCGATGTAATGACGTCACCTCTGGGTGACGTCATTACACGGGGGAAGTCGTCCTCACCGGACGACTTCTGGGGCAGGGTTCCCCCCGCCGGCTGAATGCCGATCGGGAACCCGTATAGCGGGGGATCCCCCGCCCCCCGGGCTGACTTGGCAGCCCTAGGTGCTTCTAGTCCCTTTCTGGAAAGCACTCCCCGCATTTAATCCCGCCCAGCAACTACATGTTTTTTGCCTTTGAGATGGTCATAATTCTGATTTCACAATCTTCAAACTGTAGAAAGCCAGAACCCTTCGTCTTTAGCAGCCTGGGACCTAATCCACAGACAAAACAAATTAACGCCCTCCTCCCAAAAAACCCCAAACCCACTCTGCAACAGCATCCAAACAGGAGCTATCAACCTAAACTTCCTAAGCCATCATCCTCTCTTCTATACCATGTTAAGAAGATAAATGCAACTATTAACTATTCATGGTGTTTTTCAGTGGAAATATAGTAAACCCCCTGAAAACCTCCACCTTAAGAAATCATTTCCCCTCCTGCTGTAGAAGGACTTCCTCTTTGATTTTTCCCCACTGGGATTTACTTTTTTAATTACTTTTTTTAAAATACTAAACTCCTTATTACAAAAGGTGTCTTCACACGGCCCAAACTAACTGTGTAGTACAGTAAACACTTAAAACTGATTACTGGTTAATAGGAGTGTGATAAAATTTGAACTACAACCATCTACAGTAAATTATTCCAGACAGTCACCATCAGAATTTTAGTTTGCTGAATGCCCCCCTGGGTTTACTAAGCAGAAATGCATGAATCTAGTCTTACAGTAGAAACACGATTTAGCCCAACCAAAGGTTTGATGCTGGCTATGTGAAACTGCCCAGTGTTAACAAGCACTTATCCATTCCTATATTCTTTTTAGTTAAAGCAAATATCTGAAGGTGGATCTGAAGGCCAACATTTTCAATTCTTTAACATTCAGGGCCTATTTATTCCATCTGTGAGTTATTTATTCTCCTAAATTTGAAGCAAAAGCAAGAATTAAAAAGGCAAACATAATACCAGTCCAGAGACACCATCAACATAATTGCTAAGATAATTATGGAATATTTCTCCACAGTTGTAGTTTATAACGTCGCCTTTCAAAGACTAATGAGGAATTTTATTCTCTCTCATGAGATTTCCTGCAGGAGCTCAGCAGCTTCATGTATTTGACAAGCCCAGAAAATGTTATAATCAGAAAGTGCTATCCCCTGATCAAGGTTCCCTCTAAGCTCCACAGTGTGAGCAAAAATGCTACCTTGTGAGCAAAAAAGCTAGTAGCATCAGAGTTGTGAACAAGTCTATATTTGACTGTCGCATAATTTTTTTTTAGATTATTTCCATAACCTTGTAAAAATCTCAAAATGATTTTTAACTATATTTAAACTGTATTTTAAGAATAATTTAAACATTATAAGAGGATTCAGAATCAAGTCAAATTTCATTACAGAACATGTCCTCTATGGGGGTAGACCAGGCCTCTGGAGAACAGGTCTACCCACCCCTTTCCACTATATGGATAGACCTGGCCACCAGAGAACAGGTCTACCCATCTCAGTCCAATGTAATGGTAAACCTGTCCTCCAGAGAACCACCCCCTTTCCGCTACATTGGTAGACCTGGCCTTGGATTGTCACCCTGTGCTGACCCTTAGAAAACTTACCAGCACTTGGGGGGGGGGACTCTTGCAGTCTGCTTTGCTTTTTTTAGTGTGATATGAGAACCAGCATTACAGGTCAAGTATAAGAGAGGTGGAACAATCACTGTCAGAACCCTGTCTAACCTAACAAACATGAAGCTTAATTGTTACCAAACTGCCCAAACTACTTATTTATTCAAATATTTAGATCCCACGTTTCCCTTTGACTCAAGGCAGCTTACAAATCATACTGAAAAGAATGCTAGGGGTGTGCAAAACAACAACAACTCATCCCCCTCCCCAGCTCAATTATAGCCTATGGGGACCATTATAGTCAATGGGCCCCACAGACTATAATGGAGAATCAATCCAGGGGGTTCTGGGGGGCCTTTTTCTTTGAGGTAGAGGCACCAAGTTTACAGTATAGCTGCTAGTACCTCCCTGCAACCCCCCCCCCCATGTTTCAAAAAGACTGGACCAAAGGGTCCAATTCTATGGGCCCCAGAAGGAGGTGCCACCATTCTCCACTGTTTGTGAACTGAAGCAGAAATAATCTGAGCTGGCCTCTGAAATGTTGTGCCAGTGCCCCCTAGCACAGCTTAGAGGGAACTGATGGTACTTCATCAATATCTCCCATGTATTACACCCTCTTCAAACAATCAGCATGCAAAGGAGATAAATTCCCAGTCACAGATCCAAAGAGGCACAGGATATTGATTTACAATGAGATTGTAATCTTTCCTACATGTGACCAGGGGTCATTTTCTGCCGGAGTGACGCCCCAGCAGTAAGGAGCCCAGGGGGCGGGCACATGTAGCAAGCCCTGCCCCCTGCTCCGAGCAGCCCTCAATTGGGCCATGAGGAGCTGGAAGAAACAAGGTAAGTTGCAGAGGGCCCCCCCTCGCTTTTCCCACCCTGCACCTAGGCGCGGGGCCCTGGGAAAGGCCTCCACACCCCCTCCCTCAGCTTTCCCACCATATGCAGAATCTGGGAGTTCCTCCACACCACCAAAATCTCAGCAGGGCCTCCTGCAGCCGGACTCCTTGTGATCGCCATACCCCCAAGGCAGCCTGAAGGGAAGGGGGGTGGGAAAGGCCTCCCGAAGTCCATGGGGATGTGGCCAGCCTGCCCAAAGGCATGCACGGCTGGGGCACTAAGCAAAGAATCGCCCTCCAGGGTGCGGTGAGGCTGCCACAGTGCTTCCCTCCAAGTTATGCTAATAAGCTCCTACACCTCTTTTTCTACGAAATGACCCCTGCAAGTGACTGAATTAAAAACATTTTCTAGAAGGCACTGCTGTAGATGGCAAAACAACAACAACATAGCTTCACTGCTTTCCCTTCAATACAGAAGACTAGCTGTTTAGAGCAATGGAACATTGAGAGCCTCAGCCTTCTATTTTTCAAGACTCAAACCCAAGTGTTCAGCATGTTTGGAAGTGCAGCCTTGCAATGATGCTAACCTTAGCAGTAGCCACGATACTACTCTCTCAAGCGCTTCTTTTAGCCACTGGTCCCATGCAATCAGTTTACTCAGGAGGGACAGTTGGCAGTCCTCGCGTGGGTATCTCAAGTGACCTTGTAGCCCTGCACGGTTATGCATCCATTATTTTAAGGGAGTTAAAGATAGTCTATTGCAACAGGAACAAAACTGGATGACACTCTTCCATTTCCCATGCTCGGGACAGTGCTTTACCAGCACTGGCACAAACCCCATCTGTTCTTCTGTGAGTGAAGCAATTATTTAAAATGAAGTTTTTAGGAAAGCGAAGGAAAATACACTTTGAGGACAGTAGAGATTATGTTTTGGTGTGTGCCCTAAGGGCACAATGAGTGCATTTCCCATTCATAATGGTCCTGGATATATGTGAAAGGTTTTGGAATGGTAGCATGTTTTGCATAACTGTGTTGTCATTCACAAACTCAGATTAAGGCCAAAGGCACTATATTTTAAAAATTAGGCACAGAAAGCAAGGGTTATAGTTGGCAGACTTGCTACTCCTTTCATTGTCCTGGTTTTTGGCTTTATATATGTATGACTGAGAGATACCCAACCAGGCATGTAAAATAAACACAGAATGGTTAAAATATCAGCTCCAAAACAGATGTTGAAGTCTTACTGCATTTCCTAAAGCCATTGTTTACTGCCTTGGCAACTGAAGAATCTTGTTTTGCTTAAAGCACAATTTTGGTAATTCTCCTGCCTTGAATAATATGAAGGAATTTTAAAATTATTTCCAGATTTTGGTCATTGACTGACACACTGGGGGGCAGGAAGGAGAAACATCAGCTTCTTGTATCTCTAGGAAACAAACTACAAATTTAGTTTAAAGAAGACATTATAGGGATTTTGAAGTCTAAGTTTAGCCGTTAATGGCCTGTACTTAGAACTGTTTGTGGTTGTTTTCTTCTATCTTTGTACAGTTCAAGCTGGCTCCTCTTAGCTAAAAGATGCTGAAGCAAATTACTCCTCTTTAGTCCAGATGAATGAGATTAGACAATTTGCCTTTGCACAAACACCACTGGCAGTTTTATATCTGTAGTTCTAACTGGCCCATGTCCAACATGGAAAACTAAAAAAAAGGTAGAATTCAACCTTACCTCTCCCTGAATAGTTTGGTGAATCTGTATAATCTGAACATATACATACTCACCAAAAGAAACTCACCCATCCCCAAAGCAAATTTACATCCCACCCCTACTTGCCCAGTGTGAATTAAAGAAGATACAGTTGCAATAGTTGTAGACTATTAAAACTTTCAAATAAAATTTACGGTGCTTTTGATACTGCATGGGCAAATATTATCAGAATGTGCTTTGTATACAACCTGATTGCAAATATTGTGACAGAAGAAATAAAGGAATCCAAGTCATTTTGGAGTTGAAGTAACAATGCATGAAAACTGATTTTTAAATTCAAACCACAGATTATTAAAATTGGAATTGGATTTAAAAATCAGTTGCATCCTTTTAAATAACCTGATTTAAAGTGTTAACTGAGTTTAAAACAAATATATTCTAGTCTATACTCATAAAATTAAATTCATGACACTCTATGAACCATGGTGGACACATATCCCAGCCACAGTTAAGTACTTCGAAGTCCTATTAATTTAAATGGAAGAGATTTGGGGTCTCTGAAAACACTGGCACTTAAACTTGTTAAAGTTTGGCTGCCCACAAGTTTGACAGAAGATTTCAGGGTTTTTTTAAACTCATTATTTTCAATTTTAATTTTTTTCCAAATCATAAACAGTGATTCAACAAATCCACAATAACATTATAACACAATCCAGTTATATAACAGTTGTTTTGGAATAATTTATGATGTCAAGGATTAGAATATACAAACTCTTAAAATAAATCGAGCAGTACGTAGAGTAGTTGGAACCGTGCCAAATTAGTTTGAGTACTTAACCAAGCTGTACCAAAATTAATAACAATATCATTCCATAGTCAGAACAATGCTATAAAGCTATAGATGAGAGGGACTGTTATTTTTGAATAGTTTTTGTTAGTCATGTAATTAAAGAATGGGAACCATTGTTTGAGAAATGTGGACTAGTATTGGGGAATATCAATAGACTGTAACTGGTCAGAAATCTTCCCCAGAATGAAGAAGTCCTATAGTTTTTTGTACCAGTGTGAAGTTGATGGCAGATCTTTGTTCTTCCAAGTGGAGGCAAGTAATGCTTTAGCTGCAGCAAGTAGAATAAAAATGAGATCTTTTCTAATAGATGGAATTTTAGGATCTTCCCACAAGTTCGTGTTTTTTTTTTGGGGGGGGGGGTGCATGGGAACCAAATATTCTGTAATTTTCTTAATTTGCAAGATGATCTTCTCCCCAAAAGTCTGAACTTTAGAGCAGCCCCACCAACAATGAATATATGTTCCTATTGTACCACAGTGTCTCCAGCATAGAGGGTGGATAAACATTGAATCTAAAAGTTCCCCAGTTATTATATGGGAAGCAGCTAAAGCATACTTAAGAGGGATGGTTATAAGCTCTGCCTCGTACCTTAATAAAATTAGAGAAAGAGAGGAATGATTGTCTTCAAAAAAGATCCTTTCTAGAAAATTTTTATAAAGAAAATCAATGAGAAAGCCTTTTGAAGGAAATTAAGATGGGGAAGAATAAACTCAACCAAACTGATACGATCTGCCCCCATAAAAAGATGCTTTATACAAAGCAAAGATTCTTTGAAAATGGTGACTGGAGACTTCTGTTTTTGGTGACCTGAATGGAGGACACGTCCCTTCGGTGCTCCAATGGACATACTCTGGCTGTGGTCACACTCACTAAATAATCCACTTTCAATCCACTTTCATTGCACTTTCCAACTGGATTTTACTGTGTGAAATGGCAAAATCCAGTTGGAAAATGGATTGAAAGTGGATTATGTAGTGTGTGTGACCACTGCTTCTGTGACCCGGTGGCAGGGAGGGGGCTCGGACAATTCGGGGGCCCCTGGAGCCCTTGTAGGGGGCTCCAAGCCATGGAGCTTGAGGGGTGCCTCTCCCAAGGCTGACTGCCAAGGGATCGAGGCTCCTCTTTGCTCTGAAGGTCCTGCCACTGGAGAACCAGCAATGGTGCAAGGGATGCACATTAGGACAAGCGAGCAGTTGGTTGAGCGGTTTCCCTTACCCGAGCAGAATATCTTCGATGAAGCATGAGTTGTGATGAATCGGAAACACAGATAAGTGACCAGGTGAACAGCCCCTTAAACAAAAGTGAGGGGGGGGGGAAGGAGCACTTCCCGTGAAAAAAAGAAAAGAGGAAATCTCTTTAAACTTAACCGTTAACTAAGGGGACTGAAAGCAAAGCGCCTTTTGACCAAAGTAGAGTGGAACCAAGTGAAAATTACCCATCTTTGCAGGCCATAGAACTTTTTGAAACTTTTGCTAAAAAGTAAACAATTACGCAGATGGCTGGGAGAAAAATGGCCCCCAAAACAAAACTTCCTACAGGAAATGCCAGCCTGGCTGCTCCGATCACGAGACCAGAAGCAGCTACAGACTTTTCCAATATGCTGGCACCGGCATTGTGCCCTCTGCTGGACCAGATGACTTCACTGAATAACAACTTCTAAATGCTACAAAAACAGCTAAAACAGCAAAAACAGACCAGAACAGAGCAAACAGCAGAATCGCTCAAGAAGGTTGATGCCAAGACAACTAAACTTAAAAAACGACTGGAGACTGGAAAAACAGAGAACCTCAGATGAATATCAGCTATTGCAGCTACAAATGGAAAAATCAACTTATGTACTGAGATTTCAAGGTGTCCCAGAGCATGATGGAGAAAATCTTTTAAAAACTTTAAGTGATGTCTTGGGGCCGGTTGCAGATTTAAAAGTGGATTTTCTAGAAAGTGAAATGGATATGGTCTATAGAACCTATCCAGAATATATCAAGAAAAACAATCTGCCTGGTGAAGTCTTTGTGAAATTCTCCAAAAGATACATCAGAGACCAGATACTCAAAGCGACTAATGGGACTACTCTAAGAATCGAGGACAAGGAAATAAAAGTTTTAAAGGACATTCCATTTGAGATTAGAAAGAGGAGGAGACAATACAAAAGCCTCATTGTATTTTTACAAAAAAATTCCACATCCTACAGATGGCTTATACCAGAAGGCCTCACCTTCAAATACAAAGATAAGAAAAGTAGAATAGACTATGTTGCAAAAGCTAAAGCATTTTTGGAGCAACTACAGGAAATGGAGAAGACGGAAGGCCCAGCAGAAAACGACAGTGCAACAGACCCCAGTGACATAGAAAGCAAAAAAGACTCATCATCTGAATCCAATGGAGAAGAATCAGAATCTGAATTTGGGCTGCCTTCCCAAAAACTCCCAAGACCAGACGAGGATATGATCTCAGAAATAAGAAGACTGGTTACAGTATACCATAACCAATAGTTCTGATCCTAACTCTAGTACTTCTAGTAATCTAAGATCTAAAATAAACACTCACAAATGCTAAAAATGAGGAAAAGATTTGAATTATAAATTACTATAATCTTTAATGATGATTGACCCGTAACTAAGTCTACAACCCCCTCCCAACTAGTATTATTTTAATAGAAAACATATAAAACAATAATGAAGGCTAAAATAAAATGTTCTAAACTTCTTCTCTGAGGTAAATCCTTGAAAACCTGGAGACATTGTTCCAGGTAATCAAGGCAAAACTTGCCTTATGTCTGAGAGACTTTACTCAATAAAGGATCCTAAAATACCAGTGGTCCCCGCCCAAGCTGTTAAATTTCACATGAAGAAAAACAAATATACAATGCCCCCTTAGCATTGTCTGCACCAGTATGTATTAAGACTAAACAGCTAGTTCAGAAAATGAGAAAACAATGTATGGCTGAGGACAGACGTGCAATCTGCCTTGGGATGGCAGCGGGAGCAAAAGCCGTGGGGGGAAACTGGCATGGGGCTGCACTTTCCCACTGGCCAGTTTCCCGCGGGAGCATGCCGGAATGGAGTATTCAGACTGCTGTGGAGCAGCCCCAGGCAGGCCCGCCTCTGCAGCTCGTGGCGGGGCCATTTCAGTAATATGCACATGGGTGCCTATGTGCATCGCCGCAGCAGCATTCTAAAAATTTAAAATCTCCCCACCCCCTGTATTGGGGCTGCTTGTGCACATGGGTGCAAGAGCGCTCATGCGCATCTCTCTGCAGTGGCACGTTCACACCGCCAACTCTGCTTGAATCCTGCCTCCTCCCGTCCACACACTCAGGAAGTGGGATCCAAGTGGCAGATGGCCCCTGGATACCGCTTTCTGCCGGTATCCCTCTGAGGAGGCAGAGAAGCGGCTCCCACATGGGTGAGTATGGAAGGGAGCCGGAGGACAGTTGTGGCTGTTTGAACTGGCTCCCTTCCTCCGCTTCTGGAGCAGAGCTCTCCCGCCCACTTTCCTAATCTGTCCTCAGCCTATGAAGAGTACTTGATTGGGATCCTGCTTAATTTGGTGGTATTAGGAGCTTTCTTCATAGCATCATTTTACACTTTTGTCATGGGCAACGACGACAGCACCGGGCCCCTGCCTGAGTTGGCAATGCAGTTGGAAGCTGGCCCCTCTGACTCCTCTTCCCTGCCAGCACCCAAGTCAGTAATCCCCGCACCTGGTCCTGCAGCAGCCAATGAGGCACAGGTGCAAACAGAAAACCCACCGGATTCACTGCTGTGGGTGGCTCAGCTGAGGGAGCAGCTCCGCAAGGATTTAGCAATCCATTGCCAAGATGCATGCTGGCAGGGAAGGCAAGCACTGAGCCCTGAGTACTAACAGGAGCAGCGCTGCCACTCAAGGAAGCACGGCTGGAGGCCTATATAGCTCCCACTCAGGAGTGGGCTCTCCGTGGGAGCAATAAGTCACCTCCGTGCTGACCTCGCATCCACCCTCGGCTCCTGTACTCGGACCTCACTCTTGTTCAGATTCCTGGCTTCCTGACCCCTGCTTTGGATGACCACTCTCTTGAACTTGCGGCTTGGCACCTGTTCTGACTCTCCTGGCTAAGACCTCGAACTGAACCTGACTCCTGCCTCTTAGCCCAGCCCAGACTGTGACAACTTTCTCCACATCTTCCACTGTTTAGTGATTCCAGGAGGGAACTACTGCCATCTAGATCATTTGCTTGATAGACTTTCCCATTATAATGGATTGTGAGTTTAGAAGAGAGGCTTCAGTTATAATGAATGTTAGCTTTGGTTTGAGTTCCTTGCGTTTCTGCAAAGTTTCAAAGGGCAGGTCTTGGAATACGTTGATCTTTTCTTTGTAAAGCAGTGATTCTTTGATACAGACTTCGCAGAATTTTTTTCCTTTGTGCAAAAATGTAAGAATTGTGCGATTACATCCCTTGAAAATTTAGATCATGTGGTAAGTGGAGGGCCCAGCTGATAAGCTCCGTCTTTTAAGTTTAAAGTATTCATGAGCCATGACGATATAAAAGAAGCTAAGTCTGTAGTTCCTTCTACTGACTTGTCACGCCCCCTAAATTTCAGGTTATTTAGGCACATTTTGTTTTCAAGGTCCATATTTTTTTCTTGCATATACACTTCGTTGGATTGTAAGCATTGGATTTCCTCCTGTAAGGTGAGACCAAGTTCCAGAGCAGTTTCCACTGTCTGAGCAGTGTCTTTTAGTGTTTCCTTTATATCTTTAATATAAAACAACACATTCAATAAATTGTGTTCATCTATTTATAATCTGTTGTTTGAGATCTTCTTGCAGTTTGATTAGACCTTTCTTCCATAAGGTCGTGTTTTTTTCTGCATCATTAATTAGCCCCGGCCACCATTTTGTGTTTCTTTTCAGCCCTGAAGCCTGCCACATTTTTGAGTTCTTTGGGGAGAAAATAGGTCTTTACCGATGGAGATTCGGTTGCTAGAGATCTATTTTTGCTTCTGCCTCTTTTCCCCATGTTGGGCTATAACGACTGGCCAGGATAACACTTAGAAGACAGCTTTTTAGGGAGTCAGGGCCGGGAGCTCCAGCTCTGTGCAACTACCATGTTCTTGCACTGTGCCCCCCCACCCTCAATTTCAGTTTTAAGAGATTGTGACATCTATTTTTCTATGTAAACAATGAATCTGGGCAAAAATTTGACTTCTAAACTCAAGGACTATAATAATTTGGCATACAATATATTTAATTATTGTTCAAATTACGAATATCAGAATGGCACGAGTTTTCCATGAAATTAAGATCATGCCTCCTTAACTCCTTGTTTCTCATAATTTAGCTCTTCAAATAGAAGTTCCCTTGGTTCACATTTTTTTTATGCGTCCAGGGAACCAAAACAGAAATCTTTAACTTACTGTGCTCCCTTGACCAAACAGGGGCTTCGTAGTGCAAAAGGCAAGTAATTTGCAAGGCCAGAGGTTTAGGATGATGCTCTCAGGTAATAAATAGAGATATATTTTGTTTGTCAGAGTAACCAATTTGTATGCATGCTTGTTTAGGAAACAAGAGTTAGAAAGCTGGATGCAAGTTAAATCCCTCCACACTAGCTGCAATAAATATGAGACTGGGACCAGAAGTAGAAGTCCTAGTGAAGTGTAGAGCCCTGCTACTTTTTCATTTTAAGACAGCATTGCTTTGCCATGCCCCTTCACACAGCCCTCTAACCCTGGCACTTGAAGGAAAGAGAGAGGTGGTGTCTCACAAGTGTTCTGAGGAGGAATTTCAGGCACAAGCAAGGAAGAAAGGGTGCTCCAGCGATCCATCAATTAGTTTTTACCTTGTTCTTCTACCAGGGTGCCCAAGGTGTCCTACATGTTTTTGTCAGAATCTATAGATTCTAACAAGGGTTTCTGGGGTTATATGCTATATTGTATTTGCTATGTAACCATTTGTGATGCTTGCCTACTATGTAACCATTTGTGATGCTTGCCTACTATGTAACCATTTGTGATGCTTGTTTGTTTGAACCTTGCAATCTCCAATACAATGTCCTTTGTCCCGTTTCATTTATGACCCGGGGTTTATGGCCCTGACCTGGTCTGGCTAATGTAACATTTGTCCGGGAGGGTGGCGACTCCAGAGCCTGAGAACAATCGGTCTCTCATCCTCCTGCCTCCGCATTCCTTTCCTCCCTGCCGGGGAAGACGAGGACTACTTTCTTATCAACGTGTGAAGGCCTTGGAGAAAGCCATTTGTTATGTGAAAGATGGTTACATCTGAGGGGTCTGGTTTGGGAAGGGAAATTTACTGCTTCACACCTAACCTTTTTCCTGTGGGAAGCAAACGGTCAAAGGACCTTTTAGCCCGCGGTTTTTCCCCTATGTTGATTGGTTACCTATGGGCAATTCAAATTGTGCTGAAAGGTATATTAGTCCTGCTTCTATTGTATGCTTGATCTCTGACAATAATCCGAGGACCTGTAGTAATGTAACGATTGGAAATAAAGAACTGTGTTTCATTAACAAAGATCTGATCCTTGACTACTTCAAGCAGAAGCCTCACAGTTTTTTCCTAACTCTGTCTTAATAACGACCTCGTGAGGTAGGTTAAGCTGCGAGAGAGAGGGTAACTAGGCCAAGGCCACCCACTTAATCTCATTCATGGCAGAGTTGGGATTCAACAGACTTTTGGACAGTGAGGGTGGTATGAGCTGGAACACTAGGTGGCATGGGGAGGGATATACTGGGGACAAAAATACAGAGAGAAAAGGGGGAGGGAGGAAGGCTGTGAAGGACTTTTAGTTGATGCTACATCTGGAAGTGGTGAGGAAGCCCGCACGGGTATTTTAGAGTGGGCATCACATGGTTTGAGCAATGAGAAAAAAGTGATTTTAGTGGCATAGTTTTGAATTGATATTGGGGGTGGGGCTGAGATAATAGTCAAGGGTAGAGATTACTAAATTATGAATCCGCGTTTTCACTGCAGGGGTGAAAAGGAGCAGCTGTAGTTTTGCAGAGAAAGAATGCAAACAGCTTGCTTGTGCTACGATTCTGTAAGGTTCCTGTACTTAATGGGATATTGTTTTCGGTTTCTTTAACCTAGCACACTGACCTTTCCCAAGTCAACTCACCTTTCCTGCAACTACTCTGAGGACCCCTACTGGCTAGACTGACACATAGATTCAGAAGGTGGGATGAACTGAACAGCTGGTTCTGCAGGGGTAGTTAAATATTCTTTATCTGGAAGATGAAAGCAGTAGAAGCTTAACACAGCTGTGTACAGTGCATAGATGGCGATGAATTTATTGACTGGGCTTTGACTTTGATTGCATTAGTCCCTCAGGTGTCCCAGTGGCAAAATTACTATTGCTTTTGTGTCTGCAGAAGAAAGCAGGGATGGGGAGGAATAATTGACTGACTTTTGTCTTATTACACTGAAGTCAGCTGCCGGCGAACATTGTCCATCTGCCTTCATATTCACTGCATGGAGAAAGATGGTCCTCTGCCTTTTGGGAATCCTGTGCTAGCATGTCGATGAATACCTTTCTGCCTTCCCTTCAGACTAAGGGAGAGGCTTCTTGGGGTCAGGACTGTTTCTGAAGGAGTGAGAAACTTTCAGGGCTTTGTTAGAGTTCATCCCAAGTCCCGTCTTTCCACAACCAGAATCTAGTCCAGGCAAATAGAATCTATGCTTTTTCTCTGAAACCACTCAACTGCTGATTTTGCCAGTAGCCTGTTAAAAACATGAACTTGTTAATTTAAAAAAAATCATCCAAAGGAAATAGGAACAAAGATCAGCGCCATTTATTCTGAACAAAGTGAGGTTTTCTCTTTCTTATGCTCCTGCAGGGCAGACAAGGGCCATACACAATCGTCTTTTTCCGTTCCCCTTGCTGTTTTGTTACTAAACCCATCCATCTGCCAAATGTCAATTGCTGATAAGGACTGCCCAGTTTTAAATTCCCCTTTGTAAATAGATGTTGGCTGACATAATTAATGTCTACCGCACAACCCAATTTGAATTACAAAGTCGAGGCAATTTGAAAATCAGCCTCTGCATGATTACCATTGGTCCACACAGAGGCAGTCTACAAATTCCATAGCCCCAGGAATTATTTAAATTTTCAGAAAATGAATGAAAACCAGGACAAGATGTTGTTCAGGAAAACAGAAGGCAGAAGTGGGGCATCTGAGATAAACATTCTTGGGCGAAGTAATAGGGATCGGCTTCAGACCACTGTAAATCTCTAATGTTGGCTACCTTTGCAAGGCTGTTATCTACTCTGCCACCACCACTTACCCGGAGTAAATCCCTTTAACTGATAAAGCACATTATGGCAAAGACCTGTACATGTAACTTCTAGCGAACTGGGTGGTTTCAATTGGATGTATTCTTAAGGCATGGTGTTGCCGTGTTCTCTAGTCCCTAGAGTGTACTTCAGATGTTGAGAGCTAGCCACCATTCAGCAAGTATATTAGAATCTACTGCCTTCATGCGGAAATGCAGTAACAGCAAAGGAGACTCTTGGGTTATAGGGGCAATACCTACTGTAATTTCCCCCCTTTATAGCCTGTAATCCCCCCCCCTTTATAGTATTAACCCCAATATTTTGATTTGTTTGCAGGAGGTAGCTTCTGGATTTAAATAATTGAGAGATCTGGCTACAGTAGGTTACAATGTTACCAAAAAAAAAGACAAAATAAGCAATCTGTGTTAATACAAGAGAGACTGGGGACACGGCACGGGTACATTTAAACCCCCTCCCCATGCTAGCCCCTGCAAATCACCCCCATCTGCAAAATCCTGATCTTCCAAATCATATGGAAATGTAGCACTCAGGAAGCCTCCAAGCAAAACTTTCGTCTGCCATGAACTCACAACCCCAAAAGTTCTCAGCGTGGCAAGTGTGGTCACCATGGTGGCTACTAATGTGTTTCCTGCTGTTCACTTTCTCCTCCTCCTCCACAGCATCTCTTCCTCAAAGCAAAGAGCCCATCTTAACTTTCTACCACCTCACTGGAGCAGGGAGTGCTCCGGAAGAGACCAAAAGGTATCACATTTATGTCTTTATTTGGAAACAGCAGCTTCCATTGTAGGTGATACAACCTGGAACGCCCCAACATTTTGTTACTGGCACCAGCTCCCATGGCAGTCACTCTGAGATGGCAACTACCGACTGCTAGAATTCAAAAAGTGCCCAGAAGATCAACAAAGTTTGGGAGCTCTGTATCATATGACCTTAGGCAAGCCACTACATTTTCCTCAGTTGTCACCCTCTCTTCAATATAAGGCCAGTGAAGAGAGCTGATGAGAAGAAAATTGATTCATTTGAAATGTGGTGTTGGAGGAGAGTTTTACAGATATTGTGGACTGCCAAAAACACAAATAAGCAGGGGTCCGCTGGGGCCGGAGCGAGGTGGAGCGAAGCTCCGCCAGCTCAGGAATGGCCACTAGGGCAGCCGTGGGCTGAATCAGATTCTCTGATCTGAATCAGCCTGCTGCCGAATTGCCGCCGAAATTCGGTGGCAACTTTAAAAGCAACTGGAGGGGAGGGGGTTTGAGGGAGAGGCTCCAAACTTGCAGGGTAGCTGCTGCCGTCTCTCCTTGAAATACCCACCAAGTTTCAAGAAGATTGGACCAGGGGGTCCAATTCTATGGGCCCCCAAACAGGTTGCCCCCATTCCCTCCATTGGCCCCAGCAGCTACCCTGCAAGTTTGGAGCCTCTCCCTCAAACCCCCTTTCCTCCAGCCCCTCATACAGCCTATGAGTTTTTGCCATTGATTTCAATGGCCCATAGGGTATAATGGGGCTGAAACTGACATTCCCTTTCTGACACACTTCCAGTGATGTCAAGGGACGTGGCATATGCTAATGAGTTATGCTAATGAGTTATGCTAATGAGTTATGCTAATGAGCTCCTGCAGCTCTTTTTCTACGAAAGGACCCCTGCAAATAAGTCAGTTCTAGATCAAATCAAGACTGAACTCTCCCTAGAAGATAAAATGACTCTACTATCTGACTTTAGTCATGTTACGAGAAGACAAGACTCTCTGGAACAGACAACATTGCTGGGAACAGTTGAAGTCAGCAGGAAAAGAGGAAAAGCCGCCTTGAGCCAGCTCGCCGGCAAGGCGGGATAAAAAGGAAATAAATAAATGATAAATAAGATCCAGGGGTCATTTCGAGCAGGAGCTCGGGGGAGCTCAGATCCGGGAGTTGGTGCCAGCCTCTCCACCCCGCGGGGGAATGCCTGCAGCAAAATGACCCTGCCCCCTGGAAAGGTCCTTGTTCTTCTGACCAGCCTTCTGAACATTTAAAATACAAAACATAAATGGCTAGTATTACCATTATTATTCTCCTTTAGGGTGGGAGTTATTCACACAAATGCATACAAGGCTATATGTTACCAAGTACCATAACATGTCAGCAAGAGAGAAGATTTTGACCTGGTTCTCAGAGCATCTGTAAAAGGAGAATCTGTACTTTTTGGCATTTTTGGTTGCTTCCACTCTGTCCTGTCATGAAAGGCAGAACATGTAACTGGAAATGGGCTAGAAATATATGAAAATAAATACACTACAGACAGTTTCATATGGGTAGCTAAATTGGGCTGCAGCAGAAAAGCTTGCTTTTGAGTCAGTAGCACCCTAAAGGCCAACAAGATTTCAAAGGCACAAGCTTTTGAGAGTCAAAGCTCCTTTTGTCAGATATGAAGGCAGCTGTGACTCTCAAAATCTTATACCCTGGAAATACACTGTCTGTCAGGAGGCAACATTAGGGGAAGGCCTTGATCCCTATGACATTGTTGGGCCTCCAGAGGAACTCGGCCACTGTGTGAGACAGGATGTTGGAATGGTCTGATCTAGCAGGGCTCTTCTTATATTTTTATGCTACTGTACTCGAATCTTGGAACTCTATATATAGACAGGTTGTTTTCAAAGCAATAACTACTGACAATATCCACAGACATGATTTTCGTCTGAATTCAAATGCAATTCACACCTGTGGACTTCACAGCTTCTTTCAGCAGTCACAATTCACAGAAGCCTTCAGATTTCTCAATAGCCTGAAACAACTTTCATTTTAAAGGTACATTTCTAGAGAAGTGCTGTGCTTTTTTGAGAAGAAAAACTTATCCAATTATAATGTTCTCAGGTTTAAAAGAGAAAATACGTGCTGAAACACTGACAGAGTTAAGGAGGGGGAAATAACCAAAGCCACAATCACATGGACTGTCAGGATTTATATAAACAAACTTTCCTCATGAAAAGAGAAGCCCTCTGTAGTTCCACTAGAACATGTATGTCTTCTTAGGCATGAAAACTGCTGAGACAGCTGGCTTTTGGACTCAGGTCATGCAAACTTGATGCTATGCTTTGAATGAATACTTATAATACAACAGTGATGAACTACCATACAGGAGCAGAGTTCCCTCTAAGCTGTGCTAGGGAGGGCTAGCACACAAAAGTTTAACTCCAGCTCAGGGATTTTAAGCTTCAGCTCACACTAAGGCATGTTTCCCCTCCATTGGAAACAATGGAGGATGGGGCATCTCCTTCTGAGGCCCATAGAATTGGACCCCTTGGTCCATTCTTTTTGAAACTTGGGGAGGGGGGGAGTGTTGAGTAGAGGCACCAGCAGCTATGCTGCAAATTTTTAGTATGATTTGTAAGCTGCCTTGAGTCACAAGAAAAATGGGATATAAATATTTGAATAAAAAAGTAGTTTGGGCAGGTTGATAACATTTAAGCAACTTTCTGTTTGTTAGGTTAGGCAGGGTTCTGAAAGTGATTATTCCTTCTCTGTTATACTTGACATGTAATTAGTCATATTTCACTAACCGCCCCCCCAAGTAGACTGCAAGAGGACCCCCCCCCCCCCCAGTGCTGGTATGTTTTCTAAGGGTCAGCACAGGGTGATGGTCCAAAGCCAGGTCTACCAATATAGTGGAAAGGGGTGGGTAGACCTGTTCTCCGGAGGCCAAGTCTACCCCATAGAAGACAATATTTTCTGTAATGAAATTTGACTTGCTTCTGTTTTCTCTTATAATGTTTAAATTATTCTTAAAATATCATTTAAATATAGTTTAAAAGAATTCATTCTGAGTTTTCTACAAGGTTATGGAAATCTAAAAGACTAATTTATGTGATGGTCAAATGTCGACTCACAACTTTAATGCTACTAGCTTTTTTTGCTCATGAGGGAGAATGTTTGCTCACAACACTGTGGAGCTTAGAGGGAACATTGTACAGGAGTGTTGCTGCTGTGCTTCTTACAACCACCACGGGTGATAACAGTGATGGCTTTTGGCCCCGTTGGTTCAAGCCCAGCCAAGCTTCTTCAACAATAGGTTCATATGTTGTTTAACAAGTCAGAGCTTCTTCCAGAACTGCTGCTTAAGAAAAAAATGTAAATGCTCAGAACTAATCAAGGGAGCACACTTCAGCTACACTGGTGCCACTGGCAATATTCCACTTACCTTCAGAAGCAAGCAGGAGATTTAATGGTAAAACATTGCCCAAAGGGAGAATGAAAGAGATGATCCACCCTGAGTTACTTAGCTTTAGTATAATAAACAAGGGGAAAACTGACTGCTTATTTTAGAAGGCACTCTCCAATAAAATGTAAACATAACAGACCAATGAAATCTTGGGCAGCCTTCGCAAGATTCCTATCTCCCCTACTTCACATTCTTTGGTACTGTTCTGTGGGGTAGTCTGTCTTTTTTCCTTTTAACAAGGTGCAAGTGTATTTCCACACGATATACCTAAAGCCAGGTTACATCTGCTCATTAATTAAGAAAGACTAACGTGTTCCAGAAACATGGCTAGGGGAGTCAACTCATGTTGCAGATGGCACACTTCATTTGTCTACACTGAAGGCATTCTTGCTATGTCAAAGAACTAATTAACATGCTGTCAGAATGGACGAATCTGTGCTATTGGGGGGGGGGGGGAGGGAAGGGGGAAGATGAAACATCTACAGTTTTAAAAGCAGGCAGTTAAACTGTCCTGTAGTAAACAAACATTTTGGGCTAGTTTCTGGCATGCGCAGAGATGCTTACGGGGCTTTTATGTCAAAACCAAAACAACAATTCTGCATATAGGGAACCCAAACTCTTAGGCAGAGTGATCTGTATTTTATTTCAACATTTGTATATATTCACTTCAAATAGGGTCTGTTTCATTCAACAATGCACCTTCAAGAAATATGGCCTGTGCTTTGCAGAAGTGCTCACGTGATGTTTGGTGGTGGTAGAGGAAGACGATGACAAGGTGAGAAGGTCAGGGAGTATGGAGCAAGAAATGAAGGCATGGGACAGAAAACTACATTCTACACCTAGGCTTCCTCCTGGTTTTTGAATTCCTCCCCGAGATACACAGAAAAAGCGAAGAAAATGTATAGAGAACATGAAACTTCTGAATGGAGACAAGACTACTTTGCATTAAATCTTTTTGCCTCTTTCTACTACATCACAGCTTGAGTCAGGACTTTCTTCAGTTTTCACCTTAATCCATACATATAATAGCCACGTTTGAAGTCCATGAAACTTCCACTTCAGAGCCAATGATCAATTCACGAAGCACACCCATCAGGACTACAACATTTTCAGAACTCTGTTGAAGGAAAATGGTATCCGAAAGTGGCACATGCTACAAAGAAAAACCAAACTCATGTAATCTAATATGCTCTGGTCATCACTGGTAAATTAAAACTGCAGTTGGACAACACACACATGGAGACTGTTCTCATTTTTAGAAAAGTAATGTTCATAGTCACCACACATGTAGGGGGGGAAAGCTGACAAGAAGACTTCAGATAGTACTGAGTCCAGAGACGCGTTGCAGTGAAATCAGCTCATAAGTTTATTGATGGTACAATTCCAGGCTAGTGAATGGGGCTCGGGGGTCTGCTTAAATACATGTCTAAACAGCACCCCCGGCCTTGCCCAAACTCTCTGATAGGATTATTCCCTGATAGGGTTACCCTGATGGAACCTGGGTGGCCACTTGGTCTACTTACAATCCGGCCGAGCTATTGTCTCCCGGAGTGAAGCTCTGGTAGCCAGCCCAGCCTCATGCGTTTCTCTGACTGCGTGTGCGGTTGCCATTAGAACATAACAATTTTCTGAAAACAGCTACTGTAGTGGGTACAATTATCGGGGGGGGGGGAACACCACTCTATACCAGGCTCATGAAACATAATGAAGAAAGGCCTGGATGCGCAAAGTGGGGGCTGCTTGGAGTTGATGAATTGAGCACAATGCTTAGGAACTGGGAAGAAAGAACATGTGGAAGTGGGAAGAATCTGAGAGAGCTTTAGAAGCCAGCTGAAAGAAGGAGGGGACCACAAGAGGAGAAAGGAAAACAGATTTGAGATTCAGAAACTGAGTGCAGCAGCCAAGATGAGGACATTAATCAATCCAGGAGAGTGACATGCAATATAATCTGGAAGGTGCAGAACCTAGATAGCTTGAGCAGTACTGATTTTTAACAATCTGTTTGCAAGGATGAGAAACACACTTCTTTACTACCATACAGTAACTTCCAGTTGAACAGAAACCAAAAAGACTCTTGTCCCCCTTTAACCTCGCATTCCAGTGGTCTTGCACTGATTTCCTCACCTGCATCCAGACTGCCTGTTGCTGCTGTCCAGCCCATGATGGGGGGAATGGCACCAACCACGGCTCCCACCCAGGTGTTGCCAATGCTAATTCTTTTCAGTGGAGTGTAACAGCACGTGTACAGGACAATGTTGAAGGCTCCCAGGGCCCCAGTAAGAGGATTCACTCCCAAAGTCAGCAGGGCAAGTCCTGGAACTGCGCAGGAGACAGCGAAGGAGACTGCGAGCAGAGGGCTGTGGAAAGGCAGAAAAAAAATAACAGGTGTTAGCCAAAGCCATCAAGCTGGCTTCTCCTATAGTCACTTGCTTTTACCTCTAAGCCTTTCTAAGAATAAAGTGAACAGAGTTAATCTTAAAACAGGTAACGATAGTTAACTTTGACTGGCAAATACATACAGCTTTGGGTAGAGAGTAATCAACAGACTAAGCCAGCAGGTGAAAAAGTATCTATTAAAATGATTTTTACCCCATATATCACCCCGCCGCCAAAACCAAAACTCCTGGGGTAGTGTCCAAAGGCTAAAAAGAAATAATAATAATAAGAGATTGGATTTATACCCTGCCCTTCACTCACTTGGAGTCTCAGAGCGGCTTACAAACTCCTTTCCCCTCCCCCTCCCCACAACAGACACCCTGTGAGGTAGGTGGGACTGAGAGAGCTCTTTCCCAAACTGTCCTTGAGAGAACAGCTGGTACAGAGCTACGGCTTGCCCAAGGTCATCCAGCCAGGTGCAAGTGGAGGAGTGGGGAATCAAACCCGGTTCTCCCAGATTGGAGTCCGCGCACTAAATAAGATATAGACTAGAACCACTGCAACAGTAAAACCTTCTCATTAAAGCAATACCGCTCTAAACATTCAGAGTAATAAAACCAGCATTGTTTAAGGCAGAAGCACAAATGTCATTCTGAGGTCCTCTGCAGACTGGTCTCTGTTTACCTTCTGCCCCCTTGCCAGCAAGAGAAGGCAGTGTTTGAACAGGGAGAAAACTGGGGAAAGTACGTGGAATCATGTGCAACTTGCCAGGAAAATAAAGGGTTGTACCCAGTAGTGTTTTTCTATTCAAGGAGGAGTCCTTCATTCATAGAGGGGTTTCTTCCATTCACAGGAGTTATTTCATGAATGGAAAATTCCCCTATGAACTGAAGGTAGTGTTGAGGTTCAAACTACTGGAGCTAAAATTCACCCATAATAAGACACACAACTCAATGCATTACTAACAGCATCGTTATTACTGGTGCAGGAAGCATATACCATGTATTTATTTGCCTCTCCATTATTTGAATTTTAATTATTCAATGTAATCCTTTCAATGGAAATCTGTATTCAAAATGTACTGTCCTGATTAGACAGAGTCAATTTACTCAACCCCTAAAGTCTGGTAAATGTCTACTACAGTTACAGATTTGAGTCTACCAGCAAGACTGGTGTTTGCTAACATGCCATTCAGAACAAATACACTTTTGATGGTTTATGCCATCATATTATACCAAGGATATAGCAGGCTACAAACATGTAATAAATGAATGAATGAAGTCTCTGTCTGTCTGTCTGTCTGTGTCTGTCCACACACTCTCACACACACCTTCATTGTGCAAAGTGAGGGACCACAGAGAGTACTTGTCACACAGCCAATATAACCCTCTTTCTGGTGACCGTTTTCCCTGGTTGCCCAGCACAAAGAGACTCCTCCCCAGGTCCTTCATTTATTTGTAGAGAATCTGGAGAGCAAGTTTCCTCACTTCATGCCAGGGGAGAAATGGAATTAAGACACAGAGAGATCTCATGAAATGTCACGTGAGGCTTGAGAAAAAGTGGAAGATCTCTCACCGCTTTCAATCATCTGAAAGCTTGGTGTCAACAGTAGCCCAGCCTTTGGCTGGGATCAATGGCAGTAACAAATAACGGATAACTATCAAAGGGCTGGATCCTGCAGAAGATTTCTACAGATGGAATTGAGTGTGTGTGATGTTTTCTGATTCCACCTTCTCCTTCATGCTGTACCTGTGGTTTCCTAGAAGTTGAATTTCAAGGGGCATTTTGGGTTGCACTGAGAGGAATGAGGTGAGGACATCACACTCAGTGAAATCCCTTCTCTTTGTGGAAATTACTTTTTAACTTTTTAACATGTGTGTGTGTGTGCACGCATGCGCATGTGTGCACCTAGAAATCATGGGGACCTCTGGTGACTGACCCCTTCTGAGGGCCTGGAGAGAGGTGGCTAAACAAAGCCTGCCCCCTTTATTCGGTTCCAGAGGATTATGGTAAAGCGGATCTTGAAGAAGACTTTGGTAAGCTGCTATAAGACTGTTACATGATCAAAGAAGATTTTATGCACATCAATCAAATATCTAGAATTAATTCTAGATTTGTGCTCAGGAACAATCCTCCAAATGATATGTTGGTGAAATTCATGTTAAAAAAACCCTAGAGACCTTATGCTGAACAAAGAACTTCACCTCTTAAGATTCACAAGACAGAAATACAAATTTTCAAGACCTTCCCTCCACTCTTTTGAAAAAGAGGAGAGATGTTGACTTCTTAAGACAGATTCTACAAAAGAAAGAAGTACTGTATCACAACTGAACAAGCAAAACAACTTGCCAAAGAACTAACAGAAGGACCAGGTGAGGAAGGAGGGAGATTAGACCAAGAAGCAGAACTACCTTAGAAAATGGATAACTTGAACCTGATATCAATAAACATCAATGGCTTAAACTCTCCCTCTAAATGATCTAAAATTTTCAACTTATTAAAAAAGCAAAAGGCAGATATTATTTGCTTACAAGAGACCCATATAAAGAAACAACATGGATATGTTTTTAAGAATAAAAAGCTTGGAAAAGTTTATGCTGCCTCTGTAAATAAGAAAAAGAAGAAGAAGAAGAAGAGGAGGAGATTGGATTTATACCCAGCCCTTCACTACGCAAGGGAGTCTCAGAGTGGCTTACAAACTCCTTTCCCTTCCCCTCCCCACAACAGACACCCTGTGAGGTAGGTGGGGCTGAGAGAGCTCTTTCCCAAGCTGTCCTTGAGGGAACAGCTGGTACAGAGCTTTGGCTTGCCCAAGGTCATCCAGCCAGGTGCAAGTGGAGGAGTGGGGAATCAAACCCGGTTCTCCCAGATTAGAGTCCGCGCACTTAACCACTACACCAAACTGGCTCAAACAGAAAGGGCAAATTGTGGTCAACATAACAGACCACATGATCAACATTATAAAAGATCTGAAAAATGAGGATGGAGGATACTAGACTAGATGTGTATATAAAGGACACATGTATACCTATAGTTACCAAGAAGATAATGATATTTTGAATCAAAACATTACAGTACAAAAGATAAAACATTAAACTCAGATGGTCTATCAGCAATGTACTGTAAGTGCCTGGAGGATGAACTAATATTGCCACTACAAAAAGCAATGATCCAAATAAGTGAAAAGAAAACTATGCCACAAACCTGGCAAGAAGCACATATAACTGATTCATAAGGAAGGGAACGATCCAGTGCTATCACAGTCTTATAGACCTATATCATTGTTAAACGTGGATTATAAACTTTTTGCCTTAATAATGGCAATGACTTAAGAAATGCATATCAAAAATAATTCACCCAGATCAAACAGGTTTTGTTCCAGAGAGATATGGACAATCTTTGTTTTATAATTGATGTAATGGAACTTGTGCAAAATAAAAAGGGGTCTTTATGTTTTTAGGTGCTGAAAAAGCTTTTGACAAGATGTCCTGGGTGTTCAAGCTAAAAGTATTACAGTGTATCAACTGCGGACCTAGATTTCTGAGCTGGATCCAAGATATTTATACAAAAAAATTGCAAAAAAATTAATGGCATATTGATGGACGGTTTCCAGACACAGAAGGGGACACAACAAGGATGCCCATTGTCACCATTATTATTTATTCTTGCAATGGAAAATTTTGCTTCTAAAATCAGAGAAGATCAAAACATTAGGGGACTAAGAATTGATGGAGAAGAATTTAAATTAAAGAGTTATGCAGATGATGTGGTATTGAAAATTTTAAATCCACAAAACACAACACAAGTCTGTTATGGATCAGAAAGAAAAGTGTAGCTCCTTTTCTGGATTTAAAATCAATAAGAAAAAACTGAAATGATTTCCAAATTTTTGTCAAAACAAGAAGATAACATTAAAACAGTCACTGACTGTGATTTGGTTACTAACTCAGTAAAATATTTGGGAATAAATGTGTCTGGGGAAAAAGAAACTATGGATCTTATGATGGCTGGCTGGCTGGGGAAGTGAAGAGAGAAGGGTTTTAAAGTTTAAACCCCTTCTCTCTAGAATCGTGCTGCTGCAGTACAACTCCAGAGAGAAGGGGTTTAAACTTTAAAACCCTTCTCTCTTTGCTTCCCCCACCAGCCCGCTGGCTTGTTGCTGCTGTCATATGTGCCCACTCCTGGGCTGCTGGAATGCTGTTCCAGCTCGTTCCGGCCCCAAATGACCTCTGCATCCTTCTGATTCAGGGGCTAGACTGGTGTGGGCCTATGCACTGGAGCCAACTGTTCTTCCATGGGTCAAAGCCTTGGCAGAGCTGCAGGTGGGCATCAATACCAGGTTGCATCCTCTCTGCAATAAAGGGGAGTACAGGCTGGCTTATATAGAGTGTGACTCCCAGATAACAGGTAGCATTGCTCTACTGAATGCAGAGCACTTGCAATGGAATCATGAGCTCTGCAAAGACTGTGGAGGCTACAGGCCAACATATAGGGCCAGAAGGAATAGCAGGTGAGAGAGGCTGGGTAGGAGGAGGAGCCACAGCCCAGTACCTCTGCTTCTAAGAGCCCAAACAGGGAGAAGCCTCACTACTGGTTGTCCGTAGTGAACCGGGAGGTCAGCAGCAGTGGGGATGCCAGGTGTGCGATGGTGGAAGATTTAGCAGAGGTGATAGTAAGGGAGTATCTCACCAAGTCCTCTGAGACTGCCAACGCCGATCGCCTGGTCTTGCAAGGCTGTCATGTGGCCTGACCTCTCTTGAATGGCCATGAACCCTGAGTCCACCTAACACCCAAACCCCAGCACATGAGAGGGGTTCACAGTCAGGAGGGCATAAAATGTGGGTCCTCAGTCACACCAATCAATGTAAGCAGAAAGATGGGGTTGCCTCAGAGACTGGAGTCTACCTAACACCCAAACCCCAGCAGGGAGACCAGTTCACCATCAGGAGAGTATAAAATGTGGGTTCTGACTTAGCCAAGGCACCCAGTAGCTAAGCCCCACCACTTGGTGTGAGCAGAGAGACAGGGTGGCAAAGAGCCCTGTAGCCAAGCCCCTCTGCTCAGCATCAGTGATCAGTGAGATGGGGTGGCTTGGAGCTCTGAGTCCACCTAACAACCACACCCCAGCAGGGAAGAATTCACAATCAGTAATGAATAAAATGAATGTGTTCTGCTAGTTGACTTTTAACAAGTCACTCTGCAAACAGCCTGCCACTCTGCAAACAGCCAGCAAACAAAAGGGTGTGCAGCTGAGCTGAGCATATACCTTTCTGATCCCACAGGGCAGAATGGGAACTCTGTTATTGGCAGCCAGCAGTGCCTGTTAAGCTTTGGTAGGCTCCTATTGGTGTTTCCAAGGCTAAAGAATTCCCTGTTGCTTTGGAGTTTAACTGAGTGGAGATAGTCTGTGGCCATCCCTAATAGGTGATTTAGAGGTGAAAGGCTGTTATTAATATTAAAAGCAGTTTGCTCTGGGAAACTTTAACATTCTAACGGGAATAGATATCTGCATCTTGAATGTGGGAAGGCTATTTTCGCCGAGGAAATACTGCTACTGCAGTGTTTTTCTTTGTTTTAAAAAGTATATTATTAGCCATTAAAACATTAAGAACATCAAGATTTTTTTCTTTCTGTGTAGTATCAATTATTTCTTCCTTCAATAAAATAAAAGCTATTGTAGTAATACCAGGAGGATATACTTTAATGAGTTCAAAAGTCCATAGTGCAAAATGGAATGATTTTCTTCTCTTGGAAATTCCATGCAGCCATGTTCTATGTGACACTGACAGATCCCACAGGGTACAATATGTTACATTTCCTTCAGTGTAACATCTGCTCTGTTCACAACTCATAAGCAGACTTTGCTATCTGCAGACATGGCCTGGGACCTGATGATGCAGCTGGTGTGTGCTGTCTGTTTCTGAAATCAACAGTTACAGCAAAGGTGTAACCAGGAATTAGGTGGGAACTTTAACGAGGCATGAACAGGATACATCCCATCTATATAATGTAACACCTTGTAAGGCACAGGGAAGTCAACGCTTGCTCATATTCAAAAACAAGAAGATCTAACAGCTGTCTGTCCTTGGCACTCCTTTAAACTATCTCCACTCACCCAAGCGCCTAAGGGCGAACAACTGGCTCCTGTCGAAAACAGAGAAGTGTCTTTATTTTACAGTGCATGCTATTTTAGCGTGCTTTGGGGTTACAAAATTAGGAAACTTCCCAATGTACAGATTAGTCAAAGTATAGCAAATGAAACTCTACATTCTTCTGTTCCTACCCCTCAAAGAAAGCAGCACGGAGGAATAGTTGTACATTTTACAAAACACAGGCATCCACCAAAGCCATATCAATACTCAGAGTCTGTCTTTAGAGCTGCAGCCCTGCAATGTCCACGTAACGGAAAGCAAAGAGGCATTATACCAAAAACCAGATTATGAACATTTGCTAGATAGACAAACAGACAGACAGACAGACACCAAGACAAACCATCTAGCCAGCTATTAGCTAGACTGAGGAGTTTGCCATAGCTCTCCACGGCTCTAGGCAGTCTTTTCCCACCCTGCTACCCTGACATCCTTTTGACACGGATTTGCCGGGCACTTTATACATGCAACACATGCCTATTTTTTTTTAGCACCATCACACTACACCAAAAATGTAACCTATTTTTTTTACAGACATAATTAACAAAAGAAACTGGAGGGGGGAGAGAGCTATGACTTGGATGTCAATACATTAAAATCTAGAAGCAGACACTGATTCACTTCTCAGCCGCATTAAACTTTTTCTTCCTCTTAGAATGAGATGTGGGCATGAAAGCCCACTCCCTACCTGACCTCTGAGTGTGTTCATATGAGCAGCTGTTGCGTACGACTCAACCTGCAAATGTTATGCATGCAGGCATGCATACTTAGCTTTCTATTTAATTAGAAATCTCCCTAATGGGGAAAAAAATGTGTACCCTAAACATCCAGCAGCATGCGAGCAAGAATAACAGTTAAAAGGCGTCAGTCATGTGGGACAAAATGCAAAGCATTTTTCTTGAAGACAAGTTGCCTTGTGCTCCAGGTATAGCTTTCAGCAGGGCTTTTTTTGTAGAAAAAGCCCAGCAGGAACTCATTAGCATAACAGGCCACACCCAACTGCAGAAACTCATTAGCATATTAGGCCACACCATGGACAGCACAGCGTATTAGCATATTAGGCCCCACCCCATGTTACCAGAAGAGTAGTCATCCAGCCACACCCACCTTTTGCTTCTTATTCTGTTTACCTTGTTTATTGTCAAAACCCAAGGCTTTATTTGTAGCTAGAAGAAAAAGAAGAGATTGGATTTATACCCCGCCCTTCACTCACTTGGAGTCTCAGAGCGGTTTACAAACTCCTTTTCCCTTCCCCTCCCCGCAACAGACATCCTGTGAGGTAGGTGGGGCTGAGAGAGCTTTTTCCCAAGCTGTCCTTGAGAGAACAGCTGGTACAGAGCTATGGCCTGCCCAAGGTCATCCAGCCAGGTGCAAGTGGAGGAGTGGGGAATCAAACCTGGTTCTCCCAGATTAGAGTCCGCGCACTTAACCACTACACCAAACTGGCTCTCACACCAAACTGGCTCTCTAGAATTAATTTGCATGTTAGGCCACATGCCCCAAATGTAGCCAATCCTAATGAGTGTCTGCTGTTGGGTGTGGCCCATTATGCTAATGAGTTCCTGCTGGGCGTGGCCAACTCAGGAGCCAGCTAGAACTCCGTTCCTGTGTGTTCCTGCCCAAAAATAGCCCTGGCTTTCAGCCTGCAACCAAAAGTATACTGTGTCAAGTACTGTTAATACACACACAGCACTTGTTTGCATCACCACTCGTCCCACAATAATAATCCCAACTGAGAATCCTTAACTGCTTGCATGATCAAGGGGCATTATGTAAAATGAAAGCATATGCAAAGTGAGGAAACCGCCCCTTCAGGTAATCAGGGCTCCTCTCACATAAGGGTAACTGACAGGAAAAGCATTGAAGGAAACATATCTGCACGTGGTTCACAATTTGCACTAGTGTACTATGGCGCTGTACAATTGTGATAAAGGAACACCCAGGTTCTAAAATAGGGCTGACTGAGACTAGCCATCCTTAATGAAGAGCCGCGCAAACAAACTTGGCATCCTAGATTACATAAATTTATTTTATTTAACACGTTTAGCTTGCTTTTCCTGGCTGAAAGCAGCTTCCATAAAATATATTAAATTAATACAAGTATACCATAAGGATAAACAAGAGTAATAAAACGATACTTATAGCACGCATTTGAGAATTCAAACATGCAAGACAGCCATAAGGCATGAGATTCTGAGTTTGTGTTCCTGTCCCAGAATGACTGGGGTGCAGTGTCCTGCAGCATAATTTTAAGGTGAATGAAGGCAGAGCGCCTCAACTTTGGCACCTTTGGCGATATAGTCAAAAGCGCCCTTTGCCCTCCAACCACATCAGTCTATAAACTATCTTTTAATCAGACTCTTCCGCTTTATTCCTGCGACACAGGTGCACAAGCCGTGTCACACATTTCCTTGAGCCATAATTTCTTTGCTGCTGCTGTTGCTGCCCACAGGAGTAATGTAGAATTATCACTGCCTTTATAACGTGAGAGGTAAATCATCTCAAAACAATAAAAATGAAATTGATGTCCTGGATTAATCTCAATATTGCTCCTCTAGACAGAAATTTCATCTGCATGCAAACACTGTCAAAACAATTTCTTGTAATAAAAAGGGGCCACGGCGTTTAAAGAAATTTCGACCCCCACACAGATCAGAAATGGCAGAACCTTGGAGCAAGCTGTTAGGGAAATGGAATAAGAAAGACAGAACCTTTAATGGCACTGGAAAGGTCCGCAAGTTTCATATTTCATTTGAAAAATATTCATATATTATTTTTGAAATGGAAAAGTCAGATATACAAACTTTCCTTAGTGGTACATTCAAACAAACACACCATAAACCAGGGGTGAGCAAATTGCGGCCCGCGGGCCACATGCGGCCCACCACAGAGTTTTTTGCAGCCCGCCAAGACAGTCGGCCATGTGGTTTCAGTCAGGCCTCTGTTGGGCCCGGAGCGCAGAGAAGTCCGGAGCAGAGAGAAGCATTGTTATTATTATAGATGCTCTTTGACAGACATTAACTTGCAGGCTGTGATGAGAATCTCAACAAGCCATCTCACTCCTGATTTCAAAAAAACTGTAGAAAAGTGTGATAGGGTACATTTGTCTCATTAAACCGATTCTAAAATTAAATGTGCTTGCAGCTATAGATGATATGAAATCAGCACAATAAATAAATTGAATAAAACTACCACTATTTTATTTAATTTATATTTATTGATTTTTATGATACAATTTATAACTTTTCTGAAATGCAAAGTTAACTAACAAATGCAATCATTTTAAAAAGTGCGGCCCTCCGCTAACCTCCGCTCCCACAAAGTGGCCCCTGAGCCAAAACAATTGCCCACCCCTGCCATAAACCCATTTTCTTTTGTTGTGTTGAATCAGAGAATGATATTCAACTGTGAAAGGCTGGGCCCTTTCTACAGTTCTAGCCACACGTCCCATACAGGAAACCAAACGACATTAGGTACTTTCCCAGAAGTCATTTGGAAGTAATTACTACGCAACAGTGCTGTTCGCACTTATATATAAAATGACTCTGTGAGTTGCTAAAACCCAAATTTCTGAAAGATCGCTGCCGTCTCAGGCTCCCATCCTGACCTTTATTGACAGCAAAACCTGCATCTCCATAATGCTCTCCATGCATAGGGCATGAACCCGGAAGGTACACATTTCTTTGGAATAGCCACTCACTAGCTCTAGCAATGCCTTCATCTAGAAGCTTTTGGAAAGTGAAACATAAATATTTTACAGAGACAACAGATTTTATTTGTTACAGTTATTCAGTTGTAGGGTAATTTTAGGTGTACTTTTTTGGGTATTTTTAATATGTATGTGTGTGTTCATGCATGTGCACCTGGAAATCATGGCGACCTCTGGTGACTGATCTCCTGCTGGGGGCCTGGAGGATATTCAGAGAGGCGGCTGAATGAAGCCTGCCCCCACCTCTCACCTCTGCTATTCCAAGGAGGTCTCCCATCCAAGTACTTGCCAGAATCGGCCCAGCTTAGCTTCTGAGATCTGACAAGTTCAGGCTTGCTTGGGCTATCCAGGTCAGGGCTAGGCATACTTTTTTGTATTTTGTATTCATTTTATAAAAACTGGAACCTGCCCATAAGCTCTTCTGGGTAAGATAAATGATCCCATTGTGAGCAAGATATGGCTTGTAAATGCTATGAAATCACAGAAGTGTTTCTTTAAAACTCTGCCCTCTCCCTGATTTTTGTTTGTTTGCTTGTTTAAAACCTGTCTCTAGTTTACACAGCGGAGGAAAGATCTAAAAGAAAATATATAAGGTCCCAAATGCATCAGAGTTTTAAATCTCATGGTTTTTCCTAAATTTGCATATTTAGGATTAGCAATACAGGGAACTCCATTATCTTCTGTTGTAATCTTTGTTTCGTGAAAAGAACCCATTTCATGCTTTGGGCCAAAAACAGTGTAACTGACCTGGCTTTAGAGCTAGCAATTGGAGTCTGACCATGGATACCAAAGGAACTGCGGCAGACTCTCAACACACACTGGATCCCTCTTTCTTCCCTCTGATTTCTTCTCAGAATAGGACAGGTAATCTTTGTTCTCCCTCTTGACCTATGCCCAGGGGTCCGTTGGAGCGGGAGCGCACAGGAGCGCAGCTCCGGGAGTGAGGAGCCTAGGGGGCGAGCACATGACCAAGCCCCGCCCCCTCCTCGGCTTCTCCCAGCAGTGCAGAGGCGCAGCGCCCCGGGGAAAGCCCTGCTAGGGTCTTTATTGTTTTTAATGTTTTGTTTTAATATTGATAATTTTATCATTGTTCCTTTTATGACTGTGTGCTGCTGCTTTTCCAGAGACTTGCTCAAAGTGGCTCCTGTTCTGGAGCCAGCCTTGTTCTTCCAGGCCCCCTTCTGACCGAATGGTGCCAAAGCACCCTTTCATGGCATTCCCTGCTGCAGACAAAGGGCTTCCCCACATCATGGCCTCTGCATTAGTATGCCAGGAAAACCAACCGTTCAATGGGGCATCCATGCCCACTTCCCCCCACTTTGGCCATGTCCATGGGGCTAGTCTCTACTCTGGCTTGGGATTTTTATGCATATCATCCGGAACTGTGGCACCGACCTCTGTTTTCAAGGGAGGGGAGTTACAGAGATCATTCATAAACTGGGGTGCAGGTCAGTGTGACCTCCATCACATCCCCACTTGGCCGCTTGCTCTTCCTGATGGCAAGCTGATTACTGGTCAGCAGATCAGTCCTCCTGTCACTTTTCAACAGAGGATGCACAGGGTGGTCACGGATGCCCCTGGGCCACAGATAACCACCAGCAGACATACCCTGGAGGTCAGGAAAGGTTATCATCTGGAGCTGGATCGCACCACAAGGAGCATTGAAATCTGGGCTCCTCTTCTTTTCTGGACACAGAATTTTAAAGAAGAACCAATGTTTCACGTGCCACTGGCCCAATACACACAATCCACGATGGTGTCCCATCAATGAACATTTGGTGCCTTGGTTACCCTTTGTCAAGACTGGAAGCACATTTTGTCTTGTGATCAACACATGATCCACATACCCTTTCTGGCCAAGTGATAAACAGGCATAGCCAATCCCTCCATGGGTGGGAAAGCACCCGGGTCCAAAGCAGGAGGCTTGGCACCACACGTTTATCACTTTGCTGGCTGATGAAGGGTGGGCCCAGGGAGACAGTACCACCTGCTGCTGTGCAGTTGCTCCCTGGGCCCCAGGCAGGGCGAGAGGATTGGCCCTGCCCAGTTATCACATAGCCATTCGTGCGTGGGGGGCTCCTGGGACCTGGGCAGAGGGGGGGAGGGTTTGGCCCGATGGGAACACTGTCACTAATGTCCTCTCTGTTCTCCTGCCGGCTACATGGTAACTGTAAAAAGCCAGTTCCTCCTGGGATGCCAGAGGGAGTGGGTCAGGGGAGGCCTGACGGGATCACTGCTGCCAGTGGCCCTATATCCTCCTGCTGGCTATGTGATAGCCATGCAGAACCAAGGGTCAGCCCTGCCCAGTAATCCCGTTTCTGTCTGGGCGGTGGGCCTGGAAAGACACAGTTACCTGCAGCAACTCTGCAGGAAGGGGGGGGGGCTCCTGGCCCCCAGTCAGGGTGGGAGGGTTAGCCTTGCATGCTATCACAGGAGGAGGGTGGGCCTAGGAGACAGCACCACCTGCAGCTGTGCAGGTGGCTCCTGGGTCCCGGGCAGGGAAGGGGGGTAGCCCTGTTCACATCTCTGAGACAGCCCACAAAGAGAGGGGGCGTGAGGCCAGGTGGCGGCAGGTACCCACAGCTTAAGGGTGGCTTCTGGGCCTTGGGCTTGTCCTGAGCAGTGGATACATTTTCAGTCAGATGGAGGGTCATCTGGTGTATGGGTCTCCTGATCCCACGCACATCTCTCCAAAAAGCACCTTCTTGGGGGTGCCTTCCTTGGGGGTCCGTAACTTGGACCCCCTAAATCCAACCTGCATGTAGCTTGTTCAGCATATCGAGAGACATCCCCAAGAAGCATTCTGCAAGGTGGATACCTCCAGGTCTCCCAGGGCCCATTCTGTACACTCCCGAACCACCCAATCTTCACCAAATTTGGTGGACATGTAGAGGAGCCTCTAAGCCCCTGGGGCATTTTACATTCGAATCAGTTCGCAAACTGGTTTGGGTTCGGTTTGCGAACCAGTTTTGGATTCAGACCGGTTCAGTTCGTGAACCGAACCGCTATTTCCCGGCCTGTGCCCATCCCTAATTGACAATAATACATGAGAAACTGAATCTGGAACAAACATTTCCCACACCAGCAGCAGTTTTGTGGAACATTTTTTCCCTTAAAATAAAACCGCAAACCCATAAACGAATTCTTATTATAGGCCCATGATGTCAGAATTATAGCAGATTGATGGTTTATTTGTGTGTGACAGCCATTCACAAAGAAGCCTCAAGCTTTAAATCAAAGCAGTTATAAAATTACACATTATGCCCTTTGTTTAATGAAGTTATAAGTGGCATTTGTGACCGACAAAATGCTTTAACACAGAAAGGGGCAAATACGTTTTTACATTCAATTACCGGTTTTTATCAGAAATTTCCTTCATGTATAATGATATATATCATCCAATTAAAAGGAAAACATGGCTTTAAGCATGAGCGTTACAGATTTATTACTAGAGTCACCTTTTCTTCCTTGATGATGGCACGCTGAGGCAATATCAATTACTACCCTTAAAAGCGGCAATGCTAGTGTGGCACTTTTTGCTACCATCCTTTCATGGCTTTCAAGCACTTATGAATGATCAGGAAAGCGGATGACAGGATCTGCTCTTGCAAAGATGTAGAATTACATTATCCAGAAGTGTAATGAAGTAAAGGGGCACTAATTTAAGCAAACAGAGTGGACGTTACTGGAGGAGGGGGGCGGAAATAGTAATATGCATATTCACTTATTCCTTCATTCGCTCGTGCAAAAAAGGTTCATGACTCATGAAAGAGACTGGAGTCTGTTTGGTTTTAAAACTGAGATGAAAACCTAAATTACAGTTTTAATTGAGAACTCGGCCTTCTTCCATCAATCCCTGGCATCAGAAGATGCAGTTCCTCTCCACCACTCAAGCCTGAAGCCTGAGAGAGAGTGTTGTCCTTTCAAAAAGGAGAAAAACAAAAACACCTGTCACACTTCCCATGGATCACTTAACTATAACCCCCCCACAAAAAACAGTGGCATGTACACTTACAGAGCAATCTTATGTCAGCCCAAGGGCCATTTATGCCACCAGAGGGCACAAGTGCTGCTGTGCCATGGCTGCATGATGGTGGGCTGTCAGTGTGAACCCCTGCAACAGCGTAGACGAAGGTGTTCCAGAGTGTGTTGCCAATTAGGTGGCCCCCGAAGTGTTTTCACGGTGGGAATGCCCCCCTGGAACAAGTGCAAAGTTGTACTGGTAAAAATGGCAGCGTAGCCCACTGGCGCCCGTGACAGGCCCCGTGCTGCTGCGGCCACACCAAGAACCCAAGCAGCACAGGATGCTGACCAAGTGAGTGCCCAATCAGCACCTTCCTCCATGCTGGCCGCGCCCCTCCACAGCACCCCATCAGGCTCCCACCTTACAATGGTTCCAGGTGATCGCGCCCCACGGCCCCTGAGGTCGGGTGTGCAGCATGGAATGCTTACAGCTCCCTGCTGTATGGACTTAGAGTGAGCGCACACCCACCTCGGTGGTGGGCACAACACAGTTGGAGCACTTAGTGCCACTGGGTGAGCACTTGGGTAAACGCCACAAGGAAAGCAAAGTACACACTCCATGGCTGACCTCTCCCAGATTTCACCCCCAACAGGTACACCAGCTCCTCTTCCAGTGGCCCAAGGGACAGCTGCACACACACAGAGGTAAGCATGGCACCCCCGCCCCAACCCCCCTTGGCCAGCAAAAGTGGCCAGAAGCTGCAGAGGACATGCTCCCCCAAACCCGGCAGCCATAGGGTCCAACAGTGGTCCACCAAGGGCAGATGGTGTCCGTGCTCCAGGCGGACAGATGTGTTGAGGCACAGCCAGAGCTGCTGTTGGGGAGGGGGCCATGGTGTTCACCATGCACCGGGCTGCTCTCATTGAAAGCTGCTATGCCCCCTCACGCTCCAGAGCCTCTGCGGTTGGCACGAGCTGCCAGCTAAAGTGCTGGGCAATCCCACTAGATGGTCATACAAATTCATCGCAGGAGTAGATACCCTGCAGGCACTGATGGACTCACCCTTATGACACACAATAGTCTGGACACGGGGGGAGGACCGGAAGCAACTGCCCTGAGAGAACATACGATGGTACCAGTATGCTAGATAGGGGTGGTTGAAACACTAAGAACAGACCTCTCCCAGGATAACAGAGCAACCCTTTTCTGCAATGATGAGCCATTGACTGCTACTCCACCTTGTCCCCCCCCCAAACTGCAAGTGCCAATGCTACAGGGAGAGCCCCTAGCCCCGCTGTGGAGCCAAAACCCCACCAGGTGCCATTTCACCAGAAGAAGGTGGCCATCTTCCAAGTCTCCCCTTCAGTGTGACTGTCAAGGAGTGATGGCCAAGAAATGGCCCTAGTGGTGGCTGATCAGATGGGTTCACAGCCAAAAGTGCTGGGAAACCATCCACCCACTCTGCTGGCACTGGCTACCTTCAATAAAGTTCTACCAGAGTGCTAATTCCTGGCTATGGTGTTTGTTGTGGGCTCTGGGGGGGGGGGATGGTACGGACAGAAGGTGTGCGGGAGTGCCTTCCAACGCAATGCTGTCCGCACAGCAGGACACAGAGGTGCATGTGGGGGAAGTCAAGGGGCTAGGCCAAAGTGCCCCCCGTCACAGGCACACGCTGCACGGTGATGAAGTGCTGGACCAGCCGACTCACCTGGATAGAGGAGCAGCTAGGGTAGAGAACCCTGGCAAGGTTGTGCCCCAACACAAGGACACCATGGGTGGTTTTGCCAGTCTGGCTTAGGGTGTGAGATGTGGCTCCAGAAGCCCTCCGCAGCCAGACCTGACATACTGTTATGGGCAAGAGACAGGACCCAGTGGCATCGGGCCCTGCCCACATTCAGAGGTGTGGCCAGCAGCCCTCAGTGCCATTGACCAAGCATGAACACCCCAAGAGGGCAATCCCCTGTGGAGGCTCACTGGGGCCACCCACTAGCTAGCAGCCCTGTAGCTAACAACTTTTTTGCTGGGGGGGGGGGAATGTTTTGCTTGTGGGGCCTGCCGTTATATGTCTGTGTGGAGCTGCCATGCCACACTCATACTTCTAAATAATAACTAATACAAGTGTCTTAAAAATGGCCAGAGTGATAGTTTTAAAAAATGTATATTCCATACAGAAGTATAAGGAAGGGAGAATCAATGGAAATACACCCCACCCCCATTCTTACAGAAACCAAGGTGCTTAGTGCCATAGTAGCCTTCCAATTCCAGCTGGAGATGTCCAGAACTGAAATAAGAGCCAGGCCAGGCCCCACTACGCTAGGCCACACTGAAAACAGAAGGAAGGGAGATTCAGTGGAAATACACCCCACCCCCCCATACAGAAACCAAAGTGCTTACTGCCATTAGCTTTCCAGCTGGCGATGCCCAGCATCTCAGAACTGAAACAAGAACTAGTCCAGGAGAAGGCCTAGAGAAGGAGGCCTAGCCTAGGGTAGGCAGCAGCCACCAGGACTCACCAGCAGTAGACCACCAGCCCGCCCCACAGACACCCACCCGAACAGTAAAATAACAACCACAACAGGGATGTACTAAAAGGAATGACAGGATTGTCCATTGGAAACAATGGGAGAGGCTTGAAGGCCCACTGGAGATAATGGGAGCCAGGAATGTTGATTGACTTGCATGGGCTCAGTTAGGGTTGCCAGCCTCCAGGTGGGGCCTGGGGATCTCCTGCTTTTACAACTGATCTCCAGCTGACAGAGATCAGCTCCCCTGGAGAAAATGGCTGCTTTGGAGGTGGACTCTATGGCATCGTACCATGCTGAGGCCCCTCCCCTCTCCAAACCCCACCCTCTCCTGGCTCCACCCCCAAAGTCCCCAGGTATTTTCCAAGCAAGACTTGGCAACCCTAGGCTCAGTTGAAATACGTTAGAGCACAAGAAGCTCAAGAAGCACACTGAAGCTGAAGCTCAAATACTTTGGCCACCAAATGAGAAGGGAGCACTCACTGGAGAACACCCTGACGCTGGGAGGAGGAAGAAGAAGAAGAAAAAGAGATTGGATTTATATCCCGCCCTTCACTCACTTAAAAGTCTCAGAGCGGCTTACAAACTCCTTTCCCTTCCCCTCCCCACAACAGGCACCCTGTGAGGTAGGTGGGGCTGAGAGAGCTCTTTCCCCTTGAGAGAACAACTGGTCCAGAGCTATGGCTTGCCCAAGGTCATCCAGCCAGGTGCAAGTGGAGGAGTGGGGAATCAAACCCGGTCCTTCCAGATTAGAGTCCGCGCACTTAACCACTACACCAGACTGGCTCTCTGAGAAAGACTGAAGGTCAAAGAAGAAGGGGACAGCAAAGGATGAGATGGTTAGACAGTGTCATCAATGCAACAAACATGAAATTAAGCAAACTCCAGAACATGACAGAAGACAGGAGGGCCTGGTGTGATGTGGTCCATGGGGTCACGAAGAGTTGGACTCGACTGTGCGACTGAACAACAGCAGCAGCAGCACAAGAAGACTTGCAAAGAAAATGTGGAATGGATTTTCCATTAAGGTCTCTGGAATGACAGCCCCTAGGAGTAGCAGAAGCATTCTGGGACTGGATTGACAGGTCCCAGAGTGGAATGACAGTCCCAGGGAACAGAATCTGTGTGCTGGGACTGCACCTGTCAGTCCTTTCCCAGCACACAGATTCTGTTCCCAGTCCCAGAATATATCTACTACCCCAGGGACTATCATTCCACTCTGGGCATTGTCATTAATGGAAAATCCATTCCACATTTTCTTTGCAACTCTTCTTGTGCTGTAATGTATTTCAATGGAGCTCATGCAAGTCAATTGGCATTCCTGGCTTTCATTCCTAGAGAACCCGGGGGGGGGGGTGGGTCATGGACTGCCCCAGCCAGCAAAGAGTTGCTGCTGGCTCCCTATCACATGCCGCCCTCCCCCTCCTTTCATAGCCGTGCAAATTCGGAGGCTGATCAGGGCATGCTCCGGGAGGAGAGCCTGCCTGCCCTCAGTCTGCCAAGAGCTGCTTCTTGCATTGGCCCTGTCCCCACATGCTGGTGCCTGCCACCCTCCCCCTCCCTTTGCAGCCGCACTGCTTCGGAGGCTGCTTGGGGCGTGCTCCAGGAAAAGAGCCTGTAGCCTGGCTCAGTCTGCTGCGAGTGCCGAGGCAATTGGTTGGGGGGGGGGGAGGGGGAGCTGAGGCTCGGGGAGAGGGTCTGTAAAAACTGGTAGGGGGCGGGCCCCATGCTAGCCAGATACCCTGGTGGGATTTTGGTTATGCAAATGAGAAGCTCATTTGCCCAGCAGTGGCAGCCACTGGGCAATGGGAATAGCTGTCAACACGAATGAAGGGCAACATGGTCATAAGAACATAAGAACATAAGAGAAGCCAATGTTGGATCAGGCCAGTGGCCCATCCAGTCCAACACTCTGTCACACAGTGGCCAAAAACACCAGTTTTTGTGGTCAGTTCATGTGCCTGCCATCCTGGTGGCCCACCCTCAGCACAGCAACCATTACATTAGACATCATTGCTACATGTCCCATGACATTTCCCTGCCACTGGTACCGGGGCCCACTGCCTGCAGAGCTAGGAGCATCCACCTGCTTTGGGTAGAAGGAAGGGTCCTGCATCATGGAAGGATCGCCAGTCTAGGGACCTGAAGGAAGGGTTGAGATTCCCCTTTAACTTAAACCAGTGAAATGGCACTCAAGCCCTTTAAAGTTAAAAAATAATAAAATATTTTATTCAACGTAAAGGGGAAAGATCAGGTGAAATCAGGGGTAAAATGTTCCAAGCAATTGAGAGTTTCTTAAGCTTTTCACAGTGACTTAGAATCTTAAATATTATGGTGTACTTTCTTGATTGTATTTTACTCTTTTAGTTTCCAGAAGGCAGGGATATGCTATCCAGTACTCAAATTTCTTCACTAAACATACCAGTAATCTTCTTGAGTTTTAACTGACTCCTCAAGATTTAAAAGGCAGTTTCTAAACACACCAGACCAGGGATCTCTCTTCAGAGCTACCACCCTGTTTTAACTGCATAGGGAAATTCTTCTCTCACTAGAACATCCATCCCCTTTTCTGGTCTTCACCTAACTACCCGCTCCTCCTGCCAACCTAAACTGCTCTCAGTCAGGGCTATACACAAACCTTGTCAGCACTAAATCCTTCTCTGTCATCAGTACTAGACTCTTTTCAGTCAGGGATGAATTCAGACTGCCTCTCCTCAGCATTCAGCTCTCAAGTCTTTCTCTGCTCAACTAATGCTAACCAATCAAATTCCTTGGAGCAGCCTGTCACTCAAGGCTCTCTGGCTCTGTGAGGAATTTTCACAGTCCATTACCTGTTTACACAGCACTTATAAGATTTTAAAGTGCAGGCCATCACAGCTTCATATGTTAACATTTATACAAACAGCCAATAGATATTGAAAATAAACATGCTGGCATGCTAAAATGTTATGAATTCCTTTGTACAGAAAAAAAAATAAGGTTCCCTGGTATTGATTAGGGAAATTATTTTCCAGTCCAGAATGTAGCAAGTCAGCCTTGAGAAAAAGTGAAACTAAAGTGAAACTAAATGAAGCGAAATCAAATTAAGTTAGTTTCACTTCATTTAGTTTAAGAAATTTAATGAATGAAAATACAATTCACATTTTTGGGGGATCCAGCTACATTTTATAATTAAACTAGAATTCTCTGGTCTTCACTTTTTACGTATTTTGTGATTTTTAAATAAAAAAGAATTATTTGTAAACACCCTAGACATAACACAAAATAATCCTGATAATACATATATCCTTTATAGGTGAACACAGAACAGATTCTAAACAGAGCTCCCAAAATCTCATAGGGGGGTAGTAAATGGTTGCATGCTTAAAAGCACCCAGGTAAGGAATGTTGATGGTCATCATCATATTTTATCTCCTGATAAAATAGTTTAACAACCATAATTGTCTGAAAAGCAGAGATGCCTTTGATGTGCAAAAAAGACAGGCTAGACGGCTCTTGAGCTGCTAATTCCCCTTCTATCTACATGCTAACTCAAACTCATCCTCATTAACTTGGAGGTGGTCTTGATTTATACTTCTACTGTCTTAACAGAGATATAGATAGGGTGCTAAAGATTCCAAGGCATTGGTGTGTTTTCTTGTTAACTACATGAACTCTCCCGGGGTAACTACTTTGAGTTTCTGCAGATGTTCATCACTAATGTGCAGTTTTTGGTGGCATAACACATCTGGTAAGTTAAGTCCTGTTCGTTGTATATACTGACCTTGAGTCAGAGAGGGGGGAAAAATAGAATGAATGTATGTTGGGATCTATTTATCTAAACACCAGTCCAGTAAGAAGCTCATAAAAATGCTTTTCAAGCCCTCAGTACACAGTACAATGTCATAAACAGCAGTTTGAGGAGCCACAGTGTATCAAAGCAGACGCAACGCAGAAGCCACATGGCGTGTCTTCAGACAGTTTTTTGTTTTCACATTAATGTATATTTAGGGCAGGTGGTGCTTACATTTTTCTCCATTTTTCCCATCAACAACTTCCCGATCTAAGCTTCTCTCTCTCTCTCTTTTATTAGATAGATTTTGTTATTATGGGCATAGACGAGCAATCAATACAATAGGAGACAAATAAATAACAAATAAAAGAACAGTAAAATTATAAAATCTAATATTATAAATAGGAATCTAAAAAGTTTAAAATACAGAAATGGTAAGATTAATATTAAGGTCAATATTTAAAAATAAACCTAGGCCTATCTGTACTTCTTTATCTCTTTCCTAGTTCGGTAGGCCAACCAACCAAAATTGGCAGCCATGCTAGTCAGCTTTTGATTATCACCTGCCAGCATAATTGACAAAAGTATCCTCCTATTATGACCTGGGTAGGAGTTAACAATAGGCTTGATCAAAACTTCCCTAATGTTATGATATATACTGCAATCAAAGATGACATGTTCCAACATTTCAACAATTCCCATTCCACATATACAACTTTTCCTCCGTGATCTAGTGAACCTGGCCTCCCATATAGCTGAGAGTAAGGCAATATGTCTTAATAGGGTAAAAATTCTTCTGTGATTACAGATATCTAAATATTTGATGTAAGGTCTCAAAATTATCTTGTTAAGTGTACTTACATCAAATACAGGTCTCCTAATCCTGCTTACATCCATCTGTCGTTCAACATCTAATATTCTTTGTTTTAGCCCTAGAGGGGCTAGGATGTTTCAGACAGGGAAGGCTTGATATTACCTGCCTCTGCGTCCCAGCCCTGGTAATCCTTGGAGGTCACCCTTCCAAGTTCTTGCCAAGATTGGCCCTGCTTAGCCTCTGAGATCTGATGAGGTCAGGCTTGCTTGTCTAAACAAGGCCTTCTGAAGGTGGCTCCCTGTAAATGGGCAAAATAAAAAAAAACTGCCTGTGCACATGAATTCTCTGTTATGGCCCCCACCTCAGGGACTGGACTGCTTAAAGAGATCAGTAAGGCTCCCATTCTCCCAGCTTTCCACAAACTATGAAAAACGAATTATTCAGGAGGGCTATTTTGCACAGGTCTGTACTGTTACAGTACGCATCAGAAAGATGCTTTGATCAAGGAATAGGAGCTGTGTAGAGTAAGTACTGTCAGTGGATTTAAGTATGATCCTGCTATGTAATTTCTGCATCATTCAATGTGTCATGTTAATGACTATGCTTTGTTTCAGCTCTGTTTCAGATTTTTGCAACCCAAATCCCATTGCATTGTTGACTGGATGTCCTATCTTGTTGGTTGTATTGACTTGCATGGCATAATCTGCCTTGAAAGTGAGAAAGAAAGCCTATAAATGATCAAATAAATTTAAAAAAAGATACGATTTATGAATTACAACATGGCAAAACCTAATGTAAACCTTATTAGAATCACTTTTTAAAAAAATCAATCCATCTTGGAACCTGGAAGGAAAGGTATTCAGAAGACAAATATTAGTTGGATTCTGATGGCATTTGTACTTCAAGCTAAGATAATTTGATTTACCATATTTGCCAGAAAGTACTGGCTATAGTAAAGTATCACAAAGCTCCAGAAATTCATTTATTTCTGGAAGAGAAAATAGTTCAGTCCATCACATCACAGTTTTGCTGCCAGGAGAGTATACAGCTGTTGTCTGGAAGTGTAATTGACACTCTATTCTAATCCAATTGAAGGCTACTAACTTTCCCAGATCCTAACCAATCGAGTTACAGATGTTCCATTTCCTGTGGCCAGAATATATGACTTTAGCAACACTATAAACAAATCAGCATGGCTAAAAACAGTCACTTCGTTCCCAGCACATGGACAATACTCTCTTTCTCTTCCTTAAATGAACTGAAAGGAGCCATTTTCATGAATGTTTTCACGCAAAGATCAAGATTGACAATAAAGCATCATATGCCAAAAGGAACTTTAAAAGGAATATCTTTTTACTACCTTCACTCATCATTCTTACTTATTAAAAAAAATCAAGAACATACAGCTTTTGAGGATTTTGTATTGTTTACACTGAAAATTATCAAAGATGAGCCAACTCCTTTGCATGAACCAGTGATTAGGTCAGAGGTGTCGAACCCATTTGTTAAGAGGGCTGGATCCGACATATATGTTACTTTGTCAGGCAAGCCATTGGGTGACATAAAATGTAATACCAGGTACCGAGATATATAACCTTTCTAAATGACAGAAAAACCCAATTAATTATCTTATTTTTTACACAAAACACAGACAAAAACAATTGATTCCTAGGAGAGAATGTACTGGGAAATCCACAAAAACCCCAATTAATCATATGCAAGACTAGTTTTTTCCCCCAAGGGGTACCATAAAGTGTGTGTGGGGGGATCTTACATTTCCATACAAATCAGTTACTTTTTGTCTATATAGCACTTTAAGGAGATGAGCCATCTTCCTTGCAAGTAAATACGGTAGGTTTGCCGCACCCCTTGGCCTCAGCAGCCGAGCACAGCTAATATCCGTCCCTTCCCCCATCTTGCCTTTGAGGATATCGCAGAGGCACATCGGACTCCCCCCTCTACACGTACCCCACCAACCCTGTGAGGTGGGTCGGGCTGAGTGGCCATCCGTGGGTGATCCAGATGACAGGGTCCTGGCTCGGGGGGGGGTCTGAACCTGGCTCTCTCAGATCCCCCCACCCACAGTTTGGTGTAGTGGCTAAGAGCACGAACTCTAATCTGGGAGAACCGGTTTCATTCCCCACTCCTCCACATCCAGCTGCTGGTGTGACCTTGGGTCAGTCATAAGTTCTTCCGGAGTTCTCTCAAGGGCAGTTCTCGAGAGAGTTCTCTCTGCCCCACCCAGCTCACATGGTGGCTGTTGTGGGGAAGGGAAAGGGACTGTAAGCCACTCGATTCCTTCGGGTAGTGAAGGGCGGGGTATACATCCAATCTCTTCTCTTCTCTCTTCTTCTCAGCCCCCCTGTGTTTCCCACAGAAGCGGCGAGGCTGAGGGGAAGGCCTGACAGAGAGGCTGTTTCCAAAACCTCCATGGGTGCTTTTTGTCCTCCTGTGACCAGGGCTTTTTTTGTAGAAAAAGCCCAGCAGGAACTCATTAGCATAATAGGCCACACCCAACAGCAGAAACTCATTAGCATATTAGGCCACACCCCTGACAGCGCAGCTCCCTCCCAGGATCGGCTTCCCCAGGTGCCCTGTGGCTTGCGGGATGCATGGGGAACCCAAAGAGGAGAGGCAGTTTAAACTGCCTTCCCTCCCTGGATCGACTTGACTTCCCCAGGCGCCCCGTGGCGTGAAAGGTGCCTGGGGAACCCGGGGTGGGGGAGGCTGTAGGCGTGGCCAACTCAGAAGCCAGCCGGAACTCCGTTCCTGTGCGTTCCTGCCCAAAAATAGCCCTGCCTGTGACCCCTTTTCCTTCATGGGCAGAGAACAGCTATGGGAGAGAAGGGTGGTCGCTATGGCTGTCCAGACATGCAGCAGCAGCAGCAGTGGCATCCCTTTCTCCCTACATTCGCTTCAGAGGCTGAGATGTCTTTCCCCTCAGAGCAGCAAACACAAGATGGCCAGTTGCCTCCCAATATATGCACCGGCCCTCCTCCCCTCTCCCCTGCTGGCCCCATCCCTTCACTGGCAAACTGCCACTCTGCGCACCCGCTCTCCCCAACCCTCCTCATGGTCACTGTTTGGGAAAACATGACACCGGTTGGTGTGGTAGTGGCAGCGCCCGTCATTTAGCTCTGCCCCCCCCAATGTAGTGGCTTTGCCAATCCTCATTGAACTGTGGTGAGGGGAGGCAGAAGGGGAAAAAGCACCACACCTCCTCTTTCTCCACCTTCACTCCCATTCCCCCCACTATTTCACCTCAGCTTCATAGTCCTGCCCCTTAGCCATTTCCTATTTCTTGACGGCTTCAAGCACACACACCTCACCGCCTGCATCTGCTCGCCTCCCCACCCCCAGCAGCCTCCTGCCTTTCCTCCTTCACATCAGTTGCTTGCAGGAAGGACAAGAGTCCTAGATGGGCTGGTTCTGGGCCCCGGGCCTTATTTTTGACACTCCTGGATTAGGTGATTCTTCCCCCTCAAAAAGTGGGGGGAGGGAGAATCACATGAACCTAGCCTAAGTGGTTCATGAGGAGAGCTAGATTCATGTTACGGGCTAGCAGTGTGATAGAAGAGAGGAGTTCAAATCATTCCTCTGCTATCTATATACTAATAGCGAAGATGCCCTCCCGCATGCGAATAGTTAAATCCGTGCGAGGGGCACCTGGGGGGCAGGGAGGGGGCACCTGGGGAGGCAGAGAGGGCACCTGGGGGCAGGGAGTATAAGAGCGTCCCCTGCGCATGCGCAGGGAATGCACAGAACTGTGGCGGCCGGGTGGTTGGGAGGCATTCAAGCCTCAGTGCCGGGGAGGAAGGAGATCGGCGGGTCCGGTGAGCACCTCTCAGGCCTTGCTGGTGCCCATGGGGGGGCAGGGAAGGAGCTGCAGGCCCGGCGAGTGCCTCTCGAGCCTCACCGGTGCCCGTGGGGGGAGTGCAGGGAAGGAGCTGGTGTTGTCAAGGAGGGCAGGGGGAGGGACGGGAAGAGGCTTGGTGTACGGCAGGGGAGGAGAGGGCAGGGGGAGGGAGGGGAGAGAGGCTCACCTGCGGGTGCTTTTTCCCAATGTGGAGCTCCTCTCCCCCCCACGAGTATCGCGGGTCCTCCTGCTGGAAGCTGCGGGCCTCGCCAGCTCTTCCCCCGCCGACCATGACAGTGAGGGATTTGCCAGGACTACCGGGGGGGGGGGGGGAGAGCTATCATCGGGTAGACCTCCGGAGGCTCTCTGGAGGCCTGTCCACTCCAAAGGACTCTGGAGGCCAGGTCTACCAATAGAGTTCTCCAGAGGCCAGGTCTACCAATAGAGTGGAAAGGGCTGGGTAGACCTGTTCTCCGGAGGCCAGGTCTACCCGCCCACTCTATTGGGAGACCTGGTAGACTACATTGGACTATATTGGAGCCGGGGGGGGGGATTGCCACAGGGGGTGGGGGGAAGAGGACTTACCTGGGGCTGCAGCCTTTAGGAATCCCCCCCCTGCAAGTATTGAGGGTCCCCACCTCTTGTATTATTTTACTGTTATTCCTGACAAAGTTAACAATCACAACCAGATTAATATAGAACTGGCCCTCTCACCATCCACTTGAGTTCCCAGGGTGTTAACACACAGCACATCCCTTCTGCAAACAAAATGAGCATTGCTGGCACAACATTATCTTTATATATGCTGAAAGATGTATGTGATGCTGTATACCCTCAAACACTTGTGCAAAAACCTTGAAGATAATTAGGCTACTAGATATTCAAAATATAGTCAAACCAGAAAACAAATATCTAAATTCGACTACATGGACAGGAAAAGGCCTGTCCATTTTCTGCAGGATTTATAGCACAGTATTCACTGTGACTTTATCAAACAGATTCCAATAAAATGTGTGAGAGGGCTCTTTGTGTATCTTAGCCTCTGGAATGCAAACTGTACAGCAATGACTATGCTAGCAAGGCCTAATTAAAGTGTAAGCCCTGGTATCTGAGTTGCCAGGCTGATAATGTGTAAGCTGTCCCTTGTTTAAAGACCTCATAAACTCAGTCATTTATAGAAGAAATGCACTTTTTACGTGACTTACAGTAAACAGAACTTAAGGTGCAAACCATTTTCTATCGCGGGCAGTTCAGTAATGGACTTGCTGAGTGGTGTCATTTCTGAAACTACTTGGCACAAGTTGAATAACGGACACTGCTGTGGTTAAGTAAGATAAGGCTCCACACTATTAAAAAGAGAACTGAGCGCTGAGGGGCTGACCGACCTAAACAAAATTTACAAATGCAGATATGAACAATTTGACAGACTGTACAAGAGGAACGCACAAGTAAGTGGCAGGCTTATCTCAGAGACAAAATGCACTGCTACTTCTTAACAGCACGAACCGTTTTTTTTTAACAGCAAGTTTAGTGGCTGTATTTGCTGGATACCTTCCTACTCTGAAATGCCACTGTTGCAGCTGCTCTTATACCGTTCTTTCCTCTTTCTTGTCGCCAATCTCTCCTGGAACTCCTAATAAGTCACTTGCAGCATCTACCCGGGCTACTGTAGGCGTCTGTTTTTCTTGCAATCAAAGAAACTCCTGAGCTCTGAAACACTGATTGATTACATCCTTGTGCCGAGGACTACCTCCTCATGGTAGCTCACTAACATTGAGGAAAAATTTAGTGGCTAAGGTTTGCTCTAAAATCTAGGAGATTCAAGTGCATCCCCCCCCAGTATGCCATTGGGCCAGTCACCCTCCCGACCAAACCTACTTCACGGGGCAGTTGTGAAGATAAAATGGAGGAGGCGAGAATGATGTTGCAAGCTTCTTTGGAGCCCTATTGTGGAGAACAGCAAGTTATAAATATCTGAACAAAAAAAATTGTTCATGACATGCGGCACAGTCATGCTGTAGGATGGGGGTTCCCAACCAGGGGTGTAGAGTTTTGTAAATTCGGGGGGAGGGGGGCTCTTTAGTGCACATGCAAAGTGTGTGTGCTCGCTGGGGCGATGTTCTCCCCCCTCCTGGAAAACTGCCGCGCCTCCCCGGGCCCTTCCGAGGTCCACCAGCTGCTGCTGCCGGTGCCTCTCTCCCCCCCACCCCGGCTACTCCTTCCCTCTCCCTTCCGCTTTTCCGGGCAAAATGTCCAGCGTGGTGATGTCACCCGGAAGTGACGCTATCATGCTGGGTACGTTGCCAGGGCGATGCTCTGGCAATCGCCCTGAAACTCTATGGCCGGGGGGGGGGGGTAGAGAGGCACTGGCCGCAGCGGGAAATTTCGGGGGTGGCTCGAGCCCCCCCGTAGTCTATGCCTATATTCCCAACCGTTTTGAGCCTGTGGGTACCTTTGAAATTCTGGCACAACATGGGGGGGAGGGTGCAGCCACAAAGTGTACTCAGCACTGTTTCCCCCCCTACACACAAGCCTATTTTGGCTCGCCCGCGAAGCCAAATGGACCCTGAGCGGTTCCAGATGGCCTTGCGGGAACCGATGACCCCTGGCGGCTCGTTGAATGAGCTGGTTGACGATTGGTACAGCCGGCTCGCTTCAGCTATCGACGAGATCGATCCCAGGCGCCCGCTTCGCCCTCGCAATAGATTGGCTCCCTGGTGTACCCAGGGGCTACGCCAAATGAAGCGGGAGCTAAGACGGCTAGAGAGACGGTGGCGTCGCGCTCGCGACGAAGCATCAAGAACATCTTATAGGACGTTTATGAAAGCCTATGAGATGGCAACTAAGGCAGTAAAGAAAGAGTTCTTTGCTGCCGAGATTGCATCCGCTAACTCACGCCCAGCCCAATTATTTAGGACAATTCGGTCGCTTACAGTACTGCCAGATGGCAGAGCAAATGCTAGGGAATTGGAAATTGGCTGCGAGGCATTTGCGAGCTATTTTGCGGAGAAAGTCTTGTCGCTCCGCCGGGACCTCCCCGCCACAAGTGATACAGTAAGTGAACTCGAGGCCCCTTGCACGTCTTCGTTTCCGGGGTTAGATGGGTTCGACCTGCTTGACCTTGAGGAAGTTGACAGACTGCTCTTGACTGTTCGTCCAACCACGTGCATCCTTGATCCGTGCCCCTCCTGGCTAATAAGGACTGGCCACGAGCGGCTACGAGGTACCGCCCGGGAAATTATTAACACCTCCCTTACTGAAGGGAAATTCCCGGGGGCTCTCAAGGAAGCGATGGTCCGCCCACTCTTAAAAAAAGTACACCTGGACCCGGCAGATCTGGCCAATTATAGGCCGGTGTCCAATTTGCCCTATTTGGGCAAATTAATAGAGAGGGCGGTGGCGTTACAGTTACAGAGGTATCTGGATGACGCTTTGGTTTTGGACCCCTTTCAGTCCGGCTTTCGCCCGGGATACGGGACGGAGACTGCTCTGGTCGCTCTAACTGACGACCTCCGACGACATCTGGATCAGGGTGGTGGGGCAGTGCTGCTGTTGCTCGACCTGTCGGCCGCGTTCGACACAGTAGATCATCAGCTGCTGTCCCGCCGCCTTGCCGACGTGGGGATAGGGGGACGGGCCTTGCAATGGCTCATCTCATTTCTCCAAGGTCGGGGACAAAGGGTGGTGCTAGGGGAGCAGCAGTCCTCGAGGCACCCACTTGATTGTGGTGTGCCGCAGGGGGCAGTGCTCTCCCCAATGCTATTCAACAACTATATGCGCCCCCTTGCCCAGATTGTCCGGAGGTTTGGGCTGGGATGTCACCAGTATGCGGATGACACCCAGCTCTATCTGATGTTGGGCGGCCGGTCAGACTCTGGCCCAGACGATCTAGACCGGGCATTGCACGCCGTGGCTGACTGGCTCAGGTCGAGCAGGCTGAAATTGAACCCGGCGAAGACGGAGGTCCTGTGCCTGGGTCGCTGCGGCCTGGGGTGGGGGGTCTCGCTCCCGAGCTTCGGCGGGGCACCATTGGTGCCTGCGTCGACGGTTAGGAGTTTGGGAGTGCTCCTGGAGCCATCCTTATCAATGGAGGCCCAGGTAGCAGCCACTGCCAAGTCGGGCCTTTTATCATCTGAGGTTGGCGAGGCAGTTGGTTCCCTACCTCGACCGTGATGACCTAGCCACAGTGATCCATGCGACGGTCACCTCGAGGCTAGACTACTGCAACGCTCTCTACATGGGGCTGCCTTTGGTACAGACCCGGAAGCTGCAGCTAGTGCAGAATGCCGCAGCCAGGCTTTTGATGGATCTTGCTAGGCGGGACCACATTGGGCCTGTGCTAGCGGCACTGCACTGGCTGCCTATAGCATACCGAGTCCGTTTCAAAGTGCTGGTTTTGACCTATAAAGCCCTATATGGCCAGGGTCCAACATACCTTAGGGACCGCCTTTCTCCGTACGTACCCCAGAGAGCACTACGGTCGGGGTCGAAACATCGACTGTGTGTCCCTGGCCCCAAGGACGTAAAGCTAGCCAGTACAAGGACCAGGGCATTCTCGGTGGCGGCTCCTATCTGGTGGAATGAGCTCCCGGAAGAGATCACGGCCCTGCGGGATCTGAGGCAGTTCCGCAGGGCCTGCAAGATGGAGCTCTTCTGCCAGGCTTTTGAATAGGAGCCGCTGCCGAAACTACTTACCACCTGACATCAGTGTTGTAGCCCTGGTCCTGTCTGGTTCCGGCACGGGAGGGGGGGCGTTTAAACCTGCCATTAAGTGGCCATCTGAAGGATTTTATGGAATTTTACATGTATGAACTGTATTTATTGTATGTTTTATTGGTTTTAATGTTTTAATGTTTGACTAGGCCTTGGGCCCATGTAAGCCGCCCTGAGCCCGTTCGCGGGGAGGGCGGGATATAAATCGCAAAATAAAATAAAATAAAATAAATAAATAAATAAATAAAACTTCCAATCATAACAGGAGATTTGCATGTGTGCCATGCTGGCTAATTATTTCAGTCTGTTCCACAATTGATGGGAATCCAGAAATCTGCTTCCCCATGGATGGTTCTGAAGAAAAGGAAGTTGTCTGCTATTATTTCTTCTGAAAAGTAGAATTTGCATGAACTGTGCACCCCCCAAAGGCCTGTTCATATTGGAGGTTGTAATCACAAGGATTATAGGATACAATCGTTGCGTTCCTTCAAATGCACTAGGCCCTACCCCCTACTGTGCAGCTGACATAGAAAGCTAAGACGACTCAATTAGGAGTGCATATCACTACTCAGCAGTGGTCCGCAGAAGCAGATGGAGGGCTATTTACACAAATGTGCCATGACTCCTGGCTTATATGTGAGCATCTGGGATGTTTCTTAACGTGATGTGATGCACAATGCACTAAAATTTATCAACTGTTCCAAATGCAATTAAAGACCCTGATAAATAATTCCATGGCGAAGGCCACGAAGCTGAACTACAAAGCAGCAAGGCATGAGGGGTCAAATGTTTCTGCAGAATTTCTATTTAACAAACAGGATTGTTCATAAAGGAATGTCTCTACCAAGTTGCTGCACAGTTGTTTTTAGACAGCCCAGCCATCTGAAACGGAGCTGAATAGCCAGCACCTTCTGCAATCTTCATTTAAAGAGAAAACCTGAAATGCCCCACACATCCTTTTATATATATATATATTGTATATAGCGTATTGGCACTTTCCAACTCTCCCATTGGCTGTGCTGTGCACTCCATCAGCCACTGGCCTGTCAACTGCCACACAAGAGTACTTGTGTGCCATTGGCTGGGTGCTGGGTCCGCTCCTCTCTCCTGCCCACTGCCCACTGCCAGCCTGGCCACTCTTCCCTAGCAGAATAAACTGTCAAAACGGCTGTCTGTCCAGCCAAAGTCTCTTCTTCTGCTTGGCTCCTCTGTGGCTGGCTGGCTACTGAGGTGAGCCACCAGCCATCAAACCATTCTCATCTCCTACTGTGAGGCTTTCCCCTCAGTGGCTGTTGCTAGACAACCAAGCTTGATTCTGTCAGTAAAAAGGCAGGGGCTGAAGACCCTTTCCAGGCCTACCTTGGCCTTTTGGGAGAACTCATTGGGGCCAGTCCTGACTACGGTTGCCAGCTCCAGGTTGGGAAATTCCTTGAAATTTTGTGGTGGAGTCTATGGAAGCCAGAGTTTGGGGAGGGGAAAGACCTAAGCTGAATAGAATGCCATAGAGTCCACCCTCCAAAGCAGTTATTTTCTCCTGGGAAACCGCTGCTGTCAATCTCCAGGTGAGGGAGTTTTAATTCACTCAGAATTAAAACTGATCTCCAGATGGCAGAAATCAGTTCCCCTGCAGAAAATGGCTGCTTTGCAGGGTCGACTCTGTGTCATTATACCTTTCTGAGATCACTTCCCTCCTGCTTGGGTCCCCACTGAGGAGAAAACTGTACTTTTCCTAGGTAGAGGCTCCATGTGTGTGTGGAGGGAGAGATAACGGTAGGTTGATGGTTGGCTGGGAAAGATATATGGCTGCCAACTCCAGGTTAGGAAATTCCTGGAGATTTGATGGGTGGAGCCTGGAGAGGGTGGGGTTTGAGGAGGGGTAGGATCTCAGACAGGTACAATGCCATAGACTCCACCCTCCAAACCAGCCATTTCCTCCTGCAGAAACATTGTTGCCAATAACCAGGGGAGGGCTGGAGATCACTCAGAATTACAACTGCTCTTCAGATGAGAGATCAGTTCCCTTGGAGAAAATGGTGGACTCTGTGTCATTACACCCTGGTGAGGATGCCACAGCAAATTGACGCTGAGTGCGCAAGGCCAGGGCACCTACCCAGAGACTCTTTCTAGAGCCCGTTGTATTTATTTCCACAACGAGCCTTATTCCTAGTTTGATAAGTAAAAATTATGTGCAGAATCAATTTGAGAACATAAAAACGCTCTTTGACTATAAATCATATAGCCTACATTGTCTACTGATACATAACCACTGACATTCCTATTCCCTTTGCAAAAGCAAAATATGATATATTATATCACTCCATTAGTCCACTCTTCAATGTGTGGGAAAAAACCCTCAGTACTGAGGGGAAAAAACCCTCAGTAAAGTGTCTTCAGAATTTTTCCTTCCTTGTAATGTGGGTATCTGAAGAAAGAAAGGGAGGGAGCCATCCTCTGCTTAAAAGGCATGGGCAATATTTTCATGAGTAATTGGACACGTCAAAGTATGAAGCTACCTTATTAAAATTTCTTGTTTACAACATACAGGCTACACTAGCTTCCTTCTCTTCAGAAAAAACCTTGAAAGAAACTCACTTTTCATACAATTATACTAAAGGTCTCATACCACGACAGTAAACTGCATTTGAAAAATAAACACTGCTGTCCCCTCTCTCTTGAACTATATCGTTTTCAGAAGACAAAACGTCCACAACACACTGTGTATTTGCAGTTTTCCACCTTAAATTATCCAATAACACCTATTTTGGAGGCTTAAGTGAACGGAGCCAGCTGTATGTCAGAGCTCAAGAGCCTTTAACTACACAACAGGACGAAGTTCAGAGGTTCTGTCTGCTTTCTCCATGCTACTAAGATGACAGAAGATGCTGTTCCTTTCAGACCTCTTTCTACTGCACCTAGGGTTGCCAAGTCTTGAAAACTCACTGGCCGGGGGGGGGGTCCTCCTCCTCTCGCTGGGAGTTTCTTCTGGCGCGCGCGCCCATCAACGTCATTGGAAGTGACACAGCACGTTGGGGGCGTTGCCAGGGTGACGCTCTGGCAATCGCCCCAAAACTCTACGGTATCATAGAGTTTTGGGGCAACTGCCAGAGCGTCACCCTGGCAACGCCCCCAATGTGCTGCGTCACTTCTAGTGATGTCATTACGTCGTCCTTGCTGGATGATGTCGGGGGTGGGGTTCCCCCCGCCGGCCAAATGCTGGCCAGCGGATTGGGAACCCCTTTAGCGGGGGATCCCCCGCCCCCCGGGCTGACTTGGCAGCCCTAACTGCACCACACAATTATTAAATACACAGGGACAGCTTTTGAGGTAACGCAGTGACCAAGGTGGCACTGCACATCAGGAAATATGGCATCTAGCACAGAAAACAACTATTGTCCCCCATCAAGGTTTGAACATAAGAGTGGCAGAAGGAGTATAAACATACAAGCACAAAAACTGGGAGGGAGCCTTGCAGTATTTGGGCTCTGGTGGCAGTTACATCTATCTTCCTGATTCCTGTCTAAATACCTAACAAAAAATTGCAACCTAAAGTTGTACAAATTAGTACTTTTATTTCTGGGACCCAAAGAACAGTATGGCTGGTTTTACACACTAAAAGTGGATTTTAGGATAATTATTAACAAACTACAGGTCAACCTGGTGATACTCTCAAAAGCAGGCAGTGATCTGCCCTGACCTGGATAGTCCAGGCAAGCCCGATCTCGTCGGATCGCAGAAGTTAAACAGGGTCGACTTGGACAAGTACTTGGATGGGAGACTTCCCTGGAATACGAGAGGTGGGAGGTGGGGGCAGGCTTTATTTATCCACCTCTCTGAATATCCCCCAGGCCCCCAATAGGGGTCAGTCACCAGAGGTTGCCATGACTTCCAGGCGCACCACATACATGCACGTATGAAAAATACAAAAAAATATATATAAGAGGAGACCGTGACCTGGCATGGGATCCTAATATTTGAAACCAACCTAAAATCCTTTATTCAAGTCATACCTAAGATGCTTTCTGGAATTTAACTCTTATTCTGATTGCATAAGGGAAAAAAGGGGGAATAGAACCTACTGTATACCTCATATACAGTACAGTGAATCCTGGTGATTATGGAACTAATAGGCTATATATTTTTTACAATTTTTCAACCAAGATGACGACTGCATGGAGAATTGAGCTTGAGCTCCACCGGTTCACAATAGATTGTTCACAAATTCAGCCGAAGTAAATGGGAATGTTGTGTGAGGACTGAGTCCACCCGTTTTTAAAGGTCTGAGGTACTCCTGGAGCTGCTGCCATTCCCAGGCAAGGTCTGAGAGGGAGTGGAGATGCCCAGACTTTATTGCTGACTCTCCTGCGGACTCTTTGGGCGACTGTCCCTTCCGCCATGGCCGTTTCTACTGCGACCGCAATGCTCTCTTCCTCCACTGTGGCCATTACAGAGTCGGCAACAGATGTCGCCACTGCTGTGGTCTCACCCACCACTCCCACCGCCCCGATTACCACCCTCTTTGAGGTTCCTTTGGGACCAGTGGCAGGTGGTCTGGACATCAACCTGGTCACTGTGAGTGGCCAGTTCAGTCTAGGAAATGAAGTCGTGTCAATTGCTTTGATTAATTTCATACACAAGAATTTGGAGTCATCCTGTATGTATAAAATCTTTTTAATCTTTTCATGTGAAACTTCCTTACAAGTTTGTGAATACTTTACACATGCCCTCTTGTTATTTCTATAAGGATACTATGGTCCATGTTCAGATGAAGCTTCCTCCGAAATGAAGATCTATTCGGGAGACTTTCGTCAACTGATTGTTTCTACGGTCCATTCTTCTAATAATATCTATGCACTATCTCTTTAATGCTTATATTATAGAATTTTGATTGAATATAGCGTTTTTGTACAGTTTCTTTTGGTCTTTTGTACTGTGCTCCTTGGGGTGTGACTTTCCTTGATGTTGCAGAAACAACTGCACGGCAGTAAGTGCCTCCCCACCACTCAGTTGCTTTTGTGACTTTCATGGGGAGCAGAAATAGGGGGTTAAAGGGACTTAGGGTCCCTTTAAACCTATGCTTTCTGCTCCATCCACAAACTGCCACAAACTGCACAAAAGGCTCTAAAAGTTCATGGAAGTTTGTGACAGTAGAGCCATCATGAACTTCTGTTCCTGAACCACAAAGAGGGCAAAATTTGTGATGAATTTGGCTTTGTGGTTCAGTTCATGCCCATCCCTCATTGGCTCAGATATTATAGGGGACATTCCTTGGACCACCATCTTCCTCTTTCTCTCCACTTGAGAGAGTGCAGCCTAGATTCTTGAGAGCTATACTGCAAGTGCCCAAATGTGTGTCAAACTCATGAGTTAGACTCGAGACAGGGATGTTAAGGGTCGAGGCTAGAATAGGCATCCTTTCAATCTTTAAATGGCTGGTAGGAAACACAAATTCACATGGCTTGTTCTCTTTAATGCTACAAGACCAATTCCATTCCAGTTGGCAAAAGGAGGTCTTGAAATCCATTGAAACATTAGGTTTATCTCCCCAATCCCTTTTGGATCTTCGGATATATCGGGCGAAATCACTTATCAAGCAAAGAGTGACAGATACTGAAAGACAAAGAGACATTTCAAGCTCTCCAGAGTTCATTTCCTCAGAAAAAAATAGATATAGTGCAGTCCCAGCTGCTTATTTATACTTTCTGGAGTCTAACAACACCAGAAGGGCATTCACATTGGCCAGAAGTTCGACTTTTCCTTCGGCAGTGCTGGAAGGGAGGTTTAAAGCAATCCTTTACTCCTTAAGGCTCTGCTCCTGCTTCATGGGTGAAATTGACTCTTTAGGACATATTTTTTTAAACTGCCTTAAATATACAAAGGTTCAATCAGAAAGTATTAGTCCTCTGCAGGGCTCATTTCGTAGCAGGAGCTCCTCTGCATATTAGGCCACACACCCCTGATGTAGCCAGTCCTCCAAAAGCTTACAGTAGCCCCTGTAAGAAGAGCTCTGTAGGCTTTTGGAGGATTGGCTACACATGGGGGTGTGGCCTAATATGCAAAAGAGCTCCTGCTACGAAATGAGCCCTGGTCCTCTGTTAGGAAGCTTCCCTGGAAGATCAAATAAAACCAAGCTTGATTATCTTTTGTCAGACAGAATTCACCAAACTACCCGTCAGGTGGCTAAATTCTGTGCTCAGGTTTATAAGCATTGGAAATCCCATAAGGCAGAATGACTTTATAGTTAGTTGCTACCGTTTATGTAGCTAAGATTTAATTTTATCTCTTTTTATCACCTTTGAAAATTTTAATCATGTTGTACTGCTGGTTGCTGACTGTTGCAATAAAATTGATCGATCGATCATGCCCATCCCTACTCCACAGTTGTCAGTAAATTGGGAGGAGTGGCTACAGCTGACGCCTGAAGCCATAAACATTAAACTGTGGATATGTCCTGGTTTTTAGTAATGCTATCGATTGTTATTAACCATGATAAGAAATATAAAAATGGTACACTGGGGGGAAAATAACCCTGGGAATTTTGTAGAACCCACAAAATGTGAGTATAAGTTTTACAGTAAAATATTTAATCCTGTTAGTAAATCACTCAGTATGTTTATCAAAACACTAGAGGTAGGGAGAAGTATTTTATCCATATCAAATGTTTTGTATTTAATTATCAGAGGCTTTAGCCATGCTGGACTGGATCCAGCAGAGAAATCAGTGGAAGGCACGCAGGTATTTGCAGTGATCCCCTCTTCCCACCAATCTCTTCTGGCCCCCAGAAAGCTGACTCATAGGGAAGAAGAATTATTGTGGAATAACAGTCATGAGGATAGATAAGGGGCAACTTATTTCCATTCTCCTCAATGCATCCTCCCTGGAGTATTTCTGTACATAGAGAAAATGTGCATTTGCAGATGCCCATCAAATATCATACAAATCTACTCGAAAACAGAATTTGGAAGAGAAAAAGGAAAGTGTGAATCCAATGTGTGTGTGTGTGTTATAAAAATATGTAGAGTATTTTGGTGTCGTGGTTGGTGTCGTGGTTAAGTGCGTGGACTCTAATCTGGGAGAACCGGGTTTGATTCCCCACTCCTCCACTTGAACCTGGCTGGATGACCTTGGGCAAGCCATAGCTCTGTACCAGCTGTTCCCTCAAGGACAGCTTGGGAAAGAGCTCTCTCACCCCCACCGACCTCACAGGGTGTCTGTTGTGGGGAGGGGAAGGGAAAGGAGTTTGTAAGCCGCTCTGAGACTCCAAGTGAGTGAAGGGCGAGATATAAATCCAATCTCTTCTTCTTCTTCTTCTTCTTCTTCAAATACAAACAAAATTATCTAGAGTATTTTAAAAGAGTCTTGACTTCCTTAAAATGGGATGAGGAAAGAACAAAAATGAGTATTTGGAGGAAAGGAATTCCACTCTGAGGGGTTGCTCCAGCAAGGGGCTGATTGCCCACTTATTTCACTGGAAGTAAACAACAAATAGATGAGAAGGCAGCCATGTAAGATTTACTGGGTATCGAGCGAGTTTTAGTTACCAGTTTTGTTAGCAATAGTTTTCTCAGCTCAGCAGCCTGTGCAAAATTAGTAGGGTGTCACAGGGAATTTCATTACTGAGTAGGTATCCTTAGATTTACTGCACCAAGGGGTTAAACTAAAAGGATGAGAACAGACAGGACCAGGATTAAATACAATGTGAGTCAAATGTATCACAAAAAACAGCAGCAATGCTTTGAAGACACAACAGATCTCTTTGTACACACCCCAAACTTTTTTGGAATGATTCCCAGAATTTAACACACCAGCCTTTTACACACAATTTACTCATCTCTGTGCTGTTTTGACTAGAATTAAGTTTAACCAGATATTTTCCACAGCAGATATGTAATATGTGGGCAACAAACAGGAGTCTTGGTATATGTATACACTGGCTGAGTACAGGTTCGATCTGGATTCCCACCTGTGTACACATGAGAACCCTGTACCTTTTATATGCTTCATGGGTTTGGTAGTGGGCAAAAGTACACAGTGATCAAGTGCCTTACATAAACTGAAGCGTGGCCACAGGATGGCTCAGAAAAGGCATTATTTGGATGATGAGAAGGGGGAAGAGTTTTTCATGAATGGTATTTAGGATGTACCTGCATTTCACTTGAGTTTTGGCTACGCCTAGATTTTGGTTTATGGTGTGCTAAACAGAAGTTCCCATTAGAATAGTTGCCATGATGTTCTAAAAATAAAATTAACTGAACTTAGAAATCTGTAATTAGCACCATCTTAGTGAACAAATCGGAACAAGTTTTTCCGAAGTGCTCTATTTACAATGAGAGTGAGTTTACCCCCGGGGGCTTGATTTACTATTTTGTTTCAATTTTCATGTAATTTCATCCATCACTTTTTCCCAGTCCTCCAAAGATGATTGAAAAACACAGAAATAAATAGGACCAACTGTTCACAGATGCCTAAGGGAAAACATAATTTTGTTATAAATAATTCTTGGCACAAATCATGGAAATGCTATCTGAAAATTGTTTGTTGAATAGTTTATGAATAAGGGCTTTAGTTTAAAGTCTGCAAATAAGGTGTAGTGTGCACCCCCCCACACACACACACTGGAATTCAATACTTTAAGAAAATAAACAGACATACAAATAAAAATCAAGGTTGTTTTAAGTTTCTGTTCAAACAGGAGCCCCATGGGATGCTGGCATTCTATTTGTATGTATACATCAGGCAGAAAGAACACACAAAATGTGACATATGCTTAAGAACTCTTTTCTTCAAATCTCACCAGCAAAGGTATTTTATGATTTATCTTAAATAAGGAAAAGGGAAAAAAAGAGATTAACAGGCAATGTTTTACTCAAATTGACAGACTGTGTAGTTTTTAGTAGTACGCTCTAAATGTCCTCTAATTAAAAAATAGCAGAAAAAATCCAGTTACTTAATTATTTTTAGAAAACAAAGTTGCACTTACCTGTAACTATTATGCATCAAGTATCTGCTGTGCAGGCACACAATGAAGGCTGCGCATCAGCAAGCCTGCCATTGGATAGGTCTTTACAGCTAAAAGCCTCCAGGGGGTGCTGTGCACCGAAGTCAGAAGCTTGTTCCCACCTAGGAACCCCGTGCTCCTGTGCAGCAGCGCCAATTTACCTTCAGTACCTCTAACACCACTGAAGCCAGAGCATGCAGTGGGGCAGGAGGGGAGGGTATATGTGCCTGCACAGAAGATACTTGATGAACAATAGTTACAGCTGAGTGCAACTTCAATTTCGACACTGATCTTTTGTGCAGTCCCACATAGGTTTCTAGCAAGCTACTCACTGGGCAGCAGGACATGCTCTCCTCACTTGAACTGCAAATCAAAAGCTGCCTTTGCCCACTTGAGCCTCACGTCTTGCCTGCAGATCCAAAATGTAGTCAGGTACAAATGTGTTATACTAATCTGTAGTGACCCTGTCCCGATGGATAATCTGGACCATTAGAGAGTGAAGAAAAATATTTAATTTTTTGAGATCTAAAATGGATCTACCTCCCATGCCTTTCTTATCTACTTGGAACATATGAGAAAAAAAACCCTCCAATGCCTGAGACACCGTAATCTTCTCTACGCTGCCCTTGTCAATTAAGGCGGTCAAAGCCTGGGCAAGCCCGAAGCTGCTTGGTTTGATCCCATTAAAAGTAAAGAGCAAGGGGGAATAGACTTAAATTCTAATCTGTAACCAAACCTAACTATGGACAAAATCCACTTGTCAGAGGTAATAGCCTCCCAGGCTGTAGCAAACTGAGGCAGCCTATCCCTGAATTTAATAGGGGCTGGCAATGATCCTTGTCAGAAGGATGACTTCTGGGATGAAGTTGCCTCTCTGGAAGAGGGTGGTATTCTGGGTCAGAGCAGACTCAGCCAAGACCAAGGGGACAAGACAGAATCACTAACCAGAAGCGTAAGTCAAGAGTTCAGTACAAGAGTCATGCACAAGGAAGCCAGCTGAGGGTCCTAGAAACAGAGTTCAAGCAGGTCGGAGAAGCGTTGTCAAGCAAGTCCGGGGTCAAAGCCAAAGGTTCAGAAATAGCAGCCAGAAACGTCTGGGTGGCATGGTGGCACATCTCCAGAAGGATCACAAGTTGCTCCCACACCTTCTTCCTCTGAAGCCTTTATCGGCAGCTCACAGCTGGATCTCATTGCTTGTGAGAGCACTGTCCATTAGCTCCAGGTGTTTCTCTTCATCTGGCAGTCACTGGGCAGCAAGGCATGTGCTCCGCTTCCTCTCAAGGAGCTCCAAGTGTGCCCGCCTCCTCCTGCGCTCTCCTGACTCTGGAGACAGAGGAGGCGAGGCAGCCTGTGACGTTTCCCCATGATCTTGGGTTGTTTCTTCCATATTCCCAGTGTTCATGGGGCTGGAGTGCCTGCTGTCATCACTAGGACCTGCCTCTGATGTTTCAGGGTCATTAGAAGCATCAGCTGGCTGCATCTCAGATGTATTAATGGGGCTGTTATCAGCATCAGCTGAGTGCTCTTCAGTTAAAGCAGACTGACCATGACATCTGGTTTCTGTTTTGACCTAGATCGATTGGAACCCTTATGCCTATGGTAACCCTGTTGTGGAGTCAATGGCTTAGGGGTAGGATACTGAGACCCCAAGGGGATAGAAAAATGGTAGTCCCTTTGATATGGATGCCAGGGCTTTCTTTCAAAGGACCTCTACTTACATGGAGAAGTGGACAAACGTGAGACTCCTAGGGACTTAGCTGTCTCCCTGTTCTTCTCTATCAGGGAAAGCATCTTGTCCATCTTGGAGGAGAAGAGAGTAGAACCTTCAAAAGGCAAGTCCTCAACTGGCCAATACAGAAATCTTTATTACAGTTCGTAACCAGCACAAACAGTCCAACCGTAACATATTCCAAGCGTACATACATCCAGCACGAAAATAATTCAGAACCATTTTCAAAATAATACATGCATTAGCCTAGGAGTCTTTTCTATAGGCTGCTGCCAAAAATTTGGCACATGCTAATGTCACCTGTGGATTGTCATCTATCGTAAGCATACCACTAATATCAGAGTCCGGAAGGCCTAAAAGTCTTTCCCGTATGCATTGAATAAATGTGGCTCGTATATTTTGACAGATTCCACATGCAAGCAAAATTACAGATAGTATCAGCCTCTCCAATACCACAGGGACAAATATGCTCAGCCAGAGGTATCTTCTTGTAGTGACCTGTCATGACCTCAGAGGGGAAAATATGACAATGGGCCATAGAGCAATCCCTACGATGAGACGGAATTACCAAATTCGTCGGTATGGAGCTGGAGAGACTAGAGATCTTATTTGAGAGGGAGCCAAAAAACTAGGGACTCTAGCAATATCATTCTGTCTCTCTACGTTGAATAATCACTGCTTTACCACAGCTCTTGCTTGGTTTAAGGCCATCATTTGCAGAGATTCAGGTGAAAAGCCAAGCAAAGCCATTTTCTGATACACAGCCCAAATCCAACAGGAACTATGCCTAGCCTTCAAAATTAAAGAGGCAATATCCAATGGGGGATGACCAAACTTGAGCCAGGTATATATTGATGTAAGGGTCACCCTCGCTTCTATCCTTATCAACCCAGTTTCCAGATGCATAATAGTGTTTGGGACACCTTTAGGGAACTGAAATATGGCTCTCAAAAATTTAGATTGTATTTTTTCAAGAGTAGAAAAACTTGAGGATATTGGACCCAGTATCATCCCAAACAACAGTTAAGGCACAGTCTTAGCAAGATACAGTTTAAGAGCCACTAGAATATATGGCCGCCCTTTCCCATGAAAAAAAAAATCTGATAATACCCTGGGCAGATTTGCGACCAGAATTTGTGGCATATTCATGGTGGGCCTTTTTTGCTCCTGAAGATTGAATGATAACCCCAAGGTATTTATAAACAGCTACCTGTTGTAGCTTATAGCCATTTATGCTCCATTCTCTGATCTTAGGTTTAGGGCCAAAGGCTATTATTTTAGTTTTGTTACAGTTAATCTCCAAATGATTTAAGTCACAGCACAGGCCAAATTGATTTAGTGCCCTTTTCAAGCCAACTGGCATCCTGGATAGTAGAACCATATCATCTGCATACAATAAAGCTAGCAGATGTCGGTCAGCCAAAGTGGGCAGGTGGGTATCTACCAATCCCAGATAACTGATTAAATCATTAATGTAAGTGGCAAAGAGGAAAGGGGCAAATACACGGCCTTGCTTGAACCCTTTACTAGACAGAACAGAATTAGAGAGGATTACATCTCATTACATCTAACCCTGAACTTGGTGTTTAAGTATAGTACCTGGATCAGGAATAGGAGTCTCCTATCACTTGAAGTAATCTCTTAACTGCTTCCAAAGTTTTTCTCTAGAGATGGAATCAAAGGCTGATTTTAGATCTATAAATGCTGCATAAAGGGATACTGTTTTATTAGACGCATATTTATCGATCAAATGGGATAAAATTAAATTATGACCCAAAGTGGAATGCCCTTTCCTAAAGCCTGCTTGTTCTCCTGGGATTATAACTGATCACCAGGTGGCAGAGATCCGTTCGCCTGGTGAAAAGGGCCACTTTAGAAGGTGGACTCTGTGGCAATATACCCCACTGAAGTCCCTTTCCACCTTCCTCAGGCACTCCCCCCCCCCCCCGGAATCTCTAGTTATTTCAGAAGAAGAAGAGGAGGAGGAGATTGGATTTATACCTCACCCTTCACTACCCGAAGGAGTCTCAGAGCAGCTTACAATCTCCTTCCCCTTCCCCTTCCCACAACAGACACTCTGAAAGTTAAGTGGGGCTGAAAGAGCTCTCTTGAGAACTGCCCTTGAGAGAACTCTGGAAGAACCTATGACTGACCCAAGGTCACACCAGCAGCTGGATGTGGAGGAGTGGGGAATCAAACCGGTTCTCCCAGATTACAGTATGCGCTCTTAGTCACTATACCAGACCCCCCCCCCCAAGCCAGGACCCTGTCATCTGGATCACCCACGGATGGCCACTTAGCCTGACCCACCTCACAGGGTTGGTGGGGTATGTGTGGAGGGGGGAGTCTCATGTGCCTCTGCAATATCCTCAAAGGCAGGATGGGGGAAGGGACTGATTGTAGCTGTGCTCAGCTGCTGAGGCCAAGGGGTGCGGAAAACCTACCTTATTTACTTGCAAAGAAGATGACTCATCTCCTTAAAGTGCTATACAGGCAAAAAGTAACTGATTTGTATGGAAATGTAAGATTCCCCCTCCCACACACTTTATGGTATCCCTTGGGGGAAAAAAATTAGTCTTGCATATGATTAAATACATTTATTGGGGTTTTTGTGGATTCCCCAGTACATCAATTGCTTTCACTCCTAGGAATCAATTATTTTGTGGATTCCCCAGTACATCAATTGCTTTCACTCCTAGGAATCAATCTGATGGTGCCCATCCCCCCTCCGACCTCAGGGCAAAAGCGCCTGTCCCGCAGCAGCCCCGCACCCTGACCCCTTTGAGCTGGCACAGCCCTGAGTCCGGGGGGCACTGAGGGAAGCTGCAACATGCCCTCCTCCCCCCCAGCCCCAGGGGAGCCTCGACAAAGTCCCGGGCAAGATTCCACTCTCACCCCCCACCCCACCCACCCCAGCAGTGGCTGCCTGTGGTGGACTGTCGATCAAGGCCCACCCAGATGGCACTCGGCCGAGCAAGGCTGTTGGCAAGGGGGGGGCTTGGGGTGGACAGTGCAGCAGAGGAAGGGGAAGTGTGTCCTCCTGGCCTCTCTACCAAGAGCTCTGGCTGTTGTCCGCAACACCCTCTAATGAATCTCAATGGGGCTGCTCGAGAGTAAGTTTGCTGTGTGTGGGGGGGGGGCTGCGCTCCCAGAGGATCTTGGGCTGTCCAGCCAGCTCAGGGAAAGGAGGCTGGTGCTGGAGTTCTGATAGTTCCTTCTGAGTTCAGTTTAGTGATAACAGCTTTGGTTGTCCTCTGCTGAAAGCATAAATGTTGCTATTTTCTGCTTGAGAAGCAGAGAGCGTAGATCAGCAAGATATGACAGGTGGCTGTGACTTGCTGCGACTGCTAGTTGATTTATTTATTCAGATTCTTATGCCCTACTTTTCTCCCAGACGAGGGCCCAAAATGGCTTATAACATCTTTCTCCCTCCCTCTATTTATCTTCACAACAGCAACCCTGTGAGGTAGTTGGGCTGAGAGACTGTGACTAGCCCAGAGGCACCCAGGGAGCTTTCATGCTAGAGTAAGTATCTGCACCCAGATTCTTGTCTTGAGACATGAACCGCTCCCACACTCTGCTTAAACCTGTACTCATTTAAAATACCTGGAGTGGGAGGTGGCTGCTGCTTAGAGAGTCAATATTTATTATATTGTGCTGTGGATTCTTAATCTGACTCGTATTGCACTCCAGATCTGTGATTACTATTAAAGATATTCAATAAATAGTTGTGGGCCATAATCCAAAGGAGTCATCTGCATATGAGTAAAGAGAAAATATCATCAATCTGAACTTTTTTTGAATTCTGGTCAGAATCCACTTCAGAAGAGCCAAACTAAAAAAAAAGGAAATAGCCATTTCAAGTTTTGTGTTTTTCATTCTTCCTGAAATGCATTTATGTTTGAAAATTGGTGGGCGCAGTGGGGGGGGGGGGGGAAGAGGTAGCCTCGCCTAGTGTGCAAAAAAACCTGGCACCGGCCCTGCTTACCCCATTCTCATCCCACTCGTGAGGGCAAAAAAGAGGCACTCTACAAGTCAGGAAGCCCGATTTCAGGTTATACCCACTGGTGGAACACTGCTAGACATCCCTTGCTCACATCTAATGGTGTTTTGAATCCCACAAAATATTCATAATAGTGCACCACAGCACTGTGTGATGGGGGGGGGGGGGGCTGCGGAGGAAAAACTTTCCCCAGCAAAATGGGCAGTTTCTTTTTTTAAAACATTTCAACTTTACTGAGAACCAAACAAACAAACAACCGTTGCACATTTGACAACACTTATACAATCTAGTGTTCATATATAAACAGTTTGTTAGAACTAACTTTTCGAATACAGCTCTGATACTCTAATTCTCTAAAAGAATGAATGTCTTTACCTCCACAATAGATTAAGCATTACATCTAGAATGGGCAGTTTCTGAAGGGTCTCCTCCTCATATGAGCCTGCCTTCATTTCTGTTCCTGAGACAGTAAACTAAGTGGACTTGGAATTACTACCTTGCCCTGAAGTGCACTGGGATATTGGATCTTTCGATGGCTCTGATTCTGTGGAATGAGCTGAGTAACACCATAAAAACATAAAACAAGAATTAAAACATTCTTGCTATAACGAGAGTATTCTGAGGCCCTTCTGTCCTTTTCTACCAAATAAGATCCCCCAAGATGGCCACCAAAACATTAAAAAAAATCAATATTAAAACAATATTAAAACAGCATTTAAAATAATTCAATAAAAACAACCACACAACCACACAACACTGCTACCAGGGAGAAAAGCCAATTACAGTTATTGGGGGTACGTCAAACAAAACAAGAACAATCTCCACTTGCTGGCAGAAGACAATGATAGAGGGAGACAGATAAATCTTGCTGAGTTCCAAGTTTTTGGTGCTGCAACCCAGAAGGCCCTTTCTTGGATAGTCACCTTTCTACATCAGTTGGCAGGGGCATCCGAACCAGGGCCTCTGAAAATGACCAGAGGGGATGGAGAGATTCATATGGGAGAAGGCAGTCCTTCAGATATGCTGGCCCAAAGCCATACAATGTATTAAAGGTCAATTAACAGCACCTTGAATTGGGCCCAGGAGCAAATTGGGAGCCATTATAAATGGAACAAGACTGGAGTTATATGGTCTGTATGACCCACTCTATTCAACATTCTGGTTGCAGCATTCTATACCAACTGGAGCTTTCGAACAGTCTTCAAAGGCTGCTCCACATAGAACACATTGCTGTCATCTAACCCAGATGTCACCAGGGAATGTACCACAGTGGCAAGATACAGTGCCCCATTTGATACAGTGCCTTTTGTTGAACCATTCAGAGTGTAATTCTGGTGTCACAGGTGCTGCTCTTCAGTGTCTTCAGTTTTTCCTGTCAAAGAGACAGCTAAATACTACCCTGGGAAAGCTGGAGCTGACATTTTGGGAACTGTACTTTGTATACATACAAATAATATTCGCAGGGGTCATTTCGTAGAAAAAGAGGTGCAGGAGCTCATTTGCATAACTCATTTGCATAACTCATTTGGATATGCAACACCCCCAACATACCGAAAGTGTGTCAGAAGGCAACACCCACCCCTCAGGCTCCACTCCACAGGTGAGTGAAACTGACCTGCTCTTCCTCCATTCCCTTCCCCATCCAATACTTTGTGCAGTAAAAATAAGCGTAAAGAACACACCCTCATTCTCTTCCTGCTCCCTTGAAACCACCAGGTTTCAAGTAGACTTGAGATACCCAGGACATGTGCACCACCCATCCCTTTCCCTTCACCTCCCCACAACAAGACACCCTGTGAGGTAGGTGGGGCTGAGAGAGGTCTTTTGAGAACTGCTCATGAGAGGACAGCTGTGAGAGAACTTGTGACTGGCCCAAGGTCACACCAGCAGCTGCATGTGGAGGGGTGGGGAATCAAACCCGGTTCTCCCAGATTAGAGTCCAACTCCTGACCTCTACACCAAACTGATGGGGTGGAAGCTGCTGAAGGGTTGGTGAAATTCCTCCAGTACTTATGTGCCATGTGCCCAGATAAAAAATGGTATACTTAGAAAATTTATATGCCACCTTGAGCAAGTCTCTGGAAAAGCAGCACACAGTCATAAAAGGAACAATGATAAAATTATCAATATTAAAACAAAACATTAAAAACAATGAAGACCCTAGCAGGGCTTTCCCCGGGGTGCTGCGCCTCTGCACTGCTTGGGGAAGCCGAGGAGGGGGCGAGGCTTGGTCATGTGCGCACCCCCTGGGCTTCTCACTCCCGGAGCTGCGCTCCTGTGCGCTCCCACTCCAACGGATCCCTGTATGTACATACAAATAATATTCGCCATATGGGGAGGTGATGGTGGAGAAGCAGCCAACACCACCAGCATGTCAAGCTCACAGGCTCCATCCTCTCCCTTTGCTACAAAAGATCTAGGATAGAAGACCAACAGTAAACCTTTACAAAGGTTAGATTTTTTTAAAGAAAACTTTTGACTGTGGGTGATCCATAATTACTTTCTTGGAGGTTACTACTATACAGCTAGGGTCAACTGCTTGCATGTAAAACTGCAGTACATAGCTTACTTTGTCTGAGAGATCACACAAGAACACCTGGAAACGTGCAACTCTTGATTTGGACAACTACAAAGGCCCTGGCACAATATCTGTTGAACATGATGAGAGGGCAAGCCAATAGGTTTCCCATGTGGCATTATAAGCTTTCAGAGTCATCAAAGCACAAAAAAAATGGCATCTTTTCCAGGTCTTTTGTTCTTTAAGTTGACATATTTGCTTATCTAAACACAAGGAAATTCAGAAGTCTGGGGAAATATATGAAAGGAACAATGAGATTCATTACTCATTCTGGGGAGCAGGTGTGCATGGCCTTACCTGATCTGTCCTCGCACCAGGGGTCTGTTTTTCGTCCTGTTCATATTCGAGTCAAAGGGAACTTCAAAGAGCTGCAGAAAAGAGTAAGAAAAATGACTTTAAGGGAAAAAGAAGAAGAAGAAGAAGAAGAAGAAGAGGAGGAGGAGGAGATTGGATTTATACCCTGTCCTTCACTTGGAGACTCAGAGCCGCTTACAATCTCCTTCCCTTCCTCTCCCCACAACAGATACCCTGTAAGGTAGGTGGGGCTGAGAGAGCGCTCAGAGAACTGCTTGAGAGAACAGCTCTGCAAGAACTGTGGCTGACCCAAGGTCACCCAGCAGCTGCATGTGGAGGAGTGGGGAATCAAACACATTTCTCCCAGATTAGAGTCTGTACACTTAAACACGACACCAAACTAGCCAGAGACCATCCGTACCATACAACAAACTGACTGTTTTTTCAGGTGCTTTGGTCTTAATTTGAGAGGATCCAAAGGGCAACTGAAACAGCAAACTATTTCACATTCATTTTGAAAGTCAACATTAAACCTTTTGGTATTTCCGTAGAAGGGGGGACCCTACCCATGGTACAATTTTATTTTGAACAAGTTCTCTAGTCAGTCATTTGAAGTAACCTCTCTTCCGTCTGCACTCAGTTCTTTAGCACTGAATAATTATAGCAAATCACATGCTTCTCATTCAAACATTTCATTCTAAATGTTTTCAAGAACACCCAGCTTTGGAAACCCATCACCCAACCAAGAATCAATCAAATTGGAAAAGTGCTACTGCAACTGAATTAGAGGACACTCATTTGGAATTATGCAGCACATGCTGGGGACTCACAAGAGGGGGGCAGAGAAACAGTTTGGAAATTCCCTTACCACTGCAGTTCAGGTCAATTACGCATCCTCCTTTTGGAATTCAACTGGCATTCATTCACTGTCAACATTCCATCCCTCATGGAATGTATTTAGGCCTTGCCACACTGTTTTCGGCCTCCCCCTTTTAGTTAATTCCTGCATATTCAGAAAGTCCACTGAGTAGGTAAAGCTCCCTGTCTTGTCTATGAGTGCTCAACTTTTATTCTCAACAGAGACGCCAGTTTTATATTAGATAAAGTGATGACACCTCAGCTCAACTTTAAATGTTGCCCCACATGAAGAATTCTGTCATAATATGAGCTTCCCCTCCCTACTCGGCTTTATGAGAGAAGTTATACACATAAACTACATATTAAAACTGAAACACGTGACAAAGAATAAGTCTCCAAGATTATTTTAATACACAAATGACATGGAGTAATCAGCAACTTGTCAGCAGCCTTCAGTGGGCATCAACCTCTGTCTAAAGAATTAAATCTTCTTATGACTGCAGTGGCTCAAGTGGTTAAGATGCTGAACTGCAGATCAGAAGGTCGGTAGTTCAGCAGTTCAAGACCCGAGTGCTGCATGATGGAGTGAGCTCCCATCTCTGGTCCCAGCTCCTGCCAACTTAGCAGTTCAAAAGCAAGAAACTGCAAGTAGACAAATAGGTACCGCTACGGTGGGAAGGTAACAGCATTCTGTGCACCTTGGTGTCTAGTCATGCCGGCCACATGACCATGGAGACGTCTTTGGACAGTGCTGGCTCTTTGGCTTGGAAACGGAGATGAGCACCACATCCCAAGAGTTGGATTCGACTGGCTTTCAAGCAAAGGAAACCTTTACCTTTATCTATGAGCTTCTAGTGTGACCATGTGGCCAACAAGAGTAGCTGAGGACCTAAAACAAAGAACAATATCACATTCTGTGATGTTCAAAACTAGAAGAAGGCAAAACCAGCTTTCACGGTAAGTAGCTGTCATCAGCTGCTGACAGCAGCAAACAGCACAACAATATGAACCACGTGCTGCCTTGCTACCCGAACTAACTGAAAAGGCTGCTCTATTTTTAAGTTTGGTAATTAAGGATCGTTTGCACAACGCATAGCTACATAAGATTAACTTATTTTTCCTTATTACCTTTCTTTCCGATTATGTCTCTTTCTGTAACCTGTTTTATGCCAATAAAGGTATATGTATGTATGTATGTGCTGCCTTGCTGCTAGGCAGCACAACCAAATTAATACATAACACACAAACAAAAAAAACCCTATTCACAATGCACAATATCTATTAAAATGCAACAGAGACAGCAGGGCTTGTGGGTGTAGGAACTTGGAGCAAGCAGATGTGTGCCAGGTGTTCAATATTGTGGTTTCCAGAGTACTGTGGAAGCAGGGTGGTGGCTTGACATTTTATGGGGGGTGGAGAGAGAAGAGACTCAAAATGTGTGAATCCATTCCTGGTTGAAGGCAGTAATGTTTCTATAGATAGAATGGTGTCTAGTGCTACTCAGAAATAAGTATTTTAGAAGAAGTCATCTGTATAATTGGACCATGCTGTAATTAGCACCAGCAGAATGCCTCCAGACTTTAAAAAATCTAATTAATTCTGAAACTCTGTGCTGGAGATTCACTAGCCATTTACACGGATATAGCACTACTTAACAAAAGTCGATAAGATCTCCTCAACTAAATTACCTTAGTTAACTACACTTATGCCCCCCCCCCCAAAAAACACTCCATCTTCACATCAGACTTATTCAAATGCTAAAGCATGTGTCTTTCACAACTTTTGCTGCTAAAGCAAGGCAGGCTTAAAGCACTTAATAGTCACATCCTTTCTGTGCGGAGGGAGGGAGGCACTGGCTCCATCCAAAGGGTTGCCAAGTCTGGGTTGGAAAATACCTGGAGACTTTGGGGGTGGAGCCAGGAGAGGGCAGGGTTTGGGGAGGGGAGGGGCCTCAGCAGGGTTCAGTGCCATAGAGTCCACCCTTCAAAGCAGCCATTTTCTCCAGGGGAGCTGATCTCTGTCAGCTGGAGATCAGTTGTAAAAGCGGGAGATCCCCAGGCCCCACCTGGGGGCTGGCAGCCCTATCCATCCAGCAACAAGAGACGGGGGGGGAGGAGGGGGGTGCCTTGAAGAGGAAGAGCCACGAAGGAGATAAGGAGAAAGCCCAAGAGAATTCACCTGAAAAAAAGAGCGGCAGAATTCTGAAGGCAGCTTAGGCTTATTTTTATTTTATTTTATTTATTTATTTATTTTCACATTTCTATCCCGCTTTTCCAGCGAACTGGCTCAAGGTGGCTCACAACATAACATACCACCGAAGTGGTTTACAATTTAAAAGCATAAACAACATTATAAAACGACTCACATAGCCGTACTGGCGGCATCTACGTGCTCCTGGAGAGTAGCGGCAACAGAAGGTTTGGCCTGTGGAACCAGGGCGATGTTGTCCTGCCATCTCCCCGGTGGCGGCTCCTATTCGAAAGCCTGGCGGAAGAGCTCCGTCTTGCAGGCCCTGCGGAGTCTGCTCACAGCTCTTGCTGGGTTTTGCATTGCGAATAATCATCATTCAAAAAAGAAAAAGACTGCTCCTGTTTTTGGCTTCCTGGCCGGCTTTCACTAAGAGCCTGCAAGGACAGCTCCCTTGTGCACAACTGACCCCCTTCCATGTAAGAGGAAAGCCCCACCCACATTGCCACCTCCCTCCCAAGCTCATGTGCCTCCAATGCTGCAGGGACTCCTTCAGGGTGGGAGGAGCGGTTGCCCACCAAGTTTTCTCTCCCCTGGTCAGGCCAACACTGAGCTCCAGCCACCAAAGTGCCACCAAGCAAGCACTTAATAGTCACAATAGGAGGAGGAGGAGAGGTCACCTTGGAGAGGAAGTGCCTCTGCTGGCTGGCTGCAGACTTGCTGTCCTCTACTATCGGGGGGGGGGGAAGGTGGTTGTGGGGGGAGAGAAGTGGGGACTCCCAGGCAGAAGGCGGAGCCAGATCAGGTGGCTGGTTTGGAGAAGGTGGCGCAGGCAGGGTAGGTGCAGCACGCTGCAGCTAAATTTAGACTTTAAAAAGTGTTATAACTTTGGAAAGAGTGTTTTATGGGGCGTGGCAGTTAAGGGGGCGTGGCCACAAGATGCCCCACCATGGCTGCAGGCTCGAAAGGCAGGCATATGTTCCTGGCTTCAACCAGAAATCCCTATCCATCAGTCGGAAGAACTGTTTACTTTTTATTGTTCAAGGTTACTAACAGGTGTGTGTGTTTGTTGGGGGGACTCCCACAACCGTTCATTCTGCTATGTGTGTGACTTGTCCAGTTTTCAGATGCATGTTCTTGGCTGCAACTGCACATCATCCCATGAACTTACATCAAACCCAGGATGGTTCAAGTGTTCGAAGGGAAACTTAAATGTAACTGCATTTCACTGTGAGCATACCTTGGTTTGGTCTTTTTACTGGAGAGCAAGCTGCTGTTAGGTCTGGCTACTGGGGCAGAAAGAACCAATGAGGAGCAATCATCTTTTTTATACACAGCATTTTAATGGGTATGCCTAAATTATAACTGGCAACCAACCTATGGAAGAAAGGTGAACAAACAGAATCATTTAAAAAAATGCATAGTATCTGTACTAACCAGCGGGGACGGGCACAAACCAAAAAAACCTGGTTCAGTTCAAGTCCTGCCCTACACCCCAACCCAAACTGAACCCCGAACAAAATCGCTCTAAAGAACCAAACCAGTTCGGGGATTTCGAGATGCTGTGGGATGTCCCCCAAGGTCCTAGAATCTCCAGAATCGCATCATCTTCAACTGCCTCTCCTTTACCTACTCTTCAAGTTCGGTGAAGATTGGACTTAGGGGGTCTGAGTTGCAGACCCCCAAAGAAGGTGCCCCAGGAAAGTCCTTTTGGTGGAGATATAAGGTGCAGGTTCTGGAATGTATAGAACAGACACTGAGCAAACCAAAGGCATCATACCAGTGCTGTTATACGCTGATGATTTAGTTCTCCTCAGCTGAACTTCAATTGGCTTGAAGAAACTCATGATTTCTGTCCCTTTTACACTTGAGAGTTGTTGACAATTGATTTTGCCAGAACAAAGATCCTGAGATTCTCTAAGTCAAGACGCTTGAAAGAAAATTTATGAAGAAAATACCAAAGAAGTTAAGAACATAAGAACAAAAGAGAAGCCAATGTTGGATCAGGCCAGTGGCCCATCCAGTCCAACACTCTGTCACACAGTGGCCAAAAACACCAGGTGCCCTCAGGAGGTCCAGCAGTGGGGCCAGGACACTAGAAGCCCTCCCACTGTTACAGAACATCACTTGCCCCAGACTGAGAGTTCCTATCTATACCTTGTGGCTAATAGCCACTGATGGACCTCAGCTCCATATGTTTATCCAATTCCCTCTTGAAGCTGTCCATGCTTGTAGCCGCCACCACCTCCTGTGGCAGTGAATTCCATGTGTTAATCACTCTTTGGGTGAAGAAGTACTTCCTTTTATCTGTTCTAACCTGACTGCTCAGCAATTTCACTGAGTGCCTATGAGTTCTTGTATTGTGAGAAAGGGAGAAAAGTACTTCTTTCTTTACCTGCTCTATCCCATGCATAATCTTATAAACCTCGATCACGTCACCCCTCAGCCGTCTTTTCTCCAAGCTAAAGAACCCCAAGTGCTTCTACCTTCCAAGTGCTCCAACCTTTTGTTAGTTTAAATATCTTCATGTTATGTTTAATTATAACTTATCCTGCAACTCCCATATACATTCTTTTATAAGAAAGACTAAAACAATGCTAACCATTCTCAAGAAATTCTTCTATACTAAAGGTGGCCAATTTATTCCTCTTTCGTTAAAGTTATACAAAGCCATTGTTTTTCCCAAACTCTTCTATACCGCCCCAATTTGGTCAATAGATGACTGGATCCTCTTGATACGCTCCCGCGAAGAGGATCTTCTCTCTCTTCCTCCCAGTGTATCCTCAGCCGTGGTGAGACTAGAACTCAGACTCCCTCAAATATCAACAACAGCATGATACCAAGCTATTAAGTTCAGATTATCACTCTGTGAATATAACGCTCTACCATTTTTACTGCAACTAGTAACAGCTAATTCCTGGCTGAGAACTTCAAAGCTCACAATTAGGGATGGGCACAAATCAGGGAAGTGGCAGTTCACGGGGGATCATGGTTCACTGGACACCAAGAACCACAAATCATCAAGAATTTCTCATTTTTATGAACTGGTTCATGATTTATGATGTGTTAGAATGCCCTCTCATGGGCGATAGATGCCACACTCACAGCAATTCTGTAGCTGACTCTCCCCTACCTGCCCTCCAAGTTTGATGGGGATCAGATTTAGAGGGGCTGAGTTACAGCCTCCCCCAAATAAGGTGGCCACAGGAAATGGACCCCTGCCAGGTAGAGGCGTTAGACTTGCAGCACACCTCCCTGGGATACCCCTCTACCTGCTCTCCAACTTTGGCAAGGATTGGATTTAAGGGGGCCAAGTTACTGTCCCCCAAAGCAGGTGCCCCAAGAAAATGTGTTGGATGAACCCCTTGTAAACTAGAAGCGTCCACATCACAGCACACCTCCCCAGGATGCCCTTCTAACTGCCCTTCACCTTTAGGGAAGATTGACTGTTGAGGGGCTGAGCTGCATCCCCCAAAGCAGGTGCCCCCGGGAAAGTGCTCTCTGGGGAGTGGGCAAATCACAGCTGTGAGCCTACCCTTCCCCTCATGCCTGGGACAGGAGGTGCCATTCACCCGCCTGTCTGTTCGCTGGGGACATGGATTATGGGGGCAGCAGGCCAACTCTTCCCTATGTGCATGAGTAGCTAAAATATCCTGAGTGGCCCAAATATCCAAGGGTGGGTGGGTGGGGGTGCAGCTCCATGTTGAGGGACCCAGCAGCTGCACCTGAGCTGAGTCCCTCTCTGTGGCAGTAGCAGCGAGATGTGGGGAGGCTGAATGACGACAGGGGAAAGGAGTGAAAAAATTCACTCCCCACTGAAGTGGAGTGTCTGTAAAAGTTAGCAGATGCTAAAATTTGTAATATATTTAGGACCCCCAAAGAGGAAGAGACCAGTAGCTGGGTCTGCCTGCCAGGCGGTAGCAGACAGACAGGTCTAGGTCAGATCCCTGGCCCCACCAGACACCAGCAGGGAAAAGCTGTGGAGAACTCCCCCTGAGAGGTGCTGTGTGGGTGAGGAACCAACTGGATGAGTCCTTCTGTCTGACTCTGGCAAAGAAGGACTAGTGCAGGGGTGACAAACATGTGGCCGGTGGCCGGATCAGGCCCTCAGAGGGCTGCAATCCAGTTCGCAAGGCCCTGGCTGTTTCCTGCTTCCTTTTCCAGTTACATAAGAACACAAGAGAAGATTTTAAAAACTTTTAAATAAAACATGCTTAAAACACTAGCACTCTTGCAATATTTTGTTTATTTAATAGTCTCTGATAACTGACACCTCCTGCTCTGAATTATTGCATCAAAATGTCTGTGCTTGAGTATGCTGTGCAGGTGTGTATCTGTAAGCTGCAAACCTACTTTTGTTTAATTGACATTCATTATAGACATCTCATGCTCAGTGTTCTGAGTCTAGGACCCAGGGGAAAACATGAAATGGCTGGGAATTTCAAGCTTTTGTACATAAGTTGCTTCATGTGCTGGTTAAGAAGATGAGAAGGCATCCTGACACAGACTGAGGGGTGTTTGTCTGTCTACAAAGCTATAGTCTTCCCCAGAGAAATAACTACAACTTCCTACAAAGGAAAGGTACTGGGTGAACTTGGTCTGGACACACACTCTCAGCCGCATCCACCTCACTGGCTTGTTGTTATTCCTCCTCTAAAATAGTTCACATTGCTTTCTTACTGAGAAAGTGAAAAGGGGGATGGGACCCAGTTGCACCTAGGAGAGCCTTGGCATACGGAGCCCAACAAAACACACACACAGCATAAGGAGCCCAACAGAATACACACACACTGTAGCAAGGCACACAAAAGCTCATACCTTGAACAAAACTTTGTTGATCTTAAAGGTGCTTGGTATTTCTGCCATGCGATTGAGGCAGCCCAGCAAAGCAAGCTGTCTCTCCCTCCCTCCCTCCCTTCAGGGAGGAGCCTCAGCCAGTGGAAGGAAAGAAAAGCTTCCCTTTGTCTCCTGTATATGATTGAGGCAGCCTAGCCAGGAAGCAAGCTCTGGCTGGTTCCCTTCCACCCCCTGGGAGGAGAAGGGGGAGGAGCCTCAGCCAGTGCTTTACCACATTCTCTCAATCACACAGGAGAGGCTTGCCTATCTTTCTCTCCTGTACAATTGAGTCTGGTAAAGTAAGCTGTGATGTAGGATTGTGAGGCACTCCAAAGGGATCTGTTAAGGATGGGCGAGTGGGCATCAATGTGGCAAATGGAGTTTAATGTGGCCAAGTGCAAAGTGATGCACACTGGAACCAAAAATCTTAACTGTAAATACACATTGATGGGGTCCGAACTGGCGGAGACTGAGCAAGAGAGAGATCTTCGAGTCGTAGTAGATAACTCAATGAAAATGTCGAGACAGTGTGCGACTGCAGTGAAAAAGGCCAACGCTGTGCTGGGATTATTAGGAAGGAAACTGAAAACAAATCAGCCAGTATCATAATGCCCCTGTATAAATCAATGGTGTGACCTCATTTGGAATACTGCGTGCAATTCTGGTCACCACACACCTCAGAAAGGATATTATAGCATTGGAAAAAGTGCAGAAAAGGGCAACTAGAATGATAAAAGGGTTGGAACATGAAGAAAGAGTAAAGCGCTTGGGACTCTTTAGCTTGGAGAAACGACAACTGAGGGGGTGACATGATAGAAGTTTACAAAATCATGCATGGGATAGAGCAGGTAAAGAAAGAAGTACTTTTCTCCCTTTCTCACAATACAAGAACTCGTGAGAACTCAATGAAATTGCTGAGCAGGCAGGTTAGGATGGATAAAAGGAAGTACTTCTTCACTCAAAGAGAGATTAACACATGGAATTCACTGCCACAGGAGGTGGTGGCAGCTACAAGCATGGACGGCTTCAAGAGGGAACTGGATAAACACATGGAGCAGAGGTCCATCAGTGGCTATTAGCCACAAGGTATAGATAGGAACTCTCAGTCTGGGGCAAGTGATGCTCTGTATTCTTGGTGCTGGGGGTGGGGACAGTGGGATGGCTTCTGGCCCCACTGGTGGACCTCCTGATGGCCCCTGGTATTTTTGGCCACTGTGTGACAGAGTGTTGGACTGGATGGGCCATTAGTCTGATCCAACATTGGCTTCTCTTATGTTCTTATGTTAACATCACTGGCTGTCTTTGGGTGCAATCACACGGGCATTTAAACCCGGGTTCTCCCGCGCTGCTCTTTCAAGCGCGATAGGTACTTGTTTTTCCTGGTGGTTGGAAAAGCGGGCTCGAGTGCAGGGGGGGGGGGGGCGGCTTCGAGACGGGAGACAGATGCGGCCCGTCTAGTCAGCCCCTTTAATTGCGATGGGGAACAGCCGCGAGGCCCGCAATAAACGTCCGTGTGATCGCAGCCTTAGTGACTGTAACCAGCCGCGAACATTCCATTCACAGGACGGATCCACCCACCAGGCACAGGTAAAATGGCATGATTTATGCAGGCTGTTTCCAGTGCCTGAACATGATGTAGAAAAACACATCCAACGTAAATATGACATAGATATTGGTTCGTGAGGCAGGTGTTGTCCCACGAGGAGGAGACTGGAATGATTCCCCCAAGGCAGGGCGTGTGTAGGAAAGCAGACAGACTTTCCAAGAGGAGAAGCGGCTCAGGGTTGGTGGGCGGAAATCGGTGTGTAGTAAAGTCACCTCAGCTCCCCGAGACGTGAATGATTCCCCCAAGGCAGGGTGTGTGTAGGAAACCAAGCAAACAGGCAGAGATCACCTGAAGGAAAACAATCCCGATTCCCTCCCCTTTTCATAGCAAACCAACCAACCAACCAACCAACCAAAAAGGACGAGTAGCCAAAGAACCCAGGGCAAAGCCAAGCCCACTGAATGAATGCAATGGATCCCCTTCCCATGCCCAGCTTCATTCAACTTCATCACTAAAGCCCCTCTTCCTCTTCAAGAAGGCTTAAACTGCCAAGTGACATCATGAAATAAGATGGGAACAAAGGAAGGGAGCCCACAGCACAAAAATGAGAGAACAATTCCAGCTCTTTCCCCCTTCACAGCAAACAAACAAAGAAAACACAAACGGCCCAGGAACCCAGGGCAGAGACAAGTCCCCTGGCCCTTGACTGAGTGCAATCCCCCCACGCCCAGCAAAGCTCTTCATTCAACGCTCTCAATCTGTCTCCGACCAACACCCAACAAAAGACACGTGCGCTTCTCTCAGACTTATATAGAATCATAGTCCCATTGTGATGAATGGGAACTCTGTTATTGGTAGGCAGCAGTCAAGCTTTGGAGGGTCCCTGCTGGTGTTTCCAAGGCTTGTAAACGCCACACCCATCGTTGTCCTGCATTTCCGCACCAATTTTCTCTGAGTGGGTTTCATTTTCCCGAGATGCTGAGCCCAAAAGCTTGGTGATTTCTTCAGAGACCACATGAGTGCTGAACATCATGTACTGAGTCCCAATCCGCCCAAAATTCGGCCCTAATTTATGCTCACAAACTGGGTAGTGCCCACCCCTACCAGCTAGGCAATGACAGATGAAATATCTGCCCAACTACAATTCAGCTGAACATGCAGAAAAGGTGTGTAGGAGAAGAAAGCAAATGGTTGCAATAAGTTCTTAGGGTTAATGGAACAGTGGGGATGCTTTAAGGAAGAACAAGTTGCAAAAAACAAGAGGAAATTTGTATGATACATTTAAGCAATACAGATGAAATTTGCTTTTTCACAATGCTGCAATTGTGCACAGAACAGACTGAAATATATTCTTTGGGAATATCTGTTACTTTTAGAGCTCTTGATTTGGTTCCTTATTAATTTAACATTTACTATACTTTCAATGTGGGTGTTTGTGTATATGAATAAATACAAGCACACAAATAGATTTGTCTAAGAAAAGTAGTTAACATAGCCACTTTAGATGCAAATGCAGGCCAGCAATAACCAGTTATCAAGCTTTCCACATCACCCCAGATGTTATGCAAAAAAACAAACAACCCCCCCCCCCCTCATTTAACTCAAACATAATTCATCTGCAGATCCAAGCGGGGGGTAAGACTCAACTTTACTTTATCTCATTACGGCCTGCAGAATTTTGCTTGTTTTAGCAAACAAATTCTGTAAGATGAATCCTGTATAAATAAATATTTTAGCTGCTCACAAGAGGCCGTTTCCTCAGGAAGTCTGAAAGCATCACTTCATTTGGCTGTGGCGGAAAATTGTCTTCCCTGCAATTCTTGCAATCTCAATGTCAGGGAGAGAGACACAGGGTTAAATCTACAGCAACAGAACACAATCGAGTGACATAACTTGGCAGCAATTTTGAGACCATACACAACTTTTTTAATCAGCAGAGATAAATATTTAAAGCATGATGTTGAGAAAAACCACATAAAATAGGACTTTGTGGTTGACTGCTGCTACAGATCATTCCTTACACGGCTTTCATCAAACAGATGAAGTAATTACATTCTGTGGTCCATAAGTGTGAGTTCAACTGTCACATTACTGTTTAGTGTTACATCCAATCATATGTTTCTTATCAGCTTGCTTTGCACTGGCCTTCACTTGTTATGTTTACTGAAGTATTAAAGACTGTTTGAAAATGTCAACTTTTCACAATGAAAATATAAAATTTATGTCATAAATTTAAATAAAATTGAAATCATAGGCTAAAAAGTCCTCAAATCTTCAACTAGGGGGTCACATCAGCATCACCACAATTTCCCTCCTTCATTCTTAAGGATCTTTAGAAGGCAGAAAAACAGAGAGAAAGAAAGGGAAAAAATTCAAATAGAAAGGAGGGGGGACGGAATGAATGTTATAAATAGACAAAAAACGGGTTGCATATTGCCAGCTGGGATAAAAAGTGGATTCCTTGTCTGAAAAGGTTGAAACATACTGCTCTAACTTTGCTCCTTTCTCCAGGTAAACTCTTTTCACAACCACCCAACAATTAGCACTATAAACTTCCCCCCAAAGTTCTATTCTCAACACAAGGATGAGGTGAGCAATTGTTCTGCCACAGTATTCAAAAGTGTTGAATTTGATCCTTCATGAATTTACATGGGCAGTCCTTGGCAATAATTTTAGCAGCTAAGGACTGCTTGTGTTCCTCTTTGGACATGCTTGAAGTTACAGGAAGAGAAGCTTTCCAATACCACTACTAGAGCACTAGCAGACCTCACTCCAGTTTTTTACTGACATATGATGCCACTCAGGGCTTTTTTTGTAGAATGCATTAGCATAATAGGTCACACCCAACAGCAGAAACACATTAGCATATTAGGCCACCCCCCTGACAGCGCAGCTCCCTCCCAGGATTGGCTTGTCCAGGTGCCCCATGGCTTGCAGGGTGCATGGGGAACCCGAGGGAAGGAAGGAAGGCAGTTTCTGAATCGACTTCCCCAGGCACCCCGCAGCTGCGGGGCACCTGGGGAACCCAAGGTGGGGGGAAGGCAGTTTAAACACCCTTCCCTCCCTGGATCAGCTTGGCTTCCCCAAGCACCCCATGGCGTGAAAGGCGCCTGGGGAACCTGAGGGGGGGGGGGAGGCTGTAAGTGTGGCCAACTCAGAAGCCAGCTGGAACTCCATTCCTGTGCGTTCCTGCCCAAGAATAGCCCTGACGCCACCATGAAATTAAGAAGTTGCCACCTACATTAGTGGTCCAAGGAATATGACCAGGTTTAAAGGCAGTCTACTGACAAATGAAGACAAAGGTCCTAGGCATACAGTTAACTTTATGGGCAATGAGAGAAAGTGTTAAATAGTTTCAAACAGTAAAAAGAGAGAGAGAGAGAGAGGGAGGGAAAGCAAATGAAATATGCATATAAAGTGTTGTGTTACACAATTACAGACATGCAATTTACTGGATATAAGCATACTGGGAATCTGTGATCAGTCTTTGCTTCTCAGAGTGCACATACTGAAAGTACATGGTGTAAAATATGTACATATGCAGGTGTCACATGTGAAAGCTTTCATAATTTTCCTGTCTCAAAGCTTCTGAGCTTTCGTAATTTTCCTTCTGGGTACTAAGAGGGAAGCCAGGCAGATACAGCTGGTGGCTGTCCTTGGAAATATGTTCCCAGAACACTCTGAGAATAAACTAGTGATCATGCAAATTCATGGGGAAGCTGATAACTTTACTCAGAAGAGTTCAAGGTCATTAAAGCTCTCTGTTATTTGTTCACATTCTTACATAACTGATTATTATTTAGCTACAAATACACAAAGAGCTAAAGGTCTCTAATACTTGCTGTCGGTCTCTGGTGAAGTTTAAAGAAGATGCTTCTTATTATGAATTGTATGTTATGAAATGAAGTGCAGCAGCTGCTTTAAGTGAAAATGCATTCTCAAAAATTCATAAGTAGAGAATATTTGCTTAGGTAATACTGTATCTAGCAATCAAACTTTTAGAAATGGAATTATGGTGATACACTTCCCTAACATCCCTGTTCAAAGCAGTCAATGAAGGCTACTCCTGAAACTAAACACAACACTGTATCTATGTATTCACATTTATACCTCTGCTTTTTATTGTTCAGTGGAAATGATTTGAGGACACACATGTGAAAAGGACATCCAAAAAATACTAATCTGTGATAACCTAACAAAAGCATCAGTGCACAGGGACAGAGAATCAATGCCCCACAGAGATCATGTTTTTAATCTAGGGCTGGTAACCCAACTAGAACAAAAGAACATAGAACAGATCTAGCACTCTGTAAATTTGGTTCATTCCCAAATTCAAAATTGCATGAGTGTACAGAAAAGTTCTATCACAACATATAATTGGGAATACCTTTTTTCCGGTTCGGAAAGGCAGGCAGGCAGGATGGGAATTATTGCCTCAGGCGGGGGTAGCCAGGTCCGTAAAATGAGCAGGATGGGGATGGGGGTGCACTTACTGGGGTTGGGGGGAGAAGCTGGAAATAAATCTGATGGCATAGGCATGTCAGGGACGACCCTCTAGTTTGCAGACAAAACCTCTCTGGTAGAATTAGCTTCTTACCATAGAGGTTTGCCCCCAAATCCGAATGTCGCCCCACAATGTCACCAATGTTCTTACATCACTTCTGGGTGATGTAGGCACACTGTGTTTATTTTTGGTTTCTTGCCTGTTTGGGAAGGTAATTCCCCCCGGTTTCTGATGGCCCTGAAGCAAGGGGAGGGGCTCCAAACTAGGGGACCCCCCACCCCCAACTGGGGACTCGCAACCCTACCTGGGGCTTGTGAAGCATTTGATTAAGAAAAGTTTAGTCTTAGTGGAATTTCATTTTTGAGTAAAATATTGGCTTGGATCCACTGCAGGATGTCATGTATGAAAGGGAGGGATTTTTGTTGATTCCTCCCCCTGCTGCAGATCAACTCTTCCCTCACATTGTTCCACGGGGCTGGTTAAGTGTCCCTAGGGTTGCCAACATCCAGGTAGCACCTGGAGATCACCTGCTGTTACAGTTGATCCCCAAATAACCAAGATCAGTTCACCTCGAGAAAATGGCTGCTTTGGAAGTTGGTCTCTATGGCATTATACCCTGCTGAGGTCCCTCCCCTCTTGAAACTCTATGTAGCCTGCTTCTACCCCCCCCCCCCCCAAACCTCTAGGTATCTTGCAACTCAGGTCTGACAACTGTACCTGTCCCCCAGCAGTATTTCACAGGACATTTTGGCCTGCAATAGGAGGGGAAGGCTAGAAAGTTGCCCTATGCCAATGGAAACCCTCAAATACAGAGGATCATAATTCTTTTAGGGCAGATTTAATACTTCTGGGAATTAACAGAAAAGGTGGAGTTCAAAGCTGCATAGAGTTATCTGCTTACCATGCTGATTTTTTATTCTTATACCTGCAAGGAAGTATTTTATATTACAATTTTAAACACATCTTTGTCAACCAACCAGCTCATTTATTTATTACCCATGATCATGGTGATGAATAAAATTTCTTCACTGGCACAATGATTTCTTTATTTTAAGAACAAAATGAAGGATTATATCTTATATTTGTTAAGTTTTCTTTGCTTCTTCAAACTTTTCACAAGTAATCTTGAGAGGCAGTTTGGCAGGGGTATTATCAAGGAAGTGCAAGCTAAACCGAACTGATTTTGAAATGGATTGCTGTGGCTGGTGAGGGAGCTGAGGCAGTGACATGCAAAGTCTGTGGCATGTTCATATTCTGTGGCACGTTCATATTCTTATCTGAGGGTAACAGCAATTACACTTGCAGCAAATGTAAGTTAGTAGCCCAACTGGAGGAGAAGATACAGGGACTTGAGGCACGCTTGTACACACTCTAGTTTATAAGGGAAGGTGAAGATTTCATGAACAGAACACATGAAGCACCCTTGAGAGGGCTACAGGAGAAGGAGGGAAAGGTATTTCAGCAAATGGCTGTCTACCAGGTGCATGCATCCAGGACGCGACGGAAAGGGTAGGCTCATCAAGCCCACAGATAATTATTCTTTCTTGCTCATCCATGTGGGAACAAATGATATTGCCTGGCACACCCCAGAATGTATTAAAAGAGACTATGTAGCTCTGTGTAAAAAGCTGAAGGGCCTGGGAGTGCAGCTTGTGTTTTTGTCGGTTCTTCCTGTTGAAGGTCGTGGCTTAGGAAAGGAAAGAAGAATACTGCAAATAAGGGACTGGCTACATAGATGTTGTCATCAGGAAAGGTTTGGGGTTTTTTGGACCATGGCTTACACTTTCAAGATGAAGCTCTTCTATTGGGAGATGGTTTGCACCTCACGAGGGTAAGAAAAAATGTGTTTGGTAAGAGCCTTACAAACTTAATAAGGAGGGTTTTAAACTAAATCATATTGAGGAGCGAGACAAAAATTCAGAGCCTGGTATGATGCCAGTAACTGGAGATAAGAATGCTAACATTAACTCACAGGTTATATTAACTCACAGGTAAGTACAGAAATGAAAACCTCGTCTCTGCACTATTGCATAGAGTATGGGAAACAAGCAGGAGGAACTTGAAGTCATAATACAGGGAGTGGACTATGACCTAGTAGGCATTACTGAAACTTAATGAGATGACACTCACAATTAGAATATTAGGACTGAGGGGTACAACTTAAAAAGAACAGACAAATAAGGAAGGGTGGAGGAGTCGCATTATAAGTAAAGGAGGTATATATTTGTGAGGAAATACATGAATCTGAGCGTGGAAGTCCAGTTAAGAGTCTCTGGGTAAAAATAAACGGAGTAATAAATAATAGTGATATTATGGTGGGGGTCTGCTATAGACCACCAAGCCAGGCAGAGGACTTGGATGAGACATGCCTAGAACAGATTCTCAAAGAGACAGGACACAGTGGTCATGGGAGATTTCAGTTACCCAGATATTTGTTGGAAGTCCAACTCTGCTAAAAATAAAAGATCAAATAAATTCCTCACTTGTCTTGCTGACAACTTCATTTTCTAGAAAGTGGAGAGGGAAACAAGGGGATCTGCTATCTGGGACTTGATTCTCACCAAGAGAGAAGAACTGGTTGACGAGGTGAAAGTAGTGCATACCCTGGGTAATAGTGACCATGTAATTTTGGAATTTAGAGTCTTGGGGAAGGGAAAAGCTGTACATAGTCAGAAATATAGGTTGGACTTCAGGAAAGCAAATTTTGACAAAAAGTTATGCTGGGTGGAATCTCAAGGAGGAGGCACAATCACAAATGATTCCTATGAGAAGGAAAAATGGGGAAAACCCAAAGAAGTCATGGTGGGGCTCCACAAACAGCTTTCTAAAGACTTGAGAAATTAAAAAAGAGACTCATTTAGGAAATGGAAGGAGGGCCTTATACCCAAGGAAGAATATAAACAAATAACCAGTGCTTGTAGAGAGAATGTTAGGAAAGCTCAGTAGAAGCTTAGGCTAGCAAGAGATGCTAAAAACAACAAAAAGGGTTCTTATGTTCAAAGAAAGAAAAAGAGCAAGGACATGGTAGGCTCATTGCAGTGACAGGGAAGTGAAATTGTAACAGGTGATGAAGAGAGATCAGAGCTGCTCATTCCTACTTTTCCTCAGTCTTCTCTGGTGAGGGAAATGGAAAGTTTTAGAACAAATCATGAAACAGTCAGTCATACCTTTTATTGGCATACTCAAACATAGTACAAAAATAGGAACAGGCAAAATATACAGTTCAAGATTAAGAACAATAGGCTAATTATCTATCTATCTATCTATCCATCCATCCATCCATCCATCCATCCATCCATCCATCCATCCATAATTCATGGTGAAACATGTCCCTCATACATTTTAGTAGACTTCTCCAGGAATTTACTAACAGTCCTTGTGATTTCTATTTCATTATCATTTAATAGGCGATGATAGTCAATCCCATTTACCAGGTTAGAGGGAGGGAGAGAGAGATTACCAAACAGTTCCCTCCGGGGGTTATAATATAGCTGGCAGTCCAGCAATATATGTTGGATGGAATCTGGAATGTTTGCACCACAAGGACAGACTCTCTCACTATATGGAATTTGGAGGAATCTGCCATAAACAACGTTTGAAGGAAAGGAATTCATCCCAGCCAACATAAATGCTCTCCTTTGTTGGGGGCTTTCAAGAGCACATAAATAGTTGGCCATTTTCCCAATGGGTTGAGCAAGACCAAGCGCTGCAGGTGAACATATATAATACTGAACAGGACATAACTTAGTAAGTTCTAAATCAAGGAGCCTCTGTTTAATTAGTCTAAAATTATAGGATTAATCAGATAGGAAGAGGTCTTCAATTGCAAGAAACAGTCAGTTCTTGAGCACTTAGAAAGGACAGCTGTGATTAGTAAGAGCCAGCATGGGTTTCTTAGGAACAAGTCATGTCAGACTAACCTTATCTCTTTTTTCGAGAAAGTTACTACCTTGCTGGATTAGGGAAATGCTATAGACATTATCTTGATTTCAGCAAGGCTTTTGATAAGATTTCATATAATATTCTTTTTGAAAAGTTGGTAAAATGTGGTTTGGATCCTATTACTGTTAGGTGGCTCTGAAACTGGTTGACAGATCCAACCAAAATAGTGCTTGTGACTGGTTCCTCATCCTCTTGGAGAGGAGTGACAAATGGAGTGCCTCAAGGATTGGTCCTGGGACCTGTTTTGTTCAACATCTTTATCAATTATTTCGATAAAGGAATAGAGAGAGCACTTATTAAATTTGCAGATGATATTAAATTGTGAGGGGTAGCAAATACAGTAGAAGACAGAGTCAGGATACAGGATGGTCTTGACAGGCTGGAAAACAGGGCTAAAACAAATAAAATGAATTTCAGTGGGGATAAATGTAAAGTTCTGTATTTAGATAGGAAAAAATCAAATGCATAAGTATAGGATAGCGGAGACTTGTCTTGGCAGTACAATATGTGAAAAGGATCTGGGGGTCTTAGTAGACCATACACTGAACATGAGTCAGCAGTGTGAAGTATAGTATCCAGATCACACAAAGTGATGGTATTGCTTTACTCTGCTCTGGTTAGACTTCATCTAGAGTATTGTGTTCAGTTTTGAGCACCACAATTTACGAAGGATATAGAGAAGCTGGAATGTGTCCAGAGGAGGGCAATGAAAATAGTGAGAGGTCTGGAGACCAAGTCTTAGGAGGAAAGGATGAAGGAGCTGGATATGTTTAGCCTGGAGAGGAGATGACTGAGAGGTGATATGATAACCATCGTCAAGTACTTTTTTATTATTTATTTTATTATATTTATGAATCATCCCACCCATGCTACTGCAGGGCTCTGGGTGATGTATAACCACAGATAAAACAAGATAACATCAGTTAAAACATTAGTACAACATTAAAAACAATCAGACAGCAAATAACCAGTCCTCATTCCTCACTGAAGTGCCGTCATATAGAGGATGGTGTGGAGTTGATTTCTGTTGCCCCAGAAGGTCGGACCACAACCAATGGGTTGAAATTAAATCATAAAGGGTTTTGGCTAAACATCAGGAAGAACTTCCTGACAGTTAGAGCAGTTCCTTTGTGGAACAGGCTTCCTTGGGAGGTGGTGGGCTCTCCTTCTTTGGAGGTTTTTAAATAGAAGCTTGATGACCATCTGACAGCAATGTGGATTCTGTAAACTTAAGCAGATCATGAGAGGGAGGGCAGGAAGGGTTGCCTCAGTGCTTATTTCTTGTGGTCCTTTCTTACAACACCTAGGGAAATGCTGATTGCCACTTTGGGGTCAGGAAGCAATTTTTCTCCAGGCCAGTTTGGGCAGGGATCCTGGAGGTTTTTTTGTCATCTTCTGGGCAAGGAACAGGGGTCACAGGGGGAGTTGGGGGGAAGTGTTTGTGAATTTCCTGCATTATGCAGGGGGGTGGACTAGATAAGCCCTTCCAGCTCTATAATTCTATGATCTCATATTTTGACAGATGGACCAATAGCATAGTTACAGCATACAATTTTTCAAGTGTTGGGAATTTTAGACTTACATTGTTTTTTATATTCAACACTTATTGGCAAAATAACGAGGTATAATTCCTTGAACTTTATAAAAGCTGAGACCACAATGAATACCATTATACTTCCAGGAGAGACAGTGTGTGTTAATTAAAGTATGTGTTAATTAAAGTCCTCCATGCATGGTGGCATTTCTTTCTGAAGTGATAATATACCGTATTTTTCGCTCCATAAGACGCACCTGACCATAAGACACACCTAGCTCTGCTCGGTGCCGTGGCTCGGGAAAGGTGAGGGGGGTTTAAGACGCATACACTTTCCCCCCCACTTTTTTTGGGAGAAAAAGTGAGTCTTATGGAGCAAAAAATACAGTAATTTTTTTTGTAGCTAACACTGTCTTGAAGATGTGCCCTTTTGAATATTTAGTTCAAGTGAAAGGGCCATGACTGCCTTCAAGTTACCAGCGTGCCATTTTGTTACAGTATAGCATGGTTTTAGATATGAGTTGATCGTGCTTTTAATTTGACACTAATTTGGAGTGGAAAATGATTAAGAGAACTGCAACTAGCAAAGAGCCTCAGGCAAGGTATTTTTAATCTGCTTGCGCTATTACAAATAGCAGTTTCTAATCCTATTTGTTCTGCTTTATGTTCACGTCTTCAAGACAGGCAGGTATTGTTAAGTGTGCCCTTTCTGATACATGAATATCTGCACCCTCTCCTTCTATAAGACCCTTATGCTTTTCCTTTGTTGAAATTTGGTGGGATGTTTCTAGCCTTGCTTTAACTCTGCTCTCTATGGTAGTAAAAAGATTGACTGGTGATGGTAGACAATGCCAGTACAGCACCATTGGTTTGTTCTATTATTTGTGGTATATTAATTTCTACCAAATAGTAAGGGTAGATTCGTTAGAAGGTAATTTAGGTGGGAAAAGAATAATCTAGTTTCACCAAGGGAGGTTGCATTGAACTGACATTATTATAGTACTCATGGACTCATTGAGTTGGAAAGGACCTCCAGGCTCATCTAGTTCAGCCCCCTTCATAATGCAGGAAATTCACAAATGCCTCCCCCCAACACCCCCAGCAGTGACCCCTGTTCCCTGCCCAGAAGATGACAAAAAACCTCCAGGATCCCTGCCCAAACTGGCCTGGAGAAAAATTGATTCCTCAACCCAAAGTGGCAATCAGCATTTCCCTGGGTGAGTAAGAAAGGACCACAAAAAAGACCTAGAATTAAACTAAAACTACTTCAGAATAAAAAAGAACAAGGAGGTCTGGCCCTACCAGAATGGCGACTTTACTATCTGGCAGCTACTTTATCTTGGGTTAGAGAGTGGATTACGCTACAAAATACAAGGCTGTTGAAACTGGAGGGTTATAACCTCCAACTAGGTTGGCATGCTTTTATTTGGTACAGCAAGCATCAGGGCTTTTTTTGTAGAAGAAGCCCAGCAGGAACTCATTAGCATAATAGGGCACACCCAACAGCAGGAACTCATTAGCAGATTAGGTCACACTCTTGACAGCACAGCTCATTAGCATAACAGGCCACACCCCCATGTTACCAGAAGTGTGGTCCTCCAGCCACACCCACCTTTTGCTTCTTATTCTGTTTACCTTGTTTGTTGTCAAAACCCAGGGCTTTTCTTGTAGCAGGAACTTCTTTGAATGTTAGACCACACACCCCTAATGTAGCCAATCCTAACGAGTTTCTGCTGTTGGGTGTGGCCTATTATGCTAATGAGTTTCTGCTGGGCGTTGCCAACTCGAGAGCCAGCCGGAACTCCGTTCCTGCCCAAAAATAGCCCTGGCAAGCATAAAGTACATACTTATTTTAAACAACATATGTTAAGAGATGCCCTATTGAAAACCTGGGAAGAGATTAAAGCAGGGGTGTCAAACATGCAGCCCGGGGGCCGGATCAGGCCCCCAGAGGGCTTCTATTAGGCACACAAGGGACTGGCTGTCTCCTGCTTCTTCCTCCAGTTCTGCTGCTGCTGCATCATACCTTGCTTTCCCAGACTCTCTCAATCGCTCACGAGAGATAGATAGGCAAGCATCTGCTCCCTGCACTGGGCTGAGGCTCCTCCCCCTCCCAGATTGCTACAGCACAGACATTTTGATGCAATAATTCAGAGCAAGAAGTGTCAGTTATCAGAGACTGCTGAATAAACAAAATGTTGCCAAAATGCTAATGTTTCAAGCATGTTTTTATTTTAAGTTTAAAAATATCTTTGTGTTTGTGTCCTTTATAAAGTTTATATCTCTGCTACCCGGCATTACATTTTATGACACACATGGCCCGGCCCGACAAAGTCCAATTTATGTCAAACCTGGCCCTCCATAACAAATGAGTTTGACACCCCTGGATTAAAAAATCTATATACAACAAAGTACCAAAATGGGTAGCGCCATTGGAAGCCTTCACGAATCCCAATTTAATAACAAATAATCTATTGGGAAGGTATGAGGATCTACTAGATAATAAGAATGAACTTAAAACACAAGAAAAGCTGCAGAAACAAGATGTAATTTTAACCTGGTGGGAAAGAATTCAACTGGAGTCTAAATTCACTAAAGACAAACTGGGATTTTATGAAAAACAACTGGATTTTGATAAAATAATTCTTAACGCAGAATAAAAACATTAAAAATTATATATGATATTACTGGACATTAAGATGTAAGATGAAGTGGTTAAGGCTCCAATGATAGCTTGGGCACAAAACTTTGGTTATAATATTGAGTTAGAGAAATGGTCAAGAATTTGGAAAAATAATATAAGATATACTAAAGCTGTTTCACTAAAAGAAAACTTTTACAAGATGTTTTCTAGGTCGTATATAACACCTCAGAGATTGGCTAAATATTATAAGACACCAAACAAATATTGGAAATGTAAAGTAAAATTTAGTAAATTGAATCACGTGGTGGACTTGTGAAAAGAGTAAAGAATTTTGGGTGGGGGTGCATGAGATATTGCAGCAAATTTTAGAAATTAATATACCTTTTAAACCTGAGGTTTTTTTGTTAACTGTAATTCTGGAAAAGTATATGACACTAGAATGTTATCTCACATATAGTAACTGCAGCTAGAATTATTTATACATCTATGTGGAAGAAAGAAGAAATTCCATCTAAAGAAGAATTAATTTACAAAATAATGGAGGTCACAGAAATGGACAATTTAACCATACTATTGCAAATAAGAGATAAGAATATGTTCAGAGATGTTTGGTAAAGATTCTATGACTGGATGGAAAACTAAATTATAAACTTAATAGGATGAAATAATCATCCTGTCAGGGGACTTGGGCAGGCAGACAAGGTGTTGGGAGTTATGCAGATGACATGGTGTTGACTAGGGCTATTTTTGGGCAGGAACGCACAGGCTCGGAGTTCCAGCTGGCTTCCGAGTTGGCCACACCTACAGCCCCCCCTGGTTCCCCAGGTGCCTCGCAAGCCGTGGGGTGTCTGGGGAAGCCGATCCAGAAACTGCCTTCCTTCCCTCTGGTTCCCCATTTGCCCCGCAAGCCACGGGGCACCTGGGGAAGCCAATCCTGAGAGGGAGCTGCACTGTCAGGGGGTGTGGCCTAATATGCTAATGAGTTTCTCCTGTTGGGTGTGACCTATTATGCTAATGAGTTCCTGCTGGCTTTTTCTACAAAAAAAGCCCTGGTGTTGACAATTTTAAATCCACAAAACACAATACAGTCTGTTATGGATCATAAAGAAAAGTTTGGCTCCTTTTCTAGATTTAAAATCAATAAGAAAAAAAACAAAAATGCTTTCCAAATTTTTATCAAAACAACAAGTAGATAACATTAAAATAGTCACTGGCTGTGATTTGTTTACTAATGCAGTTAAATATTTGGGAATAAATGTGTCTGGGGAAAAAGGAATAGTCTTTCAATATAACTCTGAAATAGTTTGGAAGAAAATTCAAGAAGATCTGAAGAGATGGTTTAACTCTCTCTCTGCAATGAAAATGAATATTCTCCCCAGAATCAACATTTTATTCCAGATGTTACCAATTGAAATACACAAGATATTGAAAGACTGGCAAAGACAGATAAACACCTTCATATGGAGCAGCAAAAAACCAAGGGTCAGATTTAAAATTTTACAAGATGGGGGGGGGGGGGGGGGAAGGAGTTCTAGAGGTCCCTAATATTAAGTTGAGTTATCCAGCAGCTTGCCTGGTTTGGATATCTGACTGGATTAAAAACACAAATGAAAGACTGATTAAAGTGGAAGCAGCAGATTTGTATGATGGCTTACATAAACATCTTTGGATCAAAACTGGGAAAACATCTTTAAAAACCATGAGAAATACTGGCCATGTTATTAGAGACAGCTTGCTGAAAAAATGGTCACAACATAAGAATAAATCCCCCAATATCACCATTAATGTCCCCACTAGATGCTTATCATGACAAATCTGAGAGGGAAAACGATGACTTTATAAAGACAGGTTGCTTACCTGTAACTGGTGATCCTCGAGTTGTCATCTGTGCATTCACACCATTGGGATATAGAGCACCTGCATCGATCCTGATCGGCAACACAGAAAGCTGAAAGGGATTTTTTGTGCCCTTACACTGTGTCATATGCAGGGGGCTCCACTGTGCATGACTACAGGGAAGGGCACAAAGATCCTGCAAGTTCCTTCTGACTGCTGCCATCAGCCCCAACAGATGAGAGGACCAACAGCAGAGGGGAAGGAGGATGGATGGTGTGAATGCACAGATGACCACTCAAAGATCACCAGTTACAGGTAAGCAACCTGTCTATCTTCTTCGTGGTCTCTGTGCATCACACTGTTGGAGGAATAACAAGCTCAGGCCTACCTTGGGGGAGGATGCTCAAAGAGATTCAGACACACATGGACTGCCACATGGAACGTCTTACCAAGGTTCGTTGGTGGAGGCAAACATCGAGGGCATAGTGCTTCACAAAGGTGTGGGCCGTAGCCCACGTGGTTGCAGATATTGCACAGAGATGTGCCCTTAAGGAAACCAGTTGAAGTGGCTAGCGCTCATGTGGAGTGAGCGCACACAGGTCCTTTGCTGCAGATCTGTCAAAGGATCCTCCACACCATTAGCTTCAGGTGCAGGACATTGTGGTACAACACCAAGCCTCTGTGAGATAGTAGGAGATCCACTGCTTCTGGAAAGTGGTGGAAGGATCTCTTGGAGAGGTGTAAGAGAGTTGAGAACCAGTGATGGCAAGGTCACCATGGCAGTATTAGAATGCACCTCGGGGTTTCCCTCATGATTTTGTTCACCACCCTGGTGATCAGTGGGGTAGGAGGGAAGAGGAAAAGATGCTGGCGGAACCAAAGGAGAAGTCCGTTCCTGAGGGAGAGTGGGTCTGAGCCTGCTCTGGAGCAGAACCTGGAGCATTTCACATTGTGTCTGGTTGCAAACACATTTAGTGTCAGGTGATCCCATGCATCGAAGACTGGTCAGAGGTATTTCCAATTCATCTGCCATTCATGGAGGGAGGCTCCCCCTCTGCTCATGAAGTCCACTATGTCATTCTGAATGCCTGGGATGTGGGAGGCTATCAGGAAGATGCCAAGTGACTGACACTCTTCCCATATCGCCAGAGCTAGGTTGCAGAAGTGTCTTGAAACCATGCTCCCTTGCTGGTTCATGTAGCATAGGGCGGTTGTGTTTTCTGTTAAGACCAAGACCACTTAATGCACTACCAAGTGGTGGAGAGACTGCAGGGCATATTTGATTTCCAAAACCTCTAGGTAATTGATGTGATGGTGGGAGAGGTGTGTCTCCCAATGGGCACCTACACAGAGGCCAGCCCCATAAGGAGGCATCTGTCATCATCATCAAGGAGGGTGTAGGAGGATGAAAGGGTGCTCCCACTAGGAGATTCCTGAGATCTTCCCACCATTCCAGGGAGGCTAGAACTGAGGGAGGGAAGTGGAAGCGAGTGATTGAGGTTTGAATGTTGCAGGAACCAGAGTTGAAGGTGCTGCATGTGGAGCTTGGTGAAGATGATGACCAAGGTCATGGCTGCCATCATACCCAACAGGCATTGAAGAACTGAAGTATCTTTCTGTGCTCTGTTCTTCTGGATCAGGGCTGTGACATTCTCTGCTCTTTGAGGAGGGAGGAAGGCCTTGCAGGCTTGAGAGTCCAGTATTGCCCCAATGAACTGCAACTTGTTGGGGGAAGACAGCATGGATTTTTTGTGGTTCACCTGAAAGCCCAGTGTGTGCAAAAGGTTCAGAGTCATATCTATGTGATGCAGGAAAGTGGCTCTGGAGTCTGCTACCAGCAACCAATTGTCTATTCATGGTAAGACCTTTACTCCTTGTAGACGAAGGTAGGCCACAAGGACTATCATAGTCTTTCTGAACACGTGTGGAGCTGTTGATATGCTGAAAGGAAGGGCCTTGTATTGGTAATGCTGTTTCCCTATGGTAAATCGGAGGAATTGCCTTAGATCGCGATGTATGGTCAGGTGGAAATAAGCATCCTGCAGATCCAGTGTTGCCATTGCCCCTTCCTATAGGAGGGGAACACCCTGGCCCCAATATTAATACCATCATCGACAGCCTGTGCTCTGCCTATATGATCCGGACTGAGATATTAGCCAACTGTACCCATATTATGTTGACACAGCTAATGCCTCGCCATCACTATACGATCTGCACTAGCACTTTTTGTAGTGCTTTATATTTATATTCTATTTGATTTCTTTGTTTTATCTGTCTAATGAAATTTTACGTAAGCTGTCCTGAGCCTGCTTTGGCAGGGAGGGCAGGATATAAATAAAACAAATAAATAAACAAAAAGGATGTTTGGGAGCAATGTTATCCAAAAAAAATTGTAGGCAACTAATGTGTTTGGTCCTCTGAAGTCCATAATGGGATGGAGGCCTCCATCTTTCTTTCGGATCGTAAAATAGTTGGAGTAGATGACACCGTGTCGGTTGGCGGTGGGTATCTGTTCTGTGGCTTGTTTGTCTAATAGGGTTGGTATTTCTTCGTACAGGATGGCCGATGGGGGGAGGGGGGTAGGAACAAAGACAGAGGTCACTGGTGTATGAAGGAACTCTATTTTGTATCCCTCTTAGATGATGGTTGAAGAGGATACCCCTAAGTTGTGGAAGGTCTTGATGCTCTTATCAAGTTCCTGGAGGACAGTATCCATAGTGGACCTGAATAATCCATCTCCTTCAAAGGGAAGGTCCTCCACATATGAACATGTATCCTGTTGGAGAGCTGTAGAGTGCAGCCAAGAATGGTGGCATAGATTATAGCTGAGATGAAGGTTTTGGCTGAGATGTCCAATGCTTGCTTGGCTGAATTTAGCTGTTGCTTCACCAGTAGCATTACCTCTTTCTGTAGGTGCCTGGCCTGGTGGGCCATGTCCTCAGGTAAGGATGGGAGGATTTCAAAAAGTTGCTCCCAGAGGGTATATTGATATCTGCCCATACACACTGCAATATTAGAGGTTTTGATGATTTAAGCACCTGCAAAATAGAAGTTGTGACCTTTATATTCTTTCCCTCTTTGTCAGAAGGTGTGGAATGGGTACATCTGTCCTTAGAGGAGGATGTGACCATGACTGAATTAGGCTTGGGGTACGTGAAAAGAAATTCTGCCCCTGCTTCTTGTATTTTGTATATATGGTCTATTCTCCAAGATGAAATGGGAGTAGAGGCTGGGTGAGATTAGGGGGTCTTGGCAGTCTGGAGGAAGACTGAAGTCATTGACAGAGCAATAGCTATTGATGTGTCCATTTGTACTATATCAAAAATTGTATCCATAACAGTGGGAAGAGTTGCACTGTGGATAGGTTTAGTGTGTGAGCCATGCATTTGAAGAAGTCACTGTGGGACTTCAGGTCTTCTGATGGAAAAATAGGAAGGTTGTCTGTTACTTTAGGTGTCGGTGACAGATCCCGATCATCAAAGAAGTGATGTGGGGAAGCATATGGAGAAGCAGGATGAAAGGGTCCTTGTTATCAGTGTGGATGCTTTCAGCACTGGAGGAAAGGGATCTTTGAGTTAAGTTCATCTCATGGTCAGATTCAGAGAGCCATATAGGTTGTGCCACAGGGGACTCCTCTCTCGCAAAGGACTGGCTCTGGATAGGCGTTGAGTTATTTAAGAGGAAGAGCGGGTGCAGGCTCCGACACATGGTGTGGTGCTGGGTAAGCCTTGAATGGAGAGCTCTTGGGCTTCTCTATGTTCTTTTTATGCTTCTTCCCCTTGTCTGGTTTGTACTCCTTATCCCTTCCTGTGTTTCTTTGCAGGAGTAGTGTTGTCCAATTCAGTAGCCAGGATCAGGCATTTCGGCACTGATCAATTGGCATCAGAAGGAGTAAATACCGGTGACATGGCCACTGTCAATGTCAAAGCAGGGGTTGACATAGATGCGTGGCCGGAGGTTTAGAGCAATGACACCGGGGGGGGGGGGTGAATGGAAGATTTGTAAACACTCACCATGAAGCTTCCTTCTCAGTGGTCCAGGAGTGGGACAGTCCTTCTTTATGGGAATAGGATCCTCCTCCTCAAGCAGGGTCGATCTTGATGATTAATCCAGCTGGGGGAGGGGCCTGTCCCCTGGGCTGTCCCCAGTCGTCCACAAGCTGTGTTTCCCCCACAGCCCATAACACTACAAAAAGAGAACACTTCCCAATGCTGTTAAGTAGTGCATAATTTGGGTATACATGTCTCCCTTCTGTTCCTCCCTCCAATATAGAACTCAACTGGGAGGGGAACATAACCTTAAGATGGGTAACAATTCCAATGTTTTAGCTCACTGTAACCAACCGCCACCCATCCCGGTATATCCAGAAGCTGCCCTCTGAAACTCAGTAGGACAACCTACCGGTTTGCCACTCTGGTTCAGGTTTCCATCTCCTCCCCCCTCCCTCCTGAAGAGAAGTTGTAATTCTGAGTGATCTCCAGCCCTCACCTGGAGATTGGCAACAATAGTTCCCCAGGAGGAAACATTCAGTCTTTCTCTGCAATGGGGACCAAAGCAGCTTACATCATTCTCCTCTCCCCCTTTTGACTTGCACAACAACCCTGTGAGGTAGGTTAGGCTGTAACTGGTCCAAAATCACCCACTCAACTTCCACAGCAAGAACCTGGGTCTGGCAGACCCTGCTCTGAAGTGCTAACTGCTACGCCATACTGGCTGTGGTATTGCTTAGTATCACAACTGAACTCCGGACAACATATATCTCTTAACCCCTGGAGAAAATAACTGCTTTGGAGGGTGGGCTCTACGGAATTCTGTTCAGCTGAGGCCACTTCTCTCCCTAAACTCTGGCTTCTGTAGACTCTACCATAAAATCTCCAGGAATTTCCCAAACTGGAGCTGGCAACCCTCATTAGGACTAGCCCCAATGAGTTTTCTTCCAAAGGCCAAAATAGGAATAGAAAAGGGTCTCCTCCCCCTGCATTTTACTGACAGAACCAAGCTTGGTTGCCCAGGAACAGGCACTGATGGGAAAGTAGGGTTGCCAGCTCTGAGCAGGGAAATACCTGGACATTTGGGGGGCAGATCCTGTGGAGGGCAGCATTTGGGGAGGGGAAGGACTCAGCAGGGTATAATGCCGTAGGGTCTACCCTCCAAAGCAGCCATTTTCTCCAGGGGAACTGACCTCTGTCATTTGGAGATCAATTGTAACAGTGGGAGATCTCCAGGTCCCACCTGGAGATTGGCAACCCTAGGGGAATGTCAGCCGCACAGCAGGGGGTTGAAGAAAATGGTTTGACAACTGCTGGCCCACCTCAGTAGCCAGCCAGCCATGGCAGAGCCAAGCAGGAGAGACAGCTGTTTTCACAGTTTATTCTGACAGGAAAGTGGCCAAGCTGGCAGTGGGCGGGGGAGAGGGTTACGCTGAAAGTCTGTGAAATCACCCAATCATCTTCCACAGTTGGCAACCCTAGTCAGGACTGGTCCCAATGAGGCCGAGGACAGACTGGCAATGTAAAGCGGGGGCAAAGTGGAGGGAACTGGTGCGGGGGAAAAACTCCACGGAGCTGGCCGTTCATACTGGCCAGAGCAATGCGCAGTGGTGCCAATACGGAGTGTTCAGACTGCTGCGGAGCCGGCGCGTGCGGCTCACGCGCGCCGTTGCGCTTTTTTTTTGTTTTCCTTTGATGTGCATAACTTTGTGCCGGTGCGTTCACACTGCCGCCTCCGGATGCCTCCCGCTTCTTCCGGTTCACACTATTTGGAAGCGGGAGGCATGCGGAGGACGGCCCCTGAACACCGGTTTTACCCAGTGTCCTGTTAAAGCGGATGGAAAGCGACTGGGAGACGGGTAAGTGCGAAATGGAGCCGAGGGACAGCTGTGCATGTCTGAATGGGCTCTTTTCTTCCACTTCCGACGCGGGGCTGCCCCGCTTTACATTGCCAGTCTGTCCTCGGCCTGAGTTCCCCACAAAGGCCTGGAAAGGGCTTCATTCCTTTGTCTTTTTACTGACAGAGCCAAGCTTGGTTGCCTAGCAACAGCCACTGAGGGAAAAGTCCCACAGGAGCCAAGCAGGAGAAGTGTCTGCGTCAGGAGAGACAGCTGTTTGGCAGTTATTCTGACAGGGAACAGTGGATGAATGGCAGTGGGCAGGGAAGAGGAGTGGACCCAGCACCCAGTCAATGGCACACGATTACTCTTGAGTGGTGGTTGGTAGGCCAATGGCTGATGGAGTGCACTGCACAGCCAATGGGAGAACTGGAAATGGCCAATATGTAAGGGAATTATTATTAAAGATAGATTGTGTTATATATTTGTTAAGTTATTATACCATATACTTTTTGTATATATACATATATATTCTGATAAAGGAATGTTCTCAATATCTGTAATATTGCCCTTACATTATGTTTTTGGTAATTATATTCCCTATGTATTTTTCCCTATTCCTTTTTTTCTTTCTGTATCCCTTTAAATAAAATTAAAATTTAAAAAATGATTCGCTGATTTCACTTACTTTAACATGTCAGTCTAGTAGTCAATTTAATACATTTTGAAAAGATACTTAAAAAATAAAGTTCCTCAGACTGTAATTAAGAGTCTTATGAAAACGGATTGTTTCTATTAACCTACATTAGACAACAGATATTTTTGCTTATCTATTTTTTCTAAATGGATTAATGTACTCATTTTATCAGCTGAGCAACATGTTACTGTAAGTGTTGAAAAGCAGGTAATGAAAAACAATGCACTCCCTTAGAGATTACTGTAATTCAACCAATACAAAACCTAAAATACAAACCAAGGTGTAAAGTGACACTGGGGTTTGAACTAGATGGCCTGTATGTCCCCATCCAACTCTGTGGCTCTATGATTCTATGATTAATACTTAGTATACCTCAAAGCAAGCACAGAGCAGAAATGTGGTCCAACAGTTCCAAGGAGGGACATAGCAGGAAAAATAAACTTGATTTACAACACTCCCTACCCATTAAAAGCAATAATAAAACTAGACTGCAAGCCCTCTCCATTTATAATATTTAATAGCTGATAGAAGAGTCTCAATTTCAAATCACATTTTTAACATATGGGAACTTAGGGGGAACTATCTCTGCAATACAAAGTTTAATGGGCATTCTGATAATTTCCACCCATTATTCAGAGGGTTTGGGGAAAATGTGATATGGTCTTTTGAATGTGGTATCCCAATTTCTGACATAAAGCAAAACCTAAATGTTTTTACAGTAACATCCTCAAGTATTTTCAATTTGTAGAATCAAGATACTTAGTTTCTTTTCATCCGAGAAGCTATAATGCTTGAAAACCCATCACCAATGGCCCCTCAATCAGTGCATGCGTATCCTACAAGGAAATAATTTAAGACGAGTATCTCAAAGAAAAAAAAAACTACTCTAATGCATTTTAAATTGTTAAAGAAAATATATGACAAGCCGGTGGACCTGCGATACTCGCGGGGGGGGGGGGGAGTGAGTCTCTTCCTCCTCTCCCCCGGTGCACTGAGCCTCTACCCCCTCCCCCTTTGGCAGCTCCCCCCTCCCTCCCTTCAAAACGGCAGCGGAGGCAGCAGGGAGACCGCCGTCTGCCGAGGCTCCCCCCCTCCCCTCCTTCCTTCAAAACAGCGGCGGCAAGGAGACCGCCGTCCACCGAGGCTCTCCCCACTCCCCGAAAATGGCGGCGGCGTGGCCTCACCGCGCCGCTTCCCACCCCCTCCCCTACAGTGGCCAGAGCTTTCTCCGCGCATGCACGGAGAACGCTTTAACTTTTCGGGGGATTTAAATATCCCCCGAGAAGTTTTTCAAACTTTTTGGATTTTTCTGCAGGCGGGGGGGTCACACCCCACCTGCAGAACCCCCCCCTGCCCTCCAAGTGCCCCCCCACGCGGAATTAGGTATCCGCACGCGGGGGGGCACTTGGCTATTAGATATATAGATGTTTCTATTTGAAACAGATATAAAAAAGAATAAGAACATAAGCTATTGTATGTCTGCTATTAAATCAGCAAAACTGACATGCATGGCTCTATACTCTTCTGTGCTGTCTCTTGTACAATTATCTTTAAAGGCTACTTTCTGCTTATTTTTGTTTTTATGCAGATCATTGTGAAACATGGTAAAGGCATTTTAACAAACAAACATATAAAATCAGAGCATTAATATTTGAAGAACAAGCTGACAAGCTTATTTTAATATAATCATTAATATAGTTATTCTTCACTCCCCCCCCCCCTCTTTTTTGGTTAACTAGAAGTAAGTTATGATGACACCTGAATCAACTAAAACAAGTTTCACCTTTCCACCGCCACCGCCGCCATTCCATCAAGAGACAAAAGCAAGTTGACAGCTCCACTGTGACCCATTAGATAACACAAGCATGCAAGCCTGTTGTCAGGGCACTGTGTCATCAGTCTTCAGAAAGCTGCCGAGAACTGTTTGTAATTCCAATACTATTCACATCTCTCAGACCCCTAGATAAGATGTCCATCAATCTCAGAGAAGAGTTAAAAGCGAAGCTGACAAATCGATACCACTGTCCACACCCCCAAACACAAGATTCTACAGACTATTACTTTCAGTTTAGAAACCACTTAGGGAGATTAACATCATGGAATTAATTCCCTTTACATAAATCTACTGTTAAGATGGATTCTTTCATAAACTTAAAGAATAATTTAATATTGGTTGCTGAAAGGCAGCGAAACATTATTTTAATCAAAGGTGAATTGCAGTGGAGAAGAAATGACAGATTTGAAGTGAAATTGTTGCTTGCAAGCATATTGTTGTACTTTTGGCAGCTATCCTCCAACCAAGAAAGTATGAGGGACCAGTAATATCTAACACAATTTCAATATACAGGAGACGGAGGAGGAGGAGGAGGAGAATTGGTTTTATACCATGTCCTTCCCTACCCAAAGGAGTTTCAGAGCGGCTTACAATCGCCTTCCCTTCCTCTCCACACAACAGGCACGCTTTCAGGCAGGTGGGGCTGAGAGAGCTCTGATAGAACTGCTCTTGAGAGAACAGCTCTGTGAGAACTGTGACTGACCCAAGGTCACCCAGCTGGCTGCATGTGGATGAGTGCTGAATCAAACCTGGACTTTCACAGGTGTTAAAGAAACACACAGTAAAGGGGGGGAATGGGATACAGACAACTGGGGCACGACAGACAGATGTTGCTGATTGTGCATTTTAAATCCATAAGGGAAGCAAAGGATCAAATTGCATGTCTGATCACAGCCTATTATATGGGGTTAAAAATGATCCGACATAAGGCTTTGTTGTACAGATTACTGAATCACACATAAATATCTGATTTACTCAAAAAGCACACTTTTTTTCAGGCTACATAAATGCTCATTAAGAACTGGACATTTTTCTTGGATGTTAGGAAGAGGAATTTTGCTAGGGAAAGCCATCACGCAGAAGGAGGTGCATCCATAAGGGTGTGACATGATTAGGATGAAGATTCCATGAAATCTAAACCTGAGTCTCAGAATACTTTTAAGATTTCAATATTTGGTCGAGATCCAAAGAACTATGAAATTACTCCTGTTAGCCCCACATTTTTGCTTACTGTAAACTGCTATTTGAAACAGAGATTCTAAAAGCAGTTGTCTTTAAATAAAGCACAGGTGTGAATCCAAAGATCTGGTACAAAGTCTATTCTATGTACTTTGACAAGATCATATTAATTTATTTTAAAATGTATACCCTCCATTCTACCTAGCCAGGGCACCATGGATTGCTTTGAAGATAGCAAGGGAGCAGAAAACCATGCATCACTCTGAGCTCCTTGGATAAAAATATGTTTGCTGATTCCTTAGAAGCCTGTTGGGGCTATTCAGCAATGAGATCAGTAATGGCAGACCAGTTTCCCAAAAGCGTTCATCTCTGCAGCATGCAGAAGCAGAAGAATGCTAGATATACTCTGTGGCACATTCCCAGTTTGTGATGGGCCACTGTGAAGCCCCAAGGGCTTGGCCACTACCCATATCAACCCAGTGTGTGCCCCAGAACATGCCCCAGAGAAAAATTCCTCAGCACACGAGCAAATGTGAAAAACTTCCCTCAGGGTAGAACATCCAAAAATCACTAGCGTAGATCCTTTTGCCTCCGTCACAAGTGGCTAATACCGGGGGGGGGGGGGCACAGCTGTATGTCAGTCTTGCTGCCCCTTGTCTACAGCTGCTGGAACTGGAGTTCTGGATGCTATTAACAGTGAGGTGAAAGTGCTGGAGGCGCAAGACTACAACCTTGCCAGCCTAGGACCTTAAAAGTTTTGTTTACTCAAAAGCAGAAAGATGTGTGGTTGAGCTAAGTTTGTGATAAGATTTTCTAATCTTTTTACTGCTGTTTTCTCAACGTAGTCTTTTTGCTAAGCCCTGCCTGACCTTTGAAAATGCCTTGCTCTATATATTGCAATAATCTGAGGTACTCTTAAATGACCTTCATCCTTCTAACAAGAGAAAACAATTTATATAGGAAAAAAGTATATACGCAGCAAATATGTAATGGGGAAAAATATAGAGATCGTCACAGAATAAAACTGGGTATTATTTTCTGTCATAGAATACCAAACTACCTTCAAAGGCATCAGACACCAAGACCATTTCCGTTGCTTAACGTAACTTTCAAAAAGAACTTGTTCCTGTTTTGTAATATTCCTGTAATACATTTTTTTTTTACAAATTTATTTACATGGATGCACACACCATAAAAAACGAATGGCAGAAGTACAGTGTGCTTCAATTAGTTTTGCTGGGAAGCTGCCCAGAATTTTTATCATCCAAATAAACCCCAAAGCTTACAATTAGGTTCATGTAAACTGGGAAGAAAGCAATCTACTTAAAAAGCACTGTAAAAAAGATTGCTTAAAAACAGAAACAGATATTGAAAAAATCGTTTGTTCTGAGGCTTTGGGGGGGGAATTAAAAATGCAAATATTTTATGATTTACAATAAATATAAGGTGGGGTATTGCACAGTCTCCAAAACCTTATCTTATTTTAAAGTAAAAATACTTTTCAGCTGAAACAGAATATTTGTCATACTATTCTCACTAACTACTGGGTAATGAGGCTGTTGCATGATGTGGAAAGTATTTTGTGTGAAGTAGCTACTTGTTCACAGCACTGCAATTACTCTCCTTCCCTTTCCTTGAAGGTGCATGGTGAAATTGCTAGAGCTACGGGGAGAGCTACTTCAGAAACTCAATTCAAATCTCCAAGCCTTCTAGGGCAAGCATTCCACCCTTGAATTTCGAGGATTTTTTATTTTTTTTTGCTTTTTTCAAAAATTTCCTCTCAGAAACATCAAGTATTTATGCATGAAAGGCACTGGTTTTTCATGTGGGGGCCCTTTCAAACAAGCAACTACCTTTTCACACAAAACTAAGTCAGAACACTCACATGAGGGGACTGTACCGTATCAGTTCCTAAATATTTGAATCAAACTAGAACAGACCCAAAAACCACAGTCATCTTCAGAAGCACTGCTTCAAATGCCTGTGCCATCTGAGACAAGACAGGTGGCAACCTAAAAAAGAGCCTTTTGGTTGTGGTACCAAAGTCATGGAATTTCCTCCTCAGGGAGAGCTTGGGTGTGCTTCTGGATGGCCTCCATATCCATGGAGGCCCGGATTGCAAACGTGGCCAGGCTCATGCTTTTCCAACTCTGTCAAGACAGACAACTGGCCCCCTACCTCTCTCACCCTGACTTAGCCACAGCGATCCACACAATGGTCACCTCAAGGCTCGATTACTGTAACTCACTCTATGTGGGGTTGCCCTTGAAGCTGACCTGGAAATTACAGCTGGTCCAGAATACAGTGGTGCAGGTACTTACAGATACCCCAGTGAGAGCGCGCATCCAACTGGTGTTTTGCCAGCTGCAATGGCTCACAGCTGAATACCGGATCCGCTTCAAGGTTTTGAACTTAAGGCTCTAATTGGTCCAGGACTAATGTACCTGTGGGACTGCCTCTCCCAAAGAGCCTTGCGCCCACAAGACCAAAACCTACTGGTGGCCCCCAGCCCAAAATATGTCTGGCTGTCCTCAACCAGAGCCAGGGCCTTTTCGGCTCTGGCTCCTGCCTGCTGGAACTCTCTGCCTGGAGACATCCGCGCCATGCAGGACCTAGTTCAGTTCCACAGGGTGTGCAAGACAGAGATGTTCTGCCAGGCCTACAGTTGAGGACAGCAACAGATTTCCATTGTATCTGGCCCATAACCTGCCCCTATGGTGGAAGAGAACCACATACTGAACACCATCATAGATGGGTTGTGTTTTTAATGGTTTTATTTAGTTAATTGTTGATGTTTAACTAATTTATTGTACATTCAAAATGTGACATACACTGCCCTGAGCCCATTGGGGGGAGGGCAGTTTAGAAAGCAGGCAAGCAAACAAACAAATACTGTCCCCTTCAGTCACTGACTTCCACCAGTGCATGAAGACTTTTCTATTTCATCTGACATTCCCTCACTGGTTCTCATTGACCCTCTTTCCCATTCACTTGTCTATGTATGTTTTTGCATATATCGACATGTGTTTTTAACTAGTTTTAATGTTTTTTTTTAATTACTCAGTGCCTTGAGGACAATAAGGTGGGCAGAAAGGCACCTTCGATAAATCATTAAATAAATTAAATCAATAAAATTTTTAAAAAAATCTACTTTCAATCAGAAGATGTTTTAAGTATGTAAAGTTCTTCTCTGGCCGAGGACAGACTGGTAGTCTGGCCCCTCTGCCTCCGCTTTAAAAGCGGAGGCAGAGCGGCCGTTCAGACTGCCACATTTGCCCGGAGGAGGCGGCCCAGACGCAACGCATCCGGCGCCGCACTCCTCCCGCAGCAGCCAGGCACGACTTCAAAGTGGTGTCCCGGCTGCTGCGGCGCACGTTCCACCTGCTTCCGGGGTGTGTGAACGCACACTGGGCAGGGAAGCCGGGCGGCGTTTGGACGACGATGACGGAAGCCGCCTGCAGTCTGGACGCTGTGGGCGGCTTCCTTGCAGCGGCGTGCGAACGCCATGCGGCAGGGGCAATTCCCCCTGTCTTGTTCTGCCGCACCGCGGAGGCACGGCAGATTGCCAGTATGTCTTCGGCCTCTGTATGATGAGTACTTCCTGCTGTTCTAGAAGTAGATTTCAGAGAACAGAAGCAAAAACCCCCCCCTACTTAACAGTGAATCCTATGCAAAGTCACTTTAGTCCAAATCCGCTGAAATCAGTTGGCTTAGACTGGAGTAACTGCACAGGATTGCGTTGTTAGTTAAGGTATATTGCACCAAAAATGGAAGAGAAAGGAAGTAAGATTTTGCCTCCCCCTTTGCCTTTCTCAGTGCAGCTTCCTCCAACGATTGTTTGCAGAATGATATATTTTAATCCCTGCCCAGTAAACTTAAGTGTTCACTACCTTGAATCACAAACAAAAAGATTGAATTGAGACTCGAAAACCAGTTGTTAAAGTAAAACTCCCAGCATGTTGTATGAGGCCCCTAAAGCAAAGGAATGACAGAGATATACAGAGATAAAGGGATATACCATATGTTGAGTAATAAAATTGGTGAACCTAGAAAGGTTCAAATACAGCTATTATGCACATCTGGGCAAAAGGGGGGGGGGCAAATCATTAAGCAATTTGAGAACCCCAAACAAAGAAACTGTAAGATTCTGAACTGTAAAGCAAAGGAAACACATCTAATCTCTCAGGAGTTTGAGTATATATTTCAGCTGGGTTATCCCATCCTTCAAAAGGACACAGAAACACACAAAAACCTACAAGACATACAATATATCCTCTGTGTGACTACAGGCAGTGAGCCAAACAGCTTCAGCACCCAACGGCCTTGGCACCTGTTGGTTTTGTCATCAACAGATATATTACCACTTTGTGGCACTGAAGGAAGCAAACACCATATTAGAAGTGCTTGCCAATCTCCAGTAAAGGCAAGAGAAGCAACATGCTTCATCGGAATTTAGTGCGTTGTGGAAAATGGTTCCGAGAAGAAGTATTGCAGGAGTTTGGACTTTTGTATATTTCAATTTCCTGCGCACCCTGAACATATGTGATCTGAACAATGCACATTATAGCTCTAATAGTATACTCCAGATTGTACACTTCCTCCTAGTCACATTGATAACCAAATTAAGAAGATACATCCTCCAAATGGAAACCCAGGTTTGCAGAATTATAGTAGGATAAATTCTAAATATTTAGGACTTTCATGGAAATTTCACATGTTGAATAAAGGGTGTGAGGAAGGAAAGGCTGAAAGAGTAAATTTTTATTAGTACTATGTATGTTTTCCTGTTTTGCCTGGTGAATGCAGTGTTTTGATTCTTCTATACCCATTTATACTCTGAGGTGAAGGACAGCAGCGGCACCTACCACAACCAACCTGTAGTAGGAGTAACGGTAACACCACACCACAGCAGAAACTACCATCACCAAGTCTACCTGAATCCTGACCAGGGCTTTTTTGGTAGAAAAAGCCCAGCAGGAACTCATTAGCATAATAGGCCACACCCAACAACAGAACCCTATTAGCATAATAGGCCAAACCCCTGACAGTGCAGCTCCCTCCCAGGATCAGCTTCCCCAGGTGCCCCGTGGCTTATGGGGCGCATGGGGAACCCGGGGGGGGGGGAGGCTGTAGGCGTGGCCAACTCATAAGCCAGCCGGAACTCCGTTCCTGTGCGTTCCTGCTCAAAAATAGCCCTGATCCTGACCATTGCCTTTCCTTAATATAATCAAGTAAAACTTGCAAGGTGAAGGAGAGAGCATGAAGCTGTTTATACAGACAGGCTTCAGAAAAAGCGCAAACAAAAGTGTATTTAGAATTTGTTTGTGATGTAAAAGCATATTTGGAAGAGAACATGAGAGCCAGATAAGAAAGGCAACCAAAGGTTATGGCTGGTTGAGGTGATGGAAGGGAAAGGATTCTTTCTACTAGGTAAAAGCTGAAAGAATGTCTGTGAGGCAGATCATGTAAGAAGAGTTAAATGGGCCTCTCATTTTTTCTTTCTTTCTAGTTTCTCCTTCATTACCAAGTTTATTTTAGATTGTGAACTTCTAGGATAAGAAACAGCCACGATAGGGCTGCCAAGTCAGCCTGGGGTTCCCGATCCCCGCTAAAGGGGTTCCCGATCCACCGGCCAGCATTTGGCCGGCGGGGGGAACCCCACCCCTGAAGTCGTCCAGCGAGGATGACGTAATGACGTCACCGAAAGTGACGTCAGCACGTTGGGGGCATTGCCAGGGCGATGCTCTGGCAATGCCCCCAACATGCTGACGTCACTTCCGGTGACGTTGCTGGGCGCGCGCGCTTCGCGCACGCTCCAGGAGAAACTCCCGGCCAGAGGAGGACTCCCCCCCGCCGGTGAGTTCCGAAGACTTGGCAACCCTAAGCCATGATGGTCTTAGAAGCTGTGTTCTGGGACTGGAATGACAGGGCACAGAGTGGAACGGCAGCCCCTGGGAGTAGCAGCAACATTCTGGGAATGGAATTCCACTCTGGGGGCCCTCATTCGATTCCCAGAAGGCTTCTGCTGCTCCCAGGGACTGTCATTCCACTCTGGTGGTTGTCATCCCAGTCCCAGAGTAGTCTGTCTGGGCCCAGAGACCTTAATGGAAAATCTATTCTGCATTTTCTTTGCAATTCTGTCTGTGCTGCAATGTATTTCAATGGAGTGGAGCTCAAGAAGTTTGACTTTCCTGTGTTTGTATGCTAGCTGAAGCTGTTGCTTGCTGGAGTTGTCTCCTTGCAAATAAACAGTTGATGTTTTGAGACGGCTTGTCTCTGCTGAATGGACCTGAGAACGGGTGCCTGAGAAAGTACTTTAGCCTGGGAACCCACAGCCAAAGAGTAGGGTTGCCAAGTCGTAGGGACTCACCAGTGGGGGGGAGTCCTCCTCCGGCCGGGAGTATCTCCTGGTGTGCGCGCTTTGCGCGCGCGCCGGCAACGTCACCGGAAGTGACATCAGCATGTTGGGGGCATTGCCAGGGCGACGCGCGTTTTGGGGTGATTGCCAGAGCGTCGCCCTGGCAACGCCCCCAACGTGCTGATGTCACTTCCGGTGACGTCATTACGTCGTCCTCGCTGGATGACTTCGGGGGTGGGGTTCCCCCCGCCGGCCGAATGCTGGCCGGCGGATCGGGAACCCCTTTAGCGGGGGATCCCCCACCCCCCGGGCTGACTTGGCAGCCCTACCAAAGAGGGACATTACACTGGAGAGCCACTGCCACTCTGATGGGGGAGGGGGGGAGCTTACAATGCCCAGCCATTTCATGTTTTCCTAGGCTCAGAGCATTTTATATATTTTTTAATTCTGCTGTGATCTTTGTGCTTTTTTTGATATTTTATTTTTAAAAATTACATTGCCAAATCCCACTACTCTCCCACTTTTCCATTTTAGGCAAGCATCTTTTAAGAGGGGGGAAGTTTGGGAGCTGCCAGTTATCAAAGACTGTTAAATGAACAAAATATTGCAAGAGTTTTAAGCATGGTTGTATTTTAATTAAAAAAATAATATCTTTATATTGTTGAAGGCTTTCACGGCCGGAGTTCATTAGTTTTTTGTAGATTTTCCGGGCTGTATGGCCATGGTCTTAGCATTGTATTACCTGACGTTTCACCAGCAGCTATGACTGGCATCCTCAGAGGTATAACACAGAAAGATGGGGTACTCTCTGTGTCAATGTGAGAAGAATTATGGCAGGCAGGTAGTTTATATCTACTCAGGAAGGTGGGGTAGGGCTGCATCAGGTACTACAATGCCAAGACCACAGCCATACAGCCTGGAAAATCTACAACCACTAATAATATCTTTGTGTTTGTATCCTTTATAAAGTTTGCATCTCCACTGCCTGGCATTACATTTTATGACATGCCCGGCCCGGCCCGACAAAGTCCCATTTATGTCAGAGCCAGCTCTCATAACAAATGAGTTCGACCCCCCTGAGGTAAGCAGTAAATTCTGCTTCTGAGCAACACTTTACCTTTTATCCATTGACCACCATGTTCTTGTGTTACTATACAAGGTGGTAATCTGATATAGTATTTCATACTGTCATGTTTCACATTGCTGTAGCTATTACATCCTATATATATGTAAAAACATATGTCATGAAAGTTTCAAGTAATCCAGCCACTATACATCCCAGTGTGTGCTTTGCCTTTAAGGAGACAAGCACATCAAGAACCTTCAATACCGTTTTCTATGGTTGTGCACATCTCTGTCATGTGAACTAACAAGCCTGTCCTATTTGGCCTTATTTGATATGGACAGAAGTGGCAGGCAGGGCCGTGGAAGTTTTCTTAGCAGTTGGTAGGATCAGAGGCAAATGGAAAAGACCACAGGTGCAGCTGTTGAAAGCTGTCAGAATCTGCCTGGTTTCCCCCTTAGATGATCTACCATGATGGTGTCCCTTCATAGCTGGAGATCTTTCCACGTCCTAACATGTACTATCCTAAAGTTTTCCGTGGAACCATGGCAAGATTTTGAACCTTTTCTGCTTCACATGCAAACATTTGTGCTTTCATTCCTTCAACAGTCTGAATCTTTGCTCACTTCATATCCCTAGCATTTATTCAACTTTTCTAGGTATGGTTTCTCAGCTGTTTCCCTTGTGGATTTCTGTGGCATACCTTTTGCTTGTAAAATGTTTTTTTTTTCCTTCTTAGCAAATAGCCTCTGTTTATTTCCTTCCAAAATATACTTTTGGTACATCATATTATTTTAATATGTATGTTTAAACTTTTAAAAAAGCCAAATACTATTCCAGCAGTTAATTCTCTACAGCATCTGTGAGCAGTTTTTGCAGACTGTATGCTCCTAGAGAAAAACTGTTGTTACACAAGATTATATTGGAGTTAGTTGTATTACAGACAGTCTTACCCCAAGAATTACAGAACAATTTGAATGTGTGCTTGAACAACAACAAAAAGAATATTGTTCATTTCCTGTAGCCTGACTTGTCCAAAGAGCTCAGTGTTGAGACCAATATCAAGGGGAGGGGGCATCCTGACCAATTACTCTGAACATATAAGGGTCTCAACACATGCCTGCAATTCATAGAGGCTACAGGAAATGGACAATATTCTTGTTGTTGTTGTTGTTGTTGTTCAAGTTTCTCTATTTACATTATTGATGTTGTTGGCTGTATATATACAGTGGCATATGAAATCCCTCCATTTTCCAGTAAATAGGACAGATTGACTCCCATTCTAGCTGTATCTGACAAAGAGAGCAGTGGCTCACAAAAGCTCTGTTTTGATTGTTACTGGTTACATAAGCTTCACGTTACCTGTGAATTTTGTATTATTCATTATAAACAGTCAATAAAAAGATTTAAACAGGAAAAAAAAATAGGGACTGCATGCATCTTCCAGAAGGAAGAAGGGAATTCCCATACAGGTTTTAGAGCATCGATTTTATTTTCTGAAGGGCGAGGGAGACCGCTTAAAATTGTGCAATAGAAAGAATGATGCAGAAAACCACCAGCAACAAAATAATTACAGTTATGAGGACTGCTTCATAATAGGGTTGCCAGGTCCCTTACCTGTGCCACTGGGGGCCTTTGGGGGTCATTCTGGGACATGGGGGGACATTGTGCGATGTCCCCAATGTAATGACATCACCTGGAAGTGATGTCATCCCACCAGTAATGTTGTGTGGGGACACTCTGGTATTTGGGTGGAACTCTATTGTTTTTGCCCTCAAAACCATAGAGTTTGCCCAAAAACCAGAGCATCCCCTGCATGATATTTTCCGGCATGATGACATCACTCCCGGGTACTTCGGGTTTTACTGGAAGTAGCCCCAAAAGTCACTTGGGGAGGGATTTCCCCCCACCAACCAGCTGGTTAGTGAAGGGAAAGCCCACTCCAAACTGGGGGATCCCCCTCCCAGACTGGGGGCTGGGATCCCTACTTCCTAGGCAACTATTTTCTTAAGAAATAGAATAATTAAAAAAGGAAACAAACATATTTTAATACAATTCTGAACTTTGAAGTTATAGGTGTTCATAAAAAGACAGACTAAACAACCAGCAGAGAAGCCACTCTTGAAAAGGGGCCTTAAAGAGGATGCGTCCAAGTGCTACACAATGTCCAAAGCAAACTAAATTGGGTAATTTTAATCTTAACATTTTTCTAGGTAATTCCTGTTTACTCAGTTATTTCTACATTCTACAGCTGTAATTCCCCAAGAAGTTACTGGAGTATCTCCTATTAAACTCTCAGTGTGGCATACTTTCAAGTAAATACAGATACGGATTGGTCTGAAAGTGGTATATTAAAACTTTTGGAAATGCTAAACCAGGAGTGTCAAACATGCAGCCCAGGGGCCGAATCAAGCCCCAGAGGGCTTCTATCAGGCCCACGCTAGAACTGGACATCTCCTGCTTCCAGTTCTGTTGATGCTGCTGCATCATAGCTTGCTTTGCCAGACTCTCTCAATTGCTCAGCCATTTCAGTTTCCCCGGGTCCTAGGCTCAGAACTCTGAGCATGAGATTTCTATAGTGAATGTCAATAAATCAAAAGTAAGTTTGCAGCTTACAAATATACATGTAAACAGCGTACTCAAGATTGCAACAGTATAGACATTTTGATGCAATAATTCAGAGCAAGAGGTGTCTGTTATCAGATACTGTTAAATAAATAAAATATTGTAAGTGTGCTAAAGTTTTAAGCAAGTTTTTATTTTAAGTAAAAAAAAACCTTTGTGTTTGTGTCCTTTATGAAGTTTATATCTCCGCTACCTGGCATTACATTTTATGACACACATGGTCCAGCCCAACAAAGTCTCATTTATGTCAGATCCAGCCCTCCTAACAAATGAGTTCGACACCCCTGTGCTAAACATTAAATTGCTCTCATGTCAGGCTTGGGGGAGGGGAGAGGGGAAAGGAGGGGATGTTTCAAGTGATTATCCTTTAAAGAACCCCCCTCCCCCCCAGCATTAAAGTAACTAAAATCATGGCACTTCTCAGAATTTCCTCCTCATTTTCAGCAACTCTCAGTTCAACATCAGCACTTCTTATCAACTGAAAATTTCTTAAGTAAGATTATGTGGAATCCAATGAGCACAAAATATTTTACATTAGATTGAGTTTATTTAAACATTTGGAATATTCATTTTGTGACATATTCCACATGTCACCAGGTATTTTGTTGGATAGGGCTAAGTGTTCACATCTTCCTGAAGACTATAAAAGTTCATCTGAACTTTATTGTCTTAAATATGTCCTACGTGCAAAATTGAAATTCAACTCTTTTTGGAACGGGAGCAATAAACTACTTTATAGGGGTGTGATTTTTCACCTCTGTCCATCATGATGAAGAGCCAAAAAAGTCTATAAAATTTATCTCTATCTAGCTCTCTACCACAACTACTTGCAATCCAAAGAACCGATACTGGTGTGAATAATAAAAAGTTACATGGTGTCAAAATATATGGTCAGGAAATACATGTGTGTGAGGAAATATATATATATGTCAGGAAAATACATTTTAATAATTTAGCAACAGATTTCTCTAATATGTTTCAAAATGGAGATATCTGAGTAACTGAATACATTAAAAAAGAATTCAACTCCTTCCACATGGCCATAAAAACCCCTGCGTAGGAAGGAAAGGTCATATTCCATTATGGTGTATGATAATCCCCTTATTGAACTTTGCTTTCCATTGTAAGCCACTCTGAGACTCCAGGTAGTGAAGGGCAGGGTAGAAATCCGGTCTCCTCTTCTTCATTACTGTCACTAATGCTCGTACGGCATATGTATTAAATGTGGAGGAAAACCACCAACTACTCCTTAAACTTCTACATGAAGAGATAGCAGACAATTGACTATTGGCATAAAGAATGAATGGGTGGTGGTGGTGGCGGCTGTATTAATTTATCATGTCAATAATAGAAGTGGTATTCTGCATGCTAAAAAGTGACAGAACTATTAGAGCTTTTGAAATAGTCGAGGAGTGGAAATGTGGAGTGGAATTTTTTCTGAAAGCTCTGCAGTTTTTCCATTTATTTTTCAGTGGAAATTGTCCCTTCTAAAGACATAAAATTAACAATAAATGGATGACACTGCTAAAATAATATTAGCATGTCTGGCAGTTTCAATAATGTAGTTAATGTTTTTTGCATGAATTATCCCTGATAACTGCGTGAGTGTTCCTATGTTTTATTTATATTTAAACAGGTGAATATAACCATAAGAACCTGTAATGATCCAAATAAAAATCCTGCTAAATTCACCGGAATGGTTTTGATTTGTCCTGCACAAGCCAAACTGAAATTCTTATATATAAGTCTCCTCTTACAAGGCAGAAGGGATATTTGTAATAACTAATCTGATACGGACTAACAAGTAATGTAAATGATGTCACAGTGAATGGCAGTGAAACTGAGATGCCCCTATAACTTCGGTGGAAGAATTAAATTATTTAAAAACAGATGAGAGGACAACCACATCCACAGCATACCAATTATACTTTTCTGGGTGCTAAAACTGATATGTCAGCAATTTTCAGTGCCTTTGTTTTTTCTTCTTAATTTAAAACCATATAAAAGAAGTACATGATATATAGTATTAATTTTTTTTACAAGTATTACTCCAATAAAAAATGATTTCTGCATAAAGATATGAATTTGTTGTAACGTTTTAGCTACATGGAATTTTTTTCTTTCCTAATCAAGTATTTCAGTTCAACTATTTGCTGCTACTGTTACATAAAATTAACATGGATTACTTTCTAAATTTTGTTTGGTGAATACCAGTCAAAATACATAGGCTAGAGCAGATCATGCTCTATTTTGGAAAGTTTTCCAATCTAGCTGTAAGGGAATTCATTATAAAAGCTGTAGTATAAATGGCTTCTGTTCAATGCAATGAACTTTATGTTCCATTGTACTGCGTATAGTACTTTGCGGGCATGGAGAATAATAGAGAGGATATCTGGGACAGAGATACCCCATACCATATGCTGCACAGAGACAGTCCGTACCAAATAATACTCCAAGAAAGAACTGCTTTGGAGGATCTAGAATGATCCTGCAAAACAGCATTGTTTTTTTTTATCAAGAGGTTGTGCATTAAAAAAGTTAACCAACCAGAGACTGTGCATTAAAAAAAAGTCAGCCAACCAACCAGAAAGACTAATATAGTGCCAACAATTTGTTAATGTCAGCTCATTTAACAAGTATTTTGTTTCTTACAAAATACATGTTAAATGAGCTGAAATTACTGAATTATTGATTATGTATTATTCTTTCTTCCCATCTCACAAATTACTTATCAAAACTGCAAGCAGCCCCCATATAACGTTAGCAATTGTTTAAATTCATTATTTAATTTTCATTGGCACTAACCAACCTAAGTTGTGTTGCATTGTATTGCATTTCCCATCATCATAGTTAGTGGGAAAATAAAGTTAGACAACTGAAGAAAATTCAGGAAAAGTCTTGAAAGATAAAGATTTGCTAAAATGAGACCTTTTAAAAAAACCTACTGAAATGTCTGAGCACTTTCCTTTATTTTACGTTTGGACAACACTATCATATCTGACTTCGAGGAGGCTTCTACTTAGTTTACATTTTTTGCATCGTCTGCTGCTAATACACAAGCATGAATAATGTGCAAATACATTACTATATTAAAGCAAGATCAACAAAGAATGGTACAGAGGAATATCTTCTTTGCTAAACATAGGTATTTATATTAAATCTAAGTAGAAAACACTGAGTTGCTTCTGTCAACAAATGTGCAAGCTCTTTCTTTGCTCTTATTTTTCACATTACGCTCACAGGAAAAATTTCAGCCTTGCCTAAGGCTGCAATTTGAACTAACTGAAGTCATAGGAAAAATCCTACTCAACTCAGTGGGGCTAGGATCACTCACTAAATCACTTTTGGAAATAGGGTGTATGTTAGTAACGGTCATATTCTCAAAGTTCTTCCCTGGTTTGAGCCCCAGGGTAGTAAAAGAGGCTGTATCTGCAGAGTGGTTATCAAGCAAATGCTTTCAGAAAGTTTATTCACAGCAGAAACTGCTATTAGCATAGCCAGAACCCTGAAAAAGGCTTTTGCTTTATCACAAGGTTTTAGCCAATGCAACACATAAAAATTATGCTTTTTAAAAAAAGATGTTACTGGATTTGCATTGTGTCAGGGGATAGAGGGAGCTAACATTCCAAAACATACCAGTTGCAAGGAAAAGTGCCAGTTTTATGTTTGGGATTAATGATAGACAGAAGGAAATTTTCATTTTTTGTGGCCAGACAAGGTTTGAAATCCTAGGCAGATTCACATTAAACCCATGAAGACAATAAAAAAAAACCAGCAGAAGACCTTGGGAAAGTAGTACTCTATTTTCTGTATAAATGCAGTAAATAACAATTCTAGCAACACAGTTCTTGCTAAAATAACAAGGATTTAAAGAAAGATGGACACAGACAAATAGACGTGATATTTGACAAATGATGGACATGGGCACTAAAAAGGTGACGCCTGTTGTACACAGAAAATCAGCGTACTGGAAAAATAAGGTCCTTGACAGGTTTGATATATAGGATTTATCTGTAGCTGGTGTGTGTAGTTTTCTACAACTGAGAAAAGGAGCGACATGCTAACGCTCACAAGACGAAAAAAATTATCCAGACACCATTGTGACAAGTGGCACCATACTACGGGAGAAAGCTACACAACGCTCAGGATCAAGTAAAATGGCAATTCACAGGACATGCCTAAAATCGATCACTTGGCTGCCATAACAGAGCAGAACATAATAGCACCGATTGTAAAAATGAGACTGTAGCGATTGTGCTACTGTTCATTTAATTTTAAAAAAACCCTCAAATGTCTCCATTTAAAGTTTCTCATATTATTTTTAGACTAGAGATAACAGAGTTTAGTCTACAGCAACAGGCAAGTCTCACAAGAGACAAATAATGAACAATGTATCATTTGGGTGTATATATTTCTTCTATTTCTTAAGTATATATGATTTCAAGTACTAAAACGAATTACTCTAAATATTTAAAATATTTTGGACCGTTCAGCAGAAAATGTCGGCCTTCACTTTGCAATTCAAATGTTTACCTTTTATACAACTATACTATGCAAAAACCTCTAGCAATTCTGGGGGTAAACTTTAATAGATGTATTTTGTTTTGCTTATTTGACAATAGACGAAATAAGGAAATTTTGCTTTGTGGGGAGAGATTAGAACATAAGCTTTACTTCAAAGCAGACAATTAAGTGTATAAAAGATCATACAAAACTCACTCATTATCAGTTACCGAGTGTCACTGAAGAAAACCAATCTCCAGCTACTTGCAGTTGCCGGCTCTGGCTTTCAGTGGCTCTTTTCAGGTCAACAACCCTTTTGATTTCAAAATACTTCCTCAAAAACATGCAATACCGCCCTGCTTTCTACAGTAATCACCTTTTACTAGCAACAGTATCCCTTTCTAGACACAAAAATATTTCTGTATGACAGACAAAACAAAATTTGTCTTAGAACACTATTCTGAAATCATAAAGGAGAAAACAATGCACTTTTAACTCTTATTGTTCAAATGACTCTGAAACAGAAAGCAATGGCTGCTTTGAAAAGCATACAGTTAGGTTACATTGTCTCCGTATTGCTTTTCAAATTGATTTGTTTGGACCACACTAGGAAAATACATAATTTGTAATACTATTCGGATTACATGTATCTGATTTGGACACAAGGAGGTACCATATGAGGCCTATAAAGTACATAGGGCTGCCAACTCCCCCCAGGGGGCGGGGAATCCCCCGCTAAAGGGGTCCCCAATCCACCGGCCCAAATTCGGCTGGCAGGGGGAACCCCACCCCCAAACTGGCCCGATCGGGCTGACTGCCCCAGCATGATGACGTCACCCGGAAGTGACGTCATCACGCTGGGCATGTTGCCGGGGCGATGCTCTAGCAATCGCCCCAAAAACTCTATGGTACCAAAAACTCTATGGCCCAAAAACTCTATAGCAGAGATCCCACACCAGGGACAGGAGTCCCCCGACATTTCTAAGGTAGGACTTGGCAACCCTAAAAGTACATAATTCTCACTTGGTCCTATATTGTTTAATAATAATATTGCAATAATTGAGCCTATGCATAACATTTATGCTTGACCACTGAAGAAGGCCAGTAGGCTGAAACAAGTCTGTTTTAGGTTCACATAAGGTCCTAATTTTGGGATATTGTATGAATTGGATTCTTATTGAGGCTAAATTTGGGCCTATAATTGTTTTTAAACCAATTTGTACTAAAAGCAAGTATTTTTGTATAGATATTTTCTTGACTTCATCAGGTAGATATTTTAGTTCCAAAATGATTCACTGTAGATCAGAATTTCAGAAGGAGACTAGAATGGGGGACTGCTGAATTACAAGTTATTACAGCATTCAGGACAATGGGACTCCCAAGCCTTAACAGAGATATCAGGTTCTTATCTCACTACACATGCTAAGTTACTCAGTTCTTGCATTTTTGTTAACTTTTAAAATTATATGTACACTATTTTGCTGCTGTTCACAGGTCTTACCAACTGCTTTAACCTAATCTTAGCTATACTTGTTACTCAGTTACTTATGCATCTTGACTCTAAATTAGCCCTTCCTGGCAATTAATACCCCCCCCCCCAACCTATATGTAATGGTTGGCAAAATCTGTTTCAATGTGTCTTCAATGTACCTTATAATCTGTTTCAATTGGTTGTAAAGGTGCCACTGGACTCAAAACTTTGTTCCGCTGCTTCAGACCAACACGGCTATCCACCTGAATCTAACACATGGTTGTTTTCTACACAAACAACAGGATCATCATGGCCTCTATACTATTTGGAAACCATATGTGAATGAATGCACTTTGCATGCAATAGGAAAATTAGGCCATCTATTCCCAGATATGAGTATCCATATGTATGTTATCTACACTGGTGCAGGAAACATAGGTATAACACTAAAGCACACACAGCTCACACATATAGCATATACCAGGCCCTCACACCTTAACAGCATCCCAATGAAACACTTATACAGACACAGTTTCTCCACCTGTGCCTCAGTGGAAGATAGTGGGGTGTTAAGAAAGTTTTAAAGTACTGTTGAGGTAGAGCTTGCCACTATCAAGTATGGAAAGCCACTTCATCTACAGCTGCACTGTGAATGATGTATCACAACATTTAATTTTTTTTTAATTAAATATTTATGTTCCACTTTACTCTCAATCCACAGGACCCAAAGCAGTTTATATCATTAAAACCAGCTAAAATCTCAGTTCCCAGAAATGCAATACAAATAAAAAGAAAGGAACAAGCTATTACCCACCATACTAACTGATCTACAATAACATACCACCAAAATAACTTCGGAAGAGTTTGCCTTTACAAAGTCTCTGAAATCTTTGCAAGGTTGGGGCCTCTCTCATATGCTTGGGAAACCCACTCCATAGAATACGAACAGCTACCAAGAAAAACCCAAGCAGAAATAGTTCTCATGGAAATATTAACAATCCTTGGTATGATAATCAGAGTTGAACTGTGGGGACATACAGGTCCCAGTTTACGAAGGGTTTAAAGTTTAGTAGCAACACCTTGAAAAGAACACAAAAGAACACTGGCAGCCACTGTAGTACAGAGGATGAGTAACCAATCACCATTTTCTGCATATGGCCAGATAAAGAAGTGAAACCATTTGAGTGGCACAACTTTAACGCCCATGATATATCCCAAGTATCTCAGAAGCATGGCATGGTCTAAAACAGAACTGAGCCGGGTGGGCTGGGAGACAGAACCCAAAAGAGAGATGCTGGAAAGGTGAGTGTTCTTTCGCATTTCTTAAACTGCTGAATTACTGGGGAGCAATTCCAGCTCCAAGGTTCATTTATTTATTTTATTTTACAGTGACACCAGTGGTAAATAGCACCCAAAACTTTGAAAAATTGGCAGAATAAACTAAATAAATTCATGTGGGATAATAAAAGGCCACGCCTAGCTTTCACCACAATGTGTAGGCCTGCTAAACAAGGGAAGGGGGTAGCTTTTCCAGACTTGAATATTTATTACAAAGCTATAATGTTGACCAATGTTCTAAAAATGCTTCGGACTTAGATTCCTTTAGACTGGGTGACAATACAATCAGAATATACTTACCCCAGATCTACACCAGAAACAATTTGGAATAAGAGTAAATTTAGGATTGAGATGATCAAGTACAATCAATTCCTACTAGCTATTTTGCTCATTTGGGATTCTAGGAGGAAAAAAATTGCTACCACCAGTGTCACATTTCACAACATTTTTTTTTTTTAATAATTTTATTTATAACTTTTTAAAACATTTTCAACTTTTGCATATATTCATAATTATTACAATATAATGGCTCAACAGTGTTTAACAAACATTAATTGTGATATATACCATTTAACAACAAGAACAGAAAGAATAACAACAATACATAACAGAAAAATCCGGTCATTTAACTTAACTAAAAGATGGTACTTTAGTTTCCCTCATTTAAACCTTCAAAACAATGAAATTATTTCATAGTACCTCTGTGGGATAGTATCTTTGGGGATTTGGTCATTGAATGCAGCTTCCACAAATGGGAGCCATTTAGAATAAAAATAGGCATGTATTTTACTTGAGTTGTAGGGTGGTATTGATATCGCTATTTTTTCCATGGCATAGTACTCCCACATCTTTACATACCATTGGTGAGTTGTTAGCAAATTTGTGCTTTTCCAGTTTGAAGTAAGGACAGACTTGGCTGCCATAAGCATGGTTGAAATTAATTCTTGAGTTTTTAAAGGGAGTTCTACGCCTTGCCACTGATCTAACAAAATTATAACTGGTGAAAAAGGTAGGTCAACATTTGTAATTTTTTTTATAGAGGTCATAATCTTAGTCCAAAACTGCTTTACCTTTGAACACGTCCACCAGCAATGGTAGTAGGTTGCTACCTCTCCACAGGATCTCCAGCATAATGATGGGTAAGTATTATTTATATGATGAAGTTGTAAAGGCGTAAAATACCAGCGTAGTATTAACTTGATTGCTTGATTTCTAATATTTAGTGACCTGGAGGATATACTTGGAGAATTCCAAATGGAATGCCATGTTGCGTCATCTAATGCTATGTTACAGTCTTTATTCCAAGACAATTGGCTTTTCGTTGGCGCTTTTAAAGAAGTTTGTAACAGCTCCAAGTACAATGTTGAGATTAAACCCTTTGTAGTTTTACCGCTACCTAAAAGTATTTTTTCAAAGAAGGTAAATGGTTTAATAGTTTCCGATGATTTAAAGTTAGTATGCCACAGATGTTTGAGTTGATTGTATTCCAGCCAATCAAAGGAGCATTGATGTTGAATGTCCAAAGCCTCTTTGCTCATTAGTTGGTAGTTTTTACTGATATTCAAAAATGTTGATATGCCTTTTGACCTCCAGAGGTTAAAGGAGTTTGCCTTTGCGGTCGGGATGAACCAAGACTGCCTTAAAAAGGTGGTTAAAATGGATGGAGTCGTTGTCAACGTAGTTTTCAATTTGTCCCAAGTCTTCAGGGTATTTTCAAGAAAAAAGTTTTTTAGTAGATTTGGTGGTCTCTTTGATGGCTTTTCCCATAATATTTCGGGAAAGGTTTTGCCTTCCATGTATGTAGATTCCAGATGTTTCCAATCTGCTTGATTTTGAGGGTTATATTGTTTTAAGAGACCAACCAAGGATGTAGCTTGATAATAAGTGTTTAGATCAGGCACTGCTAGTCCTCCTTGTTTGGAAGGTCTCCTCATGGTATTAAAGTTGATTCTATGGATTGATTTGTTCCAAATATACCTTAAAAATAAGTGTTGCCATTGTTTTATGTATGAACTTGGGATCCAAATCGGAATTGCTCTGAACAGGTATAATAACTTTGGAAAAATGAATGTCTTTAATACTTGGACTTTTTCAATCCAGGACAATAACGGCGATGAAGAAGCTTTGGGAAGATCTTCTAGCATTTTGGTAAAAGATAAGTGATTGTGTTGTATAAGATTTTTGATGTTTAAGGGTATATTAACACCCAAGAATTTCCAATTGTTTTTGGTCCATGTAAAGTCGAAATTACGTTGTATATAGGTTTGTTGGTCTTGAGATAACATAATAGGGTACAAAGTAGTTTTAGAACTGTTCACTTTCAGGCCGGAAATGACATCAAAGTTCTCAAGCAATAGAGTTACTTCTGGAAGTGAGACTTGGGGTTGTGTTAAAATTAGTGATAAGTCGTCCGCAAATAAACTTAATTTCAAATGCTTATCTCCCGCTTGGATACCCTGAATTGAAGTGTTCAGTCTTATGGCATTCGCAAGCGGTTCTATAGCTAATGCAAATAAAAGTGGCGAAATAGGACACCCTTGTCTTGTGCCGCGTGCCAAATTGAAGTCTTCCGAACTGATACCGTTTACTTGTATACTTGCTGAAGGGTCTTTGTATATTGTTTCGATTGACCTAAGAAATTTTGGGCCAAAATTTAATTTGGTGAGGATTTGAAGTAGGTATGCTGGTTCTACGCTATCGAAGGCTTTCTCTATATCAATTGAGAGAATAAAAGACGAATTGATATTGAAGTGTGTGCAGTATTGAATTGCGTTAATAACTTTCCTTATATTATCCGTAATTTCTCTATTGGGAATAAAGCCCGATTGGTCCATATGAATATAGTTTTCGATTATTTTATTAAGGCGTGCTGTTAAAGTTGCCGTGAAAATTTTATAATCTTGGTTCAACAAGGATATTGGACGATATGATGCTGGTAATGTATTATCTTTGTCCAGTTTTGGTAGCAAAATAATGTTGGCAGACTGCCATGTTTGAGGCATTACCCCTCCTCTAGAATTTGGTTACAGACCTTTGCTAGAGGTTCTGCTAATATGAAAGCAAACTTCTTGTAGTACTCTGCAATAAATCCGTCTCTCCCCGGGGACTTATTGCACTTAAGAGATTTTATAACTTCCTGAATTTCCTGAGGTGTGATTGGAGCTTCTAAGAAATTCTTATGTTGTGAACTTAACACCTTAGATAGAGGGTACTTTGCCAAAAATTGCTCTAAAGCCGTGATTGAGGGGGATATTGAAGTATATAATTTTTTATAATATTTTTGAAAAACTTCTAATATATCCTTATTGGTGTATTGCAGGTTGCCTGAGGCATTACGAACTGTGTGGATAGCGTTGTCTGAAAGTTTTTTCTTAAATTTCCAAGCCAACAATTTTATGTATTGCAGCGTTTTGTACCAGTATTTTTGCTTCAAAAAGGCTAAACGTTTTTGGACCTCAGAGACTTCCAATGTTTCCAATTTTTTCCTTTCTAATAAAAGTTGCTTATAAGTTTTTTTGCGTCCAGAGTTTTTGTATTTGTTTTCAAGGTCTTTTATCTTGTTAAGAAGATCTTTGGAAAGTTGGGCTTTAGTTTTTTTATAAAAAGCTGAAAGTGCAATAAAATTTCCCCTTATAACTGCTTTATGGGCATCCCATACCATGTGTTGAGAAACACCGCATTGAGAGTTATTTTTAAAATAAGAGTTCAAGTCGGTTTCTATGGCTTCAGTAACTGATTGCATTAGTAAGAGGTTTGGATTTAGTCTCCAAGTTCGTTGACGTGGTGTACTTTCCTTCAATGACATAGAGGCATCCACCCATGAATGGTCAGACCATGCCCTAACTCCAATTGAGGCATCTGTAAAGGCTGGAGCTAAATGCGTTGTAACTAATATGTAGTCTACTCTGGTGTGTGTTAAAAATCTTGGTGAAAAATAAGAGTAGTCCTTTGCTGTGGGGTTCTGAACTCTCCATATATCCGTTAAGTCAAAGTCTTTCATGATTGAGGCCAATTTCATAGATTGGTTAGATGTATAGGCTGATATTTTTTTGTTTTTCAATTTTTTCTTATTCAGTCTGGCCACATCTAGTGTTGGATTTAATACATGATTCAAATCGCCTCCTATTATCCATGGGTCATTACTAAAGGCAAGTAATTTATGGAGGGTTTTAGAAATAAAATCCATTTGGCGCTGATTAGGGGCATACAGGGATACCAATGTCATGTCTCTGCCATTTACTGTACCATTTAAGAATATAAAACGCCCAGCTGGGTCTCTTTCTAATTTTTTAAAATTAAATTTGACTGCTTTGGAAATAATAATTGCAACCCCTCTAGAGTTCGACGTGCCTTGGGCCTGATACTGCATTGCAAATCTTTTGGACTTCAATACTACATCTTGGGTTCCCTTAAGATGTGTCTCTTGCAAAAAGATAACATCAGGACTTTGTTTCAATAGTGCCGATGTCACCCTGGCTCTCTTAACAGGCGAGTTTAAACCTCTGCAATTCCAGGATACAAATTTCATTTGTTGTTGGGCCATCATAATGAATAAAGATTCTTAAGATTCATTACAGGGGTATAACATAATACACTACTAGGTTTAAAACTTAAGTGCCAAGGCAGATTATTGGTAGGGTAGCTCAGACTACCTGTGGACTCCTTAAATAACATAGCTCTACTACCTGTAAAGCTAACCTTAATAACCTTTAGTATTTTTAAAAGATACATCCTAGTCTTAAAACCAAGTATTAAAAATAGTATCCTACCTATTGATATTAAACACAACAATTTATGCAACCTTATCCCCAAACTATAACTTGTTAACTGGTTATTATTAAACTTATAACAAAAAAAAACTGACGAAGCTTCAATTCCAGCTTCGCCTTCCCTTTCCACCAGGGACAAAAAATACAACAAATACAGTATTAACATTGAAGGTACTTCAGGAGCAGAGCTTTCCCCCCTCCCTTCCCCCTATTTTGTAATTAATTAGCATTATAGTCTAACATTGTTGCTCCTAAAAACAAATGCTTTAAATGCTATGAATTATTTTACCAACCAGTATATTGATCGCAATTGTATAAATCCTTATACACTAACTTCAATCTAAAAGTATAAAACGAAGATTTCCTACATTTTAAATAAGGTAATGAGACAATTTAAACCAACACTGCGTTTGTTTGTAAACATTTAAAAGTAAAGCATTTTTGCCAAAAGCATACCATCACAGCTGACTGCCAGTGTTGGTAGTGGAGTAGTATCCCATTAGTTTATTCCAAGAGCAAGTTCGATATGTAGGTGTCTGGGACGTTCACAAACTGATAATTCTGAGCTCCAGGCAGGCTGTTAAGTGTTCCTTCTCCGACGTTCGCGCCGATCCCTGGCTGGGTGCCATCTCTGTTGATCACGCTGCAGGCGAGTAGGAGCCGTTTCCAGAGGAGCTTCTTCTGGAAGTTGTAGCTGAAGGTCCCGCAGAAGTTGCAAACCTGAGTCTAAATCCGATGCCAGGAGCGTTGTTCCCTGGTGCTGCACTTGGAGTTTACAATAAGCAATCCATCTGTACCGGATCTTTGCAGCTGCCAGGGCCATCGTTATAGGTCTTAATGCTCTACGTTTCGCCAGAGTCTTCGGAGTCAGGTCTTGAAGGACTTGTATTTTAGTATCCTTAAATAACAGAAAGCCGTCTGATCTTGCTTTGGTTATAACACTTTGCTTTAACAGAGGATCGGTGAACTTCGCAATGATATCCCTAGGAAGGTTGCTTTGGTGGCCCTTTGCCGGTCCAACGCGAAAGGCATATTCAATAAAAGGTTGGGTTCCCGAGTCCATTTCAAGAATAGCAATAATCCAGTCTCTCATAAACGATTTTAAATTAGTTGCTTGTTCAAGGTCTTCGGGAATCCCGCGAAATTTAATGTTGTTTGCTTTCAATTGGTTTTCTAATGAAATGATTTTCTCAGTTGCCCACTCTTCCCTTTTATAAAAAAAGCTGGCATCCTCCTGCAAAATTAACGTAGATTCTACTGCTGTATACGCCGTTTGCGCAATTTGGGCTACGGATTGTTTCAGTTCGTTAATTTGCTTAGTTATTGGGGACAAGAGTTCCGAGATGTTAGAGAGCATAGTCTTTTCCAAGGATTTTATGGTTTCGTGGAATTCTTGCCGGGAAACCACTAGGCCTTCGCTTTGCGTTGCCGCCGCTTCGGCTGCCATTTTAGCCGACTCAGAAGTCTCTGCTATTACAGGCCCGGAGGCGTCCGTTTTAGGGAAATAGGATGATACTGCTTTACTCACGATAGACTGTTTCTTAGCAGCCGATCCAGTCTTCTTTCCCATGCCTTTTTGTCAGTGTTAAGTTATATTTGGTTGGCAATCTATGTTGTTTTTAGGGGGAAGATATCAGGAGCTCGTCGCTCAGGCGTCCATCCTGCTCAGCGCCGACGCCACGCCCCCCATTTCACATCATTTCTGAACCAGGTCTTGTGTATGCTAAAACTAGACAATAAGTTTTTGTTTTGTTTTTTTAATTTGTGCAAATAGGCCAATGTTACCAAGCTGGTAGATCTTGCTTCAAGACAGGGTATTCTTGATAAAGTGAAACTGGGGGACAAAATTGGGGAACCAATAGCATGCTTTTCTATTTACAATTGCAAAACTTCTCTGATAAACAGGATGTAGCCAAAATTTGTAGCCAACATTTTGTCTGCCCCATTAACAGAGTTTGAATATATACTTCCAGAATTATATTACTAGTAACTTCTGGCCTGATCTCTAAAATGTATCAAGTTTTAATAAAAATGGACAATAAAAGCCCTATGTTATACCAGAAATGATGGGAAAATACTTTTCCCTCACAGATAATAAGTGTAAGAGTACAATTCTTTAAGATTTTGTCCCATTGGTACCTAACACCACAGCAGTTATCACGAGTTTTTACAACATACTCATCTGTCTGCTGGAAGCGGTATGGAAAGGTGGGATCATATGCACACTGTTGGTGGCAGTGTGAGAGAACCGAACAATTCCGGAAGACAATTTTGAACCAAATATTCCTTATAACGGGATATTGTCCCGTTCACACCGGAGATATTGTTTCTTAATTACTGGAAGGATAGCACAGTCCCAAATATTAGGAAAGAGCCGATCTCATACCTTTTAATAACTGCCAAAACATCTATAGCAGCTAACTGGAAATGCCCAAATGCACCTACGCACCATATATGGCAACATAAGGTATGGGAAATGTACATAATGGAATGAATCATGTATAAGATGAATCAGTTTGAAAATAATCCTCCTTCCTCGAATTTTGTAGAAGTGTGGCCAATGATACTGAAGTACTTGATGCAGATGGGAGTGGTCCAAAAAAAAAAAATTGAAGTACTTAACTGAAATGTCATATTGAGGATGTTTATAAGGTCGAAGATCTGATGTTTGGTTTTGGTTCTTTACTTTCTATTCCAATTATCTTTGTTGTTTGTTATGTTATTTTTTTTGTAATATGTTTCATGCTTGTGTATTTGTTGGTTGTACTAAATACAAATTGTCAAATTAAAAAAATCAGAAAAAAGACAATTATTAGACAGATAGGGAATATCAGTACAGCTTCTGCAAAGGGAAATCCTGACTGAACAACCTTTTGGAATTCTTTGAGAAAGTGAGCAAGCATGTAGACAATGGTGACCCGGTAGACATTACATACCTGTACTTAAAAAAGACTTTTTTGTAAAAAAAAAAAAATTATATTGCTTTTTTCCCTATACTACTCCTACATGCTAAAAACCTACGCTAATCTATATTATACAGAGAATACAGTTTGTAATGTTACAAAATAAGAGTATCATTATATTGAAAAGCAATGTTAAATCTTGGTATCATCTGTTACATCTATTTTGTTATCTAGATTAAAATTAAAAGCTAGATAACTGGATTGCATACAGACATAGAAGTATCTAAAATCTAGGTTTAAATCATTATCTGACATAGTGCGTCACGATATTAAAAAACAATTCAACATTATTTTTTCTTCGGTCCTCTTCTTTTCTTCTTTCTTTCTTCCTGAGGCTTAAGAGCTGCTGCCCCTTTTTCAGAATCCGACTGTTCTTCAAGTTCTCCGCTTTCTGAGCCATTAAATCCATACATACTCTCCTGCGATTCCAGTGAGTCGTCTGACTCAGTCTCTGCTTTTTTCTTCTTACGTTTTTCCAAAAAAACTTTCGCCTTTTCGATAGAGTCAATTTTGTATTTCTTGGCTTTGTAGCTGAAGATCAGTCCCTCCGGAATGTCCCAACGATAGGAAATAGACTCCGATTGTAACCATGCCGTCAAGCTCCTGTAGGCTTTTCTTCTTTTTCGAATTTCAAATGGAATATCTACTTTAAAAAGACTTTTGTCAAGGTAGCTAACCAAAGATTCCTGAGTAAACTCAGAAGTCATGGGATAAGAGGATGGGTTCTCTTATGGATTAAAAACCTGGTTTAATGACAGGAAGTAAAGAGTAGGGATCCATGGACAGTTCTCCCAATGGAGGGAAGTAAGCAGTGGGGTCCCACAAGGATCGGTCTTGGGGATGGTACTATTTAACTAGGGGTGAGTAGTGTAGTGATCAAGTTTGCAAATGACACAATATTATTCAGAATGGGGGAAACAAGTGAAGAGCTCCAAGAAGACCTCCACAAACTGGGTGAATGGGCGACAATGTGGCAAATGAAGTTCAGTGTTGGTGATGCACATGGGGACAAAAAAACCCCAACCAAGTATAGGCTAATGAGGTCTGAACTTGCTGGGACTAAAACAGAAAAGATCTGGAGTCATAATGGATACCTCAATGAAAGCATCAACCCAGTGTGCTGCAGTGGTGAAAAGGGAAAGTCTATGTTAGGGATTATTAGGAAAGGGATTGAGACTAAAACAACCAATACCGTAATGCCCCTGTATAGATCTAAGGTGTGGCCTCATTTGGAATACTGTGTCCAGTTCTGGTCACCATATCTCAAAAAGGCCATTACAGAGCTGGAAAAAGTACAGAGGAGTGCAACCAAGATGATCAGGGGGTTAGAGCACATTCCCTAAGAGGAAAGGCTGAAGAGTCTTGGACCTTACAGTTTAGAAAAGTGATGACCGGGGGAGGGGGGTGCACGATAGAAGTTTATAAGCCTCTGAATCCCAGAGCCAGGAGGCAACATCAGGGGAAGGCTTCGACCTCTAAGCCCTCCAGCGGAACTAGTTGGTGACTGTGTGAGACAGGATGCTGGACCAGATGGACTACTGGTCTGATCTTATGTTCTTATGGTATCAAGAGAGGTTGAATACTCCAGCTGGACTAATAAAAGGGTATTTCCCCTGTCTACTTGATATTGTCCAGTGGGGGAAAAAATTATTCCATCAATACCTCATTTTGTACTAAAATTTTTGTGTCCCCTGCACCATTGTTTTTGTGTGTGTGTGTCTTTTTGCTCCAGATGGTGTGGCCCTTCATTTTCTTTCACTTTATATTGTCCACCAGGCCTGAAGCCAGATCGAAGAGGGAATACCCTGGAGCTGCCCTGTCACATATATACAATTACTTTCCCCATAAAGGGCAGACAAAAAACTGTCCTATAGTTGGCAGTTTCAAAGTGTATCTTACATAGGGTTGCCAAGTCCTCTCCTTGCTCCAGCAGGGGGATTGGGGGGGGGGGGGTTCTGGGGGTGAGCAGGTCTGCGCCCAAGCCCCACCCCAAAGTGTGACCATCCACTCAGCCACCCTTCTCCCTCCCCTCCTGCCAGATTTAAAGGGCTTCAGCTGATCAACGGGGACCACGTGGCCCGCCAATCAGCTGGAGGGCCCTTTAAATCTAGCAACAGGGAGAGGGGTGGCCATGGGCCACAGGCGAATGGGGTGGGGCTGTGATGTGTGGGGCTGATCTCCCCCAGCCCTATGCATTGCAGCCCCCACCTCACTTGCAAAAAGACCCTTTAAAGGGTCTTTTTGCAAGCCAAGTATGCAGCCTGCAACAGCCCCTCTCCCTCCTGCTTGATTTAAAGAGCCCTCCAGCTGATGGGAAGGCCATTAGGTGCCCGCTGATCAGCTGAAGTCATTTAAATCTGGCAAGAGGTGAGGGAGTGGGTGGTCAGGTGGGTGGTTGCACTTGGGGGCGGGGCTTGGGGGCAAATTGGAGCCCCCAAAAGCAGGGAAACCCCTCCCCTGACCTGGGGACTGGCAACCCTAATCTTACACAACAAGTATATCAGACAGCATACTATGGAAGTTTCAATAGGATGACTTCAATGGATTTAGAAGGATGTAACTCTGTTTAGTACTACCCTGTTAATTACTGTTCACTCTGTTTACGTATCATCTAAGTTCTAACCCTAAATTCTTCTGACAACATATCACTAAAGTTTATATTCTGTTGCCTTAAAAAAAACCCCTACTGTTAAAAAGAAGTGGCATTAATTAGACTTGTAGCCAAAAAGGGCAGAAATTCAGGAAAAGGGGGGGAGGGATTTAATGTGGTTTTCTAGACACAGTTTTGACACTATGGGAGACAGGTGCTCTATATAATAATGAAGTAGTAACAAATCTACTGTGTTAGCTCCTATAGAAATCATTCACGTACAACAATGACAGCATGGAGAGAGAGAGAAAGACCTTGTCCTAAATTCAGTCTGGTGTCAGCATTGGGGTTTTCTAGCATCAAAACACTACAAAGCCATATCCACATGTGCATAGTGATTGACAGCCAATGTATATAATATTAATTAAGAATAAGCTGTGAATTAGGAAGCCACAACTCAAATCACACCATAGCCATACACTCACTAAGTAGCCCTAAGGGAAGACACCATCAGTTTCAGGCCTGCCTCACTGGGCTACCTCACACTGCTGCTATAATTATTAATATTCTAAAATACAACATAAATTATAAGCATTCAAAGATGGATTTACATATATAGAGGTTACATAAGTTCCAATAGAACTGCATTTTTGTTTCTATCAGTCTCTTTCACATGCAAGAACTCTGAAGTGCACATTAGGTTTCCTGAATATTCAAGGACTTCCCAGTTCATACACTTCTCCATTGAACATCCAGACCTGCCTTCTGACAAATACAGAAAATCTATTTTCTATTGGGTTCTATTGGATTCAAGATATTTTTGTACAACTTCTGCCTTATTATAACTGATATCTCTACTTATTACACTTTTAAAAAAAACATGCAAAAATAATATTTTAATTTAAAATGCAGTTTTGATTTTCCAAGCCTTTTTATTTAATAACAAGATAGTCTGTTAGGCATCCAGTCATTTAAACTCATCTAATATATCAGATTTCAAATTTCTAAAGTTACTCTTCAAGGCACACATTGCTGACACAAAACAATACAGTCATTTTAACTGTTTTCCTGTGCTGATACAAAATGTTTATACGTTTTACATTGAGGATAACCATTCATCCAAAGTTAAACACTGTTAAGTCCCACTGATTTCAGAGAGCAGTTATCTTTCCCACATTAAGGTTAAAGGGATCCAAAAGTACCAAACCTTTGCTAAGCTAACCCACTAGCAAGTGCTTAACTAGCAGTGGGTTAAAAGGTAATCAAAACACAAAACTTCTCATATCCCTATTTAGAAGATATGCAGAAAGTCAGTCTAAGCCACCTTTCATCCACAACCATATTAATGAATCATGTGTTTACACAAACAGATATTATGTGCATTACTTTAAGTTAGTGCAAATGCTTAATGCAGACCCAAAAAGGCAGAGGAAAAGGTAAAGAGGGTTAATTCAGATGACCACCACATTCTTGAATGTCAGTATTCAGTACAAATCCATACGGAAACCTTTTAACCGTTAAGATGAAAGGAATTTAATAATGCACTCATGAAGTCTGGGGTTAAAGAAACTTAAAACTACAGAAGTAAACTTTGGGATTACACTTAAAATTTTAAAAAGTTACAGGAAAAGTGCATCCAAATGAAACTTGCCTTAAAATAATAAACAGAATGTGCTGAAAGAGGGCTACAATGTTTAGGACTGAGAAACAGAGGAGAGAGAAAGAGAGATTCTAAGACCAAGCAATGAATCAAAAGAAGTGCCTCTCTTTAACTGCACCCCCTTCCCCCCATTAGAGGCATTTTTCTAATTGACACTGAATTAGCATTTACTACCCTACGTGGCAAACACTTTAATGGAAACTGCTTGATGGTTTTGGCTCATGGTAGAGGTGTAACAAACAAGATTTAGTGGGCTGAGGGAATAGCAGTGTCACAGTAAACAGCACACTGGCTCTCTTCTCTTTACTCATACGGGGAGTTATGCACGGACTGCTTGCCCTTGACCAGTAAATGAGCACCTCTAAAACAATGAATTAATTATGCATTCACTGTGAGCTTGGAGACTGTGCTTAATATGATTAGTGATGCTGTCTACCCAACTTAAGTGTTGACGTGTGTTTTAAAAGCTGAAAGTGGGGTGGGATGTCTTCTGGTATCCAGAACATTAATTCTGAAGTCTTTTTTGGAGCCTGCATACTAAAAGCGAAGACTTCTCACCAGTGCTATAAAGGGAACACGTCTATATAAATGCATATACCTACTGGTACCGTCTGACAAAAAAAAAAACTTGAGACAAAAACAAAAACCTCCCCCCATTCCTGTTTAATTTTGCAGAATGCTATTATGATGAAACCTGAGAAAGAAGTTTCCTTAATAAGGAGGGTTATAATTACCTTAGAATATTCTGCCCTGACAAATACATTTCAGCTTCCTTTTACAAATGTGCATTTTTGTCTCTAAGCATTGTTAGACATTTGTAAATTGCAGCAGTATTTCAAAAAGGCATGTGTGCACACACCCTACTGTAAGTTGCTTAACAGCACCTAGCGGCTCCATAGTCTACTTATCAACAAACTAATTTTATACGCCTATCAGTATACTGAGCAACACATGTGTATACATTTGTAATAAATCCAGAGAAAATGGCACTTCATTTGTTGAAACGTTTAGCTTCCATAGCTCACTTTTACAACAAAATAAACTGTCTCAGAAATAAATTTGTCGTCAAGTTATCCCCCCCCCCCAAAAAAATGAAACTGTAAAATAAATTAGACAAACCCTACAACAAATGGGCAACAAATGGGCAAACTTGGCATGAAAGGGAGAAAATTCTTCACAGCTGCTTTGCCACAAAAGAACCCAAGTCTAAATGCAATTCATTCTGCTCGCTTCTGAAAAACCATTTGCAGGTTTCTCACAATTCTTAGAGTAAAGCCTTGCTGTTACCACATGATAAGATAAATTTGTAGTGTTGAGCTGTGCACTGATGAGACAGACTGTGTGTGTTGATTACAGTCCCAGGAAGACCACCCACCTAGACAGCCACATGCAATAACAATTTTTCCCCACTGCCAACTAATAAGGGCAGAGGCAGGATAAATCAGCTGTTGACTATTGAATATAATTGGTCATTTAAGGCTGGAACTTTGTGCCCTTTGCAAAATAAAAGAAAAATAAATGTATGGCCACTGTGTAGCACAGTACAACTGTCATTCGCTTCCTTTACTTTCAAACCTAGAAGAATCTACAAACCCAGCCACTGTGACATTAACTGGCAACAACCGGTCACGCAACCCGTAAAACTCCTCTCTGCTAGAAAGCTCCTAATCAGGAAGCAAAATGCAACTTACCGGCTGTTATGAATTAGTGTGATGATTTCCATGCTGGCAAGTATAATGCATAGCAGGTATTTCCACATTCCACGGCCATATGTTTTACTTTGATGACCACTATACAAATTTTAGTTCATGAAAAGACTAGATACATTTGTGAAAGACAAAAAAAGCAATAGATACTCACATAGATGGTCGGGCTAATGCAGCCTCCTGCTTTCAAAGAGCCCTACAGTCTGCTGAAGGGTGGAAAGAAATGGCACAGGCAGGGCTATTTTGGGGCAGGAACGCACAGGAACGGAGTTCCGGCTGGCTCCTGAGTTGGCCACACCCAGCGGGAACTCATTAGCATAACAGGCCGCACCCAACAGCATAAACGCATTAGGACTGGCTACATTAGGGGTGTGTGGCCTAACATGCAAATTAATTCCTGCTACAAAAAAAAGCCCTGGGTTTTGACAACAAACAAGGAAAACAGAATAAGAAGCAAAAGGTGGGTGTGGCTGGATGACCACTCTTCTGGTAACACGGGGGTGTGGCCTAATATGCTAATAAGCTGTGCTGTCAGTGGTGTGGCCTAATATGCTAATGAGTTTCTGCTGTTAGGTGTGGCCTATTATGCTAATGAGTTCCTGCTGGGCTATTTCTACAAAAAAAGCCCTGGGCACAGGATTGGTCTAATACTCTTTATTTCTGCAGTCTGTTTTTTCCCTCTTGCATTCAAGGCTTTCAAACATCATATCTGCATACTATTTGCTTTCACAATACATTATTTTGCTAATGTAGGCAGTCACGGAGCTCAGGACAAGGAGTAGGGCATGTTTTAGGAATTCAAGAAGTCCAATGATCACTGAGAATAATAATAAATAAAATAAAAAAGTTTCTTGACTTCTGCACTATATGTAAAACAGTATCTTTCTCACCAAGCCCACAGACTGGAAGAGGAAGGCTGTCCTGGAAATAATCTGGCTAAACTGCTCCCTTAACAAAAGACCTTAGATATGCAAAGATAAATTACGATGATGAAGTTTGTTCTCCATGTCCCTTAATAGAAGACCTGCAAGAATAAAAGCTGGAAGCACACAGAAATCTACAAATTCTAGTCATGGGCCCACATTTAATATCGACTGATTAAAGATATTTTGATTAGTTCTGCAGTTAAACTGAACGCACCTGTTGCACCAGTAGCAGCAGCACCACCTAGACCTCAGCGTAAACAGGAGCTCGCTGGCTTACGGACATTAAACCCATACAGATGGCATTTCAAATGCTTAAAGCTCAAACACAGCAGATTTATCCATCAATTTCACAGTTTCCTTGTGGTAAACCAGTTACATTACAATAATTCCTCCTAATCTACTATAAAAACAACATTTCTTAATTCAGACCCCTTACTACAAATTTGTACAATTAACTTTATGATCAGCGTTAAAGTGTTTTATCGGCCTCTTGTTTGCTTTATGTGTTTGCAGTCTTTCAACAGCCAGAGCTATATGAGTTAGAGGAGAAAGTTCTTGCTGTTTCGGCTTAATTTCAGTCATTAATAAATCCAATGTTAGTAGCCTGCCCAAGTTTCCAAGAGGTCAAATTATAGAATTAACATTGCAAAGAACAGCATCACTGTGTACCAACTCAGATTTCCTTTCCTAGCTACTTCTCAGCTGGCATCTGCCGAAAGTTTGTTTTCACCAGAATGTAGCTGCATACCAAGAAGGAAGCAGATATTATGGACCACAGTCTAAAAATAGATAATACACATACAAAAATGTTATAACTCCAAGCAACTGATTTTGATCAAACTAAAAGCAGGTCTAAAGATACTCTAAAATTATGCTGCTCCTTGTGCAAGTCTCCCCCCACCTCTAAACAACACAAAACTATATTTAACCTATGAAATCCTTTGCCCTTAATTCTTTATAATATAAAACCTGAAAGACCAGAATCAATATTCAGTCAAGTAGTCCAAAGAGGTTTGGAATTTCAGTTTATTAATATAAATTCTTAGGGGCCTACTGAAGACCACCTTTTCCAGAAGTGTGTTTTGCACAGGAAAGCTTGCATTTTGAATAAAACTTTGTTGGCCTCAAAGGTGTCACTTGACTCCAACTTTGTTCTGCTGCTTCTGACCAACACAGCTACCCACCTGAGTCCATCTTTTCCAGATTTAGAAATCCCTTTTGTTAAACTCCAGGGATCTGGAATTTTCCCAAGTTACTGTAAATTTCATCATAGTGTCCATATATCCTTTGTTATTTTTGCATTTTTATTTTATCAATTACTTTTACTAATATGCACATTTTAAAAGAACAGGGTGAACTGCTTTATAGCTCTCATCTATATTATGTTGTACTTCTGGTATCTAATTTGAGCAATGAGGAAAGGTGGGATATAAATATTTTTACTGGATCCTAACAGCTCAGGAAAAGCAGGAAAAGGCAAGTTCCATGGATTGTTGGGGAAATGACTGAAAATAACCCATCAGCATCAAACTTCTTTTATCTATATATCTAATAGCCAAGTGGCCCCCTGCATGCGGATATCTAAATCCACGCCGGGGGGGGCACCGGGGGGGGGGCAGGGAGATTTTTCTGCACACGTGGGGGACTCCCCCGTGTGCAGAAAAATCCTAAAAGTTAAAAAAGCGTTCCCTGCGCATGCTGTTGGGGGGGGAGGCTCGGTGGGCCTGTCGGCTGTGAGCCGCTCAGGCCTTGCCGGTGCGGGGGGGGGGGGGAGGAGGGAGGAGGATCAGTGGGCCTTGCCGCTGCCACTGCTGGGGAAGGGGTGGGTGGGAGGAGGATTGGAATACTTCCTCCCCCCGCGAGTATCGCAGGTCCCCCTTCTTGTATACATCTATTATTCAGCCACATTTTCTCCTGTTCCCATAATAGTAGTGGCAAAAGTCCTCAACCCAACCCAGGCTAAGGACTTGTGGATGGAAGGGCTGCAACAAGACAAAACCACAAAACCCCAGTGTGAGGCTGCCCTCACACTAGTCAGGTAGGCTACCACCAGCCCTTTCAAGCAGCAAACAGCTGGGCAGCAAAAGGGCAAGTCTCCCAGCCTTTCAGGGAAATTAACAAGAAAGTCAGCCCTGCAGGGTGGACCTGCAGAATGAGTTTCCAAACACCAAACAGTTACCTGATAGGTGGTCACTAGGCCAAAACACTGGAATTAGATCTGAGGTTGTTTATGTAAAACTTGGCTGTTGTATTGTCCATAGCTATGAGGAGCCTCTTCCCTGGCAGGAGTTCTGAAAAAGATGTAACGGCATATCGGATTGCTCTCATTTCTAACAGATTAATATGAAGGGACAACTCTCCGACAGACCAAAGGCCATTGACAGCAAACCCCTCACAGTGTGCTCCCCAACCCATGAGGGAGGCATCAGTAAAAACCTGGATATCATGCTCCCGAGGCCCAAAGGCCATCCCTTTGGTTTAATTGGTCTCACAGGCCCACTAATGTGGGGACTGTAATACTCTCCTAGGGATGGAGAGCTTGTGGGACTGAGGGTCTACATTTAACCAAAATACCCTCAGGAACCAATCCTGCAAGTCCCTCATCCTGAGTATGGCATAGGGCACCATGGGTGTAGCTGCAGCTATGTGTCTAACAGTGTCTGGATATCCATCACCCTCTGGAAATGACTAGCCAGGAAATGAGACACCAAAGTCTGGATGGTCTGGCGTCTGACATGGGGAAGGAAAGCCTTACCCTGGATAGAATCTAGGGCTGAGGACAGACTGGAAATCTGCCCCGGGACAGTTCCGCTTGGGAAGCGGGGGAAGGGAGCCCGTTCAGACACGCGCAGCTGTCCCTCGGCTCCCTTCCGCACTTACTCGCTTTGAAGCCGGGTTTCTTGCGCTTTAGAAGGACACCGGGAGAAACCGGTGTCCGGAGGCCGTCTTGCGCATGCCTCCTGCTTCCAGGCAGTGTGAACCGGAAGAAGGCGGGAGGCAAGCGGAGGTGGCAGTGCGAACGCGGCGTTTTGCCAGTTTGCACATGAGCACACACGCGCACATGCACGCATGCACTCATGCGCACATGCGCAAATTGCTGAAACAGCCCTATCACGAGCTGCGGAGGCCGGCCCACGTGGGGCCCATCCGCAGCAGTCTGAACGCTTCGTAACAACATCCTTGCGCAATACACTGGCCAGTGTGAACGGCCAGCCCTGGGGAGTTTTCCCCCCACAGCAGTTGCCTCCGCATTCATCCTGCTCCAGATTGCCAGTCTGTCCTCAGCCTAGGTTTGCCCCAGTAAACACCACACATTGGTTGGGATTAAGGTGAAATTTCTTGAAGTTAATTAAGAGGCCAAGATTTGTCAGGGTTTGTACTGCTAAATAAATTGAGGACTGTGCACCCTGCTCAGATGGGACCACAACCAATCACCTAAATATACTACACACCCTTTCAATATTATATGAGAGATGACTGCAGACATGCACATTGCCAGCCCAAAGCGTAGGATGCAGTATTCAAAATAGGAGGAACCACATTGGAATTTAAGGAACCTTTTGCAGGACTTGAGGATAGTTGTATGAAAGATGGTGCCCTTGAGGTCTAGGACTCCGAACCACACCTCTGGTGTTAAAAGGGGGAGGATGTCCTGCAGAGACACCATTCAAAACCTAGCCGTTCTCAGAGAGGGTGTTCAAGGCTCTCAAATCCCAAATGGGGTGTAAGGAAGTATTTGAGGGGGGAATCTTTTCTGACAATCCTCTTTTTAAAACCTGTCTAATGGCTTCCTTAGATAGGAGGGACCTGACCTCATCCTTCAGTAAGGGTTGAGAGTCACTGGGTCAGGATCTGGGCTGGTTGTATGGAGGTGGGGGAACTGGATTCTTAGAAATAACCATTATGCACAACAGTTTTGACTAACTTTCAACCAACTGGATACAAAGTGAGACAAAGGTTGTCAAAACTTAATGAACCAGCTAGTTATAAAAAGGAATTTCCTTTTCCTGCTTATTTTCTGGGAGGGCTAGCTTGAAGTTTCCCTCAAATTTTCTGCTGGTGCTTTCTATCTTGTAGCATCTGCATATAGAATGGGCACTGGTAATGTTGAGCAAGCTGGTAACAGTGTTGTCTACAGAACTGATCTGAATGTCTTGAGAAATAACTCAGCTTGTCTAAGGGAGCAGGAGGGGAAGCCAGGCCATGAGATCTTGCTGTGAGCTTGTGCTTCCTCATGTGTTCTAAGGTAGAATCAGTTTGGCTGCTGAAAATGTCCTCAACCTTGGCTTTGGTGTCCATTGGGAGGGCAGATGATCTCAACCAGGAACATAAGAAGAGCCCTGTTGGATCAGACCAGTGGTCCATCTAGTCCAGCATCCTGTCTCACACAGTGGCTAACCAGTTCCTCTGGAGGGCCAACAACAGGGCATAGAGGCCAAGGCCTTCCCCTGACGTTGCCTCCTCACTCTGGGATTCAGAGGATTAGTGCCTCTGGATATGGGGGGTTTCCCTCTGTCACCATGGCTAGTAGCCATTGATAGACTTCTCCTCCATGAATCTATCTAATCCCAATTTAAAGCTCTTTATTCCTGTAGCCATCACTACATCCTCTGGCAGAGAATCTGTGTAAAATAGTATAGGGATGGTGCCACAGAACCATGCTTCATGCCATGACCCTAGAGGAACCATGAAAGCCTTGAGGAGTTTAGCTGCTGCTTGCCAAAATGGAGTCCCTCTGAGTCCATCATTTTGGTGAAGGCTTTCTTGTCCTTGGAGAGGACATCAAGATACTTCATCCACTCCCAAAGAAGCATCTGATATCCCTCCAGAACAGCCATAAAATTTGTAACTCATTGGCCCATTGCTCTCAATGCATAGATGGTCCTGCCTAGAGCATCCAATCTGCACCCCTCTTTGTCCAAAGGGGATTCATGAGACCCTGCATGTTATCTTGAGGGCAATTCCTCCACAACTAGTGAGTTGGCTGGAGGATGTTACATATACATTTATCCTGTATAAATTATCCAGCTTTTTGCAGTGGGAGGTGCAGATGCAGGCTTAACCCGCACATTCTTACCATCTCCAGGAGCCCCTGCAGCATGGGGAAGGCAACTGGTCCCATGATAGTCATATATGCCGCCATCTGAATTTTTAGAACTGAGAACTGAGCACTTTAGACTGTTAATTGTAAATTTGTAATCTGTATTTTAATGTTTTATATTGTTTTAATGTTTTAGTATGTTTGAATCCTGAAGTACCAGGTCTTGTACGCCGCTCTGAGCCTGCAATCGTGGGGAGAGCGGCTTAGAAATTAAATAAATAAATAAATAAATAAATAAATAGAACCAGTAGCATCAGGTCCACTGACTTCAGATTTGATGGTACAGTGTCAAGATCTAGTGCTTTCATTATATGCAGGAGTTGCTCAGCACAAAACTACAGGTCCTCAGTAGGCGACCCTGGGAAACAGGATCCCACTGTGTCATCAGGAAGCATGATGGACGGGGTGTCAGAGCTGATGTCAGAGCCAGGGCCAGCAACTTCCTCGGGGTCGGACCCACATTGTTCTAACAGGCAGGAGCCCTTGGACACCCACTGACACTGAGGGTTGGACTTACTGCTCGGATTCAGTGGCACTTGGAGGAATGTGTACTGAGAAAACAGTCACGAGAGTCTGACCCCCAAATCAAGGTAGTCAACAAGACTTACAAAAATGGTTTTCTGTGTATTGCTGCCAATAAACACTGCATAGCAACAATGAACAAATTCCATCAAATCATAAGAAAATCCTTGTATAAGAATAAAAAAGTCATCTCCGGATTTTATAACAACAACGTTTCAAAAACTGGATCTTCCTCAGGAAACATTCTATACAGTGGTACTAGAGCTTTCATGCTCATACAGTGCTACCACAGAACCAGGAATAATATAATGCATTTATTAGTAGGACGCTGATCTTTCTTCTGCACTGGCATATAAAGACTTTCCGTGTGATGCTGTATATTCTGTTAGTAGACTGGTGTCCAGAAGCCAGCAAGGTATCTAACATCTAAGCTGTACCAAAAACATAGGAAGCAGGTGATCAGTTGAAGCCAGTTGGGGTCAGGATGTCAGATGGGACCTTGTTGTAGCATGTCTGGGGACACTGACAATTTCTCCCTCAGGCATCACAGCTCATTCCATTCGGAGAACCAACATGGCTCTCATTAGACATGCAACTGTTGAAGAAATTTGCAAAGCAGCAACCTGGTCATCTATATCTACATCAGCGCTCACAGTTCAGCAGATGCCACATTTGGAAGAAGAGTGTTGCAGAATATCTTCGATGACAATTACTCAAACCCACCCAAATAATTGAGGACATTTTGGGGGAGGTTCTTTTCAAGATGTTTTCTGCCTTAGAGGGAGAACAGACCATTGGGTACTCACAATGAAGGGTCCTTCTCCTCTGAGGAAAGGAGGACATCTTGTCCCTCCTGGAGTTATTGTGAGAAGATGTCAGACAGGATTTTTCCCCTTGTGTGTCTCTATTTTCTCTTCCCTTGGCTGTATGTTTTTTCTACTTTCCTCCCCTAGATTTCATAGGTGATTTCATATTGCAACCTGGTGTTTGAGTTGGCAAACTGAGAGCGTGACTCCAACAGGCTGAGTATAGGAAGCTGGGGAAATTAGTTCCTACCTCCCTGAAATGAATGGTGAGACTCTGCCTTTCAAGATGTCCTCCTTTTCTCAGAGGAGAAGGACCCTTCACACTGAGTATCCTAGGTGAGCCAACTTTGGAGATTAGTTCCTGTGCTAATGACCGGTTGCCCATTAGTAAAGTTTCAAGAGTTATGATGAGTTGTACTTGTTAGGAAATACCGCAGAGGTCGGGGAGAACCTATAAATTTGTCTACGTTTCTCACTTGAAGTCTATTTTGTGGAAGTCTCTCCATCTTCAGTAGAAATTTTCTGAAGAAGAATACGAAACAAAGAGCAGAATCTAGAGCCTTCGTCGTGAACTTTGTACATGCTCAGAGACTTTGTATTTGAAAAACATTTTTGTGAACTTTGTACATGCTTAGGGACTTTTTTGTTTGCACTTAGAAATTTTGTGAATATGTGGGGATTGTGGCAATAAAATGATCCAGTCCGATGGAACATGTTTGCTATGCTTAGGGAGTCGCAGAATACAGTGATGGAATGTACGGTTTTCATTCTGAAGTGTCTTGTCATGATGGACATATTTAAGAACTTCAGGTTCAGAATGGCCCTCCAATCTCTGCTCTTCTTTGGAACTGAAAAAATATAGACTCCTGATCCCCTTTCTGAGGATGGCACGGGCTCAATGGCCACTATGGAATGAAGATGTTACATGACCTGATTGGTCCTTTGCCATTTTTCTGGTCTTTTGGGGATCAGAGATTGGAGGAAACATCCCGGTGGAAAGTTGGAAAACTCAACTGCATAGCCTTTGGAGACTACTCCAACAGTACAAAGATCTGTTTGAAATGAAGCCAAGTTTCCTTGAAGTGGTCTCTCCCCTACTAGGAGATTGATGGTGTCATGCTTTGGGTTGCTTGCCTGCCCTGTCGGACCTTTCTAATCTAGGTCCAGACTGCATGAAGAATTTGGATTGCTGGCCTCCTCTTCTATAGAATGATTTTGGCTGGTTCCAATTAAATATTCTTTGGTCTTCTTTAAAACCTGGCAAAACATTTTGGGAATGAAACGAAGCCCTACTGTATTGTCGCCTGTCTGTACGTCACAAGGTTCTTGGCATGGCTTTCATTTTATCCTTTGTCTCCACAAGAATTTTATCCAGATGTTCACCAAAGAGTCTGTCTCCCTGGAAGGGGTAGGCAATGACAATGGCCTTTGAATGGACAACTGTCCATGCTCAAAGCCAAAACGGTTTGCCTTGCTGTGGCTGCTGATGCCAACGCTCTGGATGTGAAAGTGAGACAATCTAGAGTTGCATCTGCTGCAAATGAAACTGCATTAAGGATTCTAGAAGATCCTTCTTTAAGGCTTTTATTTGTTTCCAGTACTATTTATAAGATTTTCCTTGATCAAACGATTGCCAAAGTCTGCTTTCTTATCAAGAGTATCATCCTCTGATGGCCTTGACCATCCTCTGATAGAAGACCTGAAGACTGAAGTGCTATGACAAGTGCATCCAGGGCTATTTTGGGGCAGGAACGCACAGGAATGGAGTTCCCGCTGGCTCCTGAGTTGGCCACACCCAGCAGGAACTCATTAGCATAATAGGCCACACCCAACAGCAGAAACTCATTAGGATTGGCTACATTAGGGGTATGTGGCCTAACATGCAAATCAATTCCTGCAACAAAAAAAGCCCTGGGTTTTGACAACAAACAAGGTAAACAGAATAAGAAGCCAAAGGTGGGTGTGGCTGGATGACCACTCTTCTGGTAACATGGGGGTGTGGCCTAATATGTTAATAAGCTGTGCTGTCAGTGGTGTGGCTTAATATGCTAATGAGTTTCGGTTGTCGGGTGTGGCCTATTATGCTAATGAGTTCCTGCTGGGCTTTTTCTACAAAAAAAGCCCTGGGTGCATCTATCAGCAGTACCAGCAAAAACTCACCAGCAAGTGAAGGCAGGGCATACATCTTCCTAAGGTCTGGGCATTGTTTCGGTGGTTAGCCCATTCTGATTTGAGCTGCCTCTCAAAATATTCTGGGAAGGGGACACTGCAGGGAAGGGGATCCCAAGAGGCAGCACCACCTCTGGTGGGAAGCTCCCGGTGGAACCCTAGAACACTTTGATTCTGGATTTTCTGTTCCCTGATTGCTAACCAGAATTTCCAGTAAGCAAAGGACTTTGGGGAGAATCTTATGGAAAACATCCTGGGGGGGAAGGGTAGTTCTACATGGTGGTGACTATGGGTCCTCTTCATCCCCCTTCTCCCTATGCAAGGATGAGTCAGAGTCCACTGAGTTCTGATCCACATCTCCCAGCAGCAGGCTAGAATCCCTCTGCTCTAGTCTCCTTCTCTTCTTGTGTGTGGGGGCTGGAGTGAGTAGCCTGTTCCATCTTCCTACTACCTGATGGGCTGCTCGATGGTAAACTATGTCTGTGCCTGCTACAGGACCTACGGCCCTTTGGCACAGTCTGCGAGATGGCCTCTCTAATCTTCCCCAGTATCTAGGCCATGAGGTTAGCCTGCACATTTTCCCCAAAGAGATCCAGACCTGCACTCCCTAACCAGACAAACTCCAGTTGGTGTCCCCTGGGGGGAGGGCTGCCGGGGCAAAGAGGGGGGCTCCAGGATGGAGGGGGTGGCCCCTTGGGGCATAATCTCACCTAAGCCTGCTCTCACCATTTCCTGTTGGTTTCCCCTCCCTTGTTGCCAAAGGGACCAAGGAGAATTCCCTCCGGAGCCCTTAGAAAGGATGGCCCTTACCATAGTTCAGGAGTCCTTCTCAGAGATGAGCTCAGGGACTCCCAGTTTTGCTTCTCAGTCGGCTGCTCCAGGAGGTTTATTCAGACCATGTGGAGGCTTCTACATACTCCTCTGTGTGGCCCACTGGCTTCCCTGCAGCAAGTGGCTGGAGAAATTCCCAGCTCAGAGGATGGAGGCCCTGCCGCCAGAGAGATCCTCTGAGGGCTGGATCAGCAGGGAATGCTCCCCACTGCTGCAGAAGGCTCCCTGGACTTCCTTGAAGATGTCTGAGATAGGGTGCAGGGGGAGTGGACAGGGGAGACCCGGAGCTGCAGGTAAGGCTCCCCGCTGCTGCAGATGGCTCCCCAGTCTTCCTTGGAGGCATCTGAAATAGCATGCGGGGAGGGAGAGGGGAAGGCCAGCAGAACCTTCCTGCTCCCAAAGCTCCTTCAAGGTTGGAGCCTCCGCAGCCGGGGAGACCCGCCAGACCTGTAGCTCCCCGCTGCTGTGAATTGATTTCCTAGGCTACTTGCCAGCACCCAGAACAAGGCACGGGGGAGGGGGAAGGCAGCAAACCTTTCCTCCTCCAAAAGGGTCTCAAGAGGGCTGATAAAACCCTCTCACTCGCAGCTGACCCAATCTGGGCCTTGCTGGGTGGTCAAAGCCAAAATAAGAAGCTAAAATAAAAAGTTAAACCAACAAAGCAATGGGAATCCCCACATTCTGTGTGGAGTGCATTTAGCAGCGTCCATCAGCCATGAGGCAGGGCCAAAAATTTATTTATTTATTTATTTATTCAATTTATACCCCGCCCTCCCCGCGAACGGGCTCAGGGCGGCTTACAAAAACTGGAAATGGAGGGAGAAGCTCTTTCCCTACAGGAATTGCAAAAGAAGTGGCGACTCTGTCTGCCCGAAGGAGGAGTTTCTTCCCAAAGGTCCAGACTGCCCCACCGAGGGACCACTGGAGAAAATATGGTTTACTAAAAGATTGTTAAAAGGTTATTACGTCATTACTGCTACTTTTACATCTGCCATTTTCACTTGGTTTTACCTGCTCCCAGAGTCCACATTCAATTTCACCATTTTACTGCAATTCAAATGCCAAATCTATCAATCAGAAACATCAATTATTGACAAAGAAGTGTAGGGACTTTCAAAGATATTGTTTTCCTTTACTTAACAAAAATGCAATATCTTTAAATGATTTGCACACAATAACACCAATGGGCTTGTAAAATCCTTCTCTTAAAACACTTTTTTTATGCTTTCAGAAGCAGCTTTTATTAATCACAGCTTGTCTATGTGGGAAGGGTTAATCAAGTCACACTCCTTGACCCGATTAGGGAACAAATGCTACAAAAGCATTTTTAGCATGATGCTCAGCAGACAAACATACCCTAGTTGACCACAATTTAGGGCTACTTTTCAAAAAGCAGCCTTCAAGGTTCACTGCTACTTTGAATTGCAATGCTTATAAAATGCATTTTCCTCGCCTCTCAGCATAGAAAAAAAAATTGAACTCCAAAGTAGTTAATTGATACGGATATTGTTTTAACTCCTGTATGACTGTAACTCACCCTGAGCCACTTGCAGGGACGGCAGGATAGAAATCAAAATAAATAAATAAGGTATCAGTTTTAAACCCAATGCTCCTCCCTGTCTTTAAGGAATTTTTACGAAGTAAATGGTAATCTCAGGCTATGCGAGTACTTTGTAGTAAGACATCAATAACACATAGACAGATATTCCTTTGATCATTTCATTACTTTCAAAAAATCCTGATGATTTCACCCACACATGTAAAGTTGCACTAAATAAGAAAAATGCTACAAAACCACACATAAGAGCCGCTTTATTGTTAGTTCCTTAATAAAATGGACTCCTTTGATATTTCAATAACAAAAAGGGTGCCTTGATTTCCACAAATGCCTCTGTATCAGTTCCTTGCATCTTATGCTTTTCATAGCAGGGAAAAAACCACTGTTGAAAAGTAGAAAATGAAATAATATGTAATAATTAATACGTTCCATCAGTAAGCAAATAGGAACCGTGGGTGTTTCCACAGATATTTATTTCCTTCCTATATAAAAAAAAAGTTCCATTGCTACTAGCCATTTTTTTTTTGGTCTTTGTTCAGGAGATGTTTTTCTCTTCTAAAACATTTATTCTTTTTTTAAAAATCTAGGAAAAGCTGCTAAGCTGCTTTCTAAGTACTTCAAGAACAAGAGGGTGAAACATCTGCAGAAAACAAGTAAAGGGTGACTGATCTGCAGCTAAATCATTAGTTATATTAAGATATGAAGCAGACACCCTAAGAAGGCATAAAATGTAACTGAACTTCGGGGCATAGCTGCCTAATTTGGCAGCTGTTTGACAACTGAAAAATAGAAAACCGACCTCAGACAACTATGTATAACTTAAACTGTTAAGCCAAAGCATTTCCCATGAAATGAAATACTATACGCTACTGTAACTTTTCACATGAGAATAGATAAACGTGGACTGGAATTTTTATTATTATTTTTGAAGGTGCTGGTTTAAAACAGACTTAAGTTTTATAAGGAAAAGCTATGCGTTATATTGCCACATATCACAGTACTTCAAAAAAGGAGAACACTAATTGGGCAAACATACCAAATCATGGTAAACAACTTATAGATGCTTCTGGAACAATTTTTAGCAAGATTAGATCAGATTTATAACCGAACAAGCGTGGTACCTACAAAGACTTATGGGGGGGGGATTTCATTTTCCCCTCCCCCAATATTTCCTCTCTTTCCCTCCCTTGAAAATCCCCACATCCACTCCCCTTTTTCTGCTTTTCTCCTTGCCATTCAGCAGCCAACCTACTTTCATCTGACCATTCCCTTTTGCTTACCCTCCTTCCCTCCCCCTTGAAGCCTCTACCCAGTAAAACTATGGTCCAGTTGTGCAGTGCCGGCTGCCAGGCCCAGCTGCACAGTGGGGAGGCCACAAGGACTTGCAGGGGGCACCTCACCTTCCCCTGTATTCCCCTTCCCACGTTTCCTCTTTCCCTCCTCCTAGCAACCCCCATAATATCTGGGCCCATCTTCAGCTATATTCATATTTATTAACTTCATTTATAACCCTGCTTTCTCTTTAATGGGGATGCAAAGCAGCTTACATCATTCTTTTCACCTCCATTTTATCCGCACAACAAGCCTGTGAGGTAGGTTAGGCTCAGGGCTCATTTCGTAGCAGGAGCTCCTCTGCATATCAGGCCACGCCTCCCTAATGTAGCCAGTCCTCCAAGAGCTTACAGTGGCCCCTGTGGGAAGAGCTCCGTAAGCTCTTGGAGGACTGGCTACATTAGGGGTGTGTGGCCTAATATGCAAAGGAACTCCTGCTACAAAATTAGCTCTGGTTAGGCTGAAATTATGTGACTGGCCCAAGGTCACCTAGTGAGCTTCCATGGCAGGCTCGTGATTTAAACCTGGGTCTCCAAGACCCTAGTCTGAAGCACTAACTGTTACACCACACAGGCTTTCATAAGGTTGCTGCTGTTGAACAGTAGCAAGCAGCCAGGCCTAGGTGAGTTGTCCAGGTCAGGTGGTATCAAGTCACCTAGAGGTTGCTGCCATACTGAGGGTTGCCAGCCTCCTGGTGGGACCTGGAGCTCTCCCTGAATTACAACTGAAATTCAGATGACAGAGGTCTGTCCCCAGGACAAAACGGTTGCTTTAGAGGATGGACTCTATGGCATTCTATCCAGCTAAGGCCTCTCTTCAAACCCTGCCCTCCTCACATTCCACCAAAAAATCTCTAAGAATTTCTCAACCTGGAGCTGGCAATTCAAGCCAGGCCTGGTCCCAATGAGTTCTGGCCCAATGAGGCCAAAACAACCCTGGAAAAGGGCCCTGCCTTCTCCCCCTGCCTTTTACTGAGGAAAATAAAGCCTGGAATGCTTTGGTTGGCTAGTAACAGCCACGGAGGGGCTTCCATTTCTTAAAGCTACAGGCATTCCTGTTATCATTTGTTTTTTTTATTCCCCCCGCCCAAAATTCTTTTTAATGATACCAGATTTTTCTGCAAACCGGGGGCATTTTTCAGCTTTGTAGAAAGATCTGTCTTGTCCATTCAGGCCCCAACAACCAGATTTAAATATTCTCAGATTTGGACAACTTCACTGTTAGAATATACAAGCAGAGGGACCCGCAATACTTGTGGGGGGGGGGAGGACCTCACGGCTGAGGAGGAAGCAGCCACAGGTAAGCTCCCCCCCCCCGTGATCCGGCAGCGAGGCCCGCCAAGCTCTCTCCCCCCCACCCCCTGGCAGCAACGGTGAGGCCCATGGGCTCCCAGCCGCCAGGCCCACCAAGCTCTTCCCTGCCCCCCCCCCAGCAGCGATGGCAAGACCCACACGGCTCCCAGCCGCTGGGCCTGCCAAGCCCTCTCCCTCCCCCCGCAACAGAGGCGAGGCATCATTCCAGCTTTTGGGGGGATTTAAGCATCCCCCGAATATTTTTTTTTACTTTTCAGATTTTTCTGCACACCTGGGGAGTCCCCAAAGTGTGTAGGAAAATCTCTTTGCCCCCCAGGTGCCCCCGATGTGAGGATTTAGATATCTGCACACAGGGGGCGCCTTGGCCATTAGATACGTAGATATGCTTGTTTAAAGTCAGCAATGGAGTCCAGGTGACAACTAGTTTTCCAGTGAGGTTGTCTTTGCCACACCACTACTGATTCATGTGCTACCAAAAGTGCCAAAGAAAGAAGTCAGCCTCATCCTATACTGGGAACAGGACAGCACATATCACTATTTGTAGTACACTCAAACTCCGCTCACATTTGATCATCTCACCTTACAAAGCATCTATTCTAAGGGGAAACATATGCAACTATTGCAAGAGACATTTACAAAAAGCGACATGCCACAATTTACTCTGACTTGGACCGTCCTGTCACAAACATAATGAAAGTATTCTTATAAGAAGAGCTAAGAATTATCATCATCAGACTACTTCTATTTATAAGGCAAAGCAAGCTTCACACGTTCAGCATACCCAAGTTTCTACTCTAAGAGCACCAATTACACAAACAGAATGGTTACATTTTATGGCACACATTCTGAGAAATAACCAAATTTGTACACTTTGTTGAATTTGCATAACTACTTACTATATTTTGAATGATTAAGAATTTTAAATTATAGGTATCAAAGAAACATAAGAGGCAATCTTATGGGGAGAGCAATCAGACAGAAAAAATGTAGGAACTGTCAAAATACTGCATTTGGAAACTGTCATTAGAAATGACCATCTTTTTATCATGTAGAAAAAGCTGCAAAAGCCCAAGCCTCCTCTTGCCACCTGAAGGACGGTACCCTGGACAGGTTAGGGCCAAAGCTGGCATAGGGCAAGTCCAGCTTTCTCTGTGTGCAAAGCCAACGAGCCCAGACATGCGCTCAGGACCATCTCTCTGACCCAGTCAGCCATTAAGCTCAGATACAGCAAGCACATACCTGTCACCACGGAAGGACAATGCTTTAATTTCATCATCTCAAAGGTATCAGCGTACTGTCACCTAGTGCTGCCATCCCTCCCAGGCGGGAATTGCCATCTCCTTGCTCACTACGTAGGCTGGGTGGAATGATAGGTTTCGTTTCTCTTCTGGCTGCCTTATCGCTTGCTGCCTGGCTCTGACCTTGGTGTCTTGGCCCCACTTCTTCCCTTGGGAACCTGTAGTCGTTAATTTAGGCACTTGGATAGTTTTATGCAAGGGTCCTTTTGAGCAGGAGCTCGGGGGAGCGCAGCTCTGGGAGTTGGTGCCAGCTCTCCCCCCCCTGGCGGGGGAATGCCTGCTTGTGTCATGGCTGCAGCAAAATGACACCGTCCCCTGGAAAGGTCCTTGTTCCTCCGACCAGCCTTCTGAAGGCTTCAGCCACTACTGAAGCTATCCCCCCAGAATAGTCGTATTTCTGAGGCTTGGATTAGTAGCTGTCCCCTCTCTGCCAGCAATTTCTTTCTTTCTTTCTTTCTCTTTCTTTCTTTCTTTCTTTCTTTCTTTCCTTCTTTTCTTCTTTCTTTCTTTCTTTCTTTCTTTTTTCTTTCCTTCCTTCCTTCCTTCCTTCCTTCCTCTCTCCCCCTCCCTCCTTCCCTCCCTTCTTGCCTTCTGACATACTTCTGGTGATGTCAGGTGGTGTAGCATATGCAAATAAGTTATGCTAATGAGCTATGCTAATGAGCTCATGCACATCTTTTTCTATGAAATGACCCCTGGTTTTAAGTGATTGGTTTATTGTTGGGTTTTTGCCTTGAATTCTGTATAACTGTCCCATGCCTGGGGACCCCCTCACCACTACTGACCCAGAGTGTGTACAGATGACCTACTACTTTCTCAATAAACCACTTCTGGTTAAGTAACGTTGTTGGGACTGCCTTTGTGGGACACTGACACATACCTGCATTCCAGCTCTATGTCTCACAATCAAGCCTCCAGATTTTGCCCCTTAATACTGGGACCACCCCAGCCACACTCTACTGTCGCCACTGTTCCTTTGATAGCCCAACCACTAAAGGAGCCAAGACTCTGCAACTGCCCAACGCCTTGCTAACAAAGGCTTCCCTTCCCAAACCTGGACTTCTTTTGTCCAAAACCCCTTTTGAGCCATTACTGGCCATCATGGTCCATCCTGGACCATTTTCCTATTGTGCCCACTGCCCTGGGGGCACAGTTTTCCTATATCTGGGCTCCAAACCCAGCCATCTTTGGTTCAGTCTCCTGGGACATGTACTGGCTGGATCCCCCATCTCTTTTGGGTCTTCACAGATGTGCTTGCCGGCCAAGCAGTCTGCTCTTCACCACAGATTCTCCTCTTTGGAAGGTAGCTATAGCCCCATCAACACTTTTCCCTCTTTCATCTTTGATCTCTTAAGATTGCTTCACCCCTTTATTTCCTAGCTCTCGTATGTGATATTTTTATTGAATTAGCTGAAAGTATTAGGGATATTTTCTTCATAAATTTCATAAAGCTATTTCCTGTCTATCGTCTATGCCACTCCAAGAGGGTTCTGGTTTTGGTATAGTTGGAGGACAATCCCTAGCTTGCGCACCTATTTAAGTAACCGTCTCTTAGCTAAATTCCCCCATCATAATTTAAACTGAGACCTGGTGTTGCACCTAACACCCTTTCCTGAGAGTAAGCCTGACTGAATACAATGGGACTTTTTCTGACTAGACCAGGGGTGGCCAACCTGTGGCTCGGGAGCCACATGCGGCTCTTTCACACATATTGTGCAGCTCCTGGCAGGGCGGCTGGGGAAGCAAAGGGGAGGCATGCTTTTTCTCTCTTTCTCCCTTCCTTCCTTCCTTCCTTCCTTCCTTCCTTCCTTCCTTCCTTCCTTCCCTCCTCCCTCCCATCTATTTGCTTTCCTAGTTTCTCTCTCTCTCTTTCTTTCCACTTCTTTAATTCTTTCTTTCCATCTCTCTCTCTTTCTCTCTCAATATCATTAGCAAACAAGTAATATCATTATCAATAACCGGTTTTCCTCATTTGTTTTTATTTTTGGCAGTCCCATTTAACGTTAATAAAAAGCAAATTTGCATATTTTTAAAAATAAAAACGTGTGTGTGATATTTGTTCCTGTCTTGCAGCTCTCAGACATCTGACGTTTATTCTATGTGGCTCTTACGTTAAGCAAGGTTGGCCACCCCTGGCCTAGACCTATTTCAGATACCCTTATCAACTTATCCTTACAATGCAAATATATCAAGAGATGCACATCCAGAGCTAAACCAAGTGAGTAGGGAAATACAACACATGGGTACAATGTGAGTTAAGCCCTAAAATTCCTAGAACCCTACTGCACACATCAGCTTATAAACTGAGGCACAGACAACAAAACAAGCAGATGTGCAATCCTAAACAATCCTCAATCAATGGGTTTAAAAGGGTGCTGTAACTCTTCTTAGGATTGCTCTAGTAGAGTGCACAGTTGAATAGGGAAGACGCTTACATCATTTATGACCATTTAAAAACTATTATTAATTCAGTATATATGGGTAAAACCACTCCCCCCCCCCCAATATTTTTTGGGAAAAAATCACTTCCAAGAAATTGTTTTTACTCCCACGTTATGGAATAAGCAGCAGACTTACTTCGTGTAGCTGCTAAAGTATCTTGTAAAATATCACTTTAGGGAAAATGTATACAGTTTTAAAAATAAAGCACTTGAAATCAAGTCAATTTAGTCAGCACTCTGAAATATTTTGAAGCTGAAATGGACTATGACAGGTCTGTCAGCAACATCAACACAAATCTGGATAGTAACAAGAAACAAAACGGAATAGAGAAGTTAAACAGAAGACATGTTGCCTGTGGTACTTCAAGAATTTATAACGTATGGTACACTTATAAACATACACCGATTTATATGGCTGGTAAAATAGAACAGTCCTAGACAAATATAACATAGAACACGTTAGCTAAAAACAATATTTGTAAAGTGTGTGGATATACAGAAAACTGATAGTGTAAAAGCTGTTTTGTCCAAAATAAGTTTCACTCTGAAACACTCTCTTTTATAATAACATCTGGATAGGTGTTTTTTAAAAAATTGCCTTAACATTGCTGGCACTGGTTATTTCCTATCCACTCACAATGGTGATAGTGTTTCATCTACAGATAGTTGTGTTATTTTTTTAATCAGAAATCTGCATATATAATTGTTTAGTAGTGACAATGTATTGGCAGTGCAGAAGTGAATATGCAGTTTTGTATTAACAAAGCCACACTTCATGATCCAGTACAATTAAGGCCCAACAAAGCATAGAAGTACCACTTTGGAGGCCTTCAGAGCTTAGACAGGGTATTGCATCAGACATAAACAACTTTGGACCATGCCATGTTCATTACACCCATTTCGATATTAAATCTGAGTATTGGGTTTTTGTACAAGAGACACTGAATACCTCTGAAACAGTTAAAGCTACTATTTAAATTCTACATCTCAGAAAATAAAACATTGGACTTAACCTGAAGGTTCTTCTCTTCAGTGGGGCAAAGTCATCCAAGCTGGTTAGGTCATGCCTCCTCTTGCTCCAGGCAGTGCTATTGTAAATCTTTGTGCAACAAACCTGGGGCGAAGCGAGACCACCTCTCCAGTTGCCCCCATAGTCTAGCCTTATCAGGGCCTTTGACTTCCTATCAGTAGTAGTAGACTACCTCTATCTCCCACTCTCTTTCTCCTTTCCCTTTTTTTTCTTTCAGGAGTGGGTGGGAAGTGGATGACTTTGCCCCACTGAAGAGAAGAAGCCTTCAGATAAGCCCAATGTTTTCTTCTCCTTCAGTGGGAAAGTCATCCAAATTAGTTTTATGACAAAGCTAGCAGATGGCATAGTTCCCTCCAGGGCTCTTTTTGTAGAAAAAGCCCAGCAGGAACTCATCATTACCATAATAGGCCAGGAGGGAGAGAGAGAGAGAGAGAGATGGGGGAAGGCTCCCCCCCATCAAGGCTCTGCCACCACCCCCGAAGCCCCCCCATCAAGCTCCCACTGAAGGAGGGAAAGACAGAAAGAGAAGGAAAGAAGGAAGGGAAAAAAGAGGGCAAAGAAATGGGGGAGAGAGGCTCTCTCCTCATCAAGGCTCTGCCGCCACCCCCCAAGCCCCCACTGCTGCCTCCCCGCACCAGCACTTACCGGGAACAGGGAGAGCAGGGCAGAGAGGGAGTCACCGCAAATCCCAAGGAGGCCCTTTCCTGCTGGCTACCGCACGGCAACCAGGTGTCCAGTGCCTTCCGACTCCATGCACTTAAAGGAAGAGCATCCCCTTTAAGTGCACAGAACTGGAAGGCCCCCGACGCCCAGTCTCTGCGCGGAGACTGGGTGCAGGGCATTTTCTAACCAGCTCCGTACACTTAAAGGGATGCTCTCCCTTTAAGTGCACGGAGCCGGAAGGCTCCCGGTCTCCATGCGGAGACTGGGTGTGGGGTGCTTTCTAGCCAACTCCAGCCTAATGCAGAAATTTGCTCTGGGTGAGAATCTCTAAAAAGATCTCTGTAGCAAGTTCACAGAGGTAATTTTTCTACCTGCTTTTGCTTGCAGATACACACTGCACTGAGCAATATTGAACAACACTGCTGATGTAAACAATTTGATGTAAGCAATGGTCCCACTTTATGCTTAAGTTCAACTGAGGTGTAAGCTCCTGGCCGGGGGCCTGAAAATTGCTGTACTCTGCTTTGGAAGTAATGTTGGCCGCCAAATTCTGCGAAATTATGTGAAATTTGTGAAATCTGGTGATCCTTCATGGATCGTGTGTATTTTAAGTTGTAATTTTATGATAAATATATTGTTCTGTGTAACCTTTGTGAGCTGCCTTGAGCCAGCTAACGCTGGCTAGGCGGGATAGAAATCCCAATAATAAATAAATAATAAATAAGTCGACGGGTAATGTACTAGGAAACTCTCCATCAGGTGCCATTGTAGGCTTTAGCAATAGTTTCATTGTTTGTTTGTTTGTTTGTAAAGAGATTTTTATTTTTTTTCAAAACATTAAAATTAATACATTTATCTTATACAAATCCTTTTTCCCATATTATATAACATTTTGTTCTATTTGTATAATCTTATTTTTATCTTGTATTGGTGGTTTCCCACCACATCTGAAGCATAACACATTTTCCATTTTATCCAAAATAGTAATACTTATATCTATGTTTACTTTTCTGGTAACGGTTATATATCTTTAAAATACTTATATACCAATTCTTATTTTCTATATTCTTATATAATTCTAAAAAAACAACTTCATTTAATTATCCTTAATACATTCATATACTCTATTTCTATTCCTTTATGCTATTATAACCATGTATAAATATAGTTTTTCATGTCCCAATATTTTTCAACATATTCTTTCAAATCCTTCCAATCTTCTAAAAAGGTCTCTGAGTACAGATTATTCAACTTTCTAGTCCATTTATCCATTTCAGCCATATATAACAATTTTTTCAACCATTCCCACACTTCTGGTATTTTTTCATTTTTCCAATTTTGTGCATACACCATTCTTGCTGTTGTTATCATATACCATATTATTGTCCTTTTCTTTACATTTATCTCTTCTAGTTTAAGTCCAAGCAATAACATTTCAGGCAACTTCTTAAATGTGCAATAGTTTCATTGTTAAAAGCTCTGTATAAAAAAATGATCAGTGGAGAACCAGGGCCTATAAGTGTGGAAATACAAATGTTCTCCATTAATTAAATGTGTTTGGTTTTTTAATCTGAAGGACAGGGTCATTTTTAGCAAAAACTCCCCTATCAGAATTGTTTGCCATCACATACCCAAAACTGACTAAAACCACAAAAAAACATTGGCTTTAAAATGAAATTAAACTAGGAGCCACAGGATTTTGTCAGGATCTGTAGGACCCACATGAAGATTAAATGTTGTTCCAGCTTCATACATAATTAAGGAATGAATGAAATGGAAAGGAACGGAATGAAAGGAAAGTACTTTATAATCTACTAGGAATAAGGCCCGTTGTGGAAATAAATACAATGTGCTCTAGAAAGAGGCTCTGGGCGGGTACCCTGGCCTTGGGCACTCAGCGTTAATTTGCTGTGGTGACCTCAGCAGGGTATAATGACACAGAACTTACTGGTTTCTCCAGGGGAACTGATCTCTGCTACCTGAAGAGCAGTTGTAATTCTGAGTGATCTCCAGCCCTCCCCTGGAGATTGGCAGTTAAAAATGGAAAGAAAAGACAAGACAAGACAAGACAAGACAAGACAAGACAAGACAAGACAGGAAGGAAGGAAGGAAGGAAGGAAGGAAGGAAGGAAGGAAGGAAGGAAGGAAGGAAGGAAGGAAGGAAGGAAGGAAGGCTGATCTCAAAGCATAGGCAGGATAATTTAGGTGGCGGGTGTCCTTCAAGTACTATGGTCCTAAGCAGCGTAGAGCTCTAAAGGTCTATCCCCAACACTGGGAACTGAACCCAAAAACGAACTATCAACCAGTGTGATTGTGCCAATGTTGGTGTTATGTGACTTCCCATTGTGATCTCCAGTTTTCACCCCTGTGGACACATTTTAAACTAAATGAACTGTACAAATATTTTTCAAAGGCATCCCCACCTAAAGTGGCTAATAGTAATCTGATCTTTGTGTTAACAAGGGCTGAGGACAGACTGGCAATCTAAAGCGGGGCAGGCACGGTTCGCAAACGGAAGAAAGGAGCACGTTCAGACATGCGCATCTGTCCGTCGGCTCCGTTGCGTACTTACCCGTCTCCCAGTCGCTTTCCTTTCGCTTTAACAGGACACCGGTTTTTCCCGGTGTTCAGGGGCCTTCCTCCGCATGCCTCCCGCTTCCAAACAGTGTGAACTGGAAGAAGCGGGAGGCATCCGGAGGAACTGTGAACGCACCGGCAAAAAGTTATGCGCATATGCCACGTGCGCTGGCTACGCAGCAGTCTGAACGCTCCGTGGCAGTCTGAACGCTCCGTATCGCCGCTGATCCGTATTGCTCTGGCCAGTGTGAACGGCCAGCTCCGTGGGGTTTTTCCCCCGCTCCAGTTCCCTCCGCTTTGCCTCCGCTTTAGATTGCCAGTCTGTCCTCAGCCAACGAAGGTATGGTTATGGCCAGGTCCAAGAGGACTCCCACCGTCCTTCAAGGGGAGCACAAACCTCAGATCAGTGTTATTTCCTCACAATAGTTATTTTGTTTAATCTGAATTAAGTTTCAATTTTACCCCCATTCATCACTTCCAAACACAGGTTTAGGATATCCATTGTCTCCCTAGAATTACACGGAAAGGACAGAGAGAGTCACAAGTCAGCGGTACATTAAATCTCTGTATGGCTTCTCACGCTGAATTTATACAGCTGTTAACCAGCATAAGAGACAAGATGCAATCCCGTTTTGCCACAAAGATCAAGGGGCAGAACAGTTTCCAAGCATCATTTTCTGGAACCTTCTCTAGCAGGAATATTTGAAGCCACTGCAAAATAGTCTCTCTCAATTCCACTCCAGAAAGAGAATCCAGAAGAATATTGTTATATTAATAACAATTGATAATACTGAAAGCCACTGACAGGTCCAGGAGAACACATTCTGCCAGCCAACTCCCAGAAAAGGCCAGCCACAGCACAGCAACCAAGCCAGTTTCAGTCCCATAAGCAGATCAGAAAAGGAAAGGGGTCCAGATAACAAGTCAGGTCCAGAAACACCAATTATTTCTAAGAAGAGGAAAAGATCCCTCTCCCTATTTACCACTGGATATGCTCACAATCGGAGATTCTCCTAACAATGACACACACTAATTTATACCATTCTTTCAGAGGTACTTTATCAAGTTTCAGCCACAGGTCAAAGAATTTATGCCTTAGAAAGATGATCTTTGCATTTAAAATTTATTGTTCTTTTGGAAGTTAGGTCTCTAAGTGCTCATCATTTTTACTGCTCATGAAATCTGCCATCACTGGCTGAGCGATTCTGCCTCAATACACGCTCAATACTTGATCGAACCGGGTTACAATTATGAATCAACTAACTAGCCATAGCGTATTATCTGCACTGTAACCACTAACGAAGGTTGCCAAGCAGTTAAAATATCAAAGCAGCATATAAAAGAACGTTTTGAGCACAAAGGTAGACTTCCAGTGTTGCACTTCCCATGTATTTATTATGTACTATAAATTACATCATCGGCTGTCTCCTGCACTGACAATCTTATACTCCGGAGTTTAAACACCAGGTTTTAATAACAACCACCTGACAATCTTTTGATCATCTGAGGCAGATGAAAGGAAGCGCTGCCTGCTGCAGGTCCTCTGCTCAGTCAAAACAAAGGAAACTTCAGAGGGACAGACAGAGATGCATCAGGTGTTAATCTCGAATGAGGTCAAATTGAGCAAATTGGTCCCCCGTTCTCCGTTCATTTCGAAAAGTTCCAGGAAATGAAAGTGGCCTTGCTATGCTACAGAAACAAAGCACACCCACACGAAAGGGTCATATAAGTTTCTGAAAAGGAGTAGGTGCCAGCTTGACTGAGCTAAACTGATCTACTGTTCCGTTGTTGGTGATCACTCAAATCTCGGCTGAAATGGACTGCATCCGTTGGCTTTGGGCGACACACCCGGAACTAGTTGTTGTTGCCATCTCCCCCTGGACAGTCATCTGTCGCAGCAGTCGGGTTGCCATGCATTGAACTGCACCACTCTGCTTGCATTAAGGTCTAAAATTCTCTATCCCTTGCTCTTTGGAGAACACCCGACAAAGACATCTTCAACTCTGGGTTCTAGTTTCTAAGGCACTCATAACCCTATTGGGAGATTTGGTTAATATAGCAGAGGGTTGCCCTGTCCTGGAAGCGTGATACGGAGTGCAGCAAATAAATCTCCCGAGAAGTATATTGCAAAAAAGGTAACCTTACGTTTATTTAAGTAGATCCAGTTCACATTCAGGCTGCAGTCAAAAGAAGAGAAAGAAATCTAATCTAAAGAGAACTTTCCCCATCATAAATAGCCAGCTTGTCTGGTATTACGTGTGTGGGCATAGGAGGGCGTTGTCTCTACACAAGAGACCTGCAGAGACATATGTCTCCACGGAAGGTCATAAAGAGAGAGTGAGAGAACAAAGCGAGAGAGTGAGAGGAGGGGTCAGAGGGCAGCTCCCAGGTTCAGACAAAGAGAGGAACCGCATTCAAGGGAATAACACCTATACACACTTAGAGTGATGTAGCACACAAACACCCCCTTCAATGTCCAGGCATGCTGTGTCATTCACTCCAACAATGACACCTCTCCTTTAATTCCTGCACTGGCTTTCCGCCCAGCACAAAATCCTCATCCTTACCTCCTCACCTTCAATACTATGCAAAGCTTTGTTCCCCCTTTATCTTTCTGAGTTCAGCCCATGACACACGTCTTCCTGTGAACTTACTTTGTCTAAGTCCACCACCTTAAGCAGCCCAAAGGCCATGGTCTCCTAAAATGACTCTGACCTTGCCTTTACCTTTACCTATATCTTGAACTGCATCCTAAAACAATTGTGTGATACTGCTGTGAGTGAGGCCACCCCCCCATAGGGGGTGGTACTTGGTCACCGCAAAAGATCCTCTGGCCTGCCAGAGGTCTTGACAGAACGATCAGCTTGATAGCTGAATAGGGGCCCTTGATCTAGCAGGAATTCCTGTGACCATTCCCACAGAGTAGCTCACCTGATGAAAAGCTTTAAAGAGCACACTGATTGAAGGCCTATTATCCTCAGCCTCCAGAAACTCCCTTATACCAGAGGCTGACTGACTCAAATTTGCTGGCTAATAACCTGCAGCTATACAGCTCTCTTCCCTGTCCGGCCTACTCTGACAATTCAATCCTGAACCAATGGAAGAAGAAGAAGAAGAGAAGAGATTGGATTTTACCCCACCCTTCACTACCCAAGGGAGTCTCAGAGCGGTTTCCAAACTCCTTTCCCTTCCCCTCCATCCTGATCAGCCTTTGTTAAAACAACTGGCGCTGTTCACCAGTTCCAGTAACTCCCCCTCCCAGAACTCTCCCTCCCCCTCCCAAGTTTAGTAACCCCATTGTGCATTCCCAACCTCTTCCTTCTCAAAGCCCTTAAAAGAGGTCACAGCCAACTCTGTAGCTGGCTTTGTACCCATCTGCCTCCCCAAACTTTGCTCTTCTGCTGAATCATGGAATCTCTCACCTTGGATGCCAACTTTCTTAGCTGGTTTCAGTTTCCATTTCCCCTTCATCCTGGACCAGTTTTGTCTTCTCTTCTGTCTTGGATCACAGTTGGATCCGCTCTTCAGGGTAAGGCAACCTATGTTCATCTTTTCGTTCTTTATTTCCTCTTAGATTCCCCGTCCACCCCAATCAGGCAACAATCAAGGGTAGCATTGCATGAACATATTGTAGGGTTGCCAAGTCCTTTTTCCTTACCGGCGGGGGGGAGTCCTCCTGCCGCCGGAAGCTTCCCCGGCGCGACAATGTCACCGGAAGTGACATTATCACGTTGGGGGCGTTGCCAGGGCGACGCTCTGGCAATCGCCCCAAAACTCTATGGTACCATAGAGTTTTGGGGCGATTGCTAGATCATCTTCCTGGCAACGTCCCCAACATGATGACGTCACTTCCGGATGACGTCATTACGCTGGGGAAGGGGGTGGGGTTCCCCCCACCGGCCGAATGCTGGCTGGCGGATCGGGAACCCCTGTAGCGGGGGACCCCCCGCCCCCCAGGCTGACTTGGCAGCCCTAACATATTGCAATACTGTTTCATGATTTTGCTTTCTGTTCACTTTCTAGCCCTGTCTTTTGTTAGGGAAATAAAGATTTTTTTTTCTCTCCAGATTCTTTCTCTCTTGTGTCTTTATCTCTTTTCTTTCTGCCCCCCCCTTCCCTAACTGGACTGCTACGCTGAGTCAGGAGGTCCCAGGTATACACCAGACTGTTTAATCCCAAAATATCCCCCCCCCCCAGGGACACTACCTGACCCTACATATGAAAAGGAAACTTTGCACATTGTGGGCCCAACATGTATATTGATTTGGGTAACAATATCACTTCCCCGTCCTTCAAAACCCACCTTTTCCACAAAGCCTTTGGAAGGACACTTTAATTTTCCTTTCCTCCTAAAACTATACCTAAATCTTGGTAAATGGGAATAAATAAATGCTTTCCCATTTACATCCCTCACCTCCACACTTGCTTTATTTTCTCCCATGCATTAAATTTTAGACTTTAAGCTGCTAAGGGCAGGGACCTGATTTTTTGTACTCTATGAAGTGCCATACATATTGACAGAGATAGCATAATTATTAAAACTGCAACAACCAATAAAACATCATTGTGCCTGAACTAATGTCATCACTGTGATCATATGAAGGACGCTGCATTACATTTTCACATATGTCCAGGAACAAAAACCACAATTAATTGGAAAAGGAAGTCTGAATTGACCATAAATAGCATAATTATCCATCTTCAGACTTTGTATTTAAAGAGTTATTGGCAAACAACATTTGTACTAAAAACAAAATTGAAAGACTGTTATACAAGAAGCATCATAAGTACAGTTATTGTTCATGTTAAATACTAGGGGGTATATATATATTTATTTATTTTTGGAATTTCTATCCTGCCCTACCCGCCTTACGGCCAGCTCAGGGCAGCTACCAACAGATTCATCATATAATAAAAACACTAAAACATTATCCATAAAAATATATAATACACAGCACAATATACAGTACACTGCAAGAGATCATACCCAACTGCTACAAGTTGGCACACCTTTACCCCCCTTATCTGAGCAGCGTCCAAGATGGTGTCCAATTCCAGTCGGTGCAGGATGGTTCAGATTGGCGACTTCTGATGGTAGGGCCAGGGCTATGAAGAATCAGGGCAGCCCCTATTTGAAAGCCTGGTGGAAGAGCTCCATCTTGCAGGCCCTGCAGAACTGCAAAAGGTCCCACAGGGCCCTGATGTCATCTGGGAGCTCATTCCACCAGTGCGGGGCTGCCACCGAAAAAGCCCTGGCCCTTGTAGCCGCCAACCAGGCCTCCCTCAACCCTGGAAGAACCAGGAGATTTTGGGATCCCGATCCCAAAGCTCGCTGGGGTACATATGGGGATTTTTATGGGGTACTTATATGGGGTACATATAAGATTTTTCCCATTTTGACTTCAACAAAAAATGTAGGTTTTTAACTTTCATTATTGCATTAGTTGTTTCTAATTCATTTCAACAGAAAGCATTTTATATCCAGTTCTCAGCCAGATCTACAATATATAATAAATGGCAACAACCACTGTTATTGAACCAGCTTGCAAAAGAACTCTGAGTGTTGGGAGTAGCAGAGGTTTACTTTTAGAGAGAAGAGAACCCTTACCTAAGCTGGAGAGAGTTCTTCAGCTGCTGACACAATGGAACGGGAAACATATGTAAGGAAAGGCATTTTGCCCTTGCTCCAAGCCCTGCTGTAGCTTTTGGGTATTCTATCCAATTTGGATAAAATTTTCAAGGAGTGTATCTTTTTCCAAAGAGATCCTTCTACACGACATTTCAGGCAGGCAGAAGAATGGGTTTGTATTTTAAAGCCAAAGCAGACAGAGGAAGGCATTTCACAACCCAGTAATGCACTCAATGTGGCAGAACATGTACCAATACATAAATAAAATGTGACTGGGCACCAAGTTTAACAGGAATGCAATGCTATCTCTGTACTGGGAACTGGGTAAGGAGGAAGCTGTCAAAGCTGCTATCAAGCCCTCTTCCACATTGTATCATTGGAATATGAATGTTTCCTTCTCTCTTTCAGCACTCAACCAATGAGAAACTGGCCATGAGTGCAGGGCTGGGTTTCTGGACATTAACAAGATTCATCACTAATGCAACTGTTCGTACTGGCTGGTAACAGCACTCTACTGTCTTCAGAAGAAAAAGACTTTTTGCAACATCAGCCACCTCAGGAAACTTTAACTGGAGACGCCAAGGACTGAAACTGTATGCTGCTGTATGCAAACCATGTGCTCCACCACTAGGTGACCTGATCTGAGATCACAGAACTGGGACAGCCCCCCCCCTGCCCCCAGGGGGGTGACATAATTCATCCGCTTGCACCCTTTCCCCACACAGAAACTGGCTTGTACCCCCTGTGCAGAAATAACACCGGCAGACCTATAATTGCTACCTAATCTAAATAGGGATGTAGTTCCACATTTTTTTTAACAAACCTTTTGGGTTACAGAAAGACAAGAATTCAGAGAAAGCGTGAGGAACTTTCTAACCTTTTTCTTCTTGCTGACTTTTTGACAAAAAAATGCCACTCCCAAAGTTGCATTGTTTGGTGCTGGCAAAAGCTTTCTTACAGGAAAATTCAGTGATGTGGACATTATATTTTTCTGAGGAAGATTTTCTGCCCCACACGTATAAATACAATTTATCTACAGTTGTAAGGACTGTTGAGCTTAGGGTTGCAAAGTGCCGGCGACTTACCGGCGGGGGGGAGTTGTTCTCCCCCCCAGGAGTTGTTCTCCCCCCCCAGGAGCAAAGCGCACGCGCCACGGCGACATACTGACATCACCCGGAGGTGACGTCAGTACACGGGGGAAGTCGTCCTCACCGGACGACTTCTGGGGCAAGGTTCCCCCCGCCGGCCGAATGCCGGCCGGCGGATCGGGAACCCCTATAGCGGGGGATCCCCCGCCCCCCGGGCTGACTTGGCAGCCCTAGTTGAGCTGTAAATCAATCATGTAAATGTGAGATACGAACCACAGACAAACCCCAGTGCTTGAACACAGTCCAGACATATATGGTACATCTGTTTGATAGTATTGTTTAAATTATTCATTCAAATTTTCCCAGAAAACTCAGATTCACAGTGGGCACACTGAAATATACCTCTGTGTTAGTGACTGCAGGGCAGACACATTATTGAGAAGATGATATGGGAAGGATATGATTCTCCTTCATACCTCTTGGAAGTTCGAGTCTCTCTTTTCCCTCTCTCAAGTCTACAGTGTTCCCTGTGATTCAGAGGGTACAAGAGAAACATTGATTTCTCCCTCACTATACCTCAGGCAAAGTATACCAGAAAAAGTAACAGTTCAACAAACAGGAGCCACTCCTTACTTAGAATCAGAGCCCTGCGTAAGCCAATGAGCTGTCAGCATGATAGCATTTTGCTATCACTGTTGTCAGTGTCAATATATTACTCTGAGACTCCAAGTGAGTGAAGGGCGGGGTATAAATCTAATCTCTTCTCTTCTTCTTCTTCTTCTCCTGATCAGAAAACATACCTGTCAATTAGATTATCACTCACTGTTACACAGAAAGAGCCTCGGCGGGCGGCAGGTCTCTATGCCCCCGCCGCTGTTTTGAAAGCAGGGAGGGAGGGGGGGAAGCCTCAGTGGACGGCGGGTGTCCCTGCCGCCGCCACCACCATTTTGAAGGCACGGGGAAGCCTCGGCAGGCAGCGGTCTCCCTGCCACCACTGCCTTATGGGGGGGGAGCCTCGGCGGGCGGCTGTCTCCCTGCCGCCGCCGCCGTTTTGAAGGCGGGGGGAAGCTGCCTGGAGGGGGGACGGGGTAGAGGCTCGGAACGTGGGACCAGAGGAGGGGGAAGAGGCTCACCTACCCCCCCCCCCGCGAGTATCGCAGGTCCTCCGGCTTGTTACATTACAAAAACCTAAGAGATTTGCAGGTGTGTTCCTTCGGCTTTGCCCCCTTCTTCCTCCCTCCATAAACTCTGTTAGTCACTAGAAAAAGAGATCCAGAGATTACGGATTATTGCCAAATATTTCCAATATTCATGTTTTGTATAGTAGTAACGTTAGCAAAAATGTCCTTATTTTATTTTTAATATCTGAATGCACATCTCTATTAAGTTAAATTGCTTCAGATCAACTCTATGTCCTCATCCTATCCCACATATATTCAGAAGCATTAATAACAGATCCCTTTGATTTGTTCTTTTCCTTTCTACTGAAGGTTTTATATGTTCTATATAAGATATGCAGTTCCATCTGCTTCCTTTCCAAGGTCCTATCAGTCAAAGCCAAGCCTAGCCATTTATCTTCCTACTCCTAAATTCAAACCTTTTTACATCCTGCTTTCACCTTTACAACTTTCTTCCACTTTTGAACCACCTCACAGTTTGAGGAGGGACTTGACTTCTAAGAGGTGTATAAAATTTAACATTTCAGTGTCAAGTATTTTGTTGTAAACGCGACCACAAGCTTTATCTGAAGTGCCACAAATCAAAGGTTAACATCAGTGAACTCTAATCAATTATATACTACCTGCATAAACATTTGACACTATGCCACAAAAAACTTGATTTTCAGATTTCACTAGGAGATCAAAGAACACGCTTATGACTCTAAAACAGGTATTAAGCTAAATTAAGTATGTGTTGATTAGCACCAAGAAAAAGAGAACATTTAGCCTCTGGGAAACAACTCACTAGAGGAAATTTTTAATTTATTTTATATCTGAGATTATATCTGAGAAAGATCAGCAAGCTAAACACTTGCAATTTATGGAATGCACTCATGTGGTAACGCCATCTTTATGAAATTAAAAGAACACTGCTAGCACTTTAACACTGCATTGTTTTAAGAGAGATTCAGATATTAAGACCCAAGATGACGTAGTTAAAAATGTCATGATAAAATGGGCACAAAACCTGGGTCATAATATTGAGTTGGATCAATGGTCACAGATATAGGGGGAAAATGTAAAGATTACTAAAGCAACTTCATATAAAGACAATATTTATAAAATGTTTTATAGATGGCATATTACTCCTGATAAATTGGCAAAAATTTATCCTAATTGCTCAAATGTATGCCAGAAATGTCAAAATAATGTGGGGTCTTATTACCATATGTGGTGGTTATGCGACAAAGTAAAAAGGTATTGGTTTTGGATTTATGAAATTCTACAAAAAATGTTAAAATGTTCCATACCCTTGGTTCTATAAATATTTTCACTGGACATTATACCTGAAAACTGTAAAAAATATGATTCTTACTTTATATTACATGTAATTACAACAGCGAGAATACTTTGTGCTAAATATTGGAGAACAGAAACACCCTCGATAGAGGAAAATTCTAAGCAAAATTTTGGAAACTACGGAGATAGACAAATTAACTTTAATCTTGAAAGGACAACCAAAGTCAACATTTGATAATACAAGGTCAAGATTTTATAAGTGGTTTGAAGATTACAGCAAATAAACTACACAGACTTTAAAAACTCTTCAAGGACATACAAACTAGAACTTTGATACATCTGCAAGAGATACGTACAATGAAATAAGGTGAAACTGATAAGAACATTAGCTGTCAGGGATGAATATGTTAAACAAGAATCTGTAAGAATATTTTCCCTCCTACATGTTTGTCTTTGTCTTTAAAACATAAAATTATTTTTAAAAATATTGCATTGTTTTATAATGAACTGCTTTTAGATGTTTTACGGTAATTTAATTGTTATTTATGTATTTACTCTATGTAAGCCACCCTGAGCCTATCTTGACAGGGAGGGTGGGGTATAAATTGAAAAAAATAAAATAAATAAAAATAAATATTTTTTCCAGTCGGGGAGGGGTGTCTCCAAAACAGAAATGGGACTTCTTTCCTACTTTATCCCAAGGGCTCAAGAGAAAACTGCGTATATTAATTATATTATATACATACATATACTAACGTATAGCCTTCTTGCAGTTTTATAAGCCTTTTTTTTCCAGCCTTTGTGGAAATTTCTCCTTTTATAGTAGTTGCATCCCATGAACACTTGCTCCAAGCAAACTACCTCCACTTCCATCACCAAAACCACCACCACTTCACATAGAGTCTGCAACCTTTCAAGTACCGGTGTTACTGTGTGTGTAAGTAAGGCACTAGCAGGAGTCTCCCTGTGGTTATCCATGCGCAGCTACAGGTTTTCTTAGATGATGCTTCTATACTGGATCCCTTCCAGTCCGGCTTCTGCTCTGGCCATGGGGTGAAGACCATGCTGGTCACCCTCACAGATGACCTCTGGAGGCATCTGGACCAAGGCGGGTTAGCTCTGTTATTGCTTTTAGATCTGACAGCAGCGTTTGATACGGTCAACTATGATCTGCTGATGCCGACGTTGGGATATGGGGGACTGTTTTACAGTGGCTTTCCTCCTTTCTCCATGGTCAGGGAAAGAGGTTGGCACTAGGGGAGAGGATGTCCCTGAAATACCCGCTTGAGTGTGGGGTGCTGCAGGGGGCAATCCTTTCTCCGACGTTCTTCAACATGTACATGCACCCCCTCATCCAGTTGATCCAGGGGTTTTGGCTGGGTTGCCATCAATATGCTGATGACACCAAGCTCTATCTGTTGATGGACGGAGAGCTGGACTCTGCCCCAGATATTTTGGACAGGGCATTAGGGGCTCTGGCTGGATGGTTGTAGCAGATGGTTGAGGCTGAATCCAACAAAGACAGAGGTCCTATACCCGAGTCATGAGGGGTTAGGATCAGGAATCAGGCTCCCGGTCTTCAGTAGGGCACCATTGGTGCCAGCACCAAGGATAAGGAGTCTTGGGGTGATGATGGATTCCTTTCTTACTATGGAGGCCCAGGTCACCACTGTTGCCAGACTGGCCTTTTATCATCTTCAGCTAATCAGGCAACTGGTTCCCTAGCTTGCTCCCCGGGACTTAGCTACAATGATCCATGCAATGGTCACTTTCAGGCTGGACTACTGTAACTTGCTCTATGCGGGTCTACCCTTGAGCCTGATCTAGAAATTGCAGCTACTGCAGAATGTGGCAGCAGACTTGCTGATGGCAACACCTGCGTGGGCGCACCTTCAGCCAGAGTTGCACCAACAGCACTGGCTGCCAATCGAATACCGGAACCGTTTCAAGGTCATGGTTTTGACCTTTAAAGCCCTGGGCAGCCTGGGACCATCATATGATCCCTGGAGCGCTTTACGCTCTTCTGACCAACACCTCCTGGTAGTCACCAGCCCAAGGAGCCTCTGCTTAGCCTTTTCAGCCCTTGCCCCAGCCTGGTGAAACATGCTCCCATCTGAGATCAGGGCCCTGTGGAACTCATTGCAGTTCCTCAGAGCCCGTAAAATGGAGCTTTTCCGCCAGGCCTTAGGCTGAGGTGGCGGATGTTCAACCATTCTGGCCTCCCCTGCCCATGGCCCCTTTCTCAGTGCCTTCGCTGTTCCGGATATTACTTGGGCACTGGAGTTTCTTGCCTGACATGAGGCATGGGTTTTTGTCATCATCTATTGCTGCCATCTATTGTTTTATGGTTTTATGTTGTAAGCCACCCTGAGCCCATTTTTGGGGGTAGGGGAGGGTATTAAATAAATTAAAAAGTGAAAGCCCCCCTCCCATCCACAGGAAGGACATTCCACAATACTGGCGCTGCAACAGAAAAAGCCCTAGTCTGGGCAGCCGAAGTCTGAAGGATGGTACTGTTGGGAAGCATTCAGGAAGAGGTGGTCTTTGAGGTATGAGGGCCCCAGGCCATCAAGAGCCTTAAAGGGAAGAACCAGCATCTTGAATGGTGCTTGCAAATAAACAGGTAGCCAATAAGCAAGCTTGTCCATGTGTGGTTTTATGCCAAGTTTCCAAAAGAAGCAGCGGCTTCTCTTGTGTGACTTTTTATATCAATTGTTGTCTGAATCTATCAAGTCCAAATGGACTGCCTGCATAGAGAAGAAAAGAATCACAATGGGGATATCCATGGATTCTCTGCATATGCTACCTCTTACCAATGCATATCAGCTAATTAGACGCAGAATCCTGGACAATGAAATGCAGAAACTAGCTAGTGATGCAAACAAATCCTGCTCCCCCCTGAACTTTGGAATTCTCCCACATACTGGCCATCTGCCTTCTTATCTATCGGCCCTCCATGCCCCTCACCTGTGCCGAGCATTTGCACTTGCTAGATGTAACGCCATTCCATCGGCTGTCACTCATGGTAGATATAAAGGGGTTCCATACTCAGCAAGACTCTGTGCGTGTAGTCTAAATCAGGTTGATTCAGTTCTCCATATTCTCCTATACTGTCCCTGGTATGACGATATACGTTTTACTCTTTTAGACCCAATTCTATCTAACATGACAGGTTGCCCAGATGTTTTGAAGGTGTGCTGTCTCCTGAACGACCTGTCACCCGAACTAACTGAAAAGGTTGCTCTATTTTTAAGTTTGGTAATTAAGGATCATCTGCACAACGCATAGCTATATATGATTAACTGATTTTTCCTTGTTACCTTTCTTTCTGATTATGTCTCTTTCTGTAACCTGTTTTATGCCAATAAAGGTATATGTATGTATGTATGACTTTTTAGGCCTTTGCAAAGCCTGCTTAGATCAATAGATGACGGCACATATTATGCTCATTGCATAGCAAAAACTATAAAAGGAAAAGGTTTATTCAAACACAAGATCACAGCAGATCAGCCAGGGAGACCAAATCAGTCTAACACACAGTTCAACTCTTTCCAAAAGCATGCACTTGGTGTAATCAATAGCACCATTAACGGTTACATCTGAACCCTATATTAACTTATTAGTACAAACATAGTATGCTAGATATTCATATTCGATCCACAGAATTACAGACTCTGACTCAAAGGTCAACCTCTGTAACTTCTGTTTTCTTAGTTTAAAACATTTATAAAGCCACCCTTCTCCCGAAAATATGGGACTGAAATTAGGCAACATTTTAAAAACAACAGACAACAGTAAAAAATTTATAACAAAACCCACTATAACAGTTCCCAGACAGTTTGCCATTAAAATACCATATCACTGTCCCCACAGCTTCCCAAAAGCACTTCTAAAAAGTAAGTGTGCAAACAGTCCAGTGCTAGAGAGAAGAAGAGGAGACCATTGTAATGACCTAAATTAATGCATAGATTCATATAAAAAGAGGTGGTCCGACAGGAGCATGGGCCCAGAGATGAACAACTTCAAAGGTAAATTCTAACACTCTGAACTGAACCAGGAAACCTATCAGCAGCCAATGGAGAGATGATAAAATTGGGAGGGGGGGGAAAGGAAGAAGAAGAAGAAGAAGAAGAAGAGATTGGATTTATATCCCGCCCTTCACTCACTTGGAGTCTCAGAGCGGCTTACAAACTCCTTTCCCTTCCCCTCCCCACAACAGACACCCTGTGAGGTAGGTGGGGCTGAGAGAGCTCTTTCCCAAGCTGTCCTTGAGAGAACAGCTGGTACAGAGCTATGGCTTGCCCAAGGTCATCCAGTCAGGTGCAAGTGGAGGAGTGGGGAATCAAACCCGGTTCTCCCAGATTAGAGTCCGCTCACTTAACCACTACACCAGACTGGCTCTCAATCATTCTGGCCTAAGGAGGAGATTGGATTTATGCCCCGTCCTTCACTCAATGTCTCGGAGCGCCTTACAATCTACTTTTCCTTCCCCTCCCCACAACAAGACACCCTGTGAGGTAAGTGAGGCTGAGAGAGCTCTGAGAGAACTGCTCTTGAGAGAACAACTCTGAAAGAACTTGTAACTGACCCAAGGTCACACCAGCAGTTGTATGTGGAGGAGTGGGGAATCAAACCCGGTTCTCCCAGGTTAGAGTCTGTGCTCCTAACCACTGCACCAAGTTGGCTCTTTCAAGATATTTCCCTACACTGGATGAGTTGCAGTATCTATTCATGGCTCTGAGCCACGAGAGCAAACTAAAGCACCCACCTGATTGATGGAATTCGCCGCACATGATGAGAGACCCGTTCCAAGAGAGGCAAGCAGGAAACACGTTGGGTCAAACGGCACAGGCGCCATGGCATATCCAGCTGAGGCAGTACTTACAACCAAGGCTGAAACACAAACATAATACTTCAGCGCTAACATGTAGTTGTGACTACTAAAAATCAGTCACACTAATAAAACTTAAAACTCGTTTGGACACACAGCTCGGCTTATCCTGCTCTATGGTATCCATTCTGAAAAGGTAATAAATGGTTTGCTGCTGCACTATTGCATATCACAAACATGGAGTGCTTCTACCTCTATCATCGTTCACTCGAAACAGGATATTATTAGAACAAAGTTTGAGTCTAGTGGCACCTTTAAAACCAGCAAAATTGCATCCAAGGTATAAGCTTTCGTGCGCAAGCACACTTCTTCAGATACAGTGGAACAGAATTTCCTCAACCATTACATCTAAATAGGGGGGGGGGGGGGGCGGTTAGTTGCCAGGAAGGGCTAGTTAGAGTCAAGATGCATAAGTAACTGGCTGATTATACCTGAGACTGGATTACGGCAGTTGGTAAAATCTGTAGAACAAAATTTGAGACCAGTGGCACCTTTAAGACCAACGAAGTTTTATTCAAGGCATAAGCTTTTGTGTGCAAGCACACCTTTTCAGATTCAGAGAAACCGAATTTCCTCAACCATAACATATAGAAAGGGGGTGGGGGGTTAGTTGCCAGGAAGGGCTAGTTAGAGTCAAGATGTATAAGTAACTGGGTGATTGTAGATGATTGCTAAAATCTGTGAATGGCAGTAAATTAGCATACAAATACAGAAATCATAGAATCATAGAGTAGGAAGGGAACTCCAGGGTCATCTAGTCAAACCCCCTGCACAATGCAGGAAACTCACAAATACCTCCCCCCAACACCCCCAGTAACCGCTGTTCCACACCCAGAAGATGACAAAAAAAACCTCCAGGACCTTCAGCCAAACTGGCCTGGAGAAAAATTGCTCCCTGACTCCAAAGCAGCGATCAGCATTTTCCAGTGCATGTAGGAAAGCGCCACAAGAACTGAGCACTGATGCAACCCTTCCTGCCCTCCCTCTCATCATATGCCTCAGTTCACATTGCTGTCAGAATCAACATTGCTGTCAGATGGCCATTTAGACTCTGTTTGAAAACCTCCAAAGGAGAGCCCACCACCTCCCGAGGAAGCCTGTTCCACTGAGGAACCACACTGTCAGGAAGTTCTTCCTAATGTTTAGCCAAAAACTCTTCTGATTTATTTCAACCCGTTGGTTCTGGTCCAACTTTCTGGGGCAATGGAAAACAACTCTGTATCATCTATAGATATAAAAGAAAGTCCTCTCACCATAAAATCAATGCCCAGGCCAAACCACTTGACCTAGAAACACCAAATTAGTGGAGAGAGCTCCTACCATGGCATAGGTGCTCACTAAGAAGGGATTTTTAGAAATTTGACCTCTAAGGGGGTCAAAAGGGGTAAAATGTGCTCCCCCATTGATTCCTATCTGGCTTCCAAGCTGCTGCCTACTTGCATCCCCCACTCTCTGATTGCTCAGCTGCAGAGCTCAGTGTTCTGAGGTTAAAACAAAAACAAAAACAGTTACAGGAGACGTTAGCAGAGAGCTAACAACAGTTGAGGAAATCAGGAATGGCCAACAAGCACCTGTGAGGTGCAGTGATGCTGCTTGTCCAGCCTCTCTGATGACTTCCAACACACCCCCCCCCCCACCTCCTACACCTAATAGGCAGTTGTCTGTCAGGTGTAGCAGCAGTTGCAAGGTGCTTAAAGCCACGAGGGAGCCCACCCCAACAATAACACCTTAGTGATTCTGCCAGCCCTGCCTCCACAGTGGCTTCTAATACTCCTCCCCCTCCTATACTGGACAGGATTTCCAACAGATATCCGGATAATTGAAATCTCCCATGACCACCGTGTCCCGTTTCTTTGAGAAGTTTTAATTTGTTCTAGGACTGTCTCATCCAAGTCCTCTGCCTGGCTTGGTGGTCTGTAGACCCCCCGCCATAATATCACTATGAGTTAACAAACAGATGTGAGAACAACGTTTGAGTCCAGTGCTTAGCATGTATAGATGCACACTCCTTCAGATACATTGAAACAGATTTCCTTAAATGTTATATATGGAGGGGTTAGTTGCCAGGAAGGGCTCATTAGAGTCAAGATGCACAATAGAGTCAAGATGAGCAGTAAATATAGCTAAGACTGGAATAACACATTTGGTAAGACATGTGAAAAGCAGCAAATTGGCATATACAGGGCACGATCATACGCACCTATTAGCCATGCAAGAGGGATGATTCATCGACAGATCAAATTGGCATGATCACACCAGCACATCTGGGAGGCGTCCCAGAACTGTTGGCGAGCCGTGGCAAACCAATTGGATCTGGCAGAGAACCGGAGTAAAAAACTACTGGTGAAACTCTGGTAGCAAATGGGTTGCTGCAGCCCACAACCGGACTTTCCCCGTGTGATCATGCTGGCATGGAAGTGTGGCATCGGGGATAGCATGGGATATAGCTATCCCAACACCACGCTGTTTCCCCCCCCCTTCTCCATGTGCACATCATCAAAAGCCTTTAGGGGGGAGAAGTGATTCATCGATCCCCCATTTAAGCGTCTCGGAAACCCACCAAAAAAAAAACAAACTCGCGGTTGCATGGGATCATGTAGCGGCAATTTGTGCCAGCAACTTCATGGAGCTGTGTGATCATGCAGCTGCAGGGCAAATTGCTCCAGAGCAAAAAAAAGCCTCAATTCCCCTCTGGATTATCTCGCTCGTATGGAAGGGACCACAGATAATAAAGGAGTTAAAAACAGATGTGAGCAGGATGGATAAAAATCAATTTTTTAAAATCAAAATTTTTTTATTTAAATTGTTTTTTTTAATGAATCTTTTAAAATTTAAATTGGATTTTTTAAAATAAAATGCTTTTTGAGGAAATCTATCTAAAGATAGTTTTCTATTTAAGATACATTATAGTCCAAAGGTTATTTGTAATGAAATAAGAATCATAGAATCACAGAGTTGGACCTCCAGGGTCATCTAGTCAAATCCCCTGGACAATATAGGAAATTCACAAATACCACTCCACACCCCCAGTGATAACTGTTCTATGCCCAGAAGATGACAAAGAAACCTCCAGGATCCCTGGGCAAACTGATCTGGAGAAAAATTGCTTCCTGACCCCAAAGTAGTGATCAGTATTTCCCTCGGCATGTAAAGAAGGGGCACAAGAACTAAGCACTGATGCAGCCCTTCCTGCCCTCCCTCTCATGATCTGCCTAAGTTCACAGATTCAGCATCTCATGATTCACAGAATCAGCATTGCTGGTCAGATGGCCATCTTGCCTCTGAAAACCTCCAAAGAAGGAGAGCCCACCACCTCCCGAGAAAGCCTGTTCCACTGAGGAATTACTCTGTCAGGAAGTTCTTCCTAATGTTTAGCCAAAAACTCTTCTGATTTAATTTCAACCCATTGGTTCTGGTTTGACTTTCTGGGGCAACAGAAGACAACTCTGTACCGTCCTCTATATGACAGCCCTTCAAGTACTTGAAGATGGTTATCATACCACCTCTCAGTCGTCTCCTCTCTAGGTTAAACATAACTAGCTCCTTCAACCTTTCCTCAAAGGATTTAGGTCTCCAGACCGCTTACCATACTTGTTGCCCTCCTCTGAATACATTCCAGCTTGTCTATATTCTTCTTATATTGTGGTGCCCAACTCTGAGCACAATACTCTAGGTGCATTCTGACCAGAGCAATGTAAAGTGATACCATCACTTCACATGATCTGCTGTACCTCTGTTGATACAGCCGCCTAGTAGGCGGGATATAAATTGAAATAATAAATAAATAAATAAAAATCACATTTGCCTTTTTAGGTACTGCATCACACTGCTGACTCATGTTCAGTGTATGGTCTACTAAGACTTCTAGGTCCTTTTCACACATACTACTGCCAAGATGAGGATTAGTTTTTAATTATGTAGCATGAGGCTGTATATCCATAAATGTTTAAATTTTGGGGTAAATTAATTCCATTAATCCATTCACAATACCATGATCTTCCAGAGGTTTCTGTAAGATTATTGGGCAATTTTTTCTATCTGGAAGATATCATCACAGATGCTTCATTTTACAGTTCTCAAAACTGTGAATTTGTGTCTACAGAGATCACAGGCCTCTTCTTCACAACAAAAAATGTTACAAAATAAATATACAGAGTTGAGGGGAAAGACCTTCATCCCCTTGTTCCTTTGCAAATCTAGGTACACAGAATCAACCCTTACCTCTTAAGTGCTAAGTTTCAAAAAAAATTCAGTGAATAGTAGTTGTTGGGAATGGAACAGATCTGCACAAGAAGCTGAGTGGGAGGAGGGAGGGGCAAGCAGTAAAAATGAAAGTGAAACCTTTTATTGAGCAGAATACTCCACAGTCTTTGGATCTTTGTGTATATAGCCTGAAGTTTATCCTATTATTCTTTCCCTGGAGGAGAAAACCTATAATGACAGCAGGCCATAAAAGAGACCCAGTTTGGGAATATTTTAATGGTGTTCCTCTACCTATGGGTAAGGCAGGCAGGCATGCAAAATGCAAACACTGCAACAAAGAAATGCAAGGCTTGGTGGCCCGAATTAAACAACATCATGAGAAGTGCTGTGATGAAGACAACAAAAAGAACATGTTTGTACAGGAAGAATCTTCAGGTTGGTGTGAGGAACTGATAGATCCAGTAAGCCAGGCCTCAGTGTTAAATAAAGCCAGGCCTAATATTACTTAACTCTATCACACGTCCACCACATATAACAAGATGACCCAACAGATTTTTTGCAGTTATTTATTTATTTATTTATTTTTATTTTGTTCTACCCCACCCATTCCAGCCTAGACTGGCTCAGGGCAGCTTACAAGATAAAACTTTCAAATACATAAGACATATACATCATATTTAAAACAGTTGCTTGAAAAATTGGGGTAAAATTTTGCTAATATGTCTGGTGTTATATGCCATCTATAAAACATTTTATAGATATTTTCCTTATATGCAACTGTTTTTGCAATTTTTATATTTATTTTCCATATCTGAGCCCATTGGTCAAAAGGAATATTATGGCCCACATTCTGTGCCCATTTAACCATAGAGTTCTTCACTACTTCATCCTGTGTCTTACGTTCTAACAAAAGTACATACAATTTTATAATCAACTTTTCTTCAGAATAAAGCAATATCTTATCAATTTCAAACATTTTAGAATAGAATCCTAAGACTTTATCTTTAGCATATCTAGATTGCACTTGTACCAGTTCCTACCAGCTAATCTCAGAGTTTATGTTTTTTATAGCTTCAGTTGTTTTTAGCTCATTTTTGTTATTCAAAACATTTGGAAATCAAATTTGGATTAGTAAAAGCATCCAGGGGTGCAACCCATTTCAGAATTTTAGGATAAAAGGATCTTTTAACATCTTCCCATACCCTTAACAGTGACCTTCTAACTAAATGTTGTTTTATAATATTTATGATTTTCAGCTTTCCCATACCAAATAAAAGTGTGCCAGCCCAACAATAAGTCATGGCCCTCCAATGCCAGTATTCTAGTATTTTCTAGAGCAGGGGTGGGCAAATGGCGGCCCGCGGGCCACATGCGGCCCACCAGAGTTTTTTGTGGCCCGCCAAGACATGAAGATCAACAAGAGTAAATATAGATGCTTTTTGACAGACATTAACTTGCAGGCTGTGATGAGAATCTCAACAAGCAATCTCACTCCTGATTTCAAAAAATTTGTATAAAAGTGTGATAGGGTACATTTGTCTCATTAAACTGATTCTAAAATTAAATGTGCTTGCAGCTATAGATGATATGAAATTAGCACAATAAATAAATTGAATAAAACTACCATTATTTTATTTAATTTATATATATTGATTTTTATGATACAATTTATACCTTTTCTGAAATGCAAAGTTAAGTAATGAATGCAATCATTTTAAAAGGTGTGGCCCTCCACTAACCTCCGCTCCCACAAAGTGGCCCCCGAGCCAAAACAATTGCCCACCCCTGTTCTAGAGTAATCCAGTCCTTTAGCCATGTCATGGCTGCTGCTTTAAAGTAAAGATTCCAGTCTGGAAGAGCAAATCCCGCTCTTTCTCTTGCATTTTGTAAACCTTTCAGTCTTATTCTTGGTTTTTCCCTTACCATATAAATATTTTGATCAAGATATCTAATTCTGTAAAGAATTTCTGTTTTTGATGGACTGGAATTGTTTGAAACAAAAAAATCAGTCTAGGAAGGACATTCATTTTAATTGTTGCAATTCGGCCCATAAAGGATATTTGTAGATTTTGCCATTTTCTGAGATCCTTCTTAATTTCTGAGATGAGTTGAACATAATTGTTTTCAATCAAAGAACTACATCTATTTGTTATGTTTATTCCAAAATATTTTAGTTTTTCCTTAATTTCCAGACCTGATAGTTGCTGCAGTTGTGGGTTCTGTTCTGGTGTCATGTTTTTTTTGTTAATATTTTGGTTTTATTGACATTTATTTTCAAACTTGTCCGTATTCCTGAAGGGAATTCCATTGGGTTTTCTAATATAAATACTAGATTATCTGCAAAGGCCTGTAATTTATACTCTCCTTTTTTAATTCTGAGGCCTTTAATGCTGGTATCATTTCTAATTAAATCATTTAATGTTTCAAGTATAAAAATAAATAGTAAAGGTGAAATTTACCATACCCTTTACCCCTGAACTATTTTTATTGAATATGAGACCTGAGAACTGTAATTATAAGGATTTTTATTTGATTATTCATGAATTAACAACTGCTAGAATATTGTATGCAAAATACTGGAGAAAAGATGAAGTACCTACTAAAGAAGAACTTAAAATACTGAAAAAAGAGTAAAATACTGGAAACTGCTGAAATGGACAAATTAACTTTATTTTTGAAAGGATTACAGGAAGAGAAATTTAACAATACATGGTCCAGATTCTATATATGGGTAGAAAATTACATGAACTGAACTGAACTTTTACACTCTATCTACAACCAGAGTCACTCTACTACTTAAATAACGATTGTAGATCATCTGTATTATTTTATTATTTTTTAAAATATTTTATTCAGTTTTATAATATTACAGTTATTCCATTCTATTACAATTTTCACATTTTGAGTCTGATATTACATTTTACAATTTATCCATTTATATACTCTGTTCCACCTTTTCTGGTAAATATCTTCATTTAGATTAGAACAAGCAATATGTAACCTATTCATTTCTGCCAACTCCAAAAGCATCACAACTATTTCTTCTCTAGACGGTAATTTCTCAGTTTTCCAGTATTTAGCAATTAATATTCTAGTTGTCGTTAATATATAAATAATAACCCATTTCTCATCTTTAAGATTTTCTGGCAATATATTTAACAAAAAAATCTCAGGCACAATCAGTAAATTAACATTAAATATTTCTAGAATCATTTTATGTACCTTATTCCAACAGTTATTCACTTTGTCACATCTCCACCATACATGAAAGTAGGTCCCTACACTGGTCTTGCATTTCCTACATTTATTTGAAGCATTCAGGAAGCATTTAGCGATCTTATCTGGTGACCAATGCCATCTGTGAAACAATTTAAATACATTTGCATTATATGGAATAGACCTTAAATATTTTGCTGATTCCCAAATCTTGGACCAATCATCTGTCAGTATGGTGTGCCCAATATCTCTCATCCATGCCACCATCAGTGTTTTGA